>OZ026833.1:40337772-42799083 GCA_964023205.1 Lutraria lutraria | reverse complement strand
AAGTTCGAGCTCGATATTTATTTATTGTTGTCCAGCAAAAGACACCCGATAGACTAATTGGTGACAGACAACTGTAGCAGCTGCAGTATCACCAGCATTGACAGCAAAATCATTATCAGAAGCAACAACAACAATGTCCAATTCGACAAAAGCCGACCCCGGTCTGTGGGTTGACGCACTGACGGAATCGTTTTTCAACTGGATGCAGAACGATATTCTACCTGTCTGCACAACCACACTCGATTTGTTAGTTATTATTGTTGGGCTAGTGTTAAATATTCTGCTTCTTGTGACCTTCAAGAAGCGAGCACTGTTAAATGATCCAAGTACATACTTCGTAATAATGCTGATAGTGGCAGATTTTGTTAGCTACTTTTTTCTTCTGATACCAAACATAATCTCTGCCATAGCAACGAACTGGATTCTTTCACAACCTGTCTGTGAGATCCATGGCAGTTTTATCTTTTTATTGGTATTCGTGAATCTAGGATTTGCCAGTGTGCTAGGTATTGAGCGAGCTGTTAAATTAGCCCGAGTAGACCCTGAGCTGTACGACCGTCTCTTCGAAACAAAGAAGTATCGCGTCGGTATCATGATTGGCGTGTGGGTATTAGCTGTACTTCTGGCGTTTATTCCAACCACAGGTGCTGGGATTGTACGATATGACTTCTTCCATCAAGGATGTATGCTGGATTATGAACAAACTCCAGCGTTTCTTATAGTCCACTTTCTGTTGACCATTGTTTTGTCTTCTGTGGTTGTGGTCGTAAGCTATTCGCTCATTTTCAACAAACGTCGTAAATCAGTATTGAACGATCGTCTGCGAGGGTTTCAAGCAACAAATCAGGGAGGAAATGATCAGCGACTACCATCAACTTCCAACACGCTTCCAACGATATCTGAGTCGAATTGTGATGAGAACACAAATAACCAAGCTTTTGAAAACAATCCAGCTAAACCACCGACAAAACCTATGAACAATTTGAGCGATAGGCGCCGTAGTTCCAAGCCAAGACAGTCTCTTATTTTTGAAGTTTTTTGCGACGATGTAAAGAAGCCGGACTTCCATCTGTCGATTACATACATTGCACTGTGGGGTACCATCATGGCTTGTTGTTTACCATACTTTGTTGTATGTTTTTATGGTACATTTAATGACAACCCACTGTGGGGAGGGTGTTACAATGTTACTTTGCTAATGATGCACGTTTGTTTTGTTGCCAAGCCATTTGTTTACCTTGGACATAACCGTCATTTAAGACGCGTGACAACACAAACTGTTCCACAAGTAGTACGAAACAGAGCCAATTCGGTACGCTCCTCAATACATCATATGTCAGAATCTGTCCAAAATCTGCTATTTAAACAAAATGCCGAGAAGAAATTACAGAGGACACTAGCGGCCCATAAAGCTGTCTCAATGTGGAAAAAGAAGACAACGAAAAGTACCGATCTGGTGAAGCTGAAAGACGTAACAGAACCAAATGATGGAGTCAAACCAATCAGTAAAGGTGTTAAATTTGATTTAGCCAGTACCAATCCTGCAACGAATTCAGAAGAGAACGGTATTACCAACCCGCCTACATCTCCCTCAGGACTAACTCCAGTGAACCATAGAGTGACACCTAGCGGAGTAACCATTGGAACAGCCCCGTCTCCCACGCCTGGCCAATCGTCTTACATAGAGAGAGAACGGCAAAGATTGTTAGGAACGAATAAACGTGACAATGGTTACGTGCCAGCGGGTGGTGTTGTGGGTCAGGCTGATCAAAACAATATTTCACCGGTGCCTGGTATGATCAGAGACGATTTGGCTATTATCTGAACACTTGAGATCAGTTTTAGGTAGCCAATGAAATAGAGTTTAGTGAAAGATATCAGCGCATCGTTACGAAATGATAAAAGTATATTTTTATGTGTTATACTTACGAGTAGATTGCTTATAAATATATTCTAGCACCGTCATGATTTGTGATTAAAACATACTGGATTTGGTCATGATTAATTAAATGGCCACCCATATAACAAATGTTGTCATTTACATGACTGTAATTGTCATTTAAAGTGAAACCACTTACTTTGTTATGTACAGTCAAAGACGAGTTTATGAGCACCAGTGAATAAATGGACAATATATGAACAATGGCCGCTTTTTAAAAAAAATCAATACAGTAGATCGAATACCCTAGCCACAATTTTGCTGTGTGGTTCAATATTCACCAGTTTGGCGGCACTTAAAATATAGAAAAAAGTGTTAATGCATATATACTTGACATTAAAATGTGAATCATTATGGTTTCTTCTATTCTCTTTTTTTATTTATATTATCAGGGTTCACCAAAAAGATCCTACCTTCTCCACACCTTATATGTAATTTTTTCTTTTGTCATTGACACATATCTTGTACTGTCCAACACATTCGGTGAATTCTACATGATTGTATTTTATTTTTAATGATCCTGTCTTTTATTTGCGTATCTGTTAATTATTTATTGTTGTACACTCTATGCTACAGTTAAGGCATCAATTACTGGCATGTATATATAATATAATTTAAGTATTCGTGGACGGATTGCGTTCAAACGTAGAACAAGAATAATTCAACACATCATACAATGTAACATACCTGGATTTTCAATCGATCAACAAAAAATGTAAAACATAACATATAAAAATATCACAGCAGAAGTCAAGTTAACAAAATTGGGTTCATTACGTGACTTTGTAAAACTTCTGCTGTACGTGACCTTTTACTACGCTTTCATATATTTCTCTAATAATGTGACTATTTCAACGATGGTTTCATAAATGGGCCAATTCTAGTATATTGGCTGCATAAATTCTTCGTTATTATGAATTTAGAACTTAAGTGTGGTAGGAAATCGTATAACGACGGTAATTTAACGTTCATGCCACAGAAAATGATACTGTAGATTAGTCTAATTTCACGGACATTAACAGTTTGTCCAAACTTCTTGTCCAATGAAATGTCCGTATTTTATTTGAAACTTGGCAAAACGCAAGTCACGTATGCATGGAATACGCTATTATACATAGCGCTAATGATCATTGACCGTCAGGATATAAAGTTCATGGCATGGTCAACTCCATTTAGACTTTTTTCCGTTTCGGTCAGTGGTTTCTTGTCGATATTGTCATTTTCATATGAACTATACAGTTGTATATATCTCCGAACTTTCAAACATATCTTTGAAAAACAAGTTTCTGCCGACTTACCGATCCTGTTTGTAAGAACATGGCATTTATCCCATTTTCTTCTTACTGGAAAACATTGTATACTGATGTCTATCAATGTATGTCATTTGATAACAATCTTCAATGACGTTGTGTTATTGTACATTTGCTTGTAAATTCCAAAAATAAATTCGGTATCACATGTTAGAAATTGTTAAAAAATAAACGAAAATTTATAACAATTTTTAATGCAGTAATTCCAGAATATGAAATAAAATGATATAAGCATAGTTTATTATAGTTTGGCAGTTTTTATTCTAAAACATTGTGATTTTCATCTTAAATATTTGTTTGAATTGCGCACTGCATTCTAGAACGCCGTTGTTTATTCGATTCGCGGACTGAGTATGCTGGAAAGTAGTTCACGAATTGAAACGCGGACTGGGTTCTATAAATGCATTTCGCAATTCGAATCACAAACTGCGAACTGCGTTCCAACTTAATTAGTGCAACCGGTACAGGTCTTTCCTCCGCTGATACGAATTGGGAAACAGTGTTTTACCATTTCTCATATTACTTATGATGGACCTGTGTTAATGTATCAGCAATTAACAAATGAAGGAAGAGCACACCAATATTTGTGATTATATTGACACCATTAACCGAGGGAAAGGCAGCTAGCGGTAATGACCACTGATCTACAAATGACAGAAAAAGCAACCAATGTGAATGACACCTGTACATCGATATAAATAGTGAGGATCTAAATTTTCTTCGTCATTTTCCTCGCTCGCTGTGACTTGCCGTATTAGACTGGAAGCAAAGAGAGCTAAACATGATACTGAAATGTATGGAAATCATTACTTTTTAATCGTTTAGGACTTTCTTTGTGTTATTAAGACTTTTCCTAGATTCACAATAACATTGTAAATTAGAATGAGTGCAACAAATTGTAGTTTCCTTCAAAATATGACAAACGCGAGCATATTATGTGATGACAATGAGCCTGAGAAGGAAAAACCAAATAGTATTATTGTCGTGGCATTGTATACAATATGCTTATGGATTATATTAACAAACGGCGTGGTTGTCATTTGTTTCGTTGTAAGCAAAGACATAAAGAAGAATTTAATGAATGCACAAATTCTAAGTTTAAGTTTCACAGACTTACTGGTTGGATTTTCAGCTTTAGTGCTAACACAAAATTATCAGAATCCAAGATCACTCATTTCTTACGAAATATGCTTAACTGAGTTTATGTTCTACCTGTCTGCTCAAATAGCTAGTTTTTATCACACATGTTGCATTTGTTTACATAGGTTTATTATAGTATTCTTTTGTCTGAAATCGTCAAGTCGACGGCATGAAGGAACGACAATAAAAATTACAATGATACAAGTTTTAACTGTCTGGATTGTTGCCGGTACACTCGCCTTTATTCCATTCGTCTTCGGTGGATGGGGTTCGACTCTGAACGTTTGCTCCTTGAATGTGTTACTTCAAGATAGATACAATCTAACACTTACAGTATGGAACATATCTCTACTCGCATCACAGATAGTCATCAACATTATGTATATATCGATTTACTTGAAACTGCGGCATACGTGGGTCAAAGTCACCAATATCCCAAATTCCACCGACTTGAGAACGTCTTTAAACACCAGTACTAGGAATAAGGAATCTGTACCCAAGGAATTGAAGGAACTTAAATTAGATAATGTAACAAAGTTAAGTGAATTTAAAACGCACAACTTGTTAAAGGTACCGCTACACCAACCAATTCGTCAGTCAGATTCTCAAGAGAACAGTATACAGCAGCTGCCACTAAAGATTATGAAACAAGAAGAATCTGGGTTGCCATGTGGAACAAAAGACAACACGATCCTCCATATTCGTGAAAGTATGCCCTCGTGTAGTCAGCAGACAAGGGAACATGATCCATGTCACAAACTAAACTCAGTGGATAAATCCTCTAACAAAGGAAAAAATCTGATACGTCAGTCTTATGGACAACCTGCAGACTCAGAAGAAGATGGCACTAGAAACAATCGTACCAAACATGGCAAACATTCCAAGATTTTGGTGACTATAGGACTGGTATTACTTGTTCTTGATATTTGTTTAACTCCACTAAACATGATGTTTATACTTGAAAATCTCCAAGAAGGTTTTCTAAGTAGGAAGACTAAATTTCTTATTGTAACCTTCTCGCTGTTTAACTCTGGGATCAATCCCATCATCTATGCTTTCAGAATCGTAGAGCTAAGACAATCTGTCAAGAACGGGTACCATCTGTTTAAAACTTATTTTGTAAACTCATTCACTACATGGTGAATGAGTGAATCTGACGTTTTGTCCATTAAGTATGTAGGCTTTTCTTATTACACGCGAATTTTTCAATATTTTGAAACCAAATGAATAATTATAAATTTATAAATAAAATCTTCCTTGAGCTATATTGAAAAATTGATTAAAATACAAAGAACATGTTAAAAGTGGTACATAGTAAAGTAATATCACTAACCTAGCTCCACAATGTAACTTAACCTCCGGAAAATTTCGAAAATCCATTGGGACATGTCAGGGTTATTTTTGTCACAATTCCGGCATCTTTTATCACCCAGCTAGTAGGTTTGCATTGGTGTTTTATTCACTTATCAAACTTGTCAAAGTTTATTTCAGTAAAGGGAAACAATCCAATTCAGTGGACATACTTAATTAACGTATAAACTTAGGGAGATTATACTTGCTAAACTTCTTGGATTTTTGCACATGGAAGTCTTCGGATTTATAAGAAAAGTCAATTAACATACTTAATGGACAACACTCGTAAGTATGCAACCTCTCCAAAGCAACACCCTTTGGGAGTAGCACAATTTTGTTGTTGAGAGGTTGTTGCTCAAGAGAGGCTTAATTAATAGTTAAAACGTGCAGTGGGAATACACCATGCTGTTAATTGTTGCAGTTGGTTGTTGCTCAAGAGAGGTCCGCACTGGAGAGGTTGTACTGTATTTATAATAAAAATTATATAGACCGGGCCGTGGAAATCGTTTAATGAGATGTAAATGGTGTAGATATTCGGCGAGGAATTATTCAAGGTGATCGTTATTCGTGTTGTGAAAATATCAGTTTTGTAATAAGATATGCATGTATTTCTTCAATAAGTCTGTCAATGACACTCCTAATTAAGTAATGTTTATACTATAAGAATATGAGTTCTAGCCTAAACAAGTTTCATTGAAACATATCTAATGACGAGTTGCCATTAGTCATTACTTTTAATGTATGACACGATCTCTGTAAAAAATAACAGAACGGTCATCCTTAAGAATCTGATGATCGGCCATACTTGAGTAGAATTAGAGATACAAATGTAGCTACTTATAGTTAGCTGTCTCAAATTAACAGACTCAACTCAAGTCTTGCGTACTTATTAAGATGAGTCAGTGGAAAATTCGTGCAACACAAATCAACTCATCACTCAACTGAAGTCATAAGATGAGTTCACTATTGAGTGTAAGTCGCCACAATAGACTTAAGCTTTTTTGTGAAACCGCGGTGCCAGGCGCGTAGAAAACAATTTCAGATTGGGAGGCTAATTCTATATATATATTTTGTATGACAATTTTAACGGGAGTATAATATACATGTACTTATATACTATGTACGAAAGGAAAATGCTTAAATCATTTATGTATATATAACCAATGAACTGAGTTTGTTTAAGTTGTTTGAAGTTGGTTTAATAATTGTGTTAACAAATACATGTATTTGCATTTTTGTAAACCCATGCTCATTGTGTACATGTAGATATATAGCTAGGGCTCCGTTATTATGATGAGGTAACTACTTTGCGCTAAATATTCTGCCATTGTGAATTGATTTGGAAAAGTTTAATGTTTTTTTGTTGAATGTATGAATGTAATAAAGCTAGTGTATGAACAATGCTTGGTTTTATATTTGCAAAACAAGAATAATATACCATTTAAATTATGAATACAAATGTATTGAAAGCGACCTGTTAATTTAATATGCAATATTGTTTGAAAAGAACAGAACATATTATTCATTCAGGTGTGTTCAAAGTACATATAGTCTACATAAAAAAAATATAAATATATACAATAAAAGTCATGTACATGTATTATAATTATATGTCACGTGAATATTTACACAGATATAAATTGTCAAGTTTAAAAAGCATTATAATTATATGAGTGAAATCAGGGATGCTATTGTAATATAGCATCCCTGGTGAAATACATAAAGTCATGCATGACGATGAACATAACAGAAACTAGCAACTGATAATTAATAACTGGGACTAACTTACAAAATTTAAATTGTATCATAATTAATATATATTATATTAATTGGTCCCAGAAAAGTATATAACGTTATAACCGATCGAGGTTTTACAAAGAACACAGTACATGTAGCCTAGTTGGGACCAATAATTCACTAGTGGATTCAATGGGTGCACCCGGCGCGTGTCCCCTAATAGTTCCCGACCATAGATAGAAATCAAATATCATGTAATGAGATGGCCTACTTTCCTAACTATTACGCCCCCATGGCCTAAAATCCTGGACCCGCCTCTGAATATACACCTCCCAGATGTAACGGGAACGAGAACCAGTTTGCTCTGTAATGTAGAACTGGAACCATTTTAAAAGAAAGAGTTCTCTCCCTGTTCATGTGCTTGTTTTGGTCATATTATACACTACTTCCGGTCGATTTTATCCGCTTATTAGCCGACCAAAACACATATTTTAAGTAAGAATCTGGCAGTTTATGGACCAAATAAGTTAGTCGTACCATGTATTACATACAAATATGTCATGGATGTGTTATTTACTGATACAAGCGTTCTACTCAGTGAGGATTTTGTCAAATCATTCGTTAAAGAAAACTTGGAGTGCATATTAGAAAAACTTAGGCTGGTCTGTGAGACACAATACATAAATGTGGACAATACTTACGCTTTGTACGGAAAATGGGAACACGTTGATGCTGCTTTCCAGATCCTTGCTCATTGGCAAGAGTTACCTGATCACGAACCAAACATAAATGTGTTAAAGAGTGGAACTGTTGGTAGTTTGTGTGATTGTAAGGTTGTCAGGAATATTTTGGGTTCTAAGTTTACCGGTACCCATAACCAAACTGAAAGTGAAAGTAGAAAAGTGGATGTTGACGATGCTTCACATAAGAATTGGGATGAGTTAATATCATGTTTGATAACAGAGAAAAAACAAACACAGTCTGAGGATGTAAGTAAAACAAATAAAATTAAGGGATCAAGGAAAATTAAAAGGAATGCGCCAGTTGCAAATGACAATGGCAAAGATGGAAAACACTCTTTGATAAACAATGTGCATCCATCTGACTTATCAGTTAATAAGAACAAAGCAAGCATAAACCCAAAATCTAACAGTTGCAAGAATGTAATTGAAGGTATTAATAATGCATTAGATCATGAGTACCCTGAAGTGAGTCTTGATGATACTGTGAAACAAAGTGATTCACAACAAGATGATATAAAAGAGAATGAAAAAGTTAGAACTAAAAACAGCGAGGAAAACGTTGACAAACTAACATCTGGTGATAAGCGCTACTGGAGTCGAGTGAAACGAAATGATGGAGATTTAGCCCACCAGTGTTCAAAATGTGATGTTGTGTTGAAGTCACGTAAACGATATCTTGAGCATTTACGCAGAATTCATATCAAGGAATATCGGTGTGAAATATGTAAGAAAGGTTTCGGTTATCCGACAGACTTAAAGAGACACACTTGTCGCAAAACTGAAAGTAGTGTAAAACCTCAGAAACGGAAACCTGTGAAAAAGTCTACAGTTTCATTCTCATGTGTTCAATGTAACTATGTGACAACATCAAACTCCAGATTACAGAATCATATCACAAGAACACATAGTTTAAATCATAAATGTGATCAATGTGATAAAAAGTTTGGATTTTCTTCAGAATTGGAGAAGCATAAATACAATATGCATACTGAAAAATTGTTCTTTTGTGACCAGTGCGCAAAATGCTATAAGAATAAGCAAGGATTCGATGCACATTTAAAAACTCATGGTACCGACTATGTCAAGCCATCTTTTATATGTGATATGTGTTCAAAATCTTTTACAACAAACTATTCATTAGCAGCGCATGTGAAATCTGAACATTTTGGTGTTAAAAAAGTTTATTTGTGCCAAATCTGTGGTAAAAAATTCAGTCAGAGGAATTCATACCGGCAACATTGTAATGCTCACAATGGCATTAAGCCATATAAATGTAACAAATGTGATAAAGAATTTGTTTACCACAAATCTCTTAAGGAACATCAATTCATGCATGATAATATTCGTCGATTTCGTTGCACAGTATGTGATAAAGCATTCCGTCAGAGAACTGTGCTTCATATCCATATGAAGACCCACAAAGCGGAAAAAGATCATCGTTGTCCAGTATGTGGGCGAGGATTTTCTCAGAAGCAAGCAATGGAGCGTCATGAGAGAATTCATTCTGGTGTGAGGCCGTACACTTGCCAACTTTGTAAGAAGTCTTTTGGAGATACTTCAACGATCAGGCGTCATATGATTGCACTGCATAAAAAGACAGAAACAAATTGGCGTGACAATGTTGCATCGGCAATGAAGAAGAAAAGTGACCATTATGTTTTTGGTGGAAGTGGTCAGAATCGAACTTACAAGTCTAAATCTAAACAACAAGAAACTGTCGAAAATGATGTGCCATATTCACAAAATGTCTCTGATGCAGTACCCAAGACTCAAGCTACATTAACTGACACAAGTTTAGTTGTAATCAATTCAGGACTTAATGGTGCTCAAGCTTCCAAAATGAACAATGTGGTCAATGGTACTGCTAGTTTAACTGGTCAAAACCAAGGCACACTGCCACAAATTCAACTTAGTACTTTGTACGCAATTGCTGCTAACCATCAACAACCATTGCAACCAAACCCAGACAATGGTACCGGTACTACAATACCCGCCATACAACTAAAAAATAATCTTCCTCAAGTATTTGATTTCTCCAACATGACATTAGTAGCCGCCAAATTACCGCAAACGTTGATAAATAAATCAGAAAATAATGAGAATATACAACAGCAGTTACAGCTACAAGGTGATAATGGAAATATGGTACAAACTGCTACTCTCGTACCAGTGTCCGGTTTAACTGGGAACTTGAAACAAAATTCAGGGGAGATAATCAGTCAAAATACAGGGGACTCTAGTGTTGCTCAAACTATCTGGGGCTTTGTCGGTTATCCATCTAATCTTAATGCGGACAGTTTTACACAGTTTCAGTCACCATAATATCATTTATTAGGCAAGCTTACCTGTGTATCAAGGTATTTTCCGCATGCATGTATCATATTTTCCGCATGCATGTATCGTATTTTCCGCATGCATGTATCCATACATTGTGCTGGATGTTAGTGATGGGGTCAAACATGTTTCAAAATTCATTTTATTTTAATCCATTTCATTTAAGCATATTTATGAATGAAATGAAGTCAATCTTAGACCACTTGTGGCATTTTATTTTCATTTTTTATACAGGTTATCTAATGGTTTGACTTGTAACGTCCATCCCTGTTTAGACTTCTGACATAATCTGGTAAAAAATAATACTTCTGACTGAAAGTTATCTTTTCTAGAACTTGTTTCTGGACTACAATAATTGATTTAAAAATATATATATTTCCCTTGAATATTGTGAACTAGATTTTTTTACTCAGATGCTAATTATTTTGGTCCCTTTACTGTGCACCTTGCTGAAGAGTGGAATACCTTCATATTCTTATCAGTCTAGTTCTGTTGCTATAGATATCATGTCACAAGAGCCCTGACCCTATCATTTTTGCGATACAGCATACTGTTTTAACTTGAATTGTTTGACAAGAAATCTCACTGTTCCAAATTCATAATTTTTTTTTACGTGATCAAGATGTTTTACTTACTCAAAGTCATTTTATCATTCACACTTATTATGGGAATGAGTATTTCTCTTCCACATTGTCTAATGTTAATATTTTTTATACATGTGAATCTCATGTCGTCCGTGATTCAGTCTTTTATTTACCATATACCGTACAAATTTCTTGTCAGTAATGCTTGAATCAAGAGATTGAAATACAGTGTGTAGGCTTGATTACCTTAACAAACAGATAAAAGGGCTTCCTTAAGGTTCCCTGCCCTTTCTTACCTACTCCTCCACATTCTGCAAAAGCAATTGGCAACTTTCCTTTATGATTTATGAATCTCAAACAAAAGATTTGACAACAATGCCGAAATGTGAAGAAGCTGCCGGTGCCTTGTGGAAGGGTAAGTTAATACTGGTTAGAATACCAGCCAGGAGAACTTGTTAGGTGAATCTGCTGCCATATGCAACTGATAAATTTGTTAAAACCGGTATTAATCCCAAATAAATTAAATCAAATGGGAGATGAATGATATTTTTTCATGCATTATCTGAAGTCAAACTGTCATATTGAAAGAAAACATGACTAGTCTGTTGATCAGCACCTTGTGCTCTATGGACTGAGCCATTCAAGATAAATTCCCAATAAGGGACGTTTCAAGTTATAGCTTAAAATCCGATTTGTTATATTTTTAGTAAAATAAAGTCTAATATATATTTCACAAACAGTCAAAACAATTTAGAAAATGTATAGATTTTAACTATCTATTGAAATATATGAATTTATTGTTTTGATGTTTTTTAGCTCACATGTCACAAAGTGACAAAGTGAGCTATTAGGATCACTCTCCGTCCGGCGTCGTGCGTCGTCAAACTTTATGTTGTGACCACACTAGGGGCCACATTTTTGGCTCAATTTTAGCAAAACTGGGTCAGAACGTTAATATCAACAAAATCTCGGACGAGTTCGATATTGGGCCATTTGGGGTCAAAAACTAGGTCACCAGTGCCAAATAAGGGAAAACCTTGTGAACACTTTAGAAATCACTGTTTTGAATTTATCTTCATGAAACTTTGTCAGAATGTTTATTTTAATAATATGTAGGTCAAGTTTGAAAATGGGTAATTTCTGTAGTAAAATTAGGTCACTAGGGCAAATTGCTGGAAAACCTTGTGAACACTCTAGAAGTCACTGTTTTGATTGGATGATCATGAAACCTTGTCAGAATATTTGTCTTCATAATATCTTGGACGAGTTCGAACATGGGTCATCTGGGGTCAAAAACTAGGTCGCTAGGTCAAATCTTATGAAAAACCATGTTTACACTGTAGATTTCACAGTTATTATTGGATCTTCACCAAACTTTGTCAAATCGTTTGTTTTAATGATATAATGGTCAAGTATAAATATGGGTCATCTGGGGTCAATAACTAGGTCACCAGGTCAAATATTAGGAAAACTTTGTTAACACTGTAGATGTCACAGTTTTAATTGGATCTTCACCAAACCTTGTCAAAATGTTTGCCTCAATGATATGTGGGTCAAGGATGAACATGGGTCATCTGGGTTCAAAAACTGGGTCACAAGGTCAAATCTTAGGTAAAAATCTTGTAAAAGCTCTAAATGTCATGGTTTTGATTGGATCTTGGCCAAACCTTGTCAGATTGTTTGTCTTAATGATATTAAGGACAAGTTCAAATATGGGTCACCTAGGGTCAAAAACCAGGTCACAAGGTCAAATCTTAGGAAAACCTTATTAACACTGTAGATGTCAAATTTTGATCATATCTTCACCAAACCTAGTCAGACTGTTTGTCTTAATGATATGTAAGACAAATTCGAACATAGTTCGTCTGGGGTCAAAAACTAGGTCACCGGTTCAAAACAATGTTTTAATGAGTGAACAGTGATTGTCATGTGAGCGATATAGGGCCATCTTGGCCCTCTTGTTTTTTAAGTTTCTTTTTTACAGAATGATAAACTCTGGTATGAGTTTTAATGTTTTTCACATCTTTTTCTGCAATGAAAAATATCATTGGATTGACTGATGTATTTACAGATTTACACACAACTTTGAATCATTGATGTTTTGTCATTTGTTCATTTATCTGTTTATATGTTTATACATTTATATGTCTGTTTCATCTTAGCACCAAGGAAACTTATTATAAAACAAAATGTGTACTGGCTTTGTGTAGGACATTATTATCTGACATTTATATGGTGCACCCTATGTGCTGGTGCACCATGTGTGCTTCCTGACATTGTGTATTTCATTTTATCATAGTATTGTGTGATTTTATTAAACTGTCAAAGCTGCATAATTTCACGGTCAATGCTTGCATTTATTTTTAGCTTCAGTGAGATTAGATTACTTTTGTAAGTTAAACGATTATCTTCGTTATACCGGTTGATGGAACCGAAGTACAATAATTTATTTAACTATGTGCTACATAATATTATATAAACATGTGGAATGGGACATTCCTTAAATGAAAATTATCGATTGTGGTACGAAGCTAAAAATAATCTCTTTTATTGACTATTTTATTATTTAGCTTAGACAGTTTAATAAATTTTGAAATATATATATATATGTAGTATTTAATGTCAGAGATTAAATAACAATTTTCTGCTTGTATATTTACTCATCTCATGTGATTCAGATTCATGGCTTTTAATTCATTGTTACATCACAGATATACAGTCATGTATAATATACTATTTTCAGAACGTAATTTACGTAAAAGTGTTTATACATATCAAGCCACTTACATGTTGTATTTACATAAAAGATAAAAGGTGCTATCTTATAATTGATAATAAAATTGTTAGAAGAAAGTCTGTTGTCATATTGTCCATAATGAATGTTGGGGCACTTTTATGCTATATTGACAATAAATACATAAAATCAGCTGTTTGGTTTCTTTTCTTTTATTTGGCTGTTTCTCACATTTCAGACTAGATTTGTTATGTGTAGGTTACTAAATACTAGAAGCCCAAGGGCAACATGTCGAGCCCCTGTTTAGCCAGCTTGTGATCTTGACCTTTGAACTACAAGTATGGGTGATATTCATGACACATCATTTCATTGAAGTAAACTTTTATACCAATTTATTTAAAAATCCTTGAATGCAAACAGAAGTTACAGCCCAGACAAGGAAAATATATTTGACCGAATGTGTAATCTTGACCTTTGACCTATAAAAATATGGGTGTTGCCCAAGATGGTCGCATTGTATTATGGCAAGTCATTTTTAAATAATTCAATGCATAAGGGAGACAGAGCCCTGACAAGGTGTATAATGATTATTTTTTATGTTTGACCTCTAAGTGTGACCTTGACCTTTGAGCTAGAGACCTTGATCTTACGCACTGCACACCGCCTCATGGTGTTTTACAATTATGCCAAGTTATCTTAAAAAGTTTCAATGCATAAGGGAGATACAGACCGGACAAGGTGTATAATGCTCATTTTTGACGTTTGACCTCTAAGTGTGACCTTGACCTTTGAGCTAGAGACCTGGATCTTGCGCACTGCACACCGCCCCATGGTGTTTAACAATTATGCCAAGTTATCTTAAAAAGTTTCTATGCACAAGGGAGATACAGCCCGGACAAGGTCTATAATGCTCATTTTTGATGTTTGACCTCTAAGTGTGACCTTGACCTTTGAGCTAGAGATCTGGATTTTGCGCACTGCACACCGTCTCATGGTGTTTAACAATAATGCCAAGTTATCTTAAAAAGTTTCCATGAATAAGGGAGATACAGCCCGGACAAGGTCTATAATGCTCATTTTTGACGTTTGACCTCTATGTGTGACCTTGACCTTTGAGCTAGAGACCTGGATTTTGTGCACTGTACAGACACGCAACCGCCATTGTGGCGACTAAGTCGAGCTCACCGCAGGCGGGCTCGACAAAAATCATGTTCTGTTCAGTTCTGTTCTTTGATACAAAGAAGCAGTAATTGAAGTACAGTTAAGATATTGTTACTTCACATATGAGCAATATGTATTATTTGATAGTTACATAGATACCACACTTTATTTTAACACATGCTCAGTCCTGGGAAAGCAGAAAAACACCTTAAAGTGCTAATCAGATTACTGAAAATTCTACTGAAGATTCAAGACGCCTTCGAGGGATGAGGTGAATGTTTTTAAATTGGAGTAGTTCTAAGATAAAATTTTCTTTTTAACTAATTCAGAATTTTTCCAACACAACAGCCCAATTTCCTTGATCATAGTAACTATTTAATATGTGACAGTTCCCTACATCACTACATAAAGTCTCTAACTCACCTTCAGTAAATACATGATAAAATCTATGGAATGTATTTCCACTTTGAGCAGATTTTTTAGCATTTTTAAGTTGCCATGGTACCAACAGATCCTGCTGCTGGAACTGAGTTCTATTTACATGAACATGAAGCTTCTGTGACTTATCAGTATTATCATTTACACATGTAGCACCATCTCTTATATTGTCTAAATTTGTATCACAAACTTCATCACATCCATTCCTTAAGTCTGACGCCTCATCAGTACCTTTAGCACTATTTTCTTTATCATTACTTCCACTACAAGAGGATTTACTTTCCACATTTTTATCCTTGTTATTTTCTTCCACTAAATCACCTCTAGTTACTTCATCACTTTCACTAGTTGTTCTTTCTGGATCATTAGACTCATTACATTGTACAGCATCACTAGAACAATCACCGGTTACTTCAGCATCTTCATTATGTTTAATCTTCTTCAGATATTTAGACTTGACTTGATTCAGTTCTTGCTCCATAGCCCATACATAAATCAAAGCTTTCCCACCTACCTTCAGAATTTTCAGAATTTCTGCAATCGCTCTTTGTCTTCTTTCCTGTAAACAGATTTACATGGTCTGTATTTTATACTTTTATTTATAAGTCTTCTATTTCTCATAACTAACCTGCATATGGATTATTGATATTCTGACATTTCCATCAATTGTTATAATACTTAGAGAATACGACTGCAAGAAAATTAATCACACGAAATAGCATCCAAAAGTTTGACAAAAGGACACACTTTTCTGATGAACAGTCATTCTATCTTCATGTTTTTAAATTCAGCATTGAACCTTTTGCCCTTACTAGCATTCCTGGGTTATTTGAGAGCATTAATTTGTCCACAGACCACTTTGCACACAACTACTAGTTTCCTTGCAGAATGTGTAAAGCAGGGGTGAGGCAAAAGTTAATGGCTATTGTATACTACTCAAAATTTGATAAGGATCACTTGCAATATTGCTTGTATTGATTTTGATACTACTGTTGATTAGATTTAATTAAAATTTGTTTATTCAAGCACCATAATATGCCAGTGCAAAACTAGAGCTGTCACAGGTGACTAATACCCCCGTCGCTGCTTTGACTCTAAGAATGCAATAGTACACAATACGGCTAAGTTCAAGGGGACATAACTCTGCAATGAGTAAATCACTGGGCATGTAAATTGTGTCTTGCACATCTACACTTCATGGTGATAACATATTTCAAGTTTCATTGCAATGGCTTGAAGAATGTGGAAGTAGTTTGCTTCACAAACTTGTGATATTTTATGTGGAAGGACCGGACTACCAACGACAGAGTGACTCCAATATACTTCGTTTGCGGGGGTATAAAAATGAAACAGATGATGTCAGTTCTATCCAGCAGGCCTATATCTAGGGTAAAACATCCTGAAAATGGTTATACTTTAACTTGGTTAAGTTTACCTCAGTAGACAAATGATGTATCACAGCTATACAAATACAAACATCAAATACTCCATGACGTAAGGGTATTGATAAAACGTCACCAACGTACACTTGAAAGTTACGTGACTGACATATCTGGGCAAGATTAAAACTTCGATCTGAAGCAATCTGTAATAAAAGAAGATGATAAAACTTTCAATCATGACATAACAAATAAAAGAACAGACTCCAGAGAATACAGAACATCATCAGATTTTAAGTACAAACTGCAATCTGGTAACGTCCACCTGCACATCAGATAGTTTGTAATATGGTCAAAATTTCAATAAGATAACAAGTCTGGATTCATTGGTTATCTTTTAATGCATTGTTAACTTATGGCCAAGTGTAAATAAAGTGTGACATTGGTGTCCAAAAATGAACTGCTGTTAAAGAATGTTTTGCTAGTTATATTTCCAATGACATACATTGTACTTGGCCTTATAAACCAGGGCTTTCATCTGGCCCTTAAAATGGTATTTTGACTCCTGAAATTAGTAAAATAGGGTTTCTGACCCTTGAGAATTTATACCAATGGGTCAAATTGTTATTATAAATAATAGAAAAATTTGCTGACACTATAACTTAGTTTAAGTTATAATCAGTCAAGGATCATATTTCATCCTCAACTTTGGACATCTAATGAGATCCCTGGTTAATACAACTCACTTTACCATCAGGCCGTTATTCTATCAATTAATTCCAAACAATATATTCTGACACCAGTTAACATGCTAAAATTGGAATGATGAAGTCATTTGATTTGAAACTGATCACAGACTACTGCTATATTGATAGGTTTAATCACCCCCTATATCAGAACTCACCTCATACAATCCTTTATTGATTCCTAAGTATTTGCCATTACCACATCCAATATCTGCCATCAGAGAACCAACTGGTTGTTGATTGAGAAACTCTGCGATATTTGGCCATGGGGTATGTCTTGTTCCACTGAAGTGATCTGCTATTTCTTCATAAACCTGCAGTAGAAATATATCAAGTATGAACTCTATCACAAGTTAGTGAAGTACAGTATCAACATACTAATCTTTTGATGAATCATATATTTCGAGGAAGTATAGCAGACAGATCGAGGGTTCAACGCAACAGTGTCGTAACTCGTATTGAAATAAGACCAAGTTACGACTGTGTTGCTCTGAGATCGAATAAACACAGGTTATATAAGGTCTGTGTTTCACCACTAATCTATTTTTAGAAATGTGTCAATTTAAAAAATTTCTATACAGTCAAACCTGTGTTAGCTGCCACCTCCAAATTAAGGCCATCCTGTGAATTAACGCCATTCTTTAGAAAATCGTCATATATCATATACAACAATATGACCTCCAAATAAAGGCCACATGTCAATAAAGGCTATTTTTCTTCCCCAAGGGTGGCCTTTGTTCACAGGTTTGACTGTAGCTAAATGAATGTAATATTAGCAAGTAAGTAAACAGTTTAACTTGATACTTATAAGTGATCTCATGTACTGTGAAGATATAATCAGATACAGAAAAGTATTTATTTTTCCTGAGCATACCTTTGTTTATCCGTAGATAATTAACACATTGAAATATGAATACACGTATAATTAAGTAATTATTTAGGTTTACATTAACATACATTATCCCTAGCTACATATTTGAATTTTTTTTTACAATACCTGATAGACATGAAGTTTTTCCAGCTCAGAGGCAGTAGAGTCATCACATGGTACATCAGGTTTATTACTAAAGAGAACAGTAAATATTTCACCTCAGTTTTATAATTATAGTAAATAATACAGTTACATAAATTTATTTTATACACACTGAAGTCATATCATTCAGGCACTTATCAATATTATGCCTGAAAAAGAAGAGTGCACGACAAGGAAACAATAATGGCTAAAACAATTGAAAAGCCAAATGAAAAAGCTAAGTTATACTAGCCAGAAGAGATGTCTAAAACTATTTTTTATTTCTTAAAATGACCAAGCCTAAGAGAATTTTGACTTTCCTAGCTATCTTCAGTACAACTAGCAACTTCTCCACAAGAAAAGAAAATCAACATTTGGTTAAATTTTCATAGGGAATAACCTGCCATAACCAGGAATCAAACTCGGATCACCGGGTTATAAATCCAGCAAACTAACTACTGAACCCCAGCCAAGGCATGATGCAAAACATTGATAACTGATATATATAATTATCATTATAGGGAAGTCTTTGTATACATACCTATTTTCCAAAGGAGGTTTAACACCAGTAATTTTCCTGAATGTAAATGAAGTTCTAACTCCTCTCTGTTCAAGTGTGAGAGCACCGTTCGGGAGAGAAACAATATCTGACTTTCTTGGTGTAATTCCATGTGACCATGTATACCTGGACAAAAGAAAAATAGATATGGACATGACAGTCATAATTTACTTCATATAAATCATAGAGTTTACTTTTTAAATGACTCTTTATGTGAGAAAGTAGGCACTTGCTAGTCTAGTACTGGTTCTTCCCAGGATGCTTAGGTGAACTGTCCGCCTCATATGACTCTGACTGTCGAAAAGGGGTGTAAAACCCGATATAAACAAACAAAACAAAAACTTTTTAAATTTAAAAGCAACTTCATGTAAACTTGTTAAAGCTATTGTCAGATCACAGGCACTTTACACACCATCTAGTATTTTACTGTATCATGCCTATAGAGTATAAAGTGAAATACTATAAGTGCAACAAGCACCTGTGAGTCACAAAACAGAATTGCATACAACTAATAACCTGTTTGTATTTTTTCAAATACCTATCATAAAAGATTGGTGCATTATCATTTATGATATGCAAATTTACATCTAGTAATTTACAGTGCTACAGAGGAAAAATGGTCCAAACATAGATTTTATTGTCATTTACAAACAACAATGGTGAAACCTTTTAAGAAATAACAACAAAATCTAATGCTGTTATAGTATTTTCAGGAAAACTTCAAAACTATGAAGTCAATGTAAGACATATATTTGATTTATACTTAAAGGGTACAGAGAATTGTATCAATAAGGGGAAAAGGGGGTATAAACTATAACTGAAGTTTGAAACAGCCAGCATCTCATTTGAAGGTGGTATAGAGGTATGCTAATAATACATACATTTTTGCATAACATTTATCTACTTAGATATGATATGTCTGTCATTTGTCTGATATGAATTTTTTTACATTAAACTTTACTCTTGGAGGAGGGGCCTAAGCCTGCTTGTCTTATCTCAAAAAAAAATCATTCCTGTACTGAGCGTTCTATTCTAGAAATATACCTGGATTCTCCTGTCATAATGAGAACACTTCTTGGAGGCAACAACACAGATAAATGTCGGCCATCAGGATGACGGAACTCCATCACAACCTACAGTAGATAAACATGCTTTATTTGAGTCAAACAATCAGTGAACAAAATTAGATAAAAAGCATCTATGAGACAAACAAAGTTTCTACTAATACACAATGAACTACACTATTTTTTTTAAAAATCGCTTTTTAACCTCATATGATCATCAGACACTAGATTATTTTGAATGCAGCTAATCAAAATCAAGACAAACTGCCTTAGCGAGGATACTAATTTAGATCATTACTAATTTTTTATTTCACAACTGTACTTTAAGTCAATATATTACTTCACTAGATATTGGTAATTCAAATATTCTGTTTAAGTACAGCATATTGCATGTCATACAGCATTGGCAACATTGATATCTTTCCAAATCCACAAACATCAAAATAATAGTTTTCACACAACTGAATACAGATTAGAAATGCTGACGTTAAATTAATTCTTCTACCTGAGATCCAAGACTTAAAGATATCAAGCCATCTTCAAAGGCTGAAGGTGTATCTACATGAGGTGGTATACCTAAAATATATCAACAAAGGAAATGAACTTTTGATGATAATTGAAGATATTCCTGGAATTTTTTGTATGAAAAGTTTTCTTCTAGCCTGACTTTGAGTTTAAGATGATTAAACAATGACTGTATATTTGTGATAATCAGGTGAAAACATTTTTCACAGCACTCTGATGCTTAAATGCTCTACAATTAATAATACTATACTACATGACGGCATATACTACCGGTATGTATAATCTGAGTAAACATAATGAAAAATTGAAGTCAACATATAATATAGTTGATGATATAAGTATGGTGACTTATTTTAACAACAGAAATGTATATACAGTAGAACCTCTGTAGAGCAACACCCTGTGGGAGCTGCAAATATTGACCATTGTTTAGAGGTTGTTTCTCTACAGAGGTTAAATTTATAGTAAATAGCAGCTGAGGGAAATTTTGACGGTGTTGTTATAGAGAGGTTGTTGCTCTTCTGAGGGCCGCTCTGGGGAGGTTGTACTGTACTTGTATTAAAACAACTAAGTGCAACTAATAAGGGCTAACTTATATAGGATGAAAATACAAACCTTGCCCTGGTTGATACTGATTTACAGTCAGCTGATCAGGGTAATGTTGTATCTTATTGGTATCCAACAGTTGTTCCAGTAATGGTTTAAACACAGCAGGAACACCTTCAGACAATGGTTCATCTGGATCCACATTATTGATGCTGTACTTAAACTCATAGCCATAATGTTTCACTCTACGATGCTTTAATTCTTGCAATACTGAATGCAAGTAGAACGATGTTATTATTCTATCCAGTTATAAAAATTGTATTTAAAGATATTTGATAAATTTCACTAAAATTCTCAAAAAATTATGGATATTGAGTGAGCAATATCGTGTTCAGAATTCTAACAAACAACAAGATTTGATACATATTATTGAATTATATTAAATATAATTATGGGACTATACAGCACAGAGTTGAAGGCTTTTAAATTTAACTCATCAATTTATACATTTTAAACCTTTGTTAATGTTATGTCTTCATGAAATATTGAATTTTACAACCGTTGTTTTAAAAAATAAGTAATGATTTACTGAACTTCAAAAATCAATCACATTGAATAACGGCATTATGAAGTAGACGGTCTACACGCAAAATAATGGGATTATGAAGTAAACAGTCTATATGTGAATATACGGGCTCATGAAGTAAATTTTAAGATTGAATTAAAGAATGAAGTTTTGCCTAAACTTTGGCAATTATACTACTAGATTTTGACATATTCTATGGTTAGTACCTGTATTTTCATCACAACTGAAGTTGACACATTTCATTATTTCAGATGCATATTTGTCTGAAACAACATCCTGCAGCAAAATCAAACCAGGTGGCAAGTAATTTGATGGTGAAATACTCTCAGGTACTGGAATAAATTATTTGTAAATTTACATAGACATTAAAACATTTTTTTTGCTGCAAAAAAGAGAGTATGAACAGTAGACTGCTGTCACTGCAGCATAAATGATTTCAACACATACTTCAACTAGTCCATTAAAACAAACATTACTTAGATAAAATATAATTATTGTATGATATATAATGTACCTTCTTTCACAAACAGTGTGTATAAAGTAACTTCATTTTTCCTGCTTTCTGTTGGAGATAACTTTGCATTATTCCTTTTCTTACATGCTTCAGTACAACATTCCAATGATTCATACCATACAAAACAATATGATTTCTGAGGTATCATAATAACATCACATTTTATGCCCGGTCCACCAAACAGATCAAGTATTTCTGTGTAAGACACATTGTTATCAAGTCCTCCATTACAGACACATAGTACCTGAAAAAATCATTCAAGCTGCATGGGATATCATTTACACCAAGTACCGGTACTACAGTAAAGTCCTGCTATTAAGACCACCTGGCGTTTTGATAAAAAGTGGTCTTATTAGTGATTTGGAATTAGTGTTTGTTAGTAATATTGTCTATTTCACTTTGCATCTGATCAGTACACTGTGTTATTCTGAACATATACAATGTCATGTATCTCATCAGCATACACTATTCCGTAGGCAGAGCTTTTTTCCTTCTATAGCAGGGGTCGTCTGTTAGCGTCTTCCCCTTAGAAAAATTCAGGTTTTTTCTTCCCCTTTTGCAAAAATTATGTGTTATTTTCCCCAAATTTAAAGAAAGGCCCCTTCCCCTACCAGTGAAAAAAGCCCTGATGGGGTACATGACTGTACAAAGTTCACTTGAAATTCAATGGTTTGTTTTGATGTTGACAAGACCTTAAGGTGGAACCAAACGATTGAAATAACGTCGTTTTTGACGTCAAACGGTCATTTTTGCGATATTTATAGCGCCTCTCTGAAGATACCTATCGCTCTATCAATTTATGTAAATATTTAATGAAATAAAAATTTAATAGCGGTAGGGCTGTGGCGAGTATCCGAGTACTCGGGTATTCACAAATCAAATTGAGTATGAATAATCGCCATTACTAAGATTCGTGGTTCGCGATCTTTTTTTAACAAATTAAAAGTGTATTCTTTGTTCTTTAAAATACCTTTTCTCTGAATAAATGTTGTCTCATCATGGACTACTTTGTTTGCCAAGATGTCCAATTGGTTCTTTAAATAATGATGCAGGTTAATCAATTCACTGGAAGGGAGTACGTGTAAGTTTAAGCCATAGAACAATTTATATTGATTTACTTCATTATTCCTAAAAGAAATTAAATTTAGCTGTCTTCAGGACTGCAATTTTGAAATTTTAGATAGGTGACTTGATAACAAAAGATTTGTGATTCGATTTGTGGATCGTAAGTGTTGAATCGTGGATTGGATCGGATCGCCATTTACCCAATGATCCACAGCCCTAAATAGCGGAGAATAAAATTACCTACGTGTAGGTATAAATTTGATGTTCATGATTTAATTATAAGTGCAAGTAAAACTATTTTAAATGTAAAGTTTATTGTTTTTTTCTTCTCACTTTCAAACTTAAATTATTTTTATTAAAAATCTGCCCGAGGGAATTTTTTCATTTTTGTCTAGAATGAAGTTTGATGTGTCATCTACTGTTCTCGTAAATTTTAAGAAAATCTATTGGCTCTTTAGAAAAGCGGTCATATTTGCAGAACAGACCGGTCTTTCAGTGGAACTTTATTTTATTTGTCAAGAATTCTTAACATGTTTCAATAGTGATGCAATAACATGAAATGCAAAATTTAGCATTTACTTTTTTGTTTTCAATAATATTATACGGGGAAGTCAAAGACCGGGCCCCGCTTTGCGCCCCGGGTTTTGGCCTTGCCCAGCTATAGACAATGCGTATGTTAGAAAAGGTTCAATGTGAATTACAACAATTTCAAATGCATTACCTATCGCCGAAAATCTCATTTCCAAATCATGGAGGCTGCCATTTTGTTTGTAACAACTTTAGTTCTCGTTCTCGTGTAGGCATAGGTTTTTACATCGTAATAAAATTAATCACTTACATTTATTTTTTCTATCTGTTTACAAGAAATAGAAATAAAAATATTTTGAAGTTTTTTAGTTAAAGCTTTAGTTAAAAAATACAAACGCTTGGTAATGTGAAAAAAGCGTCTGCATAAAGTCTGCGCACAAATGCTTGACAGGAAGTAGAATGACGTCACTTTTTGTTTCACGCAAGATGCTCAACCAATCTCTAACTAGAGTTGTCGTTCCTTTCAAATAATGCTCGACTTCCCCGTTCCTATTTTCATGTTAGGCCTATGTCATGAGTGTCAGACTTTTCGACCCCTAACTTTTTCGACCCCTAACCTTTTCAACCCCGAAATTATTTTACCCCTACACTTTCGACCCCTAATGGCATTTCGACCCCTAAATTTCTAAGGCTTTTCGACCCCTATTTCACACATTGTATTTGGTATGACAATAGATAATTGGATGGTTGTTAAAAACTCGTTCACACATTTTTGTACTCCAATTAAGTGATGGTAAAATGATCAAATTGTACTTTATTGTTTATTTCATTTATTAAATATTAGAGTAAGTGATGCATTTTTGTTTATCTTAATAATAATGACTTTTTATTCTAAAAAAGGCTTCATAAATATTAATGTTATAATGAAAATTAATGAATAATTTGACAATTAATGATGTACGTGTGTGTTGTTTTTTCATCAAAGACTGATATATAAAAAACAGAATTATTGACCAATAAATGGGTTCGAAGCCTCGTCAGACTAAATATACAGATTGAATGTTAGGGACATGTGTTTGTTAATATCAGATTGAAGAAATAAGCACTCACTGATATTTACAATTTTATTAAATGTATATCAAAATACATTAGGTATATGCCGACACTTAATTTAATACAGAGATCACAATTAACTTAGTTTAATCAATACAAGCAAGGACTTATATGTATATATGAGTCCTTGATACAAGTTAAGGTGGATCGCGGGTCATTTTTTTAGACGTCAACGTACAATAAATAAGTTTTGCATGAACAACCTTTAATGTATTGGCTAACTAAATGATATATACAAATGATAGTTCCGATATGATTTTCGTTGATTTTCGCATTATTTCCTGTAAAAAAAGCGTTGTAAAAAATTAAAAGAACTTACCTCATGTTTTACAAACTGTTACACGAAACAAATGATCAAAACGTCTTATATCACCTTTTAATGACAATTACAATGTTTTTTTCACCCTAAGAACATAATTATACAAGTATACAATTATACATCTTTAATTAACTCTTTCATCTATTGTAAAGAAGTAAATTACAATAAAAAACAACAACAATAATACAATATTAATTAACAATTTTCAATGTTTCATGATAGCAATATAATTAATGTTTTCCCATATTACAGATTACAAAATTTACACTAATTCAATATTTAATTGATTTTTTTATTAACACATTTTCTTTAATTATCACATTTCTTCAAACAAAAAAACAAAAATATTACGCATATTATATATATTCATTATCATGATGAAAAAAACAACTAATGTACAAATATAACAAAATCAAGCTCAATATTCTTCATAATAATAAAGATAAAAAGTAGGGGTCGAAATGCCGTCACAAATATTCCCAAAGTAGGGGTCGAAATAGTTAGGGGTCGATAAGGCTAAGGATAAAAGTGGGGGTTGAAAAAGTTAGGGGTCGAACTGTCTTGCTACCTATGTCATTAGCCGATCATGGCATGATGCTGACATGAAAGGTTATTTTTCAACTTCCCATCATCACTCTGATTAATCATGTAATTTATAATAGTTGCATAAGAATACAATATAGTTACCTATGAAAATAACAATTATGATTTTTTATATCAATTAAGCGAGAAAACACAGCAAATCAGCGTCGCGAAATCATATTACAATTCCAAAAAACAGGTGTTAAAAGTAAGCACAAAGAAATCTAATGTTACCAATGATGGGGAGTCAGAAATTAGGATATTCCCTTTCTCTTTCAAGTTTTGACGCAGCTTAAACAATTTCTTAGAGAGTTTTTTCAGTCCCTTCTTGCTGTCACTTTCGCATTCAGCCATTTTGGAAATAAATATAACCGACTTTCAGCAAACGAATTTAAATTTACATTCTCTGTCTGTGCATGTTAATGAATATGCAATTAATAGAATGCATCGATCTATATTAAAATTTGACATATTGGTGTACACTTAAAGTATGAATTTGTCTAACAGAGTCAGAATATCTGAAAATATATTTTCGGTTGCAATTGACGTCACGGACAAGCAAAAATGGCGGCGTCGTGTGTGACTGCCGAGCAATGTAAATCTTGGGAGAAATCTGGAAAACTTGAATTGTATGAGCATATTTTACTTGTCTTACACTGTCGTATTTCATAGATGAATTATTTGTTCAGCGAAAGAAATTATTGTTTGTAGTTGTCTCTCTTTTCAATGTCCAATGTCGACTTTTGTTTTTGTCGGAAACCTACACAGCTGAGCAATCTTTGTCACACACGGTTTATCCTCATAGAATTACTTTTCCTATTGGAAAATGATTAATGACATTAGTTAAATGATTGTTTTTTTATAATATTGGAGATATGAACCTAATCCTCTTCAGAAAATCAAATGCAAAATAATGTTTAATTGTATCATTTATTAATGTTCATTATCGTTTAGCTCCATTGGAACTTGGATATGATTGAATACTTTTAATTTTTACCATTCAGTTGCTGAATGAGGGTTATTTGGTGACATATAGCAGCGCCTGTCTGATGCTATACTCAGTGGAAAATGATCCTATATCTGTGGACTATTGCCTAAACCAAGAGCTTGAAGTGTCCCCATTTATTTGCTGACCAAGATTGAAATAGCCAAACTTATAGTAGACATGTTCTATTAAACTACTTGATCAAACAACAAAAAATCAATGCCATAAAAAATATTATTTATTGTCAACATTTAATTGACGTGAGATGGCCATTTCTGTTTAACTCTTAAGCCTCTGTTTGTGTATTATAAATGTTATACTGATTATTTAAACATTGTTTGAATTTCATTATTTTTAGTTTACGTTTTTGCAATGGTGTGGGTGATAAGACTGTGTTAGCTAGCCTCGGAAGTCATGACTTCAGACAAGCTATTTATGATGTATGTCTCCATGTTGTTAGAGGACACCTGAAGCAGGAACAAGTTCTGTCAGTCTTTCATGATTTGAAGGTGAGTGATTTAGTGTTTATAAGTGTTTTTGCCTATGATAATGGGTAATTAATGTTATTCAATTGGGCTCGTACGAAGAAGATTATAACTTGACTTTAGAAATGATTATTGCACAGTGAGGATTATCTTTGGAAATTTTCTCTGCAGTTTTGCAGTTCACCAAGCACAACCTCTTTTTTGTCTGATATATCGTTATATTTTTGACTGTTTCCATTGCTTATAGTGACTAAGTGAGCCATGTAATGCCTGTATTTGAAATTATTTAGGATTTATGTAGTTTTTATTTACTTGATATATTCTTTTCGTTCTTCAGGATCGTTATCAGGACTTCATCTCCTATGTATCTGATATACTGGGTCTACTTGGTAAGCATCCTTGTGTACAGTGTTTCAACCACAATATTATTAGATTTGAATAATCAGTGATTTTCACCTTTTATAGCAGAGGCTAGGCCTCTTCCCAATCAAAAATTTCTTTAAAATCATGCAGTTTTCCCAAAAATTCAAACTTAAACCAGCTATTTTATTTCCCAAATCAGCAATTTTAGCAATACTTCTTCCCAAAATCAATGGGCTAAGGCCTTTTCCCAATGAAGAGAGAGAAAAAACACTGATAATTGTTACTTGAAGTTAAGTTCAGTGCAATCTGAAATTAAGTTCAGTATAATCGAAACTAATTGATAAATTAATAAACACATGGATAATGAAAGTTTCTTTCTGTAATCTCTTGCAATAATCAGTCAAATGAAACTTTCAGATGTTGAGTTGAATTCTATAGATGAGGCTAAGATAGCCAGAGACAGGTTGTACAGCCTCATTCAGTCTTTTTCTGTGGTAAGTTGATATTATTATCCATTTAACATTTTGTTAATGCTTCAAGAAAGCTCCCTAAAAACTTTTATAACTTGTGATCTGTTTAAATGTCGCTTAATAATTTTCATCTTTAGCCAAATTTGTAAATATCACAATTGATGAGATCTATATAACTTATAAGCAAGTGTTCCTGTCACCTGAGAATGTCTGAATAAAATTTACCCTTTAGTAAAATATTTTCTTTATTTTTCAGACATTTGATTGTGAAGCTCTTTTGAAATCTCGTTTGGATCATGACACGTTAGAAAATGCTGGACTGGTTCCTAACAAAACTGTGTTTACACAGAAACATGTCAAGATTAAGACACGATTATAGTAAGTGTAGAACATATTTTTACCTGTGTTAAAATGCTCATTATTATTATGATTAAATTTGAAAACAGGTTTATTGTCAATTTAGTTAGAAATTGTGTAGACCCGCCTCCGTAGTAGAGTGATTAAAGTTGCCGACTTCAAATCACTTTAACCTCTCACTGATGGAGGGTGGTGGGTTGAGCCCTGCTACCGACCATGTCTCTTTATGTGAGAAAGTAGGCAGTTGCTTACAGAGATTGGGAGTCTAGTGCTGGTTCTTCCCAGGAGCGATGTTTAGGTGAACTGTCCGCCTCATATGACTCTTGACTGTTGAAAAGGGGCGTAAAACTCAATATAAACAAAAAAATAGAAATCCTGTACATTTAAGATTTTATTTGTATTTCAAGTTATAACCCCCAAAAACTGTTAATAAATTGGAGTCCCAATTTGGACTTATTTTGATATTGCTGCACTTCTTGGACTAATTTATGTTCATTACTTTGATAATTCAATATTGAGCTTTGGTGTCGCTTTCTTTCCTAAAGCCTGGGAAAAGAACAAAATGGATTCAAGCAGGTGTGAAAAAATGTCTTGAATGCATACTTTGTATACTGATAGTGTAGTCTGCTTTAATGCTTTGTTACATACATTCTCTGATATCTGTTATCATTATGTTTGTGTTTGGGTTGGTGGCCGTATATATTGCAGTAAAGAATCGAATTGAGTTATTAGTAAAGATATGTGCTATGTTTTCAGCTACAAGCAACAGAAGTTCAATCTACTTAGAGAAGAGAGTGAAGGATATTCAAAATTGATCACAGAATTAAATCAAGAAATCACAGATAGACTTACTACAGAAGTTGTCTTACAAAATATTAAGTCATTGATAGGTAGGTTTATCACAGTTAAGTTTTTGGCTCATACCACAAGATATGTACAACAGACTTAGTTCATGTGCAGTGTTAATTTCTTTATACTGACTTATGAAATCAAATGCATTGTTCTTTTAAAAATATGTTAAGAAAAATATTTTTTTTTAAATTCTTTTCTTATATTTTAGGCTGCTTTAACTTGGACCCAAATCGAGTCATCGATATACTTCTGGAATCTTTTGAAAATCGTCCTGAGTTGGAAGACTTCTATGTGCCATTAATCAAATCATACGTAAAAGACAACATTACATTATGTCATTGTCTGGGATTTAAGTTTCAGTTCTTCAAGGTGACTAAATATTTCTCATTGTTTAGCTTGTCATTTTTCGAAGTAGAAGTCGAGCTGTTGTGATCACTGTGTTGTTAGCGTCTGCATTTTGCAAAAACTTTAATGCAGCTCATAACCCAGAAACTATAAGAGGTAGCAACATAAAACTTTGTAGGTGGATAGACTAGCATTGGCAATGCTTGCAGCGTTCTTGTCTATTATTTTGTCGTTCTAGTTATTATTTTATCAGTTCTTTGTCTAGTTCCTGAATTTGTGAATATGGGTCCTGTAAATTAACAGACTAAGTGTAGAAAAGAAAGAACTACTTCTAATTTCATTGTAAAAATATGACATTTAACCATGAAGTAGTAAATCAAATACTTCTGTTCTGCTGTAGATAGACCTTTCCTTATAAAAGTAAGTTGTAAATGAACTGCAATTTTTTTTAAGCAAAACTTTACACCTTTGGTTATAAGATGCTGTCCTCATATATTTTTAGCTATGGTTTGAATCAAAGAAATTTGCTATAAGATTATGTACTTGACATTTTGTTTTACCTTGTAGGATGATGAAACTCCAGCGTCATTATTCAAGATTGCTGCTCTCTTGTTAAAGGATGAGTTAATTCATCTAGATGTACTGTATCCACATGTAAGTGTTGTACCTTTCTTGTGTAGCTCAGAAGCTGGACTTTAAATGAACCATCATTCACATGTTCCTTGTTTATCTATTGTTTAATGGCCCATTTAATAGCTATGGTCCTTTCTGAGTTGCCACACAGCGAGGGGGGAGAGAAGATGCAGGAGAACTGCCATTTGTGCAAATTATGCATCTTGTTCTGTCATCTCATAGGAAATATTCTCCTATTATTCTCTTTGAGAAATTATCTGTTTTACGGCATGTTTAATTATGGATTTTATTAATAATATGCTGAAAATATATGATTGTTAAATAAGCTTGAACAGGTGTAAGGATGTCGGAATCAATTTATGAAATAATGATTGATGAAAATTTACATTCCTGCAAGTATATACCTGAAGTTACCCTAGAAATTTATGACCTGTATGAGTTGTACTTTGAGACAGAACTTTGAGAAGATGAAAGAACTAATTATTACATTGAAGCACATCTTTTAGTTCTAGCTTTTTGCTCCATAGCTAATTAAATTCATGGTCTAATGTATATAAAGGACGGCATAATTATTCTTAATATTATAATTTTCTTAGTATTTTTTTGTCTCTAGGATATGCAGTTCTATTGAACAGATTTTATATGAGAGAGATCTTACCAAGAAACAGCAATATTTAGTATCTGATGGCCAGCAAGTAAATTAATTGATTCTCGCCTTGTACCATTTATGTGTAAGTTATTGTTAATATTTTCCTGGATTACAGCTGTATCCACCAGACAGTACTGTCATTGAACACAGTAAGAAAGAGATGAATGACGCAAAGCAGTATGCTAGAAAGTTAATGGTTGTCAACCTGTCTGATAAATCTAATGAAGAGAAGAAAAAAGAGGAGGAAACTGTCAAGTTAGATCCTGTAAGTAGAAAATAATACAGCATGGTTATAGTGAATGCCTGAGAACTTAAATTAGGAGTTCATTATATCCATATTTCACTGTACAGTCAAACCTGTGTTAGCAGCCACCTCTGAATAAAGGTCATCCTGTGAATAAAGGCCTTTATTTGGAAACCATCATTGATTATTAAGTACAAAATGACCTCCAAATAAAAGTCACCTGTCAGTAATGGCCACATTATGTCCTTCCCAAAGGTGGCCATTATTCACTGGTTTGACTGTATCCATTAAGTTGAAATATAGTATAGCATTGTATTGGGAAATGATGGCTTTATTATGTATGGTCATTCACTTTACCAGATTGTACCATAACCATGCTTTACTGTGTATAGTTGATTTTTTGGTGTGATATTTTTAGAATATTTGTTAGAATTACATTTTATAAGTCAGCAGGATGTTGTATAAATACTTAGTTAACTGTTTTCAGCATGAGAATAATCAGAAGTTGGGTTTAGTAGAAGCTTTGGTTGGTATTGGTGCTTGGGAAAAATCAAAGTCAATTCTTGATAGATTACCAGAATTCTTTGGTACCACTTACACCCCTGTTGCTTCAGCCTTGTGTTCTCTTATCCATACTGTGATGGATCCAGCTTATAGAAGGTAAGCATCATACTAAACTTACCTGATAAAAAAGTTTCATTTATGCTATCCTTCTAATTTAAAAGAGTATTTCAAAGCAACGGTGCTGGATATGATGTTGTGAGTTTAAGAATAGCCACCTTTTATGACAAATCTCATTTCTCGGGAGTAATTACTCATCTGAGTTATCACAAAGTTATCGATTCATCATGTGCTAAATAAATTGTAAAGTCACTTACCTTGGCCCTCACTTCCTACCTTGCTGAACCAATTAATTTAAAGAATGTTTGTCATCACAAAATTTGTTATATAGTTATGATACTAGCCTTTGATATTAGAATGACAAACAGGGCTGAATATCATTATAATTGTTTGATTTCCAGGTACAGTGGCATGAGTTCCAGGATAGCTTCTAAATGGCCGAAACACAAAGATCTAGGGAACAAAGTGCAGCTTGCTACAACTTTTCGTGATGTGTATCATCTTGTGTTTCCAATGGTGACCTACCTTGGTCCTTACGCATCATGTGATCCTGTGTTGCTTGTAAAAATTATAAGATTAGGAAAAACTTACATGATCAAGGTAAAATATCATTTTTGTCGAGCCCGCCTGCGGTGAGCTCGACTTAGTCGCCACAATGGCGGTTGCGTGTCTGTACGTTAGTGAGTGAGTGAGTGAGTGAGTGAGTGAGTGAGTGAGTTAGTTAGTTAGTTAGTGTGTCCGTCCGGATCCTTGTCCGGGCTGTATCTCCCTTATGCATTGACACTTTTTAAAATAACTAGGCATAATTGTTAAACACCATGAGACGGTGTGCAGTGTGCAAAATCCAGGTCTCTAGCTCAAAGGTCAAGGTCACACATAGAGGTCAAACGTCAAAAATGAGCATTATAGACCTTGTCCGGGCTGTATCTCCCTTATTCATAGAAACTTTTTAAGATAACTTGGCATTATTGTTAAACACCATGAGACGGTGTGCAGTGGGCAAAATCCAGATCTCTAGCTCAAAGGTCAAGGTCACACTTAGAGGTCAAACATCAAAAATGAGCATTATAGACCTTGTCCGGGCTGTATCTCCCTTATGCATAGAAACTTTTTAAGATAACCTGGCATAATTGTTAAACACCATGGGGCGGTGTGCAGTGCGCAAGATCCAGGTCTCTAGCTCAAAGGTCAAGGTCACACTTAGAGGTCAAACGTCAAAAATGAGCATTATACACCTTGTCCGGGCTGTATCTCCCTTATTCATAGAAACTTTTTAAGATAACTTGGCATTATTGTTAAACACCATGAGACGGTGTGCAGTGCGCAAGATCCAGGTCTCTAGCTCAAAGGTCAAGGTCACACTTAGAGGTCAAACGTCAAAAATGAGCATTATACACCTTGTCCGGGCTGTATCTCCCTTATGCATAGAAACTTTTAAGATAACTTGGCATAATTGTAAAACACCATTAGGCGGTGTGCAGTGCATAAGATCAAGGTCTCTAGCTCAAAGGTCAAGGTCACACTTAGGGGTCAAACATAAAAAATAATCATTATACACCTTGTCAGGGCTGTGTCTCCCTTATGCATTGAATTATTTAAAAATGACTTGCCATAATACAATGCGACCATGTGTCTTGGGCAACACCCAGATTTTTATAGGTCAAAGGTCAAGATTACACATTCGGTCAAATATATTTTCCTTGTCTGGGCTGTAACTTCTGTTTGCATTCTAGGATTTTTAAATAAATTGGTATAAAAGTTTACTTCAATGAAATGATGTGTCATGAATATCACCCATACTTGTAGTTCAAAGGTCAAGATCACAAGCTGGCTAAACAGGGGCTCGACATGTTGCCCTTGGGCTTCTAGTTATTATTGTTGATACTTTTTATGTTGTTTATACAAGGCTTGACACTAACTTTTTCAAGAGGTAGTCAGCAGGGGTACCAGCGTAGAAAATGAGGAAGTCCTTGTAAATTATAAGTTGTCCTCATTTTAATACACAAAAAAACGTGTTGGTCATTTTATTTCAATGCCTATTGAGGGTAATAGTAGAATACATGCAAGACAAGTATAAATGTCAGATTTTCACAAATGTACTGAACAAAGTTACATCACATCAGATCTAACAAAAGTTTGTAAGCTTTATTATTTAGTTTACTAAAATTTATAGAATTCAGGTCACCCAAATTTCAGATAGCCCGATGGGATACCTAGCTTGGAAACATAGGTAGTCCTTGGAGAAAATAGGTAGGCTTGGGCTAACGGACCATTGCTAGTGTTAAGCCCTGTTATGTTGTTGTTACTCTGTCATATTTAAGTTTGATGCAATACTGTTGTACTTAAAGTTTTAATTAAACAGTTGCATTAGTTTTGCATAGTGTATAATAGTTTCGCACTTATCCCTCATTAAATGAAATGAATTATGAAATGTACTTTTTCTTATGATTGTGCTGTATATTTCCAGAGAAACCAAGGCAACCTGCATGTTGATGACAACATCATGTATTTTGGTTTGTTGAGTATTCTTGATGAAGTTGTCCTGCCCAGTATGTCATTCCTAACGTGTAATTGTTGTATATCCGAAGATCTCTGGGGACTTATGAAATTGTTGCCTTATGAACTCAGGTAATTTTAAACATCATTCTCCTCCATGACTACGTAAATGTTAAGACCGTCTCATCCCAATGACCTCTTGTCTGGTTTTCAATATGTCGACTATCGTAATTATATATATCCCCAATAATTAGATGGATTTTTATGTCCCTGTTATCTTAAGGTTAGTTCTTCTATGTTCTTATTTGGAAACATACAACTATTGTTTGTGCACATATCATCATCTGCATAATAAAATTGAATTGTCTTAGAATTTGCTTAACTATTTGTGTACTTAATGTCTAATCGTAACTATTGTTATTCACTACAGATATAGAATGTATGGTAACTGGAAGAATGAGACATACAATCAACATCCAAAACTGATCAAAGTCAAGGCTGATTGCTTGGAAAGATCTAAATACATCATGAAGTAAGTGAAGAATAAGCATTGGTTCCTGTTTCTATCCAATACATATATACACTGGTTTCTTTAGGTCATGAAATGTGTTCGCCATTTGCTGAAAGGTATTTTATAACTATATCTCTTATAAATGTGTCTTTTGGACTAAATCCTGAATGACATGCAAAATTCAATCTGGGGTAAAGAAGTTGATTTTGTGTGATTTGTGACATTTTTATGCCTGAGTGATATGGTTATGATGTATAAGTGCAATGCTGAGATAATCTGAACATTGGCTGTCATTGTACACAACCTCCATATGTTTGTTTTATGTTTTGTAGGAGATTATCAAAAGAGAATGTTAAGCCATCAGGAAGACAACTTGGAAAACTGAGTCATAGTAATCCTGGGGTCTTGTTTGAATATGTGAGTTTCCTTGTCTTTATTTCTATGATAAAGATTTGTGTTGTGAATTTGATTGAGCAAATAATATGTTTCTAATTTTGTTAAATGAGTTTAATAAATGATCAGACATTTCTCTAGACAAATTATTTTGGATTAATTTAGTAGCTAATTAGATGAGTTTAGCATTCCTTGATTAAGTAGTCTAGCACCTCAGTTATGCTTATACAGTACATATTATTGTGATTTCATTTACAGCCAAACCTGTGGATAAGGCCACCCTCAGGAAAGACATGATGTGTCCTTTATTCAGAGGTCATTTTTTTCTGAATAATCATTGTCTGTTTTTAAAAGAATGATCTTTATTCACAGGGTGGCCTGAATTCAGAGATGGCCACTAACACAGGTTTTTCTGTATTCACTTCATCTTCTCCTTGATTATTATCATTTTGTTAAAGAAGTAAATCTGTCTATTTCAGGTGATCAGACAGATTGAGAAGTATGATAATTTGATTGGACCGGTTGTAGACTCACTGAAATATCTCACCAATCTTTCATATGACATTCTAGTCTGTATCCTTCGTTGTGTAAAATATAATTATATTGAAAGTCTTATATTTCCTCTCGTAAATTTCTCAAAATGTTTCCAATATCATCGTGATCATTTGAATAACATAATAAATATTTCGAAATTTGTGTTTCTATTCATTACATGTCAAGTTAGTCAGATAAACTTACATAGTTATTAACAGGGCTCCCCTCTGACACTTAAAATGGCATTTTGACTCTTGAATTTAGCAAAATAAGGTTTTTGACGCATGAGGATTGGAACCAAAGTGTCAAATTTACTATTGCATTAGTAGGAAATTTTGTTGACTCTTTAAATTTCTATCAGCTAAGGGTCATTTTGACCCCCAACTTTTGAAGTCTAGGGAGCATCCTGGTTAATGTATTCATCTGATTTGTACTTAAAAAATTTACTGCTCTCAATGTAAAATTATGACATTTCTGCATATTAGCATAATTCCCAATCTTCCCTGGGCACAAATAATTCGGATTTTGGTTGATTGTTGCAGGTTTATTAATCTGTATACCTTTTAAACTTTTTCAGAAAGTGACCGAATTGTTGTTTTTCAACAGTCTGGTATTTGAGTAAATTCTAATGCTTTGTTCTTAAGTATGATGTTTAAGCCCCAGTCCCATCTCATCCGGCACGATCTGGCATGTGAACTTTGTAGCTGTCGTGTAGCTCTGCCGCGATCCCAGTTGGTCTTGGAACGTCTAGGAATGTCCTTGGTGCTAAGGGAGCCCAACCCGGTAGTTTTGGGAAGTTCAAAACTGCATGTTATTCCATGACGGTCTGGGAGATAGCGACATCAGGGGTGGGCTGTGTAGTGTCCGGGGACTGCTGTGTTCATCCGTGCTCATATAGGACTGGGGCTTCAGAAGACTACTAGTATCTTGATTTCCTTAACCATGTTGAAGTTTGTGTTATAGAAGCTGTTGGTAATCCTGAGAAGGATAAGATGAAGTTTGATGAAACAAGTCTTTCTCTATGGTTACAAAGTATGAATTAATTTGGTTCTTTTTGTAGTTGAAGTTTATCTGTTTATATTTTGAGTGAAAGAACTTTTTTATTACTAAGTTACATACATTCGTAGTGATGCTATCACAGTTACTTACCAGATTCAGTACCTAGTTATGAAACCCGAGTGGAATCTTTCTATTGTTGGTTTTTGAAAAAACATACGTTACGGTTTGTGGTCTGGTGTTCTATTTTATATGCAAGTCGGATCCTTTGTAATTTGAAGTGAAGCTTAGATATAGGAATCCTCTTTAATTCATGTCAGTGTGAAACATTGTGCTAGTTTTTAAGGTTACGAAGGATTTGGATTGCCTATTTTATATGTAGATCATTTCCAGAACATTTATCCAATCAATTTTGTACAAATGAAAGTCTTGTCAAAAATCTGTTTTAAGTAAGAAATACATATATAATTTGGGTTGTTTTCTTTGCAGGTTTAGCTAACTTTGCAGGATCTATATGTAAGAAATATCAAGTAGATTTAGCTGGCATGATGCAATATGTTACCAATCAGCTCAAGGCTGGAAAAAGGTAATTTTCATTTACAGCTCACAATTTAATTTCATCATCATGTTAGCTGAACATCTGGTTTAATGCAGTCACTACATTGCTGAAGGCAATAGGATGGATATTTTTAATATAAAGTTGTTTTCATAAGAATTGCCTTATTTTGCTTTTCATATACCCACCAATGAATGGCATCACATGCAACAGCAGGCTTTGTCCATTAAATTGTAACATTGTCAATGTTATTTGTATTTATTTTAAGCTGCCAGTTAATATGATATTATATTTTAAAATGACTTCAGGAGTAAGATTTATGATCTGTTCCTCTAACAATTCAATTACATTTATGATTATTTAAATAAGTATTGACATTGACACACTACTGTGTGATATATTACAGTATTGATCTGTTACTTATGCGAGAGATTGTACAGAAGATGTCAGGTATTGAAATATCTGAAGAGATTACAATGGACCAGTTAGAAGCTATGTCTGGTGGGGAGTTACTTCGACAGGAGGTAAATATACACTTTATTAAGAGCTGGGAATTAGGGCTATCTTCGACTTATCAATACAGTAATACTTTTTTCCTGCTGGTAGATTATCGATACACATTTCAAAATATCAATATTTTGGAAGAAAATATGGTAGAAACTTTAAAGTAAATATTTTGATTTCAGAAGTATATATGTATTGATGTATAAATGTATCTTCATTACTGAATTTCCGATATGTCGATATTATTGATATGAAAAACATTGAGTACATGACAGCCCTACTCTGATTGCTTTGGAAGATTTAGAGAATGATTAATTTATTGTTATGAAACTTGCTGTTTTCTCAAATCCTGAATTCTTCATAAATAGACATTTGGTCATTCTAATGAAACTATTATGTGGGAAATTTTCCTGAAAAACAGTCATTTGAACATTGATGGCATATCCATAGATTATTTTGGCTTTATAAAAGGAAATGATTGCCAAATGGTGTGTAGGATTACAAAAATGTATCAGGATATGTGGATTGCTTAATAAATGCAGTGTATTCTCTTTGTATTTGATCATTGTCTTTAAATATTTCATTTACAGGGTGGATATTTCACACAAGTCAGAAATACTAAGAAATCATCCAATCGTTTGAAGGATACAGTTCTAGAACATGATCTCGCTTTAGCTCTCTGTTTGTTGATATCTCAACAGAGAGATGCTGTCATTTATAAGGAAGGTGCAAGACATCTTAAACATTACGGAAAACTTTATGACCAGGTTTGTATACTAAATACTCCGAAACCGTTCATTAGTTGCTCAATAATCATAATAATGAGGGATGTCAGATTTGAACAAATTTGGGATCCGGATATCCGAATCAGACATTCGGAAATTCAAATCGATAGTAACATTACAGTGATTTTTCACCTTCTATAAAAGAGGCCTATTATAGGCCTCTTCCCAATTGAAAATTTCTTTAAAATCATTCAGTTTTCCCAAAAATCCAAACTTACACCAGCCATTTTATTTCCCAAATCAGCAATTTTAGCGATAATTCTTCCCAAAATCAACAGACTAAGGCCTCTTCCCAATGAAGATAGAAAAAACACTGCATTACTATCTGTCCATTCAAGCTCATCCAGTATTTTTCTTATATACAAAGTAGTATTTTATTGAGCGGGGCATTTCTGCATAGTGTTATCCTCTATGTCTTGCTAGATTGCAATAATTTCTAATTGTTTAATTCACTAAATACATTCTGACATTCCAAAAGTAATTTAACTGAGAACTGTAGTGCTAAGAAAAAAAACTATTTGTGCTATAAACACATTCTTACACTTAACTATTGTGCTTAACTACCATTGGGTACTAGAATGTGGTATATCAACTATTTTATCCTAAAAAGTGTGTACTTTAACATTGTATAATGCTCTGTATTGTTGATGTAAAGTGTATGAGTTTTATTTTTTAGTGTCAAGATACTCTGGTTCAGTTTGGCAGTTTTCTGTCCATGCAGTTAAGTACAGAAGAGTTTGTTAAAAGACTTCCACCAATAGAGAAAATGGTATCAGAGTTCCATGTTCCTCCGGATGCTGCCTTCTTCTTATCTCGTCCACTCTACAGTTATGATGTCAATGTAAGTGATTGTTGGTTCTGTGAAATATTTTTTTGTTAAAAAAAGTAACCTAAATTCCTGTATGTATGACTATTGAGGGACATCTTAGTGGAATGCCTATGGTTGCTGAATAGTAATCATGAGCCCTTCATCTCTATGAGTATGAATCCTACCTGGGACTTGGCAAACTTCATATGAAAGGAAGCGTGGGAGTGTTCCTTCACTGTAAAAGCTTTATAAGTTGTCATACATGATATTTGCTGCCAGTTTCATAGCTGTCATAAACTTCTATTTTGAAAGCATTTCTGATCTATGAATACCTGCCTCTAGATTTTTTACTTGGACTTATAGGTTGTATATGTATAGTTTAGAACTGTGTTTTTATTGTTCATACAAATGAAATATATTTTATTTATAGGCCAAGTTTGATGAATTGCGCAAAGCTGAAAAAAGTGATAAAGACAAGAAAGTGACAAGTACAAAGGTAAATCTTATTTATGTTATGATCATAGGATTAATAAATGAAAGCAGAAAAGTGAGAGATGTGTTTGATTAGTTGTGCTTTGTTCTTTATATTGGAAGATCCACTTGTCTACATAGCTTGCAACCTAGAACAATTTTTGTAGAGCCTACTTGCAGTCAGCTCGAAATTGTTGTAATATTTCTTGGAAATTGTTCAAGCATCATGAGTAATGATGTATAATTGCAATACCAAAAGTACTTATATTTCAGACTCAGAAGTATATAGAAGCTTCAGAAATCATTATGGCACCAGTTGTTGAAAATGTCCGACCTTTACAGACAGCCAAAATATGGGAAGATCTTAGGTAACATGATTAATCTTAACCATTGGTCTGATGAAGTGTGAAATATTAAAATAAAGAATTCACCTCAAACAGCTAATATGTTATTGTGTTATTAAAAAGGAAGGAAAATCTTAATATTTATTTAATTATGTATTTCTACTTGTTGAAAATTTAAATATTTCTCTACGAACAAAGTTCTTATTACAGTAATTAAGAAAGTGACACTGATACTGTCTTTCACATAAGCTATATTTTTCCCCCAAAAATATATAACACCTCTTTTTGCGTTGTGAAAATTGCCTCTTGTGTAATTCCCCCTCTTTTTACCAGCGCCCAGTGGTCTTCCTCTTACCCTAAAAAAACCCAAAACGTATTAAATGATTAAACTATAAGCTAAGGTTTCTAAAATATTGTTGTTTATTTCAGTCCAACATTTTATGTCACATTCTGGTCACTGTCTATGTATGATATACATGTACCCAATACAGCATATGAAAAACAGATCACACATCTACAGAATCAAGCCTCTATTGCTGAAGATAACAAAGATTTGGTGAGAAACATTGTTTTTGTAGATAATAATCTCTACAATTTAAGTACAAGATTATTTGTTGTTTGATTTTGTCATGAATGTAGTTTGATGATTTAGTTCATTCAGTGAATTCAATCAGGTTTCCTTTTATGGTTGATATTTTGTTATGATATGATTGACAGCGTTATTTCCCTGGTGGAATTTTGTGTGTGTGTGTGGGGGGGTAATTTGATAACTTCTGACCACCCCATGTTAAAATATGCTTGACGTAAGAAGTCGTTTTGTAAAGCAGTTCCTTAACTGTGCGAACAAGATAAACTGTTGAATTCAAAATGTCCTGTGCTTGCATGCTTGGTTGCGTTTTAATTGACAATTTTGTAATTTAAAAGTTAAAACACTGCCCGTTTTATTTGAATTGACTTTTATGAATGTATTAGGTATTATGTTTGTTATGAGTGTCTGAAAATGACTAATGTTCATTGATTCAGCCCCAAAGTAAAAGAAAGAAAGAGAAGGAAAGATGTAATCAGTTGATTGATAAACTGAAAGATGAAGAGAAGAAACAGTCTGAGCATGTGTCCCGTGTGATGGCAAGATTAAAAAATCAAAAAGAGGCCTGGTTTGTCTCAAGTGAGTATATTATTTGTTAACTGTTTTGTTGAGCTAAAGTGTATCTCTACTGGGCTATCTTTTCATCCAAAATAGTCAAATATTCGAAGGAAATAGATTTTCAATTTTTCTCTCAGCGTTCAGTCTCCTAAACTGCTTGGATGTAGCAATATACTTATTAGATACTTGTGGCATCTATTGTTTGTGACTCAGTTTGTGATATTTCACCAGCCTGATAAATGGTTATTGTATATTGTAAAATAATCAATTTCTTAAAATGACGGGTTAAAACATTTCCAGACATTTCAGAATAAGATGGTATTGTCATGTTTTGCCTATTAAAAAGTTATGGCCATTTTTTGTGTACATGTAATATATAGAGAAATACTCTTCAGTGGGCAGCTCCTTCTACCTTTCCCAAGAGATAAGTGTCATAAGAATGACAATCTGGTTTTGTGACAATTTTTGTCACCTGTCTACTTTATTGTTGACATTTTTATCTATCTTATTTTCAGAATCAACTAAGAATGAAACAATCACTCAGTTTCTACAGTTGTGTATATTTCCAAGATGTTGTTTTACTGCCAGTGATGCTGTTTATTGCGCAGAATTTATACATATCTTACACAACCTTAAAACACCCAACTTCTCAACACTCATCTGTTATGACCGGGTAAGCTATTATTTTCATACTAAAATATGTGGACGGGACGTTTAAGTGTTTAATTTAAACAATTACATTTTAATCATACCTCGCATACAAAGTTTGAGAGGGGGTATATTGGAGTCACACTGTCGGTTGGTCGTTGGTCGGTCGGTCCGTCTGTCCGCTTACAATATCACAAGTTTGTGGAGCAAACTACTTCCACATTCTTTTGGCGATTGCAATGAAACTTGATATATGTTTTCACCATGAAGTGTAGATGTGCAAGACACAATTTTCATGCACAGCAATTCACTCATTCCAGAGTTATGTGCCCTTGAACTTAGCCATTTAGTGTACTATTGCATTCTTATTGTCAAAGCGGTGGCTGGGGTATTAGTGACAAGCTCTAGTTTTGTTTGTTCTGGTCTGTGTCATCATTAGTACTTACCTGTCATCAGCGTGATGCAATGAAAATTTGCCCTTACTTATTCTGTGGATTGTTGTGATTGGCCATTCAGTGAAGTAGTTTCATAATGGATTTATGTTATATTTATTGTAATTATTATACTCAATATTGTAGATTTTCTGTGATATTACGTACACAGTAACATCATGTACTGAGAATGAAGCACATAGATATGGTAGATTTCTGTGCTCGGCCTTGGATACAGTCATGAGATGGCACAGTAATAAACAGTTCTATGACAAGGTTTGTGTTTCAACTTTTTGTTTATCTTGAGTTCTGTTTGAAAATTATTGAAGTATGTAAGAAAATGTTTGTTGCTTTTTTTCACTGGGTTTATATCCCACCAACTGCCTGGGTCATTTGCCTACTTTTCCAGCTTTAATCGTGGGAGAAGACCTCTGACACACATTTGTATATCACCAACCTGTAAACCAGCTGGACAGCTTTCTCACGTGTGGTATTTGGTCCCAGCTAGGATTTGAACTCGCAGCATAGAGGGGCTAGTGATCATAACCTCTTGATTATGGCTTTATAAGAATGTACTTAATACTGATGTAATGAATGATATATTTTTTTAAAAAGAATGAAAATTAGATAAGTGGAAGAGGTTCTTAGTGGAAAGGAGCAGAAATAATAAAAAATGTTGTTCTATAAATTAAGATGCGACATTTTATTATGTTATTATGTTTTCTGTATGATTGATCATACAAAATTACAAATTACCAATTTTTCTTATGTTAGTGTAGGCTTTTTGTACTCTTGATTTAAATGGTGTTCTATATTTACAGGAATGTGGTACATACCCTGGATTTGTGACTGTGTTCAGAAAAGGTGAAAATAGCAACAGTAAAGCTGATCAACTTGATTTTGAGAATTACAGACATGTATGTCACAAATGGCATTTTAGGATTACCAAAGCAATGGTTGCCTGTGTGGAATCTGGCAACTATATACAAATCAGAAATGCCCTTATTATTCTCACAAAGGTATATTTCTTATTATACAGTCAATGTGATACCAGTGTTGTTTTCACCATTAGGGAAATGTGACATGGCCCTTAGAAAGTGGAAAATAGCATTTAGAGGGTCAGGGAAAAAATGACAAAGTTTACATACCCACCAACATTTATTGCCAAAAATATGCTCTTCAGACATTGGGGGAATTCAGTCGGATTTCAGCCCGAAATCAGTAGATAAAAAGCATTGAATGCATACTTTAGTTGCTATACAAAAAACTGCTATTGCTGTTGAACTTCACTGATGCATTCATACATGGTCCAATCAAAACTTATCTTTCAAGATTCCGTAATGAGGTCTTCCAACTATAAAAACAAGAAATCTGTTAGACAGACACCAACCCTGTTCATAGAATATGCTATCTATTATTCCTCAATGGTTAATTGTATTGACTCCAGTGCTTTATCCAACAAAATTTAATATGAACTATACTCATGTCTTTGACACGAAATCTCAGTTCTTTTTTACGCTTTTTAGTTTCATATTATTCAGCCAGTTTAGATGTTGTTCAGTCATTAATTGGATTGGAGTAAACCCTTATTTATCACTTCAGATCCTGCCACATTATCCTCGTATCATACAGTTTGGCTCTCCTCTAGAAAGGAGAGTTGACAGATTAAAACAAGAAGAGAAGGAAAAACGGCCAGATTTGTTTGCCTTAGCCATGGGGTAGGTGTAAATATTACGTATGTTCATTAAAACCAGTGCTAATGACGTGCTGTGATAAAACAACCCACTGGATGATCTGATTATGTGATATGTTGTGATCCTATAACTAACTACATGTCATATTGAAATATAATTTAGAAAATAAAAAAAATTGATAACTTATTTATAACAAGAATTGGACCAGAGAATGAGTTCTAGTTTTCAGGGATGTTCAACAAAAGTTCACTGTATTTGCTTCTTTCAGAGAGAAAATGATTTAGATGGAAGAGAAAATCGCAAAATGAATTATACAGATGCTCATTTGTGTATTGATATGAATGTTTTTGTTCTTTATTCGTGTCTGGTTGTATCATGTTAATATACTGATATGACATATCCTGATTATTGTCTATGTACTGTTACTGTTGTTTTCAGATATTCCGGTCAGTTGAAAAGCAAGAAAAGTACTTGGGTGAATGATACAGATTTTCATCATCGAGATAAAGAGGTTAGATATTCATATAACAAGTTAATTTTAAAAACATTTTGTTATTCATGGACCTTAGACACATTTTAATATTTGAGTTTTTATTATTCTTCAAAATGGATTTTTTGTTAGAAAGATTTTTTATTTACAAGTAATCACATCTAAATTTATGTGTAAAATTGTTGATATGTGTCCAATGGCTAAAAGTGACAAGTTTCTACTTATATTTGACGTGTGCTTATTTAGGTTGTAAACATTTCATTAAATTCTCTAAACTTTGTTGTTAGAAAAGCTGTGAAAATATTGGGTTTTTGTATATTGCCTAGGAACAGTGTATCTATGTTCTTGACAAGGTTGGTTCTACAAACAAAGAAGATAGATTTTTCACTCTTTAATTTATTTGTAGTATTTGATTACTAAACCCAGCATCTGTATCGTGAGATTGCTTTTGTAGGTTGTGTTAAAACCAAGAGTAAGTTTTGAATTATGTTTAGAAACATTTCTATAAAGTATGTTCTACTTTTTGAGTACTTACAATTCTGGAGTGCCCTGCAGGACAAATTGATACAACATGTTGGTGAAAGTTTGGTTGTCCATGCAACTTTTATATTTTTATGCCTCCGCCATTCATAGAATGGTGGAAGGGCATGTAGTTTTACCCCTAGTCTATCCTTGTTAACTTCTGTAGAATTTTAGCATCTTTTTCAATCAAAGATACATGACAGACAAAACAGAAAAATAAATTTTACTGATCATTACGTTTTTGGCAGACAACATGACAGATGTTTAAAAAGTTTTGACTGTGTTACGAATTTTAAAAAATCAACCATCAAAAATATGGTCAGTGATGCCAAAACACTGTATACCAGTCTACGCATTGTTCGCTACTTTGTTGACTAAGGTGTATTGCTATGGCAATAACTATGCATATTTACCTCCCTTGCTAAAGTAAAGCATTTGATGAGCATGAGTTTATTTACCGAGCGAGAACTTTGTTTTCTTGTGAGAAGTTTTGTGGAAATTTGAAATAAAGTTGTCTGGTCGGGCGACTGTTAAGTAAAATCTTACTTGTCTGACCTTGATATTTAGTTGTATATACAAGCGGGCAACACCCCTGTCAATCCTATGTTGACATACATATGTTTCAGCATATTAGAGTATTCATGAGACTTTATGTTGTTCTCTTTATTTGTGATTGTGTTATACTATCGTGGAAAAAAGTTTCTTGTTTGTTTAATTATTAAATTGAATTGAATTTCATTGTCGGTTAAATATGTTAGTCTTTCCTTTTACATTTTTTTTGTTCTTGTTGAACTTTAGATATCTCAAGAAGAAAACTGAGAGTTTATTTCGATAAGATTTTAATTATTCTTTGATAAGCGTTAAATTGCTTCTTCCAATTGAATTAATTGATTAGCTTAATGTACATGTTAAAGGTGGCTGGGCCCTAAGGATAGGGAATATAGCATATTGATGGCAAAAAGGTGAAAATAAGAAGACAAGATATACATGTCTCCGCAACAGTTAATTGCCAATAATTTTTAACCTTGATGGTTGCAGACAAAATAAGCTTTTCTATTTCGCCTATGGATAATAGAATTCAACTTAAGTGGAAATTTTGTAGCTTATAGAGAAAAAAGATACTTTTCAGACAGGGCAATGGAGACTTATTTTGGCACCAAAACAGTCCAGAAAAAACCCACTAGTGTCAGTCTTTACCTGCTGAAAACATTGTTTCCTTCTCTATTTCTTGTAAATTTCCTATTGTTTATCAGCAAGAAATATTTCTCAAGGTGAAATAGTATATATAGGCTTGTTGTATTGACCAGAATGGAAAGTTTGTGGTGGACTTTTTAACTAATTTGTTGTGATGTTTCCAGAAGAAGGCAGCAGCAGCAGCAGCGGCGGCGGCAGCAGCGGCAGCATCAGGAACTAACTCTGGCCCTGCCTCTGGGTCTGGGGATAACTCAGGGAATAAAACTGACAGCTCTCAAAATAAAGACAAGTCCAAGATGGTCAATGGTGATAGTAAGTATGAGTAATAACTTACTGTGGAATCAGGAATTTTAGTTGGGGATTAAATTTCGTAGATTACGTGGGTTGGTTCATCCATGAAGTCAAATCCCAACGAATTTAAATGCAGAGATAAGGCTTTTTTTCAAAAATCAAAATCCATGAATTTATGTCCCCGAGAAATAGCAATTTTAGTAAAAAACACAAAAATTGAGCACAACAAAAATAAAAGAAAATACAGTATTTTGTTTTATTAAAAGAATCTTTTTTTGTCAGAAATGTTGTGGTCTTATTCTTATGAATTTTTGTAATACTTTATAAAAATATCAGGAGATAACATAAATTCAAACCTTTGTGCTAATGATATAATTCTCCCAGAAGTGAAAGTAAGAATACACAATCTTAAAACATTCGAACAAATTTAAATTTCCTTTTTTTACATGAAATTTTGTGGATTCTTAAAAAAAATCTTTGTACAAAGAGTATTACTGTAGACAGTCTATATTGTGTAAGGTATTCAAAAACAATTTATGTCTTGTCTTTTACAGAAAGTGCCTTGGGAAAGGATAAAGATACAAAATCTAAGTCTAGATCTGATAAAGGAGAGAAAAACGGTGAAAAAGAGAAAAGCAAGACTTCTTCAGACACGAAAAAGAATGACTCAGATAGAAAAGATGCTGTTACAAGGTATGAACTTATCCATTAGTTTTATATGAATCTGTTTCTTATGATTGAAGTTTGATGTACTATAAAACTTTAAGCAATTTTCCAGAGATATGTGGCAAGAAAGAATTGATAAGGGTAATTCTGAACTAGTGCTTTTCCCATCTTACTTTTTCGGCTTGTTACTTTGATTGTAGATTGTACCATTTCAGCTTAACTGAGTACTAGTCATACACTTCATAAGGGACCCGCCCCGTGGTCGAGTGGTTAAGGTCGCTGACTTCAAATCACTGTAAACTCACACTGATTAAGGGTCGTGGATTCGAGCCCCTCTACCAACAATATATCTATATGTGAGAAAGTAGGCAGTTGATAATTGAGGATGGGAGTCTAGTACTGGTTCTTCCCTGGAACGATGATTAGGTACACTGTCTGCCTCATATGACTCTGACTGTTGAAAAGGGGCGTTAAACTTGATATAAACAAACAAACACTTGGTAAGGGAATGTTATCAATCCAGTGAAGCATGAGTACTATTATTATTGCATTTATATAATATGGTTTGTGTTGCTCCAAGGTAGAAGTAAAGATCACTTTGACCTTCAACACAAGAATCTTGTCTGGTCAATAACAGGAAGTTAATATCAAGTTTGCATTTAAGTGGCATCCAAGTTTGACAAACACTTCTTTTTTCATTGTAGTGCAAAAGCAGCAGCTCGTAAAGAGAAAGAAAGTTTGTCTGCTGAAAGAGAAAAAACAAAAACTGACGAAAGGTCAGACAAAACCAAAGATGACCGTGTTACTCAGAAAGATGATAAAAGTTCTAAATCAAGGGATGACAAATTGATACTGAAAATGAGAGTGAAAGAAGAGAAAGTAGAAACTCAAAGAGAAGAAAAGAAAGACAAATCAAAGGAAAGGAAAGAAGAGAAGGTTAAAGAAGACCGTGTAAGAATTAAGGAGGAGAAAGACCATTATAGTACAAAGACGAAAGAAGAAAAACTGAAGGTGAAATTAGAGAAGGCAAAGGAAGAGGCTCGAGGTTTGTCGATCTTTTTTTATGCCTTACATGTTATACAAACTTAAGTATAGTAGACAGTTCAAATCTATTGTCTAAGCTGCTGTGCTGCTTCTGGTGTTTTGCGGGTCAAGTTCAAATTCAGTTAAAATCCAAAAATTTGCACAGGAGTATGGCCCCTTTTTGACTTAGCTCTTAGCGGTGGCATTTCTACTTTTAATTTTGAAACATGAAAGTTAACATTGAATTTTACTTACTATTTGATAACCGGTAAACTTTGATAGTAAATTCTACAAAATAAGAATGTTATTTATTTTTTTTATGGACAAGTATATAATTTGATGGTTATATTACAAGCCTTTAATGTCAGTAACTGGAATATATTTACTCATATGTTATGAAACTCTTCTCAGAAAAACGTGACAAGGAAGGGAAGAAGGAAGAAAAACATGAAAGAAAACTGAAGCGAAGTTACAGTCCGGAGGAGGCCACACGTGAAGTACATAGAGATGACCGTGATTGGGAAGTTGGCAGTGCAGCATCTACCAGCAGTGGACATAGATCTCATCATCATACGCCAGAAGCTTCGCCTAGAAACACTGATGAAAGAGGTTTGTGCTTCTTCTATGTAGGGCATAAATAATGAACACTTTGAAAATAGTTATCATTGATTCCAACAGTTTCAAATCAGTATGGACACCTTATAAAATGTTTTGTGACAAAGATGTCCTGCATTGAGATGGTTTTCAAGTTAAGAGTCTGATGCCCTTCACACGTCTATGTTGTGCAATATCAACTTTATCAGATGTTTGTACAGTTAAATTTGTTTACTAGTGTATGAATTCAATAATTGAGATTTTCATCATGTGTGTATTATTATATATCTAAAGTTTGAGTTAACAATGCTTTTGTTTCCTTTTTATTTATAAGATTTTTATGTTTTCTCATTGACTTGATGACTGGAAGATCTGTTGTTCTGTTAGTTATTATATTGCAATTATATCTAGTGTGTGGTAAAAATATTTTTATCTTTCCTTCAGATTTGAAACGCAGGAAGACCGAAGCAGTTGCCTCAAGTTCTAAGGTTAGTATAGGTGAGATGTACTCACCCATGATGGAGGTTACCTAGCAACCATCATGTTCCTCTGTTTCTATGGTGATGTTTACTTCAGGACTAACAGCAGCATTGGAACCAGTATTTACGGGAATGGCTGATGAGGCAAAGGAGGCAGGATGTATTAATAAGGCAAGGCATTAGAATGTGCACCATTTTCTTAATAACCAGAAGTTGGCATAATTTTGATGAAATGAGGCAACATGCGCTGGAAAAAGTTTTTACGAAATGTCCACCGAATGAAAATTGAATGTGAAAGTTAAATGTGAAAGTTAATGCCTGTTGGTGTTGGGAGCTTAATTGTATAGAAAATGTAATGGTTGTATAGATATCTGCACTTGGAGTAGATGTTCGCACTGCTGGATTGGGAATGAAGACTTGCTCAATAATTTGATGGTTTTCATAGCATTTGAGTATTCTCAAATAGGACTTTGTTATGTTATAAATGTTAAGTTTTTATTCAATATATTTAATTTACACAAACATTATATAATGCTAAAATAAAGCCTGATGTATATAGTTGCAATCTGGAAGATTCTAAACAGGAATCCGACCACAGCACTAGGGGCCAATTTTTAAATCTTAAATTTGAGAGAGCGCTTAAATCTACTGTATTGACCATTCTTCAAGACATCAGTATTACAGAAAACCAACCTTACAGTATTAGCATCTGGGAGAGAAACTCGAATCTTCACGCAACAGAAGCAGATGTTCCTTGTATGATGTTAGTTTTTTCCATGGTTCATCTATGAAACATCCTTCGCATAATAGGTCATATGTCAATCTGTTGTCCGATAGTATTTGTCTACAAGTATAGCAATTGTAGCATACTCTGAAGATGGGTAGAATCATTACTCAGTTGTCAACAAGGATATGTTTGATAGGTCTATGGTATATTGGCTTCCATTCCTACTGCCTACAAATCTACTGATGATCGCTGCAACTCTGAAGACAATACTTGAATTTGGCATCTGAAGTACTTCCGAATAAGCTGGTATTGAATTTGGTATCCACTACATGCTGTACAAGTCTGTCTGAGTCATTAACACACTGCCTACAAATCAGCTATTGATTTTGTAATTTTAGCTGTACATGATCCACCGACGAAATCGGCATGCTCTGAGCACCCTGCTTTCAATGAGTTACACACCCATGTTCATCCAAGCATGTGCTTAACAAACTCGGCTGCATCTTTCACAAGTCAGTTTGTAAGCATGTCTTCCTATCTACCCTGGGCGACTGTACTTCTGAAGAGATCCTTATTTTGGTTTGACTTCCACCACATCCTTGATGAACCAGAAGATAAGTATCATGCATACCTCTGATGAATCCACAACTTATATATACATACGTAGATGTAAACTGGAAAAATCCACGAATCCACGGGGTAAACACTTTGATTGAGAACAATTCTTCATTTCGTTTGCCCACTCATTTTTGATGAATGGCCTCAAGTTCTTCATATCGCATGAAGAGATGGGAAGATTCAACAACATTCACGCCTGTGGGTTAAAATTACCTTCAAGAATAAGGTCCAAAGCTGGAGATTTTTTGTCGTCTGCGAATCAACTTATAATGACGGACTGGACAAGGATTACTTGCACCTCAATCATCAAACTGTGCCATATACAACATGCGATATGTTAGATATAACAATATGATAGACAACTGTGTCTTAAATATAAAATGAAGCAATTCTAAAATAGTCTGAATACATATATAATTTGGGTTAAAATGTTAAATGTTATATAAGTGGATATACCGCATTGAATCAAGGAATTTAATGGTTAATTGTGAAATTAATGTCTTGAAAATTCCTTTGCCTTCTTGAATTCTTGTCTTTGGAATTATCAGTTTTGGATTATTGAAAACACATTGCCTAGAAAAATACCAAGTAAGTTAACTTTTTGTATATTATTTGTTGGACTTTATCAGTTTATTATGTAACATTGTTTGATTAGGAATTTAATGGTACCAGTTGTTTAAGCATAAATAGAAACATACACATCTAGGCAACACCTACAGGACCTTTGCATTTTAAGGTCAGTGGGTCTGTGGTCAAGGGAGGAACAGTGGTGTAGGTGTAGAGCGTCGGACTCCTTACCCGGAGGTTGTGGGTTCGAATCCCGTCTGTGATGGAATCTGACCGGAACCTTCACAATCCCTTCTTTCTGCGCGAGTACTGGTCAGAATACAGGAAGCGGTCATCGAGAGTATTTAATATAGGTTGTAAGAACTTCCTCTACAATTGATGTAAAATAAGTTTAAACTAAAGGGTCAAGGTCACCCAGAGGGGGAATTGTGTTTTAAAAACACATCTTGTTTGTTAATGAATATTTGCCAACAAGTCGCATTTATTCTCTGTTGTCCATGAACTCAGGATTGACTCACTGTGATAGAATTATATATTGACTGACATTCCAAGGTAATGTGTATTATTTCTTGGGTAAATTTATGTTGACAATCATCTTTAACACAATGTCATTATCACCACTTCTAGAAAAGTGCCTTCTTATTGTTAATTAACTATTTCTGTGACATTTTGCTGTTAGATTCATGCTGTGTATATTAGTGATACATTGTAAATTGGCTACATTTATGACATAACTTAGTAACGTTTTATCATTGTGACCTTCTTAGGTAATTGTTAATTGATCATGTTCACTTGATTATATGTGTTGTTGATGTATACTATAATATAATACTACTAATATTTGTTAGAGTATAATCATTGTATTTTCTTGGTTTTATTACATTTACACCAATTTTAGATGGATTCTATGAAATTTATCGGAGTAAATCCTGGACTCAGTGTTATAAATTTTGAGAAATTACAGAATAGTCTCCAAGCTCAAATTTTGATTTCATATCACTGTTTAGTTTTTGAGTACATAGTCTGATCAATTTGTTGTTGGATGAGGTCATCCTTAAAAAAGGGGGTATATTGGAGTCACTCTGTCATTGGTCGGTCTGCCTGTCCGTACAAACAAATTGGGTTTGGGTGACTCTAGGGTTAGGTATAGGACTCCTTGTTCAACCGGAGTCACTTAAAAAATGTCCATAAGTGGAATTATGTGGCTAAAATCGGGTTTATGTGGCTAAATTTTAACATGGGAAAGCCACTTAAGTATCCTATCGTTAGTACGTCCGTCCTTCCGTCCACATAAAAGTTTGTGGAGAGAACCACTTTCACATTCTTTAAGTGATTGCAATGAAACTTGAAATATGTTCTCACCATCATGTGCAAGACACAATTTTCATGCCCAGTGATTCACTCATTGCAGAGTTATATTCCCTTGAACTTAGCTGTATAGTGTACTATATTGCATTCTTAGTGTCAAAGCGACGGCCGGAGTATTACTTCTTTGACAGCTCTAGTTTACAATTTAAACCCAAAATATGATATGATGTAATATGACATAATTATGACAAAACATAATAGATAAATTCTAGCTTGGAGATAATTCAGATTTTATCACCACAGACCTTTGATGATTGAGAACTGAATAGATACTTCATAGATTCTAATTTATTGCTTATACATTGGTATAAATGATGTCTCTATTGTTAAAATGAAAATTTCTTTTGAGCTCACCTGAGCCTATGGCTGAGGGTAAACTTTTAGGATCAATGAATGTCCGGCATCCGTCTGTCGTCTGTCTGACGTCCGTCCACACTTAAGAGTGTTTACACTCTAGCATAAACACTCTAGCATCCACAGCTCTGAATCAGTCATTATCATATATGTATTATGTATGACCTAAAGGTCTTGGATGACTTTGAGTATTGATTATGGGCGAAATTGGGCTTGGACCTCCCAGAGTTATGGGCCTTTGATGTAGAAAATGTGCTATATTTGACATTGTTTACACTCTAGCACCTTCATTTCTTCACTGATCCTTATCATATTTACAATAAATGTGTATGGCCTAAAGGTCTTGCATGAGGTTGATTATGGGCAAAATTGAACTAGTACTTGCAGACTTATGGGCCCTTGACTATATTTCAGCTTTTTAGCTCACCAGAGCACGAATGTGCTCAGGGTGAGCTTTTGTGATCGCCCTGCGTCCATCGTGCGTCGTTACGAATACGTGGCGTCCATGTTTACTTAAAACAACATCTCCTCCTACACTGCTATGCCGATTGCAACCAAACTTGGCTGGAATGATCCTTGGGTGGTCCCCTTTCAAAGTTGTTCAAAAAATTAAATTTCATTAAAAATTCTGGTTGCTATGGCAACAAATTTAAAAAACTTAAAAAATCTTCTTGTCTGAAACCACAGGGCCTAGAGCTGAGATATTTGGTATGTAGCATTTTCTAATGGAACTCTACAAAGATTGTTCAAATTATTCCCCTAGGGTCAAAATTGGCTCCGCCCCGGGTGTAACTTGATTTTACATAGACTGATATAGGAAATTTAAAAAATCTTCTTGTCAAAAACTACAATGCCTAGAGCTTTGATATTTGGTGTGTAGCATAGTCTAGTGGACCTCTACCAAGTTTGTTCAAATTATTGCCCTAGGGTCAAAATTGGCCCCGTCCCGGGGGTCACTTGATTTATATAGACTTATATAGGAAAATTTAAAAAATCTTCTCCGAAACCGCAAGGCCTAGAGCTAAGATATTTTGTATGTGGCATTGTCTAGTGGACCTCTACCAAGTTTGTTGAAATTATGGCCCCGGGGTCAAAATTGGCCCTACCCTGGGGTTTATTCTATTTTATATAGGAAAATTTAAAAAATCTTCTTCTCCGAACCCACAAGGCCTAGAGCTAAGATATTTGGCATATAGCATTGTCCAGTGGACCTCTACCAAGTTTGTTCAAATTATTGCCCTAGGGTCAAAATTGGCCCCGCCCCGGGGGTCACTTGATTTATATAGACTTATATAGGAAAATTTAAAAAGTCTTCTTCTCCGAAACCGCAAGGCCTAGAGCTTAGATATTTTGTATGTGGCATTGTGTAGTGGACCTCTACCAAGTTTGTTCAAATTATGGTCCCGGGGTCAAAATTAGCCGTGCCCTGGGGTTTATTCTATTTTATATAGGAAAATTTAAAAAATCTTCTTCTCCGAAACCACAAGGCCTAAAGCTAAGATATTTGGTATGTAGCATTGTCTAGTGGACCTCTACCAAGTTTGTTCAAATTATTGCCCTAGGGTCAAAATTGGCCCCACCCCGGGGGTCACTTGATTTATATAGACTTATATAGGAAAATTTAAAAAATCTTCTTCTCCAAAACCGCAAGGCCTAGAGCTTAGATATTTTGTATGTGGCATTGTGTAGTGGACCTCTACCAAGTTTGTTCAAATTATGGCCCTGGGGTCAAAATTAGCCCTGCCCTGGGGTTTATTCTATTTTATATAGGAAAATTTTTAAAAATCTTCTCCGAAACCACAAGGCTTAGAGCTAAGATATTTGGTATCTAGCTTTGTCTAATGGACCTCTTTTAAATCTGTTCATATAATGGCCATGGGATAAAAAACGGCCCAGATGGGTCACTTGATCTTACTTAGACTCGTATAGAAAACTTCAACAATGTTAATCTCTAAATGACCTTTTCTCCTGGTGAGCATTTATAGGGCCATCATGGCCCTCTTGTTTACATTCTAGCACCTTTATTTCTACACAGATGCTTAGCATATTTACAGTGAGTGTATGATCTTAAGGTCTCAGAAATCAGACTAGTACTTATAGATTCATGGGCCCTTGACGTAGAAAAATTGCTATATTAAATCTTGTTTGCTAGTAGGATTTATTTTTAAACATTCTGACATGTAGTATTATCTATTGGACTTCACCAAGTAAGTTCAAATCATGACCCCTGGGTCAAGTAAACCTTGTCCCTTGGGATCGCTTGATTGTACAATGAAAAATGTTTTAAAAAATCTTAAAATAAAATAGGGTCAGAGCTTAGGCACTGCAAAGTGGACTTCTACCAAATTTGTTTATAACATTATAGTCATGACCTGCTTGGTAAAAATGACTTTCCCCGGGCGGTCACTTGATTGTGCACGGCTGCAGTGGTAGTCAGGTGAGTGATATAGGGCCATCATGGCCCTCCTGTTAGACTTAAGATAAGAAAGAAGTTTCAGCTTAATTTGTATTTCAATCAAGGAAAAAGATAAGCATCTTCACTGTATGTAGATATACCACTATGTAGAATTTTTGTATGGTGACCTTTGATGCACTGTAATTAATTAATGATTGATTAATAATTTCCATTTTCCTCTTTGAACAAGTACTTTTGTGTGACACTTAAAATATATAATATAATGCTAAATCCAACCAAAATGTAATTATTTGCAAAAGAATAATTCGTTTTATTATGGATCGAAGAGTTGAATTTATATCTTGGTGTTAATTTTCATGGAAATTTATGTATTAATCTGACTCAGCATTTCTCATTCATAAGTGTTTTACATGGCATGATTGTTAATTTGTATATTTACTTAAGATGTTTGTACGCAATGTTATTGATATATTTTCAATGCATTATGATTGTGAATGTCTTTGTTCATTCCAATATTAGAACATTGTTGACCTGCAGTAATAATTTCACTACTATAAGAACTTGCATTTCATGAACTTACAACATAAATCTTGATAAAGTCACATGTTTTTGTCAGTCACTAGTCAGGGCTTTTTTTCCTTCTGTGGCATAGGCAGTTAATAGGGGTCTTCCCCTCAGGAAAATACTTAAAATCATGCAGTTTTCCCCTAAAATCAAGTTTTCCCCTTTTGCAGAAAATTATGTGTTATTTTCCCCGAAGTTCAGGACATGGCCCCTTTCCCTACCTGTGAAAAAAAGCCCTGTTAGTCGGTACTATCACCTTAAGTACATGTATATGCGGTACAATCTTCAAAGTAATGGGTTGTCCCTGCCCCAACAGATTTTTTCCTTCTTTAAGTCTTTGGGGGGGGGGGGACAACCTAGTTTTGGAGGGTTTTCCTCATAAAGTATATAGTCGGACAACCAGTCACAAAAAATACTTTGACTAGGTACGTACAGTCATAACAAAATAGCATTCTGCAGAACTGATACATAGTGATGTAATTTACTTCAGTATAAACTTATCATGATGTACCATATCTCAGTACTAATACATAGAAATACTGTCATAATGACATAACATATCTCAGTGGTAATGTACAGTGACATAATATGCCTCAGTGGTAACATACAGTGACATAACATATCTCAGTGGTAACAAAGTGACATAACATATCTCAGTGGTAACATATAGTGACATAACATGCCTCAATACTATCACATACTGACATAACATATCTCAGTGGTAATGTATAGTGACATAACATGCCTCATTGGTAACATAAATTGGCATAACATAATAAATCATCTCAGTGGTAACATACAGGGACATAACATATCTCAGTACTATCACATAGTGGCATAACATATCTCAGTGGTAACATATAGTGACATAACATATCTCAGTGGTAATGTATAGTGACATAATATGCCTCAGTGGTAACATATAGTGACATAACATATCTCAGTGGTAACATATAGTGACATAACATATCTCAGTGGTAGCATACAGTGACATAACATGCCTCAGTACTATCACATAGTGACATAACATATCTCAGTGGTAACATGTAGTGACATAACATATCTCAATGGTAATGTATAGTGACATAACATATATCAGTTACTATCACATGGTGACAAAACATATCTAAGTAGTAACACAGAGTGACATATTATGCCTCAGTGGTAGCACAGATTGACATAAAATAATTATGTCAGTATGCATCATTTGTTCACTTGTTTCTTTAAATCTTATAGGTAGTGTTATTATTCTGCTACAGTCAGACTTAAAACAATTGTTACTGCTTCACTGTTGATGTTAAAGTTAATTAGTATTAGCATTGTATGATTGTACATTGTATTAATTACTTGTTATGGTTGAAAGATGTGTAACTGTTGATGCTGTCAGTATGCTAGGTGTGCCTACGTGAGTCTGGTCATGTCTGTTTGTTTGTAAGTTGTTTTACAGCTTCATACGATCTGATAGGGCTATGAGCTGGTCAACTGTAATTTGTTGTAGTCGAGATTGACCCCTGTTTTGTCATTATAGGAAGACACCAGCGTTTCGTCTAAGTCACGTCATCGAAGGGTAAGAGAAAAATTTATTAAATTTTCTGAGTTTTGAATCTTTTAAATTTGTATTAAGAGCTTATTCGTACTGAATTATTTTTTTCATCCCTGCATTTTATTGTCACATCAAGGTATTGTGAAACTTTGTCATAGTTGAAAATTTCATTTGGAACTTGAAGCATTGTTGGATGTCTGTCACTAATCTGTAGACATTTTCCATCATTTATTTTAATTAAATTTGGACATTAAGTGGTCATTTTATACCTTTTGTAGGATTTCGAAGAAATGGATAATTTATTAGTGGGTCAAAGTTATGGCCCTTGAATGATAAAATTGTCATTTTAAATCATGTTCATGTATGGAAACTGAATACAATCAACAACTTTAGTTAGATGATGGACCTTATTATCTGTTGGGTCAAAGATCAAAGTCACAACAACCTGGATAACTGTTGGGGCTACTGTGAAAAGGGTCTGTAGGAGCCATACTGCATCAGGGATTAGTTCATAATCTTAATGACCTGTTAATGTCTATTTATCAAAGAATTTAGAATTTCTGGAAGATCTAATTAAAGATACTCATACTCCAGACATCCTTTATTTAATCAATTAGCATACAGGTTCTACCACCATATTTTGCTTTAGATTATTTTGTCTGGACTACTTATATAATGTCTAGTAATAATTCTTCATTGATTTTTGGGTACAATTGCAGAGTTTGAGCCCGGATAAAGATCGTGAAAGGAAAGAAAAGAAGCGGGTAGGTGTTCAATTGCATTAGAAAGAATTTTATCTATATTTACTATATATGAAAACATGGTTTCAGCTTACCTGAGCACAATGTGCTCAAGGTAAGCTTTTGTGATTGCCCTGCATCCGTAGTGAAGTAGTGTCTAACTTCTTTGAATAACATCTCCTAAGTCACTGGGCCAATTGCATCCAAACCATACAGGAATGATCCTTTTAAAATAGATAAAAAAAGATAAAATCCATTCAACACTGGTAGCCAATGTCAACCAATAGGAAAAACTTCAAAAATCGTAAACTACAATGACTAGAGCTTTGATATTTGGTGTGTAGCATTGTCTAGTACACCTCTACCAAATTTGTTCTAATTGTGCCCAGTGTCAATAATAGCCCCATCCCAGGAGTCACTTGACTTGGATAGGCCCATAATAGGAAAATCTACTCCAAAAGTACAAGGTTTAGAGCTTTTATACTTGGTATGTAGCATTTAGTAGTGAACCTCTCGAAAGTTTGTTTAAATCATGGCCTGGGGGTCAAAATTAGCTCTGCCTTAGGGGTTACTTGATTTTACAAGTCTTATATTTCTTATATTTCTATTGTTTGACACTATTGTGCTCTCCAAATTGAAGATTAATGCTTCTTTTCTCAGGTGAGTGATTATAGAGTCATTATGGCCCTCTTGTTAATCTTTGAGTGATGTTAATTAACTTTTACAAAATTATTGCTTTATATGATTAATGATGTAACAAAAATATCTCCCTAACTTAATTAAGACATGCCACAGAATGCAGCCCTGCCATTGGCTCATTTTATGAATGACCTCAAAACTAACCTTTTGGACTTTGTGAGTTATGAAACTCTTAAATCTCAAACATGATACAAGATATTTAATGAATAATCATGTTAATTAATAACATTATGTTACTGTTTATGTAAAAGTTTGGTTGTGCCGTAGTTATTCTAAAATGTTTACTAAATTTTCTACAAATTTGCTAATTTGACAAAATTTTGCTGACAGTAAAACAAGCTTGAGCATGGAGAATAATGTGAAGTTGTATAACATCTGACCCTAATGTTTGAGATTCTGGTTTATTGTTTCATGGCCATATCTTAGCTAGGTTTTTGTTATTAGTATTTCAGTCAGATTTTTGCCAGCAGTTATTGTTTCAGTTTTGAATTATTTGAATTACCAGCTTTGAGGTGGTAAACTTTGAGATTATAGTTGATTTTTCTTTGCAATCTAAAGCTGATATATATTATTTATTTCAAGAAAAAAATTGGCTAAGATATGTTAATGAAGCTGATATAATTGAGTTTTTCTTGAAACCATTCACTGATCATTGGTGTTTGTATTGGTTGGGGACAATTTGGCATGCACATAGCTGTGTAGTTATTTCATAGTTTTTTTTCAGAAGAACTAAAAATAGAGCTTATTGCAGAAACGTCGAAATTTTAATCAATTTTGAATAAAACTGATAACTAGTGAGTTTTATTCACAGATTATTATTTTTTGTTGCAAATTATTTTGATTGAAAAAAAGGAGCTAGCGCTAAGTTTCAAGTAGAAGGCGATATTGCCGGCCGTCAGGGCTTCTGGAGAACACGGGTAGGGCTGGGCTGTATCTTGTTTTGTTACTACTAGTGTTATCTCATGTAACATGTGTCTGTAATACATCATATCAGTAGTTGCTTGCCATTTTGAATTTCATGTGAACAGCTGAAGAAAGAAGCAAAAGCTGCATTAAATGACTCAGAGACATCACAGAGTAATAATTACTATGCTGAGGTAATCTTCTATGATTCATTTAGTGTTGTCTGACTTTAATTGATGGCAATTTTTTTCCCTCATTGTCGGCTCGATTCGATTTTGACTTGATAGTAAATGTATAACCTGAATGTCAGTCATGTGCTGGAAAGTCAATAACAGCTAAATTAAGGCAACTGATTGCTGTATAAAGAGAAGTACTTTATTATTTTGTCTGAACTTGCTGAAAATATGTCGTGCAAAGACAATGTTATGATTACAAATCATTTTGCGCACGTTTTGTTAGCAACATAGGAAACTGGGTTCTTATATTTTCAAATAAAATCTATCTATCTATCTATGTTCAATTGTATTTTATCCTGGTAATGGTTGACTTGACTGGTTGGGGATTTATGTGTGATATGCTTTTGTCATTAATACAAATAACTTTTAATACAGTTACACCTTTACATTTCGCCTACCTTTGTTAACCAAATAAAATTTTGAAAACTTAAGTCTAGATTAAAAATTAGGTAATCATTGTAGTGAAGAGGCCTTATTGATAGCTGGCTCAGTTTGTTACATTGCATTCTACTGAATGATTCAGATTAGCATCCTTGTTATTTTGAATTTGATATCTTGAGATAGGTTTTAATTCACATTTAATGGGTATATTGTGGCTGCATGGGCTTTGATAGTAATGATTAAAAAAGCAAGCACTTTGCTGGGTTGACTTGTGATGACTACTCAGTTAATCTTATTTCCATATTTTGAATGCATCCTTCTAGTTTTGTGCAATTTTATTAAACTGTCAAAGCTGCATGATTTAACAGTCAATGCTTGGCTTTTATTTTTAGTTTCTGTGAGATTCGATTACTTTCATAAGTTATACGACAATTTTCGTTATACTGGTAGTCAAAAGTACATGTACTTGACGAAGCGCTACATAATATTTTATAAACATGTAGAATGGTACTTACCCTAGTAGTAAAATAAACTAAAGCGACTGTGGTATGAAACTAAAAATAAGCGCCTTCATTGACCGTGTAATTATTCAGCTTTGACAGGATAATAAAATCAGTGAAATCACACCATACCTTGTCATAATGCATGTTTATAATCCTTAACTGAGTATTTTAAATATAATACCATCTTTCATAATCACTGGAGTGTTCATTGCTTCCCTTTCTTTGTTGGTGTTGGTCACTGGGGACTTTAGGGTGTTCAATATTTCATACAGGGATAGACTCTGTACCACAGACCACTTATATGTAAAGACCACCTGATTTAATAGGTCAATAAATGATTTCTAATTTAAACAGCTGTTTTGTTCAAACTCTGAAAGAAAAAAGAATTCAGTCATTTTTGGCTTGTTGTGTGATGGTCTTTATACACAGATTCAACTGTTACTTTGTTCAGAAACTGGGATCTGTACCCTAGCTGCTTTAGTGTGTGTTTTATTAACTCATACATGTATGTTCAAACTATTCAGTATCTTCATGTATATAAACTTATAAAAAAGTGTTTTTGTATCTGTAGGAATATAATGACCCAGACGCTAGTGCCTCGTCAAGCAAGAAACGTAGAAGTGTAGAAACAACCAACAGTAAGTATATGTATCATTCAGTCCTGTACATAAAGCTCTGACAAGTAGGGTATATGTATCATTCAGTCCTGTACATAAAGCTCTGACAAGTACAGTATATGTATCATTCAGTCCTGTACATAAAGCTCTGACAAGTACGGTATATGTATCATTCAGTCCTGTACATAAAGCTCTGACAAGTACGGTATATGTATCATTCAGTCCTGTACATAAAGCTGTGACAAGTACAGTATATATATCATTCAGTCCTGTACATAAAGCTCTGACAAGTACGGTATATGTATCATTCAGTCCTGTACATAAAGCTGTGACAAGTACAGTATATGTATCATTCAGTCCTGTACATAAAGCTCTGACAAGTACGGTATATGTATCATTCAGTCCTGAACATAAAGCTGTGACAAGTACGGTATATATATCATTCAGTCCTGTACATAAAGCTCTGACAAGTACAGTATATGTATCATTCAGTCCTGTACATAAAGCTGTGACAAGTACAGTATATGTATCATTCAGTCCTGTACATAAAGCTCTGACAAGTACGGTATATGTATCATTCAGTCCTGAACATAAAGCTGTGACAAGTACGGTATATGTATCATTCAGTCCTGTACATAAAGCTGTGACAAGTACGGTATATGTATCATTCAGACCTGTACATAAAGCTGTGACAAGTACAGTATATGTATCATTCAGTCCTGTACATAAAGCTCTGACAAGTACGGTATATGTATCATTCAGTCCTGTACATAAAGCTCTGACAAGTACGGTATATGTATCATTCAGTCCTGTACATAAAGCTCTGACAAGTACGGTATATGTATCATTCAGACCTGTACATAAAGCTGTGACAAGTACGGTATATGTATCATTCAGTCCTGTACATAAAGCTGTGACAGGTATATGTATCATTCAGTCCTGTACATAAAGCTCTGACAAGTACGGTATATGTATCATTCAGTCCTGTACATAAAGCTCTGACAAGTACGGTATATGTATCATTCAGTCCTGTACATAAAGCTGTGACAGGTATATGTATCATTCAGACCTGTACATAAAGCTCTGACAAGTACAGTATATGTATCATTCAGTCCTGTACATAAAGCTCTGACAAGTACGGTATATGTATCATTCAGTCCTGTACATAAAGCTCTGACAAGTACGGTATATGTATCATTCAGTCCTGTACATAAAGCTCTGACAAGTACGGTATATGTATCATTCAGTCCTGTACATAAAGCTGTGACAGGTATATGTATCATTCAGACCTGTACATAAAGCTCTGACAAGTACGGTATATGTATCATTCAGTCCTGTACATAAAGCTTTGACAAGTACGGTATATGTATCATTCAGTCCTGTACATAAAGCTCTGACAAGTACGGTATATGTATCATTCAGTCCTGTACATAAAGCTTTGACAAGTAGGGTATATGTATCATTCAGTCCTGTACATAAAGCTCTGACAAGTACGGTATATGTATCATTCAGTCCTGTACATAAAGCTTTGACAAGTACGGTATATGTATCATTCAGTCCTGTACATAAAGCTGTGACAAGTACAGTATATATATCATTCAGTCCTGTACATAAAGCTCTGACAAGTACGGTATATGTATCATTCAGTCCTGTACATAAAGCTGTGACAAGTACAGTATATGTATCATTCAGTCCTGTACATAAAGCTCTGACAAGTACGGTATATGTATCATTCAGTCCTGAACATAAAGCTGTGACAAGTACGGTATATATATCATTCAGTCCTGTACATAAAGCTCTGACAAGTACAGTATATGTATCATTCAGTCCTGTACATAAAGCTGTGACAAGTACAGTATATGTATCATTCAGTCCTGTACATAAAGCTCTGACAAGTACGGTATATGTATCATTCAGTCCTGAACATAAAGCTGTGACAAGTACGGTATATGTATCATTCAGTCCTGTACATAAAGCTGTGACAAGTACGGTATATGTATCATTCAGACCTGTACATAAAGCTCTGACAAGTACGGTATATGTATCATTCAGTCCTGTACATAAAGCTCTGACAAGTACGGTATATGTATCATTCAGTCCTGTACATAAAGCTGTGACAAGTACGGTATATGTATCATTCAGTCCTGTACATAAAGCTCTGACAAGTACTGTATTTGTATCATTCAGTCCTGTACATAAAGCTCTGACAAGTACGGTATATATATCATTCAGTCCTGTACATAAAGCTCTGACAAGTATATGTATCATTCAGTCCTGTACATAAAGCTCTGACAAGTACGGTATATATATCATTCAGTCCTGTACATAAAGCTCTGACAAGTACGGTATATGTATCATTCAGTCCTGTACATAAAGCTCTGACAAGTACGGTATATATATCATTCAGTCCTGTACATAAAGCTCTGACAAGTACTGTATTTGTATCATTCAGTCCTGTACATAAAGCTCTGACAAGTACGGTATATATATCATTCAGTCCTGTACATAAAGCTGTGACAGGTATATGTATCATTCAGTCCTGTACATAAAGCTCTGACAAGTACGGTATATGTATCATTCAGTCCTGTACATAAAGCTCTGACAAGTACGGTATATGTATCATTCAGTCCTGTACATAAAGCTGTGACAGGTATATGTATCATTCAGACCTGTACATAAAGCTCTGACAAGTACAGTATATGTATCATTCAGTCCTGTACATAAAGCTCTGACAAGTACGGTATATGTATCATTCAGTCCTGTACATAAAGCTCTGACAAGTACGGTATATGTATCATTCAGTCCTGTACATAAAGCTCTGACAAGTACGGTATATGTATCATTCAGTCCTGTACATAAAGCTGTGACAGGTATATGTATCATTCAGACCTGTACATAAAGCTCTGACAAGTACGGTATATGTATCATTCAGTCCTGTACATAAAGCTTTGACAAGTACGGTATATGTATCATTCAGTCCTGTACATAAAGCTCTGACAAGTACGGTATATGTATCATTCAGTCCTGTACATAAAGCTTTGACAAGTAGGGTATATGTATCATTCAGTCCTGTACATAAAGCTCTGACAAGTACGGTATATGTATCATTCAGTCCTGTACATAAAGCTTTGACAAGTAGGGTATATGTATCATTCAGTCCTGTACATAAAGCTCTGACAAGTACGGTATATGTATCATTCAGTCCTGTACATAAAGCTTTGACAAGTACGGTATATGTATCATTCAGTCCTGTACATAAAGCTCTGACAAGTACGGTATATGTATCATTCAGTCCTGTACATAAAGCTCTGACAAGTACAGTATATGTATCATTCAGTCCTGTACATAAAGCTTTGACAAGTACGGTATATGTATCATTCAGTCCTGTACATAAAGCTCTGACAAGTAGGGTATATGTATCATTCAGTCCTGTACATAAAGCTCTGACAAGTACGGTATATGTATCATTCAGTCCTGTACATAAAGCTTTGACAAGTACGGTATATGTATCATTCAGTTCTGTACATAAAGCTCTGACAAGTACGGTATATGTATCATTCAGTTCTGTACATAAAGCTCTGACAAGTATGGTATATGTATCATTCAGTCCTGTACATAAAGCTCTGACAAGTACTGTATTTGCCTAACCCTAACTCGTGATTAAAATGAATAATGCTTGATATGTTATATGGTTATTTTTACTGTGCATATATTATTTCCTAACTTTTCTCTTGTTAGGTCGTTCTAGTAAGGTGAATGGTGATTCTGAGGATAGAAGTCGAGCGAAAGACGATGGTTATGAAAGGCATCATGATGATAATTATACAAGATCAAGTTCCAGTAGAAAGGTATTAATTAATCATATTTATATTCACTCTTAATTTTCTGTTGGAAAAATTGAGCATTAATATTTCGTATTTGATCGGCCTTCCGAGACCACCTCCAAGGGCGGAGCTTCGAAACCTACGATTCTGATTGTTAGACGCTGTCAGTGATAGCGCAAAGTTATATTCTTACCATACTTCTTGCCAGTCTAAATTTAGTAACAATTTATCCAGAACATGTTTTACTTGTGTACATTGAAAATTACATGTCTTGTGTTTTCAACTCTGCTTTAATTGTAAAAACAACTTTGTAAAAATACTTCAATTTGAAAATTTACAAGCACGCTTCACGGAATTTCAAAACCCTGCCTGAGCATTAATACTGCACAAATGCCCGAAATATAAGAAACAATCCTTAAATGTTTATCACCTTGTACTAAACTGGCTCAGAAATCATTATATTACATCCCTGGAGCATTGAATATTATTTATCAGGGGTGCCAATATTCCAGCTATATCTGGAATACCAGACTAATTCTGACTTATCTGTCCTGAAAGATCTATGATATCTGAGCAAGTTAAAAGTTATTTGACGAAAATATCTCAAGAAATGGCAAAGTTATGTCAATTTAATCTGCACTGAAGGATTTTCTTTAATACAAACTGAGTTAATATGAAAACAATGTGGTTGATGGCCTCTTGTTTGACAAAAATGGTCAGCTGTGTATGATTTTCAGGATTTTTAATTTGGCTCTATTGACATTCCTGTTTATTCATTTGAAAGAATATACCTCTTATTAAGTGAATATGGATTCCATTAATGACTAGAATGAAATCACGTTAAGAATCTGTCCAGCTGGCTTACAGAAGGTTAGTGGATCTATCCAGGTGTACGCTGGTGTATTTCTCCACAAAGCTTGAAAAATCACCAAATGACCATGGCTGTTGTTGTGAAAAAAAAGAAAGAATGTACAGTACAACCTCACCAGAGCAGCCCTCTGTAGAGCAGCAACCTCTCTATAATGGCCAATATTTGCAGCTCCCATAGGGTGTTGCTCTACAGAGGTTATACTGTACAGTCAACCTGAGTTACGGCCTCTTGTAAGTGAAATCTGCCATGTGAGTAACTGGCCTTAAAAAAAGAAAACTCATCAAAATGTGATAATGAATATAATTTTATGTTGTTATGGTTTCCAGGATCTCAGAGAAAATGAACATGAACGCTCCAGAAGTAAAGAAAGGAAGAAAGAAAAAGACAGATCGTATCCTTTCTCATATCAATATTTGATAAAAATTAATTGAAAAAAAATCAAGAAAAAAATGTATATAATAATTTATATGAAGGAAAAAACGTTTCAAAAGAAAAAATGAAAGAGAAAGCAAGTTGTACTAAAATTGTGAATTATGTAAGACAGAAGTATTGAAAATTTAGCTGTCTTCCACACCCTTTGTTCATACTTCACTGTGAGTTGAAATTGGTGAGTAAATAGTAACATAGATTAATAATTACAGTATAACATGTCATGATTGAGGGGAGCCTCTGTAGTCATCAGATTATGATCTCTAGATCTAGTAATCATCAGGGCCCGAGGTTATAAAACTTGAGAATAGACTCAGAGCTCAAATCTCAATTAAATTTTCGAAGTATTTTGATGGAAAAGATATCGCTGTTTATCGTTTAAATACACATTTAGATCAATTTTGCGGACAGGATAGTGTATGATTATTATTAACTTATTCAATCCTTGTTGACTTAGAAACAACAAATTACAAAATATGAGATTTGAGTTTGGAGATTGATCGCAAGTTTTATAACCTCAGATCCAGGACCTCAGCACTGTGCATCTTAACCATCCCTCTTCATATGTAAGGAAGCTGTCCTGCCAGCTTATAGGTTGATGGTTCTTCCTTGGGTCTTCACATTTTAAGCTAGAAAAGTAGCCATATGATTTTGTTGATGCAATTTTAAACCCAAGTGAAAAATACGGCAAAAAACAAAACCATTCATGATTGCTGTATGATATTCGTTTCCTTAATTATTTGTTCAGAAAACGACCGAAGAAATCTTGATGTTAGCAATTTTATTGGACAATTCTCAATGTGCTAGATATGTCTTTTAGACGTATAGTAACAGATCAACTATCAACAAAAAGCATTTCCATGGTTTACTCACAGAGATCCTGTCACATTGTTTTATTGACATCATCATCATCAATTATTGAACAATGAACTGTCAGGGAGCTATATATATACATGTATATATGAGCATACATATATGTCCATCTACTTCATGTTACAGCTGACGTCACTCTTGTTAAACAACAATTTCATAGATATATGTATTCCATTAAATCGAGGGATCAACGCAACACTGTCGTAACTTGTTCTTATTTCAATATGAGTTACGACACTGTTGCGTTGAGCCCTCGAAATACAGTTCCTTTTATTTTTGTTTTATTTGAATACATTGTACTTGATTATTACTAAGTTATTGTTGTACCATTGAGACTAATGATGAGTTATTTAACTTTTATGTTATTTTATGTATGTGATTATTAAATGCACACGCCCAGGTGTTATAATCTCAAACTGCATCTCTCAGCAAAGGTACATTATTTTAATTATTTCTGTAATACTGATGTTTTGTTCCAAAAAAGCTTCAATGGTATAAAAAATAGTATCAAGTGAATCAGTCTAATGTACCATTTTCTGGTATCATGGTGACCAGTCTGTATTGATATATTTCTATGGCAACTAAATGAGTTTCTGTTGGATGTTGATAATTATATCCAATGGCAGTCTATCAGAATTCAGTCTTTATGTTAAGTAATGAGATTTTACCATTTCTTTCTCATCCACCCATTATTTTGTTTCCTTCATGTTATAGATCAATCACTGCATAGAGATGACTATAAGTTCAGGGTTTAACGAGTAATTCTTTATACATTATTGAAATAAAAGCCAAAAAAATTGTAAAAAAATGTAGCATCATTGTTCTTTTTCACTTTTCTCCGCCTTTTACTATTTGCCTAAATGTCATGTTCTGTGAAAGAAACCAGTATAGCTGACTGTATCTGTCGAGTCAGTTCACCTGCCTGAGGCCATAGTCCAGTAGCTTTTGCGCTGGACTTGTAACCTGTCGATCCGGGTTTGTTTCTCTGTCACAGCAGGTCAAACCTTTCTATAAAAATATAACAAAATATGTTCATCTTCCTCCATATCTGGAGAATTTGCCGACAATTTGTGGAAGCGAAATTTAGTACTGGTTAGAATACAGTCCAGGAAATCTGGTTAGGTGAACCGGCTGCCTTGTATAAATGAATATCACTGAAAAATGGCATTAAACCCTCCGAAACATCAGACAGCTTAACTCAATAGGTTGTGTTAAGTTTACAGACCTTAGGTTAGCAAGTTTGAAGCCCGAGTATTGCTCATGTTTTCTGTGGCTCTTGGTTGAAGACATTGTGTCCAGATCATACATCTGACAGTGAGGAGTTGGTAGTTACTTGCATGGAACATGGTTAGTACTGGTACGAGTCGGGACAACTGATTACATTGATTGCCTATCTGTATACATTCATGTATAGATAAGAAAATACTGTGGAATCATTAATTCTGTTGGGGATTTAATTTCGTGGATTTCATGGGTCGGCTTATCCATGAAAGGAAATCTCCACGAATTTAAATGCAGAGATAAGGCTTTTTTTCAAAAATCAAAATCCACAAATTTATGTCCCCATGAAATTGCCATTTTAGAAAAAAAATGAGCCCAACGAAAATAAATGAAAATACAGTCATTCTAAACAAAAAACATCTGTTTAAGTATAAATATCATGTAAAGATTTCATCCAGATCATACATCCGACTGTGAGAAGTTGACAGTTACTTGCAGGGAACAAGGTTAGTACTGGTATAGAAGTCAGGACTGAATACGTTGACTGCCTATTTGTATACATTCATGTATAGATAAGAAAATGATTCTAGACAAAAAAAGTATAAATTGCATATTAAGATTTCATCAGCTGGTATGGTAGTCGGCCTATGGTGATTATACTCTTATTTTGTGAAATGTTTCACCATTGCTCAAGCCTCGGGCACATACGACAAGCTCAATAATTGTGTAGGTCTAAGACGGGAAGGTAATTCTTGTTCTTGTATTGAATACCTGTTGCATACAATTCCTGTATCTTATAGTGTATTATGTATGTATGCCTTTTACGACTTGGCAGTCTGTCAACACATGCATAATAGGGAATCGGTACCCTTAGTGGAAAAGGCATTTTTATACCACTATGTTTGTTCCGAAGTACATATATGTGTTAATTGAGGAGTCACTGGTTCTAGATCTCGGCAGCATTCATCGAACTCCGGCACTTTATAGAAGATATTCCATCTACGATCATGTATCTTCAACCATGATAATAAATCAATGTGACCAAGTTTTTATTCACTATCTAAATGCGGGGGTGTAGGTCAGGCCAAAATATATGTTTGTTTCTGGTTACATGCTCATTAAAAAATAGGAGGTATGTCGAGACTACTTTTCCTCATGTGGAAAAGTAAAATACTTAGTGAGAAAATAGATCTACCATTCTTCGGGTCCAATAAAGTCTATGGTTGTATAAGGTCAGATAGGGTCACCAGAAACAAATAATTGTTAATGCTTCAGTCTATCAACTGACCTTAGTACAAAGTACTGATGGATCAATGGAGTAAAACACAACACAAAAAGACATTTTTATAACGTAACTTGAAAATACAATAAAATAAAATGAACACATGCAGATGTTTTTGGTGTTCTATTTATTACAAGTATTTGTGAGAAGAACTTTTAACAATATCAGGTGAAACATGATGAATATATCTGACATTTAGTTGATATTGACAGCTAACATCAACCAATACATACGTATGTACATAAATTATACAGTAGTGTAATAACATTAATTAATCCAGACACAAAGTGACATGTATCTTGAATGTGTAAACTCAGCTGTACATGTATTCTGCATTTAGAATGCTCCGTGTTTTAGTACACAGTCTAACCTGCAAACAAGGGCTACCCTTTTGAAAGATCCTCAAAGACGTGGCCTATATTGACAGATAGCCTTTATTTAGTGGCCATTTTGTTCTGAATAATCAATAATGGTTTAGATATGAATGATTACTCAAAAGGTGGCCTTTATTTTGAAGTGGCCACTTTCACAGCACTAAAAATGATAATTTGATGAAAAATAATGGAAATTTAACTACAAATCATGATCACCTCAATATATAATGATAATCAGACCCCATTATTCTAAAGGCTGATATATATGCCCCAAAAGTCATCTTAATATCTTGACTACATTAAGTAGATATATTAATAAGTACAAGATTTTAAGAATATCACAAGACACAGGTCCAGGTATGATTACGCTAAATTGATAGCCTCAAATAATTGGAAATAGACAACTTTTTTTACACTATAAAATACTGTAGATGAATAAATTCATACCATGATTATACTTAGGTTTGTGACGATGAGTAGAATAATTTTTTTGGTATTAAAATCTGGGTAAGTACTAGGTAAGCATTCTACAGCAATGTGATCCTATATACAGATTTATGTTGTTAACATAACATCAAATATACAAGTATAAATCTTATGTAAGTCAACAGAATGGACAAAGTGATATGTAATAAGAATGACATTAAGGCTATCCTAAGAAAATGTTTCGCGATTACGCAACCTAACTGTCGGTAGGTAGGTATTGGCATTTTTTTCTTATTTTTGTTTGCCCTGAAAACAATAAAAGCCACTTCAGGGGATTTTTGCAAACCAACTCTACATTTGTATATTAAGAATCACCAAAATACTTCTAAATGCAGCATTAAGTCTTTATTATAAAATATTTAAACTAAATACTCAATAAACGATATTCTACCTAATATTGGTCCAGTCCTGATTGAAATAGTGCAAAAACGAAGTGCTTAAATAATCTGTTTAAAAAATGTAAGAAAAAATTGACCTCACTGAGCAGTCAGCTTTGATGTTAAATATTCATAATATATGGTGCTTGATCAATTTTCACAGACAATTTACCAAGGTCATTATCACAAGTTCAAGCATATGTACATGTACATCTATGAAGGTGGGAGGTAAAAAACTCATTTGATGTTGCTGTATATTACGGAGTATATAGCACTTTGATAATTTACTTACTTTAGTTTGATTCTGTACTTTTATACACAAAATAAGCATAACAAATCTTATTGCTGAAGTCTAATACATGTAGGTAAGATCTTGATATAATAAAAGTCTAAATTTGAACAAGATTAAAACTAAATCATTAACAAGCATTTCTTTAAGTGGTGGAAAACAAAACAAAGTCCAGCATTAAAAACCTAAGCTAGAACACCAGTCTGTACCTGGGAGCATCTGATTGGTTGTTTTTGAAATTTTATTCATAAGTGACCAATCAGAATGCTGGATTCAAAGACTGGTATTCACACTCAATTTTAAATGTACTATGTTCAGGAATAAAGGGGTAACATGTTATAGGCAACAAATATCCTGAGAGAGTCCTGGCAAACTTATTTATATATAATACATTTAATTTCTCTTACTTTCACAGTAAAAAAATCAATGTCTTACATTTCAATGTCATCAGTAAGTCCAGATAAGCTGCCACTGCAATCTTCTCATACATATTGAGCGCTCATATAGAAATGACTATACACATCAATATTCACTTTTATACATTCATGCCACTAGTTGTAAGATACACAGATATACAACTACCTCAAAAAACATCTTCACAACATAAATATATTTCAAACAGAGCTAACTCTTGAGTATCTATGGAATTAAAGATTTGCTCCTTTTATACACTGTTACATATTCAAACAAACTGACAAACAGGATATATTTTCACACTGCTACAAGAAACTTAATGAACAAACATTTTATTTTATTGTAATTTTGAAAAATACATTATCTTTTTTCAAGAAAAACATGCTAGTACCTTTATTTGAAAAAATCAAGAAATCTGATATTTATTTTAATAAAAAATTGAAAATTAAAAAAAATACTTCCATGTCAAAAGATAAATGAAGTACCTTTTGGTCTGTTAAGGTCTATAAAAAGTAAACCTGTGCAGTCTTACTTGACCAATATCATTATAGGATAGGAAGATGTAAAAACATTCAATTTTTTTCTCAACACCTTTTGTGTGAATACATGGTATCATTCAACCCAAATGAATTTGCAGTTTTGATTCTACAATAAGAAACTAAAGAGCTGGTGCAACAACATAAGATCTATTGGTTTAATGTTTACTGGTATACAGTTTTTTACTTAATTAATGAAAAGAAAAAAATCTTCAGCGTTTATATTATATATTAACTCTGAGAATATCAGCAATCACAACAATGAGTTAAAGGTGAACATAACTAAATAAAAATAGCTGGTTATACATTTGTCAATGAAAACAAAGTTAGTAAAAAGGCCGGGAATAAATACTGTTGACAATTGTTAGTACACTGAAAGTGCTATCTTTAAATAAAAGATCTATAAAGATTATATAAATGCTTAACATATCAATGCATAACAAACATAATTGCAATGTGTATATTTCTATATTTTGAAAAGCTTAAAACATTCAAACAGATCATAGCATTATACAACTATCCGCTGTTTACATACTTTGACAGATAGAACCATGTTGCACTAATCCATCAAAATAAAATCACACAATATACAAGTTTGATTCGTATAAAAAAATTTTACAATTTGTTCCCGTCACCAAAAATCTACAAAAATCACAATTCTCATACAATTTTTCACTCTAAACTCTGGGTCTTAAAGCTTATTTTATTATTCATAAGTTTTCATTGAAAACACATTGTCTGAATCAAGCTAATTGCTATGAATTATATTTTTCTTTAGCTAAACAATTTCATGTTAAAACATGTCACAAAAATCCTATGACTTCAAATGAAAGGATGACTTGAAGAAAAATTTTGATAAATGTTTAAAATAATAATCTACAACCTTGTTTTGGATAGAATAAAATTAAAAAAAAAACATTCATAAAATACAATAGAATTAAAAAAGAGTTTGATAAAAGTAAAGTTATATTGATTCATCATATTTCCCTAGGAAATCTGATTTCATCTATGCACCCAAGAGTTTACATGACTAGAGCAGAATTATAAACATCTCAAATAAAACCTGCGAACAAAGACCATCAAAGGCAGGGAAGAAATATGTGACCCCTTACACACAGGTGGTCCTTATTTAGAGGTTCATTGATATCAGTCAATGCATGCTATACAGTACAGTGGCTATCATTCACACACAGGTGGGGGGTATTTACAAGTGGCCACTAAACACAGGTTTGGTAGTACTTAAAAGACATCATTTACAGCACTTTCTATACTGGAGAATAAACATCCATGATTCAATAGAAGGGTTTGCTCTACTACTAATGCAAAATATTGAACAAAACACAAGAAAATGATTACCAATTTGCTAAATTCTATTCTTTGGGCGGATAAATTATATAAGTTAATCTGAAGAGTAAAATAGTCACAAACATCTGAACATCCAACAACAATGTAATAGTCAACCTGGCTAAATAACATTCTTGCAAAAATATCTAATATATCAAGTGTACAATTACATATATATAAAATGTCTGTCTAACAATATAATATATCTATTTTGGTCATAAAGTAAAGCAGACTACATTTTTTCAGCAAAACACAATTTAGAACAGCATAGTCATTATACAATGAATTAAAATACATGTACAACATAGGGTCCAGATTTTCTCTGAATTTGTTTTACTTTCTCTTTAACACGAATAATTCAGGAAGTTCAGACCCTGAGATGAAAAATTTACATTTACATCTTCACAAAAATAATCTTAAACACTTATCATTTATTCGTAGGAAACAGGCTAAATTGAGTCCTATTTCCTTTCAATTCAACTACCATTTTTAACTTACATCCTAAAGTATACTGCATTTATGTTGACTACCATAATACAGTAATTCACTAACATTCATATTACAGCAGTACAACCAAGCTACAGTGATTCATGAATTGTTGCATCACACTAAAATGCTTCAGCCACTACATATATAAGTTTACAGTCACATAACATTTCATGCATTCCTGTCCAAAGATTTAATATAATAGCAGATTACGAGTGTATATCATTTTCTAAAAACAAAAATATCATACACAACGAGTGTAGTATAAAATATTGCTTCAATAAGTGCACAGGGCAAAGTACAAAGTATTGCTTTCAACAAACTTACACTATGGACCGTACAAACCATTTCTTTCAACATCTTTGTACAAGACTCCAGAACAAACATTGAATAAATACTGGTTATTTAAGTATACAATTGTTATGGTACACAGAAGAGGAGATCATAGGAGTTGAAGGAACATTTCATTTTGACATAATCTCAAAATTCATTGATACCAATCTAGTGCTTGCCTACTGGAAATGTATCTATAGACAAATAATACAAATCCTATAGATCATACAACTGTGAACAATATTTCAAAAGCAATCCTTCTATCTCACCAATATGAAGCTTTTAGGGTGAAGGTGGGGGTGAGCAAAAACGTTTTTACATACCCCTATGGGACTAATGTATTCTTTAACCATGATCTAATATCATTCGGCACTGTAAATAGGCACTGCATCTTAATCATATTACAATGAAATCCACTCCGAGATTCAGATAATATCTGACTCACAGCACTTACTGCGGAAACATAACTTTCAATTAAATAACAATTAATTGTCAGCTTAAACTACATTATGTTTTAATTCTTATTTTGTTTGCCAGCTTTGACAACTTTTTCATCTTTATTTACATTAGCTTGTTCTCTTTTTCCACCTTTCACAACCTCTTCATTTTCCTGAGTTTCAGTTTTCTTGGATGATGCATTGTCTTCTTTCACATTTTTAGCAGCTTCCGTAGTAGATGGTTTCTGTGTGGTAGTAGTGGTTGGTTTAGGAGTTGTTGTTGTAGTAGTGGTCGGTTTAGGAGTTGTTGTTGTAGTAGTGGTTGGTTTAGGAGTTGTTGTTGTTGTAGTGGTCGGTTTAGGAGTTGTTGTTGTAGTAGTGGTCGGTTTAGGAGTTGTAGTGGTAGTAGTGGTCGGTTTAGGAGTTGTTGTTGTAGTAGTAGTAGGTTTAGGAGTTGTAGTGGTAGTAGTGGTCGGTTTAGGAGTTGTTGTTGTAGTAGTAGTAGGTTTAGGAGTTGTAGTAGTAGTAGTGGTTGGTTTAGGAGTTGTTGTTGTAGTAGTAGTCGGTTTAGGAGTTGTAGTAGTAGTAGTGGTAGGTTTAGGAGTTGTAGTAGTAGTAGTGGTCGGTTTAGGAGTTGTAGTAGTAGTAGTGGTAGGTTTAGGAGTTGTAGTGGTAGTAGTTGTTGGTTTAGGAGTTGTTGTTGTAGTAGTGGTTGGTTTAGGAGTTGTTGTTGTAGTAGTGGTCGGTTTAGGAGTTGTTGTAGTAGTGGTTGGTTTAGGAGTTGTTGTTGTAGTAGTGGTCGGTTTAGGAGTTGTAGTAGTAGTAGTGGTCGGTTTAGGAGTTGTTGTTGTAGTAGTGGTTGGTTTAGGAGTTGTTGTTGTAGTAGTGGTTGGTTTAGGAGTTGTTGTTGTAGTAGTGGTTGGTTTAGGAGTTGTAGTGGTAGTAGTTGTTGGTTTAGGAGTTGTAGTAGTAGTAGTTGTTGGTTTAGGAGTTGTAACTACAACAGGTTTTTCTTGCTTTAATTTGCTGCCTTTCTGTTCCTCCTCACCAATAAATGATTTGTATTGCTTTACACAGAAATCGGCTGCATCATTATATTTTTCTTCAACAAATTTCAAATATATCGGTGCATTTTTTTTCACCCAGACCAAGCCATCATTCGCATATGTTTTAGCCTTAGATTTGAACTCAACAGCCATCTGTTGACCCTTCTCCATATAAGGTACGACGTTATCTTTCGTCCAGGGTACGACCTTGGTCTCAAATTTGATGACCTCACAGAAGTTGTGTTTTGGATCATTTTGACAGAAGACAAGTATGGTGCACATGGCTGCTAACACAACAGCCAGAAGCAAGAAGAATGACAACATGAACTTCAAGCAACAAGATCCACCTTGTTTAGGAGCTGAAATTAAACAATACATGCATAATGGTCAGTTTATATCATGAATATACAAGACTTGTATACAAAAGGTTGTTAACAGCCTAGGTAATAAACAAACATATTTTTCTTAAACTGTGACAATAGCTTATGTCACTTATGTTGAATTTGCCAGTCTGAAAATTTCTTGTATAAGTTAAGCATAAGGAATGCATTATTTGATGTATCTTATACAAATCTGTCAACACCATAATCTTACAGAGATCAAACAATAGAGTATAAAGCTAAAGACAAAATCATGGCATAATTGTCTCATCATGTGCATTGATTTATTAAATATGAATAACGGTAGATATAAACATTTTGTCAGCCTACCTTTCTTGCTAGCCTTTTGCTTGGACTTTCCAGTTGGCTTTGGCTCATCTGGAAGAAAAGAAAACTTAAGATAAAACTCCTACTGAGGCTGTTGTGTACTTCATTATCATCAGTATTACCATCAGCTGTCTTGCATCATAGGTTGCATGAGCTGTATCATTGTCAACAGATATGTACAAGCATATGCCTATACTCTATAGTCATTAGTCTTTTTACTTCCATTTAATTGTTGTTTTCTTACCTCAGTATTAAAGATGAAATAATGTACATCACACTTTAGTTATTACACACAAACTAATCTAAACAAGATCAATAACACAGATAAACCATACTTATCTTTATGTCCAAAGTCCTGGACATGAATAGAAATTAACTGTATGAGATTAGGAGGAAAACAAGACTACATGTATTAGTAGTAACATGCTCCAGTTATAAACCATGACACCTCATTTCCATTCAGCAGGTAAAACGTTTTTCAACGATATTTCAGTTGTATATGGCAGTCGATAACCTGACCAGGTTTTCCTGGGCTGTATTCAGGCCAGTACTAACTTACCATCCGACAGGAGCAGGCCAGTACTAACTTACCATCCGACAGGAGCAGGCCAGTACTAACTTACCATCTGACAGGAGCAGGCCAGTACTAACTTACCATCCGACAGGAGCAGGCCAGTACTAACTTACCATCTGACAGGAGCAGGCCAGTACTAACTTACCATCCGACAGGAGCAGGCCAGTACTAACTTACTATTTTACAGGAGCAGGCCAGTACTAACTTACCATCCGACAGGAGCAGACCAGTACTAACTTACCATCCGACAGAAGCAGGCCACTTCTCGGCATACAGAGGAAAATCTACATTGTGTCAAATTTTCACAGTATGGTATAACTTGCTGAGATTGACAGGAGATTGAGTTTCAAACCCGTTTTGGCGGGCTACTGTCTACAAGTCCAGTCATTAAACACTGGACTAAAGCTGAGCCCACTTACTGGTTTTTACGGGCTGTTGTCTTTCAGGGCTCGACGACTGCTTCTTCGCTTTCTGAGCTTGCTTCTTGTCGTGTTTCTTTTTCTTCTTTTCTTCAGCAATTCTCTGTCTTTCTGCTTCAAATAGAGCATCTTCCTCTGCTTTCTTTTCTGAATCAATAAAAAAGCATAACCAGTCAAGAAACTGTACATCATGTTAGAATTGTGTGAGTTTTATTTACACTGATATTTCACTGAATAATAAATCATAGTGGAAATGCACAACATACATGTACAAATTACTGAATCACATCAATCACATCTCATTTATGAATCACACTGAGGATAATTTGAAATAGTTACCACCAAAGTAAAATTTAGCTGACTAACAAAATTAATGAAAGGTAATAATTTGACAAATTTTATTAAGAAAATTTTCTGCAAGTAGAATTAACATTACATGTATATACAAAAAAAAAACAATTCCAACTATTGAAGCATTAACAAACAAACAAAAGAATGGATTGACCGACAGACAAAGGCCATCCAGAAAAAATGAAAAAAGAATGAATGAACAAACAAACAAACAAATAAACATTCTGATGCACTTAAACCATATCATATCGAATGCAAATACAAATAGTTTGAACATTTAGGTCAGTTATTTGTTTAAATACACTATTTGAAACAAACACGTATTTACTACAGATATATTATATCTAATTAGCAGATGTACTGTATTTATGGCTAAGTGAAATAGCTGCTTGCATATATTTTCAGAAAACAGATGAAACATCTTAATTTTTTATCAATATGATTATTACACAAGAACAAAATTAATAAATCATGTTGTTTCTATAGCAACTCATCACAAAAAAAACAATGACTGGTCATTTCCTTCAACAACACTAGCAGTGGCATAGTAGAAACAAATTTAAGTAGAAGCATTCTAGGGACGCCCAGGGTCATGCCTTCCGGACACCCCCCACCAGAATTTTTACCTAGAACATCTCTGGCGCATTTTGGAGGCCACATAAACCATGTTTTAACCCATGTACCGTAAAATTCGTACCGTAAAATTCCAAATAAACACCCCTAGGGCGTAACATTTTGTAAAAGGGGGCGTTTATTAGGATTTTTACGGTATATATACCGGTACTTAAGGACAAAAGTCTGATTAGTGTTTCTGTGATTATTCTAAAACCAGTAAAGCAACATCTATGTAATTTAGCTTAATTTATGTTGTCATTCTTTGAAATCAGTTTAGCAAGTTGTACCAATGAAACATCTTCTTTCCAATAGTACCATTTAAATTACTGTAAGATAATAAACAAAACAGAAATTGCAGTTTTTGTAGACCAAACAAGATTTTTGTCCATAAGTGTAGTTATTATCAACACAAGAAAATCACTTACTTTTTATTTCCTCTCTCTTCTGTTGTAATTTCTTCTCTATTCTGTTATGTTCAATTCTCATATGGGCAACAATCTAGATAATGATAGATATGAGAAATCAATCTTACATACAACAGCATATAACAGATATTACGATATACTGTATTTTCATTTATGTTCGTTGGGCTCAATTTTTGTGTTTTTTACTAAAATGGCTGTTTCATGGGGACACAAATTTGTGAATTTTGATTTTTGAAATGAAATACTCTGCATTTAAATTTGTGGGGATTTGATCACCACAAATTTAAATGCAAGAGATAAGGCATTTTTTTTCATGAACATTTTATACAAGGGCTGTCCAAAAATTAAGTGAAATTTCGAATACTTTTTGGCTGAAAGAAATTACAATACACGCAACTAGAAACTTACCGGTAGATATTCATTGTCTATGTAACTACATTTTGAATGAAATTGGTTCTTAGTTATTTTTTGACAACCCTAGAATATTTAAACTTTAATACTAGGGTCATCATTTGGACAAACAAGAGGGCCACATTGGCCCTTTATCGCTCACCTGAGAACAAAGGCCAATAATTAATGACCAGGTAATATAGTTTCCATCTCGTAAAACTCATTTTTACGTAGATTTTGAGATCAAAACCAACAATGAAGGTATAATACTGTTAAACAAGCTAAAACGTAGCAAATTATCTAATCCAAGGGTCAATAACTCTTGAAGTTGTGGTCAGATTCCACCCATAACTTAACTTGTAGGATCGGTGAATAAATGAAGGCGCTAGAGTGTAAACAAGCTAAAATATAGCAAATTTGCTAAGTCAAGGGACCATAACTCTTGAAGATGTGGTCCGATTCCGCCCATAATCGAACTTGTTCGAGATCTTTTGGTTATACTAATTTACTGAAAATATTATTAGGATCGGTGCATAAATGAAGGCGCTAGTGTGTAAACAAGCTAAAATATAGCAAATTTTCAAAATCAAGGGCCCATAACTCTTAAAGTTTGGGTCCGATTCCGTCCATAATCGAACTTGTCCAAGATCTTTTGATTATACACATTTGCTGAAAATATTATTAGGATCCGTGAATAAATGTAGGTGGTAGAGTGTAAACAAGCTAAAATATAGCAAATTTTCAAAGTCAAGGGCCCATAACTCTTGCAGTTCAAGTCCGATTCCGCCTATAATCGAACTTGTCCAAGATCTCTTGGTTATACACATTTACTGAAAATATGATTAGGATTGGTGAATAAATGAATGCGCTAGAGTGTAAACAAACTCAAATATAGCAAATTTTCTAAGTCAAGGGCCCATAACACTTGAAGTTCTAGTCCGATATTGCCCATAATCATTCTTGTCTAAGATCTTTTGGTTATACACATTTACTGAAAATATGATCAGGATTGGTGAATGAATGAAGGCGCTAGAGTGTAAACAAGCTAAATATAGCAAATTTTGTAATTCAAGGGCCCATAACTCTAGAAATTATTTTTAGATTTTACCCATAATCGAACTTAGCCGAGACATTGTGGCCATATACATTGTAAGCAAGTTTAATCAAGATTCGTAAAGAGTTGCGGTTGCTAGAGTGTAAACAAACTAATTGTGGACGGACGACGGACATTCACCGATCCTAAAAGCTCACCTGATGAATCAGATGAGCTAAAAACCTTAAATACTGAAGTACCGGTAAACAGTTCAAAATAAGAGGTCTTTATGAGGCAATCATGATATTAAAGTGGTAGCTACGTGAGGTGTTAACATTGCTGTAAGTGAAACTAGAGCTGTCACAGAGGTGACTAATACCCTGCTGCCACTTTGACACTAAGAATGCAATAGTACACTATATGGCTAAGTTCATGGGGATGAGAGAATTGCTGGGCAGGAAAATTGTGTCTTGCACATCTACACTTCATGGTGATAACATGCTTCAAGTTTCATCGCCATCGCTTAAAGAATATGGAAGAAGTTCGCTCCACAAACTTGTAAGTGGACGGATCGACCAACGACCGACCGAATAACAACCGACCGACAGTGTGACTCCAATATACCCCGCACAAACTTTGTTTGCGGGGGTATAATTATCTGAATTTAACTATTTAGTACATTTTTATTGATAATATAAATCAAACAAATTTAGGTATTAGACAAGTTTATTTAATGGCTTAAAATTACTTACATCAGTCGCACATTTTTTACATTGTTTCTCATCCAGGCAATCACCAGCCACTTTTCTGAGTTCTGGTTCCAAAGGATTCTCTTTCAAATCTAGCCATCTTAGTTTGGTCAGCTGACACATACTAACTGGAATAACTGTCAACTTATTGCCCAGTAAATCCAGGTGTTGTAACCTGGTGAGATTACCAAAGTCATCAGGTAACTTTGTCAGTAAGTTCTTGCTCAGATCAATCTTCACCAAATTGGTAAGTGTACAGAATGTATCCTGTCAAAGGAAAATTGTAGAAACATGTGTATGTATATGTGAATTATGCTTTTAATGCAACACTACATGGCAACACTAATACTGTGTATTGGTCATATCATATAAAAATATGGAAGCAGATATTATAAATAAAAACTTCAAGAAACCTTACCACCATTTAACAATTTCTTTTTACAAATTGTTCTCCAGTTTCAATACACAAAGCTGATGTTTTACAGCAATTTAAACTTATACTTCTTAATAAGAAATTACATATAGATCTTTCTCTCTCATGTTTCAATGATCAACTTACAGGTAACTCCGATATAACATTGATAGACAAATCTAAATGTGTTGCCTTTGGTAACGCAGTCTGCAAATAAAAATAAAAATTAAATGAAAAACGGAGCATTTCACCATACAAATATTATTAAACCGGTCATACAACTTCAAAATATGTACATGTAATTAAGCAAAATTTCTTTTTGCATTTTGGCTTATTTGGGGGAATTACATCCATTCAGTATTTTAGTCCAAAATCAGTACTAACTTCTCATCAAAGTAACTGCTATCTTCCCTTTCTATAATATCATATACAATGATGAATTATATAAAATTGAATGGCTTTTACAAGTGTTCAATGCACCTTGGACTCAAATACAAGAACCTTAGAATTGTAGTTCTAATAATACTCTCCTAAGCTATACTCCAGGGCCCACAGTTTAAAACACACGCCAAAATACTTATGCATTCAAAAGTAACGCAAATTCAAACTCCTAAAATTAAAGATATGTGTTTGTATCACTTATGGAAGTTATTCACTACATCAAAATTATATTTATTCTTAACTATTAAATGGTCTCAGTACACACGCAACTAGGGCAAAATCGTCTATGATACTCATCAAATATAAGGCTTGGTTGGGAGATCTGATTTGGAAACTTTTTAACTTGGGGGAAGATATAATAAATTTATTGTCTGGGCGGTCATAAAGTCCCAATTGCATTGGCCTTTATTTTGTGGCGGTTTCTATGACCCAGATAAAACAAATTTGGTCTCCTATGCTCTTCTCCAGTGTAATGATTTAGAAGTAGATGTAATGTATATATTTTCTTTATTTTCATATTTTGCTCTTGATTGTCATACACTGGTTTTTAAGGCTTTAATAAAAGCCCTTTTACAACGACACCTACTTGTTTGTTCAATTTGTTTTACAAGCTTATCAAACTCCCGGGTTTCACAACACAACCACTTGCTGGCCATAAATTTATTTTATTAGGATAAAATGTTTTATGGACGAGATGGTTGGCCCCCATCTTTTTACTGTTGGCTGGATTTCATGAATCCGGCATTTGTACGGTACGGGACGGCAGCAATCCAATTACTAATAATTAATGCGCATGCGCACATAAATTATTGTTAAAAACAAAGGATCAAAAGGTTTTTTACTTCGTGTATTTAATTTTATAAATTCTAGACTTTTATTTACAGTTTTTCCTCCTCCTCCCCTTCCACCTCCTGTGATTGCTGCCGTTCAGTTCGTTTTCACTATTCAACTTGGTAGTATAGCATATGTATTTCAATGATTATTGGCGGTTTCTATGACCCAGATAAAACAAATTTTGTCTCCTATGCTTTTCTCCAGTGTAATGATTTAGAAGTAGATGTAATGTATATATTTTCTTTATTTTCATATTTTGCTCTTGATTGTCATACACTGGTTTTTTAAGGCTTTAATAAAAGCCCCTTTACAACGACACCTACTTGTTTGTTCAATTTGTTTTACAAGCTTATCAAACTCCCGGGTTTCACAACACAACCACTTGCTGGCCATAATTAACTTTATCCTATTAATTTAAGAATAAGATTGCACAAGCTCTTGAAATTACCCAATTCAGAAGGCATCATTTTTAAGTAGATGTGGACCTGAACCCTAATCAAATATATGAACAGAGAAGTGGAAACCCCTAGAAAGGAGAAAATCAACCCAGGTGAACCCAGTGTCTCATTTTTTCTACAACAATAAACCAACTGAGTTCTCAGCGAATAAACTAGTAACTACCCACCCTTGGCCTTGCTTTGTTTTTGGCATGGATTGCATTATTATTATTAGAGGGGAAAGTATATTCAATGCATCATCACAATAATATCTACTTTAGTCAACGAAATCGACAACAAAGCCTTGTTTTTCACGACGTAGGAAGTGAATTCCTCCAAATTATATTAGGCATAAGGTTACATTAACGTTGATAGGAAAATGAAAGTAGAACCGGGGAATTCCGAATACAAGAAAACTACACTAGTTACTCACAAGTTCTTTTACAGGAACTGTAGTAAGATCATTCAAACTAAGATCTAACTCATTTCCTTCCAGTTTATCCCTCAAATTTGACTTTTCTTTCGGCATTTTTACTTCAGTCTTGACCGGTGAAATAACTTGCGTAAATTTGCTAAACGTAACACTTCCGGAATGGTCAGAGGTGAATATTTTAATTGCTGTTTCATCCGCGAAATAAAGCATGAAATTGATTAATAAATAATGTATAAATAAACTTAGTAATAATGAATTAAATAGAAATAATATTATGTATTATTTGTGCATCTTATAATAAAATAAAAATATCTCCATGCACAAAATACTCCAAACCGAAAATACGTTTCCTGTAATGCTTTTGACATTGAAGGACTAAAATAATTTGGAACAAGAATGGTAAAAACTCTTTTTTATTTCTTTTTATTGTTCAAAATCAGAGTTATTACACGGATCGAGTGAAAATTAAACATTTTTAATTAATCGAATATTAATATATCGTTTTTATCTGGTATTTTATCATGTTTACGATACTTACAAATTCCCCATGCTATGACTGTTGGAAAGGGAGACAATTCAGTTATTCTTATGCAATTCTTATTTCAATCTCTGTGTCAACATATTTCTATACTGGATATCATCAAACAATATTAGACTGTCTTTAATATTATGATCACTAATTGTTCTTGTTAGGTCATATCTACACCCTTTGACTGTCGTGAAAACAGATCACAGTCATAGGTGCTTGGTTTCAGACTCAAGTCAAGAGTTTGTTTGATCCGATCTATCATGTTTATTACTTGTTACTATAAAAAAAAGAGAACGGTGAAAGATTGATCGGAACGATCAGAACAAACAAACTCCTGAAACCAAAATGATCATAGTCCTGAACGTTATGGCTATTTATAGTTCTGGGTCCCATAACTAAATTGGTCTTTTTTATTTCGTCTTGTTGACCATTTTAGTTATGGAATTGTCCTCTTACAAAGTCAACAGCTTAAGACGCTTGTTCATGCGTCTATTCAATCAGATCAATTTACATGCTTTCCGGAATGCTACGGACTTAATCCAAAGCATTTACGAGGAACATTTTGAAATTAAGGGTAGTATGAAACATCGGCAAAATATTTGATAACTTTCGTCTGTCGAAGGTATATTTTTGGTCATATTGATAGATTATACTATAATTCATCGAATTGTACACAAGTTTTACGGAAATTTGTGCGTTAAATAGGGAAACGAACGCGACTCAGATTGAGTCGTTTACCTGTTAGCTTTTAAAGAACAAGTGGCTTTGACGATGAACTGCAATGCAAACGTATCATCGTCAAAGACCCTTCGACTAGGCTTTTTACAGTTAGTACCTCATTTGCATGCGAAGATTCAACTTGTCGAAGTTACTCATTTTGTAATCAGTGTTCGTGTGATGCCTTCATTGAGTCGAAACAGTCTTCAATTAGTGGGTTGCCCTCTGTCCGAAAGATTTTTTTTCCCTTCTTTTAGTCTTTAGGGGGACAACCTGGTTTTAGAGAGTTTCCTTCATAAAGTTAATTACTTAATTTTTAAGTTAATAGTTGGCAACCTGTCACGAAACATAATTCAAAGACTGTCAAAATATTAATTGGGCATTACATGTATCTCATCTTAGATATAGGTGGGGTACTGTCAGTATTGTTGAGCAACTTGGCAGCATGATTACCGTATAGAATCCAACTAATAGAAATATTAATTTGACTGTTGGTGTGATGATGTATTCTTTTTTTTCTATCACACATTTGGTCTGAGACTGTATTTCAGTATTTCCCCTATATTTACTGCCTTGTACGTGGTCAGTTTCCCCAAGTAAAATTTCCTTCATTTTCCCCAAAAATGACCCAAATTTTCCCTTGACAAGAAGTGTTTTCCTCATGATGATGATCATGTAAAATGTTTTTGCGCACTTGACACCTTCTACAGTGCAGTAATATTTATGATTTAGACTACTTAAGTAATTCGAATTCCGTAGAAAATAAATGTTATTACCGATATATATTTCCCGTTTTGGAACTTGTTGCCGAATTTCCTTCATTCTTGAATTTAGACATATATTTCTCAATTCGGCAATAGTCCATTATTAGTGACAGCCTGTTGGAAGGCTCTTGATTAAACTTATGGATATTTTGTCTTATCATGGTTTGTTAATGAAGCACTAAGATTTTATAGAAAACATCTGTATTGCTGAGTTATGAGTTATTTTGATTTACACTGAAATGATGACATAGAATTGCATGTTGTTTTGTATACTTCAGGCTAAAAACTTAATACAAGTCATTATAGCTGGTGGCCGGATAGTGGGTCAGGCCTTCACACGTGCATTAAAACAAGAATATGAAGCTAGTCAGCGAGCAGCGCAGAGAGCAGGTGGTGGTCAACAGGGAAGAAAAAGTGCTGCCAATGATACACTTACAGGCATGTCATTACAGGTAAGTGACAGAGTTTCTTTTAGATTTAGTGGGGCTGAAAATAAAAATAAGTTTGTTTTGAGTGCTCCTACCTACTCACAAAAATCCTAGCAAATAAATAAAACTGATCTTTGGGGGATTTTTTTAAATGTTATTATAATATAGTAAAAAATTCCCTACCTACCTACCCAGGGCAAAATTCTGGGTCATAGCACTCGAAACAAACTTACAGTGACATATCTTAGACATAATCTACCAGTTCTTAGTATGTTTCAGTGACAAATAACTGAAAAAAGTCATTTGAAATCAGATTAAACAAAATGTATTAGTTGCTTGTCTATTAAAAGCATGTTTTGAGCAAATCTGGAATGTCTTGTCGAAGAACAGGGTTAGTTGTATGGGATGTGGTTAAGTTGTTCCATGGCTCTATACATTACAGTTACTTGTTCTTCTTTACTTTATTGACCAGCCTCCGTGGTCGAGTGGTTAAGGTCGCTGACTTCAAATCACTGTAACCGCTCATCGATAGGGTCTTGGGTTCAAGGCCCTCTACCGACCATGTCTCTTTATGTGAGAAAGTAGGCAGTTCCTTGCCGAGGATTGGAGTCTAGTAGTGGTTCTTCCCAGGAACGATGGTTAGTTGAAATGTCCACCTCATTATGACTCTGACGAGTGAAAAGGGGCGTAAAACTCAATATAAACAAACAAACAAAATTTACTTAATTGCTATTTTCCTTTGGATTTGGAAATTTCGTCAGTCTTACTTTTATTCTTGCCATCTACCCAAGGCTGACTAAAAGTCTTCTGAGAAATTAAAAATAGAATTTTGGCCTAGATGTATTGTGTTGTAATTTTTCCCTGAGCTTTAACAGTACACTAATAGTCTGGGTCATTTAGTATTTCTTCTAGTTTTAGTGCTGACAGAAGATTTCAGGGTAGAATCACAAACCTTTCTCAAGCTACGTGATTGATTTGTATCTTGATTTATTTCTCACTTATGAAATTTGTCTAGTCCGGGATGGGATTGCAACTGACAGCTGTGAAAGGCTTAACTGTATTGTAATAATCTTTAGGTGACCTGGTGTGTAGTGACACTAGATATTCTCATACTGGAATAGAAAGGTGAAGGAATTTGCTTGTGTATGGTATTGATTAAATCTTTTCTTACTTTATTCACAGGAAGCCAAAGATGTATTAAATATTTCGGAGCTGGTAGATGCTGCAGATATACAAAAAAGTTATGAACATTTATTCCAAGTAAACGATAAATCCAAAGGTGGATCATTTTATTTACAATCAAAGGTAAGATGAGTTTTTATGTAGTGTAGATATATAGATAATGTAAAACCCCTAAAAACCGGAGCCTTTTGGACTGGGCCAAAAGTCTGGAATTCCAGAAAAAATGGAACTTTAAAAACAGTCTGATTTTACGAAAATTCCGGTTTTCAGGGGTTTAAATGTAATATGTTGATAAAAATACCTTTTTATGTATAGTTCTTTTGAAAATAAGAATGAGACACGTTTTACATGAACAAGCTATTCTTTTGCTTTGAATTTGTTACCAAACAATTTCATGAACACGATGAAGTGACCTTTCTGGAATATCAATGTAGAATAGTTCTAGATCCATTCCCTGTACAGTACGTCTTATCTGAAGATGTGTTGTACTGATTTCACTTTTTAAGAGTTACAATGTATCTCCATTTACAGCTTATGAATGTAAGTTTTGGACAAAAACATTTTTAAGCAATTTTTATTATTTGAATTGTTTGATGTACAAGTACAGTCAAACCTGTGAAAAAAGGCCACCCTTAGGAAAGACATATTATTTATATTATGGTCTTAACTGGCAGATGACCTTTATTTTGAAGTCATTTTGTTTTGAATAATCAAAGACGGTTTTTAAAAGAATGGCCTTTATTCAAAGGTGGCTGCTAATACTGGGATGACTTTAAATGTACCGTATCTAAAAAAGACATGACTGTATGTAGCAGTCTAATAAATTGTATGTATAAATTGGCTGGGATATTCACCAGCCCAATTAGCTCAGTTGGTAAAGCATCCAACTTGCAAGCAGGAGGTCGCAGGTTTGAGCCCTGCATTGGGTACGTTAATTCATAAAGTCTTCTTTAGTTACTAGTATATTGATTGTTTCTTGCAGGTTGTTAGAGCAAAAGAAAGGATAGATATGGAATTGAAAGAACAAGCTACAAAAGAAGCATCTGAATCTAAAACAGAACCTCCAAATACCTGATGTCATGCATTACATTAGACTCATAAATTACGTGTTTATCATTGATACATGACTGTTCAACATTATTTTCATACAGATTCATTATAGTGGTTCTGAATGAGTTGACGGTTCATAATATTTAGATGGCTTCTCTTATTGACCTGCCCATGTCGGTAAATTTTTAAAGAAGGAATTTAGGTGGCTTTTATGAACCATTGTTACCAGACAAATTAGTTATTAAATATTCTTCATTATATTTTCTTTGGGTGGTTTGATATTTTGTTTTATGGGTCATGTTTGTGATTGATTTTTAATACCAATATAGATCTAGTTATAATCATCGGTAGGTGAAGCATAGGTGAAGCCGAGGCGACTATAGATTTAAGCTCACAGTTAAAGAGGTTTAACATTGCCTGTTATATGTATATGAATTTTCAAGTTATGTGCAAAATGAGTCTTTTTAGTGTACCGGTAAACAACCTTTTTACACACTGGAGAGAAATGTGATTTGAATAATTTTTTCATCTTTATTTGAAACACTTGTTTGTATATATTCTGACATGTTGTATTGATCAAAAGAAATTTTACTTCACTAGTAACATAAAAGGATGGAAAGTTTACAATACACACAATAAAACACATTATTTAAAATATGATGATACACCAACGTGTGTTTCTTATGTTTATCTTTCGAATGTAGCTTAAATATACATGTCAATTGCTTTGGAAGTATACTCAAACCTGTGAACAAAGGCCACCCTTGGGAAAGGCAATATGGCCTTTATTCTCAGGCTTTGACTGTATTCTCTTTGTGTTTCTTTACATTCTTGTTATATGTAACAGAGTGTGTTTGATATCATAATAACAAAATTATTACTTTGTTATGACCGTGACAATTTTACATGGAATAAACTTGAAAAACTGAATTACTATGTTTGTTGTTTATGTGAAACTTCTTGTTGAAATTGGCTATTTTTGTATGCTAACTACTATGTTAATTATGAACTTTAATATTTTATTTTAAGTCATACTGTCTTGGGGATACATACCTGTTGCCTCTCAAATGCCAATCCTGCATTTTATAGACTGATTGTAAGAGGCGCCATTGTCACTTGGTTACGGTCTTTGACTAGTGATCAGTGTTTGTTCAATCCCAATTGGGACCAATTTCACTAATGAGGTAGCTGTCTGGCTAGCTTACGGAAAATTGATGACTATCCAGGTGTAGCCAGGGTCTTCCTCTCCAAGAGCTGGAAAAGTTGCCATGCCAGTTGATATGACGTGCATCTCAAGAGAAAAACAAACAAAAAATGTTTCTTGATACTTCAGTAGTATTCTACCTGTACTTCTTATCCATATTTACCAGTCAGTCCTATGCATGCAACTTATTTGAAAAGGAAAGAGTAATTTGGAATTTGAGTGTTTTTTTGTTCTCAAAAATTGAATTTCTAACAAGTCTTCCTTATCTTTTACTGGGTATATGAGAATAAACCTTATTCTCAGAAAGTTAAGCTCACTTCTTCACATTAAACACTCAAATCAGTTGTGTAGGACAATTGGCCTTGGACACAATATCTTTAAATCAAATCAAAAGGGAGAAAATGCACACTATAACGTGAAGTTGGTTCACATAACTCTCAGCTGATTGGTGTTATTATAATGTGTTGTATGCACAGGCTACCGGCATGTGATAACAGCAAAATAAAGTTTAAAAAAAAAAATATTTCCACCTTATATGTATTATACTCTATAATATATATAAGGTGAAAAAAAAAATTTTTTTTCAACTTTATTTTGCTGTTATCACATGCCGGTAGCCTGTGTTGTATGTACTTCTCCAGAACCTGGTATCTGTACACCTAGTACTTGTCTTGAGTGGTGTGATCGTACTGTGATATACTAGAATGTAATACTCAAGAACCTGAGGTTCGTACAACTAGTGCTCAGTTCTAGGGTGTGATTCTAATATGTTATATGTCATTCTCCAGAAACCTGAGGTCCGTACAACTAGTGCTCAGCTCTAGGGTGTGATTCTAATATGTTATATGTCATTCTCCAGAAACCGAGGTCCGTACAACTAGTCCTCAGCTCTAGGGTGTGATTCTAATATGTTATACGTCATTCTCCAGAAACCGAGGTCCGTACAACTAATGCTCACAAGAATGGTGAAAGTAATATGATATTTGTACTTCTCCATGAACATCTCTAAATGAAGACATTCTCGCTGTATGCTGATGTGTAGCAAAAAAATATGACTATGTTTATAAGAGCTATATCACACTTCAATGAAAATAATCATCAACAAACGCTTTAGATTTATTTAAAAGAATATATTTCTGCAAAAATGTAAAGTGAGATTATAATGTGAACTAATTCAATCCTCATTAAACCTATGTTAGTTAGTATACAGCTGTAGCTGTTAGTTCTACGTAAAAGCTCAAGAAAATGTTAGTCAAGCACTGTCAGTAATTGCATATAATAGGACATAGCTGATATAAATATTCCATGTATAAATTAGTCCAAATGAAGATATGAAACATCTTCAATGAGATCATAAATTACTGTAGCATCATGGGAACTGTTCAATCTTCCTCTCAGATAGATAGTTGCCTTTAGGGCTTGTAGTGTTTGGTGGCAACATTGCTAAGTACAATGGTGTATCAGCCCCTGAAATGAAGTGAGGGTGTTGGTATCAAATCAAAGTGTATGTAGATAACTTATAATATGCTGAAGGTACCAATATAGCGTGAAAAGCAGTCAAATGACCCTGATTATTAGACTAAGCACAAGGGTTAACTACTGTTAAACCTTGATGAAAAAAGAAAGTGAAGCCAGGTTCACAATTTGACAATATTTAGTGCCAGCATATTAAATGACACATCTTTAGCTACCAGTATTAAAATTCCAAAACACATGAAATCTCAAAATAAGTTCAAAATGAGACAAACCTTCATCTATTGTCTTTGTTCCTTTATGACTGGACATGTCTGTATCAACGTATCCTGGACAACACTGAAGCGTAAAATGAAAATATATCACAGCTACATGTCTACTAAATACCATTCAAATATCACAGTCTGCGAAATTAGCGGGACAACCAGTTTTTCATTCGAACAACCAACTTTTCATTAACAAATCAAATAAAAAGCAGTTAAATTTTCAGTTTTGGGCAACCACATTTCAAACCTTAATTTCACAGACTATCAAACGCATGGATAAAATGGATGATTGCTGAGCTTGCATTATTTAAAGTTATAGTGTGTGATGCTTATTTTAATTTTCTTGCATACAGTAAAACCTGTGTTAGCAGCCAACTACAAATAAAGGCCACCCTGTGAATAACGGCCATTCTTTAAAAAAAATATCATTGCTTATTTAGAACGAAATAAGAATAAAAACCACCTGTCAATTAATGTGATAATTTATCTTTTCCAAGGGTGGCCTTAATTCATAGGTTGGACTGTATATATGAGGTGATTCATTTGGTATTAAAATGAACACAAGGTCAATACTTGTTTTCCTAAGCTTTAAAACATTAAGTACAGTCAAATTATCTATTGATAATAATTGGACAACTATAACATGAGTAAAATTAAAAGCCTGAGTTTTGTAATGGATTTATCTCCTAACTGAAGTTGTGCAGATGTCTCTTGTTTTGTTCTAATAAGTTCTACTTACACGCAGTATAATAAAATCTTCATAAATCAAGTTGGTAGAAAGCAATTTGGGTATGGGGGCGAGGGGTATGGCCCCTTTTGATAACCATAACAGTTGAAATTATTAATTAGCTCCCCTCCAGTTCCTACAGCCCTGTTACAGTTTACTAATATGTTATCTAAATTAACGTTTTGGGGTCTGAAATATATAGCACCTTCCACCAACCACCAAAATTCTCTTAGTGCTTGCAGCTATAACTTACAGCATTCACAACAATGTCAGTACGGGACTGGTCCTTATTAAGTTCTTTCTGCTGAACAAAGGTCATCAACGTTACTCCAATCTTCGTCACCCCATACGAATATTCCGCCCAGCCTTTCTCTTTTACCGTACCATCCTTAGCTGAACTGAAATAATACATGGACCAAATTAGTGCAACATGAACAACTAGAGCAGTCACAAGGTGACAAATATACCCCTGCATGCTGCATGGACCTAAGAGCTACAGCTATGGAGTTGCACACGACCCATCATCTAGTGGTGTTTAAAATCTGTCATGAGTTAATTCAAAATCTTTCGATGAATGACTTAGTTACAGAGCGGACACGGCAAAAAAACAAAATTATGACCTGTGAATTCCAAGTTTGACCTTGAAAATGGAGGTACAGGCATGGGTATTGCACGAGACATATCGTCTAATGATGGTTAACATTTGTGGTAAGTTATAACAAATTCCTACCATGAATGACTAAGTAACATAACTAAATACTTGTTTAAATGATTAATGTCTAGAGCTTTTATACTTTTAAGTACTTTAAACAATGGAACATTTTTCTTTACCTAACAAACTCTGTCATTAGTTGTTCAACTTGGGACATGTTCAGGTCAGGTGCTGCAAACTTTGCCAACAGCTCTTTGCTGCATTTTTTGGCAGCATATTGGGTTGCCATGCTGGATACATTAACAACTCTGAAATGCATGTACATGTATTGAGAAAACATTGTTATCAATGTACTTCATTAGACCATCCGAATTAAGTCTGAATAGCTGACATTCTTCTAGATATGATGCAGTACAACCTCTCCAGAGTGGCCCTCTCTTGAGCAACAACCTCCCTTCAACAACAGCATGATTCTTTCTCACTGCACGATTCAAGTATTGATTAAACCTCTCAACAACAACATAACTTTGCTACTCCCAAAGGGTGTTGCTTTGGAGAGGTTGCACTGTATGTTTGTGATCACATCTTTTAGTAAAACCAAACATGAGAAGATTTAATGGACCTTAGACAAAAGCAATGAGATCAGAATAAATTAAAATACTGTATTTTCAAATATTTTCATCGGGCTCAATTTTCGTGGTTTTTACTACAGTGGCTATTTCGTGGGGACATAAATTCATGAATTTTGATTTTTGAAAAAGATGCCTTATCTCTGCATTTGAATTTGTGGGGATTTGATTTTGTGGATGAGACAACCAACGAAATCCACAAAATTAAATCCCCAATGCAATTTAATGATTCCACAGTATAAACTATAACAACTATTTCATTTTTACTGCAATAGGTCAGGTACTTAAGCCTTTGGAAAAATCTGTGATCAGTTAAAAAATTCATGAAAATAAAATAAGTTGAAGGACTGTGGTTTCATTGGTGTTGAACGTAGCAACAACAGCCTGGGGTATTTGAAAACCCCAGACATTCATTCAGACAGAACCAACCACAGACCTTCCATATAAGTAAGCTGGACAGCTTCTCAGTTTAATCCCAGGCTGGAAGTTTTAGAACAGAAAATGTTTAACAGCTCAGTCAGCCTCACCTTGCATGTTGTCTAAGTATAGGAAACAAGCCCTTGCAAACATTCAAAGTGCCCCAAAAGTTGGTTGCCATGGTAACCTCAGCTTGAACTGAAAATGGCTCGGTGGCGGCCATCTGTAATTCGAAAAGTATAACAAACATCTATCATAGGATTTATAATCACTGATGTTGAAGTTTTCATAATTAAACATTGACGCTGACTGTGTTTTCTAAATAAGCTTCAATAGTCTTGCATCATAAAAAAATCAATGTCATTGTTTTACTAATCATGTAATCTAAACAAGAATGTCTATCGTCATTCGACACATCTGGACAGACTACATCTAATCTCGACTGGTTACAGGCAATACTTGGAATTTCCTGAATGTGAAACTGACAAACATGAAGGACATTTCTGCAATGAAAAGTCTTGACAGTATTTGACAGACACCATCCAGTGTTCAGAAGTATATTCATACTAACAGGCTAAATTTAAACCGTAGAAGGTATTATTCACAGATTATTATTTTTGTGTGTACCGGTATATATTTATTATATTGACAAAAAGTAGCCGGCACAAGGTTTTCAAGTAGAAGGCAATATTGCCGGCCGCCAGGTCTTCTAAAGAACACTGATCATCTATAGAACATACACATGTAGTTGTTTAGCAGCATTATTTCCGTAACAGTAAATCAACATCACAAAATTAATGACTGATACAACATCCTATTTTCTGTAGTATACAAAGTCTGCCATTTGTTCAAAGCCCCATCTCAATATGCGGAAGAAAATCACTTAATTGGTCAAGGTGTTTATATACATTTATTATCTATCTGAATGGAATGATTGATAATTAAATTAATTTTATGGTTTAGCTTTGTTAATCCTTTTCTGAGAACCAGTCCAGAACAGATAAGACTGTGTAATGAGAAAACAGTGACAACAAAAAGCTAAAGCATGTAGATAGAGTCAAGAAAAGAATGAAAATGTTTTTGTTAATCTATAAATGAAATACTAAACCTTATGCTGGTTGTCATGCTTTATCTAGAATCAAACCATATTTATCAGTTAATATAACATCTATAAAAAATATCAAAAATAAATTCTTCACCTTGAATGCAATACCAGCATTGTTGACTAAAACATCTAAACCACCGTAGCTGGCTTGTAAGAAATTCTTTAGTTTATCAATGCTAGAAACATCGCTAAGATCCAGTTGATGGAATACTGGTTTAAGTCCTTCTTTGTTTAACTTTTCAATGGCTTCTTTACCATTGGCTTCACTACGGGCTGAAATACAACATAACAAAATATTACATAAACATCAAATGCATCTCATGATTAATATAATGTCTACCAAGATTCACACAAGGCATTTTTAGAAATGTTATTAATTCAATTTTGGTTAAAGTCCTATAAGCTTATAAATGTATTGGTCCTAACAGTTTCTGTTTGTTCTATTACAGAGGAACCCGGTGTGTTTTCCTCCCGTGCATACTTTATAGCAAGAAAAATGTTTTCGAAACCACTATCATATTTTTTTCAAACGGCCAATATTTGCAGCTTCCATAGGGTCTTGCTCTACAGAGGTTGTACTGTACATGTATCTTTTAAAAGAGGTGATTTTTAAGACATTCCAGTAGGCCGAAAATCATTAAAGACTTGTTTGACTAAATCTCTTCATTTCACTGAGATCAAGTTGAACTTTGTGCTTAGACTAATAAAACACAGTTTCTCAGCAAGAATGGTCACAGACAGATTATAGCAAATCAATGCAAATAATCATGAAATGACAAGAAAAAATCTTTAAGTTCAAGAACTGGTCCCTTTAAAATTATATGATTAAGACAAATTTGTAGATCAAAGCATGTACACCAATTTTTCAGAACACAAGGTTGCAATTCAGAACATGGTCAAACTAAATAAACAACATATACAATGCAGGTCAAAAACGAAGAATACGGACCAACATGAGGTCGTAATTCAGAACATGGTCAAACACAATAAACAACATTACATACACATGTATGCAGGTTAACCTAGAAATCTTATCAGTAGCATGCACATTAAAGAGATCTGAATGATATCCCCAGTGCATTTTAACTGCCAACTCAGGGTCACATTTTTTGCAACCTTTTATCTAAAATGATATGATGCACGTTAGCATGTTAGAGGTGTACAATAGCAATAAAAACTCAAACACGTTTTCAAGCTTAAAAAAACTAGAAACAAAGATTAGATAAATGCCTACATGTATATGGAATAAGGCATGAAAAATTGTATGTTTCTGGTTACATGCTCATGAAAAATAGGGTAGGTAAGTAGGGGACTTTTTTGCTGTTCTTCAAAGCATGTAGAAAGGTGAAAAAAAGGTGAGAAAGTAGATGTACTATTCCTCGGGCACAATTAAGTCTAGGGTTTGCTGGGAAAAATTAGGGTAAGTTAGATGACCAGAAACAAACAATTTTGTTACACCTGATTGAAGCCCAGCTAGAAAGTCGGAGGATGATACGAAGTTTATATTCTTTCTTCTCCTTAACAGCATTGAAGGCACTCACAAGTATGTTACATACTTGCCTCCTTAAGACAATCTAGCGGCAGTGTGAATATTTGAACAGAATCATTAGATTAGCTGCTAAAATTTTGTACACAGGAGATAGGCTTTGGTGTTTAAAAACTTAAAAGGGCCAGCGTATAGCAGGGATGGTGTATATTGATTTAAACACCGGTCTAAAATGGTCACACGAATATATACAAACGTGTTTGTAGTCCATGTTAGACCTTAATACACCATAACATCACCCTTCCACTTGCCAGGCTGCTCATGCTTTGAAGTATATTGTAATAGGAGGAGGAAAATAATGTACCCGAAGCGGGGCTCCAACCCGCAACCTCCTGCTTGCAAGTCAGATGCTCTACCAACTGAGTTAATCGAGCTGGTGAATAACCCAGCCAATTTGTAAATACAATATACCACACCGCTACAACAATATCAATGTAAAACTGACCTGTGAGTATAACATCTCCATCAAATTGTTTACACAGACCTCTGACAATAGCAAACCCTATACCCTTGTTAGCTCCAGTCACCTAGATGTAGAGTATATAAAAAATCAACAATATGACAAAAGAGACAGATTTGAACAGATTTTGACTGTAAAAACACATACAAACATGTATTAAAATAAATAATAATATTTATCAGGGCCGTAGGAATCTACTGTAGGGGGTTTAGCCCACTCCCATTAATTTCAGCTGTCATGGTAATCAAAAGGGGGCATACTTTTCCCTCCCCACCCAGGGTCATCAGCCAAAATTAATAAATTAACTCCCATTTGAAGTTGCATCCTACGAACCTGTTTACTCTGATAGAGCTATACATTATTAAGGAACAGTATATACACTCTTGCTCCGCAGTTAAACTTTAATTTTCAAAATGTGACAGATATATTCTGAAAGACAAATTGCATTCACTGAAAAATAAATGAAACAAACAAGTGCCTAATAAATCAAATTAAATAATAAATAATTAATAACTGTTTGAGCCACCAAAGGGCAATAATAATTATTTTGGGTTCATGACACTGACCTGACTACTGTGTTCAACTGTTCAATCTGATCTGTGTTTAACATAATGACAAATTAATGAACAGGTAGCTTAATTATATTATAGACTAATTAATTAAACTACCTGATAAAACAATTAACGAAGTAGTCACTACGGAAACTCAAGTCGAAGGTCATTGACGACGATTCATGCATAATATTGCAATTCAATAGTTGACGAAATACAAAAAGACCAATTTTCAGTTTATTACTTCAAATCATGGATGATAAATGTAAAATGTATACATGCAGAACTACGTGAACGGGCTAAAAAATAAATTATGAATTTTATAATCATACTTACGACCGCAACTCGTTTCGTAGCACTCATGATTAATCTCACAACCACAAAGTCTGTCGTTTACTCCTTAACAGTATATTAAATTAGAACAGTTACGCGAATGTCGACCGGCTTTTATTTTCCAGGACATTGATGTCCTATTTTATGACCATGTACTATAATGTACTTACCAATGCATAATATCGTTGTCGTCATCACAATACTTTATATAAGAGCTGCGGTCTAGAACACATGTAACTGTATCATTAATAGATTATAAATATTGACTTTTTTTTTTAAAAATATGTTAACATATGTTAACCAAAATGGTCCCTAACAAAAAGGCCCTAGCTACGAAAAAAAGCCAAATTTAGGTTGAGCCCTGTAATACTCACTTAAATAGGACACGAGATTCGGGCCATTTCTTAGACAGGACGCAGGACTCTGTGGTGAAACGGGACGCGGGACTCACAATTTTTTTGCTTAATGGGACGCGGGATCAACTCAGTGGGGAGGGGGTAGTACACCCCATTTAGATTTAGCATTAAGGAAAATAAGTAAACATATGAATAAATTTTAACCAGATTTTCCAAAGCAATTTGCTCTCGTCGCGGCACATGTTTTGACATGATTGAATATTAAGTTTTAAATATTATAATCCGATAAACCCCTGCATTATGCGAATTGAGTGTTGATGCCTTATGTCCGAACATTGTGTTACGGCAATGACAGGAGGAAGTGGCGTAAACCTGTTGAGGCATTATGTCCCAACATTGGAAAAATGGTGTATATGCTAAGTACCTTATGCCCCGGCATTATGTAAGCGATAGGGGGAAGTGGCATTTATGCCCGTTGATGCCTTATGTCCCAACACTGTATCGATGATAGTGAGATATGGGGTAAGCTAAGATACATATAAGATACATATATGTAGCCTACATAAGATTCACTATAATAATGCACCAAGCTACTTAAATGAAAATTTTGAATTGACTAATGAGATACACTCTTATTTCACTCGTCTTAGAGATAGTTATAGTTATTCTATTCCCAGGGTTAAGGGTTTTGGGAAGAAATCTTTTGCGTTTAATGGCTGCCAGTTATGGAACAGGTTACCACCACTTTTCAGATCTATAAAAAGTCCAAGTCATTTTAAAAAAACTGTAAAGAATCATTTCATGCAGTCTGTAACAGTCTAGTACTTTTATTCTGGTCATTTTAATTTTTTAAAATTTTATTTTGTCTTTCAGTATTATACATTTTAGTTTTACCTGTTCAATGTGCTATGAAAATGTAACTTAAAATTATACAATAATTTATTGAATAATTAATTTGCCTTTCCGGTGTCACATGATCAAATTATAAGGACCACAATGGAAATAAGTCGGCTTTAATGCCTTCTTTTTGTGTCATCCATGGTTTTGATTATGTGTCATCTTCTATGCACTTTACTGTTCACATGTTTATTATATGTCGACATTTGAATTTGTATTGTTCTTGTGACATGTACTCATTTTACCTGAATAAAAACTAACTAACTAAGCTTGTTTAGGTAAGCCTTGTGCCAGAACATTGTGCCAAAGTTAGGGGATGGAGTGGCGTACGTATGCTTACTGAGGCCTTTTGTCCCACCACTATGCATAAGAGGGTGAAGTGACTTTTAAAAGCCTGCTTAGGCCTTATGTCTAAATATGTGCCAAAGACAGGGGGTTCGAAGTTGTGTAAACATGTTCAGGCCTTATATCCCAGTGGAAAATGGTGTAAGCATGTCGAGGCTTTATATCTCAACAGTGTGCTAAATACGGGGAAATGGCGTAAGCTTAATTGTTGAGGCATTATGTCCAAATATATATGTGCCTAAGACAGGGGGGAATGATGTCAGCTTGCAGAGGCCTTATATCCCAACATTGTGCCTAAGACAGGGGGGAATGATGTCAGCTTGCAGAGGCCTTATATCCCAACATTGTGCCTAAGACAGGGGGGAATGATGTCAGCTTGCAGAGGCCTTATATCCCAACATTGTGCCTAAGACAGGGGGGAATGATGTCAGCTTGCAGAGGCCTTATATCCCAACATTGTGCCTAAGACAGGGGGGAATGATGTCAGCTTGCAGAGGCCTTATATCCCAACAGTGTGCCTAAGACAGGGGGGAATGATGTCAGCTTGCAGAGGCCTTATATCCCAACATTGTGCCTAAGACAGGGGGGAATGATGTCAGCTTGCAGAGGCCTTATATCCCAACATTGTGCCTAAGACAGGGGGGAATGATGTCAGCTTGCAGAGGCCTTATATCCCAACATTGTGCCTAAGACAGGGGGGAATGATGTCAGCTTGCAGAGGCCTTATATCCAAAACCATTGCATCAAAAACAGGGGGGGGGGGAGGGAATGGTGTAATCTTGTTGAGGCCGTATATCCCCAACATTAAGCCAAAGACAGGGGGAAATGATGTCAGCTTGCTCAAACATTGCGTCAAAGACGGGGGGGGGGGGGGGGGTGTAATCTTGTCGAGGCTGTATATCCAAACATTATGCCAAAGACAGGGGGAAATGATGTCAGCTTGTTAAGGCCTTATATCCCAACATTGCACCAAAGACATTGGGGAAATGGTGTAAGCATGTTGAGGCATTATGTCCAATTATGTACCAAAGAAAGGGGGAAATGGTGTAACATTGTGGCAAATATATGGGAAATGGTGTAAGTATGTTGAGGCCTATGTTTGATTTTAACTGTTCTACACTTCTTATCATAATCAAAGCACTGACAGGGACTAATGTGGACCAGTCACTCAAATAGAACTACTCTGTGACCTGTGTGGACTGGTTGTGATGTCTTGAAATATATCCTAATACATGCAGCCTAAGCACTGATGAAAATACTATACATGTACTATGAATACAAGTCAGCCTTAGGCATGTCAAGTGTGCTACAACTCAAGTGTAGCTTAACTGCTACACTGCTGTATAAAGAAGATTGAGTACTTAAGTCTGCTTTTGCAAGATGTAAAGTGTATCAAACCATGGTTGCTGCAGGTTGAACCTTCTAAAAAAATTTAGCAAAAATGTTGATTTTCCAATTTTTCGTCCAATATAAGAAGTTGTTGGTTCCTTGTCAAAGGGTGTGCTGTTCAGAAAAACTGATTAGGTGAATGGGAAGTCGTCTATATAATTGATACATATTGTATATTGTTGAAAATTGGTGTAAAGTCACTGAAACAAAAGAGACCTTTAAAAACAGACCAATTTTTATGAAGAAAGTTTAATTGATTAAATGTTACAAACTAATTGCATAAAACCGCAAGTCTAAAGTTAACATAAACATATAAATTACAGAATGATGAAACTACCAGTAACATCTCAAAATATCATGAAGATTTATAATTTGGTTAAAAGTTTATAAAACCCCTACAATATGTCATGTATTTCAGACATTAAGAGCAACAATTCTAATCAAATGATCTTAATAAAATATGAGCACAAAAAGAAACAGTACATGTTTTTCAGAAAGTCTTAACTGTGCATTATTTTTTTCAAATTTATTAATTAAGATATTGGTACATGTACATTGTATTTCCAATGACAGTAAAGCAATAGAAAATTAATTCCTTATTTCATTTTCACTTGCACTTGGTCCCCCTATGCAAATAATTTATTTGGATTCAACAATTAATTAACCAGAAAAGTAATTCTTGGGACAGCAGGAAAAATATGGCTGGTCAGTTTATTGGTAAAATGTAACTTCTTGTACAAAAACAATCACAATTTTGTAACCTGTATGTTAAATTATATAAGAGATTTGACCAAATAGCTTGCATTAAAAAAGTTTATCTCAGTGAGGTACAGAATTACATTTAATAAAATGTTATCATTATAATGAATTCTACACAAGACAAAATGTCAAAAATAAAAATCTTCATCAAATGATGAATTATTATTCTAATCCAGTGTCAAAACATGGACTTAAGACACGCAGGTAAAAGGTGGTCAGATTAAATTCAAATTCTAAGCACTGACTAATGTCATAGTTGAATTATTATCATAAACACCAAAGTTATAAATCAAATCTACAAACAGCTACAATGAAACAATTATATCAAAATATGTAACAAGTAAATTAGTAATTTAAAAAGAAAACAAAATCAATAACAAAAAAGAAAGCAATTTGATATATTTATCAAAGGACAAATGAGATAAGTTGCACAGATTTAAGGACAAATGAGATTGTTAATACAGATCAAATGTTATCAGAGTACATGTGTAAAAAATTCAATAACAGCCAAACCGGAGAGTATGGATTACACACATATGATAGGCAGATATATAAGTTGTGAGACTTCAAACAATAAGTATTTGTTAAAGAGACATTGGTTCATGTATAGGTAATAACAGAAAGGTGGCCAATATTTAACAGCATATTAGGGTGGCCATTAACTGATGAACCATTTACATCCCTAAAATTCCTTTTTAGATAAAAATGTTCCATATTAAAAATAAATTCAGGTGAAGGGAAATAGTTTTAGATTATGGGGGAGATCATACTTTTCAGACAGTTGGGATGGGGTTTAATTAGTCACCCATCCCCCCTTAAAATTCCACAAAAATATGTTAAAATATCTTTGTTAGCACACAATTTCATACATATGGTATTAATTCAGCAAAAAAAAAAAAAAACACTTATTATTAAGTACTAATGTAAAATATATTGAATAAAGTTATCATTGAATAATCAGACAAACTATTGTGTGTGTATTGTATTTTGGGTGGTGGCCATTAATTATGAATAAATAATTTGTACTTGTACCAAAAGTTTGCTTATAAAGAAAGACAATTAAAATGCTACCTGCAGTATAAAGAGTCATGCATAACAAGTCATTAATGCAGTATTTTTCCACTGACTTAAACATGTGCAGGTGTACATAAATTCATAGTTTTTTCTTTCCAACGCATTTTTCCAATAATTCGTGATAAACTTTTTTCCTTGGTAGCAACCACCACCTTACTGTATTTTATTATTTAAACTATTGAATTATCTAACAATTTTGTACATTTATACCTCGTTTCAATTTGTTCATATTATGTTCTATATTGCTCTTATTGTCATGTAAAAACATGAATTGAGTAAATAAAAAAAGTTTGAAGTTTAAGTTTTGCAATCATTTCAATTTAATTATATCAGTAACCATAATTTACTGATGTCACATAGTGGTGGGGTAATTAAAGATCAGGCTGTATTCCGATTACAATCAATTGTCTGTCCCAATCTCACAATGGATGCAAGTACATGTACCCAGTATATACAACACATGTTAGATATTGATTACATGAATAAAATGAAGAGACATTATACTATATATACATCACGCAATTATCATGTTAACATAGAAATGTGGTAAACAATTATGTACACTAGGCCATTCTCAAAAGAATATTGGTTAACTATTAGGTGACCCAACTTCAACAGTAGGTAGGTATTAGGTAGGCTTATTTGATTTATGTTACATACTCATATTGAAATATGAAAAGCTTGAAAGAAGAAGAGTTTTTTCAAAATGGCTAAAGATGTTTTTGGTCCAATTTTTGAATGAATTTGTGGTGTGACAGTAAACCAACAATTTTTTTAAGGACAACCAATTAAATTTATTTTTTGTTTCTTAGTAGATTTCTGACATTGATTTAAGACAGATGGAAAGAATTAAAAATAATTACTTAAAACATTTTGATAGAATACAGTTCTATCTTTTAGAGAACGGATGTTAAATTCACATGTCATACAAGTATTGGAACACTCAACACTTAGAAGAAGATGAAATGAAACTACATGTGCATATAAGGAAAATTGCATCACATCTACATGAAATGAAAAAATTCAACAACGCTAGAAAGTAGAAACAAATCTTAAGTTTTAAGTCCCACAAATATTATCAAGATTTAATACATAATAATCAAGTACCAAACATGTCATTAACAATCATTTTAAATTTTCAAATAGTAGTTCACATGATTTTTCAAATTTTCAGATTTTCATAAGAAAGAGAACTTTAATTTATTGAAGGCACTTGGATATCTATTTTGAATGGTTCCTTGTTTCTACAGTATGTTACTGGTTGTAGCCGGCATGCATTGGGTGCTGCTGCATCATGTTTGTGGTGGATGCCATAGTGACTGTGGTAGCTGAAAATAGTAATCAAAGTACTGAAATTTCTGTCGGACTTGATTTTTACCATACGAGACAAAAGAGAGAAATGTGTACCCACATCGTTCGAGCCCATACAAATATTTTAACATTTAAAATTACGGACCGATTTTTCATTCATATTGTAATGCAGGTCATATGCAAATAGGTAAATGACATAAGCTATGGCTTTACTATAGTCCCTTTGCTAAAATTTTAAAATGAATAAAGCCTGATATTGCAAAGTTTAATGATTAGCACATTAATTGAGGACAATTTAATTGCATTAAAAACTCTTTATTGTACAAAACTAGTAAACAACACTTCAGTAACAGTTAATACAAACATTGATTCTTCTGGTTTTAACACAACAGAACATCGTCGCATTGAACACATTCAGGGTCACTCAAATCAAAAAGGTCCTGACACAGTAGAGTAAGACCTATACGACCTATAGTTAACCCGATGTTGCATGAAATTCAGACGTGATTATGTAATTCTAAATAATCTGGCGTAAAAGGAACTCTTAAACAGTAAATTTTAAAAGCACGTATCCAGTAATTTACGTTCGTATTTAGCGACTCGAATTATTATTCTTAAGCCGCAGTTTTAACATTCAACTTTCGATAAATCAAACTCCCCACATCGGTTACGCTTTGCTACTAGCCACTGCGGGGAGTGAGTCTATAAATAGCGATTCCGTCATCAAAATAACACTAGTTGGTGTGAATATCCCGGAATACGATTAAATGAGAATTCGCTTTGTAATATTAAGAAATGTTAGAAAGGCACAAAACACACACATCCATGGTAGATTGTTGCAAATGCATGAATACGTCCGTGGAGATTTTTCTGAAAGTTCTATCGAACGAAACCGAAAGTAGAACTACTTTTACGGCAAGATATTTTATTGGACAGTGAATACGCGGTTTTAATTCTACGCATTTGAAAATCTCATGTATCTACCGACAAGCACTTATTTAGATACATGACTCTTTCCATGTAGTTACAATAGAATGATTTGAAATGTATTTAGATCTGACACACTTAATTGGGGAAAGATTCCAGATACTTCTATATAAACATCATTTAGTTGCGTACTATTTCCTTTATGTGGCATTCTTTTAACCAAGCTGTTATGGAGTCCAGCGACAAATATAAGTCAACGATTACAAAGGACTTGATTTTGATAAAAATCAAGTCCAGAAATACACCATGTTGTAGTCATTCATCTTGCCTTAAACATTCTTTTTGCTTTTTTTCTCTCCTTGGCTTAATGTCGCACCAACCCTATGCTACCGGCATGTGAAAAAAATCACTGCAAGTTATGTTAATACTTACTGACCAACACTATTTTTTAAATCAACCCTTAAGTTTCTAACATCATAATCAAAATGACAAAAATATTTTGGGACAAAATCATACCTCAAAACTACCGTTTTTTATAACAAGTTTTACGCCTGAAACTTTTCAACAGTCAGGGTCATGTAAGACGGACAGTTTATCTAACCATCGCTCCTGGGAAGAACCAGTACTAGACTCCAATCCTTCATAAGCGACTGTCTACTTTCTCACATAAAGCGACATGGTCGGCAGCGGGGCTTGAACCCACTACTCTCTTTCAGTGAGAGGTTACAGTGATTTGAAGTCAGTGACCTTTAACCACTCCACCATGGAGGCGGGTGGGATTTTAAGTAATAATGAGTTTTTTTTCTATAGCCTAAACAATATTTAATTTTATACTTACATGGCTGTCCAGACTGTACAATGACATTAGGTTGCCTTGAACGACAACAAGCACAGCATCCACAGCAGCAACAAGTACACAGGAGGACTACCAGAACCAAAAACACAATTGATCCAACAATTGGTACCCAGCTGGAAGATTAGACATATTATATACATTAACAAGAGGACTGCAAGTGATGCCAACGCTCGTCTATTCACAACCTTATTGAGATCAATCCATCTATGAAGTCAGGGTTTTTTCTCGTTTTTTTTGGGGAATATGACCCATACCCTTGGGATTGGGAATTTTCGCGGTGTTCTAATCTAAATTGGGAAAAATGTATAACTAACAATTTTTGCAATGTTCACCTTATTCTACCATGGAACAGTAGCAGAACAAGGTATTTAGTACCAACAGTGATTTTAATGAACATATAAAATCATTTAAAAAAAAAAATCTTTTTTTTTTTATTGGGAATTTTTGTCTGTGAATTGGGAAAAAAAGATACTATTTTCCATTGGGAATAAGACCGAATTTCGGCTATAAAATCGCCCCCAAAAAATCCCTGGAAGTTGCTACCTTCTATAGTTTCTGAGCTATATGAGCTACATTTAAGTTTTTGCACAGACACAGGCAATGCAGTAATAACAATAGCTGAACTTTTTCTTCGAAATGAATTTTTTATACTTTTCACATTCATCAAAGCCTGTTTATTAGGAAAACGGGCAGGTGTAATTCATCAACATCATTCACATATTTTCTATGTTCATCAGCGGTTGAATTTAAGCATTTTGTTGAAAAAAAGAAAGAATGAATTTATCAGAAACAGCTACCTCATGTGCGAAATACTTTTGGAGAAGCATGCCTTTCATACACAATAAAATAAACAAGAGGGCCAAGATGGACCTTGATCGCTCACCTGAGAACAAAGGCACAATAATTAATGACCAGATAATATAGTTTCCATCTCGTATAACCCATTTTTACGTAGCTTTTTAAGATCAAAACCAACAATGAAGGTATAATACTGTTAAACAAGCTAAAACGTAGCAAATTTTCTAATCCGAGGGGCCCATAACTCTTGATGTTGTGGTCCAATTCCACCCATAACTAAACTTGTCCAAGACCGCAAGGTCGTACACATTCATTGTAAATATGATTACAATCGGTGAATAAATGAAGGCGCTAGAGTGTAAACAAGCTAAAATATAGCAAATTTTCTAGGTCAAGGGCCCATAACTCTTGGAAGTTCTGGTCCGATTCCGCCCATAATCAAACTTGTCCAAGATCTTTTTGTTATACATATCTACTGACAATTTGATTACGATTGGTGAATAATTGAATGCGCTAGAGTGTAAACAAACTCAAATATAGCAAATCTTCAAAGTCAAGGGCCCATAACTCTTAAAGGTCTGGTCCGATTCCGCCAATAATCGAACTTCTCCAAGATCTTTTGGTTACACACATTTACTGAAAATATGATTATGATTGGTGAAAAAATGAAGGCGATAGAATGTAAACAAGCTAAATATAGCAAATTTTGTAAGTCAAGGGCCCATAACTCTCGAAGTTATTGTCCGATTTTGCCCATAATCGAACTTAGCCGAGACATTGTGGCCATATACATTGTGAGCAAGTTTGATCACGATTCGTTAAGAGCTGTGGATGCTAGAGTGTAAACAAACTAATTGTGGCCGGACGCAGGACATTCATCGATCCTAAAATCAGATGAGCTAAAAATAAGTCATTACACCAGCATTCCTTAAAGTCTTGCAAGATTATACACTGAAAATTTATAGGTGAAAAATTAATATAAATACAAAAAACTTTGGTTATAAAAATGTTGGCAGGACTTAAAGGGAGCTCATAGCTCACTTAATGTGTTCTGCAGGTATAAAGATAAATTAAAGAATTATTTGTTCAACACTCTTACTCTTAGTAGAACATAATTATTTGAAAAGAGAAGAAAGAAATTTCAAATTTATTATAGCTTATAAAGCCTATCATATTTTATCTTCTCAGACTTAATCTGAATTTGGGGCTCAAGATTGCAATTTTGGTGAGTCAACTTAAGTTGACATAAACAAGAAGGCCAAGATGGCCCTATATCGCTCACATGACAATTATTGTTCACTCATTAAAACATTGTTTTAAACCTGTGACCTAGTTTTTGACCCCAGATGACCCATGTTAGAACTTGTCCTACATATAAATAAGACAAACATTCTGACATAATTTGGTGAAGATCCAATCAAAACCATGACAACTACAGCATAGACAAGGTTTTCTTAAGATCTGACCTAGTGACCTAGTTTTTGACCCAAGATGACCCATGTTCGAAGATGTCTTATATAGCATTAAGACAAACATTCTGACAAGGTTTGGTGAAGATCCAATCAAAATTTTACATCTACAATGTTAATAAGGTTTGCCTAAGACTTGACCTTAAATTCTGACAAGGTTACATGATGATCCAATGGTGACCTGGTTTCTTACCCCAAATGGCCCAGTATTGAACTCGTCTGAGATTATCTCGGTATTAACATTCTGACCCATTATTGCGAAAATTGAGCGAAAAATGTGGCCCCTAGTGTGTTCACAGGTTAAAAGTTTGACGACAAATGACGCCAGACGAAGACTGCATGATCACAAAAGCTCAAAGCTCACCCTGAGCACAAGTGCTCGTGTGAGCTAAAAATCATGTAAAAAATTTGAAAACAATGTACAATCTCATTATTTGATTTTTTATGTAACCTACTTAAAGATAAACAGAACTGTTATTAAAGATAACATAGACCTAACTTATCTGGCCTTTTATTTGAAATAAAATAATGATAACAACCATGGGACAATTTCCTTTTAACATTTGAGAGTCAACAAGTGTTTTTGTGTTTTCAGTTTTGAAGAGTACTCAAGAGAGGAAACTTAAGCTATATGTTTCCAAATCACTATTCGCATCATGATTGAAATTGTGGTCTTAATCGTGGATCAATCATGTTGGTCCTGTCAGAGCTTTTCAGATCTTGAGGTCAGATGTGACAATCATAAAATTCTTTTCAACGGTTCAAAAGATGACTATGACTAACACGATCAATTAAAGTTCGGTACATACAAATATTTTAAGGGCCATACATCTGCTAACAAGAGTGCCAGGTCACAAAATACACCCGTCAAAAGGTTTGGGATACCATGAGTAGCAAATTAGTACTTGGTGCAACAGTGATCTCTTGTCCATAAACATTTCCACCAATTCTGATGAAGACCAGTTGATGATTAATCGATACAAAGGGCGGACACGGCATTTTTAGTCAATTTTCAATGTATCAAGGGGCATAACTCAGAAGAGCCTGGCGTGATACGACTGGTTATCAAACTTGATCGAGAGCTAATGCCAATAAACATTTTCACCAAGTTTGATGAAGATCGGTTGATAATTGGTTGACTCAGAGAGCAGACACTGCTTTATTAGTCAATTTTCAATGTATCAAGGGGCATAACTCATAAGTGTCTGGGCTGATTGGGCTGATAATCGAACTTAACATTCAGTTAAAGTAAGTACAATTTCATGCCTGCCATAGACCTGCGATTGCAACAAAATTAGTTCAACCAAAACAATTTGCAGCTAAATGCTCTCAGAATAGCTAGATAAGATTTTGTAAAGGCTATATATCGAGGGTTCAGCGCAACAGTGTTGTAACTCATATTGAAATAAGAACAAGTTACGACAGTGTTGCGCTGAGCCCTCGATATGTAAGTATTCACACATCACAATGGACAAGGTTTCTCAAATGAACCGACTGGAGTACTAGAGGTGGATTAAAAATCCCATGTAGGAGATCATGTTTCGGATGACAAACTTAGTGTGGGACATTTTGTCTACCTTGTCAAAATGACGTGGAAGAGTTTGTCCAATTACGGGGCATTTTGTCATGGATCAATAGTAAAGCGGCTGTGGTCCAGCGTGCTGGATTTATAATCCAGGGATCTGGGTTTGACTCTCGCTCGTGACAGGTCATGCCCTTCCATGAAAATTTTACAACTATGTCAATTTTCCTCCACATGTGGGGAAATTGCCAATTCCTAGTGGAAGGTTCAATATGAACCGGTTAGATTTCCAAGGATAACACGTACATAACTGAAATGTTTTTAAAAATGGCATTAAACCCAAATAAACTACGGGTAGCCATTAGTCAGTAGTGTACAAATAAGAATACAAATATTTTTTCACAGACACAGATAGATCCATGTTTTATTACAAAATGATGCACTGAGAGTATTACAAATATTCAAATACAATTTGTATGTACTAGTATATCTTACATGTTATTTTGAATCCACGATTTTTCCCTTTCCTCTTGATAATCATCATAAGCATCATCAATGACGTTTGCAGAACAACACACACCTGTAATGTAAGAGCTCAAGTTAGACCTTTTCAGCTTAGATTTGTTTGTTTGAGTTTTACGCCCCGTTTCAAACAGTCAAGAATCATATGAGGCAGACAGTTCACCTAACCATCCTTCCTGGGAGGAACCTGTACTAGATGCCTATCCTTCTTTTAGCAACTGTCTACTTTCTCACAAAAGAGACATAGTTTCTATCTGGGCTTGAACCCACGACCATCTATCAGTGAGAGATTACAGTGATTTGAAGTCAGCGACCTTAACCACTTGACCACAGAGGCGGGTCTTTACACCTAAGAAACTCAACATATTAAATGAGGCAAAAGCAACAAAATAAAATATTTCCTCAAACTTCTATCCCATAAAATATAGGGTTTGGAGGATGGAATTTTCATATATTCAAAGATGTGCAGTTGTTTAAGTGGCCACCTCTGATTAAAGGTCACCCTGTGAATAGTAAGAAATGGCAAAATAGGGCAATATCCAGTTAATAATAAACCTTGGTATTTCATTCTAGGGTTTATATATACTTTATATGGTGGCTGATTTAGGCCGTATCAAATTGTATAAGGTAAAATATTATCTAAATGTTTTCTCTTCCTGCGCATACGTAACCGGAACGCGAAAATGCAAGAATGTGAAAAAGTCTGTTTTCGCAATGTTACATTTTTGCCATGAAAAAACAAAGATACGACAGATGTAATGTGAAACGGGACACATTTTTGGTGTCATATTGTCCCCCTTCTGTTGTATTTTCGCTTTTTCACCATGACAATATGAAAATGTAAAGTCAACTTTGTCGTATTTTCGTTTTTTTGCTTTGTTGTGGCGAAAGAGCGAAAAATATGACATGGCATAAATCAGCCACCATAACTTTAACTGAACTTTTTCTAAGGTTGATATCCAATTTTACCTTAAATTATTGTCTTCTATTTTTAAACATTGATATCCATTTCAACCTATAACTACCTTAATCTAAGGTTGATATCCAATTTCATTTCATCTTATTCTACGGTTGATGTACAATTTAACTTAACTATCTTAATCTATGGCAGACTTTGCGAAAGGAAAAAAATCTGCTGGTCATTCGGTCTGACAAGCTTGAAAATTCTGTCCGACCGAAAGGAAATCTGTCAGATTAAAAAAAGTAAATAAGTATAAATGCATATACATCAGGTAAATACGTTGCCGGACAACCGGTCCAATGAGATAAGATTCTTTATCGGACCGACACACAATCTATCGGACAAGTCTGCCGGAACGTCGATCACCTTTCGCAAAGTCTGCAGTATAGTTGATATACAATTTAACCGAAATATCTTACTCTAAAACTAAAAGTATAAGACCATCATTATAAACAAAGAATTCATTTCATCCAATGGGGCTGTATGATACTTGATTCCTTCACCTGTAAATACTGAATTAATAGTAACCCAGTACGAGCAATTCACAACCATAAAAGTCAAAAACATGTACTCCAACTGCAACTTAATCCAACTGCAAGCAAAACAAATAATAAATAATTTTAGGCTCAAAAGAAAAATGTTTGTTTTTGGTTATATGCTCAAGCAAAATAGGGTATGTAGGGAATTTTTTAATATTTTTATTTTATTAATCTTGAAAGTATGTGGAATGGAAAAAAAAGCTGATAGTGGATAGATATAACGTTCCTCAGGCCTTATATAAAGACAAGAGTTGCCGAGTACCGGGTAGGTGGGGTAACTAGAAACTATTTTTTTTAAAGCCTTATAAATCTTGTATGTGGCTGGATGTGAAATGTGATCTATCAAGAGCCTACCACTGAAAAGCTTCTGTACAAAACATCACAATTTTGAATTAGCAGTTTTTTGGTTGAAAAGCCCCAAAATTATGCACCTGTACAATGTTAGATTTCTTATTGAAAGGCAAGTAAATAAATACGCTGGTACATTTACACATTTTATCCTCAATGCATTTGCTACAGGAAGTTTAGATTGAAATTCTTTTCACATTCAATTTGTTATGTCTGGTACATAATCAGCTATATAATATAAGTTTTATTCACAGAAAGTGAGAAATAGATTTAGAGGGTATCATATATTTTATCAAATTAAAATTTTCAGCATTGTATTTTTGGAATTTCTTTCCAAAAATTGGGGGAAAATAGCCTTTTTTTGCAATTGGGAAGTCACCAAATTTCAGCATCTGTTATAGAAATAAAAAAGGCCCTGTGAAGAGGTCCAAACATTGTCTAACATTAACAGGTCCAGCTATTCAAACACTATATTATATTACAGTCTTTTTAACGTATGAATTAAAGCAGGAAAAGCTAAAGTAAGACCACTGTATACGTATCTTTGACAGTTCTACCAATGAGGAAGTATCAAATTAACAACCAAAAAATGGTCTTTGTCCTACACATACGATGTGATCATGCATGTAGAGATGATAAATGGAAAATGTGAAGTAGGGTCAAATTGATCACTTGTAATGTCATACAAATATGTATCACTGTGTGAATCAGCCATTCAGCCTAATAAAGTATGCGAGATAGCGATTTTTTGGCTTGATTGGGAAAGGTACCGGTGTATACCAGACAAAACTAAATGTTGCAATAAATTTAATAAAAAATAATCATTTTTATAAAAAAAAAGAAAATTCTTCACCAGATCGAGAATGTTTTCCTTTTGTAATTGGGAAAATTGATCATTTTTTCCAATGGGAAAGGTACTTTTTATGGGTACCAAACAAAGAAGGGAAAAATCGCTGTGAGAAGTAAAACTGCCCACATCATGCACTGCAGAGCAGAGCCATTTTTTCCTTCTGTAATTGAGGCCAAAAATCGGTGACCACCCAATTGCAAAAAAATATTTTTCCCAATTCATTGAATGAATTTCTCAAAAATACAATGCTGAAATATATGATTCTCCCTCACTCCCAAAATCTATTTCTCATGTTCTGTGAATATAATTTACATTAATTGTTTTTTATTTAGCATCATTTATTGAGATGTTATAGGACTATTTCTTATAAAAACTTACATTATTGACAAAAAGTTTTCTTAACCTTCTCCCAATCTGGCTGAAAATATTATATTTATTATAATTTCCCATTTCCCAAATTGAAAGGCTATTAGGCCCCTACCTACTTTTTGGAAAAAAGACCCAGGCACATTTTCGAAAAATGTATCTTTTCATCCTTATCAAGATGCAAGTGTGGCTTTTCATTCATCAATCCATTTTCAGAAATTACATAAACCTGAGGTCAAACAGAGAGTACACATGTAGCTAACATACGTAAAATGTCAGTTAACATAAATTATTAAGGTCTTGTATAAAGTTTGTGATTTATATACCTGTGCTTAATAATATTTAAAAATTGTGCAAATTCAAAAGTAGGTTTTATTGCTCTAAATAACGACAATGATTAAAAATAATTTATCTCTGCATGCACTCCACTGTGTAATATATACGTCCCTTTAACGTTGTTTAAAAATACTAAGGTAAAAAGAAAGTACTATTCATTGAAAACCAGATTTATTACGTATATCATAATATATTGAACACCATGTTTCTTTACCACGACCTTCTTTATAATACGACATCAATGTTTTGATACAATGGTATATAAAATACAATTTTGTTTTTTGATCTTGAAATAATTTTAAGAAATATTCAATTATTCTAACATATCGACATATACCGGTATACATGGGGTATCTTCCAGTTTCTGTGTATACTGCAGTGAATAAGTAGATATTTTAACATTAAGTACATGTACATACTTTATGAATTTTCTATGAACTTGTTCGATATTTTCAGCTTTTGAAAGTCCCCACAACTCACAGCCATAATATAAAATAGAACCCACATAGGAATCAGATAAATTAAACATAATATTCACCGGAACCTCAGGAGGACTTGTTGTATGAAATAGTGCACTTGTAGCTCCAAGAGCTTACGCAGACAATATTTACGTTGTATGAATAAATGATCCACTAAAACTAAACCAAGAAAGTTAACAGTATTTACAACATTGATAACTTCACCATTATTAAGCCATTGGAAGTTTCTATTATTATTAACACCTTTTATGAAATACATGTACAACTATTTTCGTTTTATTTACATTTACGAACAGTTTCCATCTAGAACAATAATCATTAACAAGAGGGCCAAGATGGCCCTATATCGCTCACATGACAATCACTGTTCACTCATTAAAACATTGTTTTGAACCGGTGACCTAGTTTTTGACCCCAGACGACCTATGTTCGAATTTGTCTTACATATCATTAAGACAAACAGTCTGACTAGGTTTGGTGAAGATACGATAAAAATTTGACATCTACAGTGTTAATAAAGTTTTCCTAAGATTTGACCTTGTGACCTGGTTTTTGGCCCTAGGTGACCCATATTTGAACTTGTCCTTAATATCATTAAGACAAACAATCTGGCCAAGATCCAATCAAAACCATGACATTTAGAGCTTTTACAAGATTTTTACCTAAGATTTGACCTTGTGACCCAGTTTTTGAACCCGGCTGACCCATGTTCATCCTTGACCCACATATCATTGAGGCAAACATTTTGACAAGGTTTGGTGAAGATCCAATTAAAACTGTGACATCTACAGTGTTAACAAAGTTTTCCTAAGATTTGACCTGGTGACCTAGTTATTGACCCCAGATGACCCATATTTATACTTGACCGTTATATCATTAAAACAAACGATTTGACAAAGTTTGGTGAAGATTCAATAATAACTGTGAAATCTACAGTGTTAACATGGTTTTTCATAAGATTTGACCTAGCGACCTAGTTTTTGACCCAAGATGACCCATGTTTGAACGCCGGACGGAGAGTGATCCTAATAGCTCACTTTGTCACTTTGTGATATGTGAGCTAAAAACATAATTCAAAAAACACTCGAGGGGGATTTTGAAGTGGTCTCTTAAGAAAAAGGTCGCTTAATACACGTGGTCGCATGAGCAAAATTTACTGTAATTATATAATCTCGTTTCGCAGCAAACACTTTGTCACTTTTTGTTGCATTATACCTGTATAACCTCCATATAAACCGCCTTTTTTCTTAAGCACTCCTCGCTAACCCAGGGTTCTCAATAACAGCAGGCTGCAGGCCAAATTAGACGCTTAGAAATGTGTTTTGGCCGGTTAGGAATCTCAAAAGTTTATAAAATATTGCTAGAAAATGCCCGGACCCCCCCTAGCAGGCCTGTTAGTCTAGCTTTTGGGCCTGTTGGCCACAAACATATTGAGAACCCTGCTAACCACTTTTGCTTAACCATTTCTTCCGTACTAATATTTCTGTTCACTTCCGGTATTGAACATTCAAGGTCCGAGGTCCCGTGCTGAATATCAGCAATAAAAGCATCTCTGAGTGATGGATTCCATTTATAGAATATATAAGTACAATTCATATTTATTGTTGGTTTCATGTTCACCTTTCGAAAAATTTTAAAGGAGCTTGATTTGACAATTCATCGTAAAATCATTTACATCAAAATGTGCTATAGGGTAAAAAATGTTATACTGTGTAATTGGAAATACAACTACACTATGTCTGTTATGTGTAATACATGTAGGCCGACATAAACCATTGTCCCAACGCAACTGTCTGTTAACAACACGCACATTGGTAGCCTTGCAATTATCTAACAAATTCTCACCCAATCGATAAGTTTTATAACCACTAGTAGACTGTTGCAATAAAATATCTGGTGAGAACAAATCATATCCTTCAATTAATCTGTAATTTTCGATAAAGTCACATTTTCTACCGGAGTTCATGCCCCAGTTAAAAATACTTTTCCATGTGTGTCATAAAAGTTTAAATCTGATTCAATAATTTGAAATATATTTTGATGATAAACATGAAGAATAGGAGTTTTCTGGTGCAATATTAGACTAAGGTTACCCGTATGTAAATGTCTTCATTATTACTGAAAAATAATTTGTCTAGTTTAATCCATGCTAAATGATCAATTTTATTTTTAACCTGCAAATATTATCTTTAATATATATTATATTAATGTTCGGATTTATATTTTGACCAATGGCATCACAGTATTTTTCAAATTTGTCTACATTATAAGACATATGCGTCTTTTTGTTCATCACTTGCTTTTTTCATGATTGGAAAGTTATTGCCTAGTTTCAATTATCTCCCTTGATTATTGTTCGGCAATACAGTAGTGCGTGTCTTTTATTAACACACTTGCATTCTTTCGCACACGTTGTCCATCAGGATAGAAGAACATCCATGTGAAATTAGTCCACTTATAAATTCGAGGTGTCAGAGACACAAACTTTAATTCACTTTTATTGATGCCACTGATTAAATGCAGATTTTTATCACTCATACTTAAAGTTATAATTTCCCTTAATTTGTACATGATTTCCGCTAATATTGGACTCAATGATAAATTATCAACATGTATGAAAGTCCAACTAATTGAACTGTTTGTGACAACTGGGCTCAAATTTAACTTTTTCTGCCACTATGGCACACAAAATTTGAAGTAGCAAACTTTGAAATTCACTAGCCATTTTTTCACAGCATTGTTTTTCAGAAGTATTCATGTTATAACAAAATATGTTGTAATTTATGTACATGTAATTGTACTGCATAAAAAAAAATTATTACGACTTTCAGTTCCACCCACAAAAAATGCTAGTGGTTGTAAAATGAACTAGCAAAATTTTTCACTTGCATTTGCTAGTGTTTAAATTTCTAGCCCTGATAAAATGATGATAATATACTGAAATCTATTAAGTTAAAAAACAGATGTTCTTTAAATTGTCTTTTCAGCGGCACCCTACTTAGAATGCTTTTCTTGTTACATGCATGCATGTATTAAATGTAATCAGATTTCATTATGTCGGGCAGGTAGTTTTAGCTGGGTCAGGGTCTACACAACATGCAGCCATGTAAAATGATATATCCCTGATAAATTACCACTGATAAATAGTTAGGCATATACTTCATAAACTATTTCAAGAACTGTTCATATTAAAAGTTCAAGAAAAAATCATGTATTTATTATTTAAGGGGTGGCAAAAAAATGTTCAAAAGAAATAATCTATTCTCTTCTCCTAATAGAATGTTAGAGACTTGTAAACAAAATAGAAATGAATAGCAAATTACCACAAAAATTCCCCAAAAATAAAACGTCCGTAGGTCGGCTGTTTTGTTTCAAATACTTTAATTTTACATTTTAACGAACTAAAGTAAGTATCTATAACTTAGTTCTAACTGTGTTGTGCAGAACTATGATTTTACTGAATGCATAGTCCAACAATTTCGCCTGTTGAAAGGCGCGATATTTTTTATCAGACCGTCCCGTCCAGGCGGATATCATAGTGATCAGTTAACCGAAAAGACCATTGTAACTAAAGCTATAGTATATATACATGTAATATACTGAGCAAAGATACTATCTATAATCAAGGACTTCATATACATACATGTACTGTATGTATATAAGTTCTTGCTATAATCGAGGAAAGTTTTAAATAGACATTTAGATACATTGGCTGGATTCATGAATAGGCATAAGACCTGGTAGTCCAACTAATGAGACTGCTTTGTGACGGCGAGACATTTTTCGACTTGGCTCCGTCCCGCACAGTCTAACAAAGATCTGCATATTTGTGTGCGGAAAATCCCCAATTAAAACCCGTTGGGCCCGATAACTACAATATATGTGACCAAAGTAAACCATTCCGTGGGTAGAAAACATGTTTCTATACTCATATGAGTATAAATTATTCCAACATACCTTTTCTGAAAGGTGCATTAATGATTTGTTTCTCCCCACTATTTCCCAACTGAAAACGAAACTGGCGTAATGGCGGTAAAATGCCGGTGTCATGGTAAACATTGCCTACTCTCAAAATAATTTTAAGTACACGTTTAAATAAGCTGGCATGTCAATGAAACGTTGGCAAGTTAATTTCCAATCAACTTTAGTTAATTCTAGGTACTCATTATAAAGATCAATATAGAATTAACTGTCCGACGGTATTTGTGTACGGAGGGGAACTGGATGAGGCTAAAGTCCGTTCGTACCGTTTTTTTTCACGCGACGTAAAATTTAAGTCTAATATTTCAAATTTGACATTTAACACAGATTTTTTAAAGCACATTCATGCAGATAATTGTTATTTGTATTGAATTAAGTAAGTTATACACGTAATTGAAGAAATTTGAAGTAATTTTAAATTCCGCACATAAATATGCAGATGTTTGTAAGGCTGAGAGGATGGCCCTTCCGAATTCGTTCACGAAAATCGGCCAACCGGAAAGCCGAATTAGTAGGGCTAAAGACCTGGTTATTGTAAAATTATGTCTTCGGATATATCTGACATATCTAGTTACCTAAGCTAGCGCTAAAAAGCTTTCAAATCAGATAAGAATATTCAAAACTGCGTTTTCATCCAGAACTCTTTATACTGTAGTGAAGTAAATATTTTCTTATAAATACCAAGGACTTATATACATGCCTGTATGCATGTAAGTCCTTGTAAATACATATAATAATTTGTCTTACCTGCCAAAATGACTACAAGTCCCGTTAAACTTCTTACTTTCATAGTTTCCATAATTAAAACAATAACTTATGCAGTGTGCGAAGTGGATTAGATATTGCCAATAATGTCACCCTGTACACAAATAGCAAAATACACACGCGCACGGAAGTAGATCTATAAACCTCTTTGTTCGCGCGAGGAGTTTTCGGAAAATGAGAGGCTCATTATGGGGGTTATCTAAAAGGAATTGCCTCTCAAAGGGATTCGATAAAATTTTGACCAAAAAAATAACCTTACACTATATATCGTATTGCAGAGGGAATACATATATATAGTGCAAGGTGATTTTTTAGTCAAAATTTAAAATGTCAGGTTCCTGTGATATAATGACCTGCTTAAACCACGGAAGACTTCATGAGAGAGGATCGACATGTCAGGATACTAACTGAAAATTTATCGTACATATACCTGTCACCATTGTGTCACCCGTAAAGACTTAAGCTACCAATTTTTTAATTTAAAATTTTGGAAATGCCAGTTCATAATGTATAAAAGTTTCCATTACAGAAAATGCGATTAACCGTGAGATTAAAAAAATATTTTGCCTTAACCATGTGAGTAACCCATTTTTTAAAGGTTAAGGAAAAATGTCCTGTTCAAAGAAAATAAATGATAAATAGATGCAATAACAATATTTCTTTTCAACAAGGGCAAAAACTGTTATAAAAGTTTAAAATGTCTTATAGATAAACTTTTAAAAGATACACACCCATAAACCGCTCCCGCTATGTTCGGGTACAGTCGTGCTGCTATGTTCGGTTTTTATCGTACATGAAATCAAGGACTTATATACATACATGTATGTATATAAGTCCTTGATGAAATGAGCAAGTGAAGTTTTTACTTGATATTCATACATACCGTTTTAAAAAGGAAGAAAATAATTGTTGCTATATATTAAGGTGGCTTTTAATTGCAAGACATAAAAATCCTAGACTATTTACTCATAAAATAAGAAAGATACGGCGAGTTAAAGTGCGAGGTAATTGCTGTACGATAAAAACCGAACATAGCATGCAGCACGACTGTACCTAGCAGGACAAACCGAACATAGCGGGAGCGGTTTACGGGTGTGAGATAGGTGGTATAGTAACGACTCGCCACATAACGACTCGCCACACTTTAAATAACGACTCGCCACAAAGCAATAACGACTCGCCACAGAACCTGAAATGAGTTTTAATATAATGTTAATAAGTGAGTGTTTTAATAACGGCCTTGTTATTGGGCTGAAGACCGTCATATTAGCCTGAGGCCGAAGGCCGAGGGCTAATATGACTGTCTGAAGCCAATAACAAGGCCTTTATGAAAACACTTGCTTATTGACAATTTTATTAATTAACTATAGACTATAGCAGTGATTTCATAATGGCCGAACTGGACAGCCAATCAGAATGACAGAATCTCATAATGGCCGAGTGGACAACCAATCAGAATGACCGAATCTCATAATAACCGAGTTTTTTTCATAATGGCCGAGTTTTGTGTTCATAATGTCTTGGAGAACTTCATATCAGCCCAGCATTTGAAGTGAAAACGCGCCTATTATTGAACGGTTAATTAATAAAGCATATTATTAACTAATTTTTATAGATGTATTTTATAATATTTAATTATTTGGTGGTTCTGTATGTTTAATTTAATGAAGGATTTTGTTAATTAATGACAAGGACCAAGGACTTATATACATACATGGATTCACAACTTCCGTATTAACAGTTTAAAGTAATCAAATCCCGAGATAATAACACGTGAATCAACGGGAATACAAGCTATTGTTTACAAAAGCGAAAATACGAAAAAATCCGTGATAATCCGAATGATAATAACAGCGAAAATATCCGTGGTATTCCGAATGTTTAATATCGGAGACGAAAGGATTATAATAGATGTCCGCTATCTTGGAATTTAAAATGTTCGACTGATGCCTTTTTCGATGCTTATACTTAGACTTTGTGGATTATTAATGTATCTCAATATCTTTAAGGGATTTGTTGCATCCTTTACCAATTTCCCGTGCCCAATTGCCAGAGTTTTATTAGTATAATCAAATTCGTAAACACCCAAATACAGCTGTCGGACATTGCCGAGTATATAGCAATGCATTGTGGGATCGCCGAACGATATCGTTTGATCTATTTTTAGCAGTTGCGAATCCATGTATGTATATAAGTCCTTGCAAGGACGTATTTATATATGTAGTATATAAGTCCTTGTTAATGAGTATATTTTCCTCATATATTTAGCCCGTTCAAATTGAACATGACTCTTTTTAGTGTTACCCTGAAACATCGTAATTTGCACTGCATGGATTCGGCATTATGATTTGAGTTAAGATACCCAAGTGGTTATGATATGTTTAATTATTGCATAAATTTACATCAAATTAGTATTCTTTAATTAGTTAGTGTGATGTAAACCGTTAAAATAAAATTGTAAAGTGTCTTTTTTAATTAAAGCGGTGCTTGTTTGTAGCCTAATTAATGAATGGATGAAACAAGTGCTACGAATAAGCATAAAGCATCAAAGTGGTTAATTATGACTAACTGTCCCATGGAATCAACACATTTTAATTGAAGATATATTATAGATAAAATAGGAGGAAATGATATTCATTCTAATACGAACTCCAACGGCTTTTCTACGTTTTTCATTTGTGTTATTGTTGTTATATTATTATTATATTTCTTACAATACAGAATAATGCAAATTGATTATTATTCCTCATACCATTTTTTCTTTTTGTGTAGCTGCTACTTGACCGGATTTAGATATGTTTCATGTTACATGTACTATGTAAATTCCCAATGTTATTACTATGTAATCTTGGAAAAATAAAGTATTCTATTCTATATTTTCAAATGCATTCAATTACTACCATTATACGTGAAATGTTCACGAAATTCAGATCACTATATATAAGACATATCGTTCGATATGAAATTAACATTGAAATTAGTCTAAAATTACACATTTTATTACTTATCATAAAGACATAACTAATGTCTGTGATAATGCTTTTCATCAGAAATATTCTTGAAAATTCATATTAAATAAATCTATTTTTTACACATAATCATTCGCTGGTGTTATTGTTATCATAAAATAAAATCCTCAATTACGAAACTGTTGTTTTTTTGTGTGTGTTTTGTTTGTTAGTTTTCCATTAAACAATACTAATGTCTGACGTTCCTTTAACTGCCCTGAAAATTTCACGGAATTGTCTTCGTGAGTTTTAAGATTATAGCATATGTGTATATCGTACATTTAGCTGTTACGTCCATAACTATAATATTTTATTCATTTTGAAATGCTAAGATCATCTAGAGAACGCATATAGAAACATATAATGACAAATGGTCAAACATTCTATTTTCGTATTTATCAATCTTTTGGAGTAACGTGGAGCGGATACATCAGAAAAGAACAGATTTAGCTAAGGATGTAAAATTCAATAATTTTCCCAAAATGATAGATAGATATTTCATTTAATTCCAAAAGGAACGGAAAATCTGAAGCTTAATTCTCACATTTTTTTCACAGCTGTCACGCATTGAACAGGCAAAAAGAAAACAACGACACTGTCTTAAAAGAATGTGACAGGAAACAAACATTTTCAGGCCTTAAAGTCAATAACCCTAAGTAGAACTATGTTCATCATTTTTCATAACCACATACCGTAAACTTTTAAATTGGCACAACAACATTGGTATATTTAACCGAAGTCGCTGTGTTAGTTTCTAGAAATCAGGTCGTGTCGTAAACATTAAGTCATTCATTTTCCGAAAATAAGCCACAGTGTCGGTCACGTGCCTTCGAAAACGAAAGTAGAACGGTTTATCTGGATGAGATATTTTATACGGTTACTATACGACGAATTCGAACATACAAAGTAAGTAAATTATTTATTTACACTGTAATTTATGTTATGATGTCTATGAATAGTTTAATGACTGGTTGATTCAATTCACTTTGTAATATAATCATAGAATCTAGCTGGTCAAGAATCAGGTGTATGACTTTTTTACATGGCTCTTTGGGTCATGGAACCGGAAGCTCCCGAATTATTGGTATTCAAACACTTCTGAGGGATATATGGTTACGGAAGCAAGTTAAAACGCCCCCAAATCAGAACGCCCCCAAGTCAAAACGCCACCATTTTGGTCAAAACTCCCCCATCGAAAAGTTAAAACGCCCCCATTTGGTCAAAACGCCCCCATTATGTATGCGTATATTTAAATATTACTGTGTTATTTATTAATTTCCATTGAAGTATGGGGGGTGTTATGACCAAACTTGATCTGATGGAAAATGAAAGATAAGAAAGATGTAAAAGTTTGCGTATATTTAAATATTACTGTGTCATTTATTAATATCCATTGAAGTATTGGGGTGTTATGACCAAACTTGATCTGATGGAAAATGAAAGATAAGAAAGATGTAAAAGTTTAAATTTCAAATTTAATTCATAGATAATTGCAACAAATAACGGAGACAGTATGTCATAATAAACAAAACATGTACGCATAACGGAAATTAATACAAGTACAATGAAGAACACAAACACAAATAAATTAAATACAAATATACTACTGACAAACGAAAAACACAAAAGACACTAATGATCGACATACACATGCAGCGTTCACATAATTCACAATCACATAAAAACACATAATACATTTCTGCGTCCACATTCACTATTTTCACATACAATACATTTCTGAATAACACATCACGTCGATCATTCTTCATCAACAGTGTGATCACGCAGCACTCTATGCCCGTGTATACAGGAAACTTTCTTCAGGAGTCCAGATGTTGTGAGATCTCCTGAAGAATACAGATCCCATGCCAGGAATAATCGTGCCTGCATGGATCTGTACGATTTCCGTTGTAGTCGTCTCAATGAAAATTCAGACACAAGGTGTACGTGATAAGAGAACTGATTCTTACCAGGAACGATCGTTTGGTATGAAATTACGTTGAGATTTTCTTGAAATTGTAAAACTCGAATAAAAAACAAACAACAAAATTTAATGAATGTAATTATAATATTAATTTTTAATATTTAGTAAAAATAAGAGTGTCTGCACATTCATACAAGATATAGGAGATAGAACTGATACACGGAAAAACCCGTGCAATCCAGTCACAATACAATATAGTGCGATACAATGGAGCAGTCAGATATATCACATAAATTTTAGCACGATACAGTGATATAGCCTACTTAGCTATTTATTTGACAAAATACTTGTATCATATATGATATATAAAAAGAATACATAATTAGTTTTCATTTAAATAACATTACGCCTATGCAATATAATTGCAATTCATGTTATAAGTAATTCTAAAATAATAATAATCTAGAGAGTCACTTGCGTTATTCGTTTTAAAAGCCCACCTATTTGGATTGTAAATTTGAAAAGTACACAGCTCATCATAGATTTTTCAAATGATTTTTGCCAAAATTTTACAGATCTTTCCACAGCTTTTATATAATAATGGAAATCTTTTTTCAGGTTACCATTCTTTGAGAATTATTTTGTATGCTAGTATGTAAAATGAATATTGCGTCATTAGTTGATATTTTGTTGAGAACATTGATCAAAATTAAATCATTATTAGGCATTATAAGAATAAATGTTATTATTAAAAGTTAATAAAAATGATCAGACACGTACATAAGCAACAATAAGCAAAATTTCACGTACTACAGTCATGGATGCAGATGCTATATACATATTTAATATGGAATTGTCCATTTTCAAAATATTGAAAAAAAAATTTACCTGTGCCACAAGTACGGTGCTGCCAACCCTCACAGCGTTCACACTGAATGGCATGCTGTCTTTCACGGACGTGCTTATTGCACACAGATAAGGTCCACTCATGACTATAACACTCACTTACACTCAATGTATTAATTAAGTCAATTGTTGGATTATTAATTAACATATACCATCTACATGATTACTCGTATAAGCGTTCATTGGGAGGCAAACCTTTATTTAATTATCACACTATTTATGTCCGTAAATCATTGATTGAAATATGTGTTCGATTATCAATGCATTAAAATACTTAAAGGCGATAATTACCATTAGTTAGGTAAATAATCGTACATGCGTTAATTGAGTGCTAATATATACTATTGTACGTATATCACAATTTAAGTAAGTGCATTATCAACTAAATTATGTGTTGAATTATCAATCAAATACTTTATTTAAATAAAAAAATATCAAATATATTTAAAATTTATAAAAATAATCTTATATACTATACGCTACAATTGATTATTGGTATACGCTAGTTTAGGTCAACAAAGAGTAATACTCACTCACACACACACACCAAAATACAAGTCTATTAGCTATACACGTTTATTCAAAACAACAATACAATTCCATCAAAGTATTTATTGCATATATACATTTAAAGGGAATATTCTGCAAGTATTTGAACGTCAAAAAGTCAAAACGCCCCCATCCATCAATAAAACCATATTTTGTTCACAAAATATGCAATTTATGTTCAATTTAATCTAAAAATACACAAATAAAACAAACAATAAAAAATATATTTTCAAATTAATGGGGGTGTTTTATGGGGGTGTTTTGACCATTGATGGGGGTGTTTTGACCAAAATGGTGGTGTTTTGACTTGGGGGAGTTTTAACTTGGGGGCGTTTTGACATGAAATCTATGGTTACTATTGTTAGCTTGTGACAAAACTTACAATATTGTCAATTGTATTTATAAATAAATCACTGATAAGCGAAAAAGTCAAATGTACAACTGAAATGTTAATTTTCGACAGATTATTGAAATTACGTGTGTTAGGCTAATATGTCATATGGGACGACGATTACTTTTTTTGAAAATTATAGGCATTTTCGTAGGGATGTCTGATAACGAAAGTGGATCGATTCTTTGTCGCTCGGTTGTTTACTCGGATAATTTGATGGATCAGCAAAATGTCAGCAAATTATTTACCCCCTACTATAAAACTATCCAAAGCCGGTAAAACTTTGTTGCAAAAGTGCCACTTGATATACAGGCAGATAACATTTCTATACATATATAGTTAATTAACTACATGAACTCGTATATCTATAAGTATATGTTAATGTTTGTTATCGCTGGTTAAACCACTTGACCGCTCAAGCTCGGCTCACTTGCGCCGAGCCTGAGTGGTTAAGTTGTTTAACCCGCAATAACAAACATTAATAGAAATCTATATTTAATGTTCGGATTTATGTTTTGACGACTCCGCCTACAATTATTGTGAATGATCGGAAAATAGCCAATCAGATTTATTATGCAAATCAGATATTTTTCCATCAGTCTCAAAGATAAGCATGATGCAATTGGTGTTTTTTTTTCAAATGACATTTATAATTACGGAAATCGGTGTTTTTACAAATGTATGAACGCAGTCATGGCAAAGAACCTGTGTGCTGCAGAAGAACAGTTTGTTATTGCTTGATCTGAATCAATGTTGATTTCAATAATTCTTAACAATAATCATGATTTTCTTTTCATAAAACGCACCTTTCCGTTTTATATAATGTAGTGATGTTCTTATTAATCATTTATTCAACGAATTATTGACGAATGGACGTGACGATACTCCCATTTCGTCGACGGATTGTTGATTTCTGTACATAGTTGTCCTTCTTGACTATATAGTACTGCATACCTTACACGGATTTACTTTAAGATGCTGCTGTGCAAGCTGTAACTTTAAATGCAGCATAATTCTGGCCCAGTGTAGTTTGTTTAATAATCAGCATATTTTGATGTGATGTCTACTCAAACATCTTAATAATGTTAAATTATTATTATTATTATTATTATTATTATTATACCATATTTATATAGCCCTTTTTTCATGTAATTACACGTTCAAAAGTGCTGTACAATCACGATTACGACATGGTTAAAACAATATGTAATAAATACAAACATGTTAGTCAAAAATGATATGGGTAAAATATATACAACTATGGACAAAATTATAAGTCAACAAATCCACCATTAATTTATGCATACAAGTAAGGTACACAATAATTCTAAAATGATTCAAGTCCGGTTGGCTTCGTAAGCTGTTTGGCCAGTCCACACGCGCATTACTCCACCAGCCGGTGTTCACTGTTCACTACGCAATGTCACTGAATGTTTACTGAAGGTACATTAAATTAAATTAGTGTTTCAAGAAAAGCGTCAAGATACCACTGCTACAAGAAACCGTCTCAAAAGTATAAAGATACTACCTTTAAAGAGACCCCCATACTCAAAGGAATTAAATACTATCTAAGAAGTAAAACCTAATAGCCTGAGTAAGCTTTTGTAAATCATTTAATATTTAAATTCTTATTGATTTTGTGTTATTCGATCAGTGTAAGGGATGTTGAATTCATGCCATAGTAACATATTTGATCATTTCTTATTTAATCAGTTTTTATTGATTAATCACTGACTTTTACCTCTGATTAATCAACAAATTTTTCATGGACTGATTACATTCAATAATATAATATTCATATTCTTTTCATTTTATATCTCTTCTTTGTCATCTTCTGTTTTACGGGAAAAAAAGCCACCCGCCTCCGTGTACGAGTGGTAAATGATGCCGACCTCAAGTTAATGTAACTTTTCAGTGAAAGAGGGTCGTGGGTTCGAGCCCAGCTACCGACCATGTCTCTTTATGTGCGAAAGTAGATAGTTGCTTGCGGAAGATCGGAGGTTAGTGCTGGAGCGATGGTTAGGTGAACTTACCGGCTCACATGACTCTGACTGTTAAAAGGGGTGTCAATTTCTATATTTTATATGAACTTTAACAAAAACGGGTCATAACTTTTCTTAAAATAATTCAGAACTCGTCTTTTTACACTTTCTATGTCATTCGAATTATAAATAGCGGCTATGTCATCAAGCTAACACTTGCGTATTACGTGAAATGGGTTTTGCATGTAGCAAGAAGATTGAATACGAAAACTCTGACCACACCTCTAATCCCTCCCCTTAATGTTTGCACGTCAACGTTGAAGTAAGATCCGATCACGCGGTTGTTTAACAATTTATTCAACAAACCATATGGTTAAATAAAGTTAACCGGTCAACAAATTTGAAAAATACTGCTATGCCATTGGTCAAAATATAAATCCGAACATTAAATGTGTGTATAGGCCATACGATTATGATCCATTACATATAAACGCTAATGTTATGCGGAAGAGATACATTTATTATTATTAAACAAAAGCAAATATACTACAGTGTTATTTATAGCATCTATTTACTGCAATCTTTTACACAATCTATTTTACAGGTGTACTATTAAAGGTTTTACGTTGGAATATTTGAGTAGAAAGAACTTAAAAAAAAGTGATTATATATGTTATTTTGAATTCGAAGTACATTGTATATGGATTTCACTTGGAGAACCGAAAAATAGCTATTTTAAAACACTTTTTCATTATTGAATAGGTATTTCCTAACCAGGGTGCGCACCCTAGATAGAACTATTTTAAGACCCCTGCCAAAAATTAAACCTCGCTTTCAAAACTAGGTAAATGCGCGAAAACTACATGTTATGCTGGTGTTGAATAAACATAAATAAAGCAAATATAGTTTAATACTTAAGGTGGGTCGCGGGTTTCCTTCCGAAAAGTGTTCACTTTCTAGAAGTCAACGCACAAGAAAATCTTTTTGCAGGAACATCCTTGAAAGTATTGACTAAAGCAAAAATGATGTATTCAAATGAATCAGATATTTCCATTGAAACCGCTCAAAAAACGGCCACCTAGTGGAGCGATATGTTGTAAATGTTCTTTTCGCGTTATTTCTTGTACTAGCTACTTTGATAATTTTGAATATTTCTAAAAATAGACAGAGGATACCCTTTCGGTTTCAATACAACAACGAGTAATAAAGGTTTCTTCCATAATTAATAGCAATCTTTGCCGAAATACTTCAGCATGTGCTAGATATTGTCCAAATCAACTTTTCCGTCAGTTCTTTTCTTCACATGCATAATTTGAGAAAGGAAAGCAACTGACCCCCTTTAATACACAAACTCAGGTCAACATATTGTGGTATCTCACGAAGCTTTGTGTGATATCTTGATTTAATTACACGATAACTAAATGTGTTTATTTTTAGGATTAGAAGAGCTATCATTGTCGTCAGTTTCCGTATATTTCACGCTAAGGGAATGTTCCGTTCCGTATGTTTATTAAAAAAATATTGAATCTAGCCTAGCTGTTTTTTGGAAAATTTGCATCGCCTAATTGGGAAAAATAATCGGTTCAATATCAATTTTGGAAAATCTAAAAATATTCTTTAAACATGAAAAGATAGAAGATGGGTTGAAAAATCTTGTTGAAAAATCTTTATGAAGCTTTATGAAAGAAACATAATAAATAATTATATTTCTAACTGTTTCTGTTCGGGTTTCTTGTTTTAAAATCATAATATTTCATTTTCATTAACTTTTATAAATAATATGTATATAGAGTAACGTGTGCTGGTCCAGCTATGAACATCAAAGTTTCGGACCGGGTCCGGACAGAGAGTATGCACTGAAATAAATATAAGGGTTATATAACTCAAATGGTAGGGGAGAAAAAATATGGTGTTTGCATGATACGCACTTTATGACTTGCTTATTTTTGACAAAGTTTCAGACCTGGCACAAAATCCTGATAGTGACACAGATCCTGCAATCACTATGTGCTGCGTCGATTTGGGGGGGGGGGGGGGGCTGTTATCTAACTTTGTGAGATACATTGGATAGAAACATCAAATTTAGTGACAAAATGTTATTGGATCGTTTATACATTTACATTAATTAAAAAGTAATAAAGTTTCCACAGTAGCACTCGCTTCTTCGTTTTATTTCCTTATCACTTGTGGCTTTGTCATTCACCTGGTCAGCTTATATTAAACAATAGGAACAAAAAACATAAAAAGTTTTTTGTTCGGCCTAAAGAATTATTTGTTTCTGGGTACATGCTCATTATAAACAGGACTTGTAGCTAGGGAATTTGTTTGCTTTTGAATGTGTGCGTAAAGTTAAAAAACTGAGAAAGTGCACATGTATGTACTATTTAATGGGCCTAATGAAAAGTCTAGGGTCACGGGGAACATATAGGGTAACCAGGGAAACATTTTGTTAAGCCTAAATGAAGCGGTAAGTGCATTGACTGATAATTTTGTAATGTTTTCTCTGTGTGTTTGCAGGTGTATGAGACAAGCATCAAAGTAATATTATAGTTATGGATGCATTGACCAATGTGTATAAAAAGGATCCGACTGGGACCAGACATCTTGTGGTTAAGGTAAATACCAAATATACTTATTTACATACATGTATATTCTAAATAGGGGTGGTTTTCAAAATAATGAAGTAAAAGTGTGACATAGGGGTTGAAAATTCAAACCCTTTTTACAAGAATGTCACATACTTTACCTGAAAGCCAATACCTCAAACCATAGAAAATCATCTGTTTGAATGTTAAATAATGTACAGGTCAATTTTTTTTCAACTTTAAGTAAAAAAATGCGTAGAAATATTTGCATGATACCAATAACCAAAAGATGATACATAATTACAATAAATACAGTAGTAGATGGAATTTTCTCATTATTGTTATTGTGAATGGATGTATGTTAATGATTTTATCCATTATTTTCAACTTTCTAATGAATATTTTGGAAAAAATGTCATTTTTATCAAAATTTCATGCACGAAAATTCATTGATACCCCTCAAAGTTTTTATAAGAAGATAATCATTGCTTGAATGTATGTAAATATTCCATTTTTATCAAAGGTTACACGTCTATGAACACTGTGTAAAATATTAAGGGGGTTGAGCAACTAAAACTTGATAATTTTTCTTTTCCAAAAGTACCAATATCTTTAAGAATTTGGGTGCACTGGGGACAAATACTGCAACTCTGTGCAATAAACAAATTTGACAAGTTTTACATCTTTAGATATAAGTTTATTAACTCTGTCTGCATGAAACAGCTTCAAAATACAATGCACAATAAACAATTATACCAAGTTTAGTGATATTTTGGACATGAAAATGTGAACAGTCAGCTGACTATATGAATACCATGATAAGTAGGTAATGTATGAAAGGAGAAAGTTAACTGAAACTACGTATCAGTACAGTAATTTATCTCATGTCAGTTTTGAAAAAATGAATACAGAACCTCAAAACATGGGTCATAAAATAATAGACATTTATTTAGCAATGTTTAAGGGTGCACGGGGGACAAATGATTACATGAATTTTAATTTGCTAACATTTGACAATAACATTATAAGCATTTTCAGATTAAATAACTTAAAAGATAAAATATCAACATTCTACATGTATCCTGTTATGAAACATCAAAAGTGATTTTTAGTTTAATCAGGATTTCTACCTAATAAACTTAACCAATTTAACCGCAATGTTAAATGTTAAGTTCATTTTCATGGAATTGGTGTTTTATTCCCCTGGTCGGAAGTAACTCTTGACTAGACAATTTTTTAATGTCATGCTGCAGTTGCCAAGAAATAGCTTCTTTTAACAGCAAAGTGTAAATCCTTTTAATAGCACTTGCATTAAAAAAGTAACCTCATATCATCATTTACTTCAAGAACCTGAGAATTATAATAAACAACCAAGGATTAGACATCTTCAAAAGTGACAGTTATGTTAATAATCTATAGTATTGATGATATAAATAAAACTCATTCATTTTTTCTACCATCTGCTGCTATATTCAATAAAGGATCTTTTTTCAAAGCCTTGAATGGAGATTCTCTGTGCTTTTGGTGTGCAGTATCCTTCCTATGATCCAAACGCTGTGAGTTCAAGCCAGAACATCTTCAATGGGCTGTGTTCTTGACATTCTTTTGTATTACTTAGTACTTGTTGTATAGAGGAAATTGACACAAGAGTAATTAATGTAAGCAAAAGTTGCAGGTTTCACAAATGAACTAAAATGATCTAGTATTTATAAACTAAAAATAGTATGAAGTTAAGTAAATGTAAAACTCACTGAAATTTAGACTCAATTAGTCAATACTGACACAATGTTGATTAACAGGAAGGTAGTCAACTAATATTTAAGTATAGCAGGAGTTTGTAACTATAGAAGTCATCAGGACATTTTCATCATGGGAATGCATCTTTATAGTAAAATGTCATGGTGCTAATTCTTGAATAAACACATGTCATGGTCAGTAAATTTGCCATTAGGGTCATGGGCATCCATATATTTTTCAAAAGACTGCTGCAAGGAGGTTCCAATTTGCTGTCTGTGATTCTAAATAGTTTTTGTTCTTCTTTTAATCAGCCAGCTCAGTATTCCTTCTTGTCCAACTTGGAAAGTTTGAGACCAGCATTTTTTCTGAATTCTTCCTCATTTCTGCATAAAATCAGTATCTGACATCATTACACAATTCTGGTGTCCCCAGTGCACCAAATTACTACTTATTTCTAAAGGCAATTATTTGAGTATTTATCAAAGAATTTGATTTCATAGAAGTTTTTTTTCAATGATACATTCAATGAAATATAAAATTAAAATGATTCAAATAAATTCTCTTTTGATTAAGTAGAAAATTTCAAACCTTTTTGTTTTAAAAAAAGAAATTTTGATGTAATATCATATGAAATACTTACCAGTTCTTAGTAGGATCTGTTCTTCTTGGTTCTAATTGCTGCCAAATGTCTTGGTGTTAGGTACATAACACTAATAGGATGTAATATAGTAGGCATCTTTGACTAGTGATGCACTATTGATGCTTGCCGTAAATAGGGTGCACTGGGGACATTACTTAAAGTCATGCAGGGCCTTCATATATATATTTGTAAATGGGTGAAAACTATTTTTGCATCCCTTGTTAACTTCTTGTTAGATTAATAGTAAAAAATGCTGAACTAGTTGATGAAATGGTGGAAACATGGTACCAAACAACCATAAGGGTGCACTGGGGACATTTTGGGATGGCTATCAATAAGTTGGATTACTAGAAAAAGGATTGTACTTACATATAAAACTAAGACAATTTATGAAAGTAGAGACCTTAAGCAACATGTGAGAACATTTCAAGTGAAGAAGAGTAGAGCCACATTGAAGATGTAGAGTTCAAAAGTAAAAAATAGTATTTTTTGTTACATTTTTTTTCTGATGGGTGAGGTCATGAGATGTTGATTTTCTGCTAAAATATCAGGCAAATCACTATCACAACTTTGGTTTCATACATCTAAATGGTTGAACACAAGGATAAAGTGTGAATTATGAATATGGATTGGCTGGACATGAAATAAAACACATTTAAAGTTAAGCTACTGTACAAAATGTCACACTTTTTTGGGTGCACTTGGGACAAATTTAGCTACATTTTACTACATAACTTTTTAACGGTTTGACCTTTCCAGTTGAAACTTTACATACTTAATCCGTGGAATGATTGGCTTATTTACTGCTATAAATGTCTTCTTTAAACTTCAATTAGGTCAAGTTAGAGACAGCAAAAGAAAAAACTTCACTATTTTGAAAACCACCCATAGGTTGATTCACAAAGTTTTATATCAATTAGGGTTTGATTTATTAAACACACACAAACATAAGCATGAGTCTTTGCTCACAAATTGATAATTTTCATTTAGTGAACACCACTTGAAGCTTTTTGCTCTGAAACTTTTATTACTGTATTTCCACGTGTGTAGACTATACAGTGCATATATTTATGTGATATCATAATTACTGGTATTATCAGACCAATGTACATCATGACTTGGAAGAAATAACTTTCCCACTGGTCTAGTCTGTGTAACACATTATTTGATTATCACGTGATTAATTGTCTTTGCTTTTTGTACTGTTGTTCCATCCAGTTAATTGTCCAACTTCTTCGCTAAACATGGTTAGATAAGTATTAGTGTCATACAGTCGAGTTAGGAACTTATTATATCGCTTCCTTAAAAATTTACTTCCAATTTGATGATTTTTGATGGGTTTATAATGTTTTCAATTGTAGAATGTAACTACCAAATATGATGAAGAATACCTCCAGTTGTATTTTGAGCATATCTGTAAATGTGATGTACTTGAAGTAACAAAGGTCGATACTCATTCAGATTTGCTGCTAGTTGAATTCAGCGAAGCCATTAATGGTACAGTTAATTGTATATGTATATTTATAAGTATTTACTTTAATTTTCATTACTTTCTTGATAACAAGTGAGCAATATTTAATTCAGGTTTCTGATCATGGGCCTGTAATAATTGTAAAACTGAAACCAGTGCCCTTGCAATGGCATTTGCAGGTTTAGTGCAAACAATTTACAAAAAAAAAACATAAGCTACTGTGCTGCCTTTCAAGCATTCTGTTAATGTTCCATATGTGACGCCCGCCCGGCTAGCTCAGTGGTTAGAGCGTTTGTCTACTGATCGAGAAGTTGTGAGTTCGAACCCCGGGCGAAGATCACACTGTCCGTGACAAATTGACTGAGTATATTACATCCTATGTTAAATTGTCCCCCACCTCTGAATTATGTGGGGTAGCTTGGCAGAAGCTTGCAGATAGAATGTGGTTAGTACTGGTTAAGGCCTAAATGAAGTCCAGGAAAGCTGCCGCCACGATATGACTGAAATAATGTTGAAAATATCGTTAAACACGATGAAACAAACAAACAAATCCATTTGTGAAGAATTACAAATGTTATGAATTAAAGTTACATTGATTTTGAAAGGATGGATACTAGACACAATATACTTGAACATCAAACTATAAATGAATAATTATTATACAAACTTAATGACAAACTTTTATACCCAATGTTTTAGATATTGATTCAGTACGGAGAAGAGTCCAGGAAAGACGGCTTAATGGGATAGTGCCAGATATTGAGTATCTAGGATGTCCTTCAGGACTTTACATTAAAGACATGAGAACGAATGTTTCTAAAGATGTGCTGGAGTTGAAATTTGAGAACAAAAGATCTGGTGGCGTAGATGAATGTGTTGAAAGTGTAGAATTTGTGCATGTTGGATATAGAAAACATGCATGTGTACAAATAAATAACAACAGAGGTATGTTTTGTTTGAAAAGTTCTTAGTTCCGAGCTTCACCAGAATGATACTAAAAATCCATCAGGGTAAAACAAAAACAATTCAGATAAAAGGCAGAAAAAAACAACACTACATTTGTAAATGCATTGACTAAAATAGTGAAAATCAAGATATCAAACAAACCACATTGAACGTACTGACCTAGAACCAGCGAAGAGTGAACAATTAAAAAACTCCAGCGTTGTAATAACAATTAGTGACTTGAACTCTCTTATCCGCACAATTTCAATTGTCAGTATTAAAATAGCTGTCCGTATTAATAACAAGAGGGCCATGATGGCCCTATATCGCTCACCAGATAAAAAGTCTCTTAGAGAAAATTATCATGAGCCTTTGTAAAATTAAGTGACCCTGGGGCGGGGCCAATTTTGCCCCTACAGCAATAATTTAAACAAACCTGGTAGATGTCCACCAGACAATACTACATACAAAAAATGTAAGCTCTAGGCCTTGAGGTTTTGGACAAGAAGATTTTTTGTTTTCCTATATAAGCCTATATTTGGTAGAGATCTGCTAGACAATGCTACATACCAAATATCTTAGCTTTAGGTCTAGAAGATTTTTTCAATTTTCCTATAAAAAATTAGAGTTAACCCCAGGGCAAGCCAAATTTTGACCCCAGGACAATAATTTAAACAAATTTGTTAGAGGTCTACTAGATAATGCTACATACACAATATCTAGGCTCTAGGCATTGTGGTTTCGGCCAAGAAGATTTTTTAATTTTCCTATATAAGCCTATATGAATCAAGTGAACCCTGGGGCAGGGCCAATTTTGACCCTAGGACAATAATTTGAACAAACTTGGTAGAGGTCCACTAGACAATGCTATACACCAAATATCTAAGCTCTAGTCATTGTAGTTTCTGACAAGAAGATTTTTAAATTTCCCCTAAATAAGTCTATGTAAAATCAAGTGACCCCTGGGGCGGGGCCAATTTTGACCCTAGAACAATAATTTGAACAAACTTGGTAGAGGTCCACTACACACCAAATATCTAAGCTCTAGGCCCTGTGGTTTGGACAAGATTTTTAAAGTTTTTCCTATTGGTTGCCATGGCAACCAGAGTTTTTAATGAAATTAATTTGTTTTAACAGCCTTGGTAGAGCTTCATGTTAGGAACATCCATGTAAAGTTTCGTTGAACTTGGCCTACTGGTTAAGAAGAAGATGTTGTTTAAAGCAATTGTTGACACACGCACGCACACACGCACGCACGCACAAACACGGACGTCGGACATCACGCGATCACAATAGCTCACCATGAGCACTTTGTGCTCTGGTGAGCTAAAAACAATTGTTTCAATTGCATCAGTCATTTCTAAATAATTTTTATGATGCTTTCGTTATTATTTTAGCACTGGCATCGATTTTGTCCATTGACGTTCATCAGATTGAAAATGCTGTACTCCAGCTCCAGCCATACTATCCGTCTATACATAATGATGTTTGGGCGAAGTTAAAAACAGAAAATTGTACAAAAGGTACCGATATTTCGAGGCAAAGTTTTTGTAAAAAGTGGTGATAATATTAATAATTGATATTAAATGAAAACCGAGGTTGTAAGTTTATGTTGAGTATTAGTGTTTTCTTTGCATTTTTTAGTCATTAACTAGTCATAAACTAGTCATAAACGCGTTGGTTAAATTTTGCTACACGATTAGCATCTGTCTTTTTCATTTTGATATATTGTGTTTCGTCATACAGCAAATAAAAAATTTGAATAAACGGAAATTGAAGCCTAAAATAGACTATGAATCCCTTCACCTGTTAAATCATTTGGTAATATTATGTGTAATCTTTATTTCAGTAGTTACTAGTATATTTATCAATAAACTTCTAATGTAGGATCTGAAGCTACTGGGACAGTTGAAGAACAAGAGCAAAAGAAGGCAAGCGAAGCATCAGGGCGGCGTCAGTATCAACCCAAAAGACCTCCTAGGAAATCCAAGATTACTCATTCAAAATCTAGCTCAGATGGAGAGACTGAAACAGGTAATGAAAAATTAACAAATCTGAGTATGTTTTACGAAAATTCAGATAATCAAACTAATCCGGTTCCTGATACCTCAGCCTTTGTAACGCACGCTGATGAAGCTTCATCCTCACATCAGAGCTGCCACAACGATACGAACACGTCATCATACGGTTCAAGAAATATGCAGAAAAGGCATCGGAGAAGAAACATGAAGCAAAGGACACATTCATGTAGCCGAACACAGACCAAACAAGTCGATCGAGTTGTCGATGAGGAAAATACAAAACAGGATGTACAAGAAGAAATGAAGTTGTCCTCAGCGAAAATAGCGCTATTGATTATTTTCAGATTTCAGTCCAAAAATAGTGATCGGGGATTTAATGTCCAATTTCAAGAAAGGAATGAGAAGGTAATTATCAAAGGTAATGATGAGAAGGATGTTACTGAAGCCAAATTGAAAATGCATGAATGCCTGAACCTTGCTGTTAGTCTGTCTCGGCCACTGACACTAAATCAGCATAGATTTTTGTCTCGATTAGAAAGTAAAATCTGTATCCGAGAAAGATCTAAGTTAAAGAAATGTTTTGCAAGTTACGAGTTGCAAGATTCTCCACCTGAACTTTTTTGTCATGCATTCAACTTACAGCAATGTCGAGATGCATTAGCCTTTGCATTCAATGAAATACAAGTTCGGTATGTAGAACTGGGACCAGAACATGATACTCAACAGTTTGAAGAATCTATGGAATCGTTTATTGAAGATCTAGATACTGGGTTAACAACTGTATACGTCGATAAAAGTCATAAAGCAAAGGTTGTAATAGAAAGCTTTTTGGAATCCAAAGCAGAAGATGCTCGCAGAAAAATAATAAAGTTTCTTGATAACCATACTCCCAGAGAAAAACATGAAGTAGTCTTAGAAGGCGCACGAGCTAGATGCTTTGAGACTTGTTTGAAATCACAGCTCAAAAGGACCATACTGTAAGTTTTACTGTAAGAGTTTATTGACTCTATTCTTAATTTATATCAGTCTTTCATTAAGATTGTTTACTTTTTTAATATTTATAAATATAAACAAATTTTGTACGACAGTATACAATTTTTGCAAATTATCTATATAGGAAATGCAGTATGCTTTGGCGTAATTTCTTCTCAGGACTATTCACAACTTTAAATTTGATGATAGGAAACGTAATAATTATGATTCTTTTTCATGAAAAATTTGCACGGAAGTCACGGAAATAGCAAATGAATTACAGAGCGGTACTATTAAGTTTCAGCAACATCTTGAGTCATCTAATGGTGTTAATGTACATTGGATGATTTCAGTACTCTAAGTGGCAGGTTAGATTTGATGAACCTTAGTCGGGATCCATTAAAGATTTGTGTAGCTGTAGAAGGATGCCAGCAGGTCATAGCTGCTTTAAAACGTACGGTACTTCGACTTTGTTGCGAAGAAGTGGACTTTCAGAAAATAAAGAAGGGTTCGTAATTCTTATTTTGTGGCGTTGTATACATATGTAATCACTAAAATATCTGTTAATAAAAACATAAATTACACCAGCTGAAATAACATGAATAGCATGTTATTTACTTTTTCTTATTCATTTATAAATATTTGCAATATTTCTTGTTCATATACATTCTAATATTACAATAAAAAAAATAAATAAATCACAATTTTTTTATTTTCAAAACAGGTAAAACGGAAGAACTCTGGTTGATTTATAAAGGACTCAATAGTCCACGTGGAAAAGATTTCGTACGCCAGTTTGAAACCATACACAAATGTTTTATTGACGTTTTACAAAGTGGCGTGTTGGTTTTGCCACCCAAAAGGTAATTACATGAATAACGATTCTTCAAAAAGGAACGAAATCATTTTTTTTCTGTAATCATCCGACTTATAAGAGTATATTTAGAACATCTAACATTTCAGGCATCGTGCAAAATATGTTAAAGATCTGGCCATGGGTTACGTGCATTTTGTTTAAATCTTCTTCAGGCTTGGGGCTATAATTAGGATATAATTTCTTTCCTTACCTAGCATTTCATATCTATGGTATCACACCATCAATCATGACTTGTTTTTTAATCTAATTTTCTGCAGTATTCTTTTCATTGAACGTTGAACGTAAAATGCAACGTCTTATATCACAGTCATGTAATATACTAGTATGATACATGCTTTGAAGGAGCAAAGTTTTTGCTAAAAGATTGTCACCAACAATGCCCGACTCAGTGGACTCCCGTTGTTCTTCTAGCGCCAGTTCAGCCTCTGCGAGGAAGGAACAAACACATATGTTTTCAAAACTGATGGTAGGCTGTTTTTACCATATGTTTATATCCATTAGCAAAATTGTGTGACTATAACATGATTAGTTTTCCATTGTTATAAAAGTAAGAATTAAGTGAATAAAATGATTAGCTTAGTGCTACATAGATATATAAGTTACACATACATGCTATCGTGGTATTATTATATCATTGATTTCTCTTTACATTGATCTAGTACTTGTAAATTTTCAATATCTTCTATTTTGTTATTTGAAACATTCTTATCTAAATAATATTTTTAATAAGAATACGAATAGGACTGTTCTTGGAACTTTGGTAATACTGGCATCTATTTGTATTTATTTTAGGTGACTTTTAGTATTTATGTGTTGTATCATCATGCACTTGCTATTTGTTAATGACAGAAATCATTTTGTGCCCTCTGTCAATGTAAGCGTATAAACATTTTTATGATGACTAAGTATTTACCATTGCAAGGATGACGCAGTATTTGACAGAAATATAACACCCCTCATGGCACAGCCTAATCTGCTAGCAAGGTAATTATACAATACAGATATTGACATTGTATACAATGTACTTTTAATATTTTCCTTTCATAATATGATATTCGTTCTTGATATCTCCTGCATAATGTAAAGAAGACTTTCGCAGCGAATTCATGTTCTACTTCATGTTACAATCTACTCATAATTTTATTCAAGTTCTCACACTGTTATTTGGTTGATATCCATACAATCTTTACACTCGCTAATTTTTGCCAAAAATAAATTTTCATATCGATTGCGATTGAACAAAAAAAAATGCATTTAATTTGTGCAAACAAATTTTAACAGGCAGAATTCAACACCACTTGTGTCAAACATTAATCGTTTGAAAATCGGAGGATTGTCAGTTACATTGAAAAAAGGGCAAATAGTGAATGAAATGGTAAGGCAATATGAATCTGTTCATGAATTTTAAACAGAATAAAACTATTACAGAAGAACAATAAACTTTTATGAAATTATGACGATAATGATGTTAATAACATTAATCATAACCTTACTGTATGCGTTCGGCGAATATAAATGATGTCAAAATAATAAAAAATATATCTGGCTGTATTATACTGTTGCTGTTTTTATAACAACCCTCGATACATCTCATACATTTTAAATTTATTAAGTAAAGTGTTTCACCTATTTCAGGCAGATGCTCTTGTTAATATTGTGTCTTCAAATCATTCTATTGGAGAGAGCGTGTTGTCCAAAGAATTCGTTAAAAAAGCTGGCAGTGAATTAGTTTTGGTATGTGTATAGTTAAATATAAGGGTTATTTACAATCATCAATTTATATGAGGGGTCCTCCGTGGTAGAGTGGTTAATGTCTCAGATTAGTAATCACTAGCCCTACAATGGTGCGAGTTCGAATTTTACCCGGTACGAATGAGCTGTCAAGCTTGCTTACAGTCGGTCGGTCGGTGGTTCTACAGAGGTGTATGTCTGTTCCACCGTTAAAAATCCATTTGACCCTGGGAGTTGGTGCAATGTTATACCGAACAACCGCCACATTTCAGATGATGTTAAACATTACGTGTAATGACATACAAATAGAGACGAAAAAGATAACAATATGCATACCTTATATTTTATATAAGGATATTTGACTCATGTCTGATACGCCACTATTTGAAGCAAACATTTATATTATTTTCAGTGGGTGATAGCTAGGTCTAGTAGTCTAACTAATTCTATACAGTTATTTAAGTTGCATTGTTACATAAATCTCATTTAATAGGCATGTTAAATAAAATTTGCCTTTAGGTATGTATACATGTAACTGAATTTACTGCTTCAACTGGATAAAATGTTTGTAAATGCATGACTACTTCATCTTGTATTATATGTAACTGTTAAGTTTTGTATGTTACAGATTCTAAAACAAGAAAAGCTATCCTGTCAGGATGATCGACGTTTTGTTATTGCCACTGATTCAGCAGGCATGAATAACTGTTCTACTATACTACATGTAGCCTTGAGAAAAGGAGAGGCATATTGTACTAGTGTATGTTGAATTATCAAACTTGAATATAAAACGAAAGCGTGTAGTTAAGAAGAATGTTAAAGATGCATGCCAAAACCTTTTTTGTCTTTTGCATCTTGACCATTAACTGATTTCTGAAAGAAAAATACGACATTTTGCATTAATGGTTACACAAATTCCATGATTATCTTGAAGCATAGCACATGCAATCTGTTGGCTTTTCTTGGATACCGTCATTATCACTTTGCTTATTCCTGTAATTCGATTTTTCATTTCTCTTTCTTTCAATTGAGTTAATTGATGCATCAAAACTGTCTAATTCACGAAATGTTTATTTAGGTTGTTGCTGCTGCAATGAAAGAAATATTGGATCTCTGTGAATCAAGATCATGTAAGAGTGTAGCTATCCCACCACTTGGAGTTGGTAGAATGTACAAATATCCTCCAGAAACAGTCATAAAAGTGATGTTGGCAGCAATTAAGAAAAGTGGAACGCGAAGGATCTTGCAGGTATTTGTTCATTACGTTATAGATAGTTTGTTTGTTCTGTTTACCATATCAATATATGTTTCCATTAGTTTGTAAATAGCGAGAAGATCATCGTTTTAGCATACACTATCAGACATGCAATGGAGAGCAAATTATCATCCTTTATGAAAAATATTACTGCAGTCATTTCTTATTATATATCATCACACATATTCAAGAATGCATGTGATATTTACACTGAACATTGACTCTAACATTTACACTTTGTAATTGTTGTGTGGAATAAGACTATTAACGATGATACCTGGGTTCCAAATGGTTGATTTTGTTTTCAAAATTGCTGATAGAATATAATTATCATATACTTATTCTTCATTAAAATTAAAATTTATTGCCTGGTTTGAATGGAATGATTAAGAGGATTTTTTGTTCATTTAGTATTTCATTGAAATCTAGTGGAAGTGTTTGTTCGTGTATCATACACATACGTTGTTATTCGTGATACATTAAGTCATTCTTTAATAAAAATATATGTACGCGAATCGTATTTACAAATATGGTATCTTTTTGCAGACGGTTACGTTTGTTACATACGATCAAGATACCCACAGTGTGTTTGAGAATGAGTTTCAATCATTAACCACTCAGTCCTCTCAACCAATGCGACCAAACTTGCAGTTAGGTCGAGTCTCAAGTGACCAACATGCACTTTATTCATATGGAACAAGGCTTTCTACAAGTGAGGAAGTAACCCCGCGGCTGTCCAGTGCAAATAGCCAAGGTAAACAGAAAACTCTTCCTGAATGTTTGCTGTTTGATGGTTTGTTATATTCTAATGAGTGGCTTATTATATATACATATTATATATATTGTCCATGTTATAGTAAGTAATTCATATTCATTTACTAGTTATTGTGTGAGCTTCGATTTTCCTTTATATTTTTTTAATTCGGTTGTCTGAAATACTGTGCATAATTTTGTCTGCTTTTTATATGCATTTTGAGTTATTTTTGGCTTGGAGCTACGGCTCCAAGCCTATGTATTGTTTTCGGTTACGTTTGTTCCCTAGATGCTGGTAGATGCAATACGAAAGCTGGGTACAAGTGCAAAAAAATGTTAAGAGTCCGGCGATTGGTTGAGGGCTATATGTTAACAGTCCGATGATTGGTTTACGCTGGGTGAATCGGTATCACGTGACTTGAGTGTACCAACTTCACTGTGCTAGTCTGTTATGAAATCAGGGTGTTTCACTATAGATCGGTTTGTTCTATTAACATTAATTACACGTAGAGGTACTCATTTTAAACTGCCTAGATTTTTTTTCTGTTACTATGTACAATATGTTTAAATCAATTATTTTAATCATTACTGAAAGCAGAGACATGTTATCTATGTCTCTGCTGAAAGACATATTAGCGGAGGATTGTTCAAAAGAATTTAAGGAACCCCTTTTATAATGTAACCTGCGAAACGCTATTGCCGCCAATAATTCTGTCACGTAATCTTGATGTGCACATTTGCGAGTCTATTGTAAAAACGGGGCGTTTCACTAAAAATCGGCATGTTCCATCAACCGTTATGACACGAAAAGATAAGATATTTTAACGCAGTCTCATTTTTTTACTTTACGACCTCTTTGTTTAATTATAAACATAAATGCTGAAAGTAATTATTAAGTGGAGGATTAGTTATTTTAATGAAATACACCCCTACTATAATTCAACTTGCGAAATGCTGTCTCTGATGCAATTTTGCCGCCAATTCTCTTGTTATTGAGCAGGTCAGAACGTTTTTTTATTATGCATATTTATTTATTACCTGGATATAATCAATAGATTTTTTAGGAAACGATTTAGTACGGCCAATTTTACACCGCGCATGGGTTTAGAGATTTCTTTTTTTATGACAGTGTTCTCTTCTCAAAACAAACGAAGTTATAAGTAATTCTATGCTTTATTGCATGTTTCATCAATGCGTTTGTTCGATGTTAGATTGTTAGTTAGTAAATGAATTCCTAGGCAGAGCCCATCATAGTACGTCTAGTAGTGTCATACTAGCCCCCCCCCCCCAGTTTTTGTATGTGCCTTTGACGATGATACGTATACGCATTACATTGCAGTTCATCGTCATAACAACTTGTTCTTTAAAAGCTTACAGATAAACGATTCAAAATGAGTTGCGTTCGTTTTCCTATTTAACGCACATTTTTCCGTAAAACTTGTGTACCGTACGATGAATTATTGTAAAATCTATTAACATGACCAAAAATATACCTTCAACGGGCGAAAGGTTACCTGTTGAATTTGAAAGAGGACAATTCCATAACTTTAAGGAAACTTTATTATGTATTTGTTCCGACTAGAAAAAGTCTGGATTATTTCCGTTTTGCTTGTTTATTTTACAAAAACATTATCTAACATTTTGCACATGTTCTTTTGGTAGCATTGTAATTACCATTAATAAACTCTGAGATTAAAATTGTATTATTAGTATTACTGATTTATAAGTATGTTGTAATAGAAGCTATTTTAGGGTCAGAAAGTTAATATTAATTACAATGATGATAGTATTTAAGACAGATGGCATTATTTATACTCTAAAGCCAATTAATTAATATATATATTTATTAGGTTTTATGAGCCCAAGAACAAAACCAGCTAATGCGCCCAAACCAACAGTGTGTGTTTCTCGTTTTCCTGATGATAAGCCTATTGCCCATCTTCAAGTACATGTAATACATGTTGGCGATACTGACGATAATAAAGCTGCCAGAGATCTTGTTAAAGAGGTGGAGGAAGAGTTTTTACACGAAGAAATTCTCGCAAAGACAACCGTTATTTCGAAGGAAACAAAACAGAAAATTGTAGACAACTTGGTATCACATGATGTTAAATCATTCAAAGGTATTTAAGTTAAAACATCCTTTTAATACAGAAAAAAAACTAGAAAATAGAAATATGTCTGGTTTACGTCTTCAAAGTTATGCTAGTCTGAGAAAAATTAATATATTTTGCAAATTAAATCACTAGTAAGTTAATTATTTTCTTCAAAACTCAATTAATTTCTTTAATAACTTTAGTTGAAATATTATTTCAGTTGGCGACAAATATGTTTTTAAAGGGCAGAAGGAAAATGTCAATGCCGCTTATAAGGAAGTTCTGCAAATCCTTCTAGATGATAAAGAATCTTCGAAACGTGTATTGAAACAGTCTCCACGTGGGAAACCTGGGACTACAGAGTATGTATCGGATATGATTGATTCGGAACCAGCAGTTCCAAAACATTGGAAATTGTTCAAGTCTGGTAGTATCATAAAAACGGTGCTTAAGGAGGGTCGAAATGATAGAGTTCGCAAAATTACTCTGAGAAATACCAGTCCTGCATATCAGGCAATACACCAGATGTTTCAATCTAACATTGAATTAAACAAAGTAGGACTTGGCCAGGATGCTGTCGGTATTACATATACTAGGCTAAACATCATAGAAATTCAGAGAATCGAAAATGTCAATTTGTATGAACAGTTCGCAAGAAAAAGAATTGAATTGTACCAAAAACTTCACAGTGCAGGGATGGTGGGCTTTCCAAAAATCAAGAACTTGCGTAATTGTAGTGGACAGATAGAGACAGCCCAGTATATGGATTTTGTTCAAGACACACATGAAGGGCTAAATGAGTTTTTACTCTTTCATGGGACAAAACCGGAACTCACTGAAGTAATTTGTAATGGAGGGTTTGATGAACGCAGAGGAAGCGGAAGAGCGATGTTTGGTCAAGGTATATATGGAGCTGAGAAGTCAATGAAAGCAGACCAATATACAGGTACATTAAGCATGCGTGTCATACCTTTTAAGAAACTGATAAATACTTCTGAATGACTGATGATGTCTCCAGTTATCATAATCTTCATTTATCGGTCGACAGCTTCATTTTGTTATTTAAAATTGATAGAATCTAAGTTTACTATTCGGACATAGTATTGTGCGAAATTTCAGAAATTTAACGAAACATTCCTTTGTCGTAAAATAAACAGAAACTATCGACTGTGGTGCCAGGGGTTAGGGTTAGGAGCTAAAATTATACGCATACAGCGACCGTGTAATTATTCCGCTTTGACAGTTAAATAAAATCGCACTATAATTATTCTAATATACCTTATCAAGTATCAAATTATTAAGTCTCTTCTCCTTCCAAATTAACTTGCTCTAAAATCCGTCTTTATTAGTCTTTACATGAATAATTTTGATAATTCCAGATAGTAAGCACGGAAGGATTACAGGTCAAGGACAGATGAAGTATATGTTTTTGATGCGTATGATGCTTGGTAACTCTTATTTATGCACAAATAACAACCCTCCTAAATACTGCCGACCTCCATGTACAACATGCCAAGATGATAAATGTAACAACCACGACCATGTTGGTCCTTTGGGACATTTGTATGATTCCGTGACTGGAGACAATGGAAAACTATTTAGGGAGTTTGTCGTGTATGACAGAAGCCTTTGTTATCCTGAATATCTCATTACATACGAGAGAATTTAAGATAAGGCTGTTGAGATAAGATGAGGTGTTGGTGCTCCCCTTGAAAACGATCCTGATTGAGCATTGAAATTAATAAATTCAACCAATCAGTATCGTTGTAACAGAAGCATCAACCAATCCTAAATGTTTGCATAGACTGGTCTAGGCAGAATTTATATTTGGCGCACTTAAATCCGGAATTGTTCTGGAACGAGAAAAAGCTAACCTCATGTTCGTTCTGTCCGCGTTCTAATTATGTGATTAAGAGTCAAGATGTTTATAAATGACATACAACTTACTGTGAAAGTGAACAGGATGGAAACTCTAACGAGGTTTTCACCGCATAGAACGCTATTATATATTGTATTGTACTTGTCGTTCGTGGGGATTCTATTGACCGGTATATTCAGATTGCCTTAGTTTCATTTTTTTTACGCTTGCACAAATTATAGCAAATTGTAAATGATAGTATAGGCACCGTAAACTGTGTGTACGGTGCTAGGTCTTTATTTTTTCTTCCTATTTTATAACAAAGCATATACAAGCATATTTGACATACCGTTAAAAAGTATGCTCTTAAACGATCTTTCAAAATTTCGATAGAATTAGCTGCCTTATTTTGGCTATAAAGTTTGTTCACAGGTGTACATACTTGTAAAGAAATATGTATTTTCAAATTGTGATAGCTAGGCGTTTGATTCGATTTATTTCTATTTATAAATGTAATGTCATTTGGTTTTGAAACATATGATTGCTTTTGTTTATTTTCTTATCTCGTTATTATTGTAATTCATGTTGCTTTTCATGATTATACCCTTCTAAAATAGAACTGTATATAGGAGTCACTTCGTCTGTCTGTCGGTTGGTCGGTCGCCCGAATCGTGTCCGTTCTGTCTGTCATTCATTGGAAGATTTTAAAATAACTTATGGCAAATGTCAACCACCATTACATGATTTGTCGCACGCGATTTGTCCGTCCGTAACTAAGATTGTCCAACCAATAACTACAGAAAAATGATTTGGTCTATGCTCTTCAGACTTTATTGGAAGGTTGGTCATCACATGTAGATGAGCCCAGTACGTCAAGGTCAAGGTCACAGCGACCTTCAGCCCAAAACCCTTGTCCGACCAATAACTAGAGGACGATATGTCCTAGGCTCTTCATATTTGGTTAGGAAGTTGTTCATGAAAAACCTTCTACAACCAATGACTAGAATACGATTTTACAAAGGCTCTTCACGATTGGTTTGGAGGTTGGCCATCATATGTAGATGACCCCTATTGATTTTTAGGTATGTCAAAAGTCGAGAACACAGTGACACAAGTTCAATAGGTCAAAAGTCGAGGTGTTACTATCCAGTTGGCCATTAGGGGTATTCATGTTTCAAAAACACTTCTTGTTGTGTCCGCTCAGTAACTTCGTCATTCATTTGAGGATTTTAAAACAACTTACCACAAACGTTAACCACCACTAGATGATGTATCGTGCGCAACTCCCATGGCTTTAGCTTCATCATCTATGCAGCATGTGGGTGTGGTTGTCACCTTGTTACATAGTTTGAGCTACAATGCTTGATTTCCGTCGGTCTATATTTATTGACACAAATTAATATATATTTTATGTCAATTCTATTTGTTTTGTACATGTGCCTGAGTACTTTGGTCATAATTATGCAATACGATTCAGTTAGTATTGTTTGAAGTTTTAAATGACATGTGTGAATTTATTATTACGATCATTAATGACCGTGCTTTATCGAATTTGCATTACCTTATCGCATAACTGTCTCTCATTCAGAGGTTATCATTGTCATCATTTGTATGTATTAAACAGTTTAGACTATATTTTACCTCTTCAAAATTTCTATGTTGCATATCTGCTTACATTAAATAGTTTAGTGTATCTCTCTGTTACTTCATTACTTAGTTCAAATTGTTTAAGTTCCATATTTACATATTTCCTTTTCTTAATAGCCATCAGCGATTAGGTCGCTGAAGCATGTTGCAATTTGATAATAAAATATAAGTCAGGCGATTGTTTTACTTGCTTAATAATAGACGACCGTCCCAGTAATAGGACCGCTTTTCTAAAGTGCCAAAATTTTCACTTACCGTTTCACTGACTGAAAGATCCTAAAATATGACAAGTCCGATATTCCGTACATGTACCCAATGGAATGGTGTATACTGTTGAGGCACATGTACATGCTCAGACTATATTGATCAGAAACATAGTGAAATAGACAGTATCAAACGATGATTATGTTAACAATTGTTATGATGAAAATGTATCACATACCCGTGCCATTTTGGCCGTGCCGTAAAACGGTATGATACGGATGTGCATATAATATGTAAATGAGTTGATCCACATGAATTTATTCCTACGCCGTTTGTAAACAACACAAATTAACGGAAATGGGGAAGCAACCATCGTGCAAAAAGTTTATCGGGGCTTTGGAATATTCTACATAGTAAAAATGCTCCCTATTAAAAAGCCTTATTACGCATGTGTCACTCTTTTATTAGTAGTAATGTCAAATAGGTATGTTTGTTTTTGCCGTATTTTCAGGGTATGTCGTAATAAGAGTATTAAATTCATGTAGATTCCGTCTTGAATTTATTGAACTCGTTGAATAAAACAGTATGAAGCGAAACAGTATGAAGCGAGCCTCTGGCTTCATACTGTTTTATTCAACGAGTTCAATAATTTCAATACGAAATTCACACTCATTTAATATCCTCTGTTTATGAAACTACGATGATTTCAGTTTATATTCATACGTCATCAATTATTATAGCTTCAATTTAAAATAAAGCTATAAAGCTGTTCAGTATTTGTTTATTGTATATAATGGGTAGCAGATATAATACAACAACAACAAACACTAAATTTCTACAGGTATTTCGGAGGTTTTATGAAATAATCTGTACACTTAATAGACTGACTAGCTATTAAGAACGCTCGGCGGTTTTCATAGCGAAACTTAATTGTATTTTCGTAACTCTACAGCAAAATGAGTGTCCAATGTTGACAAACCGACTATACATTTAATGGAAAATAAGGACAATGTTGACAAACCGACTATACATTTAATGGAAAATAAGGACAATGTTGACAAACCGACTATACATTTAATGGAAAATAAGGACAATGTTGACAAACCGACTATACATTTAATGGAAAATAAGGACAATGTTGACAAACCGACTATACATTTAATGGAAAAAAACCGAACATGTCTGAGTAATATTTTGTGTTCAGCCAAAGTAATTGTATGTCCGGTTACGCAGATATCGTCATTTTCACAAACCTCCTACAAATTCATCATTCGATTTAATGTTGCTCAAGAATTCAAATTTTCAAAGGTAGTCAAAGAACGCTGTGTACAGCAAGATATCAATCTCAGTCCTTTAGTATCTCTTTACACAACTTCGTTGAGTGACTTTTCGACACATAATTCACTTTTTCACACAATCCACTACTCTTACGGTTGTTGTGATGATCTGCCTCACGGCTATAATACATTATACACTAGGTAAGTTTCCTAGAGTTAAATCGCATAAGTGTCTTTGGTACCAAAATTTCTATTTCTCTCACCCATATCTTCACTATCGGTACGACAGTTACCAGTCAGTTATCAAAACTATTTTGCGGTTCGTTTTTGACTTGTTCTTTCTTAAAAATGGCTAATTCACAGCCGGTGTCTCTCAAGGTCTTCAGCTCATTCTGGTTTGAAAACCGTTATGTAAGTCTGAGTCTCTGATCTTCTGGTACTATCCAACATTTCTATCACACAACTGCCAGAGAACATCGGTAAAGATTCGCCATTTTCATATTTATTCTTACCACATTCTATATTGTTCTTGACGTCTTTATACGGGCACTGGGAGTAGATATCTTTCGATCCCACTTCGGCCTAACATACTTCCATTTGCAACCCTGTTTCTGCAATAAGTCGACATCTTACAAAGGAAAGGAAACACGTCCTGCTTTTAAGTATGTTCCTTTCTTCACTGATTGCTGTTTTTTTTGTTTTCTTAAATTGCATTAAAAATCTCACTATAGTAGGTTAACTTTTTTATCTTAACCTTTTGTTTGAATCACGATATTAAGATTACCAACGGGACACGAACAATCTCTTTATTGAGATGGTGTCTCAGTATCAAGTTGAGATATGGAAAGTTATAAGACAGTCTGTTCGATTATTATTAGTAACCATTATAATGAGTTGGTCGTAATGATGAAGATATCTGTTATTGTGGGTTTACTATTTTATTTGTTTTGTCCAGTCGAACTCGACTTTAAGTCGTAAATAAGGACGCAATTTGTACAACGGTAGATAACTCTATATGCTTGTATAAATGTCACGGAAGAAATGCAGAAGTACAGTGTGGCGTATTTAAATGGATAAAATCAATAACTGCCGTACTGCAGATATATAGCTGTTGCGCGTTAAGCAATTTATATGCAAAACTTGTTTTCTTTAAAGCCTAAACATGTTTTTGGAAGCCTCCTGTTTCTAAAATTGCCTTTAGACCTAACAAATCAATGACCAGATAAACTTGGCTATATCCTGTCAGCAGATCACGTGGTTTGTTTTATTTTCTTTCATTACTTTGTATAATAAGCTCTTTACAAATTAGTGTGCTATGATACTTTTTATTAGCTCACCTGATTCATCAGGTGAGCTCTTAGGATCGGTGAATGTCCGTCGTCCGTCCACAATTTGTTTACACTCTAGCAACCGCAACTCTTTACGAATCTTGATTAAACTTGCTCACAATGTATATGGCCACAATGTCTCGGCTAAGTTCGATTATGGGCAAAATCTGATAATAACTTCTAGAGTAAAGGGCCCTTCAATTACAAAATTTGCTATGTTTAGCTTGTTTACACTCTAGCGCCTTCATTTATTCACCAATCCTAATAATATTTTCAGTAAATGTGTAGAACCAAAAGATCTTGGACAAGTTCGATTATGGGCAATATCGGACCAGAACTTCAAGAGTTATGGGCCCTTGACTTAGAAAATTTACTATATTTGAGTTTGTTTACACTCTAACACATTCATTTATTCACTAATCCTAATCATATTTTCAGTAAATGTGTATAACCAAGAGATCCTGGACAAGTTAGATTATGGGCGGAATCGGACCAGAACTTCAAGAGTTATGGGCCCTTGACTTTGAACATTTGCTATATTTTAGCTTGTTTACACTCTAGCACCTACATTTATTCACCGATCCTAATAATATTTTCAGTAAATGTGTATAACCGAAAGATCTTGGACAAGTTCGATTATGGACAGAATCGGACCCAAACTCCAAGAGTTATGGGCCCTTGATTTTGAAAATTTGCGATATTTTAGCTTGTTTACACACTAGCGCCTTCATTTATACACCGATCCTAATAATATTTTCAGTAAATGTGTATAACCAAAAGATCTCGAACAAGTTCGATTATGGGTATATGATTTAATCATATTTACAATGAATGTGTATTACCTCATGGTTTTGGACATGTTAAGTTATGGGTGGAATCGGACCACAACTTCAAGAGTTATGGACCCTTGGATTAGAAAATTTGCTACGTTTTAGCTTGTTTAACAGTATTATACCTTCATTGTTGGTTTAGATCTCAAAATCTACGTAAAAATGAGTTTTACGAGATGGAAACTATATTACCTGGTCATTGATTATTGGCCTTGGTTCTCAGGTGAGCGATAAAGGGCCAATGTGGCCCTCTTGTTTCAAATATCATGATAATTGCGTGGGATTTTTTTACTGTCGCGTCATGAGGCAATACATGTGTTTTAAATCCAAGTTAATGGAGTTTTGGGATTTGTTGCCCATTTTAGCTAGCTTTTTAATTAGAAATCCCACGTGATACACTTTCTCAATCTCGGCACCAACCACGCATATGCAGAAATCTTGTTTCGGCTTTGGGTGATGTTTTTCGCAGAGGTGTATGAGCCCTCTTTTTATCTGTAATTCTTGGCATGACGTATTAATTATTCAGAAGAAATTCCTCATTCTTTTGGATGATTCAGGGGAAACTTTTCCATCCATTGAGTGAAATCTACAAGCGTAAAAAGTCTTAAGACTATGCACACTTATAGCGAGTCTGCAGTTGTTTAATGTGTACTTCTTGTAGTTGTAAAATTTGTAAAGTATAAATGTACGAAAATGGACTCTTGCGGTCGAAATAAAGTTATATACCGTTCTTGACAAACATTTGATGAACTGACCTAACATTAACATTTCAAGGCGTGACCTAATTGGACTGCTAGCGATAAGTAGTGTTCACACGTATTAGTTATCGTTCATATTTTGAATTTTATGGGATATATCACAAGCGACGCGGAGCGGAGCGCAGTGATATGTCGCATAAAATTCAAAATATGAACGATAACTGATTTACAGTGTCTTAATTTCTGTACAGACAGCGTAATAAGTGACGTATTTTCTCCATATCAGGTTCAAGGCACATTTTATGCGATATATTTTTCAAATTTCAAATGAAATGCGGACATTTCATTGGACGAGAAATTAGGACAAAATGTAAGGTACTATAACGGTTATTTAGAAATTTCATAAAAATCATACTTTTGGTTTCGACAGTGTAAATAACATTAAAGAAACTTCGTGATTGTCTGTTTAAAAGACATGTATTTCTTGCTTCAATGTTTCATGCAATTTGTCAGCATTTCAAAAAAAGTTCTATGTCAGACCCTATCGAAACAAATCATGCAAATATAATATACAAATTACCTGTAAAATTGTATAAATAGAAATCGTGAGACTGACATAACAGTTTGTCCTAATTTCTCGTCCAATGAAATGTCCGCATTTCATTTGAAATTTGACAAATATATCGCATAAAATGTGCCTAAGACCTGATATGGAGAAAATACGTCACTTATTTGTCTGTTTGTACAGAAATTAAGACAAACTGTAAATCAGTTATCGTTCATATTTTGAATTTTATGCGACATATCAATGCGCTCCGCTCCGCGTCGCTTGTGATATATCCCATAAAATTCAAAATATGAATGATAACTAATACTTACAAATAAAATGTAATTATATACTGTAAGGAGTGGTTTTCTGAAAATAACTTTAAAAAGGCTGATAATCTCTTAATGAGTGTCAAATTTTCACGCGTAATGGGGTCATTATTTAACGGTATGGGTAAATTTTTAACCTTGAAAAATGACTCCTGGAATAAGATGCCCTGACCTTACAACGCAATGTGATCATCAAATCGCTGCAACGGTTGTTTTTTATATACAAAACAAATTAGTCAATCGTGTTAATTCAGTAAAGCTCACGGCTGGTAGAATGTTTAGTGTGTGCGATTGATACTGATCATTTTATATAACTGGGCTTTGGGTTTTAAATGGGATTATGATACATGATAATTTACTAGCCTTTGTATTATATGAGGTTGCCATTATAATGTTGGCACGATGAACAGCCCTAAGATAAGGACACAAAGAACAATCAGTTACATAGTGGTATTATGGACTATTGGTTACATGTTGACATGATGAACTATCCTTATTTAGGAACGGAGTTCCTATAGGTATTCACCATATTTTATAGCGACAAAACAGTGACGCCTCTCATCCGCGTTGAAAAATAGCACCACTTGTAATATAAGTATACATTGCAGACTTTGCAGTTTTGATATATGTTGGAGATATATTGCAGGATTCTGCTGATTTTGAAAGCACGGAAAATATGTTGGTAATTTAAACTGTAAAACTTACAAGTATAATAATTAAGTATTCGTCCACACTAAAGTTCATTCATAATCTGTCCTGGTGACAAGATTTACTGGATACTGGAAATAGTTTCATTCACAAAAGTAGTGCCACAATCTCAGTGTAGAGAGTTACATAATGACACAGGGTCAGAAGTTCAGTACAGACGGTTTATACAGTTCAATGTGTGTATACAAATCAAAGCGCTGAAGGTACTGAATTTATTTGGGTTTTCAGCTAGTAATTTCTCACTGCATGTTATGACTTTTAGTGTGTAGCTTTTCCTTGATAATTGTGGTTAATTGGCTTAAAGATGTACATTTTTTCAAGACTATATACTTGACCCTCAAACAGTTTATGACGTTTCATGAATTGTTCATCAAAGTTAATCAAAGAGTTCATCAACTGAACAATTCATGAAACTTAACGAACTGTTCCTGAACATCAGAAGAAGTTCGTGATCCGTTCAAGAAGTATCATGAATTTTTAATCAAAGTTTATCAAAGGTTCATCAAAATAATTCATCAATAATCCATGAACCTAATGAAAAACACATTTTTGATAAAGACTGCCTAAGGTTCATAAATTAGTTCATGGACATTTGTTCATGAACTTCATGTCCAATTCATGAGTAAACTGATGAACATTTCGTGAACTGTTCATCAAATTCTCGACAGGGACAGGCCTTTAATATTTTAAGTCTGGTTTTATCTAACACATGTAAACTTCGTTCCTGACAGTACTCTCAGTGCTTTGATATCTTGAATGATGAACTGTCATCACATGTTGGCATGACGCACAGTCCTAAAATATTGACATTATGCACAGTACTAAAATATTGACATTATATGGAGTCCTAACAATCTGGCATGATGAACAGTCCTCAAATATTAACATGATAATACAATGTATATAAAATTATGTCCCGAAACTATTTTGTCAACATTTCTGTATTATGCCTTCCCATCAGTACCTTCAGTGCTTTCGTTGTTTCTGGTTACCCGACCAACACTGTTTTTTTCGGCGACCCGAGACTTTCCATTGCCAAAGAGGAACGGGAAATCCACTTTCTCACTGTGTTACCTTTCCAAACGCTTTCATTAGCAAAAAAGCCCCAACTACCTATTCTATTGTAATGAGCATGTAATCAAAAATGAATATTTTTTATAGGAATAATGATAACATCAAACAATTTCCCTACTACCTACCTATCCTATTGTTTATGATTATGTCACCAGAAACAAACAATTTTTTAAGCCTAACTGGATCTACGTTCTTTACGATTTTATGTATTAGTTATCGTTCATATTTTGAATTTTATGGGATATATCACAAGCGACGCGAAGCGAAGCGCAGTGATATGTCGCATAAAATTCATAATACAAAAAGTACCACTAGGCATCGATGTGACCTAAGTTTCTTTTCATTAGCTACAGAGTAAATTTCTTTATTCCTTCGGAATGTCATACCCTCTCCGGTGTAAATCGAAAGAAAATCAAATTTGTTATCACTCACGGTGGACGAATCATTCAATTGATGTATACCTAAGTCATTACGATTCAATATTCCACGCTTTCGTCGATTTCGCTTCTCAGCTGCCATAATTGCACAGATTAAACGCCGTACCATTTTCGTGCCGTTTCGGCTCAACGATTGGTCAAAATCGGAGGTGTGGCAACCTTCACCTTTAACAGTCATTTTGCCAAAGAGAGTTTGAATCGTCAAATAATGAATCGTAATGCCTTAGGTACCCATCAATGGAATGATTCGTCGACCGTGAGTAATAGCAAATTTGATTTTCTTTCGATTTACACCGGAGTGGGTATGAAATTCTGAAGGAATAAAGAAATTTACTCTGTAGCTAATGAAATTTTTTTTAGGTCACATCGATGCCTAGTGGTACTTTTTGTAAGTTGGAGGGCTTATTGCTCCAGTTCAGAGGAATGGATGGATATAAGAGTGGATGGTGGTTAAAGAGAAATTATTCCTGCGTCGAATAAGACCAGGCTTTTAAGAATCGGTTTAGAATTGTTACATCAGGACCTTGATGAACATGACCGGTGTGATTTCTGAGCCCAGGAGTTCTATACCTTTACTCTATAATATATATAAGGTGAAACAAAAATTTTTTTTGTGTGAAACTTCATTTTGCTGTTATCACACGCCGGTAGCCTGTGATATGAACGATAACTGATTTACAGTTTGTCCTGATTTCTGTCACGTATGCATGTTTGTCTCGACGAAAACTGTCAATCATCACTATATATGTAATTTGACGCCGCCCACAAAATACCCCCGTTCAGAGGGAAATTAAAAAGAAGGCGGGGGCATTCAGTGTGCTTTATATGCGTTAATAAGAGATACGAGCCAACATTTACCTGTAACAACGGGTTTTCACTTAGCTTACGACGAATTCTAGATCTATGGTTGTTTTATTCTTGAGGAACGGGTTTTGTCTTAGTTATTATATAAATTATCAATACTCAGAAATGCATGATTTCAATGTTTTGTACTGTTTGACCATTCTTCAATTTGGTCCATTAGGCCTATGCAGCGTTATTTACAGTTTTCGGCCGTTCTGTTTCTTGCCAAACTTCTTGTATTCTTGCACATGTTTAAGTTCGAGTCCGGCTTGGATAGGAAAACCTTGCAAGTGTGGTGTCTAGCACCGGCCCAGATGCTATACAACTTACACTCGACTTCTGAGCATCAAATCCATTCCATTCTCAACGTATTATTGTTGAATACATATAAGGTGCTGGTTGACTTATAAAATGCACATTCAGGTTGATTATGATGATGTAAGATTCATGTATCTACATGTATTTATGATTAATTATTACAACCATGGAACTTGGTACTACTACCAAGGAACGATGGCAAGATGGACTGCCCGCTTGTATTTGACTGAATTTCTGTTGTAAACGGGCATTAAATTCAACAAAAATAGCGAAAGTCATGGAAAATTCGTATGCTGTACGACCTGGTTCAAATGACGCAATCTCCCTCGAAGTCTATGAGTAGTTTAAACTCCGCCTACTTTATTGCACGGTTAAGGATGACGTAATAAAACTGATGCAACTTGCACCGCCCTATTCTGCGCTTGGTCACGTAGCACACAAATTCGACTTATTTTCTCCATATCGGGGTTTTGGCAAATTTTATGCGATATATATTTCAAATGAAATGCGGACATTTCATTGGACGAGAAATTAGGACAAACTGTAAAACCGTTTAAACTTAGAATAACATATCTTCTGCCGAACACTTAATAGTCCAGTCAAATTAACAGATGGGGTAGGACTAAATGGTACAGAATTTATTTTGTTATAAAACGATCATGTATATGATAACATACATAAAAAATAAAATAGGCCAACATCTGACCAGTTTTAACAAAATGAATAAGCTTTTCATATTCGGATAATTTCACTATCCGAAAACCGGTACAGTTGCGTATAAAATCCGTATTGTATCGTACTTTAGTGCGTCGTTCTCATTAACTGACGTCAAATAGATCAGCCTTCTATCGTATTAATGTTCTTAGGAGTTTATATACTAAGTAATCACTCTATATAGCTGAATATCTACCTATACTAAGGCATGATTTTGATAGTTGGCTATCAATAAAGAGTCCTAACCTAATGTATACTTGACCAGGCTTACGTTAATGTATTGTTGATCACGACCGAAGGCTTTTGGAGCCTGTTTTTTTTGTACTGAACGTTTCAAAAGAGGAATCTTTGGTCTAGTATCCCACTTTCTATTAAATGAGACCACGCTTTTTGCGACAAAACCGTACGTGGAGTGAATATGTATATTATATCATGGACTCCCGACTTTTTATTTGTCTAGATACACAAAAAATGAACATATGTGTTCTTCCTATTTTTGTTTATGTTTATCAATGATGCTTATAATGAAGAGTGACTTCTTGCAGAAAAAATGACCTTTTATGAAAATACAAATGGAAATAAATGTAGCAAATTTCCAACAAATGTAAACCAATGAGAAAGTAACGATAACGACTGGCTTTTCGATAATCACTGAGATTGGGATCTATCAAACATATGACAGCTTAACAATCCGCATTTTGCGCAAGTAGGTAATAAATTCAAAAATAGACATAAAAAATTATGACGTGAATGAATAAAGAATAAGCAATTAAAATATATCAACTTACTATTAAAATAATTTAAGTCTACAAAAAATAATGATTCATTTAATTTAGATTATAAATTACTAATGTTCATAGCATATGATTGGTCCAATACTGTTCAGGGTTGTTTCGTGCATGCAGGTTACTAACATGACGAGATGCTTTGTAGTTTTCGATTTAGGCTGAATATTTTAACCGAATATTACTCAAACTTATAACCAGGATAAAATCAGATTTCTGAGCGAATTTCTCATCTTTAAGGAAGACCAACTGAGTCCAAGTGTGTATGACATTTCAATTTTTAAAATAGTTAGATATATCATGGATAGTAAAGAATATAAAATGTTTTGTATTGAAGAAAAAATATGATAAACACTTATACATTTATACTTCCGTTATTTCTTTTTAAAATTGACATTGTTATCCGAAACATTGTCTTTCTGCATATATTAATGTCATGATATTTTAGGCTGAAAGTTGACATGCAATACTTGTTTTGCAAAATTAAAGAGACCTTCTACACAAATATTTAGCTGATCAATATGCCAAAATAAAACCTGACATTACCAAAACAGTTGATCAACAATACCAATAATTTGTTACGGCCGATGACAAACATACGTTCAAACGCGATTATGAGTGCAGTACTTTTTCACATGAGTTGAAAATGGTTCACTTCATACGATTGCATTATTATATCTACAAGTATTCACTGAGGTCAATCAGAACAAGTTGTTTCGTTAATTTTACTGACCAATAATCCAATTAAGACTCTTCTTTCCATGGTTTAAGGTAAATAACCCATCTCAAATTTTACATGGATGTGTTTATAAATGAAATAAGTTGAAATTAAGATTAGAACTATTAAGACACCTATAAGTAAATTGGAATGTATTGTTTCAACTCACAATAAAAAAGATGGTTTTAATAAATACATTGTTTACAATGTCAGTTTGTTCAATAGTTTATCCATATGATTCAAAAATTATTGGGATGCAGATATTTCGGCCGCGATTGCGTTCGATTGGGTTTCTCTTCTAAGCTCTTTCAGCTGGCGTACTCTCTTCATACGAGAGTCCAATTGAACCGGCCTAAGATGTTCATGTTGTGAGAGCCATTTGAGGACATAAATTATGAACTACTAATTATTACTCTGAAGAACAATCAGTTCCGCTAAACTAAGTTAACTGACTTTACAGATTATTAGAATTTTGCGTCATAAGCCATTTTGTGAATCGGGGTTTAACAGTTATATTTCTGATTTGTTAAGTTTTATATCTGTATGTTTATCAAGTGAGACCAAATTATAGCGAAGTATGACTGCAGTGTTCAGTTATCTATATTCAAAGTTTAAACAAAATACGGTAAGGCCACACCAATTTAATAGCAGCACTTGTTCATCCGATTTGTCGCTCCTATTATTATTATCAAAATTAGAAAAATAATAATATTTCTATTTTTTATTTTTGCTTCCTATTATCGCTTGCTCATTCCCACAATGTTTTCTACAGATAAGTGCTGGTCGTAAGGTACCCACATATGTCTCGGCTGAAAACTTTTCTGACTCCTTTCGTTCCTAGAACGGGTGATTCAACAATTTTCATCAGAAAACAATCAAATAAGGACATAAAAAACGCTTTTACTGGTAAACGGTACGTAACAGTTATTAAAATAAATGAACACATACCGTTTTATTCACATTATCACTTTCTTGTTTGAAAGAAGGAATCAAAGATGATATTTTTAAAAATTATTTCGCCAGCTCGCTAAAATTGGAAAAGTAAAAAGTATTATTAAAATAATTATTTCGCTCGCTCGCTTGCTTTCGTTAGAAAAAAATCTGATGAACAAGTTATTAAATTGGTGTGGCCTAATAATCATAGTTGGTGGCATTTTATTAGTGTCGGGTTAGAAATGTCTACAAGTGCATTAAATTGATACATGTACATATTTACAAAGCTTTGCCAGACTGAAGAAGTGTGAATTTTCGGACTTCATGAGGCCAGTATAGAATCAATAGGCCGCGGTCGGTAGTTAAGTGTGCTGGACTTGTTGATTTCCTTATGTGGAGAAGTTAAGTGGAGAAGTTGCCAGCTCCATGTAGGATGGTAATTAAGCTAGTACTTGTTAGAATACAGTCTGGAAGAACTGGTTTGGTAAATTGGCCGTCGTTGAATATCGTTGAAAACAGCGTTAAACGCATCAAAACAAAGACCCATTATGCATGATGGATGCAAATCAAATACCTTGGTTAGACCATATCATGATAGAGACCAGGAGCATAGTCAATTTTGACTCTGGGGTAAAAATTGTTGGATTTAGATTGAGGGATCATTAGACATGGCGTCAAATAACTAAGTTATAGGCCTTTATCGCTTTGGAGACGAATTTAGGATTTTTAACTATTTTTAGTTGCCATGGCAACAAGACTTAAAAAGGATAACTAATATTTCAGGAACTTGAAAGAGATTTACTTTCTTACGGGTTATGTTGTAAAGATCTGTAAAATTTTATCACACTTTCACGAGATATGTCTAATTTCTATGTTACCATTAGTGGGTGGGGTAATTTAACATCTAATTTTGACTTCAAACAGTACAAATGCTAAAACATCTTTTATTTTTTTTTGTATTTTTGATTTATGCAGGGCTGATATTATTCATGTTTTGTAAAATTTAATAGATATTTATAATTTATCTGATGTATTTATCAAAGTTATCGCATCAGTTAACATGCTATTGACGTATTATTTGATAAATGATGGCCTATACTTAAAACGAATTTCTGGGAAAAGGGGCGATCCGATTTTGTCCTATTTTTATCCGGATATTGTAGAAAATGTAGGCTTTCAAATGAGCTATATTTCATTTCTGTACCATTTTGTCCTGGGTTCGACCAAAATTTGTCATAACTTGACTAGACTATAACTATTTCGTCATGTCGCCTCGTTATTGTAAATTAATGTTGAATCATTTATTTTCCGAAAATGGATCGGTTTATGTGGGTCAGTTACTACGATGAATTCGAATTAGTAAGTGAATTATTTGTTCATATTGAAATTTATATTATTATTTAAACCCGGTTAGTAAATAGTCATTTTAATGACAGCTTAATATGAAATTGTTGATTCAGTTTACATGGCTTGTAAACGCATGTAGTTAATTCAGTCGATAAAACAAGTTTGTGCGACATTTTCGGAATCACCATTTTTCTGAAAATTGAACAGTCGCATTACGACCACGAGTTTTTGGTTAGGACGAAGGTAGGCGGATTTTTGTCACTCGGTTAATGTTACTGGGATTATTAATGCTTTGGCAAAAGTAAGCGAATTATTTAACTTTTCGGTAGAATTAGATATAACCAGGTTAATAACTAATTAACGGTAACTAAATACGAAAAATATCAGGCACCAACGTAAAACTTGGTTGCTAACGAAAGTAAACAAAATGCAACTTGGTATCCAGGCAGACAGTTTTCTGTACGTTGTATTAATTTTACTATATAATTTCATATGTCTATGAATGTATGTAGGCCCTTTACATATTTGAAAATGCATGAATTTAATGATGCTGTTTATACCAGTATAATATATACGATATGTACTGGCAGGTTTCGGAAAAGGGGAAGACGCTGGGTGCTGGTATAAAACATGTAAACCCCACCGCATATTTTGATATGCACGCGATTTTCAAGCCACTTTATATCATTAAGTACACCGCCCGTTCCGCTTAGGTACATCGGGATAAACGACACGTTATTTACCAGTTTAGAATTTCGAAATCTGATCAATTGTCTTTGAGCTAGTGTCAATTATATACAAAAAGTATGTAACTTAATTTATAAAGTCTACTGGATATGTTAACGAGATAAACTTGTCGAACAAACGAACAGACTATACGCAATATTAATTTATTGCATTTATTTACTGTAGTCTGATTTTATTATATTTACATTTCATTTTCAACCCAACCATTAGTGAGAAAGCATGAAATAAAAGAGAAGTAATCTTGGAGGAAAAAACAAACAGAACAAGTGTCTGTGCATCAAGAGGGATATGCAAAGCAGCAACAGTGTAATGATTGCTATGCTATGCACTTTGTCTCAATGTCCTTTGTCATTTTGAGCAATTTGCATCAACTCTAAGACTTAAGGTTTTCTATCTCTAATGCATAACCTCCATTTTGAAGAGTACTCAATTTCATGAATTTTACTGATAATTGACATATTCCCGAGGGTCATGTGTTCAAACCCCACTGGGACCATATTTAAAAAAAAGTTTTTAGGTAATGTTTTGTATTTAATACATGAATTTATACAAAAATATGAAGATGAATATATATTCAAAAATATTTTGTTAGGTTTATAGGAATTTATACATTGTTAATTAACGAAAATCAAGCAACTATGGATTTCTGACACAGATCTTTTCAAAACCGGACAGTAAAACTTTTTAAAATTTGGTGTAGACATTATATACAGATAGTAGTTATTTTGAGAACATTTCAGGAGTTGCCCTGCTTAAGTTTTTATGAGATGAATTTACTTGTAAATTCTTCTCATATAGCGATCACGCAGACTATGAATTTCAACACTGCATTTCTCTATATAGCCTTAGGTAGCGCTTCGTACTACATTTTTTCGGTCTTTGTCGTCACAGACTCGCTAACAGAGCGATACTGCACGAAGTACAAACACTCATTCACACACAGTCAGTTAAGTAAATACCGTGGGTGCGGTAACTGTATCGATTTTCTATTTTTAGCGTTTAGGACCCATTTCTAAAGGCTATAATTTTGCTTATGGGCATAAATCAAAATAATGACGACAATCTTTCTTTTCAAGATTTAAAGAATACCACACAACACAGGAATGCACTTTAATGTTCTGATGGTGTGTCTTGATGTTGTTAAAATTGTTGCAAAATTTCAGCTTGATTGTGTTACTCGTTCAAAAGTTACATTAGAAAAACAGGCAAAAAATGTCCCGAGTGTAACACTTTTAGCGTGACATTTTTTCTTTACACTTTTTTCAATCTTTTATATTTTGTTCAGTTTTTGGGTAAGTAATCAATGGTTGTTTTTAATTTCATTGTACATGTGTTATATTTAAAATTTAATGCATTTTGTTCAAATATTTCAATAATAAGTATTATTTAGAGATCACCTTTCAAATGCACATGTAAAATATTTTGCTCAAGGAAAAAATGGAAATTCAAATTGATGATATTGCTGTAAGTAAACTAATGCTTGGACAGAAAATGCAGTTTAACACATTGATAGGCATATTTGTCCATGTTGTTTAAAAAAAAGAAATGATCAAAAGAATCATTTGTTTTTTAAGTTATACCATCTTGAATAAAGCTGATTGGAAATGTCCCGAGTGTAACATTTTGCATTTAGATAAGAATTTTTTTATCATTCTTTGAATTTGATATGTTTTTTCTCTATTTCTCAAACAGAAGCGTACCCACAAGCTCACAAAACTAAAACAAATTCATGTAGTGCAATTCATTTTTTGTCTACATGGTTTTAAGTGTTGTCCCGAGTGTAACGCTATATATTCATCATCTTAATTTTGATATGTAACTATAGAACAGTAGTCCATGTTAATTGTTTTCCACATTTATATCAAATAACTGACGTGAATAAATACTTTAAAGTCTGAAGCAGTGAAATGGAGCATGTTTAAAAAGTTTGAAAGTTCTTATAAAAATAGTTATATTCATATATATATACCAAGTAGATTTGTTCAATATACAGAAGATAAAAAGTAATTTATCTTTTATTTTGATGAAGAAACATTCTCAGATGAAAACAGTACAGAATTTATCGATTTATTTCATGATTTCTTAACATATTTTACATGTTATATTATTTATATATAACAATTGAAAATGTTACACTCGGGCACAAACACATCTTCATGCAATATTATACACAAATTCGGTTTGCTTTTACAGGAACTATACCAGTAACAATATACTTAACACTGCAGGGTCATGAAGTTACAAAATGCCTAAATAAGTGGTAAAACTGCCATTTATAGAGGACTGAGAAGAAGTACACTCTGAGTAGAAAGACTTGAAATTGATATTTTCTTATTAAATATTTTCTAGGATATACGAGGGTTGTCCTTTAAGTATGTAGACTTTTCTCATATCTGGGTTATTTTTCAAATTTTTGAAATCTAATTTCAGTGACGCATATCTTCGTTGAGTTGTGTTGCAAATACATAGTTCATAATCAAAACATTTCAAAAACTTTTAGTATTGTTTTACTTAAAACAAACAAAGAAGAAATTGTGAGTCCTGACTGTTTTACTTAAAATAAACAAAGAAGTATTTGTGAGTCCCGAGTGTATTTTCTATATGTCTGTTTATATGACTTAATTCATGTTTAAAATATTTGTTCAACATAGTTTGAAATAGTTTGAATGTGTTGAGAAATCATTTCTTTAATTTGATAAGTGGCAAAATAAGTAAATATATGATAATGCAATATTAATTGTTACAAGTTGACAAATCTACAGTTTTAAATGTTTTCTAATTCCTCCCCTCCCTCCAACAACATTTTCAACCAACAACATATCAAACAGTACAGATGTTTGTGTATCTTTTTTATTATCTTAAAAAACATAGAATGAATTGCAACGCAATGATCATAGCACTTTCATATTTGTATGCTAAACGACTGAACAAATTTGTACGGAGTGTAACCTTTATACTTAGTCTGTATATATATAAATTAATAATTCATGTTCAGTAACGCAATTGACTTACCAAATTGGAAATAGTTTTGATTTGTTCAAAAAAAAAATCTTCTTTAATGAATTGCAAAATACATTTGACAGATGTTGTTATAAATCCATTTTATGATACTCCTCATCATAACAGTTTCGTATATTTACATTACAGTTTTAGAACGTCCCCTGGTGTTGGTGTTTTCACCATTTAAAACTAAAACATTATCAAATAGATTATCTGTTTGTATTTTATAATAAAATAATTGAACAAATTGTATTACAATGACACAAATTGTATAACAATAGATTAACAATACTGTCATTATCATGAGACCATACACAAAGAATATCTGTCCCGAGTGTAACGGTAACAGAAGATATATACTAGTTTTGGGGACATTGTTAAGTTACCCAAGAATAGTACCAATTAAGTGAAAATTCACATATATCTTTGAATATACCTGAAAATTGATAAAATTGAATTAGCTAATTTGTACCTGCAGCAGTAAATGTTACATAAAAACTTTTTGAAGTGTATTTAAAAAAAAATGAAGTTCAAAACGCCATAAATATATATTTTTTGGAAAATTATGGTTGTATGTATATTTTTTTGTATTAAAAAGTTGTTTTCATGAAAGTCTGCTGAAAAAATCACAAAAATGTGTTATTATTTCCATAGTGTAATCCATAAGATTGTTTGAATTTTAAGGATTGCTATTGAAAATATAATATTTATTTGATTAAAATGTTGTAAATTTGAAGAAGACTTTAATCCTATACTTTAGCCATTGTCAATTTTTCACAATATAATATATTTCCAACCTACTTTTGGCAATATTATGAACAAAAGTATCATTCTAAATTTGACCCCCCCCCCATGTCACGCTTTGTCTTCATTATTTTGATTTATGCCCTTATAAATACGTCCTGAATTGGTTTTATGTATCAATGTTTTGAGTATCATGATACTATCATCTCCACCCTGGATTAAATTAATAATCCCCTAAATATTCAGATAAGTACATGGTTTTCCCAATTCATTCTATAAATAGCGCTTTAACTTGACTGTTCGCTAAGGACTAGAAAGAAATTTAGACGAAATTTAATACAATGTAATTGCATTTGCGCGGGAAAAAAATTTCGTCTGAAGGATTGAACTTTGTAAAATGTATACCACCGCGTTCAAACAAATGGGATGCTGGATTATTTTTGTTTATTTATCATCAAAAGTGAGCGCCAAATTATTATTTTCTTGTCAAATGGTGCGTTCTTGATTCAAGATTTGACGAATCAGTTTCTCCGCGGCAGTGAAGGTTTCCATTCGGAAAGGTACGGAACAGGTACGGATTTTACGTAAGTCAATATGGCCGCTTAAGCAGCTGAATTGATATTGCCTCAAATCATGAGTTGTAGTGTTTAAGGTATCCACCCACTGAATAATTCGTCGGTTGTATATGATTGCAAAGTTGATATTCTTTCGATAAACGCCGATGTAGGTATAAAACACGAACGATATAAAACAAAATATACCGTAGATAACCGCGGAACGAGTGATCGAGACGTACTTTATGCAAGTTGAAGGGCTTGTTGCACCAGTTTAGAACAATATATTTATATATATAACATTAAATGTTGCATAAAGAAAAATAATTCCTGCGTAGTATAAGACCATTGTTTAAAAACGTTTTTAATTGGTATACCACGGCCTTGATGGACACAGGTAAATAAAACTACCTGTTGAACACAATTAGGATATGTTACAAGTCCTTGATAAATTAATTCATGTGGTGAAATAATTCTTTTTAAACAGACAACAGGATCCTTGTACTTTAATAATTATTTGATTGAATAAACTGTAGCCTACAGTACTAGGTCCTCGTTTTGGACAGAATTATTGATACAGTTTTAAAGTTTGTATCAATTCAGAGATATCCTTGCATCACAAAATTCATCTCATTTCAGGCCTTCAGGCCTTTGATTATTTTATTGATATCTATCAATTCATTACTTTTTGGTTATTGGTAAAAATCTTGACTAAATCTTACTGGGACGGGGTTATATTCTTCATTTTTTTCTGCAACATAGTAGTTCCAAACATCATATAAACAATTTGGATTGACTAAACATTGGTTACCCTTAGACCTATACACATTCTTGCATTTATTGTATCATCTGTTAGAGAGGCAGGTCAATTTTCATACAGGTGTCTTCATTTGATTTTAAGTTACTATTTTACGTTAGGGGCAGAGGAACAAAAATGGTGGTAACTCTCTTAACGGTAAAAGTTTTTAAAAATTCACCTGTAAATGTCTTAATGGATATACAAAAAATGACAATATTAAAAAAAAAACAATTCTTAACACTACATATTATACTTCGAATACCTTAAACTCCATATAATATTATAAGAAAACTAAAAAAGGGAGAGAACTCAAATAATAAGTAATATTTCTTAATCGCATTTTCACTCTATGTCCCTTGTCATTGTACGCATTTTGGATACTTCTTAACAAAATTTAATGTAACATTTATTCTCTGGAATAGATAATTTAATAAAAGGAGATAATTAAAAAAGTTAAGTTGAGATAAATTTGCTGATGATTTGTGCCATTTCTTTAAAACCTATCTATGATAGACATAAAAGGAATTCATTATGAAAATCAATAAAGTGTCCTCTGTCACCGTATGCAATTTGGATAAACTTATTACAAGACTTTAACAGTTATGCCGTGTAACATAAGGTCAAATAAAGAGTAATAATCCAAATCAGGAAACAAATCATCTTGACTTGCTGATCCAGTCATGATTGTCAAAGAGTAGTCAGACCGGACACAAAATCCACCCGGAAAATAAATGAAAGGGAAACAATGCAACAGGTAGAGGAGATAAGATAGAATTGTTGTTCTTGCACATAACACCGGACACGAAATCTGCAGTGCGTTCAGTTAACGAAAACGTAACAAAACGGTTGCGAACAGTCGCTTACGTTTTTAAGGATTTTGATCTCTAATGCATAACCTCCATTTTGAAGAGTACTCAATTTCATGAAGTTTACTGATATATTGACATATTCCTGAGGGTGATGGGTTCAAACCCCACTGGGACCATACTTTTTTTCTTTTTTTTTTTAGTTTTTAGGTAATGTTTCGTATTTAGAACATGAACTTATACAGTAATATGTAGGAAAATATTCATTCCAAAATATTTGGTTAAGTTTATAGGAATTTATGCATGGTTAATTAACGAAAATTAAGTACCTATGGATTTCTGACACACATCTTTTCAAAACCGGACGGTAAAACTTTTTTAATTTTTGTGTCGTCATTACACACACATAGAAGTTAATTTTGAGAAAATTTCAAGTGTTGCCATCTTTTAGTTTTTTGTCTTATTGATATTTATCAATTTGTTACTTTTTGGTAATAGGCGAAAATCTTGACTAAATCTTAAAGGGGTGGGGTTACATTTTTCATTTTTTCTGCAACACAGTAGTTCCAAACATCATATAAACAATTTGGATGACTAAGCATTGGTTACCGTTAGACTTATACACATTCTTGAATTTATTGTATCATCTTTTAGTGAGGTAGGTCGATTTTCATACAGGTGTCTTCATTTGATTTTAAGGTACTATTTTACGTTAGGGGTAGAAAATGGTCGTAACTCTCTTAACTGACGGTAAAAGTTTTTAAAAATTCACCTGTAAATGTCCTAATGGATATACAAAAGAATGACAATATTTAAAATACAATCCTTAACACTTCGTATTAGACTTTGCGGAAACCGTTTGCTAACGTTTGCAAACACAAAAATAGCGTTCTATACATAGCGTGACGTCACTACGTTTGTCTAACCTCTATACATAGAACTGATTACTATCCACATTAGGATAATTATACATACGCTAAAAGTATAGTTCTGCGGAAGGATTATAAATGTCAAAACAACCTTATTGATTGTATATTATTAACAACATGTTTATTTATGTAAAATAAGTACGTTATACCATTTCTATTCTTGTGTTTTTGTCAACAACACTAATTATTCAATGAAACGCAATGTTGAAATACGCTTGGCTCCAATGTGTACCATACGGTGACGTCACGTTATGTTATTGTTTATAACTTCCATTTTGTAAATAGTTCCTGCAAAAACCCATACTACAGTACAACCTCTCCAGAGTGGCCCTCTCTTAACCTCCCTACAAGAACAGCATGATTTTTTTCCACTGCACAATTAAACTTTTTATTCAACCTCTCAACAACACCACAACTTTGCTACTCCCAAAGGGTGTTGCTTTGGAGAGGTTGCACTGTATGTTTATTATCACATCTTTAAGTAAAACCAACCATGAGAAGATTTAATGGACCTTCCATAGAAACAATGAGATCACAATAAATTAGAATATAAACTATAAGAACTACATTGTACTTCATTTTTACTGCAAAAGGTCAGTTACTTCAGCCTTTGGAAAAATCTGAGATCTGTTCTGAATTTTATAAAAATAAAATAAGTTTTAGGACTTTGGTTTCACTGGTGTTAAACGTAGCAACAACAGCCTAGCGTACTTGGCGACTTCCAGCTTTGACGGAGGAGGAAGGCCCAAGACATTCACTTGGACAGAACCAATCACCGACCTTCAATAAGTAAGCAGGTCAGCTATCCAGCTTGATCACTGGCTGGAAGTTTTAGAACAGAAAATGTTTAACAGCTCAGTCAGCCTCACCTTGCATGGGGTCTAAAGATAAAGAAAAAAGATATGACAGAATGATGTAATGCGAATTGTTGCATTTTCGCATTCCTGGAACACATGCGCAGGAAGAGAAGACATATGTACTTTACCTTACACAATTTGGTGCACATGCGCTTAAACAACTGGAACACGAAAATACAACAATGCAATATTGCGACAATGCGAAAGTCGACTTTGTCGTGTTTTCACATTGTTACATTTTCGCCATGAAAAAGCAAAGTAACAACAGATGTAATGTGAAATGGGGCATATTTTTGGTGTCGTATTGTCCCTCTGTTGTATTTTGGCTTTTTCACCATGACAATGTGAAAATGCAATGTCAACTTTGACATATTTTCGCTTTTCTGCTTTGTTGTGGCGAAAATATGACATGCATAAATCAGCCACCATAACTTAAACTATCTTCTTCTATTTTTTAACGATGATATCCATTTCAACCTAACTTCCTTGATCTAAGATTGATATCCAATTTCATTTCATCTTATTCTATGGTTGATGTACAATTTAACTGAACCATCTTAATCTATGGCAGACTTAGCAAAAACATCTGCTGGACATTCGGTCTGACAAGCTTGAAAATTCAATGCATATACATCAGGAAAATACGTTGCCGGACAACCGGTCCAATGAGATAAGATTCTTTATCTGACCGACACACAATCTATCGGACAAGTCTGCCGGAACATCGATCACCTTTCGCAAAGTCTGCAGTATGGTTGATATACAATTTAAATGAACTATCTTAATTTATGGTTGATATCCAATTTAACCGAACTATCGTACTCTAAAACTAAAAGTATAAGACCATTATAAACAAAGAATTCATTTCATCCAATGGGGCTGTATGATACTTGATTCCTTCACATGTAGATACTGAATTAATAGTAACCCAGTATGAGCAATTCACAACCACAAAAGCCAAAAACATGTATTTCAACTGCAACTTAATCTAACTGCAAGCAAAACAAATAATAAATAATTTTAGGCTCAAAAGAAAAATGTTTGTTTTTGGTTATATGCTTATTCAAATTAGTGCAGGTAGGGAATTTTTTTAAATATTTTTATTTTATTTTACTAATCTTGAAAGTATGTGGAATGGAAAAAAAGCTGATAGTGGATAGATATAACGTTCCTCAGGCCTTATATAAAGACAGGAGTTGCCGAGCACCGGGTAGGTGGGGTAACTAGAAACTATTTTTTTTAAAGCCTTATAAATCTCATATGTGGCTGGATGTGAAATGTGATCTATCAAGAGCCTACCACTGAAAAGCTTCCGTACAAAACATCCCAATTTTGAATTAGCAGTTTTTTGGTTGAAAAGCCCCAAAATTATGCACCTGTACAATGTTAGATTTCTTATTGAAAGGCAAGTAAATAAATACGCTGGTACATTTACACATTTTATCCTCAATGCATTTGCTACAGGAAGGTTAGATTGAAATTCTTTTCACATTCAATTTGTTATGTCTGGTACATTATCAGCTATATAATATAAGTTTTATTCACAGAAAGTGAGAAATAGATTTAGAGGGTATCATATATTTTATCAAATTAAAATTTTCAGCATTGTATTTTTGGAATTTCTTTCCAAAAATTGGGGAAAAATAGCCTAAAATGCAATTGGGAAGTCACCAAATTTCAGCATCTGTTATAGAAATAAAAAAGGCCCTGTGAAGAGGTCCAAACATTGTCTAACATTAACAGGTCCAGCTATTCAAACACTATATTATATTACAGTCTTTTTAACGTATGAATTAATGCAGGAAAAGCTAAAGTAAGACCACTGTATACGTATCTTTGACAGTTCTACCAATGAGGAAGTATCAAATTAACAACCAAAAAATGGTCTTTGTCCTACACATACGATGTGATCATGCATGTAGAGATGATAAATGGAAAATGTGAAGTAGGGTCAAATTGATCACTTGTAATGTCATACAAATATGTATCACTGTGTGAATCAGCCATTCAGCCTAAAAAAGTATGCGAGATAGCGATTTTTTGGCTTGATTGGGAAAGGTACCGGTGTATACCAGACAAAACTAAATGTTGCAATAAATTTAATAAAATATAATCATTTTTATAAAAAAAAAAAAATTCTTCACCAGATCGAGAATGTTTTCCTTTTGTAATTGGGAAAATTGATCATTTTTTCCAATGGGAAAGGTACTTTTTATGGGTACCAAACAAAGAAGGGAAAAATCGCTGTGAGAAGTAAAACTGCCCACATCATGCACTGCAGAGCAGAGCCATTTTTTCCTTCTGTAATTGAGGCCAAAAATAGGTGACCACCCAATTGCAAAAAAAATATTTTTCCCAATTCATTGAATGAATTTCTCAAAAATACAATGCTGAAATATATGATTCTCCCTCACTCCCAAAATCTATTTCTCATGTTCTGTGAATATAATTTACATTAATTGTTTTTTATTTAGCATCATTTATTGAGATGTTATAGGACTATTTCTTATAAAAACTTACATTATTGACAAAAAGTTTTCTTAACCTCCTCCCAATCTGGCTGAAAATATTATATTTATTATAATTTCCCATTTCCCAAATTGAAAGGCTATTAGGCCCCTACCTACTTTTTAGAAAAAAGACCCAGGCACATTTTCGAAAAATGTATCTTTTCATCCTTATCAAGATGCAAGTGTGGCTTTTCATTCATCAATCCATTTTCAGAAATTACATAAACCTGAGGTCAAACAGAAAGTACACATGTAGCTAACATACGTAAAATGTCAGTTAACATAAATTATTAAGGTCTTGTATAAAGTTTGTGATTTATAAAATACCTGTGCTTAATAATATTTAAAAATTGTGCAAATTCAAAAGTAGGTTTTATTGCTCGAAATAACGACAATGATTTAAAACAATTTATCTATGCATGCACTCCACTGTGTTATATATATGTCCCTTTAACGTTGTTTGAAAATACTAAGGTAAAAAGAAAGTACTATTCATTGAAAACCAGATTTATTACGTATATCATAATATATTGAACACCATGTTTCTTTACCACGACCTTCTTTGTAATACGACATCAATGTTTTGAAACAATGGTATATAAAATACAATTTTGTTTTTTGATCTTGAAATAATTTAAAGAAATATTCAATTATTCTAACATATCGACATACCTGTATACCGGTATACATGGGGTATCTTCCAGTTTCTGTGTATACTGCAGTGAATAAGTAGATATTTTAACATTAAGTACATGTACATACTTTATGAATTTTCTATGAACTCGTTCGATATTTTCAGCTTTTGAAAGTCCCCACAACTCACAGCCATAATATAAAATAGAACCCACATAGGAATCAGATAAATTAAACATAACATTCACCAGAACCTCAGGAGGACTTGTTGTATGAAATAGTGCACTTGTAGCTCCGAGAGCTTACGCAGACAATGTTTGCGTTGTATGAATAAATAATACACTAAATCTAAACCAAGATAGCTAAAAGTATTTACAATACTGAATTCTGAAATAGAATTAATGTTTTACATGTAACTTAATTATACATGATTTTATTACTGAAAATAATTTCCCATCAATCAAAACTATATGTTGACTGTTGAAAATAAACAATATACCACTAGCTGGAGTACGCAATTTTTAGGAAGTTAGCTAGAAGGCACTAGCCCGATTAGAAATTTACTAGCGCCGGGTTGTGGGCTAGCGTGAAGTCTGCATAGGTATTATAAGACCTATAGACCCACAACTCTGAGGAAAAGATTTAGAGTCCAAAATATAATTAAACATAAATTGAGGGGCATTAACAATAACATGTATACTCTCTTTTAAATATTCATACAAAATTGTATCAAGCGAGCATGCTTTAATATCACACCCAAGTTTCTTAGTTGCAGCTAAAATTTCTTCCTTTGTTATAATTATATGCATCTAGTTCTGGAAATGTACAATAATTTTGCGAGTTTTCAAAGTTACTAAAAAAAATCAGAAACATGATTATCTTTTCGATTTTTGTATATCACTCATAAGCCTTTTAAAATGTTTAAAGAATTCAGAGTTAGATATTGTTTCGCCATTCGGTGCCATAGAGCTAGGTTTAAACTTCCTCCAGAACTCAAATGGTGATATAATATGCCTCATTTTATCCATTGATCTATTAGCTATTTCCCTGTTATAATTGATTTTATATTTACCACGTACAGTACTATATAATAACATAATCTCGTTTCGCAGCAAACACTCTTTGTCTTTATTCGTCACTTTTTGTTGCATTATACCTGTATAACCTCCATATACACTGTCTTTTTTCGTAAGCACTCCTCACTAACCTCTTTTTTAACCATTTCTTCCGTACTAATATTTCTGTTCACTTCCGGTATTGAACATTCAAGGTCCGAGGTCCCGTGCTGAACATCAGCAATAAAAGCATCTCTGAGTGATGGATTCCATTTATAGAATATATAAGTACAATTCATATTTATTGTTGGTTTCATGTTCACCTTTCGAAATTTTTTAAAGGAGCTTGATTTGACAATTCATCGTAAAATCATTTACATCAAAATGTGCTATAGGGTAAAAAATGTTATAATGTGTAATTGGAAATACAACTACACTATGTCTGTTATGTGTAATACATGTAGGCCGACATAAACCATTGTCCCAACGCAACCGTCTGTTAACAACACGCACATTGGTAGCCTTACAATTATCCAACAAATTGTCACCCAATCGATAAGTTTTATAATCACTAGTAGACTGTTGCAATGAAATATCTGGTGAGAACAAATCATATCCTTCAATTAATCTGTAATTTTCGATAAAGTCACATTTTCTACCTGAGTTCATGCCCCAGTTAAAAATACTTTTCCATTTGTGTCATAAAAGTTTAAATCTGATTCATAATTTGAAATATATTTTGATGATAAACATGATGAATAGGAGTTTTCTGGTGCAATATTAGACTAAGGTTACCCGTATGTAAATGTCTTCATTATTACTGAAAAATAATTTGTCTAATTTAATCCATGCTAAATGATTAATTTTATTTTTAACCTGCAAATATTATCTTTGATATATATTATATTAATGTTCGGATTTTTATTTTGACCAATGGCTTCACAGTATTTTTCAAATTTGGCGACCGGTTAACTTTATTTAACCGTATGGTTTATTGAATAACTCGTTTAACACTCTGATCTGTATTTTAACGTGATGTGCATGCAGTAAAGTCAAAACATAAATCCCAACATTAAATATATTAATGTTTGTTATCGCTGGTTAATCAACTTAACCGCTCGCTCGGCATGTGCCGAGCACAAGCGGTTAAGTTTGTTTAACCAGCTATAACAATCATTAACATAAACATACCGCCACTTGCACGTTTCGCTATTTTATGTTTGTGTTGTCTGTAAGAATTGGATCGCTGTATAACTGTATCCAGATAGTTTAGTATTAGAAAATTCACTTGTCCACGTTTCACTTAAACTAAATGTCATTCTGTGAAATAATAGATATAAACTCATCAGAGGAACATTTTGCTTGTGTTATACCTTCAAACTGTCCTTAAATTGTCTGGTTTGCATTCCCTACCATTTATGTACAAATTATCTACATTATTATATAAGACATATGCGTCTTTTTGTTCATCACTTGCTTTTTTCATGATTGGAAAGTTATTGCCTAGTTTCAATTATCTCCCTTGGATATTGTTCGGCAATAGAGTAGTGCGTGTCTTTTAACACTCTTGCATTCTTTCGCACACGTTGTCTATCAGGATAGAAGAACATCCATGTGAAATTAGTCCACTTATAAATTCGAGGTGTCAGAGACACAAACTTTAATTCACTTTATTTTTTGATGCCACTGATTAAATGCAGATTTTTATCACTCATACTTAAAAGTTACAATTTCCCTTAATTTGTACATGATTTCCGCTAATATTGGACTCAATGATAAATTATCAACATGTATGAAAGTCCAACTAATTGGACTGATTGTGACAACGATATACTTTTGGACTTGGCCGCGCCCCCTTCCGAATTTGTTAAAAAAATCGACCAACCAAAAAACCGAATTAGTAGGGCTAGTTCATGCATGACAACAAACTGGGCTCAAATTTAACAAAATTTCAAGTAGCAAAATTTGAAATTCACTAGCCATTTTTTCACAGCATTGTTTTTCAGAAGTATTCATGTTATAACAAAATATGTTGTATTTTATGTACATGTAATTGTATTGCATAAAAAAAATTATTACGACTTTCAGTTCCATCCACAAAAAATGCTAGTGGTTGTAAAATGAACTAGCAAAATTTTTCACTCACATTCGCTAGTGTTTAAATTTCTAGCCCTGATAAAATGATGATAATATACTGAAATCTATTAAGTTAAAAACAGATGTTCTTTAAATTGTCTTTTTAGCGGCGCCCTTTAACTTAGAATGCTTTTCTTGTTACATGCATGCATGTATTAAATGTAATCAGATTTCATTATGTCGGGCAGGTAGTTTTAGCTGGGTCAGGGTCTACACAACATGCAGCCATGTAAAATGATATATCACTGATAAATTACCACTGATAAATAGTTAGGCATATACTTCATAAACTATTTCAAGAACTGTTCATATTAAAAGTTCAAGAAAAAATCATGTATTTATTATTTAAGGGGTGGCAAAAAAATGTTCAAAAGAAATAATCTATTCCCTTCTCCTAATAGAATGTTAGAGACTTGTAAACAAAATAGAAATGAATAGCAAATTACCACAAAAATTCCCCCAAAATAAAACGTCCGTAGGTCGGCTGTTTTGTTTCAAATACTTTAATTTTACATTTTAACGAACTAAAGTAAGTATCTATAACTTAGTTCTAACTGTGTTGTGCAGAACTATGATTTTACTGAATGCATAGTCCAACAATTTCGCCTGTTGAAAGGTGCGATATTTTTTATCAGACCGTCCCGTCCAGGCGGATATCATAGTGATCAGTTAACCGAAAAGACCATTGTAACTAAAGCTATAGTATATATACATGTAATATACTGAGCAAAGATACTATCTATAATCAAGGACTTTGTATACATACATGTACTGTATGTATATAAGTTCTTGCTATAATCGAGGAAAGTTTTAAATAGACATTTAGATACATTGGCTGGATTCATGAATAGGCATAAGACCTGGTTATTGTAAAATTATGTCTTCGTATCTAAGTTATCTAAGCTAGCGCTAAAAATCTTTCAAATCAGATAAGAATATTCAAAACAGCGTTTTCATCCAGAACTCTTTATACTGTAGTGAAGTAAATATTTTCTTATAAATACCAAGGACTTATATACATATGCGCCTGTATGCATGTAAGTTCTTGTAAATACATATAATAATTTGTCTTACCTGCCAAAATGACTACAAGTACCGTTAAACTTCTTAGTTTCATAGTTTCCATAATTAAAACAATAACTTATGCAGTGTGCGAAGTGGATAAGATATTGCCAATAATGTCACCCTGTACACAAATAGCAAAATACACACGCTCTATAAACCTCTTTGTTCGCGCGAGGAGTTTTCGGAAAATGAGAAGCTCATTATGGGTTTATCTAAAAGGAATTGCCTCTGAAAGGGATTCGATAAAATTTTGACCAAAAAAATAACCTTACACTATATATCGTATTGCAGAGGGAATACATATATATAGTGCAAGGTGATTTTTTAGTTAAAATTTAAAATGTCAGGTTCCTGTGATATAATGACCTGCTTAAACCATGGAAGACTTCACGAGAGAGGATCGACATGTCAGGATACTAACTGAAAATTTATCGTACATATACCTGTCACCATTGTGTCACCCGTAAAGACTTAAGCTACCAATTTTTTTATTTAAAATTTTGGAAATGCCAGTTCATAATGTATAAAAGTTTCCATTACAGAAAATGCGATTAACCGTGAGATTAAAAAAATATTTTGCCTTAACCATGTGAGTAACCCATTTTTTAAAGGTTAATGAAAAATGTCCTGTTCAAAGAAAATAAATGATAAATAGATGCAATAACAATATTTCTTTTCAACAAGGGCAAAAACTGTTATAAAAGTTTAAAATGTCTTATAGATAAACTTTTAAAAGATACACACCCGTAAACCGCTCCCGCTATGTTCGGTTTGTCCCGCTAGGTATACAGTCGTGCTGCTATGTTCGGTTTTTATCGTACAGGAAATGAGCAAGTGAAGTTTTTACTTGATTTTCATACATACCGTTTTAATAAGGAAGAAAATAATTGTTGCTATATATTAAGGTGGCTTTTAATTGCAAGACATAAAAATCCTAGACTATTTACTCATAAAATAAGAAAGATACGGCGAGTTAAAGTGCGAGGTAATTGCTGTACGATAAAAACCGAACATAGCATGCAGCACTACTGTACCTAGCAGGAGAAACCGAACATAGCGGGAGCGGTTTACGGGACTACCATTGAAACATATAATTACAAATGGTCAAATATTCTTTTTTCGTATTTATCAATATTTTGGAGTAACGTGGAGCGGATACACCAGAAAAGAACAGATTTAGGGATGTAAAATTCAATAATTTTGCCTAAATGTAGGCTATATAAATGATCTAAAGTGCTATCGGAACGGACACATTCTTTGCAACGACTGTCGACCTTGCACATAGTTTCATAAAATTATGCGACGATGGCTGTAATAACGGAAGGTTTACGGCAATCGGAATAAACATCGCTAAAAGTATATAAGTACCTGCAATAACGACAGGCATGACGTCACATCATACGCGCGCGATGTCCCACGTGCTAGTTATCGTTCATTTTTCGAATTTTATGCATATATCGATACGTAAACTTCACAGTGTCACGTTTTGAGCAGTTTGCACACAATACCTTAAGAAGCGTATATAATGTTTGTTGACATACTCATTTTTTTTCTTCACGACTGCAGAATTTGGAACAGATTACGAGGAACGGAAAATCTGAAGCTTAATTCTCACATTTTTTTCACAGTTATCACGCATTGAACAGGCAAAAAGAAAACAACGACCCTGTCTTAAAAGAATGTAACCAGTAACAAACATGTTCAGGCCTTAATTATAAAGTCAATAACCATAATCAAGTAGATCTATGTTCATCATTTTTTCATAACCACATACCGTAAACTTTTAAATTGGCACAACAACATTGGTATATTTAACCGAAGTCGCTGTGTTTGTTTCTAGAAATCAGGTCGTGTCGTTAACCATTTAGTCATTCATTTTCCGAAAATAAGCCACAGTGTCGGCCACGTGCCTATGAAAACGAAAGTAGAACGGTTTATCTGGATGAGATATTTTATACGGTTACTATACGATGAATTCGAATATACAAAGTAAGTAAATTATTCATTTACACTGTAATTTATGTTATGCTGTCTATGAATAGTTTAATGACTGGTTGATTCAATTCACTTTGTAATATAATCATAGAATCTAGCTGGTCAAGAATCAGGTGTATGACTTTTTTACAGCTGGGGCTCTTTGGACCATTGATGGGTGTCATGGAACCGGAAGCTCCCGAAATATTGGTATTCAAACACTTCTGAGGGATATATGGTTACTATTGTTAGCTTGTGACAAAACTTACAATACAGTCAAACGTCTTTATAAATCACTGATAAGCGAAAAAGTCAAATGTACAACTGAAAAGTTTAATTTTCGGCAGATTATTGAAATTACGTGTGTCATATGGATACTCAGGCGCATAGCTGCCTATACGCGAGTACGTGGCTGAATCCACATGATTCTGACCAAAAAAAATAATCAGGAATTTTTTAAAATCACAAAAATCTACTTCATTAATGTATAAACCCTTGACGCCTTAATGCATTCCACTTATAGTTATCTAAAGCATTCACAATTAAGTCGGTTCTATCAAGGACTTATATACATACATATTAGGTTTCAATACAACAACGAGTAATAAAGGTTTCCTTCCATAATTAATAGCAATCTTTGCCGAAATACTTCAGCATGTGCTAGATATTGTCCAAATCAACTTTTCCGTCAGTTCTTTTCTTCACATGCATAATTTGATAAAGGAAAGCAACTGACCCCCTTTAATACACAAACTCAGGTCAACATATTGTGGTATTTCACGAAGCTTTGTGTGATATCTTGATTTAATTACACGATAACTAATTGTGTTTATTTTTAGGATTAGTAGATCTATCATTGTCGCCAGTTTCCGTATATTTCACGATAAGGGAATATGTTCCGTTCCGTATGTTTATTAAAAAAATATTGAATCTAGCCTAGCTGTTTTGGAAAAAAATACCTAGTCCATTTTTGGAAAATTTGCGTCGCCTAATTGGGAAAAATTATTGGTTCAATATCAATTTTTGGAAAATCTAAAAATATTCTTTAAACATGAGAAGATAGAAGATGGGTTGAAAAATCAGAAGCTTTATGAAAGAAACATAATAAATAATTATATTTCTAACTGTTTCTGTTCGGGTTTCTTGTATTAAAATCATGATATTTCATTTTCATTAACTTTTATAAATAATATGTATATAGAGTAACGTGTGCTGGTCCAGCCATGAACATCAAAGTTTCGGACCGGGTCCGGACAGAGAGTTTGCACATCAAATTTAGTGACAAAATGTTATTGGATCGTTTATACATTTACATTAATTAAAAAGTAATAAAGTTTCCACAGTAGCACTCGCTTCTTCGTTTTATTTCCTTATCACTTTAAGTTCTATTTATAAACAATGTTAAAGATTTTACATGTGGCTTTGTCATTCACCTGACTCCTGGTAAGCTTATATTAAACAATAGGAACAGAAAACAAACAAAAAAAGTTTTTTGTTTGGCCTAAAGAATTATTTGTTTCTGGTTACATGCCAATTATAAACAGGACTTTGTTTGCTTTTCAATGTGTGCGGAAAGTTAAAAAAACAGAGAAAGTGTACATGTACATACTATTTAATGGGCCTAATGTCACGGCCCAGCCAGCATCACTACGTCGGCCCGACATCAAGCCGATATTGCAACGAATTTGCAACGAATTTGCAACGCGGCTCGATGTCGGCCCGACAGGATTTCCCCGACACTTATCCGATGTTCTACCGATATTCCAGGAATCGCTTTAGTGACCCCTAAAATACTGGTATAGACCTACTGCGAACAGAAGCTAGTAAGATAAATATTGTATAAACTCATACTTGTTCATACATGGATCATAGTCTGCTGTCATGTGAGGAAACAATCAAACTAGCCCCAGTGAGAGAGTTTGGTTACAAAGCTACTACAAGTTATTTCATATATTTGTTAATTTCTAACAGGTCATCTTTCATTAAGATAACAAAATAAATAGAGTATTTTCTATATTTATTTAATCAACATCATGGTGATCATGTACATCTTATGATCTTAATTATGGGACTGGGCTCCAGATTAGTATTCAAAATCCAGACACTCCTTCCATGAAATAGAAATAATTTCAAAGTAAAATTTAAGGTTTAATACTAAGGATAGATTAATATTGCTCTCTTTCTTTAAAAGAAAAAACAAGTGCTTAATTGTTAAATATAACAGTAGAAAAATGATATACATGAGTCTTAATGTAGCTCTTGAAAGTTCATAGGTTATAAACTGGAATAGAGTCCCAGACCCATTATGATAAAAAATATATTCAAATTCTAGCTATGTTTCCACTATCTAATGTATCTCATGTTATGACAATCAAGCTAAAATGAAACCCAAATACATGAAGAATGAAAAATACAATAAGAAATCAATATATAACATAGATTTTCATTACTCTGGAAATCCTATGTTTAAAATATGAATGTGGTCAGTGATATTGTACTATTTGGCACTTCTAAATTTAATTATTCACACAATTAATCATACTCATACATAAACAAATGCAAAATTACTAATGCTAAGTAACAAATTAAAAATACACTGTATATATCTTCCAAAAGTCTTAACCAAAAACTTAAAAACACTATAAAAGTTCATTTTGGTCATTCATGTAATTGTTTATAGTAGATTAATATTATTTTTCACTTCTTTTTCCACTATCCCTCGTCACTGTTGGTACATACTACATAGGCACTGTCTCAACACCACCTTAACATCACCTGAATTGTCCTTTATACAGCTTCAGCTACAATATAATTAATCAATAAATTGATAACACAGTATTTAAAAACATACAATATGCACAATTCATTTCCTTTAACTAATGCAATTAGCCAAATAGTTTCCTATTTCATGTAGATAATTAGGTTCAAATTAAATCATACTGCTGTAATAGGAGGAAAATAATGTACCCAATGCGAGGACTCAAACCCGCCACCTTCTGCTTGCAAGTCAGATACTCTACCGACTGAGCTAATCGGGCTTGTGAATATCCCATCCAATTAAAAAATACAATGTATTACTATTATGTATCACACCGCCACATTATTCCTTCCTTTTTATTAAAAAAAAGGATTTCGAGGCTAGTCTCATACTAACAGCATCAAATGTAATAGGGAGAGGAAAATAATGTACCCGATGCATGGCTCGAACCCGCGATCTCTTGCTTGCAAGTCAGATGCTCTACCAACTAAGCTGATCAGGCTGGTGAATATCCCAGCCAATTTACAAATTACAATATATCACACTGCAACTAAGAGTAATCAAGCTTAAAATCTTGAATATCTAATTGTGGTATACAAGATATATTTTTATATATATGATATATATGTGATAATAATTACATTTGTAACTTACAATGAATGTTACTAGTATATTGCCAACTTGCAACATAACCATTGTATAGTCCGACACACTCTCTGGCGACTAACTACTACATACATGTGTATGCCATGCTGTGTCTTTGCTATCCTTCCCTGATAGTTGACCTGTAAAATATAAAATCAAATTCAAAAACAACATATTCATTGTATTTCAAATATGTACTTTATAACAATCTATGGTATCTAGTCATACTAAAAAATTAACAACATTAACAGAACAATGACATGATTTATACTTGTATACTCCTATATAATAGAGTCTATAGGTAGATCTTATTTCCATCAATATATATTATTTCAAAATATTATTTATAATTAGAACTTTTTAGAATAATTATTTATGCATTCATTATTTATACAGAATAAATTAATATGAGCAATTGAAAGTTCAATGTCTAATTGATATAAATTTACCATGCAAGCCCCACATACCTGTCATAAATTTAATAAAAGTTGTAATTCCTTGAATCCTCTAAGTGCATAATTTTCTCCAATCAATCATGTTTAATATATTATTTAGCAACTTAGTGCACTTTATGTACTTTAAAAACCAATTCTGCTTCATCTTTTTTATACTGTATAGTTGTACAAATCTGCTGGTCTGGAGCTAAAACAAAAGACAAATGGAAATAAGAGTAATTTTACACAAAGATTTAGAAATAATTTTGAATTTAATTATTAGACTGAGTACATACTGGTCATTTGTCTTTGGTGTAAATAAACCATTATGGTAAAACAATGAAATCAAATGAATAACATAAAATTCCTTGAATGTAGATATTCTGCATAAACATGAAATTAGTAACATGAGCAATTTTCTTATGTTATAGACAGTCGCGAAAACATATGACAATAAAGCAACAAGCTAAAATAAGTTCCCAAGATAATTACTTTACTGTCAATATCCACCCGCTGTTGTTGATGTATGCCTTTTAAAGTAATTTTCCAAACTCACTGACATGTTTCTTGCAACGAAAACTTTTTATTTTCATGAAATCTATCCGACCTGCTGCTGACACTAGTTCAAGAAATTCAAATATGGCGGTCAGCACTAAATGCATGACTAATGCAGGCGGTTGACCTAGATACTTAAATCTTGTTACAAGTTATCTAAGATTTCAAAATGTAAATGAATACTTACATTATAATGCAAAATTAACGTTTTGCTTCTTCACTTCTTTCATTCGCCTCATTGATTATGTAAAAACAGTTAACTCATTAATGACAAAATACATTCGTCTACATCGGCCCTACATCAATCCGACATCTACTAGACATTGAGATTTGAACGAATGTAAAGAGTCAGATTCATCGTGTTTATCATTTATATTTTACATATTCATGTCTACAGAATAGGTTAGAACTTAAATAAGTTAAAACCAAGTGTAATACACACTTTTTATAAAATCCACCTACGTCGGCCCTATGTCGGATTGACGTTGACAAATATTGTCGATATTCCGCTCTTTAGCCGCCGTCGGGCCGACATAGTGATGCTGGCTGGGGGGGGGGAATATATAGGGTAACCAGGGTAACATTTTGTTAAGCCTAAATGAAGCGGTAAGTGCATTGACTGATAATTTTGTAATGTTTTCTCTGTGTGTTCGCAGGTGTATGAGACAAGCATCAAAGTAATGTTATAGTTATGGATGCATTGACCAATGTGTATAAAAAGGATCCGACTGGGACCAGACATCTTGTGGTTAAGGTAAATACCGGGCTGAAATATACTTATTTACATACATATATAATCTAAATAGGTTGATTCACAAAGTTTTAATCAATTAGGGTTTGATTTATTAAACACACACAAATTGATAATTTTCATTTAGTGAACATCACTTGAAGATTTTTGCTCTGAAACTTTTATTACTGTATTTCCACGTGTGTAGACTATACAGTGCATATATTGTATGTGATATCATAATTACTGGTATTATCAGTCCAAGGTACATCGTGACTTGGAAGAAATAACTTTCCCACTGGTCTAGTCTGTGTAACACATTATTTGATTACCACGTGATTAATTGTCTTTGCTTTTTGTACTGTTGTTCCATCCAGTTAATTGTCCGTCTTCTTCACTAAACATGGTTAGATAAGTATTAGTGTCATACAGTCGAGTTAGGAACTTATTATATCGCTTCCTTAAAAATTTACTTCCAATTTGATGATTTTTGTTGGGTTTATAATGTTTTCAATTGTAGAATGTAACTACCAAATATGATGAAGAATACCTCCACTTGTACTCGTATTTTGAGAATATCTGTAAATGTGATGTACTTGAAGTGACAAAGGCCGATAATCATTCAGATTTGCTGCTAGTTGAATTCAGCGAAGCCATTAATGGTACAGTTAATTGTACATGTACTCGTATATCTATAAGTATTTAATTTCATTTTCATTACTTTCTTGATACCAAGTGAGTATTACTATTATTTAATTCAGGTTTCTGACCATGGGCCTGTAATAATTGTAAAACTGAAACCAGTGCTACAAAAAAACAACATTAGCTACTGTGCTGCCTTTCAAGCATTCTGTTAATGTTCCATATGTGAAGCCCGCACGGGTAGCTCATTGGTTACAACGTTTGTCTACGGATCGAGAAGTTGTGAGTTCGAACCCCGGGCGAGGATCACACTGTCCGTGACAATTTGACTGAATATATTACATCCTATGTTAAATTGTCCTCACCTCTGAATTATGTGGGGTAGCTTGGCAGAAGTTTATGGATAGAATGTGGTTAGTACTGGTTAAGGCCTAAATGAAGTCCAGGAAAGCTGGTTAGGATAACTGCTCGCCACGATATGACTGAAATAATGTTGAAAATATCGTTAAACACGATGAAACAAACAAACAAATCCATTTGTGAAGAATTACAAATGTTATAAATTAAAGTTACATTGATTTTGAAAGGATGGATACTAGACACAATATACTGGAACATCAAACTATAAATGAATAATTATTATACAAACTTAATGACAAACTTTATACCCAATGTTTTAGATATTGATTCAGTACGGAGAAGAGTCCAGGAAAGACGGCTTAATGGGATAGTGCCAGATATTGAGTATCTAGGATGTCCTTCAGGACTTTACATTAAAGACATGAGAACGAATGTTTCTAAAGATAGACTGGAGTTGAAATTTGAGAGCAAACGATCTGGTGGCATAGATGAATGTGTTGAAAAAGTAGAATTTGTGCATGTTGGATCCAGAAAACATGCATATATACAAATAAATAACAACAGAGGTATGTTTTGTTTGAAAAAATCATAGTTCAGAGTTTCATTAGAATGATAATAAAAATCGCGAAGGGTAAAACAAAAACAATTCAGATAAAAGGCAGAAAAACAGCTATAAATTCATTGACTTAAATAGTGAAAAACTGAAAACATTATATAAACATATCAAACAAACCACATTGAAAGTACTGACCTAGAACCAGCGAAGAGTGACCAATACAAAACTCATGCGTTGTAATAACAATTAATGACTGGAACTCTCTTATCCACTTAATTTCTATTGACAGTATCAAAACAGCTGCCCGTATTATAATTGTTTCAATTGCATCAGCCATTTCTAAATAATTTTTATGATGCTTTCGTTAATATTTAAGCACTGGCATCGATTTTGTCCATTGACGTTCATCAGATTGAAAACGCTGTACTCCAGCTCCAGCCATACTATCCCTCTATACATGATGATATTTGGATGAAGTTAAAAACAGAAAATTGTACACAAGGTACGGATAGTTCGAGTCAAAATTGTTGTAAAAGGTAGTGATAATATGATAATTAATATTAAATGAAGACCGAGTTTGTAAGTTTAATTTATTATTAGTGTTTTTGCGTTTTTTAGTCATAAGCGCGTTGGTGGTATTTTGCTACACGCTTAGTGTCTGCATTTTCATTTTGGTATATTGGATTTAGTCATACAGCGAATAAAATTTAAAATAAACGGAAATTGGAGCCTAAAATATACCTAAAAAGATCCTATGAATCCCATCAGCTATGTAATCATTTGGTAATATTATGTATAATTTTTATTTCAGTAGTTATTAGTATATTTATCAATAAACTTCTAATGTAGGATCTGAAGTAACTGGGATAGTTGAAGAACAAGAGCAAAAGAAGGCAAGCGAAGTGCCAGGGCGGCGTCAGTTTCAACCCAAAAGACCTCCTAGGAAATCAAAGACGACTCATTCAAAATCTAGCACGGATGGAGAGACAGAAAAAGGTAATGAAAAAGTAACAAATCTGAGGATTTTTTACGAAAATTCAGATACTCGAGCTAATCCGGTTCCTGATACCTCAACCTTTGTAACTCAAGCTGATGAAGCTTCATCCTCACATCAGAGCCGCCACAACGATACGAGCACGCCATCGCACGGTTCAAGAAATATGCAGAGAATGCCTCTAAGAAGAAACCTGAAGCAAAGGGCACAGTCGTGTGGTCGTAAAGAAACCAGGCAAGTCGTTCAAGTCGTCAATGAGAAAAATACAATACAGGACGTACAAGAGGAAATGAAGTTGTCCTCAGCGAAAATAACGCTATTGATTATTTTCAGATTTCAGTCCAAAAATAGTGATCGGGGATTTAATGTCCATTTTCAAGACAGGAATGAGAAGGTAATTATCAAAGGTAATGATGAGAACGATGTTATGGAAGCCAAATTGAAAATTCATGAATGCTTGAACCTTGTTGTTAGCCTGTCTCGACCACTGACAGTAAATCAGCATAGATTTTTGTCTCGATTAGAAAGTAAAAACTGTATCCGAGAAAGATCTAAGTTAAAGAAATGTTTTGCAAGTTACGAGTTGCAAGATTCTCCACCTGAACTTTTTTGTCATGCATTCAACTTACAGCAATGTCGAGATGCAATAGACTTTGCATTCAATGAAATACAAGTTCGGTATGTAGAACTGGGACCAGAACATGATACTCAACAGTTTGAAGAATCTATGAAATTGTTTATTGAAGATCTAGATACTGGGTTAACAACTGTATACGTCGATATAAGTCATAAAGCAAAGGTTGTAATAGAAAGCTTTTTGGAATCCAAAGCAGAAGATGCTCGCAGAAAAATAATAAAGTTTCTTGATAACCATACTCCCAGAGAAAAACATGAAGTAGTCTTAGAAGGCGCACGAGCTAGATGCTTTGAGACTTGTTTGAAATCACAGCTCAAAAGGACCATACTGTAAGTTTTACTGTAAGAGTTTATTGACTCTATTCTTAATTTATATCAGTCTTTCATTAAGATTGTTTACTTTTTTAATATTTATAAATATAAACAAATTTTGTACGACGGTATACAATTTTTGCAAATTATCTATATAGGAAATGCAGTACGCAAATTTGGCGTAATTTCATCTCAGGACTATTTACAACTTTAAGTTTGATGATACGAAAATGTAATAGGCCTAATTATGATTTTTTTTCATGAAATATTTGCACGGAAGTCACGGAAATAGCAAATGAGTTACAGAGCAGTACTATTAAGTTTCAGCAACATACTGAGTCATCTAATGGTGTTAATGTACATTGGATGATTTCAGTAATCTTAGTGGCAATTTTGATTTGATGAACCTTAGTCGGGATCCACTAAAGATTAATGTATCTGTAGAAGGATGCCAGAAGGTCATAGCTGCCTTAAAACGTACGGTACTTCGACTTTGTTGTGAAGAAGTGGACTTTCAGAAAATAAAGAAGGGTTCGTAATTCTTATTATTTGGCGTTGTATATGAAATCAGTGGCCAAATCACTAAAGTATTTGTTAATAAAAACGTAAATTACACCAGCTGAAATAGCATGAATAGCATTTTATTTACATGTTCTTATTCCTTTACAAATATTTGCAATGTTTCTTGTTCATATACATTCTAATATCACAATAAAAAGAATCACATTTTTTTTATTTTCAAAACAGGTAAAACGGAAGAACTCTGGTTGATTTATAAAGGACTCAATAGTCCACGTGGAAAAGATTTCATACGCCAGTTCGAAACCATGCACAAATGTTTTATTGACGTTCTTCCAAGTGGCGTGTTGGTCTTGCCACCCAAAAGGTAATAACATGAATAACGATTCTTCAAAAAGGAACAAAATAGTTTTTTTCTGTAATCATCCGACTCATTTGAGTACAAATGTATATTTAGAACATCTAAAATTTCAGGCATCGGTGCAAAATATGTTAAAGAACTGGGTTACGTGCGTTTTGTTTAAATCTTCTTAAGGCTTTGGGATATAATTAGGATATAATTTCTTTCCTTAAAGCCCTATACGCTTTTTGCTATAAAACATATATGCAAAAATCAAACAATTGCTGATATTATCCCAAGATTATTATTACCGACGAAACAAGCCATTTTTCTTCTAAAAACACTCATTTCACTGTGATTTTTGCTTTTGTAAAGAGCGCGTGACGTCAATTTGCTATGTGTGCATAGCATGACTGTGGGAAAACTCAGGTGTTCTATAAATAGTATTTATTTCAATGATATTGAAAAAAATACGATAGTAGTTTCGGAAACATTTTTTCTTGCTATAAAGTATGCACGGGAGGAAAACACACCAGATTCCTCTGTTATAGAACAAACAGAAACTATTAAGACCAATACATTTATAAGCTTATGGGACTTTAACCTAGCATTTCATATCTATGGCATCACACCATCAGACATGACTTGTTTTTGAATCTGCAGTATTTTTTTCATTTTGATAAGTTGAACGTAAAATGCAACGCCTGAATATATAACTGTCATGTAATCTAGTAATATGAGTCATGCTTTGAAGGAGCAAAGTTGTTTATAAAAGGATGTCACCAACAATGCCTGAGTCTGAGGACTCGCGTCGTTCTTATAACGCAAGTCCAGCCTCTGCGAGGAATGAACGAACACATATGTTTTTAGCACTGATGGTTGGTTGTTTTACTATATGATTATATCCATTAGCAAGATTGTGTGACTATTACATGATTAGTTTTCCATTGTTATAAACGTGAGAATTAAAAGAATATAAAATGATTAGCTTAGCGCTACATAGATTTATAAGCAAAATATACATGCAATCGTGGTATTAATATAGCATTGATTTCACAGTACTTCTAAGTTTTCAATATCTTCTAAGCATACTTATCTAAATAGCCCTTTTAATAAAAATACGAATAGGACTGTTCTTGGAACTTTGGAATACTGGCAACTATTTGTATTTACTTTAGGTGACTTTTAGTATTCATGTGTTGTATCATTATGCACTTGGTACTTGTTAATGTAAGAAATCATATTGTGCCCTCTGTCAATGTAAGCGTATAAACATTTTTATGAAGAATATCTATTTACCATTACAAGGATGGCGCAGAATTGCACAGAAATGCATCCCCTCATGGTGTATGCACATGCTAATCGGGTAGCAAGGTAATTCGATCCACAATACAGCTATAATGATATTGTATACTTTTAATATTTTCTTTTCATAATATGATAATCTTTCTTGAATTCTCCTGGATAATGTAAAGAAGACTATTGCAGCAAATTAGGTTCATGGGGTACTTCTTGTTAATATTTACCCATTATTTTATTCATTTTCTCACACTCTTATTTGGTTGATATCCATACAAACTTTGCACTTGCTATTTTTTGCCAAAAAATGTTTTTATACAGATTGCGATTGAACAAAACAAAACTCATTTTAATTGATGCAAACAAATTTTAACAGGCAGAATTCAACACCACTTGTGTCAACCATTAATCGTTTGAAAATCGGAGGATTGTCAGTTACATTGAAAAAAGGGCAAATAGTGAATGAAATGGTAAGGCAATATGAATCTGTTCATGAATTTGAAAGAGAATAAAACTATTACAGAAGAACAATAAACTTTTATGAAATTATGACGATAATGATGCTAATAACATTAATCATAACCTTACTGTATGCGTTCGGCGAATATAAATGATGTCAAAATAATAAAAAATATATCTGGCTGTATTATACTGGTGCTGTTTTTATAACAACCCTCGATACATCTCATACATTTTAAATTTATTAAGTAAAGTGTTTCACCTATTTCAGGCAGATGCTCTTGTTAATATTGTGTCTTCAAATCATTCTATGGGAGAGAGCGTGTTGTCCAAAGAATTCGTTAAAAAAGCTGGCAGTGAATTAGTTTTGGTATGTGTATAGTTTAATATAAGGGTTATTTACAATCATCAATTTATATGAGGGGTCCTCCATGGTAGAGTGGTTAATGTCTCAGATTAGTAATCACTAGCCCTACAATGCTGTGAGTTCGAATTTTACCCTGTACGAATGAGCTGTCAAGCTTGCTTACAGTCGGTCGGTCGGTGGTTCTACAGAGGTGTATGTCTGTTCCACCGTTAAAAATCCATTTGACCCTGGGAGTTGGTGCAATGTTATACCGAACAACCGCCACATTTCAGATGATGTTAAACATTACGTGTAATGACATACAAATAGAGACGAAAAAGATAACAATATGCATACCTTATATTTTATATAAGGATATTTGACTCATGTCTGATACGCCACTATTTGAAGCAAACATTTATATTATTTTCAGTGGGTGATAGCTAGGTCTAGTAGTCTAACTAATTCTATACAGTTATTTAAGTTGCATTGTTACATAAATCTCATTTAATAGGCATGTTAAATAAAATTTGCCTTTAGGTATGTATACATGTAACTGAATTTACTGCTTCAACTGGATAAAATCTTTGTAAATGCATGACTACTTCATCTTGTATTATATGTAACTGTTAAGTTTTGTATGTTACAGATTCTAAAACAAGAAAAGCTATCCTGTCAGGATGAAAGACGTTTTGTTATTGCCACTGATTCAGCAGGCATGAAAAACTGTTCTACTATACTACATGTAGCCTTGAGAAAAGGAGAGGCATATTGTACTAGTGTATGTTGAATTATCAATCTTGAATATAAAATGAAAGCATGTAGTTAAGAAGAATGTTAAAGTTGCATGCCAAAACCTTTTTTGTCTTTTGCATCTTGACCATTAACTGATTTCTGAAAGAAAAATACGACATTTTGCATTAATGGTTACACAAATTCCATGATTATCTTGAAGCATAGCACATGCAATCTGTTGGCTTTTCTTGGATACCGTCATTATCACTTTGCTTATTCCTGTAATTCGATTTTTCATTTCTCTCTTTTTCAATTGAGTTAATTGATGCATCAAAACTGTCTAATTCACGAAATGTTTATTTAGGATGTTGCTGCTGCAATGAAAGAAATATTGGATCTCTGTGAATCAAGATCATGTAAGAGTGTAGCTATCCCACCTCTTGGAGTTGGTAGAATGTACAAATATCCTCCAGAAACAGTCATAAAAGCGATGTTGGCAGCAATTAAGAAAAGTGGAACGCGAAGGATCTTGCAGGTATTTTTTCATTACAGTTATAGATAGTTTGTTTGTTCTGTTTACCATATCAATATAATTTTATGTTTCCATTATTTGTAAATACCGAGAAGATCATTGTTTTAGCATACATTATCAGACATGCAATGGAGAGCAAATTATCATCCTTTATGAAAAATATTACTGCAGTCATTTCTTATTATATATCATCACACATATTCAAGAATGCATTTGATATTTACACATTTGAACATTGACTCTAACATTTACACTTCATAATTGTTGGGTGGGATAAGACTATTAACGATGATACCTGGGTTCCAAATGGTTGATTTTGTTTTCAAAATTGCTGATAGAATATAATTATCATATACTTATTTTTCATTAAAATTAAAATTTATTGCCTGGTTTGAATGGAATGATAAGAGGATTTTTTGTTCATTTAGTATTTCATTGAAATCTAGTGCAAGTGTTTGTTCGTGTATCATACACATACGTTGTTATTCGTGATACATTAAGGCATTCTTTAATAAAAATATATGTACGCGAATCGTATTTACAAATATGGTATCTTTTTGCAGACGGTTACGTTTGTTACATACGATCAAGATACCCACAGTGTGTTTGAGAATGAGTTTCAATCATTAACCACTCAGTCCTCTCAACCAATGCGACCAAACTTTCAGTTAGGTCGAGTCTCAAGTGACCTACATGCACTTTATTCATATGGAACAAGGCTTTCTACAAGTGAGGAAGTAACCCCGCGGCTGTCCAGTGCAAATAGCCAAGGTAAACAGAAAACTCTTCCTGAATGTTTGCTGTTTGATGGTTTGTTATATTCTAATGAGTGGCTTATTATATATACATATTATATATATTGTCCATGTTATAGTAAGTAATTCATATTCATTTACTAGTTATTGTGTGAGCTTCGATTTTCCTTTATATTTTTTTAATTCGGTTGTCTGAAATACTGTGCATAATTTTGTCTGCTTTTTATATGCATTTTGAGTTATTGTTTTCGGTTACGTTTGTTCCCTAGATGCTGGTAGATGCAATACGAAAGCTGGGTACAAGTGCAAAAAAATGTTAAGAGTCCGGCGATTGGTTAAGGGCTATATGTTAACAGTCCGATGATTGGTTTACGCTGAGTGAATCGGTATCACGTGACTTGAGTGTACCAACTTCACTGTGCTAGTCTGTTATGAAATCAGGGTGTTTCACTATAGATCGGTTTGTTCTATTAACATTAATTACACGTAGAGGTACTCATTTTAAACTGCCTAGATTTTTTTCTGTTACTATGTACAATATGTTTAAATCAATTATTTTAATCATTACTGAAAGCAGAGACATAGATAACAGGGATAAGCAACTTCAGTTATTACCTATGTAATAGCACGCATGACAGTTACTTTTCCCAAAAATTGCTGATTTTGTAACAAGTAAAACTTCTTATCTACTGATAGCACATGCATAAAGTTTACATTTTCTGAAAGTTTATTATTTAAACTACAGCTGCCGAGTTTATAAAATATCAATTTTGACTGATAGTTTTATTACACCCATGTTTATACTACCTACTAATGCCATAATTCTAAAAAATATCTATTGGTACCTTTTTTTTCAGGCCAACTGCATTCTAGTGGATATGGCTAAAAATTAACTTAGAAAATATAACAAATTATTATTTCCAGCCGAAGTCAAATGTTTAACCTTTCAGAAAATGTATAATTTATGTATGTATTTTATTTGGTTTTCGAGTTTTACTTGCTACAGAATTTACAAAATGATGTCATGCGTGATATTTTAAGTTGCCAATCTCTGTTATCTATGTCTCTGCTGAAAGACATATTAGCGGAGGATTGTTCAAAAGAATTTAAGGAACCCCTTTTATAATGTAACCTGCGAAACGCTATTGCCGCCAATAATTCTGTCACGTAATCTTGATGTGCACATTTGCGAGTCCATTGTAAAAACGGGGCGTTTCACTAAAAATCGGCATGTTCCATCAACCGTTATGACACGAAAAGATAAGATATTTTAACGCAGTCTCATTTTTTTACTTTACGACCTCTTTGTTTAATTATAAACATAAATGCTGAAAGTAATTATTAAGTGGAGGATTAGTTATTTTAATGAAATACACCCCTACTATAATTCAACTTGCGAAATGCTGTCTCTGATGCAATTTTGCCGCCAATTCTCTTGTTATTGAGCAGGTCAGAACGTTTTTTTATTATGCATATTTATTTATTACCTGGATATAATCAATAGATTTTTTAGGAAACGATTTAGTACGGCCAATTTTACACCGCGCATGGGTTTAGAGATTTCTTTTTTTATGACAGTGTTCTCTTCTCAAAACAAACGAAGTTTTAAGTAATTCTATGCTTTATTGCATGTTTCATCAATGCGTTTGTTCGATGTTAGATTGTTAGTTAGTAAATGAATTCCTAGGCAGAGCCCATCATAGTACTTCTAGTAGTGTCATACTAGCCCCCCCCCCCCAGTTTTTGTATGTGCCTTTGACGATGATACGTATACGCATTACATTGCAGTTCATCGTCATAACAACTTGTTCTTTAAAAGCTTACAGATAAACGACTCAAAATGAGTTGCGTTCGTTTTCCTATTTAACGCACATTTTTCCGTAAAACTTGTGTACCGTACGATGAATTATTGTAAAATCTATTAACATGACCAAAAATATACCTTCAACGGGCGAAAGGTTACCTGTTGAATTTGAAAGAGGACAATTCCATAACTTTAAGGAAACTTTATTATGTATTTGTTCCGACTAGAAAAAGTCTGGATTATTTCCGTTTTGCTTGTTTATTTTACAAAAACATTATCTAACATTTTGCACATGTTCTTTTGGTAGCATTGTAATTACCATTAATAAACTCTGAGATTAAAATTGTATTATTAGTATTACTGATTTATAAGTATGTTGTAATAGAAGCTATTTTAGGGTCAGAAAGTTAATATTAATTACAATGATGATAGTATTTAAGACAGATGGCATTATTTATACTCTAAAGCCAATTAATTAATATATATATTTATTAGGTTTTATGAGCCCAAGAACAAAACCAGCTAATGCGCCCAAACCAACAGTGTGTGTTTCTCGTTTTCCTGATGATAAGCCTATTGCCCATCTTCAAGTACATGTAATACATGTTGGCGATACTGACGATAATAAAGCTGCCAGAGATCTTGTTAAAGAGGTGGAGGAAGAGTTTTTACACGAAGAAATTCTCGCAAAGACAACCGTTATTTCGAAGGAAACAAAACAGAAAATTGTAGACAACTTGGTATCACATGATGTTAAATCATTCAAAGGTATTTAAGTTAAAACATCCTTTTAATACAGAAAAAAAACTAGAAAATAGAAATATGTCTGGTTTACGTCTTCAAAGTTATGCTAGTCTGAGAAAAATTAATATATTTTGCAAATTAAATCACTAGTAAGTTAATTATTTTCTTCAAAACTCAATTAATTTCTTTAATAACTTTAGTTGAAATATTATTTCAGTAGGCGACAAATATGTTTTGAAAGGGCAGAAGGAAAATGTCAATGCCGCTTATAAGGAAGTTCTGCAAATCCTTCTAGATGATAAAGAATCTTCGAAATGTGTATTGAAACAGTCTCCACGTGGGAGACCTGGGACTACAGAGTATGTATCGGATATGATTGATTCGGAACCAGCAGTTCCAAAACATTGGAAATTGTTCAAGTCTGGTAGTATCATAAAAACGGTGCTTAAGGAGGGTCGAAATGATAGAGTTCGCAAAATTACTCTGAGAAATACCAGTCCTGCATATCAGGCAATACACCAGATGTTTCAATCTAACATTGAATTAAACAAAGTAGGACTTGGCCAGGATGCTGTCGGTATTACATATACTAGGCTAAACATCATAGAAATTCAGAGAATCGAAAATGTCAATTTGTATGAACAGTTCGCAAGAAAAAGAATTGAATTGTACCAAAAACTTCACAGTGCAGGGATGGTGGGCTTTCTAAAAATCAAGAACTTGCGTAATTGTAGTGGACAGATAGAGACAGCCCAGTATATGGATTTTGTTCAAGACACACATGAAGGGCTAAATGAGTTTTTACTCTTTCATGGGACAAAACCGGAACTCACTGAAGTAATTTGTAATGGAGGGTTTGATGAACGCAGAGGAAGCGGAAGAGCGATGTTTGGTCAAGGTATATATGGAGCTGAGAAGTCAATGAAAGCAGACCAATATACAGGTACATTAAGCATGCGTGTCATACCTTTTAAGAAACTGATAAATACTTCTGAATGACTGATGATGTCTCCAGTTATCATAATCTTCATTTATCGGTCGACAGCTTCATTTTGTTATTTAAAATTGATAGAATCTAAGTTTACTATTCGGACATAGTATTGTGCGAAATTTCAGAAATTTAACGAAACATTACTTTGTCGTAAAATAAACAGAAACTATCGACTGTGGTGCCAGGGGTTAGGGTTAGGAGCTAAAATTATACGCATACAGCGACCGTGTAATTATTCCGCTTTGACAGTTAAATAAAATCGCACTATAATTATTCTAATATACCTTATCAAGTATCAAATTATTAAGTCTCTTCTCCTTCCAAATTAACTTGCTCTAAAATCCGTCTTTAGTCTTTACATGAATAATTTTGATAATTCCAGATAGTAAGCACGGAAGGATTACAGGTCAAGGACAGATGAAGTATATGTTTTTGATGCGTATGATGCTTGGTAACTCTTATTTATGCACAAATAACAACCCTCCTAAATACTGCCGACCTCCATGTACAACATGCCAAGATGATAAATGTAACAACCACGACCATGTTGGTCCTTTGGGACATTTGTATGATTCCGTGACTGGAGACAATGGAAAACTATTTAGGGAGTTTGTCGTGTATGACAGAAGCCTTTGTTATCCTGAATATCTCATTACATACGAGAGAATTTAAGATAAGGCTTTTTATGTATGAGGTGTTGGTGCTCCCCTTGAAAACGATCCTGATTGAGCATTGAAATTAATAAATTCAACCAATCAGTATCGTTGTAACAGAAGCATTAACCAATCCTAAATGATTGCATAGACTGGTCTAGGCAGAATTTATATTTGGCGCACTTAAATCCGGAATTGTTCTGGAACGAGAAAAAGCTAACCTCATGTTCGTTCTGTCCGCGTTCTAATTATGTGATTAAGAGTCAAGATGTTTATAAATGACATACAACTTACTGTGAAAGTGAACAGGATGGAAACTCTAACGAGGTTTTCACCGCATAGAACGCTATTATATATTGTATTGTACTTGTCGTTCGTGGGGATTCTATTGACCGGGATATTCAGATTGCCTTAGTTTCATTTTTTTTACGCTTGCACACATTATAGCAAATTGTAAATGATAGTATAGGCACCGTAAACTGTTTGTACGGCGCTAGGTCTTTATTTGTTCTTCCTATTTTATAACAAAGCATATATAAGCATATTTTACATACCGTTAAAAAGTATGCTCTTAAACGATCTTTCAAAATTTCGATAGAATTAGCTGCCTTATTTTGGGCTATACATTTGTTAACAGGTGTACATACCTGTAAACAAATATGTATTTCCAAATTGTGATAGCTAGGCATTTGATTCGATTGATTCTATTTTTAAATGTAATATCATTTGGTTTTGAAACATATGATTGATTTTGTTTATTTTCTTATATATCGTTATTATTGTAATTCATGTTGCTTTTCATGATTATACCCCACTAACATAGAACTATATATAGGAGTCACTTCGTCTGTCTGTCGGTTGGTCAGTCTGCCCGAATCGTGTCCGTTCTGTCTGTCATTCATTGGAAGATTTTGAAATAACTTACGGCAAATGTCAACCACCATTACATGATTTGTCGCGCGCGATTTGTCCGTCCGTAACAAACATTGTTCAACCAATAACTAGAGAATGATTTGGTCTATGCTCTTCAGACTTGATCGGAAGGTTGGTCATCACTTGTAGATGAGCCCTATTGATTTTGAGGTCAGTACGTCTAAGGTCAAGGTCACAGCGGCCCAAAACCCTTGTCCGACCAATAACTAGAGAACGATATGTCATAGGCTCTTCATATTTGGTTAGGAGGTTGGTCATCAAAAACCTTCTCCGACCAATGACTAGAATACGATTTGACATATGCTCTTCATATTTGGTTTGGAGGTTGGCCATCATATGTAGATGACCCCTATTGATTTTGAGGTATGTCAAAGGTCGAGAACAAAGTGACACAAGTTCAATAGGTCAAAAGTCGAGGTGTTACTATCCAGTTGGCCATTAGGGGGTATTCATGTTTCAAAAACACTTCTTGTTGTGTCCGCTCAGTAACTTCGTCATTCATTTGAGGATTTTACAATAACTTACCACAAAGGTGAACCACCACTAGATGATGTGTCGCGCGCAAATCCCATGGCTTTAGCTCTATGATCTATGCAGCATGTGGGGGTATTTGTCACCATGTGACAGCTTTAGTTTGAGTTACAATGCTTGCTCTTCTTTGGTCTATATTTATTGAAACAAAATAATATATCTTTTATGTCAATTGTGTTTGTTTTGTACATGTGCCAGAGTACTTTCAAATTGGTAATAATTATGCATTACGATTCAGTTCGTATTGTTTGAAGTTTTAAATGACAGATTTGAATTTATTATTACAATCATTAATGACCGTGCTTTAACAAATTTGCATTACCATATCGCATAACTGTCTCTCAATCAGATGCGGGTTATGATTGTCATTATTTGTATTTGTTAAACAGTTTAGACTATATTGTACCTATTCAAAATGTCTATGTTGCATATCTGCTTACATTAAATAGTTTTGTGTATCTCTCTGTTACTTCATTACTTAGTTCAAGTTCAACATGTTTAAGTTCCATATTTACATATTTCCAGCGATTAGGTCGCTGAAGCATGTCGCAATCTGATAAAAAAGTCAGGCGATTGTTTTACTTGCTTAATAATAAACGACCGTCCCGGTAATAGGGCCGCTTTTCTAAAGTGCCAAAATTTTCCCTTACCATTTCACTGACTGAAAGATCCTAAAATACGACCAGTCCGATATTCCGTACATGTACCCAATGGAATAGTGTATACTGTTGAGACACATGTACATGTTCAGAATATGCTGATCAGAAACATAGTGAAATAGACAGTGTTAAACGATGATTATAATTATGATGAAAAATTTATCACATATATACCCGTGCCGTAAAACGGTATGGTACGGATGTGCATATAATGTAAATAAGTTGATCCACATGAATTTATTCCTACGCCGTTTGTAAACAAAACAAAAATTAACGGAAAAGGGGAAGCATCCATCGTGCAAAAAGTTTAGCAGGGCTTTGGAACATTCTACATGGTTAAAATGCTCCCGATTAAAAAGCCTTATTACGCATCTGTCACTCTTTTGATATTAATTAGCAATGTCAAACAGGTATGTTGGCTTTCGCCATATTTTCAGGGTATGTCATAATAAGAGTATTAAATTCGTGTAGATTCAGTCTTGAATTTCTTAAAAAACAGTAAGAAGCCAGAGGCTCGCTTCATACTCTTATTCAAATCGTTCAATAAATTCAATGCGGATTTCAGTTTGTATTCATTTGTCATCAATTATATACAGTTGAATCGCGATAGTCCGAAATGCGATAGTTCGAAAAATGCGATAGTTCCAATTTAAAATAAATCTATGAAGCTGTTCAGTATTTGTATATTGTATATAATGGGTAACATATATAATATTACAACAACAACAAACACTAAATTTCTACAGATATTTCGGTTTTATGAAATAATCTAGAATACACTTATAGACAGACTAGCTATTAAGAACGCGGCGGTTTTAATTGCAAAACTTTTCAGTATTTCTGTAACTCTACAGCAAAACGAGTTTCCGATAAAGACAATGTTGACAAACCGACTATAACTGAGAGACAAGCTCAATAATAAGATTGTTCATGTCTCGTTGGTGATCTTAATATCGTGGTTCAAACAAAAGGTTACTTTTATGCAGTATTATACAATTTTAGAATAAATTTTCTTAAACAAGTTTAGATAATAATTGGTAAAATTATGTAATTTTAATAAATATAATTTTGATTTTTAAAAAAAAAGTTTTAATGCAATATTTGAGAAAACAAAAGCAGCAATCAGTAAAGAATGGAACATACTTTGAAAGCAGGACGTGTTTCTTTTCTAATATGTCGACTTACTGCAGAAACAGGGTTGCAAATAGAAGTATGTATGTTAGGTCGAAGTATGATCGAAAGATATCTACTCCCAGTGCCCGTATAAAGATCAGTATCGAATTTTAGATTTAGAATTTTTAGAAATTGAATAACTCTTTACTTAAAGATCTACGATATGTAAATGAAATAAACAACTTAATTAAAGATATTAGAAATCAATACTCATCTCAATACCAAATAACTAATTCACCACTTGAACAAATTAGCGACAGTGATATAACTTTCGACATAGATGACAAACTATTCTTTGAAACTCTTTTGATGGAAATTAGGGGGAAAACATTATCATATTCTTCATATATAAAACGCCTGGAAGATTCGAATGAAAAACACTTCAGTCAAACAGATTAAATCCAAAACTCTAACCAAATTAATAACACATTACTTGAATCTAAAAAAGAAGAGTTACAAAAAAATTAGAAAGAAAAAATTAGAAGGAGCTCTATTAAGATCAAAATGGATTTTAGAAGGAGAAAACCCCACTAATTTTGCAATTTGGAAAATAGAAAACTTTACATCTAAATTTATTAATTGTCTTTACTCAAAATCTGGTAATCTCTTGCAAGATCAAAATCAAATACTTAAAGAAATGGAAACTCACTATAAAAATCTATATGCAGAGAAAGAATGTGATGATGTAAATTTAGACGTTTTTTTTAACAATGAGTCATTAAAAAACTAACTAACAATGAGAAAGAATCTTTAGAAGGAAATACGAGTATTACCTACAACGAAATGTTTTGTTGTCTTAAAAAATGTCTAACTCTTCGTAGCAATACCACGTGATTCTGACGTCATTAAATGCATCAAATCTAAGACGAAATGGTAAACATTTGCTCCGCTTAGAAAACGAAAATAACCGTAAGTATTTTATTTCTTCACGCATACGCCAGTCTACGGGGGAAAATATAAGCTTTCCACAAACTACAGGATCTGCACCAGTAGCTAAGCCGTTTTTCTAGCATCCTGTGTTCAAAACCTTGAAATTGATTTGTATGTGAGCGAACTACAGTGCCAAGCCATCCTGTAAATCTCGAATTATCTGTTATATGCATGGTTGTTAAGTCGCGTTTACATCAACCGGTAACTACGGAGTCTGTTTTGTACCCAAAAAATACATACTGTAACAATGTATGGCGTTAATCTAAAATATTCCTTCAGTTTGGTAAATATGGCACCAGGTCCAAGAAAAAATTTCAGGCTACAGTTTAAAGCTGTTTTTGGATTTGGCTACGATGCCAAGCAACACGTCGACCGTTGTACACGTATGAAAATGCTATTTTTTCGAGCATTTAACTCTTTACTTGCGTTTACCATCAAAACGTCTATTATACAAGGCCGGGCCCCTATCAGTTCCTGGTCCACCGGTCATTATAAGTGATAAGATGGTCATGAAATTTATATCAGCTGAACGTGATCATTATTTTGTTCTTTCGCAATGCTGCATGCAGTTTCAAAAATTGTTTAGTTGTTATCTATTAGCCTCTGGAAGCTATACCACTTATAGCGCACTGGGCAATTTTGAACTTCAAATCACTCGGAGCTTGTCGTTAACTCATCTTAAAAATCAGAATATCGCAATCCGACGAAAGGCTGACGAGAGGAAGCGCTGTGACTAATAACCACAGCTCTACATAGTCCCACTTTTAATTTTTCTCCCATTTAGTATATAAGCTATTAGTGGAGCTTGATTTTGTATGTTTGTCGTATCAAACTAAATGTGAAATGACTTTTAATCATTTGGCTTAAGTTTGAAAGTTTTATTTTATGAAAACCGACTGTGATAACTGAATCTAATTACATGTATTGTTGTATAAATTCATAGTGCAGATTACGTTATAGAAACTTTACCGAACCAACGTCCTTCCATTCTCAGGTACACGGGACCATTTGCTTGAGCCTCTTGTTCATTTTATGTAAAATGTCGTGTAAAGAATTTATATTGTGAATGCCAATCAAGAGCAGTCAGGGGTATCTGATTGACTATCAGTTGACACATTTTGATTGTCGTCTATGTGGCATTCACCTTTCATGTTTATAATATTATGTAACTATATACCAAAAAGTTTGTGGCTAGGTAGGATACTGGTTGGTTTAACATTAGTGAAAAAGGAAAAATACGTCAACATAGTATAAGTGATTTAAACTTAGAGATAAAATAATTTGTTTCATTTTTATTTTCGTAGTATTCAATTAGTGTGGAAAGTTCATATTTAAACAGATTCCATACATTGACATCTTTAAGTTTATTTTCACTGATGAAGTATGCTTTGTAAATGCAAAAACCGAGTAGTGTTAAAATATATTGAAATAGTTGTATTGGGTATATTTAACTTTATATCCGACTAAAATAGTTTTTAAGTATTTGATGTCTTTGTTAATGTTACACTCATTAAGAACATACTGTAATTTGGTCCAGATTTCTCGTACAGTCTTACAATCAATAAAAACATGTTCATAATTTTCTATAACGTGACATAAAGAACAATTCTGTGAGTCTACCTTTTTCCATCTAAATCGTATTTCTTTACATGGGAAAATTCTGTGGAGTAATTTGTATTTGAACTGTTTAAGTCTGTTGTCGTGTAAAGAATTTATAAATTTATATTGTGAATGCCAATCAATGTTTTCTTTTGGTGATTGTATTCAACATTTCTGTTGGAGTTGTAGGCGAACGTGTCACTGACCGTGATCGTTGATTAGCTGGTGTGCATGCTTCTTGGGCAATACCTGACAAGAACCTTTCAATATTTGTTTGATTGTTTTTATTGGTGCTTGGTTTTCCGGATTTAGCTTTTTTCTTCGGGCGAGTTTCTTGCTTTTGGTCGTTTGTGTTGCTAGTTGATGGTTGAGTTGACATAGGTGCTGTCTTACACGTTTGTGTTGACTTTCTTGTATGTTTACCATTTTGTGTGTCTTCTTCGTCTGAGCAGTCAGGGGTATCTGATTGACTATCAGTTGACACATTTTGATTGTCGTCTATGTGGCATTCACCTTTCTTGTGACCAAGTTCTCCACAAGTCAAACATTTCCAACCAGTATTGCACGTGTGGAATGTATGTCCTGTTTCAAGACATTTGGTGCATTTCATGTTTTTTTTATTTGACCTCTGTGTATTACCTTGGCCTTAAATTGTCCGAAGTGCATGAAACGTTCTAGAGGTTCCTTAAGGGATGATGTTTTCACGGTAACTAATCTATCACCAGTTTCACAGTTTGTGAGTTTGTTATTTATCCTGAGTTTTTCACGAAAACAGGAAATGATATCAAGACCTTTCAGTTCCAGAGCCCTTTTAATGGCACCATCATCAGCTGATAATGGGATGTTTTGAATGCGTATTCTGGTCGTGTCTTCGTTGTCGAAGCGTAATGGGTTAGTGTTGAGAAGAGGTAGTGTTTTACCCCTTAAAGTCACTCCGCTTGCAATCAATGTAGCTTTATCAATTAGGTTATCAATATATATGCGCCACATACCATTGACTCTTTGCAGGCCGGTTATGTGTGTACAATCAATTGTCATACTGAGCGCATTGTACATTTCTTCGTGTTTCAGATAGTTAGTATTGATGTTTGTATTATTTCTTGTTTTAAACAAGCATGCCTCTTGAAAGAAAACGAGCAGGACATCTTTGTGGACGCCGCCATCTTGATTTGAAGACAACATATCGTCACTTATATTTTCAGCTGAATTTTGGTTAATTCCAAACATTATTTTATCAATATTTCACCGTTACACGTGTCGTGTTGCTTTTAAATCCAAGATAAAAGTTTTCCAACTTGAAAACTTTTATTAACACTGAGTTAGACCACTTTTTTTCGAGAGCGATAAAAACGCTGCCTTGGCTTGCGATTGTTATCTCCCTTCTACAATGTACTTATTTCTATGTGAAACCAACAAGAGCCATTTTCTTTGTTCCTTTGTTTGATTTTTTACACCAACTTAACTGTGATTATTGATTTTACAATGTAATTACTAGTGTTATGCAAAAGTCATGACGCCGTTGACTTTTTATTATTCACACGCAAACGAAGTTTGAGAGGGGCTATATTGGAGTCACTCTGTCGGTTGTTCATTGGTCTGTCGGTCGTTCGATCCGTCCGCATACAAGTTTGTGAGCGAACTACTTCCACATACTTTAAGCGATTACAATGAAACTAGACAGGCAAGACACAATTTTCATGCCCAGCGATTAACTCATTGCAGAGTTATGTCCCTTTGAACTTAGCCGTATAGTTAACTATCAGATCTTTAGTGTCAAAGTGGCGGCGGTGGTATTAGTAACTTATGTGACAAAGCTCTAATTTGTTTTAATCAAAGGTCTATAAATTAGGTGTATTCCATATAAATGTAGTATGTTGTATGTATACACTTTTTTGTTCAAATCATTTCTTGTTGTTATAGTTTATACTAGTCCAACTAATTAGACAACTTTGTGACGGCGAGACATTTTTCGACTTGGCTCCGTCCCGCACAGTCTAACAAAGTTCTGCATATTCTACAATATCTGTGACCAAAGTGAACCATTCCGTGGGTAGGAAACACGTTTCTTTACTCATATGAGTATAAATTATTCCAACATACCTTTTCTGAAAGATGCATTAATAACTTGTTTCTCCCCACTAATGGCGGTATTTTATTTTCAATTCTTAACACAGTCCTCAACTTTCACACAGTGAATTTTCTTCCTTGTGTGTTTAGGCTACTGTGTAGTACATAGTGTAAACACGTTTTCTGTGAAATGTGAATATTGAGGACTGTGTTTAGAATTGAAAATAAACATGGAAGAACATTTAAAAGTGAAAAATTGAAATATGGAAACCCTCAATGACATGTTGAATGCGTATATAGGAGAATGCATTTCTTCGAGGTTTGTTCAATGGCAACTTCGGATGTAATAAGTATTTCTTTTATACGTACATATTGAATCAATATTAATTTATATTTAATATATCAATTAAAATTATTGTAATATTATGGGCATAAATCAAAATAATGAAGACAACTTTCCTTTTCAAAATTTAAAGAATACCACACAACACAGGAATGCACTTTGATGTTATGATGGTGTGTCTTGATGTTGTTAAGAATGTTGCAAAATTTCAGCTTGATTGTGTTACTCGTTCAAAAGTTACATTAGAAAAACAGGCGAAAAATGTCCCGAGTGTAACACTTTTAGCGTGACATTTTTTCTTTACACATTTTTCAATCTTTTATATTTTGTTCAGTTTTTGGGTAAGTAATCAATGCAGTGTAGCAATACCACGTGATTCTGACATCACTAAATGCATGAAATCCAAGACGAAATTGTAAACATTTGCTCCGCTTAGAAACCGAAAATAGCCGTAAGTATTTTATTTCTTCACCGAATTTTATGAAACATACGCCAGTCTAAGGGGAAAAATATAAGCTTTCCACGAACTATAGGATCTCCATCAGTAGCTAAGCCGTTTTCTTTAGCACCCTGTGAAACCTTGGAATTCGTTTGTATGTGAGCGGACTACAGTGCCAAGCCATCTTATTTTCCTTGCATTATCTACTCTATGCATGATTGAAGAGCCAAGTTTACATCAACCGGGAACACCGGAGTCTGTTCTGTACCAAGAATACATATTGTAACTATGTATGGCGTTAATCTGACATTATTCCTTCAGTTTCATAAATATGACAACAGTTCCAAGACAAAATTTCAGGCTACAGTTTAAAGCTGTTTTTAGATTTGGCTACAATGCCAAGCAACATGTCGCCCGTTGTACACGTATGAAAATGCTATTTGTATAGTGCATTTAACTTTTTACTTTCGTTTACCACCAAAACATCTATTATACAAGGCCGGGCCCCATATTCAATCAGTTCCTGGTGCGCCGGCCATTATAAGTGATAAGATGAACGTACAATCATTATTTTGTTCTTTCGCAATGCTGCATGCAGTTTCAAAATCTGTTTGTGTATCTATTAGTCTCTGGAAGCCATACAACTTGTAGCGCACTGGGCATTTTTGAACTTCAAATCACTCGGAGCTTTTGTTCAGTTTTTAAAGTTAAAACATCAGAATAACGCAATACGAAGTAAGGTATACACGTGTGTTCTCAGTGTGCCAAAGTATTTCATACTTCACGCTATGACAGAGACTAACAACAGGAAGTGCTGTGACTAATAACCACAGCGCTACCTAGTCCCACTTTTGATTGTTCTGGTATACATCCATTGTTTCCAAAGATACTTTTGTTTAATTTTGTATGACATTGTTTGTCGTATCAAACTAAATGTGAAATGACTTTCAATCATTGATCATTTTTTGGCTTAAGTTTGAAACGTCCTTCCATTCTCAGGGACACGGGACCATTTGCTTGCGTCTCTTGTTCATTTTATGTAAAATGAACACAGAGGCATGACTGTCAACTATGTTTTATATTACTTATTGTTTGTTGGTTTATTTGTCAGTACAATGTACTTATAATTCGATGTGATATCATCCATAGCCGTTGTGAACATTTTTATTTGTTCATTTGCTTGATTATTTACTCAAAAGCTGTGATTATTGATTTTACGTTATGCAAAAGTCATGCCGCTGTTCGCTTTTTATAATAACCCCGCAAACGAAGTTTGAGCGGGGGCATATTGTAGTCACTCTGTCCGTCAGTCGTTGGTCTGTCTGTCGGTCGTTCCGTCCGCATTCAAGTTTATGAGCGAACTTCTTCCACGTACTTTAAGCGATTGCAATGAAAATTCAAATATGTTACCAGCATGAAGTGAAGACATGCATGACACATTTTTCATGTTCAGCGATTAACTCATAGCAGAGTTATGTCCCTTTGAACTTAGCCGTATAGTACGTGTACTTACAGATTTTTTAGTGTCAAAGTGGCGGCGGCGGTATTAGTAACCTCAGTGACAAAGCTCTAGTTTGTTAGGTCTATAAATTAGTTCTATTCCATTTGAATATATACCATCCAAGGAAGGCACTTTCAATTTTGAAATTAGAAAATTCTAAATTGACAAAAATATTATCACCAATATACTACTTTTGACACTAAGTTTGACCTATCTATACAATTATTGTTTATGGAAAGCGATTTATCGCATTCCTACATGTATTTCTATATCTGTATGAACTCAAAAGCAACAAAAACATATGCATAACAATCTTTTAGAAAACGCTGAAGTAAATCAGACCAAAGTTTGTATGCCAAAGTTAATCGAAACAAAAAGTCAGCCAAACTTTTATCAGAATAATCAGTATTTAGATGACGTATTTTTTTTTGTTCGCTATGTACTTTTCAATGTGGACTCATCTATGTTAAGACCGAATGTAGATTAAACTGGTACACAATTCAGAGTGAAATAATTTTGGACTACACAATATTTTTGAAGGTAGATGTTAATCAGGCAAAATGCCGATTAAAAAAAGAATACAAAAATGTTGAACAGACTGTTATGAAACTTTAAATCTTTACCCCTGACATACCCTGGACAATAGATTGAGTTGTGTCTAACCTGGTGCTCAAAATGGTCAAAATATTATTCCGGGATTATTATTAGTAGGTCATTGCTTTATGTTAACAAAGCGTAGCTCAAGTAGTTAAAAATTTAACCTTAAGACGATTATTGTTTAAAATCATATATTGACCCCCTCCAGAAGTGAAAAATGTTTCACCCCTCTCAATGTAGAAGCAAAAAAAAAAAAAAAATTGAACATCCCCAAAAATAATTTCTTTATTTTGCCTTCCTTGGGTGGTATATATAATTAACTGGAATAAGTCATAACATAAAATATAAAAGTTTTGACTAATTCAAGTAATGTCGTCCATGTCAAGCGCTTAAAAGCTGCTGTTAGCAATTTAGTTTTCGTTCCATCTGGCGGTCTCAAATCAAATGTTCAAGGTCTCAAATGTCCCTTTTGCTTTTGCATTCCGACTTTCCTCATGCTTGGCACATTTCACCTTTGATTTCGGCCTCCGTCTAGCATTGTTACAGTAGCCAAATCTAAAAACAGCTTTGAACTGTAGCCTGAAATTTTGTCTTGGAACTGTTGCCATATTTATCAAACTGAAGGAATAATGTCAGATTAACGCCATGCATTGTTACAATATGTATTCTTTGGTACAGAACAGACTCCGGTGTTCCCGGTTGATGTAAACTTGGCTCTTCAATCATGCATTGAGTAGATAATGCAAGGAAAATAAGATGGCTTGGCACTGTAGTCAGCTCACATACAAACGAATTCCAAGGTTTCACAGGGTGCTAAAGAAAACGGCTTAGCTACTGATGGAGATCCTATAGTTCGTGGAAAGCTTATATTTTTCCCCTTAGACTGGCGTATGTTTCATAAAATTCGGTGAAGAAATAAAATACTTACGGCTATTTTCGTTTTCTAAGCGGAGCAAATGTTTACAATTTCGTCTTGGATTTGATGCATTTAGTGATGTCAGAATCACGTGGTATTGCTACACTGCAATGGTTGTTTTTAATTTCATTGCACATGTGTTATATTTAAAATTTAATGCATTTTGTTCAAATATTTCAATAATAAGTATTATTTAGAGATCACCTTTCAAATGCACATGTAAAATATTTTGCTCAAGGAAAAAATGGAAATTCAAATTGATGATATTGCTGTAAGTAAACTAATGCTTGAACAGAAAATGCAGTTTAACATATTGATAGGCATATTTGTCCATGTTATTTAAAAAAAAGAAATGATCGAAAGAATCATTTGTTTTTTAAGTTATACCATCTTGAATAAAGCTGATTGGAAATGTCCCGAGTGTAACATTTTGCATTTAGATAAGAATTTTTTTTATCATTCTTTGAATTTGATATGTTTCTTCTCTATTTCTCAAACAGACGCGTACCCACAAGCTCACAAACTAAAACAAATTCATGTAGTGCAATTCATTTTTTGTCTACATGGTTTTAAGTGTTGTCCCGAGTGTAACGCTATATATTCATCATCTTAATTTTGATATGTAACTATAGAACAGTAGTCCATGTTAATTGTTTTCCACATTTATATCAAATAACTGACGTGAATAAATACTTTAAAGTCTGAAGTAGTGAAATGGAGCATGTTTAAAAAGTTTGAAAGTTCTTATAAAAATAGTTATATTCAGATATGTATACCAAGTAGATTTGTTCAATATACTGAAGATAAAAAGTAATTTATCTTTTATTTTGATGAAGAAACATTCTCAGATGAAAACAGTACAGAATTTATCGATTTATTTCATGATTTCTTAACATATTTTACATGTTATATTATTTATATATAACAATTGAAAATGTTACACTCGGAACACAAACACATCTTCATGCAATATTATACACAAATTCGGTTTGTTTTTACAGGAACTATACCAGTAACAATATACTAACACTGCAGGGTCATGAAGTTACAAAATGCCTAAATAAGTGGTAAAACTCCCATTTATAGCGAACTGAGAAGAAGTACACTCTGAAATAGAAAGACTTGAAATTGATATTTTTTTATTAAACATTTTCTAGGACATACGAGGGTTGTCCTTTAAGTATGTAGACTTTTCTCATATCTGGGTTATTTTTCAAAATTTTGAAATCTAATTTCAGTGACGCATATCTTCCTTGAGTTGTGTTACAAATACATAGTTCATAATCAAAACATTTCAAAAACTTTTAGTATTGTTTTACTTAAAACAAACAAAGAAGAAATTGTGAGTCCTGACTGTTTTACTTAAAATAAACAAAAAAGAAATTGTGAGTCCCGAGTGTATTTTCTATATGTCTGTTTATATGACTTAATTCATGTTCAACATAGTTTGAAATTGTTTGAATGTGTTGAGAAATCATTTCTTTAATTTGATAAGTGGCAAAATTAGTAAATATATGATAATGCAATATTAATTGTTACAAGTTGACAAATCTACAGTTTTAATTTTTTTCTAATTTCTCCCCACCCTCAAACAACATTTTCAACCAACAACATATCAAACAGTACAGATGTTTGTGTATCTTTTTTATTATCTTAAAAAAACATAGAATGAATTGCAACGCAATGACCATAGGACTTTCATATTGGTATGCTAAAAGACTAAACAAATTTGTACGGAATGTAACCTTTATACTTAGTCTGTATATATATAAACTAATAATTCATGTTCAGTAACGCAATTGACTTACCAAATTGGAAATAGTTTTGATTGTTAAAAAAAATATTCTTATTTAATGAATTGCAAAATACATTTGACTAATGTTATAAATCCATTTTATGATACTCCTTATCATAACAGTTTCGTATATTTACGTTACAGTTTTAGAACGTTCTGGCGTTGGTGTTTTCACCATTTAAAACTAAAACATTATCAAATAGATTATCTGTTTGTATTTTATAATAAAATAATTGAACAAATTGTATTACAATGACACAAATTGTATAACAATAGATTAACAATACTGTCATTATCATGAAACCATACACAAAGAATATCTGTCCCGAGTGTAACGGTAACAGAAGATATATACTAGTTTTAGGGACATTGTTAAGTAACCCAAGAATAGTACCAATTAAGTGAAAATTCACATATATCTTTGAATATACCTGAAAATTGATAAAATTGAATTAGCTAATTTGTATATGCAGCAGTAAATCTTACATAAAAACTTTTTGAAGTGTATTTAAAAAATTGAAGTTCAAAACGCCATAATATATATATTTTTTGGAAAATTATGGTTGTATGTATATTTTTTTTGTATTAAAAAGTTGTTTTCATGAAAGTCTGCTGAAAAAATCACAAAAATTTGTTATTATTTCCATGGTTTAATCCATAAGATTGTTTGAATTTTAAGGATTGCTATTGAAAATATAATATTTATTTGATTAAAATGTTGTAAATTTGAAGAAGACTTTAATCCTATACTTTAGCCATTGTCAATTTTTCACAATATAATATATTTCCAACCTACTTTTGGCAATATTATGAACAAAAGTATCATTCTAAATTTGACCCCCATGTCACGCTTTGTCTTCATTATTTTGATTTATGCCCTCAGTGATTTTTCACCTTCTATAACAGAGGCCTATTAAAGGCCTCTTCCCAATTGAAAATTTCTTTAAAAACATGCAGTTTTCCCAAAAATCCAAACTTACACCAGCTATTTCATTTCCCAAATCAGCAATATTGGCGATAATTCTTCTCAAAATCAACGGGCTAAGGCCTCTTCCCAATGAAGAGAGAAAAAACACTGGCCCTTATATGGATTATGTTGTTTTATTTAGACAAGAATTGTATGTGCCACTTGGTTATTTAATTAAACCATCTCGCAATTGATTTATGATTTTAAATCTTAAGTTTTGAAATGTCGATCATCAAGAAAACTTAGTTTGTACATTACTCTATTTGCCTCTTAAAATACATGTTTTATATTTCAGCGTATAATGGTCATCGGTACTATATTCCAAACATCTCAATGGGTATATTATGACACAGGAGAGGTGGCTTTCAAACGGAGAAGGGAAGATGGTTTCAACCGGCAAAGATTGTTCTGAGTTTTCTTCCTGGCATGGTTCAGTGTGGTATAAAAGAGACTGCTCAGACAATTTCAACGTTCCGTGTGAAATAAATCTTGACGAAAATACGTCTCTTTATAACATGACCCACGGTGCAGGAGTGTAGTATACCCATTGATTATTTTGCGTATTAAATGGGTCAATAATACACTAGTGTAATACATATGCTAATGAGCCGAATCACTATCACCACGCGCTGTCAAAAAGATAAACACACCATGGCGTCGAACGATACTTCTATCAATGGTCAGGTTCGAATCGCCGGTCACGGTCTTAATTGGGATTGTTACTGAAGTAGTTTTGCGCAGGTTTACAACATGCTACATGGTCAGATTAGTTGATCGTATATAAAAACAAAAGGAGTGCAACGACTTTTACTACCCCACCCACTAAAATAACGGATATTTTTAGGGCTGTCACGATATACCGGTATACCGGTGTATTGCGGTATTTGCCCCCAAAAAATCGTATCGCGGTACAGCATTGACGTACCGGTGTTTCCCCCATTCAACACAGTGGATGAATCCACAAGGTATTTTATGTCCAATGATCGTTTTTTTCGGCCGCATTGCTCAGCGAGTAAAAGAAACAAAATCTGTTAAAATTCGCGAGAAAAATCGTGAACAATGATAAGGTAATATCCGAAGCTTACCGATTACCGGGTACAGTCTAAACCAATACGAATGCGTACAGATTCGACGGGTCAGTCGTCTTGTGTCAGCAAAGTGGTACTCTGCAAAAATATATCTTCTAATTTACATCGATGCGATATTGCTCTTACAAATGACCCTTGATTCCTTGAAATATCAAAATTTGCGGGAATTTGACAGCCTTGTTTAACCTTGCACGTCTAAAGTATGGTACTGTACACGCGGTACCAAGTAGTCTTTGTCGAAGTACGGAATCTAGACGGAACGTTTAGCATTTACACCTGTCTATTAAAAAGTATTGAGCGTTCGATGTACACAGATCATTGAAAACAATATGGCTGACAAGGTCAGGGACGAAAATAACAACCAAGCACCTATAAGTCCTTGTAACAACGAGTACAAAATTGTCAAAAATAAGAAGGCAAAATCCGACATTTGGGAACACTTTGGACTAAAACTAAAATCAAATGAATTGGTAGAAAATATTGCTGTTTGTCGTATTTGTAGCATAGATGTAAAAACGAGTGGAGGAGGTACTTCAAATCTCAAAACTCACATTGATCGTCATCATCCCTCCCTTAATAAGATTAAATCCAGTTCATTAAAGGCAGAAATAAAACCAGGTCCAGTTGCTAAGAAACAGAAAACCCTTGATGGTGTCTTTGGTTCAAAATATCTATTTAATTCTACTCGGGCACTTACCATCACTAGATCTTTAGGCAAATATATCATTGATGATATACGACCAGTTTCTGTTGTTGAGGGGCCAGGTTTCAAAAATATGATTCAGACACTGGAGCCTCGATACTCGATCCCTGGTAGAACATACTTTTCACAGACATTAATTCCTCAAATATATGATCCAGTCTCTCCAAGGCTGAGACAGTTGCTTCAACCACAGATGGATGGACTAGTAGAGCAAATGAGTCTTACATAACAATTACATCTGCTCATATTACACCTGATTGGAAGTTACAAAACTTTGTTCTCCAAACAAGAAGCATGTCGGAAAGTCATACTGGTAGGAATATTGCCAATGTCATTAAGGATGCTATAGTAAAGTGGGGAATCACTACCCCGAACCCACCACTTGTTTCTGACAACGCAGCAAACATGATAGTAGCAGCTAGAGAGCTGTCTAGCAAACCACACATAGGTTGCTTTGCCCACACCTTAAATCTCGCGGCACAGAAATCACTTAAGATTAATACCGTTTCTAGAATTTTAGGGCGAGTGAGGAAGCTTGTTGGGTTTTTTCACCGCAGCACTACAGCATCAGCTGTACTGAAGGCAAAAACAAATCTCATTGGTCTGAAGCAAGTCAAATTGACCTGCGATGTACCTACTCGCTGGAATTCAGCAGCTGACATGCTTCAGCGTTATGTTCAGTTGCAACCTGCTATATATGCAACACTTCTGTCACCTGATGTTAAAGGGGACTGTGAATTAAGTGTGTTAAATGAAGCAGACGCAAAACTGGCAGAAGAAATTGTAAAATGCCTTGGTCCTTTAAAGGAGATAACTGAAGCTGTCTGCTCTGAGAGTATGCCTACAGTCTCGGCTATCATCCCATTAGTTCAGAAAGTCCGGTATATAATGGCTACGAGTGAGATGGACACAACTATGGCACGATCTATCAAGGAGGCTGTCGTAAATGACATAAACAATAGGTACCATCAAGTATAGTTCAATTAATTTAATTTCAATTTGCTAAATATGTTCAATAAACAGATTCAAAATGTTAAACGGTGATAAATAAAGTCAACAGATAAATAAAGATAATATATGAATAAATAAATTAAACAGTTATCACAGAATTGTGTTTTTACATATCACAGGTCTGCTTGTGAGGTGATTATCCAGCAATTTTTTTGTCATAATGTTATTTTACAGGTACAAAAGTGAAGACATCCTGGACTTCCTGGCAGAGTGCACACTACTGGATCCACGATTCAAGACCACCTACTTGAATCCTGAGACTCTTGAGAAAACCTATCGTCGATTGGCACTCTTGATGTACTCAGGCGATGTAACTGTTAAGGTGCAATAATATATCATTAATAATAACAACAAATGTCAACAATAATAATCTCTTTTGATATCTTGAAGACAAAACATAATTAGCAATTTAGCAGCGAGGCCTTCTAAGAAATGAACACAGCGTAAAACTAGTAAATTGAAAAGAAAATAGTATATTTTCAGGTGAAAGTGGAAGAAGGCGCACAAGCTCTTAACCCTGGAAAAGATGATCCACCACTGCCTCAGCTTCCCCAGATGCCAGATGCTGACCAGCCAACATCTGTTATTGAGACACCTGATACAGGTATGAATTATATAGTGAACATGCATTACACTGTAAGTAGTAGGCTAATAAGTAGTAAAATTTCCCAAGTAATAAAGGCCTCTTGCAGAATGTTGCAAATGGTTGTAAAATAATCAAATCAAACCAGAGATTCATTTTTTGTAATTTATAGTACTGGTACTTAAAAAGTTTTTACAAAATTTTAGATACCGATGTAGAAGCAGCCATACCTCAACAGTCCACAAAGAAAGTTGGTCTGGCAGCCATATTCGACTGTATAATTGTAAAGGAGGAGAGGGCCACAAAGTCCTTAGTTGAACGTGTCAATGACGAAATACAGGCATATCAACTCATTCAACAAATCAGCATAGGGCATGATGCACTTGAATGGTGGAAGGATAACTGTATTTACTTTCCAATACTGGCTACACTTGCAAAACAACGTCTGTGTATTCCAGCAACATCCGTCCCAGCTGAACGGATCTTCAGTTCAGCTGGGGATATTGTAACTGCCCAAAGGGCATGCTTGTCACCAGAAATGGTCGACATCTTGCTTTTTTGCAAAAAAAAATAGTGTTGTTTAGACTGTTAATTATGTTCATTAAAACCATTGATTTTCACATTTGAGTATATACTTTCTAGTCACAGTATGTTTTGTTAATAAATTTGTAAACTTATAATTCTTCATCTCTCTATATATATACATATATAATAGATTATTCTGGTACTACTTTCTAAGCTCATGTGTTTCAAATACCGCATAACCACTTCGACCCAATTCTTCTTATAAAGAAAATAGACACTGTCATAATTATATGCTCATCGTTTGTAAGTACGCATTTTGCTGGTCATGTTATAAATAGAATCTTTAATTCGTGTTCATGTTGTTTGAATTTATTAAACTCGTCATCTAAAAAAGACAAAAACTCGACAGAGCCTCGTTTTTATCGTTTTCAGAGGACTCATTTAATAAATTCAATGCAACATTAACACTCATTCAAGATCCTTTATATAATACACTGGGCATCTCGTATACTTACCGATCATTAAATGAAAAATCGAAGGTCATTAGTTATAAATTCTAAACATTTCGAAAATACTAGTACATATATTAAGGAGTATTCAGAAATACAATAAATTCAATTGATATTGTGAATGTTACCTTTGCTCAATTCTAATGTTGTTGTTTTATACTAATTTTATAATAACTAACGGAAGAAGCAATTGAATAAAATTAAACATGTTAAGTATGATAAAATAATATTGGTCAATGAGTTCCTTGCTTTTCTATGCAACGGGCATTTAATTATAAAGAGATATTCGTCTTCAATGTCTCTGCCACAGAATATATTTCATTCCGTTTATCGAACGAATTAACTGGCGTTTCTAAAGTCAGTGAAATGTGTAGTTTTGTATAAATGACATTTTATACTAAATATTAAGTACGTCTTTGAAAACACGTTTATTTCTCCATTTGTTTTTGCATTCTCATTTATAACGAATATGCCATTGCTGTTTCTGTTCATAAAATTGTATGGAGTGATGTGAAAAAAGTTCACCCATTATTAAAGTATAGCCATGTACGAGCTATTGTGTAAGAGAATTAAAATTACAATGACGGTTAAAGTAATGATTGTCGGCTGTGTACGTTTTGTTTATTTAACTGCGTTTTGATGTATAATGTGACTTGAGTGTCTTTGTTCGAAGTGTTTGATATGTAAACAAATGCTAATGATTGGCAAATTGGTGGCAATTCTAATGGTAGCACGAGTATATTAGATTAATTGTGGCGCTGTTTTCCTCCTGTCCGGTACAAGTATTTATACCAAAATGTGAACAAACATTTATTATCGGTAGTTCCAAATTAAAAATGTTATTCAGATTTGTTTAGAATATTTAAGCGGTAAAACGAGAGGCTATGTAACTATAAGTAAATAGGACCATTTGATTTTATCCATGCAGTAGTTTCAAGTGGTAAACATTACGGTACGTTGATCGATATGACAATAGAGAATGCTAACTTCACTACATTGTAGTTATTGCATACTTTTAGAAACCAGAAAATATCCTTGATGCTGTGTCTATATGCTTTTACTGGATGTAAACATATTTCATCGATGCTTTTACAATTTGTACCAAACAAATTTTAACAAAAGATGGTGTCGGAAGCCGTCATATCAAGGTCTTGTTACGAAATTGGTAATTATGGTTTAAAGCAGCAGATCTCATTTCTATACGAAACTTTCAACTTGTAACAACATGTGCATTTTCTTTTTGGTTCTATGATTAATAATCTGTTGAACTCAAGCATCTGTTCAGAATTTCGTGTTTTAAACCTACAAATGTATATATATATTCCCATTATTTCATATACATGTCAGTTTTTGTTTCATAAAATGGATTAAAGTTTTTAAATACAAATGTATTTAGATTCAAACAACATTCTAGACGTGTGAAATGACAATGCTTTAAAACCAGTTTATTTTTGGTCGCGAGAGATAAACGCGTTGTAACATTCGGAAAATGAACATGTCTTTGTTAACGGTCTTTGTGCTGTCCATTCTCTTTTCGTTCTTTGATAATTTACATGCTGATAAACTGGTTGAGTTCACTCGTCATTTCGATCTCAATGGATTTGTTTGTTCTTCGTCCGAGACATTATTTAGCCATACTTACACTCAGCAACACCCGTACCATTGCCTACGAAAATGTGCCGGAAACTCTTCCTGTTTATCAGTTTTCTACCACCAAGATACTGGACGGTGTTATGGCTGTTTGGGAATGTATAGTTCATCGGAAGATCCATCCTTGGGATTTATTGAAGTAAAGCCGGACACACAGAGTTTTGCAAAACAAGGTTTGTGGCTTATTTCTTTCTTTTTTCAACGAAAGTGTTTTTACATGTGATGAAAACTTATTAATATCGATTGACTTATACTTTTATCTTGTATCAAGAAGTGTTCTAGATAATAAAACTTGCGATCGGTCTCCAAGCACATATCTCACTTTTGAACTTGTGCTATTTCAGAAGAATGTATACAGTTATTAGCCATATATGTGATGATATATACAAAATGATATTAAGAACCTGATATAAATCGTAGTAAAATGTTGTAGAAAATATTAAAACTAAAATTTTGAATCTGAGTAAGAATGAAGATCTCACGTTTAATAACGCTGATTTGAGGTACGAGTGCACTCATCTAAAGCGTTAGCAATTTATTGATAAAACGTAGATTTCAAAAATCTTATTTAATAATGCCTCGTTAAGTATTCGAACTTGGGGCCTCAACATCTGATCATATGCTATGTTTGCCAAATGATCCTTGATTTCATTTGAAGTATAAAACAAGCGATCACCGCCGACAGAAGCTGGCTATATTCCCCAAGATAACTATTTAGAAATACAGATTTCAAAGCAGTATGCTGTTTACATTTGCCGTAAAGATATGAAAACAATAATAATTATAATTGAAACGAAATATTTCATTAGCACCATTTAAATAAGAAAAAGGTTTTCGTTTCGATCAATAATTTTTAATACGATTACAGTTCAAATAGTATAAAATTATAGTTTTTTTCAAAATGCAGTTTTGATTTAATTAATTTTTTTTATTTATTTATTATTTTTTTAATTAAAAAGTAAAATATCCCTGTCGTTTAAGATTGTCAGAATCTTGAAAAGAATGGTGGTTATCTTTGGTGCCATCATGAATAACTTGATATCAACTAGTAAATATAGAAATCGGGTTGGCTTTCTGACAGATTGCCTTTTTCTCTTCCGAATAATGAAAAAAGTAATGTTAAATATCATTTCTTGCCTGTTAATTTCTTTTTATCTTTATTATCAACGTATTAAGTTAAACATTTTCGTATTCAGGTCAGATGTTCAAATTAGCACTACCACCGATAATTTGAGCTGCATGCGTGACTAATAAATAAATGGTGGAAAAACAGTAAACATTCAGAATGCATACTGGAACCTTCTCTAATCTGGAATCCTCTCTAAACCTAACGAATATACTTGCACTAAGCAACATCCAAATTAATATATATTCATGATTTCAATTTCTAGTGCTCCGGGTGCACGTTACCATGGTAATATATGGCGTCATTGCCGGAATATGGTCGAATTTTTTTGTCAAAATTCATAAATATCAAGCAGATTGGATAGCGGTTTAAAAATATATTTAGTTATTAACGATTGAACCATAGATTTTGCCAAGAGAGCGATAGTCCTGTTTATTTTGGATCATCCCTCGTATATTCCAGAACCTTTCTAACCGAAAAAAAGATATTTCAAATGAAAATTATTATGTATTTCACCTCTCGGATCCTATGATAAATACTGTCAGATAAAGGTTTGCTTTTACTTTTATTTTTGTAACGAGATGCAACGGGAGTTGTTTTAGATTAATAATAAACTTTATAAGAAGGAAACTATCGTAACAATCGATAGCTGAGCTAAGTATCGGCGATAATTATTGGATCGAGATTTTTACTATCGATCCATACCATCGGGACACTTGGGATCGCAATGCATCGATATTTCGATGCATTGGCCCACCCCTAGTAAAATCACTGTTAAATGTTTATTCAAGTATTGTTTTTTATGAAAATTATTAAATCATCCCTTATAGAAAACACAAAAATAGATCTAACTTACAGAAATATACATTATATACTAGAACAACAGACAAGTGTATCTTGGATCTATCACATGGATAACACTGTATACGGATTGACTATTAAATTTTGAAGATTAAATAAAATACTCTAACCTTATGTAAACTAGAACAGTGACTGAATTCACGAAATAATAACCCACACCAATTATACCGAGTCCAAGCTTCAATGTTTGAGGCCAAAGTTGAATTATCTCCCTTATTTTGCTGCGCATATATTTTCGGTTGAAACAGCGCGACCATATCAAGTTGTATTGAAACCATCTGAAGGTTTTGAAAAAGTAGTAGATTTTTATGATATCCGCGTGAGCAAGTGGTCGGAAGCAGAATTTAAAAACATTTTTTTTTCTACTTTTAATAAAAAGCAAGCTGCAAATCCGATGAACTACTAATTTAATTGGTTTGGCATAAAACTCTAAATATTCTCAAAATATGCTGATATATATTTACGACTAATGTGTTGCGATTTCGTATAATATCAACCAAATTTATTGATTACGATGTCATCAAACAGGAAACTGATCACCATGGTCCCAAGTTTACCTAGTTTAAATTTCAGTTTGCCCGCATGGATGGACAGGTTGGCGCCAATCATGCTACAAGATGACTAGCACGTATGCTTCCTTTGCCGATGGCGTGGTAAGTATTTGAAGATATCACAACATTAAAGCAATGTTTTTTTTGAAAATCAAACACGACTGGCTATTACCATATTATAAATATACGTATTCAACATGTTCACGGTGAAAATTCGATATTAAGACGACCTTTTGGGAACTATGATATTCTTAATACTTGGGTGATTTCAATTTGAAATTAAAATGACGTGGAAACACTGAAAAAATGGTCTTTCCTATGAGGTGGTCGCTAATTGAGCTTTCGCTGAACTATTTCTTGTTTTGCTTCTACTACAGAGTGAATGCGCCATTAATCAAGGACATGCGGTTCATATCGAGAGCACGATGGAAAACGAATTTCTCCAAGATTTATTTCGATACAAATTCGGATGTAAGAAGTATTTCTTTTTACTAGGGTTGTATGTTGTTTAGAATTAAGTAACATAATGGGTGGTCTTCAATTCAATGTTATAATAGGTACTAAGTATTTAATTCAATGCTATGCTAGGTATTAAGAATTTAATTCAATGTTATAATAGGTACTACGTATTTAATTCAATGTTATAATAGGTACTAAGTATTTAATTCAATGTTATGCTAGGTATTAAGAATTTAATTCAATGTTATAATAGGTACTACGTATTTAATTCAATGTTATAATAGGTGCTAAGTATTTAATTCAATGCTATAATAGGTACTAAGTATTTGATATTTTGTATATGGACTAATTGGAGTGGGTAAAACATCTCCCCATGTATTTGATTTTCAATTGGAAATTTTGTATTACACTTTTTTAGAGATCTTAAACGCTCGTGTTTGTCTAATAAAACTGACTTGTAAATAGGCCTACTCTGATATCAGATTTATAATTTTTCAAAAGTTGTATCTTCAGTGAAAACCTTTTGGCTTTGAACATCCATCTGGAAAGGATAGTTGTAAGTAATCGAACACTCCTGAACATGTACATTTCCTACTTAAAATAAAATAAAGTATAGGTGCCTCTTAGAATATAAATGTATATTTTCTATTTCAGCATACATGTACATTGGGACAGTTTTCTTTTCAAATGAACAGAAGTGGGCATATCATGACACAGGGGAGGTGGCTACCTTCACCTTCTATGCTTCTGGTCAGGGGTCGTTATATCCAGGTGACAATGAGTGTTCTGGACTTGCTTCCGTACATCCTACACGATGGTATAATGAAAAATGTTCCAACAGTAGACCAACTCTTTGTGAAATAAATCTATGAGCGACAAAGAGTATGCGCCCTTCAATTAGGGCTTGAACCTGACTATTTTCTGTAACCTTTCAAGCTCACCATGGTACTTAATGCTACTGCCATGTGCTCGTTTTGAAACATCTTCAAATGAAAATTTCTTGTGATCCTGTATGATTTAATGCAAAAATGACATAAATGTAATGTTTAACTGCAAAATTGCAACCTGTATACGTTTTAATGTAATGAACAACTAGAGATAATATATATATATAATGTATTTACATCCACAGGTAACTGTATCATGAATAGATTATAAAAATATGAAAAAAAAAATAAAAAAAATATTTATAACTATATTAACAAGGTATATTTCAACGAAAATCCCAAGATTTTTAAAGCATCAAAAATTTTTTTTTGGCAAAAGATGCTTCGGGACGATCACTGAGGTGATTTTGACATCCACTAAATTTACATAAAATAGACGATATTTAGTCTTAACCGTTGTGTACAAACATAATGAATAGCTACACATTGAAAACACAACTGTTGGAACACATTTACCCCCATGACAATTTGTAAATTCGTTACATGTAAATGTCTAAGCAATAAACAAATTTTCGGCTTTAATTTTTATCTCCGACAGACTCCATTTTGGTTCAAATGACGCGCGTGCTATCCAGTTTGTGACAACGATTTTCATTGGCCGATTTCAAAGGGGTTTTCCCAGGTGAAATGACGCATGTACAAGAATTTGGTTCCCGGCCAATGAAAACGAACGTTACAAAATACACTGGGATTTCTCTAGAGTCATCGACAGAATGAAGTTTTTACGTTGATATTTAGATAAAATCGGAATTTAAACGTTGAATTATATGTTATGAAGATAAAATAATGTAAATAAATAAAGCTTTCAATGCTGGAATATGTTTTTGTTCAATTACGACCGTAAAAAGTATATTCATTTGCATGAATTCACCGGAATCCTTGATGAAATTGAAAAACAAAAGACACCTCAGTGATCGTCCAGAGAATTTTCATTGAAATATACCTTGTTAATATACATGCAGTAAAAAATATTTTTTTAATTTTTTTTTTCATATTTTTATAATCTATTCATGATACAGCTACCTGTGTTTACATCCTGTCTTTTAGTATTAAAAGCATGTTATATGCATGTATGACAGTTTTATTCTCATGTATACAAAGTAATTATAAAGTTTCCTCTGCCTTTTATCATTGCTGACTTGATGTTGAGAATTGATGTTGTTTATATTGTATGACCATGTACTATGAACACGTGTTAAATGATTGTCTGTTCTGTTCTGTGACTGCGACACGCTTCTATTTTACTAAATCAGCATATAACTCTTTGAGTGCATTAAGCCTTGTTTTTACTTATATCGCATACAAGGACCTCAATATTAAGAATAGGCTAGAGTTCATTTAATTTGGATGTTGTTAAGTTAGGATTTCGATCTCTAAAGAATAACCTCCATTTTGAAGAGTAAAAACTCTATTTCATGAATTTTACTGACATATTGACATATTCCTAAAGGTCATGGGTTCAAACCCTAATTGGGCCATACTTACCCCACTTTTCTTAATTTTTAGATGTTTTGTATGAAGAAAATGAATTTACACATTAATATGGAGCAAAAAAATATTCCAAAATCAATTAACTATGGATTTCTGACACACAACTATTCTGAAACCGGACGGTAAAACTTTGTTTTAAAACCTTGTTGTTGTTTGGTAAAAAAATGTTGTAGACATTATATATATTTCAGGTGTTGTCCTGCTTTAGTTTTTATTTTAATGATATAAATCAATTTGTTAGTTTAAGGTAAAAAGCAAAACTCTTGACTAAATCTTGGTGGGGTGGGGTTACATTTTTCATTTTTTTCTGCAACATAGTACTTTAGTTTCAAACATCATATAAACAATTATAGGGATTGACTAAACATTGGTTACCCTTATACATATACACATTCTTGCACATTTATTGTATCATCTGTTAGAGAGGTAGATCCATTTTCATAAAGGTGATTTCATTTGATTTTATTGTACATGTACTATTTTACGTTAGCGGTAGAAGGAACAAAAAAGGGTCGTAACTCTCTAAACTGATGGCAAAAGTTTTTAAAAATTCACCTGTAAAAGTCTTAATAGATATACAAAAGAATCATTTATACTTCATATTAGACTTCGAATAACTTAAATTTAATTTGTTTCATTGAGTTTAGTATACTAGTATTATGGCGGCCGGTTCACCTAGGAAGTTTTCCTGGATGTACTAACTTACCCCTACCCAATGAACCGGCAACGTCTGCACATATCGAGGAATTTCAACATTTTGGTCAAATTTTCATGGAAGGGTATGACCTGCCGTGATCGGAATTCGAAACCGGATTGCCAAGTCTATAAATTACAGCGCACTTACCGCTGACCCACGGTCGCGGCCTTGTGCGCAAAAGTTAATTATCACTTTTTCTTAATAATAAGTATGCACGTATTAACAACATTGATAAGTACCGTCAATATTCGAAGGTACGTCTTACAAGCTATCAAAAGTATTGTTAAACGAGATTCTAAATAAGGCTTATACAAAATTATCTGTAATTGATCAGGACCAATAATCCTAACAAAGCTTAATATTACGACAATGTTATCAATAAGAAAGTTGATTATTCTTGACATTTTAAAACCTTTTGGGGATATTGTATGAACTGTCTGAGTATTGAAGTGAAGTATTGGAATACCTTGTCGTCTAAATGGTGGTGGGTTCCATTTTTGTGAAATTCGTAACTTTTACATTATTGTGTTTGTCCTATTCTTTTATTTATCTCCTATGACCAAGTTATACCCTAACGACGCTTCAAATGTGTTTGTTACATGTGGTACATAGAGCAAACAACTGGAGCTGATTTACTATGTAACTTCACTTTTTTTAGTATGTAATTTACTCTAAGTGGCAGCCTTCTAAGGTTGTACTTACTAATCTGTGTTAGATGTGTGTACTTTTAAATTAATAGATTGCTTCAACGTTATTCATTTGTTTGAAATGCCAATGGCAATTTATTTTCTCTCGAAAACATATACAAAATGTATTGAATGTAACGAATAGTTTTGTATGGAACAATTTAGGCCAAGTCTACTTGTATAGTCAATACCATATCGATAATTTGAATATTGTATACATTTGTATATGAATATTTTTTATGTTACTTTTCAAATTAAATTGTTTAGAAGTGCATTCGGTTTGTGTATTTATCCTCCCCTGTTTTCCGTTTGATTCGTCACCATGTCACATCTGTGGTTTAGGACCAGTTTTAGTAACTCCCATTTTCATACATCGCTTTAAAGCAAACTGTCAAAGAACGCATTTATCCAACGCTTAATACATTTGCAATAAAACATTTCGAATGTGCATTGCATGTACATGACTCGCTGAAACATGTATATGTACGTTTTAAGATCGCCATACACGTGTTACAAACTGCTGGAAACGCCAGACATTATGGGCATGTACAAAACAAACGTAAGTGTCGGCGGTCTTGTCTAGAACGCATTCAGAACGCGTTGTAATATCTGCTTGAACATACATGTAATATAAGCACAGTACACGTACAGCAAAGAAGTTGCAAAAAACAGTAACATTTGCATTGGCGACTTTATTGCGTCATAATCATGAACCCCTGGTGTCTGTCGCGACCCGACTACTCGTTCGGAGCTGTCAGGACAATCGCATCATGAATTCACCGCTGTTATCTCGCGTAGTCTTCACATTTCCCGCCGAACTTGTGCATTTCCAGGTGGCCGTAACGACCCCCAAGTTTTAAGAACAAACTTTTGTAGCGATTCAAAGATTAACCAATGATTTTGTGAAAGCTACACTTCCTAAACAATCGGTATTCGTATTAATACGCTATTTATTCCAATTTTGTAACTTTTTTGAAACGGTTTTGGTTATTGTTTTCGGTGAACTCGAAGCTTGCACAGTCCGTTCTGGGGCTGTACTACCCCTCCCCACGAGTCCCGCGTTCCTTTTATTTCCCGCGTCCCTCCATATTTTAAGGAGCGAATCCTGCGTCCCATTAAGAACAAATGTTAATCCCGCGTCCCGTTTTGCTACTGAGTCCCGCGTCCTGCCTAGAAATGCTCCGAATCCTGCGTCCCACAAGGGTATATTACAACCACCGTTCTGTACCTTTGCTATTATATACTCATAAACAGGTTCAGTGGGCTAGGCTATATTTCCTGCTCATACTAAGCGTTAGAACGTCGTCTGATACTGCGAATAAACAAATATAAATGTTGCAGATTCGTACCCGTTAAAGCCAGACATATGTGCCAGTCGTCTGTTTTTGTTTAGTAGATTAATATCATACGAAACACTTAAAACAATGCGTTATTACCGAATTCACGGTTTCTCCCTCGATATGTTTATTTCACAAATATAAAACTGGCAAATACCCAACCAAGCAATAAATGTCTTTGTCTAACTATCATACGATATAACGATACAAATATTGCTAAACCACTGCATCACCGTTTCAGACAAAAGGTACTATTTATCAAAAATGGGCCTCATAAAAATAGCGAATTATATCGTTTAGAAAATTAATAGAACGATTCAACAGTAAAATTTGATGACGATGACAACGAGTAAGACACACCAGGAAGGGAGTCAGTGAAGCAATACATCATTTTAATTGTTTATGTACTACATAATCACCACGATAGTTTAATATCACGCATTGTGAAAATGACTTCCTTTTGAAGACATTTGCTTAGGACAATAAAGCAACAATAAACACCATGTTTCCATACCATCTGCCTAAAACTACCGTTCGCCCCAAATAAGTTCGGAGATGTTGTTCTTATTCAATATCAGTTAGAAAAATGACAAAAAATGTCCACAATCGGCAGAAAAAATAGGATCGGTCAGGTTTGAGGACATCAGGGTAATTTTATTTAACTCAAAACCGGATGACATTCCACAGTTAACACTGATAACAACAAGTAAGTACCTGTTGGTACCAGCCTCTTGAATAATGTTTTAATAAATAAATGTGGCATTTACATCAGATCGAATGGCGAAAAGGGGACACACAGAAACACATTAAGATCATTTTATGTTAGCTCCCTCTTTAATTCACTTTCTGAGATATGTTTAATGATAATATTGAATTACGTCAACACTGTTGAATTGAATTGATTGAAATTGCCTTTTAATATGTACACCATAACAGAAAAGATCTAAAAACATATTACATTTTTACTTGTAAATGATGTCATGAATCTTCAAGTGACAATGACTAATATCATGCCATCATCTAAATCTCTGGCATCAAAGATGGGGCTTTACTTATCGCTTTATCGAGTAATAAATACTTCTAAAATGCATTTCAACAAAAAAAACAGCTTTCAAATATGGATTATCAATATGTTAAATATATCAAAGTTAACGTCTTGAATTCAGGCAACAAATGAACTGATATCAAACATAAAAGTATATAACATATCTATAACCACAGATTAAAAATTAGTAAACGAGCTAATCAGGGATGGGTGGATGGGAAAAAGTTTACAAACAAATGCAAAAAAAAAAACGAATACCGCGCTATATTTGGGGCATCATGAAGAACTAAATCATGGCAAAGATGATATTTAGCTGACAACATCATTGTTACAGGGAATGACATAAATCTTAAAGCAGGTCTCTGGGACAAACATAAAATTATCAATTTCCGATAAATATTACTTTATTGTTCATATATCTGACATGCATCGTTTGTCATGTCATTATCGAGTGTTTCGTTAATTTGTTTTTTTTCAAACGTTTCATTCTTGCACATATCATTTTGGTCTTGACTAATCAATTATTTGCACCCATTTCAGCGAATTGTTTTGAACTTTAAATTTATATGTTCAAATTGTCGAACTTTACATACCTTTATGTAATTTACGTCGTTCACACGATTGTATGATTCTATGTCGTATTAATTATTTATTCACATTTGTTCGACGTTGACCTTTAACTCATACATGCTCTGATACATATAAAAGGGTGTAAATTATTCAAAACAAAAAACCTAGACCCGTTTTATAGACGTATTAGGTTACACTTTTTAATGTTCGTGGACATTTGGTAAGCCTGCCTAGAAGTTTAAAGGACCAGGCATCATTTCGAATAACGTAAAATACAAGTTTGACGTATTCTAGTTTAATTCAAACGGTTCTAAAAGTGTATAAAGCTACATCACCTAACAAGTAATGCTGCATGAATTTCAAACAATGTAAAATCACATTGTTTTTATAACCTCATAGTGTTTTCTCAGAATAGTTTTAAGAAAAGCTGTCTCTGTAATTTAACTAACACGATTTTTTGAACTAAGTGTTCCTGAATATTAAGTTCCTCTGTTGAATGATTTAAGCTGTGTGATACTGAATTCATCATCCATGTCCCGCAATTAATTTGGTCACAAGTGTTCCTACCCGAAACCAAGATTTAAGTTATAGAAAAAAACCTTAGTCAACTTAATGACTAATTTTGTATTCCGGCCAAATCAATATACTATTGGGAAAAAAGTCATCGTGTGGCCACCATTGTTGGTCAGAAAGACATAGTATCGTGTAAAGTGTGTAATTTAGTTTTAATTGTAACCATGCAAAATTGAATACAAATGTCTTGATATTCACATATTTCACCAAAGGCCGCTTTAAAACGGTCGTAAACATTTTATAGCACCAGAAAAATCGATGAAACATTGGACGATTGAAAATAGCGGCAACAGTTTTCGTTGCATTATCGGAAAGCAAAGGTGTTCATAAAAATTTACACTACGTGAACATGGATGTGTTAGCGTTCTGTACCGCATTTTTCTTGATTGCCGTACACTTTTATGAATTTACAGCTGATTTTATTCAGTTTGTACCACACAATGATCTGGATGGATTCATGTGTTCTACTACGGAAAAAATATTCAACATCTTCATATTTTCTGGTGGCGCAATCGCATGCGTGCTAGAATGTGGTGATCGCACAGCATGTCTGTCAACATTCTATAACAATGGTACCGGACAATGCGTTGGATGCATGAATATGTACAATGCATCTATTGATGAACCCGATGGTTATGTTGAACCGTATCCTGGGACAACTCATTTTATGAAACATGGTTTGTATAATATTTAGGAATCATTTCAAGAAATTATTTGGAGAAAACTTATTTTGTAAAATTTGAAGTCCCTTTTAAACTGCAATGGGATCATTTTAAAATGTATTCATGAAATGTACAATAGACAATACGCCTTATTCCAACTTAAGACAATTTTCACTAGCGACAATCATGTGACTTTGAAATTGTATATTTGTCTTGCGAAGCTATTTTGTGAGCCGCTTTATTTCCGTTCTAGATTTGCTTGATGCTATCTGGAGCAAAATTAATTCGATATAGAATTATTATTGAATGGTAGTAATGAGATATCAACTTGTTATAATTGCTTTTAATGCAGAATTATGAAAAACGGAATGCTTGGTTAAACGTCATCGGTCTGAACGAGCTTAACATTACTTCAGTGCTACACCATGGTTACTAACTTTGTAATTATTTTAATAGGATCGTTTTGATTGTTCTACACGTTTAGGGATCTTTATTTAAGATATATGTGTAAACATATGGACCCATGAATTATAGGTTGAGCATTAGTGCTAGTCCTAAATTCTAGTCATTCAGATGACTCCCAGTTGCATATTTTCTCGTCTCAATCCATGAAAAATTTTACTTACTAATGATTAAGTTACAAGCCACTTTAATACACATCAACGGCTATCTGTCTCCGAAGAAATTTCTTTTCTTGATAAATTTTTACGTAGATCTATACGTAGTTCGGCTTGCAATCATGATAAAATATACGTTCCGATCACTAATTCAAATTATTTTGAAGTTTGCCCGATGGGATGGTCAGGTTGGCACCAAGCGTGCTATATGATGACAAGTACTCCTAAATCATTTGCAGACGGCGTGGTTAGTTGTATACACTAAACTTGTACTAATAACGATTTTGATACATGTATATGGTAAAGTATCGTTCATTCCCGATTCGCTGAATTGTTATAGTTATAGTATACACAAAACCCTATACTTAGTATATACCTATGTAATTTAAGTCTTTGGTATACAGTGCGTTTCTTATCAGAGTAATTTTATAATAAGAAAGAAATTTGAAAAGCCGTAGATTAGCTGTAAAACTGCAATTGCTCTATAGCTATTTAAAAAGACATATTTCAAAGTTTTATTTAAGTTATTTAACGATTAATAACATGACTAACATAATGTATCCATGCATCGATTTCAAGCTAATTTACGAGTACGAATGTCTGGATTAAAGGCGCATTAGCTTGTTGAATTTAGTAATACAGAACAATAGATAAAATGATAGTAAAATACAATTTATATTATTTATTGCTCTAAAACAATATTTACATAATGCCTTTTTAGCCACATCTAGTAGAAATGTTGTCAGATGCTTTTTCTTATTGTTGCAATATCATTGATAAAAAATATACTGTGCTACATTTTCTATGTGTACTTCATGATAAAAAAATCGGAATGTTAACCTGCATGTAAAAGTCTCTTTCACCGATAAGACATATTTCTATGTAAAATAAAACCTACTTCAATTTCAACATTCAAAAACCTAATGGGGCTTTGATGCAAGAATACTCAGCCAACTTTGTCTGAACAGAGACACAAGCGGGTTATGAGGGGAACATTTTATTGGACAGTTTGATCCCCAAAAGGAAAGCCTCAATTGCTATGTTCGTTCCTTTGAGCAGATTAAAGTAAAAAAAAAAAAACACGCGGAAAATTGATATATTGTCTCGTTATGACGCAAAGAGCGTTATTGATATATAACTGCCGATAAATCATGTTTTTGTTGAGTTTAAAGATAGAAAATGGTTTACATAATATATGTCAATTAACGTTTTCTTGCCCATAGTGATCAACCTATTTCATAACTATTTTGGTTTGAGTGTAAAACAAGAACATATATACATACATGACTTAGAAATAAATTATCTGTCATCTAAATTCATACAGTTTATGCATTGCTGATATATGTATTGCAATAAAAACAACAACAACAAAAACAACATATATATAAGTTAGTTATGACTATTGCAGCATATTGTTATATTATCTCAAACATCAGTGCAACACACTACATTTGGTTATCTAAATATGGTTACTTGTAACGATTTGATGTATTAGAAAATTATTTATTTGAAATTTGGCCAAATGTCGATACAAATATTAGGGTTCAGATAAATGTTTGAATTACTCAAATCAGGAACTCTATCTAATACTACCCCAGTGTCCGAAGCATTCCGAATGCTATTAATTTCGACAAGGGAGATAACTTACTCACTGAAAAGGCCTATATTGGTACATAGAGTCATAATAGATAAGCTTGTGTTAGCTGTTCACTAAGTGTCTTGTTTCCACTAACCCAATCGATCCCATTTATTTTATGCCGACCAAAAAACTGTTCTTTGAATCGGTCATTCATTCTTACCGATATTTCATTTACATTTGAACTTTATCACCGCGAAAATAAAACGACCCTATACATTTTGGGAATGTTAGTGCAAATATGGCATTTATCTTTTCGCCTTAGCTTGAATAATATAGTTTTCTGAGTTTCAGTTTACGAATTAAAAGAAACCTATTTTCCCTTTGTGTAACATCGAGTCACGGGTAGTTGATTTCGCGCCCTGTTCATTGGTACAATGCAAACTCGTGTTATTTTGATAAAGTGCTCATTCCGCTTTGCGAGGCGTAATTGAGCGGACGTTTAATTCTTAATTTTTGAAAATTGATATTAAATGTTATTCAAACTGAATTGCAGACATCTGTAAATGTCATAAAGCGAACTATGTTTTAATTTCGTCTTTTCCAAGTTATTTATTCAATATCTATGCGTACTAGAAACAATAGTGTTTTAATAAAGTTCATATATTTATCTAATGCGAAATTTTGTAGTTAATCATTGTAAAAATAAAAGGAATTGGCAAAATTTACATCAGGGATGAGGCCCAACATTTGGCGACAGACAATTGAAAAATAGACACAGGTTTCCAGAGTAACCGGACGAATCTGATCGCATACTGATTAATAAAATCATTCCTTGATAAGAGTGTTTGTTTATATCGAAGTTTATTAACATAACTGTGGTCCACACGTATGTGATGTTTAGCCATTCGAATGTTGTACTATTCATTATGCCAATAGCGGTATATACATGATATGTGTTAGACATGTATTGAACTGTAATGTGCACAGATTGCACCTCGCAAGTGTTTCATGTTTTACGGTCATCAAATGATAGTTTAAAATTCGATTGTCGTTAGTTTGTTTTTCAAGTGAAGTTGGTACATTACGTGACGTAATGTACGCGTGAAGGAACTTATTTGACCCATTCACAAACGAACATGTTTTAACACTGGTCTCACGTCTTATTGTAGAATGATTGTGCTATTGATCAAGGATATGCCGTCCGTATAGGAAACGATCGGGAGAATGCATTTCTTCGAGGCGTGTTCAATGGCAGATTCGGAAGTAATAAGTATTTCTTTTATACGCACATATTGAATGAATATTAATTATAATTAATATATCAAGTAAGATTATTATAATAAATAAAACATATTTATTTAGATTAAAAATTACATATAATATATGTGATTTATTATCATTATGGAGTATTATTTAGACGAATTCAGTAAAAATACTATTTGTATCAACCTTTGTATACGCCTCTTGGATAGTTAATTCAAACATCTCGCAATTGATTTATGATTTTAAATCGTAAATTTAAAAAAGTATTCGAACACTCCTCAACATTTGCCTCTTAAAATTCATGTTTTATATTTCAGTGTTCATGTACATTGGTGTTGTATTTCAAACATCTCAATGGGTATATTATGACACAGGAGAGGCGGCCCCTTACACACCTTATGCATACGGCGAAGGGATTATGTATCCAATCGGCAAAGATTGTTCTGGGTTTAAAACCTGGCATGATATAGTATGGTACAATAACAACTGATCAGACAACTTTATCGTTCTTTGTGAAATAAATCTTGACGTGTAATCTTGAAAAGTAAAATCGCTTCTTTCACACTGGACATTTTAGTCATGGTGTCTTAAGACTAAAAAATCACAAGTAAATATTTTTCAACCATATTACTAGACAAATTTAGCTTTTCTGTAAAGATTATCTTGTTTATTTGTGCTTGTTTATTTTCATTACATATGTATCATTAAACTATACGTACTAATGAGTCCTCTGTACCTCTCATTTTTTATTATAAAACTGTTATCATGTGTCATTGGTCTGTTTCATTAGTCTATAGTCACACTTTGAAGGAGTATCAATTAAGGCTAATGATTGTTCTATTGTACTGCTACTTTGTTTGTGATATGCCATGTGACTAGAATATTTTCAAACATTTATCGTTCGTATACTTATACGTACATAATCAAAACACTGAAAACGCTGATACGACAATCAATTGTTGCTAATTTATGGCTTCTGTCAACACTCATGGATTGTATGAATGGCTTTCGTGCGATCATTCTCCACCAGTAGATTTGATGGAGCGCTGTCTCGTTATGGAGTTCAGTTTGATTGCATAGCTCCTAATCGACACTTAGTAATCCAATATCACTGCGAAATATTTTATATAGACCACACCATATGCATACTGAAAGTGTTCTTCAGTATCATATCACATTTTATCAAATACCCGTGCCGTTTTGGTCAAAACCATATGGCACGGTCGTGCATATAATATGTCAATGAGCCGTTTCACATGAATTTATTCCAACGCTGTTTGTCCAAAAAAATTATAACTTCACAGGAGTAATGTTGATTTGATTTTAACAATTTGTGTAAGCAAAGACACTGTTTATATCGTTAGATATGTTCACACATTTGTCACGTAAGAATCAAGATAAGGTGTTGAATACAAATGGTAGAGCCATGCTAGATTTTTGTAAAGCTACAGGACTGCGAGTCTTAAATGGTAGAATTGGTATAGATAAACATGTTGGCAAGTTTACATGTGTAAAAGCTGCTGGTAGCTCAGTAGTTGATTATGTACTTTGTAAACAAAAAATGTTTGATAAAATATGTTTTTTTATTGTTGATGAACCTAATATTTATAGTGATCATTGTTGTATACATTTTTCTGTTGCCGTCAACATGTGCCTTATTGTAAATGAGCGTACACAATCTTACCATAAAGAAAGGGAACATAAAACTAAAAAGATACCTTTTATTTACAAATGGGATAATGATAAAAAACAGGATTATTTTATTGCACAGGGAGAAGAAACTATCTCAAATATTATGGTAGAGTTATCTCAGTCAGTTTCAAATATGCAAAATATAGATGATGTTAATGCTAACATTAACCAATTCTATGACGTAATTAATGATATTTGCTCGCCATTGTTTGAACAAAAAAATAGTCTCAATAAAAATGAGAATAAAGCTGAGAAGTTCCAATAAAAACCTAAGGACAAGTGGTATGATGATGAATGTATCAAAACAAGATATATTTTTTTACAAATCACTTAATAGATATAGAACAGACAAAAATCCCTCTAACAGAAGTAATATGGTAACGGCCCGATCAAATTATAAATCAGTCCTTTCAAGTAAAAAAAGAGAATATGATATACTACAAACTAAGAAATTAGACAAATTGAGATACAGAAATGCTAAAGAGTATTGGAAGCTGTTTAAAAAAATGAATGGCAGCAATAATAAACGTAATAATAGCCCCTCAATATATCAAATTGAGGAATATCATAGAGCAATTAATGACCCAGAACCAGTATTCTTCCAACCCGATGAAGATATAATTCATTTTAATCAGAGGTATTTAGATGGGGAATTAAATATTATGTTTGAAGAGTTAAACCAAGAAATTAATTTAAATGAAATTAAGAAGACATGCAAAGAACTAAATAATGGCAAATCTGCTGGGCCTGATCTGGTGCTTAATGAATTTTTTAAGTATGGATCTGATCAGTTGCATAATTATCTTCACTCTTTATTAAATAAATTATTTGATATAGGTTACTTTCCTGAACAGTGGTCTGAAGGACATATAATACCTATTCATAAAAAGGGATCCTCATCAGATCCAGGTAATTATAGAGGATTAACTATGTTAAGTACAGTGGGTAAATTGTTTACAAAAATATTGAATAACAAAATTAATTCATGGATGGAATTGTACCACGTTTATATAGAGGCCCAGAGTGGGTTTAGAAAAAATGTGTCAACTGTTGACAATATATTTGTTTTATATAATGTGATGAACCACATGTTGATGAGAAATAGAAAGTTATTTGTAGCATTTGTTGATTTTTCCAAAGCATTTGATTTTGTTGCTAGAGACATCCTTTGGTATAAACTGTTAAAAACTGGAATACGTGGTAAAATACTTAATATAATACAATCAATGTATAAAAATGTAAAATCAAGGGTCAAAAGAGAAAACATGCTAAGTGAGGATTTTATTTGCAATATTGGGGTACGCCAGGGGGAAAGTTTATCACCATTATTGTTTGCACTTTATTTAAATGATATAGAGGAGACTTTTATTATTAAGGGACATGATGGTATTGATATCGGGATGCTAAAATTATATTTGATATTGTACGCAGATGATATTGTTATTTTTTCAGAAACACAGGGTGGATTACAAAATGGTTTGAATATATTAGAGGAATACTGTGACAGATGGAAACTAACTGTAAATACTACAAAAACTAAAATAATGATTTTTAGAAAAGGAGGTGTTTTAAATAAAAATACTCAGTTTACTTATAAAGATGAAAACATAGTAATTGTCAACAAGTTTACCTATTCAGGAATTGTATTTTCAACCGGTGGTTCTTTTAAACATGCTTTTGAGGCTTTAAGTGGTCAAGCTATGAAGGCTGTTTTTAAAATGAAGTCTTACATAAATAAATTTATTAACCTTACTGTCAGTCATAAATTGGAATTGTATGAAAAATTGATTGAGCCCATCTTATGTTATGGTAGTGAGGTATGGGGAACTTATTGTACAAATATTATTGAGAAGGTGCCCTTAAATTTTTTTAAACAATTATTAGGTGTAAAACGCCAAACACAGAATACTTTTATCTACGGTGAACTAGGGAAAATGCCCTTAAAGAATAATATTGTGTACAGAACAATTAAATATTGGCTTAACGTTTTATCTACAACTGAAACAAAATTTATTGAAATGATTTATATAATGATGTTGAATGATATGGAAATTTATCCAAACAAAAAATCATGGGCAAGAAATGTTAAATGTACACTTGATTTACTTGGATTTAGTGATGTATGGCTGGCACAATCTGTAGGAAATGATAAACTTTTCTTAAACATATTAAAACAAAGAATCAAAGATCAGTATATACAAGACTGGAATAGTGATATAAATGAATGAAGTAGATCTAATACATATAAACTCATCAATGAATTTAGACTTCAACCATATTTAGACATTATTACAATTGAAAAATACAGAAAGGTATTAACACAATTAAGAGTATCATCTCACCGTTTAGAAATAGAAGTTGGTCGATGGGCTTAACCCAACCCAACTCCTGTGGTTAATAGAAAATGCTGTTACTGTAAGCAATTAGAAGATGAATTTCATTTTTTGTTTGAATGTAAATTATACGATAGGCTTAGAAATAAATATTTACCGCTCTATTATAAGAACAATGCTAATATATTGAAACTAAAGAGTTTATTACAATCGGAAAATGAAAATAACTTTAAAATATTGTCAGTTTATGTATTTAAAAGCCTTAAATTAAGAGAGCACTACCTAGCGAATGTTTGATCCCCCACTTAACCAAACTAACTATTATGTTAACTATAAGTAAACTACTTTCTCCACACTATATATATGATCTTTCTTTACCATAACGTTGTTAGAATTCTTCTTTTTTTATTGTATTTAAAATATTGTTCATATCTAAGCCTAAGGTAACATCATCGTATTTTGCATGTAACATTGTATGTATTTATAATTATCATATTTGTAAATATGTTGTTCACATGGGCCTTAGTGCCTAATGAATAAGAAATAAACTGTTATTATTATTTGTTTTGATGTTTCATAATGGAAATATTTTTTGTGCTCCTGATTAAAATTCCTTATTACGCATGTAATTCCGTCTTGAATTTATTGCACTCGATGAATAAAACTGTATGAAGCTCGCCAAAGGCTCGCTTCGTACTGTTTTATTCAACTCGTTCAATTGTTTCAATACGGAATCAACACTCGTTTAATATCCTCTATAACATAGATGAGAAACAAGTATGTTGTTGCGCATAAGCAATTATAGAAGTTGCAGACGTGTGGATCCTAGCAGCATGGAACTGAGCTTTTCACCCGGTTGTGCTTGCCAATGAATAGAAATTCTATTTTATCTACGAAATAGGAAAAGGTACGTGTCGTAACTACTCAGTTTCCAATAACATAATAACTCTAAACTAAAACTTTATTGTTTAGAATAATCCGAGGAATTGAACCATATTATTGAAAATAAGTTGTTCACCGGCGGTTTTACTTTTTATACTTGTTGCGGTATAATACTTACAACAAACGTTCTAAATGCGGTAATCTGTTAAGGCCGCCCAGTCAGATTGTGACGTCAGTCTATATAGTTACATGTTGACGTCGGCCAATAAAATAGTTTGCGGAATATTCCAAAACCAGTGTTCCTACGCCGCACGAAAAGTATTCATTATCCGGCATTCAAAGCCCGAAATACATGCTTTGGTCCCGCTATGACTCCTTAAAACATGCTTTATTTTATCAATGCTGCTAATATAAGATGTAGCTGTGGATTTACACTAATATATAAAAACAAAGAAAAACTATTCGAACTTAGTTTAGAAATGAATTCCCGGTTCTCGTTTATCTTGTCTCCCCTCTCAATGATGCGGCTCTGAATTGATCGTTAACTTGATGTTCATTCAAACTTGTCGTAAAGGTTCACATACTATTGGTCTTGTCCTATCAATCATTTACTCCCATTTGAACAAATTCTTTTGAATGTGGAACCTATTTGATTTGTTCGATTTCCTCACTTAATCTTTAATGTTACATCCGTCGTACATAATGTGTGTTACTCAGTCTTATTTATGATCTCTTCGCATTCGTTTGACCTAGACCTAAACAGTGTTGAAATCATTTATACTCTGATACACATGAATGGGAGTAAATAATACAAGATAAAAACCTATCGCATCGATGTATCCCTAGCTTAGGTTGCGCTTTTTAGTGATGAATATCTTGCTGTTGATATACATTATAGTATTTAACTTTTACCAGATAATCGCGTCAACGGTAAAAACATTTCGCCTCTTCTGTAAAGGCTGGTGGACATATTTTTTTTTAGAAATTGCTACTTTATGTAAGACATGGGTCCTAGATTGAACACAGCTGTCCAGGACAGTCATGTTCAGATTCAATATAATTACAACATACAAGTGCACAAAGTCTTCTCTACACCGATTTCACGATGAGATGACAAAATTCTTTCTGTGTGAAATCATAGAACATTTCTTCCATTTTCTTTACGTCAAAACGTCGCAGCTGTTTTATCTAAAGCGATTTTTTTATATCAAATTGTCGAAAGAGCAGTTATTTTATAATAAAGGACCGACTGTGGGTATACATTGTACTGCGATAATCCTGAACACAGGCTACCGGCATGTGACAATAGCAAAATAAATTTTCAAAAAAAAAAAAATATCTCCATATTTCTATTATAGAGTAAAGGTATAGAACTCCTGGGCCCAGAAATCACACCGGTTATGTTTATCAAGGTCCTGTTGTAACAATTCTTAACCGATTCTTAAAAGCCTGGTCTTATTCGACTCAGAAATAATTTCTCTTTAACCACCATCCACTCTGATATCCATACATTGCTCTGAACTGGAGCAATAAGCCCTTCAACTTACAAAAAGTACCACTAGGCATCGATGTGACCTAAGTTTCTTTTCATTAGATACAGAGTAAATTTCTTTATTCCTTCGGGATTTCATACCCACTCCGGTGTGAATCGAAAGAAAATCAAATTTGTTATCACTCACCGTCGACGAATTATTCAATTGATGGATATCTAAGGCATTACGATTCATTATTTGACGATTTAAACTCACTTTGGCAAAATGACTGCTAAAGGCGAAGGTTGCCACACCTCCGACTTTGACCAATCGTTGACACGTATCGTCCCGGAACGGCACGAAAATGGTACGGCGTTTAAACTATGCGATCATGGCAGCTGAGAAGCGAAATCGGACGAAAGCGTGGAATATTGAATCGTAATGCCTTAGGTATCCATCAATTGAATTATTTGTCGGCGGTGATTGATAAACAATTTGATTTTCTTTCGATTTACACCGGAGTGGGTATGAAATCACGAAGGAATAAAGAAATTTACTCTGTAGCTAATGAAAACAAACATCGATGGCGAGTAGTGCTTTTTGTAGGTTGAAGGGCTTGTTGCCCCAGTTCAGAGCAATATATGGATATAAGAGTGGATGGTAGTTAAAGAGAAATTATTTCTGCGTCGAATAAGACCAGGCTTTTAAGAATCGGTTCAGAATTGTTACAACAGGACCTTGATGAACATGACCTGTGTGATTTCTGAGCCCAGGAGTTCTATACCTTTACTCTATAATAGATATATGGTGAAATAAAAATAAGTTTTTTTTTGAAAATTTATTTTGCTATTGTCGCATGCCGGTAGCCTGTGATCATGAATACAGTTGCGCCCACTATCAAGCCTCTGATGATCTGATATTTTATTCAACATCATAAATTCATTCTACTGGTGGCGTTTGGCACTTTCTCTTTATTCAATACGACATGTTTTGGTCGATTGGGCAATCAAGAATTAGAAAGTGATAAATAGGCCTATAACATCTTTAAAAATATTCAATTTTGGCGGATATGTTGACTTTGACAATCAATAATTTTTTTACATTAAATAAAGGAGATTTTTACTATTAATTGTTATATCTATTTGAAATATTACAGTTGTACTCATCACAAAATTAATCAATCTTTTATCTTTCTGATGACATATTTCATTGGTTTTAAATTAATGACAAATGGTATCAAATTTGTATTCATAGCATTCGTTTTTTAATATTTATTTTCTTTCACCATGCAAAATATGGAAACAATCGAATAATATCTTCTCCGACCCTTTTGATAGTTTGTAAGTTACCCCTTAGACTTGTAAAGTTAAATTCAACGATCGTTTGGCAAATATCGGATATATACATCCGTATACGGATCATATACTTAGTACTGCAGATTAGGAATCCTTGTATAATTATACAGTCACAACATGATATAGTAAACAGGGTCTGTATTCACAAAGCATCTTAAGATTTTCTTTAACTTAAGTCGAAATTTTTGCTTAAGTGTAAATTCTTTTCATGGTAAAAGTTTGTAAACCAGTCATCATAAGTGTGAAAATGAATGATCATTTTTATAATTGACATCTTCAGAACAAAGATAAAATCATATTATTGTGATTTCCACCTTTATATTAGTACAAAAGAGTTAAGGAAAAAGTCGAATTTAAGGAAAAATGTAACTTAAGTTAAAAAATTACTTAAGATGCTTTGTGAATACGGACCCAGGGTAATAAATGTTTATCTTTTTATCGATTTTTTGTATTTTTGAAATAAAATACTAAATCTTACTACAACCAGGGATGCTGTATTATGCTAATGACAAGCAGCATACGCACAAAGTCTGGAATATATATAAGTAGAATAATGAATTGCTTAATTAAATACTGTAGAACGCTTCAATTTCGCGAGGTCAAAATTTCGCGTTTTTTTGTTAAAAATCAGCTGTTTTCTTTATTCGCGTATTTATGAATTCGCGACGTCGTCAGGCAGCATTAAAGTGCGATCAAAGACATGCTGTCGTTGCTTTGATATGTGTGTGTCACACCTGATCTGTTAGACATTTAAGTTGTGATTCAGTGTTTTATATCTAATAATAATAGATTGATAAAAATAGTTTGTAATTGTTGTAGAAGTTATGTTTTACAAACAGTAGGTAATGAAGTGTGAAAAACTGTTACTAGTAGTATGTTCAAACGATGTCTAAAATTGTTCAACAAACGATAGTTTAGTAAAGGCAATACTATTAAAAAAATTGTAAAAATTAATGGTACATGTTTATTGGTAATATATTGCTTTCAACAGATTAACTAAACTGATTATTTTTACGATAAAATACTATAAATGACATAAGCTGTGTATTTTCGGACATGCTCATTTTCGAATATATAAAACTCAGCATTTATACGCGACATTTATGAATTCGCGCGGTATTCGATTCGCGAATATTAGCGAAAAGCGAAAATAAAACTAACGCGAATAAAACCAGTTCTACAGTACTGATTTAAGTATTTTTTGAAATTGAATTTAAAGACTTGGATCCGGGAATTCGCGGCATATGGCTTATAGACCAGCAAGACCCCCGACGCAACAGTAGGGGGTAATAAAACAGACAGAGTCATTGATTGACTAGCTTCTTTTTGCATAATCAGTTACTATATGCTTATAAAAGCTGCTGGAAGTTAGTCATAATATAATTATCACTAAAAATCAATAACACCTTATTTTTTGACGACATTACCCCCAATAGACAATCTCTATAAAACTTTGGCTATTTCCACATGTAGTAAGAATACTTCATTATTTATTTAATCTGATTAATAGCTAACTACCTCTAGCTATTTGTAGATTTTCTTAAAATGCCATTCCTCTATATTTCAAGTGTTTAAATTTGATATTCCTCAAATTATTTGGTACTGTAATAAGATCAATCTGAGCATCAATTTTCGTACCGGAACAAAGTTGTATTGCCTATGACATATACATATTTATGTATCCCGTATTGTGTTGTAAAATGCTTCGGATGTAATAAAATATATGTTCCGTTCTGTTCTGACTAGATGTCAAGTCTACTGACCGTGACCAGACAGGATTAGTCTGATTAGGGGCACTAAAACGATTAAGAGTTTGGACCTCATGTAGAATTTTTAGGGGTGGGGGGCACATGTATAGTACCTGTTCATTGTCTTTAATGTATTGTAAACTTAATGTAAATAGCTTCTATCAAATCCAATGTAATGCAATGTCTTATATGTAGAATAAAATCAATTTGCTTTTCGTCTGAGTATGCGATAGTAAAATTATTACTAGGATTCTTGAATATTTGTCTTTTTTCTATTTTTTTTCATATTTGCACGATCAGTTTTACTGATTGAATTGATATCCATATAAAACAAGTAAAACGTACCTGAATGATGGGATCTACAAAAGTCTTATCGAAGATCAAAGTATTATAGTGAAAAAATCGATTTTCGGATCAGTTCGGACTTTTATGACCCTTAATACAGAACAGAACAGAAACTTTATTAAACTTGTATATACATCACATACAAATAGGTCACAAATACAGTTTAAACATACCATAACAAGCAATTTCATAATTTATTACTTAAGAGGACAATTTTATTTTTTATTAATCAGTTACTACGCATTAGATTCTGCGGTTGAATGCAAGTTTACAAAATTTAACAATAGTTTCTTTTTCTCTACAATTTAATAGTTCAATAAGTTTATGCATTCTATGTCTACCATAAAAATATTTATCATTGTATAATCTACGAATATAATTAAAACACGGACATTTACATATAAAATGAAATTCATCATCAATATCATTTAAATCACAAAATACAAATATGCGTTCATTTCTTGGTAATCTATTTACATCATATCTAGCAGTTTGAATCCTTAATGAATGTGCAGACACTCTTATTTTTACTAAAAAAATCTTAATCAAAATGGCAATAAATCAAGGTACTCTTCATATTCAAATTTAACTTTAACGTGGTTATGAAGATCTAAAGATGTGCTCTGAGATTTATCTATATACATGTACCAACTTTGTAAGAAACAATCAATTAACTGCTGTCTAAACATAGGTTTAATGTTTTTCTCTAACGGATGTAGGATTACCAAAAATATAATTATACTCATTACTGTACAACATTTTTTATACATTTGAAACCCAGTTATTTTTTTCCATTTATAGATTAATAAAGTCAGTATAATGCAAGAAGGAGGATAACAATCTGCATACGGTATGTTAAACCGGTTCCCATTTACATGTCTGTATAAAGTCTTTGGTGCACTGCAACACGGATTGTGAACCAGTTTAACATTACTGTGTTTTAACCTCTGATTTGTAGTTGTTTCCTGAAAATAGATCAGACACACGATAGGACCATATCCGTCAAGCATGCCTGATTTTTACTGACGGTTATGATATATGAATGATGAATAAAGAATGTAAAACTATTTTTAATATTGCATTTCATGAAGTGTGAAATTAAAAATGTGATGATAGTGGAAATATGTTATCCATGACTTGAAGTTTAAAGTTTTTTTTTAGACAAGTTTATTTTTCATACTCTATCCATGTATAACATGACAATATGAGCATATTAACATATGTACATGAAGAAATAAAGAGGCATAACTATCAACATGGTGGGAGAGACATATTATATACATTATCAAATACATAAATAAAATGTTTACAGAGATGAAATGCGGTATTTATATATCATAGCGCTAATTGATATCTTCATTCAAATTTCACAGTAATATCTTTTACAAACATACAAAAGTGTTTATATTTATCATATTGTTTAGTGGATGTGTTCATTATAGATTTAAATGACATGATATTTGGTCGTTTTATATATTGGATGTCTAAATGTCTATTTCTTAGGACAGAAAGATCTTTACACTCTAAAATATAATGAAATTCATCGCCAATGCTGCCTATACAATTACAAAGGGTGCATGTACGTTGGTGAAGTTCAACTCTGCTCAAGCTTCCCGTTTCAACTGGTAGTCTATGGTTTCGAGTTCTAAATTTTGTTACATATCTGAGAAGATTATAAGGCGTACTTACTAAATATGGCTCAAATTGGAATGTTTCTTTGAATAATCGATACTTTTTACATTTGCTAGAGTTATTAACAGTGAAGTACCACTCATTCAAATATAAATCAGACAGTTTCTGTTTTACACTAGCTACCAACCATTTATGGTTCGGGAACTCATAAGTATTCCATACATTTATTAAACCACATTTTATAGAAATAGTTCGGATATGTTTTATCCATTGGAATGTTTGTCTGTTAACATTAGTACAATTGTTAAAAGTATCAAGCATAATATTATACATTATACAAGGTAATTTAAAATCTGTTGGTTCAACAAGTTTTGACCAGAAGCTTATCATTCTTGAATCGATATCTATTTGTAAGGGTTTCACACCTGTTTCACCATATACAATACAATTTGGTGTACTTGATTTTAAACCCAATATGTGCTTAAGGTATTTTAACTGAACCTTTTCTAAGATACTGTTATTTCCATAACCCCAACACTCACAGCCGTATAAAAGAATTGGCTTAACTAACTTACTGAATAAATCTATTTGCATATCTATGGGTAACTGTAAATTTTTAGATTTCTTTTATAAGACAATACATAGCTTTGGTTGCTTGGTTAACAATGTGATTTTTGCTTCTACAAAGCATCCACTTCTACTTAAGGTTATACCTAAGTACTTAAATTCATCAACAATTTCTAAATTTTCATATTTATATGTAAAATTATACTGCGCATGTCTTCCTTTGGCAAACACAAGTATTTTTGTTTTCGAAGTATAAACAATTGTCACAATAATTTTCATACAGGTTAATAGCATTTTGTAAATCTGTAGGTGATTCTGATAAAAATGACTGTATCATCAGCATAAAGAATTACAAATAATTTAAACAAACCAACTAGTTCGGTGTCTAATTTTACACCATTTACGTGATTATTATTTTTAAAGTACTCGTAGTTATCTTTTCATTGTGCAGCAACAACATTTTTTTGTTACCATTTAAAATTTTCCAGTATTCTCTGGGTTTCGACTTTTTAAGCTTCTTAATATTTTCAACATAAGCCCTTTGGATTTTTTGAAGTTTTAATTCATACACTTTTTATACAATTTGCTACTTGTTTTCAAATTTCGTTTATAGAATTATTTTTACGTAGTTTATACAAATACTTTGCACGATGAAAATTTCGACGTGCAATTCTACATTCACTATTGAACCATCGTGGCATAGAATTGAAGTTTTTATCGCCACTACATTTACTTTTAACATTAGCAGACTGTGTAACAAAACATTTACCTGCAGCATTACCAAACAATGTACAAATATCAGATACTATTTTGTTAACATTTTCTAGTGTGCAATTGTAAATAGATCTGCTTGTATCTTATTTATATTACCTTCATCGAAATTAGAAATAAATGTATCAATTCTATTTTCGTCCCATAGTTTAGGTTTAGGTTTTGCAATACTTGTATCATTTGGTAAAACAACATCACCGTACTCAAAAATAACTTCAACAGGACAATGAATATCAGAATACATATTACAAAATTCTAATACTGTTAGGTATGGAATAAATTTGAACATACTAGTTGAACTAATATACAAGTCAATGGCACCTTTGCTTGTGACACATCCATTTGGGTCACCTTTAGTCTTCCATTTAGAATATACATGTTATTAAATTTTAAGAAGTCAATTAATTTGTTACCATAATTGTTCACAGTATTGTCATCGGTTTTCTTTTATGAACAACATTTGTATCCATAAATAAACGCGAATCACGTTCTAGTTCATCATACAGATCATCCATATCGTTTTCGTGCAAAATGTCAAAATCTGGTTCCACATACTCCTGGAGATTCTTAGTTCTCGAGTTCCAATCATCGAATAAACAGACATGTTCATATTTGTTCGATAAAGTGTCTAATTCTGCTTGTATTTCTGCAAACGGATCTTCAACAGAAAATGTAGTGTTTTCGGGTGGCACAAAAACCACACCATACAAAACATCATCTTTTTTGGTAAGTTTATCAGATGTCACAAACCATTGAACAAAGGAACATGCTTCATTTCGAATAACGTGTTTAATACACTATATTTGATTTATTATTGTTTAACTCAAACGGTTCCTAATTTATAAACATGGTATTACCTTGGCCACAAGAGTCCATACCCGAAGCCAAGATTTGACCTATAGAAAAACATAGACAACTATATGCCATGCTTTTGTATGTATACGCTGTACTGTTGAAAATTAACACTAAATTGAAAATAGTTAATTGGATATAATTATCATTCAAACTGTACTTTGTATACAAGCCAATTTAATATTTGAAGAATAATTAATCTTTTGGTCACCATTGCGGGTTTTAAAATCGTTCAGTATTGCATATCTTAATATTCAGATATTTGTTAAACAATGAGTGTATACATATTGAAACACTTTAAGCCAAAGTTGATGTTTTGAACACCATGCGTGTTACTTGGTATTTCTGCATACACAGATAAAGTAAGAAAATATGTAGCGTAAATGTACCTCAACATAAGTCGCTGTTAAAACGGACACAAACATTTAATAACATCAGTGGTCTGACAAATCGATAACTCATTAGGCCATTGAAGGTATCGGAAACATTTTTTCATTGCATGATCGGAAAGCAAAGTCTACATAAGGAACTAACACTAAATGAACATGGAGGCGTTAGCGTTATTGCTGATGGTCTTGCACGTTTACGAATTTGCAGCTAACTTCATTCACTATGTACCAATGAGTGATCTGGATGGATTCATGTGTTCTACTTCGGAAATAGTATTCGACATCTCCATCTTCTCTGGTGGCAAAATCGCGTGCATGCTAGAATGTGATGATCGCACAGCATGTCAGTCAGCATTTTATCATAATGCTACCGGACAGTGCGTTGGGTGCATGAATATGTACAGCGCACCTTTTGATGAACCTGATGGTTATGTAGAGCCGTATCCTGGGACATCTCATTTTATGAAACATGGTTTGTATAATATTTAGAAATCATTTTGTTAATATCTAAAATAAAAAAAGTGAGAATTTGAAATCCTTTGTTAAATGAGCCTTACACTTCAATACATGCTACATGCTGATTACTGCATCGATGATAATTTTAATCGAATGCTTTTGTTTAGTCTGCAGGTAAAGCGATCTTAATTTAAAGATGAGAACCCAAGATTTATCAGTTGAGCATACATTTAAGCTAGTCAGATGGCTCCAAGTTGTATATATTCTCGCTCCTAATCCATGGAGAATTATTTTACACAATGATTAAGTCGTGGGACACTTTACACATGAACGGTTACTTTACCCCGATGTTTGTTCTCAATAAACTTAAAATTACTTATATGAAGATCGGCTTGCAACACAAATTATTTTTCAGTTTGCCCGTTTGGATGGTCAGGTTGGCGCCAAGCGTGCTATAAGATGACAAGTACTCCTAAATCATTTGCCGATGGCGCGGTAAGTTGCATTTATCAAAGTTGTACTACTTATAATTTTGATACTTGGTAAATGTTTTTGTCCCAAAAAGTATGATATTAACATTGAAATCTCGACGCCCGATACGTTTTCAATACATATGCGGTTATCATTAACATCTGCAAATCTACTCAAATATTATACATTGTCCCGCTTTCATTATTGTAATAGTAACTCAATAAATATGACAAATGGTTTCATAATTCCTTAATAAATGTAGCTTTTCTATGTGTGCGTGTATTGGTATGTAGGGTCACAGTATATTGCGTTTCCTCCATAAACATGTTTTAGGCGTGCAATTATTAGTTAAAGGTTTCCGCTTACCCCACTGATCTTGTTTTTTTTCTGCCGACCTAAGTACTCTTGCCGATATTTTTCATACCAACTTAAATTCTCCGAAGTTATATACACACACATATACATATATATATATGTATTTGATAGTTTTGGCGACCTAACCACTCGATATATTTTGGTAATGTTAGTGGAAACATGGTATTTGTTTTTCGCCTTTGCTGTATGGAATGAAACTTACGTCTTATTGTAGAGTGATTGTGCTATTGATCAAGGTCATGCCGTCCGTATAGACAACTCCAGGGAGCATGCATTTCTTCGAGGCGTATTCAATCGCAATTTCGGATGTAATAAGTATTTCTTTATTTATACGTATATATTCAATGAATACTGATTATAATTAATATAATCAACTTAAGTCATTATAATGTTATAAACGTATGCATTATGCTTTTTAATTTAGACAAACAAACTAAATGGTAGTATTTGTATTAAAGGGGCATGCTCTGGAACTGAAGCGTCTCGAATAGCAATTAAATTGGTATCATTTTAATGCCTAAATCAATTAATGAAAGCCCAGTAAAATATTTACAAAATATCCAGCTAGTTTACTCAAAATACACAGTTCAAGATTTACCAAACTTGCCAATTTCGGCCTCAGAAATTATTCGTCATTTTCACAACTCGACCCTTTCGGGATCTGTCAAAACCGAAAACAACGCGGAAAAAATGTTAACAAACTGAAATGGTAAGTATTGCTCATGTTATGTTCACTTGAAAGGCAGCGCACATGTTCAGTTAAATTCCCAGACGTATCGGAAGTGTCGTTGTCGTCGATAAAAGGCTTACAGCCTTTTATTCAAACCGACTTACAAATACCGACGTGCGCGTGATAGGGTCATTTTTGAACGCACATTCTTCTTTGACTTTTTCGGTAATAATTGGTTTTACAAGTGACAAACGCATTTTTGGTGTACGGAAAAAAGACACAGCAGTTCCTGGTTATGCCCCTTTAACGCTTGTATTTGCCTCTTTGTTATGTAATTTAGAGTTCTACCTCGCAATTAATTTATGATCTTAAGTCTTAAATTTGAAATGTCGATCATCAAGAAAAAATAGTTTGTAAGACTTAGTATTCGAACACTTCTCAGCATATATATTTTATATTTCAGCGTATATGTACATCGGTACTATATTCCAAACATCTCAATGGGTATATCATGACACAGGAGAGGTGGCTACTTTCAAAAATTATGCATCGGGCCAAGGGCAGATGTACTCAACCGGTAAAGATTGTTCTGGGTTTGCTTCCTGGCATCAGTCAAAGTGGTATAATAAAGACTGCGCAAACAACTTCACCGTTCTTTGTGAAATAAATATTCAGTAATATAATATACAGTTGAATCTCGTTATGTCAAACTCGCTTATATCAAAATTTCGGTTATGTCAAACTGTTTCTTTGGGTCCCGATTTTTTTGCTCTTTCTCTATATGAAATTAATCCGCTTACCTCCAATTCACTTATCTCCAAATTTCGTTTATGTCAAACTAAATTTTTGTCCCCCTGACTCTAATTAGCATGTAGTTTGAGCTGTTTATCTCAAAGTTGGAGCTAATCGGCGAACAATGGACGCTTTCACACCTATCATGACATTTTGCTAATTGAACAATTTAAAGGCTCCAGGAGATTTATAATCGTGTGACAAACAGAAAACACAATTGTAGTGTAGCATGATAATCATACCTGGTATTTGACTAAATTAAAGTTATTGTAGGTAAGGTAAACAAATACGCATCACGTATAACATCGGCTGCAGTGAGTATCCGAATACTAGGATACTTGTAGGTTTAACTTGAAAATCGAGTATGATTACTTGCCACCTATGATAGTGTTTGATTCCAATCTTAGTAAAATGATCTTAGCTTGATAAAAATAATTATTTCCGAAAGTGTGATCGATGTTGCAAAAAAACGGCCTCATCTTACATTATGTACGGAATGTGGTCACGTCCGAAAATATGTAAAGCTAGACGATACGTATTTTCGAATTCTTACAACAAATTTCGTTCGAAGTATCTTATGTTAGGACATTAATTGTTGATATCAATTATTATTAATAGATACACAATTATTTTGTTTCTTCTCTACGTATACACGTGCTTTATTCAAGCAAAACGTAATCATACATGAATTGTACGTAATATTTATATGAAGGGTATACACACAAATACTTTAAAACTTGTACTGTATGATTATACAATATTTGTTTATCTCAAATTTCGGTTATCTCAAACTAATTTCCACGGTCCCTAGGAATTTGAGATAACGAGATTCAACTGTAATATGATATAAGAAAAGTAAAATTGTTTCTTTTGACACTGGGCATTTAGATCCTGACGTTTAGAGACTAAAAATGCCAAGCGAACATTTTCCGACCACATCACAAGGAAAAGCATCTGTTTTTTCAGGAAAATTGTAGACAACATGCTATATTTTTTATTAATTCGAAGAAATTAAGGTGTGAATACCAAATAAGAGTAAATATTATCGCTTTGAATTTGTCAACATAGATAAATATCTAACCATATCTTGGGTCCCCTAAAGGCGGTCATAATTCCGCTTGTATACTGTAGCATAACTGGCTGTTTTCATAAATGCCTTGCATAGTTTAATTTAATCACGATTTTGCTTTTCCATCTAATATTGACTTGAATGCACAAAAGTTCTGTTTTTTGAGCATATGTCATCGAACGTTTGGTATGCAGACCGAATGTTGAAAACGGCTTCATTATTGTTCGTTCCGAATAATCAAGGTCAAACGGATTACTAAATTTTAGCTAAATACATGTCATGACAAAATTTGCTAACACGATGCTTTCTCTTGCATATACCAGAATAGACCACCAACTAAGAAGCATTATGAATTAAGTAATCATTAAAATACTTTTCCGACTAGCTTGAAAAGTTTAGTTATTAATTTATTATTTCGCTTATTTTGTAACCGCACGCAATTATTTTTTTTCAAATTGCAGCTATTGTGCTTTTGTATAAAGGTACATAGAATGTTTTATATATATATATATACAGTCAAAACTACAATGGCTCGTATTGGATAAGCTTTTAAAGCCATTTTATATATTGGCAAATGAGAAAATCCCCACAGAAAGAATGAGAACTCCCTTATTTGATTGTTTGCACCTTTCAAAATGAGATAAGAATTAGACTGTAGGACATCTTTCAATTGTATTCTAACTCGGGCTCATACTCTGAATACTAATAGTAAACGTGGTCACGGTGGTTAATATTTATTTTATAGAACATCTCTGTCTGATGGTATTGAACTAATTGATTGTGATAGCAATGGTATTATAAGGGGTAAAATTGAACAAGCGTTTTTTTCGTACGGTCGATGATATATATGTGTTTTTTTTACATTCTAACACAGAATTCTGTATATTTCGCAATGCAACATACAGGTTTCTACGAAAGTTTTGAAACTATAATTCGTAAATATTCCTCTTTAGGTATAGTTTCGATTATTGGGGATCTTAATGCCAGAACCGGTACTAAGCCAGATTATCTACTTTCAGATGACAACTTAGGTAGATATTATAACAATGTAGACTATAATTCGAGTAATGATAACACATTGATCGTTAGAAAAAATATGGATATAGTTGTTTATTCGCCTGGAAACAAATTATTAGATATCTGTATAAACTCTAAGTTAAACATTGTGAATGGTAGAGTTGGTAACGATAGAAATGTTGGTAATCACACATTTATGTCATGATATGTTTTCCTTTTCATCTCATATACCGATACATTTTGATTTTGATATATATTGCTCACATGATGAAAGTGGTAAAAATGACACTCGAGTTGAAAAACTTAATTGGGATGTTTCTTATGCTGATCCATTTCGTGAACTTGTTAACTCAGCTTTAAACTATTTTAACCAGTTTGTTGATCGAATATTATGTAATGATTTACATATTCACGATGGTATTAAGTCAATGTCAGATTTACTTTATGAAAAAGCTTTCTATTTATTTGGTGCTACCATGAATACAAAAACTAATAAGAACAAAGATAATACTCGCAACTTCAAAAGTACATAGTTCAACGACGAATGTGAAAACGCGCGGCGTGATTTTATGCTAGAAAATAAAAAAAATATAAATGCACTATTCGTAAAGCAAAATCTGTTCAATACTTAAACTAAAAATAAATTTCATAATCTTGCTACAACTCAACCTTAAGCATTTTGGAAAGAAGTTTGGAAACTTAAACAAACAAGAAATGATAATATTATTGATAAAGATGATTTTTATGATCATTTTAAGAATTTATTTTCAACTGATACTTATTTCACGACCGATCTCGTGGAAGAAAGTATATCAGATGATATAATATAATATACAAATTGATCAATTAGACTGTGAAATAAATGAAAGTGAAATAATTAAGGCAATTTCTAGTCTTAAAGCAGGAGAAAGTGGGCCGGATGATAAACTAATTCTAGATTTTTTAAAATTTCATGTACATTTATTATAGCACCTATATGTTATGTAAAGTATTTTACTATATGTTTGATAATTGTGCATATCATGAGTCTTTGACAAAAGGGACTGTCGATCCTGTACCGAAAAAGGGAGATAAAAATAATGTAAACAATTATCGTGGAATAACTTTGACAATTACAAATATTCTTACTTTTATTCGCCGACGATACAGCCATATTTGCCTATTCTGAAGCTGATGCACAGTGATCATTGAACAAATTGCACTGCTATTGTAATGAGTGGGGAATATCTGTTATTTATATAATAACATAAACACAATTGTCGTTATGGCTTTCAAGAAATGAAATAAAGTAAAAAATATTGATTTATTTTATGATGGTAATAAACTTCAAATAGTAAAAACATTTACGTATTTAGGTGTTTCACTTTCATCAAATAGTAGTTTTATCAAGCGCAAAAATCACTCTCTAACCAAGCAAATAGAGCACTTTTTTTCTCTTAATTCACTTTTTGCTTTTCTCTCTATGAAGGTTTCTGAAAAAAAATTGATGCAATGATTATGCCAATATTAAGTTATGGATGTGAAATATGGGGTTCTCATAAATCACCAAATATTGAAAAAGTACATATATTTTTTTTTGAAACAATTGCTTTGCGTTCATTCTAAAACTTCAAATGCTACCGCATATGGCGACTTTGGACGATATCCACTTTTTGTTAGAAGGAAAACTAGATTTATAAATTACTGGTATTAAATTATGAACGCCCTAAACTCATTAATGTTCAAGTTACTGAATCTAAAAAATCAAGATGGAGAATTAATAAACCCTTGGTCAGTGAATGTTAATAATTACTATGTAATCTTGGTTTTTCGTTTCTATGGGATAGTGTCAATATACGCAGGTTTGAAATTAACTTTGTAATTCAGAGAATTATTTACAATTACATACAAGTTTCGTTTAGTGACTTGAATTGCTTTTCAAGATTGGATTGTTATAGAAGTTTAAAAACACGTTTAGAATATGAATATTATCTCAATTGTGTTAACATTGATAAATATTGACTATCATTGACCAGATTTAGATATTCAGCACACACATATCTCCAATAATATTATTATACTTGGCCAAATCTTCAGAAGATTAGATCATTCAATTTGATGAATTTGAGTAGTAATACAAAATTAATTAAACTTGCAACTTTCATTCATTTTGCCACTAAATCAAGGGATTCCTTCTTGACACAAGCAAGATAATTTTTTCTATTCTTAAACTGAAAACTCATGTTAGGAACGAAACTCTACAATTTTGTCTGAACTTTATGACTATTTTTATACTCTATACAACGTTATAGTATATAGACTAAGTAAGGATCATTCATATTAATAATATCAATTGTATAATTATAATATTACTTTTTATTTTTCACATAATCAAGTATACCTGCTTTTCATCGTACATTTACATGTTGTTTCATTTTTTATAAGATCATTGTACCGCCAATGTAAATAATTTAATTCATTTGGCTATGAACTGTTAAAGTTAAGGTGGATCGCGGGTTTCCTCCAGAAAAATGATCATTTTTTAGATGTCAACGTACAATAAAGAAATTTTCCATGAAAAACCTTTAAAGTATTGGCTAACGCAGAAATGATATATTCAAATGATATTTCCATGAAAACCGAGCAAAAAGCGCCATCTAGCGGAATGATATATTTTCGTTGATTTTCGCCTTATATCCTGTATTGTTCCGATAATTTTGTATTTTAAGTCATGCAATTCACGTAACTGCAATGCTAGATCATATACAAATCCGAAAAAGTCAGTAATGTTACATTTTGATGTCATTAAATATCAAAAGACGTCGAGCGAAGTATGTAGGGGTGGCAATTTACAATGCCAAAAAATGAGACATTTTTCTCTCAGTCGCATCAGTAGTGAAAAAACGGCACGACGAATTCTTTGTTAAAAATTAGTAGAGATTCTTAAAATAACTTGAAAGACTTTTAAAAATTAAAAACTTATGGTCACCGACTTTGTTTTCGCGCCATTGGAACTTATTTAAACACGGAAAAAAACTAAAAACATTGCCATAAAATACAAGATCGACATGACGTCAAGCCAAAATATGTCAGTAACAACTAAAACGTCGCAACGTCACGTCGATCTTGTATAAAAACGTTGACGTTTTTAGCCTTTTTCCAAGTTTAAATAAGTTTCATTGGCGCGAAAACGAAGTCGGTGACCATATGTTTTTATTGTTTTAAATACTGACAAATTGTACAAAGAATCTGTTCTGATTTTTAAAAAAAAATTCACCGGGCCGTTTTTTTCACTACTGACGCGACTGAGAGAAAAATGTCTCATTTTTGGTATTGTAAATTGCCACCCCTACAGACTTCGCTCGACGTCTTTTTTAATATTTACTGGCAGCAAAATGTAACATTACTGACTTTTTCGAATTTGTAAATGATCCAGCATTGCAGTTATGTAAATTGCATAACTTAATACACAATTTTATCTGAGCAGTACAGGAAATAATGCGAAAATCAACGAAAAACATATCGCTTCTATAGGTGGCGCTTTTGCCCCGTTTCCATGGAAATATCATTTGAATATATCATTTCTGCATTAGCCAATACCTGAAAGATTGTTCATGCAAAATTTCTTTATTGTACGTTGACGTCTAAAAAAATGACCATTTTTCTGGAGGAAACCCGCGATCCACCTTAAAATCCAATAAAATATTTGAATTAAATTTTTTTCACAATTGTATTTCACACTCTTTGTAAATTTTCAATAAAATATTCTATTAAACTGTTCCTTTGTTGTTATATAGCTGTAAGATACACGTGCATTTATTAATATATCAACTTTAGAATTACTATATGATCTCAACGGAATATATAACTGAATACTGTTGCTAGATTATGCCTTCTGTCTGCACTTTATGAATTGTTATTCATGAATTATATGAATTGCTTTCATGCGATCATTGTCTACCAGTAGACTTGATGGTACACTGTCTGATATAGAGTTGTGTTTGACTGCATAGCTTTCATAGGTTTTGGACTATCAAAGACCAATTCACCCCTTTGAACAACAAATAACTGATTATTTGTAGTTCTCCAATAGACGTTGCCGGTAGTATATCTATTGATACTGAGAAGCCATCTACTGGTTACACTATATGAATGATCTAGCTTATACAGTTATATCTCTATGAGGGGTAATGGGTTAACCCATGAGTTAACAGTGCTTTAATTTTATTTCATGTTTTTTGTAACGTCATTGTATCGCAATACGCATTGCAATATGGTCGACTTTATTGCAATATATTGCAATACGGGTTATGCTATATCGTTGCACTCCCGTTCTATACATAGCGTGACGTCACTTCGTTTGTCTAGTGCATAGCGCTACCGTAGTGTACACATTGTTGCACTCCTAATTGGCGATGAACACTTATTTGTTTAATGATTTATATAAAGGTATTGGATTACACATTACATTGCTTATACAATAAAAACACACCAGTTGGTATATGACGATACAGATGAAGTTGCTTCTCTTACGATCTTTACGTTTTAAGTGTGACTTTTGTGTGCTTAATTCATCCCTAGGAGGAAAACTAAAATACGGCTTTTAATTGTTTAGTATCATCCTTTCAGGATCTTCCGCATCGTCCCATTAAGTAACGCTCAAATTGGTATTCACTTCTTCTAATGTGTTTGTTTCTTTTCTTCTTCGTCTTCTTATCCATTATCTTTAACTTCTTGAAATGTTTCTTGTCACCAATGTTATTAGAACTCTCTTCAGTTATAGTTCCATTGTTTATATTTGAACTTTATAATTAGTCTCAATCTCAAGTATTTTGAAACTTACCTTTCAATGCTGCTTTTTGGAGTGTATTTGTATTACGTTACAAATATTGCAATATTGCTCTCTACTTGTATATTTCCATTTCTTAGCTATAGAATTAGCCTCTTTATGATACTAGTTACAAACATATTCAAAAGACTATAAGTCGCATGACAACAAACGCACCATTACACAAACAGCCCGCCCGGTTAGTTCAGTGGTTAGAGAGTTTGTCTATTGATCCAGAGTTTGTGAGTTTGAATCCCGGGCGAGGCTCACACTGTCCGTGACGAATTTGACAGAAGATATTACATCCTATGTTAAATTGTCCCCCACCTCTAAATTGTGTTAGGTAGCTTGGCAGAAACTCACGGATAGAATGTGGTTAGTACTGATTAATGCCTAAATGAAGACCAAGAAAGCTGGTTAGGATAACTGCCCGCCACAGTATGACAAAAATAATGTTGAAAATGGCGTTAAACCCGATGAAACAAACAAACAAATTACACAGACATACTCTCTATACTCACACACCACTCGGACACACAATCGTTCTTTCACTTTCGAAAATAATAAGTACAACACTGCTGTATGTGTAATTGTCATTTATTTACTTATTCATGGAGACATTTTATAATATTAAATATATGAAAAGTAAAAAAAAACAACTAATTGTTTCATTCTTATTAAACATAAAACATCAAATATATTACAAGTTTCCATAACACAAAAGTAGGGTACACTCAAAGGCCACCAGCAATGAAATTGCGTTCCCCTAATGAACGATTTTTCAGTTATTAATAGCCATTTGCATATTATTGTTTTACATTGATAAAGAAGGTACAAATATATATACTTGAAAACGACTATTGATAGGTGACAAGGTGGCAAACATACAGACACAATAACATAATTTTATTTCACACACACCCGACATGCATCGATTGCTATGTCATTATCGAGAGTTCCGTTAAGTTGATTTTCATTCAAACGTTTAATTAAGATACATATTACTTTGATCTTGACCCATCAATTATTTACACACATTTCGGCAAATTATATTGAACTTATTAATAAACAATATATATTGAAATACAAAAGTTGATGTATGTTCGATTACCGTTCCGTTAATATACTTTTTGTCGTTCATACGAGTGTTACCTAACTGTCTTATCAATTATTTGTTTGAATTCGTTCGACCTTAGGCTAAATAATATTAAAATCATTCATACTTTGGTACACACGAAAGCAAGGACTACTTAATAAACACACATGGATTCCCATATGCTAAAATAGCTAAAAATCATATCGAGAGAACCCCACAATCCATGGAGACACTCGACTATTTCCGACAACGGGTGTTTACGACATAAAATATACTGAAAAACTCTGGCAGTTGGGCACGAGCAATTGGTTGGGATGCAAAACGCTTCAAATTCCAATATAGTTGACATTAAGTATAATCCGCTCATCTTCGGAATATTATCCGTAATGAAGCATTAATTTTGGATAATCACGGATATTCTTGTTGTAAACATGAGCATGAAATCCCGTTGATTCATGTCGCATCCGAGAGATTTTGTTACTTTTGACTGTAAATACGGAAGTTGCGAATTCATGTTTGTATATCTATCCCAATCGTAACAACTCGGGCATTTCCGTAACTGAGAAATACGCCTCGTACATAAGTGTAGAATTACAAATTTTGGTTATTTGATATTCGTTAACTACTTTTTCAATACAAGATACTCGTTTACGTAGAATTTCAGACTTTCACTCGTGTTTAATGTTCGCGATTGATGGAATGCGCGTCATATTCCCATGAAAAGAGAAACAGGTTGTTTCCATCGTTGGACTCCTAGGATCAGCCATGATGGAAAGTAGCCCGTGAACTACTACAGCATAATGGCGGCCTGCCTATTACGCCCGAGGCACCCAATTACAGCTTACGGACATTGTCGAGTATATAGCAATGCATTGTGGGATCGTCGAACGATATCGTTTGTGCTATTTTTAGCAGTTGCGAATCCTTGTATGTATATAAGTCTTTGGTTAAATGAACAATGCCCCAATTAAATGAAAATCACAACCTACAATCATCAACAATAAAGACATTTCCATGGAAAAATTCAAAACTCAACTCAAGCAATATCATTTTCAATCCACAGTGGGACTGTTTGGAATAGTTTACCTATCATTGTACGCTATACAGCAATAATTAACTCATTAAAAATAAATTGCAAATGGCATTAATTTCAATTACAATTACTTAATAGATTTTGATTTTTGTTAGATATATTTATAAGCTGAAAGTTTTTATTTCATGACTATATAAAAAAATTATCTGGAATGAATGTCAAAAATACGTAGACCTGTTAAGTTCTGATAATTTGTCAAGTGCTTTCAAATTTATAGTTTATAATTTAAATATTTTTTTATTTACAGTTTGCCTTATAGTTTATGTTTTGTTGTAAATATTTTGTTTATATTTGTATGCCTTGTAATACTGCTTTTTACAATTACAAATGTATATTCAAATTGCATGAATTTTAGCTGAAAACTATATTGTGAATAAGTTTTGTACTTTTTAAATATGTTCTATCTGAGGACAAATAGTTTTACTGTTAGATCTACATTTTACCGTCAAGAATTTGAAAAAAAAGTTACCGGGAGGGGTACAATTAAAACGTTTTGAGATTATCCCCTCAATTTTCAAATGCCCTACCCGAGAATCTTAACAGTTTTTAGGTTACACAGCTTTCAGCTTGCACACTAATAAGGAGATCACAAACACATAAATGCATGTACTACAGTTATATGAGACTAAACACGTGGTTCTAATGACGAAATCAAATGACGTCATAGACTGGCAAGTTAATTCCTTAATTATGGAATCCTATGAGCGTTATTGCGCAAATACCAATACAGTCTAGAATCATTTTGACAAATAATAGGTAAAAAAGATTAACTATTGTAGGTTTTCCGAACACAAGTAAGTGTGGGATTCCAATGGTGTTGCATTTTTGTTAATTAATAGAATAAAGGTGCATACTCTCCATGACCCTAGTAGGATTCAATAGCTTCATATAAATGTTGCGTAAATTCAGTTTAGATATAGAGGAATATATATGTCAATAAACCATGTTGACTGTGAATCATTTAGTATGAATTATAACCTGAAATATAAGCGTTTTCGCCACGAAGAATCAACATAGGGGAACGGGCGTTTGAAAACGTTTTTAAGTTACCGGGGAGGAATTATTAAAAGGGGGAGGTAGTTTGAAAACGTTTTTAAGCTACCGTGGAGGGATGATTAAAACGGGGGAGGGCCAGTACTTCGAAAACGTTACCAGGGGGTAACCTGAAAAGGGGGGAGCTTAAAACGTTACACCGGTGAACGCGCATCGCCTTCATGGAACGCCAAGTTATAAGCAATTCAGACGAATACCGAAATGAAAGTTTTCAGCGGTTTCAATACGTCATAAAAATAACATTTCAATGCATTATTCACGCAGACATAAAAACTGTTTCAGAAGACGCAAATATTTGAGAAATCAACCTTTTGATTTTGAGAAGAATTATTTACTCGCACACCGCCATATCTATTAGAAATGTTACGCGATTTCTGATTGGTTAATATTGTTTATAGAGACATTGCGGTATGCGATAAATTAATTTGGATTCAAAAATATAAATTCTGAATTCCCGAATATTTGCGTCTTCTGAAGCAAGTTCTAACTTGTAACATCTGAACACCATCAGTGTAGCTCTAACTTTTATCTACAGAATCACGCAAAACAATGCATCAAAGTACACAAGTACTTCAGCCTTTTAACCTTTGAAAGTCAAATAGCGGCGCTATATTTATACAGAAAAAACCCTCTTAGTGACCATCTCGGCATTAAGGACGAGTCATATTAACGACAAATTGATATGGAAATGATTGTCAATACTTGGTCAACTGTTCAGTTTTACACCGAGGTGTTGCTGTATTTCACATGTCACAAAGAGACAGGGTGAGCTTTTAGGATCAGTCTCCGTCCGGCGTCGTGCGTCGTCAAACTTTACCTTGTGAGCACACTAGGGGCCACATTTTTATCTCAATTTTAGCAAAGCTGGGTCAGAACGTTAATATCGACAAAATCTCGGACGAGTTTGGTCATTTCCGTAAAAAAAAACTAGGTCACAGGGGCGAATTGCTGGAAAACCTTTTGAACACTCTAGAAGTCAATGTTTTGATTGGATGATCATGAAACCTTTTCAGATTTTTTGTTTTAATAATATCTTGGACGAGTTCGAACATGGGTCATCTTGGGTCAAAAACTAGATCGCTATGTCATATCTTATGATAAACCATGTTAACTTTGTAGGTTTCACAGTTATAGTTAGATCTTCACCAAACTTTGTCAAATTGTTTATTTAATAATATAACCGTCAAGTACAAATATGGATCATCTAGGGTCAATAACTAGGTCACAAGGTCAAATCTTAGGAAAACATTGTTAACACTAGATGTCACTGTTTTGATTGGATCTTCACCAAACATTGTCAAAATGTTTCCCTCAATGGTATGTGGGTCACGGTTGAATATGGATCAGCCGGGGTAAAACACTGGGTCACCAGGTCAAATCTTCGGTAAAAATCTTGCAAAAGCTCTATATTGCATAGTTTTAATTGGATCTTGGCCAAACCTTGTCTGATTGTTCGTCTCAATGATATTAATGATAAGTTCAAATATGGGTTATCTAGGGTCAAAAACCTAGGTCACGAGGTAAAACCTTAGGAAAACCTTATTAATACTGTAGATGTTAAATTTTAATTGTATCTTCACCAAACCTTGTCAGAATGTTTGTCTTGGTGATATGTGAGACAAATTCGAACATACGTCATCTGGGGTCAAAAACTAGGTCACAAGGTCAAATATTAGGAAAACCTTGTCTATGTTGTAGTTTCCATGGTTTTGATTGGATCTTCACCAAATGTGTCCTCAACAGAAGTTGCTGGCTTCTTGTGGAAGAATAAGTACTGGTTAGATCAGAGCAACTTGTTAAGTTGACCGGCTGTCTTACATACTAGTAACTGAAACACTGTTGAATATCGGCGTTAAAACCAAATAAAACAATGAAAAGTTCAACATCAAGTTTTAAACACTATTCAATCTAGGACAGATCAGTTATCTTAGATCTTGTACCAGTATACTTGTACTGTTCACCACAGGTAAGAACCATATTTGACACGTGTATAAAAGGGATCAGCAATATCAGTATGTAACACCAGTGCTTGTGCACAAGTATGTCCATTATCTTCGGATGCAGCACTTCGAGATGAAGTAAAATGTGCGTTTCTCCTGTTATTTGTCATTTATACAGGCAAGTCAAAATCCACCTTTGGTAAAGACTAAAGGTAACCTTTTTTGACAGTTGATCTTTATTTGGAGGTCAGTTTGTTCTAATTACTCAATGAGTTTTTAATGACTTTATTTAGTGGTTTGCTTTTATTCGATGGTGGTCGCTAACAAGGTTGACTGTAGTTTTTGTAAATAGATATTCCCATAGCTTATTGATCAAGGATTAACGGTAGGTCTATATCATTATGGTTTGCCTATTTAGCTAGTGTTTCCTTCCATCACTGATTCGGCTGGATGATAATGGCCAATATATCTTAAAATTTCGGACTTTGTGATAAAACGCGGACCTGAGCAAATACAGAAATTATGTCCTAACTTATACAGTTAATCATCATGTTAAAAAAAATTGTAGTTCATGTATTATAAATATTTTTTAATTGCATTCAGATATATTAATTTTTGGACTCGAATTTTATCAATTTTGAAAATCAAGTCCTTAGTAATATGTGAGCAAGCTAATATCGCTGAACTCCATAACATCTTGGTTAAAAGAATGCCTCATAAAGGAAATAGTACGCAACTGAATGGTGTGATTATATAGCTGTATCTGGAATATTTCCTCAATTAAGTTTGTCGGATCTAAATATAATTCAAATCATTTGATTGTAACTACATGGAAAGAGTCATGTATCTAGATAAGTGCTTGTCGGTAAATACATGATATATATTAATGCGTAGAATTAAAACCGCGTATCCATTGATCAATAAAATATCGCGCCTTATAAGTGGCTGTATTGCATATCATGTTCCCGTAAAAGTACATTTGTAGTTCTACTTTCGGTTTTCATTCGGACGTATGCATGCCTTTGCAACAATCTACCATCGATGTATGTGTTTTTTGCCTTTTCAACATAATCTTAATATAACAGGGCGCTCTTTACCGGCATGGTGTAATAATCTGTTTCAAATTGACAGAAAATCTTTTTTCAATAAGATTATTTTCAGTAAAGGAGTTTTTTTAGTTAATAACTTCATGAATATGAATGGTAATTTTTACACGTATGGCGAATTCAATGCTAAGTATTCTGTTAATACAAACTTTTTACAATATGCAAATATTATTCACTCATTAAGAGCCTATCTAGATAAACTAAGAATGTAACATCTTGCAATAAGGGAGCAAAATCCTTCTCTCCCGATGATATTGAAGCTGATCAATAAATCAAAAAAAGGTTGTAGAATATTCTATGATACCCTTGTTTTTAACGAGATTATTCCTAACTCAGTGCGTAAATGGGAAATTGAATTAAATGATGTTCGTACAAATTGGTCAGGTGTCTATAGATTACCTTTTATTTTAACTAAGGACTCACATCTACAATGGTTTCAGTGTAAAAACAATCACGGGATATAAGGCACGAATTATCTCTTATATAAGATAGGTTTACGAACTGACAATTTATGTACTTTCCGCCACTCTCATCCTGAAACTATTTCACACTTATTCTATGACTGTGAACACACACAGTCATTCTGGAGGAATTTTACGTCTTTGATAAATAATCATTGTAATAATCCCAATATCAACTTTATTAAAAAAGAAATAATCCTTGGTGATATAAACATTAAACCTATATTCAATAAAATTATTGTAATAGCAAAACATGACATTTATCAAAATAAAATGAATACGTCTGTCCCAAATATTGAGTCTTTTAAACGAAAATTATACTTAACTTATAAGATTGAAAAGTATAATGCAACTAAATATTTTAATACACACAACTGTGACAAACTTTGGGCTCCATTGGCTGCTTTACAGAGACACAACACAGGTAATATTCTAAACTTATTTGTATTAACGTCAGCCTACAATTAGCGTGACGTAACACTTTCAACAACGTTATTCATGATGTTCATTCTTTACTATATTGCAATTTTGTGAAAAATAATGCGCGATGACATATTATTTTTACATTTTGTCCTTGCTTGTTAACATCTCCACAAAATCAACATGTTATTCATTAATTGATTGAATCTACTTCCGTTTACCAAAATAAAAACAACACTGAAATATAGTTCGGGGTCAAAATTACGAGTGAAAAAACGGACGTATTGTTAGTGCTTTACGTTCCCCCAGGAAAATAGCGACGACAAAACACTATTAAAACTTACATGAGCTTATTCCGCAAATAGAGAGCTTGGATTTGGTGTATCTGAAATTACCATTGCGGTATGTTTTAACCAATTTTGCATGTAAAACGTCGACTTTACACCTCTGACATTCATCGTGGCGTTGCTAAGAAACGGGTCGGAAAATAGAAAAAATGACCCATGACGTCGAGGAAAGGTCGCATACTACCTTAACAATTAATTGAGTCGTGAACTGCAATCCGGCTTTATTCAACTAGTCAACGACAAGTATACGCCTACAGAAATCAAACGCAAACTGCGCACGCATTGCTATTATATATACATGGCATCATTGCACAGATTCGATCAGTTGAATTCCACCTGCACGCTGAAAATGGTGATCGAAGTTAAATGACGTTTTATGACTGTATTTAAATTATGTTCTTCTGTAACAGTTTTTAAATTTAGCTATGGCTTTTGTAACATTTTTGATTATTATCATTTCTATCACAAAAGTGTGCATGAATTATGCGAAGGATTGTGAACGTAGGCGCGACATGACTGAAGAATTAAATACATTTAATCGTTTTGCAATGCGTTATGTAAAGGTATATACACTTGGTGAATGCGTTCGAGCTTGTAGGACTGAGCCCCAGTGCGGGACATTTCTGTTTACTAGGGAATACAGGGAGTGCTTTCTGCTCCGCGAGAACAATGCAACATTTGTTGATACATTGAAAGGATGGTTTCTCTCGGATTTTAGGAACTGGAATGTGGTATGTCCGTTGTTTTTTAAATTAGATTAATATTGTTGAAAGAATATTTTACCAGACGTTGTATGCACCATTCAAGTAAAACACTTCTGTCTGAACTAAATGTTTTGTTGGTTATAAATGCACCGTGTAACATTTTTTGATTAATCAATCACGGGTACATTTTGTTCAGAATTTCTTTTCACTGAACAAGACATAGATCTCTATCAGATTTGTCAATGCATAATAATGAAACAATACAAACATTTGACAACGGATTTGCAAAAGATCCAAGAACTATAGCATTGGTTTTAAAACTCTGTCCAATGCTTATAAAAGATGAATTCATTTGATCGCATTTACATATTTGGCAATTTATTTCTTGAGATCTTGAGACTTCACATACCATCGAGAAGAACTATAGTCTAAATATCGATGCGTATTCCTGAAACGGACTCTGACTGTACTTTGAACAATATACAATGAATATGAAAGAAAATTGTTGCCGCATAATAGCATTTTTAAATTACTACTCGGTGATTAGCAATTTACGGTAAGTGTGCACATGTTTCAGGGACCTTGTTCTGATCACACATGCGCAGAAGACGAGAATTGTTATACTGCTGGAACAAATTATGTCTGCAAGAAAGTCTGTAAGTTTTGGTATTTTATATATCGTTATATACAGCATTGTTGAACGCACATACAAGTGTATCACATGTGAGTTAAATAGTGTTCATACGAAGATTTCACACATTCCAAACAAATGTTAAGTCTCTCAGGCAGACCAAGGACAAGCTTATTGGAGCCCTCATATTTCACAGGATGCCTGAATAGATGGCTCATGTAGAACTTTTGGTTATGGATCAAAGGCAAAGGGGGTATATATGTTATATTCTTCAGCACTAAATATATTTTGACACTGGTACTTCATTTTTGACTGGAACATTAGTCTTAATGTATTTTAGAAGTTCAATATCCGTCCTTCCGTCACCTTGTCCGTCTGTATGTCATATTTCGTGTCCGGTCAATAACTTCATGATGTACGGTCTTCTTTGCAAATAACTTGCAGCAAGTGTTAACTACATCAGGAAAATGTGTGTCGTGAGCAAGACCCGGGTCCATGACATCAAGGTCAAGAGCACAGCGCACTTTGTCGATTTTCTTTATATGAATATAGTGATGGTGTTGTTATCAGGAACATCGAGTACAAAGTACTATAGACTTATAGAATGACTTGGCATAATATTTTCAATAACAATAAACGTAACGCGTATAAGATTCAGGTCCGTAGCTCAACGTATAAGTTACAGTGCAATTTTGAACTTTCCTACTTCATTATGTAAGTATTGTGTTTGGATTGTTCGTGTTTTGCATGAAATTGTATCATTATGACGTTATTTTGAAATTACTATAATTATTGGAAAGCGATAAACAAATAGAAAACTAAAAAGACCAACCGTACCAACATGTATAAATTGCTGGAAATACATTTTTTTTCCGGCCTTAAGTTAATTCGGTATTGCGTGACAGAAGTATAAAAAGTCGTGCTTATGTCGACATTTTAGCTAAGACCATTGACATACCCAACTGTATTAGCAATTCACATGTTATGTAAAGGGTCATAACTCTGCAGTTATTGGTTTGGCACAGACATAGTAACTACAACTTGTAGTGTAATGTATTACACTTTCAGTTTCAAATTCGGTAATGGGAAAATTAGTAAAATCAAGAGCTGTCACTAAAATGTGCTAGATACCCTAGAACGAGTATCGACTTCAAAGAAACAGCAAACCTATAATTTAAAGTAACACACTGGGCAAATATCTATTTTAAGTTCATTTTTTACACCTTCGTCAATTTTTACGTAGTATATACGTTATAAATTATGCATGTCTAGACAAAAAGAGTTATAAAACAGAAAAAGTGAAATAACTCATGAGAGTATTTTCTGTACTGAACAGTTGAGCAAAGTTATTTACTGTCATTAAATGAAAGAAAAACAGCCCTGACACAAATGTGCGTATGTTTATAGGATTTGGTTGCCTTTGAACTCTAAATGTGAACTTGACATTTGAGATAAGGACGTGGATGTTGAACGCGACGCGTCGTCTAGATTTGTTAAACACGTGTGCCTACCCACAATGCCTACTTGAAACATTTTGTTACGTATGTATCACACATACGTCACACAAGTGACGAATTCGTATCTGTGAAATTAATGGTTCAACACAGCATGCATCCTAGGTACTATTACTAGTATTTTATCATGCAACTGCCATGGTAACTGCCTGATAACACATGACCTGAGAACATTATGTGTTCTCAGGTCAATAGGATGCTAGTAGCATGAGAACACTTTTTGGCTCCGCCCACTCGACTATTTAAATTAATGCGCGTATGTTTTTGTGTATTCAATTGTTGTTTTGAATATTTTTCACCAAATTTGTAATTGTTTACAAATGATTTCTTTAATGTGAAATTAAATTTTGTGATCCATGGGAGTTTTTTTTTATTATTTCGCCCAATTGTAGTGAACTATTTATCTGCGGATGTTGACTGTTTAAAGTGTGATTTGCCGGGTGACCGTTATCATCACACTAGCGAATTAAACGCTAAATTTTAGGTGAAATGACACTAAATTATGCTCCGAAAACTGAGTTACATGATAAATAGAAACTCGGGTCACTGTCCGGTGAGAACAATGTTATCAGACACGGCGATATCGTCCAGGGTGACTCGCTAAAGCTCGCCACCCTGGACGATATCACCTCGCCTGATAACATTGTTCTCACCGGACAGTGACCCGAGTTTCTCTATATATTGTAAAATTTAATCAAAGACGGACAGAAAAAATGAAAGCACTGAAGATACTGATGCGAGACTTTGTACAAAAATGTCGACAAAAGAGTTTCAGGACATATTTGTATATATCATCATGTTAATATTTGGGGACTGTTCATTATGCCAAATTTGTTAGGACTGCACATAATGTCAATATTTTAGGACTGTGCATCATGCCAAGTTGTGATGACAGTTCATCACTACAAGCTATAAGGATAGTTTATTACGTCAACATGTAACCAACAGTCAATAATACCAATATGCAACAGAGTGTTCATTGTTTCCATACTTTATCTGTGTATCGTACCAGCATTATAAAGACAAGCCAATTTTATACAAAGGCTTATATATTATAATGTATAAAGGTACATAGTGCAGCGGTGCTATAAATTATGTACATGCGTTAATCAATGCATACACATTCGAATAAACATTAAACAACAGATTGAAGTAGAGCCCATTTGAAATCCGATGCCAGTTATACAATAATCAGTATCAATCGTACACAATAGACATTCTATCGGCTGTGGGCGGAGTTAATATAGTGGGTGGAGCGATACCAATACAGAGACGTTAATTTACATCATCGTGTTACAATTAGCGATGTGGCGAAGATTTATCAAATTATACGAACATTCGAAACAAAAAGTAACCTGCATTAATTTATCAGCGTTATTTCTGTGTCCTCATTAAATTATCGTAACTGACTAATTTGTTTTGTTTACAAAAACAACCGTTGCAGTAATTAAACGATTGCATAGCGCTGATTTTCTGAAATTTGTTTTTAGGTCAAGTCGTCCGCTGATCGCGTTGGTCGGTGCATAGTTATTCTGATTTTTTCTTTCTTTTTAACCATAAAAGCACAATAACCATATGTCTTCCCTAAACATAAACAAAACGTTAAATCACATATCACAACGGGTTTTAATCTATGAAAGCCGGCGAATAGCGCTGTATAAGTCCATAAAATGATGGAACTATTTTTTCGGTCTTTAATAGTACTTCCGCCCTATAACCGTGGTAGTAAGCGATTTGGTAATAACCTCAAATGACCTTATCCGCAGTATTAAGTATGGGAAGACAAATCCTCAAAAAATCATCACAGTAGATTTAACGCCGCATGATTGAATACATGTATGGAAGACATTTGACATGAACTGTTGGTTCTCGATTATCTTACGTACCTTTAATGCCCGAATCCAAACACGTAAGCCCATACCTTACATCACCACATTAAACAGAAGTGATTTTTATGCCCCCGCCATTCGAAGACTGGTGGAAGGGGGTAATGTGTTACCCATGTCCGTCACAGGAATTATGGCCCCTTTTTGTTTACTGGTGGTTTCCGATCAATAACTCCAGAAATAGTTGATGGATTGATTTCACATTTACATGGAGGTGTGTAATAATGATTGATTTACGTATGGGCTCATCGAGCAAACACTCAGGAATATACTTACAAATGTAATACTATGCATATTTTTGTGATATACCAAACCATGTAGTTTTATTTATTTCAGATGACGTGTGCTTCAAACATTTACCTGAAAAGATGTGCTTCAAGCATGTTGTAATCGTTGATTATTCTGGATGGCCCAATTTAGGAAACAGCACTCTCGTTCGTAATGTTATGGAATGTGTTACCTTCTGCTCATTACGCCATCCAACATTTACATCACTGGCCTATGTAGCCAACACATCAAAATGTACCTGTAAAAAGGCTACCATAACCAATTTATATAATATTCCATTGGGTGATTTATATATGCCAAGTGAGAAAATAGACATGTATTTCAGAATAAAGTAAATCTTTAGCTCAATTCAGTTCGGCACTGTTTAATTAACAAATCGCAATGGAGACACCTTTAACTGAATCTTGATCATAACATTGTTTGTCAAGAAAAGATTGATAAACATTTATATCATTAGGTCTTATTGACATCTGAAAAGAAAGATGAATGACAAATATTTTTTCCATTTTCATCATTCTAATTAAGACTTGAATTTGTCAAGGCCTTTGCACTATGTTCTTATTGATGGCAGTTGTATGCTTTTGTAAGCATCGTTTATTAAGCCTGGAGACCATCATATTGTTGTACTGAATGCACTTGTCAATTAGATATCAAGAACTTGCGGTTTCATGTAATTCTTATCAGTAAGAGGTTTTTCTCATGGGTTAGTAGTTGGTGGTGAAATGCATTCACTTAAGGTTTTAGGATCCTAACTCCCAAGAATATAATTTCAAAATAAAGCGGACATATTTCATCAATATGTATAATTCTTATCGGTTTCATTGGTGAAAATTGATTTACCATGATATTTTTAAAGAAATGATGACATTTCTTTCAGTTTTTTTCCCTTTGACTTTGCATTGAAGTCTATAGAAGTAATCTATGTTTCCATTATTAAGAAATCTACGTTCTGTTAACTTTTGTTTGGTTACAAGGTTGTTAGATTACAAAAACTATTTTAGACTTAACACTTAACAAGTACCTCTCTATATAACAATAAGGAGGTGAACTTATATCAACATCAGCACATAACTCCGGATGGATCGAAAAGTGTACGTCAGAAAGACATCAACTCTAATGATTGTACAGTTTGTTTTAAACCTGATCTAAATATAAGGTACTGATCTACAAAATGACACAAGAGCTTATATTGGGAGTGGTACCAGTTCTTAAATAATTGCAGACTGACATTTGATCTTATTTCAGAATCAACAAGAGATTTTTTGACTCTCATCAGAATCTAAATCAAGTCCAACATAGGGTCTGTATGGACTAAAATACAGACCATATTGATTGTAATAAAGGTTTTAGTGGTTAGTTATTATTTTGAGAAAGGATACATTTTTGTGTTATTTTAGAAAAAAATATTTCTCTATTCATGTTACATTTTTGAATGTAATTGTGTTCACTAGTAGTATCTAACTTCTGATAATTCTGTTAAAAAAAATCTAGAGCGTTTGTATTTCTATTTCTTTTTTTGTGTGTGAAATTACTGATAGTTAAACTATATGCAATGTATGTATTTTATGTGTTTCAGAATGTCGTTTCTAATTGTAAATCTGTCATACATATATTCCTATTTGAAATGTGAATGCGTTCGGTTTTGTGAAAACAAAAACATAAAAATATACATTTGTTGGAGTAGTCGATTTAATACTAATCCATTTGTTAATTAATTTGTGATAAGTGTTTGATTTATTTACTTCAATTTCGTAAATCCAAGACTGAAATAGTAAACAATGAATGTACAAAACTAGAAAGTATTCGCAACAACAAATGTCACACTATGTTGTAAGCATCACATTACATTGAAAGACGTAACTGCAGGCTGAAATATGTCGTGTGGAGACTTCTCACATGGCTAAACTCACTGGGGGCCAACGACGTATCACGAGAGGCGGTTCGCATCGAAAACATGTGTATGTTATGCAACGACAAACGACACATGATATGTATTAGTTATCGTTCATATTTTGAATTTTGTGGGATATATCACAAGCGACGCGAAGCGGAGCGCAGTGATATGTCGCATAAAATTCATAATATGAACGATAACTGATTTACAGTTTGTCCTGATTTCTGTCACGTATGCGTGTTTGTCTCGACGAAAACTGTCAATCATCACTATATATGTAATTTGACGCCGCCCACAAAGTACCTCCGTTCAGAGGGAAATTAAAAAGAAAGCGGGGGCATTCAGTGTGCTTTATATGCGTTAATAAGAGATACGAGACAACATTTACCTGTAACAATGGGTTTTCACTTAGCTTTACGACGAATTCTAGATCTATGGTTGTTTTATTCTTGAGGAACGGGTTTTGTCTTAGTTATTATATAAATTATTAATACTCAGAAATGCATGATTTCAATGTTTCGTACTGTTTGACCATTCTTTCAATTTGGTCCATTATGCCTATGCAGCGTTATTTACAGTTTTCGGCCGTTCTGTTTCTTGCCAAACTTCTTGGATTCTTGCACATGTTTAAGTTCGAATCCGGCTTAGATAGGAAAACCTTGCAAGTGTGGTGTCTAGCACCGGCCCAGATGCTGTAAAACTTACACTCGACTTCTGAGAATCAAATCCATTCCATTCTCAACGTATTATTGTTGAATACATATAAGGTGCTGGTTGACTTATAAAATGCACATTCAGGTTGATTATGATGATGTAAGATTCATGTATCTACATGTATTTATGATTAATTATTATAACCATGGAACTTGGTACTACTACCAAGGAACGATGGCAAGATGGACTGCCCGCTTGTATTTGACTGAAATTCTGTTGTAAACGGGCATAAAATTCAACAAAAATAGCGAAAGTCATGGAAAATTCTGTACGACCTGGTTCGAATGACGCAATCTCCCTCGAAGTCTATGAGTAGTTTAAACTCCGCCTACTTTATTGCACGGTTAAGGATGACGTAATAAAACTGATGCAACTTGCACCGCCCTATTCTGCGCTTGGTCACGTAGCACACAAATTCGACTTATTTTCTCCATATCAGGGTTTTGGCAAATTTTATGCGATATATTTTTCAAATTTCAAATGAAATGCGGACATTTCATTGGACGAGAAATTAGGACAAACTGTAAGTACACATAACGTGGTTGAAAAGCTAAGGACGACATTTCTCGTAGTTAGTGACATTGTATTTTGCAGGAATATCATATTCCAAGCACGAAACATGGTGAGTAGAAACGTTTAATACTATGAAACAGTTGTATGCAGTTAATTGAGTACCAATTACGTATGAATCAAGCTCAAAAGTTAGGGATGTTCGTAGACAGTCTTGTTTTGGTAGATATTTCATCAAAATATTTTTCGTGAGTATCATTTCTTATGCTTACTGGGTAAGGTTTACTTATTCAATATTTTTGTCTTCATTAGAAATGTTCTGTAGGTGTAATAAGCACATATGAACGGGGTTTTTGCATACTACGACTGTGTTTGTTTCTCACAGAGTGTGTGTATGGTGCTAAACGAAGGTAACTCTTCATGTGTACGTTGCTCACTGAAGTCAAAATCAATTTCAGGATACTGACCACGCGGTGTGTATGTACTGCCGGTCACCATTTTCCAGCATTTTAGAAGCGCAATGGCACTGTGCAAACTCCAGCATATAGAGCGTTACGTTCATGAGGGAAGCAGATGATAGAGGTACAACTAAATATCACAATGCAACTTAAAATGAAGGACCATTACGTTATCTACAACATCGACGACATGACAACGATCACGGAAACTGGAAAAATTAATACCTACAAATAATGTAACAAGTGACAGACCAATATGGAAATTTCTTAAAGTGAACACACCGACTAAGTCTGTCCATTGCCAATTGTTCCTGAAACAAGCGGAATTCGGGATGTACAGAAGTTTCTCAACCAGATGGTGCTGAACTGACGGAACAATTGGACACAACTATACTATGCTCAGACGCAGAGGACTTTGAAAAAGTAGATCTAACGTTACCGATGAAACAATAAAAGAGACCGTAGTACAATTACAAAAGCTTCTTCAATCCATCACATCTACTCTAATTATACCCCCATCACACTAGGGCAACGATTGCACTACACCCACCGCGTCCTGACAGGATGTTAGCAAATGAATGCATTTTGTTATTGTACCACCTGACAAGCCATTTGGATGCTGAAATTGCCGTTTTCTAAATAAGAAATAGAAGAAAAAGAAACAAGAAGCAACTTAGATTATGTTGTGTAAGTGCATGGCTATAAGCAGAAGGAAGACTTCTGTTCGGCCATCATGACCAGTTAAAATAAATGTACACATGGTACACTATACATACGGAGGTAGTGAATGCAATGAGGACGTTATTGGGACCTAAGGAGAGCGCAGTTCAGTCTGCATGGACGTAGTGAGCACATAATTTGGGCGTAGTATTAACGCAATAGACCTGGTGGCAACGGGAAGCTGCACGTGTAATGAACCTAAAGGCAACGTGATAGACGCAGTGAGAACCTGGCAAAGACGTTGTAATGGCGTAGTGCGAGCCCGAGTGCATCATTTCGTTTCGATTTTGACCCCATCCATGCCACGGCCATCAAAATTTTCAGGACGTGATAGGAACTTTGCGAGCGTGGTGCGGACGTGCTCTGGTGTGATGGGGGCATTATAACTGACCGTAGACGTCTTCAAGACTGGGTCACCTTTTTTCAAATGGTGGATATTGGCGAATTCGGTGCAAATCACGCTTGGATCGACCAGCACTGTGCAACATTGCTATAGATACTAATGAATGGGGCAATGGTGTTAACGAATCGAAGAAATGCAGTCAAACTTTTTAGATAACAGCAGATTTCTAAATTGTTCAAACTCGTAAATTATATAAGTATGAGCCTAAATCTATTATAATGCAGTTATTAAATGATAAGACCATCTAACAATTTTAACTGTTCTCTTTAGACCATCACACATAATTAAATAGATATCTGTCAACTGCAAACTATTAATTGATATACACATTTGACTTCAGACTGAAACATCACACACTCTGTTAGTAACATATACATCAAAAAGAGACTTCAGTTGACACCATACACACTTGTCTAGTGCGAAAGGCCTTGTTATATTAACGTGTATACATTCTATTGAATCTGATAAGCGGTGGGAAGATGCTAAGTTATGTTCACAGACATGATGCCTGTATCATGAGTGCTAAATATATTACAAATGGGTTTCATGTCACAATAATTTTGAGGAAAACTGTTTTTTACACAGAATAACGGACTAATCTGGCATAATTTGATGAATGACAACGCAATTATTGTACAGAAAACGCATTCTACAGCGGCAAATACAAACTTAATAAAAACAACTAACAAGACAATCCAAAAAGCTAACATTTCGTCCCCCTGCAGGTCAAACATTTCAAAATGGCATGTGGAGGTCAGAAAACCAGAGACTGTTTACATAAAATTTCGTTGCATAACATACATATGTTTTCGATGCGTACCGCCTCTCGTGATACGTCGTTAGCCCCCAGTGAAACTTATGTTAGCTAAGCTTTTAGACGTTAATTTTTGCTTAATTGAGGATGGCCTGTTTTTACTAAATATTTACTGTTTTTACACTATATTGTACATACGTATTTGGATACTTATGCGACAACAGATTATAACATATGTTCCCTATCTTCAATAAACCACACATTTTAAAAACTTTTGTTTTTGTCTCGGGACTTTTTAGAATATAGGGATAACACGTATGCTTTTGTTATAAAAAATGAAGAAAACACGAGGTGCTAGAAGACCCAGCAATAAAGCGAGTTATTAGTTGTAACCTCTGAACTATAATCATGTAGTGCTAACTTTACATACAGACATACAACGTTATTTACAATTAAATGATATAAGGAACAAATGATGGACATATCGTCTAAACAAAGAATTGTACACAAGTTTCACAAATACATACAGGTAATGGGGATGAATAGAATTTATATTTCGATTTAAGTCATATTTTAACTGATGCGTAATGCATTTTAACATCAGTGATATATTTATTAACTCTGGTTTATTAACATTGCTTAACATCTGTAAATGTTTCTGAACAGAAGGATACTTTTTTGATATATTTTCTGATATCAAGACAGAACGGTTGATCCAAGTACAAACACACACATAGTATAGCATTTAAAAGACAAATGTCGCTGTTTGTATAAAGAAAAATCAGTATTCCGAGAAATGGGGGTTAAAGATAAATGTAAATAAATCTAAGATATGTGTATTCGAAAAGAGGAAGCACAATAGAACTACTGAATTTTTCATTGATGGTAATAAAATTGATTTTGTTGAATCGTTTACATACTTTGGGATACATTTTAATTACACAGGCAATTTGTCAAGTGCTTCAAAAGCACTATATGATCAAGCATTAAGAGCCTACCATAATCTACTTGCACTTTTTGATAGAGTAAAATTAGATGTTAAAACCATACTGTCTTTATTTGATAGCATGGTAATGCCAATATTATTATACGGCTCAAAAGTTTGGGGAGTTTATAAGTTTAAATATGCCGAAAAACTTCATTTAAAATTTTGTAAATATATATTCTAGGAGTAAAAAGACAAAAAACAACTTATGGAATTTATGGAGAGCTCGGGTGGTATCCCCTAAATAGTTTAGCAAAAGAAAGATCAATTAAATTTTGACACAAAATTATGAAAAATCCTGGTACTCCAATGCATAATATGATGCTTTACTTAACTAATCAAAATATCAGAAATAGTTAGGCCTCCCGTATAAACTCTGTCATTGACCATTTAGGTTTTTTAAACATTAGAATGAACTTTAATATAAATTTTAATTATGTGCCCCAACTTAAACAAATATAAATTCAAACAGGAATGGGATGATTCTATTAAAAATACACCCAAATTTAAATATTATTGTCTTTATAAAAAAACCTTTGAGTTTGAAGATTATCTAACCATACTAAATAATGACAGACTAAGAAAATGTTATAGTTCTTTTAGATTGAGTTCCCATAAATTAGAAATAGAAACATGACGATGGGGTGGAATCAACAGGAAAAATAGAACATTTAGGTTATGCTTTATGAATGTTGTTGAATCGGAATATCACTTTTTATTATGTTGTTCACTATATAGTTATATTATTTTTAGGACATTTTTCCTGGCCTAATATTAATAAATTTTCCACTTTGTTGTCATAAAAAAAACACCAAAATAGTTAAAGTAGCAAAATATATTGACCGTGCTATGAATCATAGAAAAGATACCCCCAGAAATCTGATACTGTTTCTTTTTATATGTCAGATATTTCAATGATCTCTGTTTTTCTGTATACATTAAATTCTTTTTTTTTTCAATTTATTGTTTAATCTTGTTTAACTATGTAATATGTCTTTGCCATAAAAAAATAAAAACATACTGTAAATGGCCAAAGGCAATTTATCATTGCTGTTCATGCCAATAAACTTTGAACTTTGAATTATATTGTTATATAGAACACACGACACAAGCTTACTCCCGGCCTTCAATACATTGCAGGCATGATAATGATCCGTACCTCGGTTTATCAGGGAAACAGAATATAATATTGATCGTTATTGCCCGAGACTTTTGGTATAAACTCTTGTTTACTGTCCAAACACAAATAGTTATGAACACAGACACTTGTTTAGTCAAAAGTCAACCCCACCCTCAACGGGTGCTGAATAAAGAAGAGAAAAGATAAGCAGCTCGAAAACGAAAGAAGAAACTATTTTCAGGTGATGAGTAATTGACGACCGCTATATATTCAAAGCATTCAATGTTCCATAAGTCATAGCAGAAACTTCTAAAAAAGAAAATGCGTTTCGGGACTTGTCGAACTACATAATATAGGCATAGGTCATTTACAGGATAGTCATAACAGCCATTCCGCCATTTATCTTCAGCTCCGTACCGAACCCTCTCGCCCAATGAACGCAAGTTTTGCATTTTATCCAAGATGGATCAGTCGGTCAGCAAATAGTATCACTGCTACCTCCCCGTCACTGAACGTTTTGATTAGATGCTACGGCGAAAACCATTTACATATAAAGAATTTTTAACAAAGTTCTGGGCTCCCCTTAGTCAATCAGGGGTATAATTGATAATTTAGTATAAAACTAGTATTGCATACTCACTTTTATACATGAGTTACTTGCCCATTACATAAATAAACAAGTATGCGAAACAAGTATTGCGTCACTATTGTCTCATCTTGTAAAAGGAATTGTTTTCGACTTCCGACTGTTTCCCAATTAAAAATATACAAAAACTCAAAAACTTGTTCCCAATATAACAACTTTCTCATAGAACTGTAACCATGTCCAGATGGTGATAAATATCAGTGAGGTTCATTAGGTAGTAAATTTACAAAATATGGTAATTATAAATCCACTAACCACTTCCACCATGGGAATACTAGGAACAGTTGCAGGCGCTGTTTCTTCGACTTCCACTGAATTTTGTGTTTTGAAATCTTTCAGTATCTGGAAAGGGCAAGATAAATTAAAATCTATATTGATTGCGCATTACTTCAATAGAACAGTGAATGCGAATCTATCAAACTTAAAATTTCATGCACACTTTTCCCATTAAGTACAGGTCTGCCCACTCGTTCCGTACTATGCACATGTGAATCAAGAACAACTTTTTGTTAAAAATTTCGATGCTGATAGACTTGATATAATTTATTATTATTATATCCAAGTCCGGGAGAAAACAAACACACACTTTACAAAACCCTCACAGGGTTGGTACAATCAAAATCTCAAATATAATGGAATTCGAAAAAATATGTTTGAACCATCGAAACGGACCAAGATACAACTTCAATTAGGACCAATTTTATGAGTGGTTAAGACTTATAATAAATGATTAAAACATAAAGTTAATATAGGATATATCAATCAAGATTTACTCATTATATAGGCCTATATGTGATACAACAATTCAGGGGCTGGTCAAAACCGATAATATTTCATGACAATAAAACATTGAGGAAACGCACGTTAAATTTCTTATTTAAATATTTATGTGTTTTTATTACATACCTTTTAAGTTCTTGCATGCACACTGCTGGTCTACTTGTCTTCTTCGCAGAATTTGACTTGCGCACATTTTCGCCGAATAATGTTGGCACAATACCGTCGGTGAGTGCTGATCTCATAGGCAGACCGAGTGTCCATTTCGTCCTATATTTTTGCTTGCGATACGGATGAGCCGCTCGGGTTCCGTTCCGTTTTAGATTTGCGTAATGCCATTTATAGCAGTTGGAATCCGCGGGAGATCAATTCTTTTCATTTTAATTACTTTAACTCATAAATGTCATTCATTAAGAATTTCTGGTTCGAGATATATTTTTGATGATTTTTACTTATCTGATAATTTTCATTTTGTAAATAAAAATATACAATTGATTATAGAATGGTACTAACTAAAATGTATGAGCTATCAAGTTGTTATTATTGCTACTGAACATAATTTTGAATACCGAAATGAGTTGACATTAAACCTCATAGGTCTTACCGAGCCTCACATTATTTCAATAAATGCTACATACTGATTACTCTCTCAGTTATTACTTTAATGGTACAATGTAGTATATAAGGACCGCGCTATTAGCCTTTCTTTCGGTGGTCGTGGTGGTTGGCGGCGGCCATCTTGGATGATGAAATTGCTAATGACCTTGACGTCGAGCTTTCAAGTACATGGGGATACAAGACTTCCTTCGACAGAAGATGACACAAACAAAGTCAATAATTAAGTCTTAGCTGACATATTAATCAGTCAATTTCCTGGCTCCAAAGAATTCGCAAAACGCAAGAATGCCATTAGCGGCAGGTGGATGTTGATTTTCGCATCGCTTATCAGATACACTAAAAATATCAGCAGAAAGTCATTAATTCAGTCTTATCTGGCATATTCACCAATCAAACCGCAAGAATGCCATTAGCGGTACCAATGCGCGTTATTTCGGTACAAAGACTCGCGATGCGCAAATTTACTCGCCTGTTTTTATTGCGGTTACTCTAAATAAGCAGAGTGAAGACTGCCGAGTTATCCGTATCGCTATGAAAGGCCCGGTTCATAGCGACAACGGTGTTTAACGTATGTTTACTTGTTTTATTTACAAGTTGTATGCAACAGTCAACCAAGTGGGTAAAGCGGATGTAAGACAGTTCTTGGAGCATAATCGATGGACTACAACGTATCAAAGAGGTTAACCTCGAAATAGCTTACATCAAGAAAAATCTTTTAGTATGGCATACAAGTGCGTATTATTCTAACAAATGTATAATAATGTGTGTTGCGAAGAACAGTTTAAAAGTCGAAGAATATTTCTTAATCGTATCAAACATAGATTAGGAACAACTTTGCTAGATTTATGAGGATTTAAAATGTCTCAACAACTTCAACAGAACATTAAATTTCACAATTAACTATATTGCATTTCACACTCTCTGCAAATTTTCACTACAATAGCGTCTAGGACTTTATCCAGAATTTATATTTAAGACAAATTAAGTATGTGAGGTTGAACAACTACATGTAGTAATGTATATCATATTAATCAATAACTTTGTCCTGTGCTATGTCATTTTTGGTGTTTGTTGTTTGTTGCCGAGCCAATTGCTAAGAATGGGCTGTGTTGTTATTAGGCAAGCCCCCCCCCCCCCCTCCCCCAGAATTCAATCATTGTAGATTGCCTGAGACGCATTCTGACGCATTATTTTCCGATATGCTTTAGTGTTAAAATATGAAGTTCTTGCAGATATTTCCTGTTAGATTTATGTACGTTTACATTAGTAGAGGCCACAAAATCAACTTCACATTAACTTATCTCTATTATTCGAGCTTTCTGCTATAAAATATGTCTTGCGATGTATTGACAGTTACATTGTATTTGTGTCACTGTACGATAAAACTTAATATTAAATGTTTTTTAAACAATGTTAATTGAAAGAAAGAAATAATGCATATTGTACAACAACATTGCACATAGACAAATATGCCCTTGAGTGTTCAGAATTGTACAAAACAATACATACACATATATACAGTCAGTTAATTCTCTAATGATAAAGAAACAACATAATACGACTTCATAATACGTACTATATAGTTATATAAATGTATAGTGTCTGCTCAGTGTCAGGTACAAAAAAACAAGACAATAATTAATATTTATCATTGACAAGCAATCACAAGAAAAGAAAAAAAGCGACACTTATCAATTTTGCAAATTAATTCAAAGTACAGTGCATGTCTAATTTCAAAGATTTATAGATATACATAGACAAATTACTTATTTCAATTGAATTTTCTGAAATGATAAAGTTGTACGAGTTTAGATATATGTGGTCTTCTCCAATAATATAAATGTTTTATATATTTTCTTGGAACATCATTATACAATGGACATTATTTTATTACAAAAATATATTACATAATTTTGAGGGAAGAGTTGTTTCTATATATATGAGATATACACTACATTAATTATAAATGATCCCAGATGTTTGCACATGTTGGTAAAATTTGTGGTTGGTAAGTGACTACCTTTATTGTCCAACCATACATGTACTTGTGTATCGTTTACCTTGTTTTGAGACACGGTACTGTACATGAAAAATATAGATCCAAACATTTCACATTTGAAGTAGCATTTTTGATCCGTTCAATTAACAACGGATTGATTGAAGTACGTCCCCATATATATAATTTATAAGTAGGTCCCTTATTGTGTATACATATTAAATGTGTTGCAAGTTTCATAATTAGATAAAACACACAAGCCGTTTATGTGTAAATAACGCATCGTGTTCGATTGATCAATGAAAACACAACCACAAACGAATTTATTCAAGACTTATTTCGACATCAGTTCGTATTTAAAAGGTAAAGATACGTTATAATTGCTATTCAATTACTACACGTTATTGATATTGTACTAAATAATAACACATGCACTGATTAATATAGTTTATGAATAGTTATTTGGTGAACCTGAACTTCTGTTTTGTTAATTATTACAAATATATCCCTGATAAAGTGTATCGAGACACCGATTATCCCACATCATCGACGAATCAAATATTCTTTAGTACTTAGTAAAGTAAATTATATGGATCCGCATGTCTGTAAACGACGACATCAAACAGAAATATGAAAGTATCAAAATAATTTCACCAAGGGTTAATTAGGACTATCGTATTAATTGACGCATCGTAATATTCTACACAAGCAATTATTCATTACATATGTACATAAATAATACATAAATAGATATAAACAGGTGAACTTAACTATGCACATTTTAAATTCAAACTTTCAAGCACATCGGTCGTATTTTCAAATATTCGAAAACTATTTTCGGTGCATCACTGTACAAATGCATCGTATTGGCGATGAGCAACTAAAGGTTTATGCTAAACAAAGGTATTGTATTGTACATTGTATTTGTCATATAATCAAATCACATCAGTTGGTATATTACGATACGGACGAAATTGCTTCTTTTACGTCGTAAGTGTCAGTCCAGGAAAGTTGTATCGAGTGCTTGCTTCCTGACACTATGGTGTAATGTTCAAATAATGACCAAACCTTTTGTGAAATTAGTCATACTTAACAAATATATACGACTAACATGTATATAAGCATGTGTTCCCATTTGCTGCTATTTATCACTTTTTTCTGCTTGGTTCATCCCTAGGAGGAAATGTTGTTAGCGACATCCGGATGCATTGACGTGAAGAAACTTGTGTTTCACTTGGACTATGAAACCGCGATCTCCCAATCTACATACAGATTAATATGTTGAATGGAAATATCAGGCCAGAAACATTACTTTCCCTGGGAAACTGAAAGAATATCTTATGTTCCATTTGATCTAATTACGATCTAGTGGAACATACGTTATCTCGTATATAACCTGTAGAGAAGCATTTGGCATAACATCATGCTTTGTTTGTTTTCTGTGTTACACGTGTTTATAACATACGGTGATTACTGATTAATCAGCGATTCATTTACTTTTTTAAAAAAATGCTGAAATACCACACTAACAATTATAACTGTTTGCTATTTGATTTCATTTTGACATATTATGTGGTAAGATAAAAGATAAGATTGATAATAAATTGTGCATTTTCTCAGTTCATTTCATCATGATTGTCTAGTATCTCCCTCATCGTCCCGGTAAAGAACTGTCATAGCGGTATTCACTTCTTCTTATGTGTTTGTTTCATCAACCTTGTCTTTATATTCACCATTTTCTTCTTCGTCTTCATCATCAGCAGCAGCTTAACTTTCTATGTTGCTTTTTGAGTGTATATGTATTATGTTAAAAATATGGCTCGGTGTCGGTTGGTAGGGCTTAGTCTCGGTTTCAATGGCATAATCCCGGTTGCTATGGCTCTGTTTCGGATTTTTACATTGTGGATTATAACTGTGTCTATATTTGCTTGATATATGGCTTGCAGGAAACAATAATATCTTTGACGGAATTTAAGGGTTGTGCGTTCCGTGCTGGCTGTCAGCTCGCTTTCCCATAAGCGGTCAATTTGATACAAACAAAACATTTCTTTACAAACTAATGGCTCATAATTTGTGACGTAAAATTTGTTATTTTAGTTATTGTTTTGTTTTCAATTGGTTTATGCTAAATAATCAAGATTCTTTCAATAAAAATAATCAAGTTTGTTATGTTAACCAATACATTTGGTGCCCAGATTATAGTTCTACGATTTATAGTAAGTGATGGAACCTCAGGTGATCCAAATGAAACGGCGATCACACAAATTGTGACTCTGAAATTTCACGACATAAAGGAGCATACTTATATATGTATCATATATATGTAGTGCACTCAATGACATGTACATGTACACACACCAATAAATTAAATAATAATAACTCATGCATGTAAAAGCAAACATTTATCTGACGAATCGATAACTCACGGTACGATTGAGGGGAGCAGATTCATTTCATCCTTGCATGGTCGGAAAGTAAAGGTCTACATAGAGAATTGACAGAAAAGTAAGCATAGAGATGTTAACTTTCTGCACCACATTGTTGCTGATGGCCTTACACTTTTACGAACTGGCAGCTGACTTCATTCACTATGTACCACAGAGTGACCTTGATGGATTCATGTGTTCTACTTCGGAAATAGTATTCAACATCTCGATCTTTTCTGGTGGCAAAATCGGATGCATGCTGGAATGTGGTAATCGCACATCATGCATGTCAACATTCTATCATAATGGAACCGGGCGGTGCGTTGGATGCATGAATGTGTACAACAGTGCATCCTTTGTTGAAAGTGTTGGTTATGTAGAACCGAAGCCTGGGACCTCTTATTTCATAAAACACGGTTTGTATAACATTTAGGAATCATTTTGTGAAAACTCATTTTGTTAATATTAGAAAAGAAATCCTTTTCAAATAATGGTCAAGCCTCTTCAGTGAAAGGACTCTGTGATTTGAAGTCAGCGACTTTTACCGTTCGATCCTGGAGGCGGGTCGCAAATATACATTAAACTGTGTATGAACTGCATTGGATGACAATAAAATTAATTTTAAAAAATCATACTTCAGTGCATGGAGTCTTAAGATAATCATTATAAGATCCCTTTATGTGATTGACCCTTCTTGTTTGTCCTTGTGCGGGTTATTCCAAAAACATATTACGGAAGAAATGAAGCCAAAATCAAAACAATTAAAGAGCACTACCGTAATTCTTGTATGAACGTTTGAATGCTTTATTTGTGGCTATCCGTTAGTCTGATGTTATTTCAAATCTTAGTTTCCGTCCTGTCAAATATCGTTTACACCAGAGAGCTTCAAAATTCAGGTGTAAAATACTCAAGATAACAAACATCCATTTAATGTTAATAAGTAAAACAGCATTTTATATTAAAATTTTGAAATTCTGTTCATTGTGATTTCGCATAGAATAAACAGGCTAGGTCATTTGGCGACTTTTCCAGCTTTAACGATTTTTTATTAAGACAAATAAGAAATAATTTCATGTTTCAGCTTGTCCCATTGGATGGAAAGTTTGGCGTCATTCGTGTTACAAGCAAACGAACACTCCTGGATCATTTGACGATGGTGTTGTAAGTTGTATAATAAAACTGACAACACATGTTTTACATCTGCTTCAGTTGTTTCTTTGGATAAAATATGTTTCTATTGCAGTTGTTAAAAGTTAAGAGCACGTATTAGAAAGGTTACTTCGTTGTTAAACTACCTTTGCCGTGGTACCATTATGGTGACACACAACGCATTAAAATATATTATTAATTAACTGTTCAATAATAGACGCGTTTTCACTTCAAATGCTGGGCTTATATGAAGTTCACCAAGATATTATGAACACAAACTCGGCTATTATGAGATTCAGTCATTCTGATTGGCTGTCCAGCTCGGCCATTATGAAAAACTCGGCTATTATGAGATTCGGTCATTCTGATTGGCTGTCCAGCTCGGACATTATGAAACTACTGCTATAGTCTATAGTAAATTAATAAAATTGTCAATAAGCAAGTGTTTTCATAATAGCCTTGTTATGGCTTCAGACAGTCATATTTAATATGACGGTCTTCAGCCCAATAACAAGGCCGTTATGAAAACACTCACTTATTGACATTATATGAACACTTTAGTATGGATTTTTATAACGTCTTTTGCCTTGACAAGAACTTGCCTTAATGCACAGTTCATCAATTATTCAGAAGCAAACATCAGCATTTGAAGCAGCGTAGCATTTGTTTTTCATTGAATTTGTTTAGCTAAAATTGTGCACCCATTGGATGTTCTCATTAAAGGCGTTTCAAGTATAAATATATCATTTCTCACATTTGACCACTTTTCTGATTTTAATCACAGGAAGCATGTGCGACTGATCAAGGACATGCAGTTCGTATAGAGAACTCGATGGAGAACGAATTTCTTCACAACTTATTTCGAGATCAATTTACTAGTAAGAAGTATTGTTTTAATTCTAATTTGTTGACAAACTTTGTTAAAAGGTGGGGGAGGTGCAAATTTCTCAATGCCAATTTTTTATTTTATTTGTATGAAATTAAATCGATGAACATGCTTGATTGATTACCAGGTGGGCTTGCGAAACTTACTTTGAATGCTCGAAATCTTTTTGCAGATCTATTATAATTTTTGTTAACATTAGAACATTGAATTCACTTATTTAAACTTTGTAAGGTTGATAAAGTAGATAGGGTTAATTCAGAAATCAACTAATTACAGGTCTAAAATTCAATACATATTAATTTCAATGGCAAACAGTAAATCATCCTGAGTGAACATGATGCGTCTGTTCTATCGATTTATCATCGAAAATATATTCCCTCAATAATTATATCGGGGCGCCGATAATCACCCATCATCGAGCAATGGAATAATTGTTAAATGATAATGCATGCATGTCTGCCAACAACGGCAACAAATGTGAAGATGAACGTAAGCATGTCATCAAGGGTTAAATTGGTGTGTTATATCAATTAGCGTGTAGATATACTTCACAGTCACTTGCTTTTATGTGGCCAATATTAATTTACACACTCAGTTGAATGTGGTACATTTTATTTTCCAGATTTTATGTACATTGGGTATGTATTCAAAATATCCCAGTGGGTATATCATGATACAGAAGAAGTTGCTAATGTCACGTTTTATGCGCCAGGTCAGGGGAAGCTGCATTCAACCGGCAAAGATTGTTCAGGGTTTAAATCCGGAAATTCAAAGCTTTGGTATAATAAAAAATGTTCATTCAGTTTTACCACCCTTTGTGAAATAAATTTATAAACTACTTAAATGTACGACTCACATTTACAATAGCTCGTAATCCCGTTGACTGCTATTTACTTACCTTTTGTGTCTGGTTCGACCCTAGATGGATACCTTTGGATGTAATATTTCAGACCCATTTAAACGAAGAAACTTCTGTCACATCCGGACTTCTGGTCTACATTTATGTGTTTAACTGAAACATCTGGCCAGACATGTTACTTTAAGCATTTCCATACATAGCTATTATGTGTAAGATACATCTTCGTTACTTCCCATAATTTGCTGTAATTTAAAAATAATTTCCTGGTATAGATTATATATTCAGTTTATTCAATTACACTATAATACAACTTACGACACTTGTAATACAACCCGTATAGAAAAGAAGTATTTGACAAAACAGCAAACATTCTTAACATTCGTATGTCACGTGTTTTTACAACATGTCTTCTTGAATTGTTTCTTTGTTGTCAATGTCACTAGAACTCTCTTCTGATACAGTTCCTTTGTTTACATTTTGATCTACATTGTACAATGTATGTAATTACCTGTAAACTATTTGCAGCTTTACTTTCTATGCTGCTTGTTTGGAGCGTACTCAGAATTATATTGCAAAACATTTCAAATTTTGCATAATGTGTGTAAATTTACGTGGAAATTCGTAATCTTATATCTCAAAATTTTACATACTAGTATTTGATGCATATTTTTGCTTGTCATTGCTTGCAAATATGTGTTAATAAAACTTTGTACTACTGATTATCACCAATCAAAGACATTATTATCTACTAGCATATTAAATCATTAGTCAGTTAAAGTACCATATACTCACGTTTTTAATGAATGTTTATGTACTGTTTTACTTTATGTCACTATACACTACTGTGTTATTTCATTTGACCAAGCGTTTACATATGACACATTTTTTAAGATTGTTGATTCTAAAGTAATTTCTGTTTTACCATATGAGTCAGAGCCATGGGGCATAGAACGTTTTGAATGTATTGAAAATATTAATGTGTATGTATGTACATTTTCTTATTAGCTCCACTTAGATCTTGCAATGACGTTGTATTAGGTGATTGCAGTCGTTTTCCTGTACATGTATGTATATATATATATATTGCCACTTAAATAATGTATTATCTTCTGGTTAAGAAGTTTGCCAGAAAACAGATATGTTAAACAATGTTATAACTTGTTGAAATATTATGATCAATTGGGTTACGAAAATTGAGTATTAACAATAAGACGAAATTTGTTTCAAAGTAGTTTTTGTTACATTTGGGATAATCAGTATGTTATTAATAAAGACGAATTTATAAACGTATGGACTACGAGTCTTAAAAATCAGTTCATTTATAACTGGCATGTATGAAAATTAAGTTTATATACTGGATTTAAAACATCTTTTACAACATTTTGTAAATGTTGTAAATATCTTGATATTTAGGAAATGTTTAGGGTCATATAGAACTTCTTCGCACAAGTTTTTTTATCGAAAAGGATAGGGAAATTGGCTTGGCAAGAGAACACCGTGTATGTTTATTTTGTAAAAATGTTATTGATGACGAATATATTCTTCTTATACGTCCAAAAAATCATCAAATTAGAAAAACATACATTTTTTATATTTTGATGTCAACTAAACATAAATTAAAATGAAATAAAACATCTAGCCATGTACATATCTTATGCCTTCAATTTGGGGAATGAGAGCATTTCCTCAAAGTGTTGCTTTATTTTACAGGTTTTTCAATTGTAAATTCCTATGAAATATAGAATAATAGTTTATCGAAGTACTTTTAACAGTTAACATTGTAATAATTGTACATTTTTATGAAATCTTATGCTTTCACTACCTCTGTCAATAAATATAAGCTTGATATAAATATTGTATTATTGTAAATGTATATGGGCTGGATGCCGTTTGTGCAATAAACCTACTTACTCACATATTTGGTAATATCTATCTCAAATGAATTACAATGAAAACAAATATAAACAAACTAAAAAACCAATTTCGACTCTATGAATTATCAAGGGAAATTTAAAATACACTACATCTGAATGTAAAGACGTGGTTTATATCGCCATTGTCCGATCCACACTTGAATTCGCTGCCATAGTTTGGGACCCATAAAACAGAGTGACATTTGCCACGGTCCAAGGAAATATGTACCCAACCGGCAAATATTGCTCTGGATTCGATTCCAGGAATTCCTCGTTATGATATTACTAGTATGAAAAATGCTTAAGAATTTTACCGTTCTTTGTGAAATATATTTTGACGAAAATATATCTCTACAATGTTACATTTGTAAGATAGTACTGTTTCCTTTGAAACAGGGCATTTAGATTCCGTAAGTATGGAGATTAGAAATCACCAGTATATCATTGTCATTTTATGTACTATCTCAAACATACTGGAACTGTATCATAGACTTATCTAAGCGAAGATAGCAGTTTTTAAACTTAAAAAAATCTTGCTATCCTGTATCCGTAAATAACGCGTCCTTGTTTTGCTCTTCGGCTCTAATTCTCAAGAATATCGTCTGTTATTTTCATCATTAGAAAGAGTTTCATCTATCATATTTTAGAGCATTGCTTAATTTCGGCCACCATCTCTTAGAGCATTCTTGTGTCGTTTAGAACGTTTTATAATTTCACCCATCACATTGTAAATCAATCGAAATGTTTTGGCAAGCTTCTCCTAGAGCATTTTATATTTTCAGTCCGAAATGTTATTATCAATACCGTACGTGAGTGAATTAATGCCATATCACTTAATGCATTTTCAATAACCAAACTAGCAAAAGAAATACACTTGCATTAGTATGATATATTAATATAATGATGTTTAAGAAGTCTATATAGTAAATTTTAATTAACTAGAGAAACAAAATATGGTAAGTAAGCTTGAGCATACTTTTCAATACGTCCGTTTTGTGTTTTATATCAATGAAAGAAAATAACACATTTGGTTTATTTCCAGTAATACTGGATATATTCAATCCAACGTATAATTTGAATACTACTTATAGTACTAGATTTCTTTGTATGGATATATTGTACATTATGTAAAATATAGGAATTAATGCACTTACTTCTACTTGGATTTTTCCAATAATTGAGTTTCATTAGGTGGACATTTAGAAATTCGACGCAGTGTTGTTTTGAATCAAATATGAATTATTGATAGTGTTCAAAATAATAACACATTAGATACCATCCTTTATCTTAAATCTATAGTATGCCCGACCCGTCTGTGCTGTCACATAATTATTAAAATTAACATCAATCATCGAACAACTGAATAATATCAATTAATTAATATGTAATCGATGCATGCATGTTTGTTGCAAAATATTTAGAAATTCGACTCAGTGAATATAGAGTGGACATGACAAGACATATAGTTTGATCAATCGCATGTATTGTCTTATTAGTCATCATACGTTAGGGTGTTACTTTTTCTTCTAAATTTGTATAATAATTAGCCCTTGAAAGAACAATTCGGGTATATCAGGTAACTTACTGCCTGATGTCTGACCGTTTTGCAGTTCTCTTTTGGGATACATGCAGACTTTCATGGTGTTAAATTTCATCAGATATAAACTAGACACAGTATAACCTCTCCAGAGCGGCGTTCTCTTGAGCAACAACCTCCTTTCGACAACAGTATGATTTCTTCCCGCATGATTCAACTAATAATCTAACCTCTCTAGAGCAACAACCTCTCAACAACACAAATCTGCTAATCTCAAACTGTGTTACTTTGGAGAGGTTGTACTCTACCTACACATACAAATAATTGAAAAAGTTAAGATGAAATAAACATCAATATAAAATTTCGTGCAATTATTATCTCCAATTACACGTGATGTTTTGTCGTCACATTGTGGAGTTCAGAGTGACTGCAAGGGTCCTGATATAAATGTGGTAAGGTAGATTAATATGTTTTCGAAGTATTTTTTTACATTGATCATATAACATTAATAGTGGAATTGGTCTTTATTACCATGTTATATTAGAATGGTCATTGACACGCGGAATATTGACTTTTTAAATAAGAGAACTAATTTGCAACTGATTTTATTTTAGTTGACATGCTGTTATGAAATATCAACAGTGACTAGAGACGAAGAACACTATATTTGATATAGATTGTACGTTTCAAGGTTTCAGTTGTGGCTTTAGTCAGATTTTATTTCAAACGTTTTAAACCTTTCAGTTATTTATTCTTATTTCTGCGGGTTAAGCTTTTTTCGCGAAGGTGTCTAATCTCACTTTTGACCTATATTTCTTGGCATGACGTATTTATCATTCAGATGAAATTATATTGGATGATTCTGAGGAAATCCGTCTATCCATTGGGTGAAATATACAAGCGTAGAAAAATTAAGACCACGCCAACTTATTGCGAGTCTGCAACAGTTTACAGTGTTCTTCTTGGGTTGTAAACATTCTGAAGTAAAAATCTACGAACATGTATTCTTATGCGGTCGAAATAAAGATATATACCGTTCTTGACAAACATTTTACATTTAATGGAATTGATATACAGTAGATATGACTAAATACGTAATTTATTTAGCTGACCTAACATTAGCATTCTAAGGCGCGACCTAATTGGACTGCTAGCGATAAGTTTTGTTCACACTGTACTATAGTGACAATTTAGGAATTTCATAAAAAATATACTTTTGGTTTCAATAGTGTAAATAACATTAAAGAAACTTCGCGACTGTCTTTTTATAGACATGTCTTGTTTAAACCGTTCACGGTATTGTACACATGAAATACAGGTGTAAAAAAGTCAAGAGAACAAACCTGATGTATGAAGGGTTTCCTCCTTATGTTTAGTAAAACCTCAATTTGTTAAAATTCAATGTGGTTCCACTTCACACAAACAGCCTGGTTCATTATTTGTCGACCTTTCAGCCTTAACGTTTGAGGAATAACTCAAGCATACACCTAGGTTCAACAACAAACATTCCATACGCTAACTGCAAGTACGAGTAGCTGGACAGATTCGTCACATGTCAATGTTGGTCCCGGGTGGGATTCGAAATCACAGCATTGATTGGCTGGTGATTACGTATCGGTGACAATTCACCACTCGAGCACGGAAGTCCCGAAATTCTATTCAACTTTCATTAAGGTATCTGGCTTGGTTATACTCGCTAAAATAGCGTGAAATGATATTTTACATTATTTACAAAGATTAAATATCATACTGTATTACCAAGCAACAAAACATTCTAACCGAACGCTCAAAATACATAAGCGATTTTGACTGGCTATCAAAATTGAATGGGATGCGTCAAATTCGCTGATTTCATGAGACGATAATGATCAGACACTTTAATTGTTAATTGCTCAGCTTAAAAAACACAGAAGGCGTCATTTCGAATTAACATTGCCGTCTTATTTGATGACGGATTTCAAAGCGGTTTTCGGTATTTTGTAGCGGAAATGTTAATCTAGGGAACGTTGCCTCAGAATTTTGATACTCGTTTTCATGTTTTATCTATGGAGTATTACGTAATAAACAGCGAGGTTTTGGGTACGGAATGTTTTAAAAGTCAGGTATCTAACGAACGGTCGACGTTATAAAAAAACTGAGGCACGGTTCCCTGCTTTATACACTATAGTCATTTTAAGGCTACTTGTTGTAATATATTCCTATATAATACAGAGTAGTTATCGTTGTTCAAAAATTTGTAAATTACGTGCGATATTGGTTTATAGAAGACCAATCAAATGTAATATTTAATTCAAATTACTTGCAATGCACTTTATACAGTGGGTTTATTTTAGTATATAATTATGGTTTAGCTTTTAAATCTATAAATTGGTGAAACTTGATTTGACCTGACATCCAAGCCAGATACATTAAGTGATTTTATAATAACACGATAATGAGATTTCGAAAAATAGTTTCTTCTTGAGTTTTCTTCTCCTTCTCGACGTCACATCATCACACATTTATTCAAAACATTAAGTTAGAAAAATAACAGTAAAGTTCCCGATGACTCGACCAAAAATCTAAGGTAGGCACAGTAACTACTAGGTAAGTCTCAAAACTTTTTTTTCTAAACATACCTTAGTACAAGATTTTCCAAATTTTTACTAACTTTCGATTTTTCCGTTAGAAACTTTAGGTCTGTGCCAAAAAGTAGGATCGGTCGGTAATTTATTAGATAAAATAAATTCAAATAAAAACTTAAAATGAGGAAGCCTAAAGTTTTTTAGAATGCGATAAAAACTTCTTTTATTCATAAAGCACAGTCAAAAATATTATATTGATGATTTAATGTTTAAAGGTTCAGACGTCATTTGACATAGCGCGATAGCTGTTGTGTGTATTTTTAATTTGCGAAACGTTTTATATCAAATGTGCTTCACATATTTGGGAAAATGGGCAAATTTATAGTTATGGACCTAATGTAAGAGTTGATTAAAGTCATCTAAGCAGAAAATGTCTTTTTTACTTTAACATAAATATTTAAGTATGTTACATGTGACAGTAATCGGAGACGTGGCCAATTGCATGCCGTTTTTACATTTGACCTGAAAAGGTCACTTAGTTACAAACGCATTCTCGTTTTAAAATGTCAGACCATATATCTGTACAAAAAAACGATGACAAACATCTAAAAGCTGTTTTTAGATTATATGCTACTGAAGTCATTGTCAATGCATCTTAGATACAACATCATCGCGATTGCGCAGTCCGGAGCCAATTGTCATTCTTGAGCACTAAAGTAATATAAACATGGAATTGTTTTCTGTGACATTCGTATTGCTGACGTTGGATTTTAAGACTGTCTAGTTAATATTCTCCAGTTTTACTAATGACAATGCTATACATAGACATGCATATAAAAAACATTATTTTTGTTAACATTATATTCATATGTTTTATTAAACAAATGCATACAATTAAAATACATTATAATATTTAAATCAATTCAAGCAGGCTGGTAATTTAAAGTGTGTCAATAATTTTTCAACATATAAAGCAGTTTTGTAGACAAAAGAAAAACACATGATATTCGCAGTCTACTACATTGTCATTGTTATTTAATAACAGAATTGAAAGTACTTTGCTCGAACGTTATATTGTTTTGTCTACCAGATTCAACATTAAATTTGTGACTAACGAAAACAAGAAAGACTGGTGCTTGTCTATCCTTTACTGGAAGATTCATTTTTAAGTATCGTTCTGTGTTATGCAATGATTGTGTATAGTGTAAACATCTACTAGAAGTTTTGACTAGTGGGTTCCAATTTCGGTTGTGACAATCTATTTATCATTGTTTAAAAGTACTGCTAAACAGCACAATGTCGGCAATTGGTGGGAAATCGATACAAAGCTAAACCCTCAGAAAAACAAAAGATTACCAACGCGTGTATCCCATGTTAGCCGACTTACATTATCAAGTGACATATAAAACACATATAAAAACACATGCGTGAACATATTGTCTTAAATTGTCATTTTCTTGGCTGTCTGCTTTACCTTTGTTTTTAAATGTGCTTTCCTTATATATTAAAACAAAAACAAAACTTATTCACTTTATTTTTCAGTTTGTCCCGTTGGATGGGAAAGTTGGCGTCATTCCTGATACCAACAAACGAGTACTCCCGAATCATTTGCCTCTGGCGTTGTAAGTTGTGCAGAGAAACTGATGGTTTGCTTCTGGTTATGTTACAAAGTATTATATAACTGGTATATATTGCTGATATCTAAATGTCGTAACGTGTAAAGTTTCCATTAAATCGTCAAATACAGAAGATCTTCTCTTTATGAATACAGTGGCAGAATTGGTGTTGGAAAGTACCTCCCTTTGCATAATCAATATTTACTTTGATGCACAGTGCATTAATGACATGAATCAAACATTCGCATTTGAAATGTCATTCTTGACATCAAATTGACAACAGGTAATTTGGTTAACGTCCCCATGGACATGATTTATCGATAAGTGCAAACCCATTAGACGTTCTCATTAGTGTCGTTACAGGTTTCATAATTAAAACAATATATTATTTGTTACACTTTTCTGACATTACATTTCATTGCAAACATGTGCAGTTGATCAAGGACATGCAGTTCATATTGAAAACTCGATGGAAAACGATTTTCTCCAAGACTTATTTCAAACTCATTTCGAATGTAAGAAGTATCGTTTTTATTCTACTTTGCTGACTAACGTTGAGCCGACTTCATAAACGCCCATTTTGTATTAGATAGCACCGGAAGAAAAAATTGAAAACACTTGGTTCAATTCAATTCAATATTTTTATTTCCACCTCAAAAGGTGATATGCTATGTATGTACAGTACAATGATTATTACATGTAAATTACAATGTTATATAAACAATTTAATATAGTGATAAATAATGCATCAACAGTAAGATTGACTGATCAACACAAAATACTAGACAGTGATAAATGTATTCGTACGCACGTTTGAGAAATGTATCTCTTCTTGTGGAAGGTATAAAAGGGAGAAAAACACACCGGATTCCTCTGTTATAGAACCAGCAGAACCTATTAAGACCAATACAATTTGCATTTGGGGAGAACAGAGTCTGTGCTGTTTGGCTCCAAACCAAGGTTAAAGTGTCAACCCAATCTTAATGTTATATGTAATGGTCAACATATCGTAGCTAAGGATTCTGTTAAGTATCTTGGAGCCACTCTAGATCAAAGTCTATCCTTTGATTCTATGGCTAGGTCAACTATCAAGAAAGGTAATACTAGGTTGAAGTTCTTGTATAGGAAGAGTAAGTTCCTTAATCCACATTCTAAAAGGTTATTAGCAACATCCCTTATTCAGTGTCATTTTGACTATTGTTGTTCAGTTTGGTATAAAAGCTTGACTCGGGAACTTAGGAACAAGCTACAGGTCACCCAAAACAAAATTATCAGATTTGTGTTAGATCTAGAAGCAAGAGCTCATATTGATCAAAGTCATTTTGTCAAGCTGAACTGGCTACCTGTCTCAAAAAGGGTTGATCAAATCATGTTGTGTCATGTGTTCAAAATCTACAGTGGTAGAGCACCAGGTTACCTAAATGAGCATTTCATTCCACTTAGTTCAGTTCATAACTATTCCACTAGGTTCAGAGTGTAAGTTGATGCTTCCAGTGATTCATTTACAGACACTGGAAGATTCTGTCTACCCAAGGTTACGGGTTTTGGCAAACGATCATTTGCTTAATATCAAGGTTGCTCCCTCTGGAATGAAATGCCACAGCATATAAGAGAAGTTAAGAACCTCCCTCAGTTTAAGTCCACCGTCAAAGCCCATCTGCTTGCTAGTGTTTGAAGTTGTTTTTATACACATTTTAAATATCAATAATTCTTAGATAATGATGTAAATTCTGTGATAGTAATTTTATTCTGTGATAATAATTATCTCTAAGATAAATTTGTATTATTTTGTCATATTAATATAATTTGTTGTTGTTTTCTTGGTTATTTATATATAATTTTATAAAGGGCCACAATGGAAATAAGGATTTACTTCCTTTTTTGTGTTATCCTTGTATTTTAACGTTTTTAACATGGTTTCAATTTTTTACTGATATTATTTACCTTTAATAATTTTACAGTCTCAATTTGTATATTCAGTAATATTTTTTGTTTGTTTGAACACTGTAACTTTATGTGCCCATTTTGTGTAATATATTTCCTATGTACCATGTTTTAGAAAAAGTTAAACTATGAATAATAATAAATAAATAAATAAACATTTATAAATTAAGCTAATGGGACTTTAACTAACATATGTTTGTGATCTTATAAGTATTTCTTTTTATAAGGTGGACGTTCCGAAATTCGACTATGTGATGTTTTAAATTAAAGATGTATCATGGATAGTGTACTAAATAATAACATATATGATACCATCTTTTATAATTCATTTTGTAGTGTATCTGAAGTGTCTGTTATATTCGTTTGTGATTGAAAATATCGCACATCATCGAACTGCAAAATCATTTTAATTAGTTAATATGTAATCCATGGAAATAATCCAGGGAAATATTAAGTAAGCATGTCATCAAGATTGTATTTAATCCATTGATGTCTAGTTATGTTGTACACAGGCCTTTAAGTATTCTCAGTTGGCTAATATAATCATATTCCAGATGAATGTTTCACATTTTATATATTAGCCTTTATGTACATTGGTTATGTTTTCAAATCACCACAGTGTGTATATCATGATACTGAAGAAATTGCTAATGTCACGTTTTATGCGTCAGACTAGGGTAAGCTGTATCCAACCGGCACAGATTGTTCAGTGTTTGCTTCCTTGCATCCAACACTATGGTATAGTACAGAATGTTCAAACAATTATACCACCCTTTGTGAAATGGACTTATAAAGATCTAACATAAATATGACTTGCATGTACTATAGCATTGTCGTTGGCTGCTTTTATAACCTTTTTTGTAATTGTTTCGACCCTTGGAGGATAACTCTTTGGATGTAATATTGTAAACGCATTGAAATGAAAATACTTTTCTCTCACCCGAATATTCAACATTAATGCGCTTAATCGAAATAACTTGCAAGAAATATTACGTAAATATGTCTGTGCATATTTATTGTGTATTGAAAAATACAACTTTATGACTTAAACACAATTCCCTTCAAAACTACAAATATCTTTGAGTTCCATCTTCCGAATTCAAAATACATAATCTTGTAAATAACCCAAACAGAAGTCTTTCAGAAAGCATGAACCATTTTTGCTGTTACACGCCTTGTTTTCAACATATGGAAATAGTAAAACAGTACTTACTAATAAGGGACTCATTTATCTTTTTAACAAAACGTTTAATTGAAAAAAGATAACTATTCTTTATTGATTACATGTTATGAGATAACCCATAAGCCTAGATGGATCGAAATAGTATAATGCATTTTCATAGTTCATTTCTTCATAGTACTAAAATCCGTCTGATAATTGTCAAGTATCATCCTGTCAGGATCTTCCTCATCGTCCCCGTATAGAACTGTCATAGCGGTATTCACTTCTTCTAATGTATTCTTGTCTTCCGTTTTCTCTTCAAAATCACCATTTTCCTCTTCGTCTTCATATTCATCATCTGTTTCTTCTTGAATGTCACTAGAACTTTCTTCTGGTATAGTTCCACTTTTTACATTTATAACTATAGAATTAGTCTCGTTATCTATAAAGTATTTCACAGCTTTACTGTCTATGCTGCTCGTTGGAGTGTTTGTCATTCTAGAACTCATTAAAGTTATATCAGAAATTCTTGATGGGCTCACTTCGCTTTCGACGCTTGCATTAACTATGTCACCTAGCATTTTATTGGCAATTTTGTCATTGTTTCCATCTTGTTCAGTGATATCATTTCCAGTGTCATTCAGTTCAATCATTGCTCTTTCATATTCGTTGTCCTCGTCGTAATAGATACCCGTGTCACTATAGACGGTTTCATTCAACACCGAAAGAGGTATATATGATTTCGATTCTGTTTTTGCCATCATATTTTCGTTGTAAAATGTTCCCCTTTTATTTTGGTCTCTTCGGGAACTAACAGTTTTCTGCATTCCAGCAATCACACTGTGTGCATCATCTCCTTTCTTCTTGGAAATATGTGTAGATTTACGTTTATTGGAGATGGTTTTGATCCCAATCGATCCATTTTTAGTGGTATTATTTTTAATGGGGTCGGTTGAGGTTGCTGATGTCTTCTTGTGCTTCTGTTTAGGTGGTTTTGATTTTTTAGATTTCGATTGGTATTGTACTTGCGCAACGCCGTTTTGAATATAATCGGTTGGAATTATGTTACCGGTGCTAACATATTGTTGGCCATCGTTGACATTAGGTGGACTTAATTGCACACTTTCTGAGTTAATTTTTGTTTCTACACTTGCTTGGTTTTCATGGAAATCTACGGGCGTCATTGTCATTTTCCTATCACCATCGATCCCCTGTAGACATGTCTGTTTACCAGTATCATTAGAAAATGCAAGTGTCTCTTTTTCGGTTATCTTTTCTGGGTATTTATTTTCTAAATCAGAGAGGCTGCATGGTGATTGCTTGCTGTCGTTTTTAATCAAAGTGTTGTCAAGTTGAATTTGTTTGCTACTTTCCTTGTCCTTATTTTGTTCGGAAATGTTGGTTTTAGAATTAACTTCCCTTCCTTGTATCGATGTTGTTTCAACAGGCGTTTGAATCCGAGTTTGATCTAGTTTAGATTGTACATTTGAAGTTTGTGTTGGATCTTTTTCTTCGGTCACGTGTCTATTACTAAATGGTGGCACTGAAAAAGGATTGAATTTTTCATCCGGTGACTTTGAAATTTTATTGTCACCACTAAATTTTGTATCGTTTGGTGGTTCTCCGTTGTTTACAGACGGCCATTTTGATGAACTCTGATGTGTCGTTGTTTCGATTGAAATAATAGCTGAAATGTATCACATGCTTTGCGTTAAAAATCTGTTGACTTGTGTATCAGGCGTGCAAGTGTATGTGCCAATTCAAGAAATAGGTCGCTACTAGATTAAATTATGTCTCCATTGATAATCATATAGCAGAAAATATCATGCTATCAAACTAAATTTGAATACTAGTACTAGATGTCATATTAAGTCTTACAAACCAATATATAATATCAAAAGCCTGTTCTTGAAAATATTTAAAAAAACAGTAGGAATAAACCACCACCGAATATATCTAGATTAGATGCGTAAAGTAAAACATACAGTCCCTGAGTTAGATATAAGCAACTGTGATGAAAATAAAGCAAACCCTCACACTGCCATTAATGCAGCCAAGTACAAATCTATCCCTTCACTTGGAAAAAGCAGATTCTACAAAAAAGAAATTTCACTGTAAAATGACTAGGAAGATGAATTTATACAAGGTGCCCAGTTTGTGTAGTATGTTCAGTGTAACTAATAGAATTATCATGGATGACAAGTTCAACAATGACTCCCATTGTAGTCCTTACATAGCATTACTTATATCCACGTTATACGTTAACTAAATATAAAATTAAACAGTTTCCAATGACTCCGCCAATAAAGCTCAAGTTCAAACTCAAAATACGTATTGTGTAGCCTATACATGTTACATAACGAAGTTCACCGACGGAAATGTGGCTGTTTTGACATATCGGCCTTCATCCATTTTTCTGGGTCATATAAATCTGTAAATATGTGCTGAAAAAATGACCGATGGCATTGTCTAATATATGGTCACGTTGATAAATAGTGGTTCGTTAAAGTTCAAATGTATATAACGTATCTAATTCTATCAAATGAAATAACTGATTCAAAAAGATATTATTGATGCTTTTGATATTGTATTTCATGAATTTACTTAAACATTTCAAATCTTACACAAATGTGTATTAATTGTCATGGAAATTCGTAATGTTTTTTTTATTTCTCATTTCTCTATATATGTGCATATTCAGGCTTGTCTATTTAGAATGTCAAGTCATTCTGGCAGCGTTTACGCATATTAAATTTGTTTATTACGTTTTATCTTAATGATTAACACCGATTATAAACATTATTAACGACTAGCTAAATGTCTCCATTAGACTAAGCTTCACTAAATGCTTATATATTTTTGTCACTATGCATTTCAGTACTTCTCTTCCAATTTATACGTCATCACCCCAGTATGGCCTTGTGTCCTATATTATATAAATAGTTTTATTATTAGAATTTATGTCCAAAATTGTTCGCTATCAAATGACTAATCAATATCTTGGACAACTGGTTGAACGTTTTATATGTCTTATCTTTCATAATATATACTGGTACATTAAAAAAACTTGATAATTATTATGCTTGTAATTTTAGACGAAATTTATTTACTTCAAGCATACGTTCTTCGCAATTTTAATCAGAAATCATCCATTGTATATTGGTTCTCAATGAATCGCTACTACTGAATTGAATTTGTTAATACCACATATTCATGTTGTTTTAAATTTATGAAATGGAAAGACAACCGTTAAGTCAGATATAATATTTATTTATGTTCTTGTATTTTAGAACTTGTTCATTCAAATTTCAGAATATGTTTTGCTTCTGCAGAAAAAAATAAATGTTTGGTTTAGAAAAAGAATTCCACATTTGAGTTTCTTTTGTTTTTTGTTTCAACTTGAATGATTAAATGATTGCTGTAAGTCTTTCTGAACGGTCTCCAAGTATTATGCTATATTCAGGAACAAGAATAAGATTTTATTAGAGCAGGTTAGCACATCACTAAATAGGACTTAATCTGACGGATATGATTGGTGCAAAAAATAAAGAAAAACGACGTCTTGATATTGTAGTTGTATCATTTTCTGCATCAAGTTCAATATGGAGGTAATATCGTGAAATTCTCTCCGGAAATACGAGGTTAGGATGTTGCGAACTTAAAGAAGTGGTCGGAAAAATGAACTGTGTTATTAATTATGAATAGTCAGAATTCTAGTACTTACCTTAGTCCCATATTCCGAAACTACGATCAACATTGACTCAAACATATATAAATAGTATTGTCATTCAGAAATAAAAGTATGAATATGTATAATGTATCGATCAACAACCCCTTAATAAAGTCATGTTTTTGACCGACTAAGCTAACCATGCTTGTTTCAAATTAGGAATGTCATTGTACCTTAGCTTTATATTCTGCTCTCATTTGGTATTTACATTAATTTACCTTGGAATTACAAACTGTGGTAAATAAAACAAAAATATATACATGTCACCATCAATGTACTATGCGAAGCTGCTAAACTAATACGTGCACAATCTAGGAAGTCTTTCAAACAAACTATACCAACTAATGCAAAAGAAAGAAACAAAATGAAGCTTTGAAAACTAAATATAAGCAAGGTACTAATTCTATTTAGAACAAAAGTTGAACACGAAACACCAACACCATTTTGTAAACTTACGAGCTTTTTCTCTAGGTGAAATATTTGGTGATTGGCTTTCCACATTCTCTTTTTCCTTCTGAGGTTTTCGACATTTCACACAAAGGCAAACAATTATTATAATCGCTACGATAAAAAGGATCACACCGAGGGTTATTCCGACTATAGTTCCTGTCGCCAGTCCTGTTTCACTCACCGAATCCTCTGATGTCTTTGCTGAAAATGATAAAGAAGCTTACTTCTTTTGAATCAACCTGTTTAGTGTCATGTGCCCAACTGTATAAACATTTGTTAAATTCAATGACTAGATTAAAGTTGACATTAATTAAAAGCAAGATGGTTGCCCCTGTTGTGCCACACTAGATGACCTTAACAATTCAGACAAGTAAATAGACAAACTGAGATCAGATTTTGAAGGCCAGACATATAACTAGAAATAGTTTCTGGTCAAACTTAACCAAAGTTGTACACACTCGCTTGTTTAAACTTTAACTCAAATTTCAACACAGCCTCAATTTTAATTCAATGATTAAAATTGTCCAATATTTTTACAATTGGGTGCTGATGCTAAACTTTTTTGACAATGTAAGTTTAACATTTAGTATATCAATAACCATGGACATATTCAACTCCTATCAGCCTGTCCGGCTAGCTCAGTGGTTAGAGCGATTGTCTACTGATCGAGGGGTTGTGAGTTCGAACCCCGGGCGAGGGTTGCAATGTCCGTGACAAATTTGACTGAAAATACTACATCCTAGGTTAAGTCGTCCCCCTACTCTGAATTTTGTAGGGTAGCCTGGCAGAAGCTTACGGATAGAATGTGGTTAGTTCTGGTTATGGCCTAAATGAAGTCCAGGAAAGCTGGTTAGGATAACTGCCCGCCATGATATGACCGAAATATTGTTGAAAATGGCGTTAAATCCGATGAAACAAACAAACATATCAACCCGTATCACGATGTAGATAAATCTCTTTTAACAAGGAATATTATATATATGAAATTGTGAATTCATGACATACATTTATGCATTTCGAGCATTCAGTAGAAGTGTCTAAGAAACTGGTCAACGTACATGCGCATATAATAGACAGGTTAGCTGATATGAGGGCCGTACAAGTTGAAGTTATTGTCGACATGGATGTAATATGTGACTAGCGAAATTAGTGCGATACCAGATATACATACACAAGCTCCCGAGAAAATGTTCGATTACTACTTCATTCTTCGGACAATTTGTCGCATTATGCAACGATATACGTATATGTTACAATTATTTTATAGTTTTTAAACTTGCATATAGCAACACTGACATTTATCTGAACGCTGTGTTTGGTACTGTCACCAAGGCTTTAATAAAATGTCTAATAAAATTTGAATGCATTAGCATTCCATGGCCTTACAAATTATTATTTACGACGTATTTTATAAATAATTCCTGTTATATATCACATGAACCTCTGAAAACTAATTATATGACATTTTAATATTCTATTTGATGAATCACATCGTCTGTATCATTAGCGGCCAGATCCTCATTTAATTTGTTTGAAATGTGTACAATATAAAAAGCAATTAGCTAATCATTGCATGAATAACTGTGTTCACTCAACGTGTAGGAATATTGTAATCAGATGGTATGATTAATGTCTCTAACATTGAAAAAGATGTCCTTGATAAATAATACAACAGATGTGCCAATGGAATATCCATGCAGGAATTTTAAATTCGACTTTGGACATTAAAACTATATGTTTTATGTACATTGTACCATAGCAAGATAATATATCTATTCAGTTGTCAGATTGTACGCCTGATTTCAATAGCACTTCAGCTACAAATCAAGGGACAATTAACCTAACCAGTGTTTCTGATATTCTTTCCTAGTGCTAACATTGTCCTAAGGCGCATTGCCTTCAGCTATATCATCATCAAAATACGTACTTTGCTCAAGGGTACTACTCACGAGGCCAATGTCAGTCGAACAAACGGTCTATCTATTTAGCTAAGCGGGGAAAAGCCATAATCAGGACATAAAAGGTGCTTAAATGTCAAATTAAGACTTAATGTGTTCAATTTTTAACTACGTATATTATAACAGAGATGTACTCACGGCACAATCCTGAAATAGAGAAATATGAAAACGTAGGATTAAATATGTTCGATGAAGAAAATGAATGAACAAATACAAAACACAAGCCAGTCGATTTCAACCAATCTTTAGACAGTCAAAATATTGTACATATACTTGTTTGACGAATGCGTACATAATTGTTTAAATTTGTTAAATTAAATCTAAAGAGCCATATGATAGTTTCCATACACATAAGCACCGATTCCACGATAGTACGTAACTGATGGATGAAAATAATTGTGTTGACTTCGAATTACATCGATATGTACCTGAAAAGTGAATTACAGTGTAAAATGTCAATAAACGTGACTTACTATTTGGTATGAATTGGATATTCAGACCTGCTATTGAACCATTCGGATGCAATGGCTGACTGTCTGGAGTCTGATCCTTTTTGCAGCTTCCCATTGTTTGGGACACTTGAAGACTTCCATCCGATGCCAGACTAGATACCTAAGAGGAAATAAAAGACGGACAGAGAATCAATATTGCAGATAATTAATGTAGTAGTAGTATATTGCATGGTTAACATTGCATGGTCAACAATATCCATCCAATACCAGACAAGACATCTGAAAAGAAACAAAAGGCGTAGAAGAATAGATGTTTCGGATCATAAAGATAAAGCAAATTATTCAGTGTTCTTGTGTATTGTATATGGTTAACGTTTCTTGGAATATCGCGTATCATATTTATTTTCTGACGTTTGATTTTAAAAATTAGTCAGAAAATTATTTCCTATGAGCGGTTAAGATCCGTGGTACGGGTTGTTTAATCCATAGCACGGTGGTTGCTATGTTACAAGTAACTTGGTTGGCTAATGAATGTTGTTTTGACCAATGGAAATTGAGTATTGGTTATGACGAAAATGTTTGATTTTCAGCATTGCCACAAGTGCTACTTACAAATATACTATATTAACTGAATATGTTGAGTTTGTTTGTTATTTGGATCTGGTGAGATCAGAGGAAAATACTTTTACTTACGAAGCATGTAAACCGGTATGTTGTTATGTCGTCCACCGTGTCATCTTCGTTATATGCTGTGTGATAAGTATAGTCACCAGACATCAAGTTTACAATACACGCCAAGCTTCCATTCTCTGAATAAAACAAAAAAATGTTGTACAAGTGGAGGGATTTGTGGCGTCTTAGCAGCATAACACACAATTGTAATGCGGCTGTGTTGTACAGTGAATATAGCGGAGTAAACCGTTCTATGCGAGAGCAAAGCTAGGTTCTCAAGATGAAATTGATCGAAAATTTACAATGTATTTTAGATAACCTTAAAGTTTGCTTATCTGACCATGTACTTTGATGTCAAGTAACATTTTTCTTATTGGATAATGATTAATGTGTTCTGAAATTATCGCAAAAGCCCTGTTTATTGTAAAAAATGATTTCAAATTCCATGAAACCAAATGAAGATCGAGCTTGCATCGTTACTTTAAGACGACTGCGTTTTGCAATTACAAATAAAACACGCATCCAACTACATAAACAGTATATACTACTATTTTCTTTTTAATTACATGTACATAAGTACATGTATATGCATTCTGGTAAAGCTTAGTTACAGAACACAAATATGGAAAATGTTAGACCTTCGTGTGAAATCACGTTTAATTAACTCAACCAATCGTATAGACAGAAACCAGTAGAGACACACAATTTGTGAAAACCTGGTTAAAACTATAAATAGCAGTAATTTGTCTACATCGGACAAGCTACATTAGTTTTCTAGTGCAGAATGATTTGTTTTGTTATCATTATTTCTCATGGGTTATTCACATAGACATACTTACCAGTGTAAGCGATCTTTGTATTACACGCGCTGTTGTTGAAGGTCATCTTTGTGTAGTCAGAGCAAACATCGAGAACGTCATAAATACCGCCACAACTCTCTGTATTGGTGTCCAAGTCTGTGATGTTATAACGGTAAACTCCGAAGAAACTAGATGGACATTCCTGATTGGCTGCTGTTTCAAAGCCTAAGAAGACAGGACACGAATAAAGTGACTATTCGACTTGTGGTTCTAAACAGATCATTTTAATACACGTTGATATCATATATTAGGCGATAACCTTGGACTTTTTATTTCAGTACTAGATCATTTATTTTTTATGGATAACAAAGATTAGGACTCGATTCAATTTTGTGCCTTTACGTGTCCCGAACGTTGCACGTTAGTACGGAATAACGTACTCGGTTATTGCAATAATGGAAAGTCTGCTAACAACATTTAACTCTATACAATAGAGTTTTCACATTTACATATCAATTTTATTACAGTACAATAATCTAAGGCTACAAGTATTCATATAGTTCCGTTGTAGCAAATGTATGAAAAGCACAATAAAATATTTTTATTTGATCCTTAAGAGAATTGGAATCAATCCAATAATTAATGAGATATATAACTACGCATTGATTTATTATTTATCCACATCAGCACTGACATTGGACTTTTACTGATGACTGAGGTTAGTGACTAATGACCAAAACAAGGCAAAGAGTAAAACTATACCTTTCTTCAGTAGAATGTGGTACTCCGCAATATTTGGAAAAGCAGCGGTGTGTGCCGGATTACTGGAATCAAGACAAACTTGGTTTCTTGGATCATTTATTGTAGTATTAACCTCCTGACCTGATATACGGTCGTATTTAAAGGTTGGTGGAGTGTCAGCTGCAATATATTAGTCAACCATATTTAAAATAATATATCGGATTATATCTAAGATACAAAACTATACAGTAACTATGGAGTAAAAAATATCATAGAAATTGTCGCGTGGTCTAGACACGGATAAGGAATATGATAAACTTCTAATATTCCTTGACTTATTGCAAAATATGCAAACTTTTATGAACGTAATGGTGTACAAAATACAGTAAATAAATGTAAGATGCAAACTTTTATGAACGTAACGGTGTACAAAATACAGTAAATAAATGTAAGATGCAAACTTTTATGAACGTAATGGTGTACAGAATACAGTAAATAAATGTAAGATGCAAACTTTTATGAACGTAATGGTGTACAAAATACAGTAAATAAATCTAAGATCTACTAACACCATAATAGATAGTAGTAGTATGAATTATCTGTCACTTTGGTTAGCTCCATGCACATGAACACATTGTAATCCTCTGACAATATCGTAAGTATTTCTGAAAGTCTGTAAAAAGAAAAACAACAGTATCAATTTGAATGGACTTGTCAAGTTGATGTTGCCTAGTCACATGGAATTATTTTTGTTCACAGTATGTGAACATATTACATGTAATTCCGTTTATAATATGTTTTACACAAATCATATGTGTGCCTGAACTATTTCTCAAAATTTGGTTTCCAAAAACAGAACCACACGGACTGTTTGGAAGAATTAAAACAGTTTCTTTAAATGCCTTATACAATGTAATTTCTTTTTATTTGTTCAGTATGGCCGCTTAATTCATCAAAGAGAGTATTAAGTCTCAAACGGAACTCCTCGGCGTTTGTCTATAGAAAGTGCCTCGGACATAATAGGCAGGCTGCCATTTTGTTGTAGTAGTTTACTGGTTACTTTCCGCCATGGCTGACCCTGGGAGTCCAGCGATGGAAACAACCTGTTTCTCTTTCCATGGGAACTTGATGCCCATTTTATCAATCGCGAACGATAAACACGTTTTAAAGTCTGAAATTCCGGAAAAAGCAGTATCTAATGTTGAAAAAGTAGTAACCGGAAACCAAATAACCAAAATATGTAACCCTACACGTATTTCTAAGTTACGGAAATGCCCGAGTAGTTACGATTGCATTAGGTCTATGGGCCCTGTGTTCTGAGTTGGGACCGAATGAGGGGCTTATGCTCTAGGACACAATTAGGTTAAAGACAATACGTTTGGGGCCATTCGTCTCGCCAAGCCCAGCTTTGAACCTTTCTCGTGAAGAAATTTACCGTTACCTGACGAGAATAAGGTAGATCCATTTTTAAAGTCCAGAATAATAATAAGGCTTGTTATCCACTGGTTTACAGGAATTAATGCGAAAACTAGCGTAAAGGCTTACATCCAGCCTTATAGAGACCTTTTTAAACGGAATTTTGAAACAAATCATACTTAAACACTAAGTATATTTTCGAGCCATCAGTCTCTGTGTAGTAGCATTCCCAATTTTCTAATGGGGCTCCGGGGTTGGTATCGAAATCTAAGTCCCACCCAGTCATGTTTGTTGTCTCAAACACCAGCTCGCCTTTATCGCTGTCTACCCAGACTGAGTTCTGTAAGGCAGTTGGTAGTGTACATTGAGCGTATCCTCCTTCAAAAATATAACACAATAACACAGTATAAGCCTTAGGGTAGATGTCAAGATAGCTTTGTAGATATCTTTTGAAATCAGAAAATATTAAAGAACTTAGAAATTTATCAATTTAAGTTTTGAGAAAAGAGAAAACACTTATTATTAAAAATTTTATTGAATAGTTTCCCTCTCTCACAAGTAAATTTTTGTTAAATTTTCATGACAAATAACTTGCAATATTTGTGATATATATACATCCGATACATTTTTTTTAAAAATGTTCAACGTATGAATCATAAAATGCTAGTTTCTTAAGTAAAATTGAATGTGTTATTAACTTTATATCATCATGCTGTTGACAATGTATATGTGTAAGAATGTAAATATGTAGAATGTTAGGCAAGTCTTTGTCTATAATTGCTACTTAACAAAATCAGGACTACAATAATGGCTTTTATATGGTATAGCAAACAAGTACTTCATTTCAATTTATCACATTCTACTCAATAACCCTTATTGTTGTTGTGTATTCACAAGCTGATGTCAGTTGTGTTGATTTGTTTATGGTGGTGATCGTTTGTGTGGAAATGAATGAAGTGACATTTTGTGGCAATCCGCTTTCTGTCCGTTCATTTTTTATTCTTTAACAAAAATGCTTAAAATACTCTGAACGATATGATAAAGAATTATTATTTCTAGAGCATTTATTTGACCAGTACTGCCTGTTGACTCATGTTTTTTATATCCATTCTGATTTTATGTGGATCAAAATTGTTACGTTAGCAAACAACTACTCAAATTTCTAAAAAAAACATTATTCACTTACCTTTGAATAAAAGTCCGGTGATTACGAATGTCATTAAAATGCTCATCATATCGTAAAACCGAACACTTTTTAAAGAAATCATTTTTACTATAATTCCGTTACACCACCATTCATTCAAAAGTGGTTACCAAAAATAGATAAATAAATATTCCTCCATTTTGTTTCATTTTTTGTTAAAATGTTTATCAATATTCAAAACTGGAAGTTAAAATCAGTGACAAATGAATTGTAAATAACAGCTCATAATGGAGAAGACGTTTTGTTTTTCAAAGTTCATGATTGTAAAACAAATGAATCGGCGAAGTTGAAAGATCGGAAACATGATACACAAAGAAGGTATTCATTAAAAACTTTATGAGGACAATATATAACTGTCATTTTACCTGTTATCTGGTTTAAAGTCGTTAACAAAGAAATACAAATGGATAAGTTTGAGCTGCTAAATTACAATTAATGTATAAACACTTACAGTAATTGAAACGCACTATAAATGTCGTGACTAACACTGCTAGCTTTATTGCTGGAAGTTTAGGACCTAACTCGGAATACACAACTAACGTAAAATAAATCTCAACAAAGGAGTATCGTTTGTTACAATACGGCATAAGAACATTTTACAAATATTGAATAGTAAATTTAAACCGCATTCAATGAAATTAATAAGGGGGAAGTTTAGTTAATTTTATAAAAACGGAATGAACATATTGCCTTGACAATTATAAGCCGACAGATTAGGTGTTCCATTGAATACACGTATGTTTGTCACGCTTTTGCAATAATGTTCTTTGAATGTAATGAACTTGCGCGCTGTGTATTACGACCATTCTGTCTGATTCGCACATATGTTTTCAGAAATATGAAAAATATCATAACCTGTGTATTCTTTAAAGCAAATATTAAATATAGTACCAAAGGAATTCAGCTACGTGTATTAATAGATAACGACACAAACTAGTTACAAATACGCATTACCGAAGGTATTATGCATCATTTCCAATTACGCGTTACATTACATAATCTTATATTTACTTTTTTTCGTTTTATAACGCTAGTCCTTAAAGCCCCATAAGCTTTTTGCTATAGAAAAATAAATGCAAAAAACAAACAATTGCTGGATATTATCCCAAGATAATTATTATCGACGAAACGAGCCCTATTTCTTCTTAAAACACTCATTTCACTGTGATTTTTGCTTTTGTAAACTTGAAATATGTAGAGCGCGTGACGTCACTAGATACGACGTGTGCATAACTTGATGCGGGAAACACAGCTGTTCTATAAATAGTATTTATTTCAATGATATTGAAAAAAATACAATATTGGTTTTGGAAACATTTTTTCTTGCTATTAAGTATGCACGTGAAGAAAACACACCGGATTCCTCTGTTAAAGGATTAACAGAAACTATTACGACCGATAAATTTATATGCTAATTGGGCTTTAACAGTATTTCAGAAATATATTGTCGTTTTTTCTGCATAACCAGCTTCAGTATCAGTACTAAGCATATTCTTCGTCAATAACCGTGAGCTTAAGCCGAAAATGACTCAAACTAAGAAACGCAATTGGAATATTTCAATTCATATGTCTTTTCTAACGATTTTAGCTTTACATCATAGAACAGTTTGAAGCAATCTATAAATTGAAAGAGAAAATTGTGAAATTTCGTTCAATTAATATGTTTTATTGTCCAGATCGTTTCAAACTATATATACATGTATTACCATTTGACCACCTCTTTGATGATAGACCATTACAGTCCCTGTATAAAAGTATTCTGCATAATACCGACTACTAGTGTACAAAAAGGACCTGAATCCAATACAGAATATTACAACTAGTATTTAATACATACGCCTCAAACCAACATGCATAGTAAACAATAACATGCACGAAAAGGGAACGTCACTCCCTTTCCCGAAAATAAAAGATAGTCACGGTTTGGTTGATAATAAATATAATACATAGTGCTACATAATAATTGTTTAGATCTTGTGAATTACATGTGCAGTGCAACCTCGTTTGGAAGTTTATTATGCCACTATTATCGTCTCAGGCAGCCACGGCGTTTTAAAAGTTTAATCCAGTTAGCTACGGACAGCCCGCCCGGTTATCTCAATGGTGTAGAGTTCGAACCTCGGACAAGGCTCACACTGTACGTGACAAGTTGGACTGAAGCTATTACATCCTATGTTAATTTTGTCCTTAAGTAATGAATTATATGGGGTAGTTTGGTAGTAGCTTGCGGATAGAATGTGGTTAGTACTGGTTAAGACCTAAAATTAATCCAGAGAAGCTGGTTAGGATAACTGCCCGCCACGATATGACTGAAATGATGTTGATTATGGCCGATGAAAAGAATAAAATAGATAGTAAGCTACGGTTAGCTCTGAGAAAACGAGCATCCACTAGTTAACTTCCTCTACCTATTGATGATAATGGCCCTGGATATGTACGAACACACTGCTAATTTTATTCTGTTTGTACTCATTTTCAAGATTACAGACTTTCAAACGTGTGAAGAGATACAGGTTGTTTAGATCGTTGGATTCTCATGTAGCCCGTGTACAACATTTTGATTCCGCATGACTATATTCAGTGTTCTACATAATATATCTAGGTTCAAACAAATAACAATTTATTATTTTACTTCGTGTTATAGACCATTGTTATCTATTTTATCTTAGACTAATTTTAAACTCAAACAATACGTGTCGGTAGTTAATGGTCTATTTGTTACCCAAATGATAACCTTGTGCGTGGCACTATATATTCCGAACCCTACTGTGATTATATGATTAACTATTACAGTAACATGAACATGCTTAGTTTCAACGTACCGCATCAAAACAAAACAAAAATCGTAAAAGTCGAAGAAAACATGTTTATTCATATTGTTGTAAAAGGTTGGATTTGCATTGTTTTTGGCAATGAATTATTGCATGCTAAAAATCATACATTTGCTAGCCTTGAATTAAAAACAAACTGATAATCTTAGTGTACAATTCGCCGTTCCATTTCGAAGGTTTTGAATGATATTGACGTCAAAATATAGAGTTTTTTGACATTACAGTTGAAATAAGTGTTAAATATTTGACACAATGGAATTGCAAAATACTCCCCGTTGGCAATGACAGACTGAGGTTTTCACACAATTCAAGTGGCGGTATATGTGTGCACTTGGTCACAGGAAGATGATCAAAATAATTATTTGTATCGTGTTTTTTTCTCTCATAGCAAATACAGGTATGATAATACTTTTTTCCTACTCTACATAGATTTTAATATGTGAGAACATAGAGAGAAAGATATTTATTTATTTGAATACGAGTAAAAAACGTACACAGTTTAACATAGTGTAACAAATTTTCATTTTTTTAAACGTCAACTTAATATTAATTTTAATAAAAATATGTTAAAAATATTTTCTTTCTGTTGAAAATGGTATTGATATTAAACAGGTTTATTGGTTTTATCGGCATATAATGCCTTTGACCATTTACAAGTATTTTTCATGTCAAGATGGTTAAGATAACAGTTTTTTTACAGGGAATAGAAACATACAAGATGTATACATAATTTTCAAAAGATACATTTAATATACATTTTCATGTTTGAAAAAAATTTAAGCAATAACATTATCAATGAAAGCACACATATCAAAAAGAGCATTTATTAAATCAAGAAAAAAAAGTTTTACGTATCATTTGATTAAGACACATTGAACACACAGATAATCCTGTAATTAAGAAGCAGTGTAAACAATATCTATGGTTAACAATGCAGCATTATATGATTCTAATTTATATCAATATCTTAATTTCGTTGCAAAAATGAATTTTGCAATCTTATTACATACTATGATATCTAATGAAAATGCATTACGCTTTTATCATTTAGAATGTTTAGCCTATTTCGTTTTCAAATGTGTTTGCCATAACATATATTTTATACAGGAAATACGAGGAAATTATTAACTTCTACCGATCTCCTGTTCTAAAACATTATAGAAAGTCGTAATAGTATAAGCTATATTGATATTCTCCGAACAGTGTTGACCTTAGAAAAAGTGAGGAACTTTATAAAAAAGATATTTTGCGAAACACGAACAATACGGCAGTCCTAACTAAACAATCATATCGTTTCTATTCTCCTCATTTACCAGCCTACATTATTTATTAATAATTACCAATTTATACACATGTGTGTTTATTTTGTATTATATTTTATCATTCGTTACATGCATTACCATCACATTATTATATCATCTTAATGATCAAATACAGTCTGGTTCACTGTTAAAAATTCTATATAATGTATTATACATCTTAATATTATATGTGCTGAGTGTTACACTGTAAACTGCATAATGAACTGATCTATTCGCATTAAAACTTGTTTATATGGTTGCCATGGTGAGGATTTTGTTTTGAATTCGATAAAGGGACTGCCGAATTACCGTCACCATCATATACTGAGTCTCAAAGTTTGTCTTAATTGCTAAGGTTTATCTGTATAGCCCTTTATAATATTTTAATTATAGTTCTGTCATGAAACAGAGTAGTATCCCAAGACCCCAGTCCCATTGGGCTCTCGCTTACTACACGTTTTAAAAATTGAGTCAAAGCGTGAACACGCGTAAAGTGGAGCGTAACATGCGCAAATATCGTACTGAAACTCATACAAAACGAGATTTTACGAGAGATATTCTTTGAACTGTCCAACAGTTTCTAACCTATCGTTTCAAATGCACGAATACGTTTAAATAATGTTAGTTAATCATGTGCGCTATTTTAGATAACATAAACTAAACGAGTCAATCGTTAACCTATAATTAAAGGAATTTTCGTGTTTGAAATATATGGGCGAACGGATGAGAACGTCATGGCTTTGAAGAACGTTCATAACGCGAAATACACGAGGTTAAAGGACGAATCCTTGCAAAGTCGAGCCATTGTTAGTAAACATCTCGGAAGTATTCATGTTTGGCCTACTTAGTATTTCCTCCATGCTACAAGTAAGAGAACCTTGTCTGTCTGCTACATAATTCACGAATTTAAGTAAATCTTTTAACTAAAACTACATGACCCATACGTATGTGCCTACGAAATAAATAGTCTGGTACACCTAAAAGCAATCAGCTTAAGGGAAATGTTCAGAATATTTAGAATATAAGGTATTTACATCATATTTCCATTTTATAAAAGGCCAAAATCGTATGACTGGATTACTTCAAGAGCTTGCACGAGTAAAGTAAAAATATATTCATCTGTATTTAATTCATGATATATCATAAACAAAGTACTGTCTACTTGGATGCATTAAGTTCGATAAAAACACGATAAACTATTAAATTACAAATCTGACTTGAACTTGACACTCTTCATTCTTATGTTTGGTAGTGTTTTTTGCGTTTTCAAATCGAATTTAATCAGAGTATGTCTTAACATTTTTACGACCATAAATGTGCATACAATTTTGAAATATTCTGCACAATGTGTCTTTTTAAGTCTTCATTAGGCAACCATTGAGGTGTCAAATAGGAACAGCATTATTATATTAAATAAATTACAAAGGCCATATCGGTAATCACTGAACGCTTGTTCTTATGTTACACTGTACTGCTTGTATGACCTGTTAACATGATCATTATTTTGTAATCCTAGTAATAGACGATCATGATAAAAGGTAATAGTCATACAGTCGACCTAAATGTACGTAAGTGAAATAAAGACATATGTGCAGCTTTAATATTTTTGATATTAATAATGATAACTTTATTTGGCAATATACACAACCTGGCAATTCAACACAAGATGATGAATATATAAATACAATACAATAACAACTGTGAAATTCATCCGTCTAAAAAATAATAGCATTACATAAATGAAACTGATACATACCCGATATAAGGATAATCATGCAATACTCACCAATACCAAGGATGACACAAACAAAGAGGAAAGGATTACTCTGAGTTCTACTGTGGTCATTGTTGCGATGCCTGACGATCTTTATGAGAGCAGAACTACAAAAATTTTGCATGCGATTGTGTCAATGTTTTACAAATTCCTTACGCAATTCCTTATTATCCAGAAACGTTAACTGTGACAGTCAGTCCTAGTAGCATTACTTTGAATGAGAACGATGATGCATCCAATACTTTGGCTACTGCATCAGTTACAGACCCTAGCGCATTCTGCACAGAATCAGGTACCGTGAGTGGATTAATAACATTTACATGGCCATGTAAGTTTACTGTTAATTATATTACTGTCTTAAAACATCGCTCATAACTATTATATAAGAGTCAACTTTAAATATGTTGTAACAATAAATAAATAAAAAGGAACTGCAAAGAAAATCGTCTTTCGAAATTGTGTTTTGTGATACCGTTATTTTTCTATCTAAACGTCGACAGAAAATATAATGCTATCATTTTCGGTTAAGAAGCTTGCAGCATACTTGTTTTGTCGTGACAATCAAAATAAGGAACATGCTCTCTTGTTTCATCACTGGGTTATAGATTATTAAATCACGAGTATGTGCATACCTCTTGGGGACGTATTTACCCTTCAGTATATATGTTTAACCATCTAACTTTCAACCCTCGAAGCTTTACCGTCGATATATTTGCAGCTAAAACTGTGCCTTATGAAAAATGAGTCCGGGCACAAACATTCCATTCGAGTTAAGCTTAGAAAGATAGGTAATTCTACTGAACGTTTACGTCATGGTTAATCTAATAATCGTTGATGATCCCAAATAAATTTCAAGATAAATAATACAAAATTTCTCCAAAAAGGTCGGCCTTTGAGCTATTCCGTTTCAAATTGACACAATAATTATTGTTTTCAAAAATGTCTGTCCAACACTTATCTTGTAGACATTCGGAAAGAAGCATGCTCAGACACTTCCTGTGGATCATGTTCATCATGTTCAGCTTGTTCGACATCTAGCGGATGCTTTACCGGTTCCACAACGTATACAGTCACAGTATCATGCACCAATGGTACACTCAGCGATTCAGATTCTCTCACTATTACTGTGACATCAGAATCACCGAATCTTGTAATAAATCTACCAGGTAATGCAAACCTTAATTCGAATCACTTTTCCCCTTGAAAATCACTTTTAAAGAAATTCATTCATTCAGTAATGCTGATTCGTACACACAATGATATTTTTAATATTCAACAAATCTTAGTTTTCAGATATACTCGTATGTCAGTCTAACATACCGACGGGAAGTTAACCTATACAGGTTTTCGCGCATTAAATTACAATCAAGAGTAAACCTTATACTTCACATTAGAATACACACGGCTCTAAATGATACATCCAGTTTTAACACAATGTTTTAGACTAAAACATGTACCGAATCCATGGATCGAATGCAGATAAGAAAAATACTAAAAATTAAAGCACTTACAAAAATAACCCAATCTTCCTAAAGATACAATCTTCTCAAACTCAGAAATATCTGAGATCAGAAGATCTCGACTGTAATCATTGAACTCGGTGTTTGGACTGAAGTCATATGAACTTATCATTACAACTATATTGGTCCAATATTTAAAGTTCGAAGCCGCGATCACGATCTAGTGGTTAGTGGGCTGGACCTGTTAGCTGGCTATCCAAGTTCGAAAACCGTTCGCTTCAGGTCATGCCCTTTTATGAAAATTTGGCCAAAAGTCGATATGCCTCCATACGTGGAGAAGTTTTGTGTGAGAGGTTAAAACTGGCCTCCGTAGAAAACTTGAAACATGATCGAAAACGACGGAGTAGTGCTTTACTGACATATTACTTTGTGAATTCAATAATTCTACTATCGCAGTCGATCAATAAACAATAAGTATACGATGAATTCATTATAAATCCTTATCCAGAAATTAAAAAAAAAAAAAATTTCAACATCGTATGTCTTGCTTTAGGTTCAACATCTGCTACTAATTCGATGTCTACTGGACAAGTTATTGCAACAACATCTAAATCTTCTGGTCCAGCTATTGTACAGTACGTGAAACAAACGCCTGTGTCCAATTCATATTCTTTGGGAACTGTGAACCTGTTCGAGCTTAACACAGGTAAGTTCTAGGCCAATGTACATACATAACAATCATATATATGGTCACGTTTTCTTAGCACCGTATCGCTCATCTCATAAGCAATTACTATACGATTAAATGAGTTTTATTATCATAGTCTTAAATTACATAATGTGAACAGTTACTTATGAATCAACGATACAATAATACATTATCTTACAAGCGGTTCTTGAGTTGCAGAGTGCTTATGGTCTCCGACTGATAATCTGTCTAACCCCTCATCGCTGTAAGTTCGAATCCCACCCGGGAATAGATTTTACATGTGAGAAAGCTGTCAAGCTCATGTTATAAGAGTCGCTTTTTACAATCTTCCAATGACAATTTCATATTCATAAACAAATTGTTTGGAGTAGTTCTTTAAGCAAATTAAAGTTCCAAATTAATTTATTTAATATGATCAATGATATTTTGCTTCACCACTCGAGTGTTATTACAAATGCACAAACCACTGATAAAGAGCTTGGTTGTATTTGCTGAGATATATAACACAATAAGCATATATGGTGAAAATGTCATTTTATTTATTCAAATGATGGTTCAATATATCTATCTATAATCTATGGTGGCTGATTTATGCCATGTCGTATTTTCGCTTTTTCGCCACAACAAAGCGAAAATGCGAAAAAGCGAAAATACGACAAAGTCAACTTTGTCGTATCTTTGCATTGTTGCATTTTCGCATTGTCGTGGCGAAAAAGCGAAAATACGACAGATGAAGGGCGACAATACGACACCAAAGAACAACTAAATATATAACAGCAAAGATGGGAAATTATGTGCCACAGCACAATGCGTTTGTGCTACCACCTATTTTTCAGAACTTGTCTATATATAGGAAGTTTCAAGCTCTTGATTCATTAAGTATTCAAGCTTGGATTTTAATGAAATTGTGTAGGTTCATTAACCATATTTGCATGATGGTATCTTTATTTAAAGTACCACAAAGAAATTAATGAAAATACCAATGACTAAAATGAAACTTCATACTGTATAGTATACAACAATTGTGCATATAGGACAGTTACTCTCTCCTTGAGCAAGGCAACACATACAGTCCTAAAATATACACAAATGAAAGACTTTTGTTTTCCGGTTGAATTAGATTGAAGCTGGTACAATACAAGTTGAGGTGGTCAGTATAAATTTACTTTTAATATATTGCGATACGGGATGGAACCGTATTTAACCATTTAAGCGAGCAATGAGCAATAAAAATTCAAAGCATTGCTGTCTCTGAAATCGAATTTCGATTAATTGATGCATCTCATTCAGTTTTGACAGCCAATCAAAGTCGTAAATCGTCTACTGATCAATAATTGAAACCACGCCCTTGTTAGATGCCTAGTGATAGATTTATCGAATTAGTATCGAATTTTTGTCATCGACGAATTAAATGTATCATATTGCACCAATTCAATGCACAAATAGAAGATTAACGCTATTAGTCTATAAAGGTGTACAGTGTTAATCGCAATAAAATACTATCTTTGCGCGTTCGGTTAGATTTTTTTGGTTGCTTGGTATGAAAGTATAATAATTTATTATATAGTTTTTGTTAATAACTTAAACTATTATGTTTTTAGCGTATCACGCTTATACCGATACATTAAATATTTCTTAAAACATTTGTTTCAGCGAATGGTGATATATACATAAACAGTGACCCGTCATTGGAATATGACTATGCTTACTCTATGGAAGTATGTATACAAAGTCGCCGACAGCAAGATTGTGGTACCATTACAATCAACTTTGGTAGGTAATTCTTAATAGACCATATTCAATATAATTTTATAAAAAGACTGGTAATGGCAATGATCCCTCGGATTGCTACAATATTTACTATCAGTACACACATTTCAAGGAAGGATGACGTCATAATCCTCGTGCTTTATATGCTAATTTGTCTGGTTCCTAGCTTCTATTGTAAACGTATAGAAGTCATCATTGAATTCATGGACGATGCGATGATAACTGTGTGTCAATCAGATATTTAAAAAAGTGGTTCATCGGGAAATTGTAATCGATTGATTTAATGCTTATAACGTGTAACTTTTTCTTCGAGTGTGTCTTCATGTGTGAGATATTACATTCTGCAAAAGTTGAGTATACAAAGAGGCAATTAAGTAATGTAGACTATATATGATATTATGCTTTTTGCTTAACTACTTTTTGTGATCAGATGGGAATCATAAATCAAAGTACTGAAAGCACATGGAACGGGAAGAGCTTTAACAACTGCATAGCGGGTGTAGAAAAGCGTTAGTATATAGTACTTAAGTCTGCATCGAAATTCATGTGCGAACTATCGTTCGGATTCAAAAACTCACCCTACAAAGAAATTCAACTTTTGACTGCTTTGTAGTTTCGAACAACAGCAGTACCTTCAGAGCTTTGATTTTTTATTGAACAATTTATTTGTAGACCATTGTATCATAATTATGTTTTTAAGATTACCATCTAATAAAGTTTATAAGTTGAGCTGTGGTGATCCGGTTCCTAATTCACTGTTTGTGAAAGTTTGACAAAAATGTCGACTTTTCTCCAAATGTTTAGAAATGGCCGGCTCCCTGTGAAGGGTAAATGAGTACTGGTTAGAATTCAGTAAAGGAAAACCTGCAAGGCGAATAGACCGTTGAGCACATCTGAACTATTTGAAAATGTCGTGTAATCAAACAAACAACTCAATAAGACGAATAATGCCACTCAAACAGGGTTTCAAAATTGCTGTTGTTTACGTCGACTCTTACAATCATAGTATAAATATAAGTAAATAATTTATAAGTCAATGATTTGCATATACAATGTATCGTAGTTATGAATATCGCTACATTCAGAACAGAATGTATGTTCTAGACTATATGTGGGAATGCCGATTATAAGCATAGGATGTACTTAATGCGACAACATTTAGCATAATAACATACTTAATTTTGCGTGAAGCTGAAATGTTAATGAATTAAATGGGTTCGAGCCCAGCTGCCGACCATGTCTCTTTATGTGAGAAAGTAGGCAGTTGCTTACGGAGGATGGAAGTCTAGGGCTGGTTCTTCCCAGGAACGATGCTTGCGTAACTCCTAACTGTTAAAGTGGGCGTAGAACTCAAACAAACAAACAAACAAGCGAGCAAGCAAGCAAGCAAACAAACAAACAAACAAACAAACAATATAAAATAGAAGGCAAACTATACAGTCAACCTTTACGGACGGAATTCATAAAACCTGAATTATTCTTGAACTATCCATGATTAGTAAGTGAATAGTTCATGGAGTATACGTAACTATTTGACTGGGAATCTACCTTAGTATACTAGTATATACGTTCTATATTTAGATGGATGCTTCCAGACGCCAAACTGTAATAACCAGACGGATAACACCTTTAGTGACCAACATGCTATTGGAGACACACTGTTCACAATGACTTACAACAATCCATCAGCTCATTTCTCCGCCATCAGTTCCACGTGGCAAAATTTGCAGTTTGCTATAACGTCTTCTACTCTAGGTGTTGCAACGATAGATGCTTCATCAGGTATTAAATATACAGAACTTATATGGGCATATTGAAAAAGAAACTGAAACTGTATTGATTTGTATGTACGGAAACACAACATTTAAACCATGTAATCACGCAAACCATTTCATTATTGACAATCCAATATCGAAATTGAGACAAATTGCATTTGAATTCAAGCCCACTAGACGTTTTTGGTTATTACACATAGTTAGCTTCAGTTGATTTATTAAATAAAATAATAATAATATACATTTACATTTGTTTAAAGTGGTAAAATACTGTTTGGCGTGTCCCTGAATTAAGGAGGAAATAATCAGACAACATTTATAATGTAGAACATAAATTTACACATATATGCATGTTTAAAGATATTTAAAGTTAACTTTCCGCAATCAGTACTGGTATTCTGATACCAATACTGTACTCTCCTGACATATCATATCTGATCATTGTAACACACAAATATTAATATTACAATAATAGTAATGCCCAATTATCATTCTTTTATAGTTTTTTGTAAGAGTTGTTGCCCTTGTAAAACAAGACAGAAGATTATCTATTTCTAAAGCTATTGCACAATAACCTATATTTTTCTTCATTTAATTTGATTTTTACTGTGTTTTTCTTTACTCTTTGTGGCCCTTTTCTTGAAAAATGGCTACCACCAAAAACTTTAATGCAAATTTGAAAGGACAATAACATGGAAATACATCGTTTCTGAAATAATATCTCAGTAAATCATTTTCAAACATGGAAACTTATAAAAATTATAAACTTATCCAAAATCTACCCGTCAATTTTGGCATTAGGATCTGAAATCTTTGATAAAAAATGTCGATCGTTTGTTTTCCTTCATATGTCTCCATCCCCCGATTTTTAGACGAGAATACAATAGATACATAAAATAATATTTCTTCCATATGTAACATTTCCATGACTGGGAATATGACAGTACACGTCTGCTCTTCAGATAAATTTGTTATCCTTGTTGTATAAAGAATGCAATACTATAATACATATATATATATATATTATTTGTAGGTGTTATTTCCACGACTGGGAATGTTACGGTGTGGCCAGATTATCCTCATTCGACTCACTCAATTGTTGTCACGGTGACAAACCCTGGTCACTCATGTAGTTACAGCTCAACATGCACGATGTCTATGCAGTTTTCTTTTACAAACTGGGTAAGTGTACTGAGTGTCAAACTTTTATGTTTACACTTTTGAATAATAATTGCAATTGTAATAACACAATAAGGAGCAAAAGTATGTTGATGTTGACAGGTTGTTGCTTTGGAGTGGATAAAATTTTAATTCATAGTTAACCATGCAGTGGGGAAATCATGCTGTTGTTAGAGGGTAGTTGTTCCTCAAGAGAGGGCCGGTCTGGAGAGACTGAACGGTAGAGCACAGCAAGCAATTTAAGGTTTATAAAATAAGAAGAAAGGTAGAGTCAGATCGTGTTCTCCTGTCATTTCACAGCCTCTACCTTTAGGTAGTCCTTTAGATAGTGCCGTTGTATAGTACCAGCAGCGTTGGCAACATGTCCCAGATAATCTACTTCTCCGCCAGCGAATACTCACCTTTTCTCTATTAACCTAAAATGAAGTTTGGACTTGTGTCTTCTCCATAAATACACTGGTATAGTTCAGTGCGCTGTCTGATCCTAAGTAAGTTGTTGAGGGCAGTGCAAGCATAAACGATGGAATCTTCAGTAACCGGTTCTTGTTGCATAGTTCCAAGCAGAATATAAAATATCATGGCTAGAATGCCAAAATTATTTTTTCCACTTCACGAGACGGACTATATAGTTAAAGATGCACTAATCATAGTCAAGATGTCTTCTTATGTCTTCTGATGTAGGAATTGTCTTCGTATACGCATACGGAAGGGTGAAAGGCCCAGATATCCTATTCTAGCACTGATCGCAGTTCTGAGTCGTTGACTACTAGTATCTTGTCATCGGAAGAATTTCCATACGAACCAACACTCAACAAAATAAACTTATAGTCAGCATCCACTAGAGCATTCACATCATGGAAATAAGTTATCCAGCTTTGAAACAACGACCAAGAGTCCACATGGTTCTCGATTCTGATTTTTTGCCATCAAAGGCGACTTAAGCGTATGGTAGACCCTTTTAAACTCTGCTTATATGTGCAAACAATCTCCTTCAGTGATATTGTCTGGCACGGCTTCAAGGCTTCACCATGAAAAGAATCTCTCAAAGCAGGTCGGCGTCATACTGCCCAAAGAGGGTACTGTGGACCAGCCAGGTTTTGTACCTAAACCGTTGCGTTCTGGACGCCTCCTCTGCCTTGGACGATATATACCTGGTAACTCGTGGTTCTCTTTCACTCTCCTCTGAACTAGTGGAAGGAGCAATTTATACAACTGCTCTTTTTCTCTTATATGCTGTGTTGTTCCTCTTGATGTCAGTAGTGGAATGGTGATATACTGAGAATTAGATACTTTTTACCCCCAAAACAACAATAAGAATGCAATAACTCGTAATACTCGTAAGAAACTAGAAACTATTTCTAACAACACGTAAACAGGTCGTAACTCATACAGACAGATGATGACCAAAATCGGTCCCGATCACGATGATTTGGAAGCCCAATGGAATACGATCTGTCGCGTTTTGTGACGATCCAATACGATATGTCGCTTTTTTTGTGACGATTCAGTGCAGTGACGATCTAATGCGAGCTGATACGATAATCCCGATTGAAAATTGATCGTATAAACCAAAACATTCTACGATTAACATCGTGATAGTGAGAACCTAGCATTAAATCGCTTTGTAAAATAGTCGTGAGGATCTGTGTACAAATTTGTGCGATACCTAAGGACCCGCAACATAAATCCGCGTACATGACGGAGGTGTCGGAATTATCAATATTGTCGAAGAGAAAAATCGCATACAAATACGCAGAAGTATTGAATTTGGACGGCATTAAATGACAGTGCTTTGCCAGCAGTACAGCAATGCATATGTATGATAGCTATAATCTGACAGTCCATGTTTTAACATCTTGGTCGATAATGCATATGGTTTAAATTTCAGCCAATTTCTTTCGTCAATTTACCGAATTCTATTGAAGTACACGAGGACACTGACATCATTAATGAAGCTCTTATAAATATACTTACCTTTGATTACAACAACCCACTGCACGATAATGTCACGTGTAGCGTCACCAGGAACGACGACGCTAATTTGTTGTACCTTTATCATAATGGAAGCCTCTCTCATGATTGTAAGTAACTATAATTTTGCGGACTCGATCTTTTACTTTCTTCCCTTTCTTAAATGAGTAAGGAGTTTCGTACAATGTTTATGAACATATGAATGAGTTCATTTTTACAAAGCCTGGTTCATTTCGGTTTAATGCATTTACAAAATTCTCTTGAAAATTCCTTATTACCCCGGGATCCAAATCAAAAAAGTGCCAATTATAGAGCTCCTTATTCTTCATTTTATTGAGTAAATACATTTTCTGCATATAGTAGCTCAAGCTCCTCCGTAAATATTATAGTCTGAGCCTTTACTGGGTTATACAACCAAATGAGTACTAGTAATCTGAAACGTAAACATCACTCATGTACTAATAATCCACCTGAACTGATAACAGGACTGATAAGAACATTATCTTACTGGTGTTCAATCACATGTTCTGTAGGGAAGCAGACTTTATTACCCTCTGAATCATGTCCAAGACATGTTCAAATGATTTGAGGTCAGGATATCTGACAAGCTTCACATGCAAGGTATTGGTTATTGAGGCGGACAGTGCGTCGGCGAGCACTATTCTGTATTGGAATAAATTCTGGACTCATCAGTAAACAAAACCCTAATTACGGGGCATCCATTGTACATGGTCACGGGCCCAATGTAGGCATGATCATGGTAATTCGTCGAAGAAACATAAATTGTAGAATATTCATCAATCTTAGCACTATCGTGCAATCTATTATTTAATGTTTGTGTATGTATTCGTAAACGTGTTGCTTTCTGGAAGCTTTTTGTAAGAAAGAACAATTGCGCTAGGCCTGAACATCAATATATCGGTATTACGGATGCATCGTTAACCTAGACCGCCACTATAAAAAATTTGTTACATTTCCTTAGATTTGACACGATTCCACAGTTCAACACAGCTTAGGGGCTGGCCTGTCTATAGGACACGCCTGTCTGTAAGGTACTGACCCCCTATTTATCTCGTCAGGTGTAATCGCCTTTTGAGGGTTTGATCCATTATATTAAATCCTCTCATAAAAGACTGAAATGCATAGTTTAACAAGAAACTCTGAAATTCAGACAAATACACTTAGTGTACATGCCGTCATCATCTTGATTTTTTAGGTTTATAAATTCCCCTTGATTCATGGGTAGCTTTACGTGAACAAATCCATAAATCTTTTATAGTGCAATTTTGGCAACACTTTGAACTTAATTTACTTAAATGACGTCCCTGCACATCTGTCATCGGAGATAGCAACGGCTTTGATAGAATTTGGATAGCATTTCAACGCCGTGATGCAATTCTTATAAATCATCATTTTCTTTGATATCTTCAGCTTATTCTATTAAAAAGTACGATTGTTTGGACCCTGGATGTGGATTTATATGTACTGCAAATGGATGTTTGAATTACGATTTAGATAAAGAGTATGAAATTGAAATCGAATGCGATGACGCGTATGATTCAAGTGTCTCAGCTGTTTTCACGATGAACGTAACGGAAAACCAACCACCTGTTTGGACGAATGTTCCAAGTATGTTTTTTATGATATAACGTTTTTAACATGTTTTACTGTTAGATATATACTAGTGGGTAGTTGACCTTGTTAGTCTTCTAGTCTCTCTGTCGGTAGCAATGTTGTTCTTCGCGAAAAAGGCCAATGAATGAGCGGTGGCACATGATGGCTCTTACACATAGTTTGGAGCAGAAAGGTGTTAGAGCGCACACGGGGAGAAGAAATAAAAAGGCTGAATAAAATGGAAACGCACTTCGCAAACACGATTGAAATCTCAAACTGCGTTCTTTCATGCAGTTCGCAATTAAAAAAACTGGATGAAAATCACCTATAGATAAAAACTTCAAATCGCGTTCAAACCACGTGTTTTGTGATTAAAAGAACAACAACAACGCACGAAAACAACACCATATTCTTTCTGTATGGAAATATCTCTTTTTAACTTTCCATATCGTTTCAGCGAATTCCTAAGTCAAATTAAGTTGTAAATTGCATCTGAATTGTCGAAATTCATACATTTAATAATATGCACTCTTCTTTCAGCAACATTTAAGTAACTTACGACACGAAAACATTTCTGTCAACGATTCGCTGAGTTAAAACAAAATGTGTTCCTAGTTAAAACTGCACTTATTACTAAATTCCTTACAAAGAATCCTAAGATAAGTGGGGATGATCGTTGGTCGAGTGGTAAATCGCTATGTGTCTAGAAAATGTGGCCGCATTTATTCATATTTAAGTTGTTGCATTTCTGGTACGATTATTACTAGAAACTTAGTTTTGATATTATTTTGTGCCAAAGTATATATACCCGAAACCATTTCAAACGTCCATGGATACAGTTGAATACTTTTCCGTTTCGTGAAGGTGATGCCCATTAGACGAAACAAGAGTTATTCGCCTTCTAAGAGTATCATACAAGCCAGTGACGAGTTGTATTTATTGAACTTCGGTACAAACTGTACACAAACATTCTTCTTTGTTCATTTGAGAACATTCCTGAAATGTGAAAAATATGTCGTTCTATTGATTACAGTCTGTGAAACGATTCTTTGTCATTTTTGCCATTTGACATTTTTCTTACGAGGATATAGAATATATATGAAATATCTGGTGGTCTGGTACAAAATATACAGTGTTTTCACTTCCTGACACTTCTGTGTGTTGAAAACGTTACAATACAGCAATGTTATTGTTATATTGAATCCGTCCAACATTAAAATGTCACATTATGATTTTATGAAAGAATGACGTTACTTTCACTCATTGTTTTACTTTGTCTAGAACTATCGTAAAAAAAGATAAATTATAAATGTAGAACTATATAATGAAATGAATACACAGATCGGTCGAGTAATGCGTATTGGCAATTTCCTGTTGGAATATTATATTCAGACACATATAAATATACTTGAAGCTACCAAGACATTGGATTCGGACAGAGTTTCCTATCTGGACCTTTTGTTTTCTATATACTACACTGATGCTGAGAATGAAAGACTTGATTACAATTATTCTATTACCCCGGATCAACCGACCCCGCCTCTTTTCGGATTTGACAGCAGTGGAAATTATCATAGTAAGATTATTTTACACTTAGTCAATTAATTAGCTATAAAGACAAGCATTAATAACCAAATAAACATCATACGAAGGATGTTCGATATGTAATGTGTATTGTACTTTAACACGAAAACAGTTTACACGATTTCACTAATATCGATACGTCTGGATAGCTGTATTCGATACCTTTACAATTGTATATAACTGAATATTAAGTTCAACACAAAAATGTCAAAAATCTTTATTTTTATCTTTATTATCACTCTTTGACCACTGTTGAAAAAAAAGTTGGAAAGCATGTTGAGAATTTTTCAGAAATTTGAGCTTACATAAAAATTTCGTAGAAAACTTGGTCATTCGTTGAGACAAATCTTTAACTAATTGGGGGTAAGTTAATGGGCCCCTTAAGGTATCTTATGTGACAGGTGGTCGTTGGAAAAAGAGATTTGTAAATTACACGCAGACAGTTTAAGATTCTGCAAAATCAGGATGACGGTGACTGCAACAGGATTAACTAATGTCTCCAAAGTCAGAGAAATGATTGAAAGGGATGGCAGATATACGAGTCGCAGAGTTGCCAACTATGTTGGCATTTCACTTTCGAGAGTAAGTTTCATTCTTAATTTTTTTTTTGAAATACGAATTATTAATGCTGTATGGATACCCCCTCTATTGACAGATGACCAAAATGGGTAAGCGTACAATCGGCAAAACAATGCTCAAAAGGTTTCCAAATGTCAACTATAAACACTTTGCAAACATTAATACTGGTATTGTGACTTGGCTTTATTATATCAATAACGTTAGGAAATTTGGAATCAAGATATGGCATTCCAAACGCAGTAAACGTCCTGTAGTTGTCATAAAGACAACAAGCAAAGAAGTCCAACTATGCCATATTTTTCTCATGTGAAGGAAAAGCCAAACAAATGTCTATACCTAATGGCAAACGTGGCAATGGTCGGTATTACCGTGATGTTGTACTTAGAAAGCTCAAGATATATTATCAAAAACGACGTGCAGTCGACGGCTTTCAACATTTTTGCCTTCTCTATGATAATGCTTCAGAACATTCATCTGGCTTTGTAAACTTTTTTCTGAAGTCGGTAACCGTCTTGTCGCACACACCGTACTCACCAGATCTTACTCCCATGTGTCTTTCTCCGTAACCAAAAGATCTGGTCGTCGATATCACCCCAGACAAGCTCTTAGCTTATCCTTAGTGAGTGTATTTGAGGTATATCCAAATCAGCCATCTGTGACTCTTTTCAAAAATGTATTCACAGACTGAAGTTTTGTATTTCAAAACTCGGAAAATACTTTGAGAGGATGGAACCATTAAAGTCATTTTTAAGACATTACACAATACACACAACTTATCGAACATCCCTCGTACGTACATGGGCCCGAGGGCCTTATGAATCTAAAATAAATAAACTCATAACATTTGAAGAAGCTTAAATAAGCGATTACATTTAAAATGTATGGTTGCATATTTCTTGCAATCTGTTTCACTGTCATGAATAATTTTATCGTCCACTAAATCAGTGGGTTAGGAGTTAAGGACCATGTGAAGTCGGAAAATCTTTTCGCGAAAAAATGTGATTATCTTATGCATGAATATAGGGGTCGTAACATTGCTTTGCACGATGAAATAATGGTAAATGGCTATAGAATGATTAACACATTGTGATGAAATGATATTCCGTAGTGTAAAATACTTAGGTCCATATAAAAAAAAAATCCGCTCAGCAAGTCATTGCTTAGTATGTTGAAAAAAGTTCACCGCACAAAAATGTACTGATATTTTCGTTTCTTTACTGCATGAATTTGCGATTAGTTAGTTAACTCGGATTTTGTTGTTTATATTTAGATGATCCAGCTAACGTAACATCACTGGTTCATTTGTGGGATCAAGTAAATAGTTCATATCTGCTGGAGTTTTGTGGAACCGAGAGACGAAACATGGTTTGTTCCAATTTAACAATAGATGTCCGAGGTAAGAAACTACAGCGCTGCTGCATGCATTATGACAGCACACAATAACCCAATATTTGTACAACAAGCGACAGAAATATGTAACTGAAAACTACATCCATGCAGCGACATAGCTGTATGGGTGTATAATAAACATAGGGAAATGTTATAGAACTATACTCTCCGTCAAAAGCAGCAGACAAAGAGTTTTCCATACTGGTCATTGCGATGGACAAGTGTGGACCTTATTGATCCTCTAGATAAGACTTTTTTGTATTTGATTAAAATCAAATTATTACCTGCTTTAAGCTGTACCCGATCTAAACTAAATATTTCTTATCCTCTCTGAATTTTATGTATATAACAACTGATATGTCGTTTACAAAAGTTCTTCTATACAGCAATTGTTTCTGCTAAAAATGTCAAATGCGGACATTTTTAGTTTGATGTACACGCAAAATATAGTGTTCACACAGGCATTAAAGTCCCGCTTCGGTTTGACCATAGCAAGAATTAGGCACTCCCGTTATTGAAAACTTACGAAAGCTCTTTCATGTACGATTGCCAATCGATCGCATTTATATTCTTAACGCGATGAACATTTTGTAGATTATTGTGGTCCAACGCCTTCTTGCAATGATGATTCAGTGACTGTCACCGACGAGTTACCCGTCGGATCCGTATTGCTAACGATAGCTCTTGTTGCTGCACCAGCGGGATCAAGCTACACAAGTCTGACATACGTGATTGTATCAGCAACATCCGGACTATTCAGTGTAGACCCAATCACTGGTAAGTGATTTAAAACAAAAGGTTGACGACAGAGGGTGTTATTGATTAAACATAAGTAGAATGTCTTGAAATAATACCAGAAAGAATAAATGAACCAATTGTAATTCAGACTGAAGAACTGGTTGGAGATAGAAAGCGAAAGTGAGTAAAATATTTTTACAAGCAATATCGGATGACTTATTATTATTATTAAAAATTGCGACTATAGTGATTTCAGTATAAAAGAATTCACGGACCGTAAACCGACATGATTATTAAATGCTATTTTTCAGGAAGTGTTACAACAGTTTCAGCATTGTCTGTGAATAATCCACCGGCTTCACAGACCCATGTACTTATAGCTAACGTCTACGATACTGCAGCGTGTGAAGTTGGAGCATGTTCACTTAGTGTTACTGTAAATTTTACTAATTATGTAAGTTTGTATGAATTATGCATCAAAATATAAAGTTTAAGTATAAAGCAGTTTAAAGTAATTTAAATATAACATTTTGTTACGAAGTTTTAATTATTTGTATATTCTGTGTGTGCTTTTGAATTATAAGCGTATCATGATTATAATAATGCGTGTTGACTAGTTTATATGTCCTGATATTGTGCAGGATATATCTATCACAAACATGGGAAGCGTTAATCTAAGTTTACACGAGGATATCAAGACGGAAGTTACATTGCATACAATAGCAACATCAGACGCCAATACAATAGATGATGTCTATTGTTTCTTAGACAGTGCTAACTCTGTTCCGACCAACAGCGATATATTTTCTGTGGAGGAAACTGACACTTTGAGTAACGGTATGTCACGTTTAATAATCGTTGTTTAGTCAATAATGTCATCTTGCTTGCCTGGTACTATTAATTTGCGATTGTCCACACTGTAGAAACTCTCTGTTACGTTTACTTTTGGTGAATGTTTACATGTCTGAAGACATTGCATCTGTAATGCTCATCCACGAGAAGGCTGATCGTCTGAAGTTAAATAGCTCGTAATGTAAATAGCTGATAATATATTTATTTTAGTCTCAGTTTCATATCAATATACGATACAATGATAATATAGAGTATCAATAAATGTATGCAATAATTCTAAAATAGAATAATAGAATAGAATGTTAGAGACTGTAAAATCATGTTCTGTACATCTTTTTACATTATAGAAGCTAAGGTTACCATTGCTAAACTTAAATTAACCCAAATATATGTTATACTTTAAGGACAAAATAATTTAAATGGCCACTGAAACTTTCACCTTCTCTTTCACACCTTTGGTACTAATACATTGTAAAGATCTAAAGCTCTCTGTAAATATCGGTTTCCTGAATTTATCGGGCCTTTTTGCGCTGATTATGTCATTTGTCAGGGGTTATCAATTCTCATTACATTATATACGAGTATGTTTGGTTTATTTTTCACATCTTCGTTTTGACACTTTCCTTGCATCTTGCAAGTTGTTTAAAAGTTCACTTGTGTGTGACTTGCTTTGCGCTAGTTAAGTATTTTCCATTGTTTCTGTTTCCTTTGTAACGTGTTTGTGCATTTTACAAATTAGTTCAGATATAAACTTATAAAATCAAATCGTTGCAGTCTTTCAAATTATCAGTAAGGAAAATCCAGGATTTGATTATGATGTGCGAACACCTTACACCATAGCTGTGACTTGTAATGACAGTTATGGTTCCCAAGACAGTGCGAGCATGACGCTTCATATACTGGAAAATCAGGAACCAACGATTGATAACCTCAATGGTAAGTTATGTACGGACTGTATCACAATTTACATGTGACTTATTGTATTTGATTAAATCAATATTGCAATGCATACTACGAAGGCGAAGACATTTTGAAATTTTAACCCAAACATCACACTATACTAAATATCAATTATGTTATAAGTGTAAGGAATTATCAAAACAATTTTGAATGAGATTGGTTGAATGATACTGATCTCATCATACTAATGTTACCGTACAGTAATACTTACGTTTGATGAAATTATTTAAATGAATACGACTCAAAGGCCTGTTTCAAAGAAAAAGCCGAAATTTCTTAAAAATAATTTCTTTGCAAATTGTGTGTATTTCAAACATTTGCTATTTACAACTGACAACAGATACCAAGGCTATAAATAGGATTATTAAGTTAACAAACGGTCATTTTATCAAAGATGTGTAAGCCTTCAAAATGGGTCCCGCATATCTTACAGACACAGCTTTCTAATATATGAACAGCATTTAAACTTAGTCGTATTTTAGGCCTTTAGCAATCCTTAAAATCCGAAGGTCCCACTGCTGAACTTTTTTCTTCAGCCGGTGACATTATCAGTGTTGATCCGATGTTGCACTTTTCGGGGGCCACGATTTTTACGTTACAAACATCTGACGCTGAAGGCGATAGTCTTAACTATTCTTGCTCTGTGAAAAATTCATTTGTACCTCTTCACTGTCTCACAGGTAAACCTATTAGAATTACCAACGAGTCATTTTGTATATTAATAGATCATTAAATAACTTTAGCAAATGAGCGACAATGTCAGTCACAAAGCACGAAACAGTGATTTTGTTTTATACTTGAATACTTGTACACGTCTTACGATTCTTCAGTGAAACTATTCAAGATTACTTCAATTACAGAAACAGTACTTTCTTCAAGAAATTCTTGTAAATCTATTTTATAGTCGTTTTTTTATAATACCATTGGAGATTGTATTAAATTGTTTACTAAGACGACGTCATATCTCACCGTATACATGTGTGCATAACTACTCAGCAGACGTAAGCTTATGTACATGTAGTAATAATTAGTTTTTTTTTCACTTTATTGCTGGAGGTCCGTCATGTTGTTGAGCAATTTGTACGTACAATAACAGGTCATAAAATAGACAGAAACATTTGTCTGTTCGACAGATGGTGTTGTGTCGATGAGACGGAATGTACAAGTCCCTGAAGAAGATGGAATAGATTATAACATAACATTATGTATTGAAGACATAGTCCATTCTCACAGTTTATGTGAAATACTAACAGTAAATTTTACAAGTAAGTTCTTGAAAATACTATAAATTGTAATTTCATACGTTTGGTACTCCCAAAGGGTACTGTCTCGGCTTTATACATGTAAAATGATCAAGCAAACAACAGTCAAGTTAAAAGAATTCACATTTGAAATGAATATATTAATATTTAAAATACCGTAAGTGCCTATTATAGTTGTAAACGAGTGTTTTCTTATTTTCGAAGCTAATAAGACGAATCCAGTACTGGACAATCTTCCTGCAAGTGTAAATATTGCAGAAAATGAAGCAGTAGGAACAAATGTTTTTAATGTGACAGTAGATGATCCTGACGTCGGTGATGTTCATATATTCTCAATGGAAGCTTATCCAACTGGAACATCATTTAATTTTGACAGAAATAGTAAGTAACCTAACTGGTAATTACGAAAGACCGGTGGTGACATTTCAACTTCAAGATTCCACAATTTCAAAACATGAAATAATGAAGTTGAAATCGAAGAAAAAACGTGAAAATCGTGATTTCACGATTTCAAGATTTTTCTTCAAAATTTCACGATTTCATGATTTCACGAGTTTTTTTCGATTTCAACTTCTTGAAATTGTGAAATCATAAAGTTGAAATGTCACCACCGGTCTTTCGTAGGTAATTCATATTGTAGAACTCCGACATGATATGGTAAAACTCGTTATTTGTAAATAACTGGCTTATTGACGACATATCCAATGATCAATAATTTCATGACAAGTATTATGTTGTTGCATATCTGAAACAAATTTCTCACTAACAAAAAAATAGGCATGACCGTGGTTCAGTTGTTCTTGCTCTGGACTTGTTACCTGGCGATCTATTAAATAATGTATATATATACATCAATAAAAATTTAGAAACACGTGTAATTGAAAAACGAAATGAATCTGAAAAGTTGAAACAGTTAGAAGTTGAGCTTGATGAGTACTGATGAAAAAATAAGAAACATACAGTAAAGGATAATTTGTTCACTCATACAGTACAGCTTGTGTTCTTTCGAAGCTTTTATGATTAAAATAAGATATTAAAATTTCGAATAAATATGTACATTCGTGATATCTCTTTCAGGCGGTGAGCTAACTTTGCAGTCTGGACTAAATTACGAAGCAGAAACTTCTTACTCGTTCGTATTTAGTGTGAGAGACACTTATTTACCAGGACTGGAAGAAAAAGTACTGACAGTTAATGTAACTGATGTGAACGAACAACCGACCCTATATCTAGGTCAGTCTTCTTTCAACACACATGAAGAAAATGTAAGTATTGCTTATGATTAATCTGAACTTTCAGGAAAAGTCACAGTTGAAAGTAAGATCGCATGGAGAATAAATACGGAATGAAATAACTTGAACCAAACGAATTAAACGAACAACTCAGTTGCATACGCTGGTTACAAGACAAACTTACACGTCTATACCAAAAAAAGGTAAAAATGCAAAAAATCAAGACTTTAAAACCTTCAACTATGAAGCATGTAGTAAGAGAATCCGTCTATAAGTCAAAGACTTTCTACATTTCATTTCTTACCTGCATAGCAAACAACATAGACGTACTTGACGTTTTACATGCTAGTTTTTTAATTATCTCGATGAAAAAATATGCACAAGAATCTTCTTGTATAATGTATTTCAAGTACTTGTTCCTATTTCAGGTTGGGTATCAAGTAGCAATAATTCCATATAATTGTACTGACCCAGACAAAGGACAAAATTTGACTTTGTCAATCACGTCTGGATCATATGCTAGTTATTTCTCATTGGATTCATCTGCCAACCTTACATTTAGTCAAAATTGGGATTTCGAAACGGGAAGTCTTCCACAGACGACAACCTTAGAATTAACCTGCGACGATGGCAATGGTCTCAGTGACGTAGCAAATATCGTCATTAATATAGATCCGAAGAACGAGTTCGCTCCAGTTTTAAATACAGTCGCTGAAAATATTACAATTTATAGCAACCAGACATTGGTAGATTCGCTGCTGACGATAACTGCGACAGACGCAGACTATGGGCACAGTGGAGTATTTGATTTTCAGATTATAGGCTCTGGTCAAGGCATTAATAATTTCACAATAAGAAGTTCGGGCGACAACAGTGTTGACTTGTTTATACGACATTATTTCACTTCTTACTACAATCACACTTTTGTTCTCACTATCGAAGTTTCTGACATCGAAACCGAGGCTCTGACGGCATCAGTGTTTGTCACTGTTACATATATTGCTCCTGAATTGCCCATACCAACAAAAGAACCAAAGAAATGTCTCTTATGTACCAACGAGGGTGTAACAGTTGTGTCAATTTTGTGTGCTGAAGGGTTCTTATTTCTTGTAATATTTTGCCACGCCTCGAAAAGAATGAAGATATGGGAAATATGTCAACTGAATCCAAAGCCAAGAAGGTATGTACATTGCAACCACTCCAAAGCAACACCCATTGGAAGTAGCACAATTTATTTGTTAGTGAAGGGAGATTGTTGATCAAGAGAGGGCCGCTCTGGAGTGGTTGTATTTTGTTTCATAAATAAGGAACTGCTTTCAAGTTTAGATATTATCTCTGAGAAGACCACACAATGGCAAAAATGATCTGTATTTCAATTAACTGGATGCTTTCTTATATTTCCAAAGATTCAGCAACGAACACTTTCTCATTAGTAATTTGCCAAAGCCTTACCTAGTATTTTGTTATATTTGAAATAAAAATTAATGCATGCGACATTCATAACTTCATATCATGAAAAAAAATTAAATTACTTTAAAATATTGCCATAATATTAATTGAAAACAATACAGAGAATACGTTAATTATGCAGATCTGACAATAAAGACAACCGAAGAAGACATCGGGAAGGGCCGAGAAAAGACGAAAATAGGTATGGGTGTTCTAATTAAGATAGCTAATGCATTCTATAACTGACAGTTCGGCCTTTGTTTGTTTGGGTTTTACGCCCCTTTTCAACAGCCAGAGTCATATGAGACGGACAGTTCAACTAACCATCGTTCCTGGGAAGAACCAGGACTAGACGCCCAAGCAACTGCCCTCTTTCTCACAAAAAAGGTCGGTTTCTAGGGTCGAACCCACTCAAATTCGGAGATTGAAATATAAACACAGAAAGGCATGTGTTAACAATTTGTTCTGTCGGCGAAAACAATGTATTCATGTATGTTAGTACAATTGACTAATCCTTACTAATTCGTAATAAGTGATGGCAATATGAATACGTACACAGCAAACTTCAGATACGGATGTTGACGAAAGTGATCTGTCACAAGAATATTTATTTCCTAATGAAAATATACCCTATAATCGACACTTTTATTATTAAAATCATTTTAATTGCTTAATTATCAACTGTAACAACGTACAAGGCTTATTAATGTAATGATTTTACAAGATTTTAATACTTTTTTATATAAATAATTATAATTTCAGCTATGGACTAGGTTCAGATATGCTATTTCGAGCTATCCCAAAGGACAAACCACCACCAAAAGGTGTTTATCAAGCGCCCCCAAAGTTGTCAAACGAGCCCCCGCCAGCTGCGAATTATAAACCTCCAAAGTCAACTATAAGTCTTGAAAGAGTTCCAGATCCTACACAGCCTCGAGCGGACGATCAAATCCGTCAAAATGCCATCTCTCCATCAAATGTTACATTTTTCCATCCTATTGATGATCCCAATGTTATATCTAAAGCAGGGCTAGCATCAAATCTTCCAAAAAGTAGGAAACGACGCCACCCCCATCCCTCCCTATTTCAAGATAACAACAATGTTCCGACTGATACTGCCGCCTTATCGTATAACCCTACAGAAGATCCTAATGAGTTCAGACATCCAAAGCCGAATATGTCAAATGATTTTGAAATGTCAACGCTCAGTCCAATGTTTGGACGACCTAAGGACAGCATACTATATAGGTAAGTTAATTAAGATGTATGCATTTATTATGCCAGTCACTGAAACATTTGGTCTGAATCCATCCATGGTAATTGAGCTTACTCTTTCTACATTAATAGCCTCGATTTACGTGTTGGAAGGTCATTACTAAGCTTCCAATCTTCAGTCAAGCTCGTCCATTTGGCGCAGTAGGCAGGATTCCAGACATATGATAAAAAGTGTAGACGTGTTTCTTTGTTTATTGGCTTGTCTGAAGACAATTGCTTCAATACATTTTGTAGTTTGATTCACGGATTAAGTACATACATAGCAACATTCAGTAACATTGAATCCAACGTTTAGATTTGTACATGAAAGATAGCTGACAAAATGCTAGTAAATGAATCAGACGTGTCTATCATAAAACACAACAAAGACAATGTTACTAAATTATAATTTAACTGATTGTTTATTTTTCAGTGATGATTCTCACAATGCAAGAGGTCTGGATTTCTGACTTGGTGAATACAAACTGTGTATGCGTTTTAGTGCTGATGAGTGCGGCTGTGGTATTAGATATAATGCTACGATTGCATAACTCTCTTTTATCCTTAGTCGAGACATACTCTTTGTTGTGACATTTCCGTACATAAGAATTTATTGTATAAATACGTTTTTCGCTATGTGATGTTTATCTTAATGTGGTTAAGATATTAAGTAGAGGATACGTGTAAATTGTTGAAGATGAAGGTGGTAAAAACATAGATATAAATGTAGGAATTCTATAATGTTTTAATATATTTTAATTCAATGCAAACTTTAAATATGGAAATAGAGCAAGGATTATATATCGTTCAATACCTTTTTGGTCATAACGACGTAACGATTCAATCTCTGTCCAAAGTTGTCGTTTCTTATCATTCTTATATTTTTTGTCATCATTTGAAAAGTTGTTAAAAAACATGTAACCGAATCTCCGTTTGTTTCCAACAGAAACTCAAATGCACGATTTTGTTTTGCTTTGGGTGTGAATTTGTTGTCCTAATTATTTGTTTCCAGATTTGAGTAAGTTCCTTATTTACTTAATATAAACGAGTATGATTCGTCAAGGTGTATCCATTATTTATTAAGAATTTAAAAAAAATAAGAACGTATAAACAGACATTTCCACTTCTGTATATAATTTTTATGAATACTATTCCAATCAGTGTGTCCCATATACATTAAGTTTTATGAATGGCTGTTTATTGATATAATGATTAAATTTTCTTCAATTATAATATTAAAAGTTTGTGTATAAAAATCCATTGGCCTAAAGAAGTGTTATGATTCTATAGTTATGCAGATTTTCCTTGTGGTTTGAACTTTTTAAGTCAGTTTTTTTAGGGAAATATTTCGAATTGTCAAAAGTAAATGCCCAATATTGTTTTGTATTAAACTTTGTCATTTTTGTCATAAGCACATTTTGATGAATTCAATTAAAAGAAGTATGTACGGGTATAAAAATAACGGTAACGGGACTTGAGTGCCTATACTTCGTGTCAGTCCTTTTTGAATATTCAGTTAGATTACGTCAAGGGGAGATAATGCTTACAATCTTAGTTCACAATTTTTGAAGATCTAAAACTGCACGATTTGACAAGTTTTTGATGAATGACGATATTTTTATGAGTGAATGAGATACAATTTATACAATAACTGTCGCAGCAATGTATGAAATATGTTTATTTTGAAGCACCTTTGTAACAAACCTATTCGAGGACAAATTGGACGCTAGGAATAAAATTATATATTTCAAACCAAGTCTAGTGCAAACAAATGTATTGAGCTTTCCATATTCCATATTTGGTTAAGCATTTTTTCCCCCTTCTATTTGTACAAGACTTTACATTACGTTTGACGCTTGTGATCATGTACTAATCTGATACACTTTGCCTTTTTCATATATTTTACTACATACCACGACGACAAAAAGCGGTTATATAATAAAAAATAGTATTTTTGTTGAGTACGGGAATGAATGGTGTAATAATTATGTTCTAATATTGATATTTTCATTTAATTTTACTTGGCCGTTAGGTACAGGTATATTCGTAATTATATATTATATCATAATTCAACAGAATGGACATAATTTGCTTGAGTGACATTATAAAATGGGAGTTCTTTAATTAATTCTAAACGGGAAATTCGATATTCATAATACATTGCTTACAATTGTTTGTGGTCATCCGGTTTGGACGTCTATTGATTTAACTACTGAAAAGAAATTATATATTTATGTACAAGTCGCCGTTTCAGTCGGCCTGTTTTGAAAAAAATAGATCGACGTCAAATTAACCAGTGGTATGACATTATGAGTTATGATTGAAATTAGTGTGAAATATTTGACATTACAGAAATAAAATATATTTCATACTTTAGTTAGTGTGATATGGGAAAACAATACTATGACAGTGCGTCTGTTTATACTGGCAGTAGATGTTACAATTACAAGATGAACGGAAACTTTATTTTCTTTGTGATATGTGCACTGATAGGAAATACAAGTAAGAGTTTTATTTAAAAAAGGTCATATGAGAAACAAACAATGACTATTTCAAAAGAGGCATTTATTTTCAACAGTCAAAAAAATAGTGTTTGTTCACTTGTTCATAACAATAATTCAATTTTCACTCTATAAGGACAAGCCGCGACAGTGGTCGCTGGATTTGCTACACCGGTCATAGCAGGTCATACATTTCCGTGAAAATGTGACATTTTCCAAGCTGTCGGTTCCTGGTTAGGATACAGTCTATGGAAACTGATTAGGTGATTCGACCGTCGTGTATAACTGAAAAAATGTTTCCATTTAAAAACGAAAGGATTGGCTGGTTGTTGCTGATAAAAGTTAGTTCTGATACCATATTTAAATTTGTCTTTTATTTCGTCTTGTTGACCATTCTAGTCATGGAATTGTCCTCTTTTAAAGTCAACAGTTAGTCTGATGACCCATGTAATAACTTGGACTACTTATAACTTCGTTCCATAGGCACTCGATTACGTGATTTGTTTACGTTTACAGACGTTATTTTTCATTTCAATTAATCAAACAACGCAAATCTTCAATTTTTTCCCATATTGAGTGTAAAGAAAAAAAAATGTAGTGCTTTCCTTCTAATATGCACGAGCTTTTCGGGAACCTTGCTTTCATTGTAATCTGCCCAGAATTTAAACGTTTTGACAGCTTTTAGAAGGAAAGCCTGGACCCACATTAATTTTTGTCACTTCCGTCAATCAAAAAATGGCGAATGCACTACCTCGGTGTATTTTACATAGGCACTCGATTCCGTGATTTTATACGTTTACAGACGTTATTTTTCAAACAACGCAAATCTGTTGAAAGAAAAATCTTCAATTTTTCCTTTATTGAGTGTATAAAAACATAGGCACTCGATTTCGTGATTTTTATACGTTTACCGACGTAAACTCGCCATCTTTTCGATTGACGGTAGTGACGAAAATAAGCATGGGTCCCGGGTTTTCTTGTAAAAGCTGTCAAAACGTTTAAAGTTGGGGAACACTGCAACGAAAGCAAGGTTCCCGGAAAGCACGTGCAGATTAGAAGGAAAGCCGAGACCCACGCTTATTTTCGTCACTACCGTCAATCGAAAAGATGGCGAGTTCACTACCTTGGAGTGTTTTATACACTCAATAAGGGAAAAAATGAAGATTTTTCTTTCGACATGTTTGCGTTGTTTGATGGGTGAAATTGAAATTTAACGTCTGTAAACGTATAAAAATCACGAAATCGAGTGCCTATGTATAAAAACACCAAACTATTGCAATCGCCATCTTTTCAATTAATGCTTTCCGGGAACCTTGCTTTCGTTGTAGTGTTCCCCAACTTTAAACGTTTTGACAGCTTTTACAAGAAAACCCGGGACCCATGCTTATTTTCGTCACTACCGTCAATCGAAAAGATGGCGAGTTCACGTCTGTAAACGTATAAAAAATCACGAAATCAAAAAGCTAGGAAATTTAAAACATTCAGACTGTTTTAAGACATCTTAACAGTTCGTGTCATAACGGTTGATGGAACAAGCCGATTTATAGTGAAAAACCCCGATTTTACAATGGACTCGCAAATGTGTACATCAAGATCACGTGACAATTCTCTTGAACAATCCTCCGCTAATATGTCTTTCAGTAATGACCAAATGCGAAGTATTGGTAAGATGCAAAACGTTTTCGAGCTTGGCATGACATACTTACTGAAAGTAATGTCGGAACTTGATTTTTCCATATGAGACAAGTCACATTGTTAATGCCATATAGTTGCTGATATAATATATACCGAAAAGCTCTTCAAAACAACCTTTTAATAATATATCTTGATGATGACCACATATCAGCCATAAAACACAATTTATGGTTAATACAATACATTATAATGCTACCTGACATTAAATACAACAGCATACTCTTTAAATAGCTGCATTCAGTGCAGGTGCCAGTTATCAAACCAAGAATTGTGAACAGTTCGTCATTTTCTTTTTTTTCTTTTTATTGTTTGTCAGCATTCATACACCTTTTTCTGATGCATATTGAAAATAAAGTTTATTTAACTTCATGTAGAACAACTGTATTAAAGTATACGGTCCGGTTTGGTACGTGCTAATATGGAATTAGGCCGTTTCGGTATTGGGCCGTTTTTGAAGGGGACCGTTTTGATCCGCATTCTTCGGAAACGAGCCGTTATAATTATAACGACGACATTTACCGATCTCGCTACGGAACATACCGACATCGCACGATTTCGCTGAGTTCCATTACGATCCTTCTGTCTTAACGTCAAAATACCTTTCACACACTGAATCGACATAATATTTGCGATCAATTTCACAATAATTGTAATTGACAGCTTATTTCAGAGCAAATTTAGTGTACCGCCATTCTGTTCTCTGCACTTCGACGGGAAAATCCCACATTCTATTTTTAGAATTTATCGAACTAGCCTTAGCCGATAGTATCGATCGATACGTGTTACGGATATAAAGCATTTACATTTACATATCATGTCAAAAAGTCACATATAACACACACACAACAATAGTAGTTTAATGCAAATGCATGCATACGTCTGTAGAGAAATTACTGACCTACTGGTATTGAGCGAAAGCCGAAAGTAGAACTATTTTACGCTAGTTGGTTTCCGTCCCCAATCTTACAGCGCGCAATTGAGTGGGAGTGGGAACGGAAACCATGACATTTACGGAGCTCACGGCATTTTAGTAAGTCATCGATAGCAAAAGTGAGGTTAAACACTCCCTACTTCTAGAATTTGGAATTTTGATACAGTAACTAAAGAATAAAATGACAAGATTATTCAAAGACTACAAATAGCATACAATGCACTGCAGTATCGAATGTCCGACCAACTTGTAGATAAAAGAATTATTGTACAAGCCTGATTAGTTGCATTGTTCCGTGGCCTGGTAATAAAACAAAAGGTATTCATTCGTAGGTAATTACGGTAAGACTTTATGACACACTTTATATTGATTTCAATTTCAAGTTATTATTCATAAGATAATGTACTCTTGAATTGGTAACAAATTAACAATATATAAATCCAAGTACTTGCCTAAACATAGTTTTTAAACTTTAATGTACTGTGCTGTGCTATTGTAAATTTCTCAAATCTACTATACTTGTCATATTAAACTTAATCGACTGTTTTGTTTCACTGATTACATTTCTTAAATAAACTGTATTTGTCGTATCTTACGCCTACATTAATTCTACGTTTATTTATATTATCGCTTTCATAATTATATTTGTGGTTCGTCCATCGCTCAGCAAAGACGACCACGACTTCTTTGACTAAGTAGTTGGTCACAGAAATACCTCCCACACGTAGGGCATCTGTGTTCGGTACAGTTACTGTATGTTTCGGTTGTTGTGGTGTTCGCCGCTCTCGCCTCCTTTCACATTCCTCAATGTATGTTATCTCCGATGATTTGAAACCTTTGGCAATGCGGCTAAGCCAGATAGAACGGTCTTGAGCTATTTCTTTCCATGATTCTGTAGGTATACAAAAAGCCTTTAGTAAGGCATTCAGTGTGTCTGTCAGTAATGACCAAATGCGAAGTATTGGTAAGATGCAAAATATCGTTTCGTGTACCTTTTCCTCTGACACCCAGTTGATATCGAGCCAGTCTGCAAAATTTATCGTATAATAAATTCAATTAATGCGACTTCCAAATCTATAGATAGTAGGATAGCCATACGATCTGGCGATATAAAGCACAACGCAAATATAACCGAGAGGACCCCATGGTCGAGTGGCTATTGTCTATGGCTAGTAATTGCTATCTCCTTATTTCTGTTAGTTTGAATCCCACCCGCGACATTGTTTCACATGTGACGACGCTGTCGAGCTGATTTAGTTCTACCAAGATCTCCAACGTTCATGCTGAAATAATCGTTAATTGACCATAGCTCTAAGTGCGACATTGATCTCCGGTGAAATAATACTTCGTACTGAAAATTAATAAGAGAACTATTCGTGAAAAAGCACGCACATGAATTTAAGTAGCACTTTTCCAAGAATACTACATTCTCCAAAAACTCAACAACCCAAAACGTTTAAACATTCTATTAAGAGCTGTAAATGACCGTCTGAGTTATTGAGATATGTCAATGCTAAGTGATCGGTCATATTACCAGACAGCAATGTAATGAAAGAGTCACTAAGTAGGTAAAACTAACTGGTCCGCAAGATAAAGTCATTTCATTCCGATATATCGCATGTATTCTTCGTACACATTGATGCGCATTTATATATCCGTAAAGACTCAAAAGTTTCTACCTTTTTTTCGAATCCGGTGATTTTGAAAATTGTTAATGAAGGGATATTATATTACAGTATTCTATACTCAGCCTATGTTTGTCGCTCACGCTGTATAATGTACATGTTGTAGCTTCGCTAAAATCATGTTAATTAAATCAAAATAAAACTCAAGTCATATATTCCTATAACAATGTAGGCCTATACTTAGTCTAGTACATGACCGTGAATATTACAACCAAGGCAATCTTAATAGACATTTGCGGTTTAAGACGGTGGTGGACATCGGATTTGGGATTAAATTCGGGGCTCATCTCAAAATTATTGATACATACTCTTGTATAGGAAAAGTGTTACTAATTATTGTGTTTGCATGTCAACTCAAAAAAATGTTTAATTTACAATTTTATTAATTTTCATAAGAACTAGAACCAAATCGAGTATACGCATCAATTTCGGTACTTTTTGTAATGAATCTGTTATACGACTCTTGGTTGTCCCGAATTTATTCTGCCAGAGGGTGTTTCTACTGTCGCCTGCGTCTATCTGGTACCTGTCGTCAACGTGGCTCTTTCCCGTCACTGGCATCGGGCGACTTTGCATTTTCAAGTGACTCCTAAATTGGTACATACTCAAAAGCTCTAAGCTGATTCTATGAGAATGTAATCGTAAACAGAAATGCACATTCATGAACAAAACTACTTACGTCTGTATTTGTCATATTGTTAAAATCAGACTTTGTTAATGAACAAAATACAAGTAAATTCATTCAAAATGATCACGAATCTAGACTTTTTATAGTTGTAGTGTAATTTACCCTGACAATGATAGCAACATACCTAAATATACGTATCATATATATTGTAGGACATCTGAATGATGCTCATGTGTTTGGTTTAATGCGCCACATTAAAGAAACTGAGCTACCTTTTCCTACTTGGAGACAAAGTAGGGAAACTTAACATCATACCCATGACTAAACTTCGTCTAGAAAATTAAAGGCTACAAACCGAGATTTGTACCCGTCCGTACACATGGTGCTCTGTGTATTCGCTTGTATCTACAGCTACAGCTGAGCGATGGTTTATTGATATGCTACACCAGAAACACTATGACAACAAGTAGATTGTCAAGCTTAGGACTAAATGTTTACACTGAAAAACAGCTGGACTCTGAACACGTTCTAGATGTAATCAGCCGAAAAAGGAATCGTAAAATTACACTGATATTCGATTAGAACTAAATACATTTCGTCATGTGTTTTTGCGTAAATATTGAAGGTTGCTGTTCGCATTTGATATCTGTGGAAATAACAGACATGCGACCTCGTATGCAGTTAGATTTATTGGTCTAATGAATAGTATGTACATGCGAATTATTTGCCAGTGTTAAAAAAATATCCTCAGTCGAAAGGTATTGCAGTGTGTGGGGGCAAAAAAATCATGGAAGATTTTACGAACTTGAAACAGGCATAGATTTTCAAGCGAAAATCTAAAACGCACTTGATCCGAGGTACATAATAACCCACACGAGCATTCAAACATTTTGCGTACACACCATTATTGGTCAAGCTACGCCCCTGGAAGGTACCGAAAATTAAACAGATATATTCGACAGTATCGTCTTTATGTTTAGCTCAAGTGTTATAGATTAGTAGGAACAATATGAAGACATCGTCGGGAAAGTGTTACCACGTGTAGTAAATATTCGCCGGATCGTGTGTGCCGGAGAAAAGCAAATCGGTTTAATTCTGTAAATATGGCTTGATATTAAAATAACATGCAAGTACTCCAATGTGATTCATTTTCATTATAAATGTGAGACGACCCCTTTAATTTAATCCGAAGTTCAACACCGTCACCGTCTTAAATCGCAAATGTCTATTAGGACTCCGAATATCATATTGCTTGGGTGATATAGTAGATGCAAACTGAATGAAAAACGTCGAATCATTAATTATTTGGAGGCATACACATACACACTAATATAAGTAGTTAAGGGAAGAATTCCTTAATAAACGTATCAAAAACATCCCATCTTCCCCAAAAATACTAAATTCCCATTACCCCTAACTCACTACCCTACCTACATATTAGCCCCTACAAAAATGAGCGACAAAAATCTCTCGGAAGGTATCTCCATGGAGCTCCATGGGTACTGTAGTTTGTCGACCCAAACCCAGATTAAATCTACGGCAAACAATAAATGTATGACATACGCAAGAGTTAATACATTACAATTACAGTAAATATTTTAGTTGCTGCCAACGATTTAATTGCTTCAATGTCATCCAATTTGTACCAATACCATTTCATATATCAAAACAAATAAACCAGGTCTCACTTTTCACTTATAATTACATCATGTTCCTTATAGGAAATCATAGTAACAACATTAAAAGCATTGCTTTTACATTGAGCATAACTTGTGTTCACAAACAATTCTATATACATGTTCTTAGCAAAATGTGACAAAACGATGCTACACGACACGACACGGAAGGTTAAGAAAAAGGTATGAAACATCAAACAACATAAAACGATATGAAATGACACGATGTGTCACATCACAGAACAAAGTAATACAGCAACCGATTAAAATGTTAACATGGAATCAACAATATCACAATATTCTGACTACTTAATATTCTATGTTAAACTATAATTCTTCAGGAGCCTTATCCGTGTCAATAAATCCTGGAAGTGTATCACTGAGTGAGAATGACGATTCAGCACAGACTCTGGCGAGTGTTTCCATATCTGGCTGTAGCGTTCTTATTATTTTCAATTGTGGGTGTTCAACAAGTGGACTTGTTTCTGGATTAATATCCTACGATGGTTCAAGTAAGTAACCAGCAAATGTTTGTAGTCGTAGGTTAGGTTTGTTCGAAATAATCAATGATTGTTTTTAAAAGAATGGATTTTATTCGCACAGTTGCATTTATTCTGAGATGGCCGCATGCACAGATTTAACTGTATTGTGCTTTGAAGTATTCATTTCATCGGCGGGGTTATCATTTTCTGTTGCTTATATCAATCTCTCCATTATATCAAACGGTATCATTATCAAGTTTAAGTTTTTATTAAAATAATTTGAACGATCGACATTTAAGCTACCCAATTGCATATCTTCACAATACTTCAGTTCACCAATATCTGTCTAATTTGTTGTAGATATTCTGAAAGCAGCATGCTCAGATACTTCCTGCGGAACATGTTCATCGTGTTCAAGTTGTTCGACATCTAACGGATGCTTGACTGGTCCTACAACGTATACAGTCACAGTATCGTGTAGCATTTGGTATGTTTTATTTACCGATACCGATTCAGATTCTCTGACTATCACGGTGACTGAAGAGACGCCAACACTTACAATAAGCTTAGCAGGTATTGTAAAATTCAAAATGTTTATCATGTGGTACGTAACATGAATAATACCATACCGTACAAACAACAACAACATTCATTGTATGTTTAAGCTGATGTATTATGAAATAACAGCGATCTGCCTAGTTTTTGAAAAGAAACTATTCAACAAATATAAAAGATAGAAGTGTATCTGGCAAATAAAGAGAAGAGATACTACAACACAAGTACATATCGATGTAAGACATGCTATATATACACTCGGAGGTTGAATTTTCAGTCGTGTCAATTTGTGACCGTAGCTTATCCATATAAAGCATGACTACATGTGGTTGATCAGATGATTCAGTTAGGATATATCTACGCGTGCACGTTTGTTGGAAACATGACGTATGGTAAAAAGTTCCAGTCCTGGCTGTATCATAATACTGATACAAGAGCCGATTGGTATATGAAGGAGGAACAGGTTCTAGTAGCTGATACGGGACATTTTTCTCATACTTTGTAATATATATGCAAGACATACATGGGAATGTAAAGAAATTCATCATATCATATTGAATAAGCGTAGCACATTATGTTTAAACGTATGATGTAGGGTAGATTTGTTTAATAAGAAATATTGTTGTTTAGGTTCAGCATCTGCTACTAATTCGATGTCTACTGGAACTGTTATTGCAACAACATCTAAGTCTTCAGGTCCAGATATTGTGCAGTACGTGAAACAAACGTCTGTGTCCAATTCATATTCTTTGGGAACTGCGAATTTGTTTGAGCTTAACACAGGTAAGTTGCATGCCATTTTGATGTATTAGTATATAAACAGTCATGTATATATCTCATTAGTTTGTTTATCTCATCAGCAAAATATGTATTTTTTTTATATGTAAAAAATACACAGGTCCTGTAGAGATTGTCATGATGAACCAAAATATGAAGTTTGGTGATTGCAGGTGGTAGCGTTTGATTTAATAGGCAAGGTTAAATTTTGGTGCAGACAAACAAAGGGACGTAAATCTACTAAAAAATGATCGATTCACAAAACCCTGACTATATGTCGAGGGCTCAGCGCAACACTGTAGTAACTTTTTCTCATTTCAATATGAGTTACTACACTGTTGCGTTAAACCCTCGATGTGCTGGTGAACTTTGTGACAATAATTCTATCAAAGTTTGGTAAAAATCCTTTGAGAAACACAGAAGTAGTTGCAAACAAAATAGTATTTCTCTATATATTACATATGCACAAAATAAACAAAGGGCCATAATTCCGACAAAATTTATCGAATCATAAAACCTTTACAACATGCATTGGGTATCTCGATAACAATAGTTCCTTGAAAGTTTTATCAAAATCCCTTGAGAAAACAAGGTAACAAGACTATTTCGCTGTTACAATCACACAAAATAAACAGTAAAAGACCATAATTCCGTGAAAAATGATCGAATCACAAAACCCGGAATATATGTGTGGGGTTCTTGGTGACAACAAGACTGTGAAAGTTTCGTCAAAATCCCATGACAAATGTAGGAGAAGTATCCTAAAAGAAATGTCAGATTTGACCTTGACCTTTGATCTACTGACCTGAAAATGCACAGGTCATGTAAAGGTTGTCATGAGGAACCTACATATGAAGTTTGATGAATGTAGGTGCAGGCGTTATGATTTTATAGGCAAGGCTAAAGTTTGGTACAAACAGACAAACAGAGAGACCAAAACAATATACCCCCGATCTATCGATGCGGGGGCATAAACACGTTAAGGCATTTTTCGGCGACTTAAGTGATCTTTGTTGATAGGTTAAATCATAGGGCCGTCAGATGTTCCAAAAGTCTACCGCAATATATCGCGGTACAAAGTGACATTACCCCGGTATATATTGCAGTGTATCGTCTTTTAAACTAAGTAAAAACTACAGTACGTAATTCAAGATATCTGTTAGAGCTTTAAGATATCAGATTATTACTGTATAAGTGGTTATTTCGGCGGGAACTTAATTTCTACTATTTCTGCGGTTCCCACTCGTGCCACAGGTATAAAATTCGCAAAAATAAATCCTCACACAGATCTTACGTTTATACAATTCTCAGCCAACAAAGCCTGTATAGTCTACAGCTTTTAAGAATACTATACAATACCGACAATATAAATCATAATATGTACGACACCTTATGATACACACTGCGTATTGTTGTATGATATAATGGTGCAATCCATTATCTTTCACACATATAATGGTAATAAGGCCCGACCGATACACTGTACGACTATCAAGGCGACCTTTACCACACCTTCTTGCATGACTGTTTAGTTTTTTTCTGATACCGCTGAGATATTTTAAACCTTGAAATTTTGGGAAAACACAGACTTTTAACCCGCAGAAATAATCTAATGCATGATAATTATGTAATAATTCAAGATCAAGCTAAAGTGCGATATGCTCCCAATTAATGCCTTTGCCTTGTTTTTCAAAGTCGTCGAGATTTATTCCGTCAACACTCAATTCTATAAACATTTTTCATTGGTTGGTTAGATTGGAACTTAGGTAAAATTTTAACTTAAAGTTTGGTAAAGTGATTGTAATAAACTCTGGAATAATTACTGGTATAAGATTAACGCCAGTGACTTATAATGTCAAAGAGGTCAGCATGATCCACCACATTCATTTCTGGTTATCAGCCGTTTACCTTTTTAATCAAACTGCAATTTAAACACTGTTGTTAGGTTAAACCAATATTCATACAGCTAGGTATTTTCAGCCTAGTGGATTTATATTAAAGTTCAGGCACATGGACGCTGCACAATGAAACAATCAAACGTCTATCTAGGTTGATTATAAAACGATATACTTCAGGAATTGGTTGTTGACATTTATATAAAATTTAACCTAGCATATATTTTAGGAAATGGTTACATGCATATAAGAATTAACCTAGCATCTATTTTAGAAAATGGTGACATAAATATATATGAAAACTAACCTAGCATATATTTTAGGAAATGGTGACATATATATATATGAAAATTAACCTAGCATCTATTTTAGAAAATGGTGACATATATATATGAAAATTTACCTAGCATATATTTTAGGAAATGGTGACATATATATATATGAAAACTAACCTAGCATATATCTTAGGAAATGGTGACATAAATATATATGAAAACTAACCTAGCATCTATTTTAGGAAATGGTGACATATATATATATATGAAAACTAACCTAGCATATATTTTAGGAAATGGTGACACATATATATATATGAAAACTAACCTAGCATCTATTTTAGGAAATGGTGACATATATATATATATGAAAACTAACCTAACATATATTTTAGGAAATGGTGACATATATATAAATGAAAACTAACCTAGCATATATTTTAGGAAATGGTGACATAAATATATATGAAAACTAACCTAGCATCTATTTTAGAAAATGGTGACATAAATACATATGAAAACTAACCTAGCATATATTTTAGGAAATGGTGACATATATATAAGAACTAACCCTGCAAATGAGTACGACTATGATTACTCAATGGGAGTATGTATACAAAGTCGCCGACAGCAAGATTGTGATACCATTGCAATCAACTTTGGTAGGTATTTGTTGATAACTTCCAGTTATTATCATTCCATTGAAAGGTTGCTTATGCCAACGTTTGCATTGGAATCTATAAAGGCATCAGATGCGTGAATCTCTTTTTTCTTGTATTACTTTATTAAACGTACATAATCTAAATCCCATTCTGAGTCCAAATAATTAATAACTGAATTGTTCCATGATTTTTGTTTACATCTACTTAGACTGTCACTGTATGCTATTATCTGTAAATTACTTACTTACATGTTTGATCAACATATGCATTGTATACATTTAACGTCCGGTTCACTTACTGAATTGTTTACTTTCAATATTTCAGCATCGTCGGATACCCACGGTCGTTGCCTCCGCTCCGCTACGTACATCTCCCGTGGGATTTTTCTTTACCGATTCGCCGTTTTCATAGAATAGAACAGAATATACATTAACCAATAGAAACGACGCTTACATTTCGATACTCTCTGGCGTGGAGACGCAAATGAAAATGGCTGCGCCCACGAGAAAATGTTCGTTCTGTTTATCTACAATTAAACGTTTTACGTAAACGAACATAGTTTTAGTACGAGCGATCTGATTGGCTGTTAGGCGCATTACAAGATTGTACTGCATCCAATCAGAATACGGTTTTATTTATTTATCGAAACGGCGAATCGGTAAAGAAAAATCCCACGGGAGATGTACGTAGCGGAGCGGAGGCAACGACCGTGGGTATCCGACGATGATATTTCAGAGACGCTTTCCCAGTGTCCCAACCCCATCTACTGAGCTCAGTACTGTGCCAAGAAAATCACAGGAAAGGGGCGAAGCGTATATCGATGCTTCACACCGGGCGCGATTAAGAATCATAAAAAAACTATTCGAAAAGAGTAGAGTAGGGATATGAATCCCCAGGTCTCCCGAATATTGTCCCCTTCTCTCAGGGGCGGCGTTGAAACTACGATAGATGACAAATGGTCTGTTTCACAACATACAAAAAGGTTTTGCGTAATAAAAAAAATAGAGTCACCATTTTGTATCAGATTTAAATATTGTTGTTTTTATCTATATTTGAGCAATTAAGTTAAAATATAATATTTGTTGTTCAATATTTAGATGGATGCTTCCAGACGCCAAACTGTAATAGCCAGACCGATAACACCTTTAGTGACCAACATGGTATTGGAGACACACTGTTCACAATGACTTACAACAATCCATCAGCTCATTTCTCCGCTATCAGTTCCACGTGGCAAAATTTGCAGTTTTCTATAACGTCTTCAACTCTAGGTGTTTCAACGATAGATGCTTCATCAGGTAAACGTATAAACCGTGTATGTACTGAAGAAAGTCCACATTACACACAGCCGGACGTAAGCACACCAAGTGTATCTCAATTAATTGTATCAAGGATGGTTGGTTACGGATCATTCTCTAGTTACAGAGAATATGTGTTAGCCTTGTGTATCGATAAACTAGTTCATTATGTCAAATCTAAGATTAGAGTCTTTCTATGTTTTTTACTTAAATATGTTGCTGTCCCCTTTCCGGTCGCCGACTATTCTCTAACACAATATGTTAGCGTTTGTAACGGTCAGGAAAGCATCTGTATCGAAATTCAATACCTACCTACCTACCTACCTACCTATGTGTGTGTTGTATAAAGACTTAAAATACTGTACAATAATACAGTTATATTTGAACTGTAGGTGTTATTTATACGACTGGGAATGTTACGGTGTGGCCAGATTATCCTCATTCGACTCACTCAATTGTTGTCACGGTGACAAACCCAGGTCACTCATGTAGTTACAGCTCAACATGCACAATGTCTATGCAGTTTTCTTTTACAAACTGGGTAAGTGCAATGAATGACAAATTCTTGTAATTGAACATATCTGTTTGTAAATTTGACAATAGCAGAAATATAAGCTTAATGTTTTTACACGTGTATTTCCTAATGTTTATCAATTTGTCCTTAGCTATAAAATTTTTTTAACGTACATTGGTAAGCGTAACTATGAGCATCTTTTGGACAATATTTCGCCTGTTGCACATCAAAGCATATTATGCATAATAGTCATACTTTATCGGTTCATGTTTGATGGTGCATACCTTACAGTTTGGTCGTTGTAAAAGGACACAATTTGCATTTCAGCATCATTTATTTTCGTTCATTAAATAATTAACCATTCCTGTGTTTTAATTTTCAGCCCATTTCTTTCGTCAATTTACCGAACTCTAGATATATACACGAGGACACTGACAGCACAGTACGTCTTATTGATATTCTTACATTCGATTACAACAACCCACTGCACGATAATGTCACGTGTAGCGTCATCAGGAACGAGAACGATACCTTGTTGTACTTTTATCATAATGGAAGCTACGCTTATGATTGTAAGTAACTATAATTGTGCAAACTTTATGCTTTTGCTTATTTCTGTTTTTAAATGGGTAAGGCGATTCTTACAATGTTTAATAACTGTAACTCACAAATATTTGTTTTTAATTTAAAAAACTGTCTCATTTCGGCTTATTGCAATTACAAATGTTCTTTAATTTTCCTATGCTCCTCTTTTTTGTTTCTAGAGCAGTATTTAAAACATTTCTTCTCCTTGTTCTATTTCAATACCCTTTACCAACTTTATATTGCATGAATTACTGTTTGTTGCACGTAGTCTTATGGAGTCTTAGCATCTGAGGTTACTTACCTTTTGAATTTATATATCATTGATTTTTCATCATATGAACTATACAGCCATGATTTGTAAACATATTCATTTAATAATGGTTATCAAAAATGCATTATCACTCCAGACCTGTAGTAAAGTAATAATCCAGTAAGATTAATTAGAATATGTGATTGAATACATTCAAGTAATGTTATGTCAAATGTAACTATATACGTATATGTCAATGTTTGTGACGCAATGCTTATCATCCATTTCTTTGATATTTTCAGCTTATTCTATTTACAAATACAATTGTCAGGATCCCGGATGTGGATTTATATGTACAGCTAATGGATGTTTGAATTATGATTTAGATAATGAGTTCGAAATTGAAATCAAATGCGATGACGCATATGATTCAAGTGTATCAGCTGTTTTCACAATGTACGTAACAGAAAACCAACCACCTGTTTGGACGAATGTTCCAAGTAAGAAGATGTATAATATATATAGTTACAAGAACAGGGTTTTCGTTTGTTTATGAAAGTCTTCCAGTTAAATACAAAAGGTCATTTGACCTAACCAGTTTTCCTGGCTTCTCCACTTGTAACAACCTTGTTCAGATCAAATTAGCGGTGGAGCACGATTGACCTTATAACACAATGAGGAGGTATTGCCAACATATGTTTCTGTGAATACAAGGAAAAAAAATCAAGTTTTGTCCATTGCAATTTGGTAACAAAATACATGCGGATGGTCTAGCTCGTTCATATTGAAGATATTTTGAACTCAATTATCGCGTTCTTTTAAAATTTGTTTCAATGTTTTGTTATGGTTGTAAATGTTGCGTATAACTGGGAACATTGCTTTTGTATGAATATTTCGCTATTTTGATTCCTGATTTTTTTGGTACTATATCTTTGTCGTCATGCCGTCCAAAGAAAGGACCAGTTGCAACTTCTGCGATGTTCATACACATATACATATACTTGCAGCTACCAAGACACTGGATTCGGACGCAGTTTCTCATCACGATATTTTGTTTTCTATATACTACACTGATGCTGAGAATGAAAGACTTGCCTACAATTATTCTATTGCTCCGGATCAACCGACACCCCTTCTTTTCAGTTATGACAGCAGTGGAAACTATCATAGTAAGTTTGTTTCTACTTGATCAATCATGCAATGCAAGGTAAAACGAGTTAACTTTAGTCAGCGAAAGTAAATACTACACAGGCTCTACACAGCGGCCCTCTCTTAAGCAACAACATCCCTTAAACAACAGTATGATTGTTCCCCGATGTATGATTTAACTGTTAATGTTAACACTATAGAGCAACAAGCAATAACAACATAATTTTGCTATTCCCAATGAGAGCTGTCGTATGTTTTAATATGCATTATGTCCATAATACTGTACTTATTTTACGTATCTGCTAGTATTCAATGCTACCCTAAAATGTTGATATAATTATAAAAAACAGTCGTGCCCAAATCGCAATTTTCTTTAATAGTTACCCTAGATAATTATATTCATTTAAGACATGAATTATTTTGATCTTTTTTGTTAGAGGTATAACCCTTGTGAAACAGTATCAATTTCTGAAGATATTTTTCTTTATTTATTTAAAGTGGAACTGTGTTATTACATATTACATCTTTTTACCGTGAGTTTTCTGAATTGGATCTTCACATGTCTTTTTTTTAAATTGGCTTCTCCCATAGATTTCATTGTAAATTTGAAGGAACAATAAAGCAATAAAGCCGTGTTGGAGTGGTTAAGATCGCTGACTTCAAATCATTGTAACCTCACACTGGTTGGTCATGGGTTAGAGCCCAGATACCGACCATGTCTCTTTATGTGAGAGAGTAGGCAGGAACTTACGGAGGATGGGCGTCCAGCACTAGTTCTTCCTAGGATCGATGGTTAGATAAATTGTCCGTCTCATATGACTCTTACTGTTGAAAAAAAAATCAAATGAACAAACATAAGTCAAGTTATTGCCATCGTTTTTGAAAAGGTCTACAAAATAATTTTCCATTCTATAACAAAGGCTCCCGAAATCTGTTCCCTCCCTTTTGATGTACTAATTTTGGATATTATGGGTATACAATCTTAATTTACATCTGGAAGTTTTCATTTAGATGATCCAGCTAACATAACGGCATTGGTTTATTTGTGGGATCAAGTTAATAGCTCATATCTACTGGACTTCTGTGGTACTGAGAGACGCAATATGGTTTGTTCATCGTTAACAATAGATGTCCGAGGTAAGAAACAAAGAGAATATATTACCATGAACGCAAATGAATCATTGATTTTCAAAACAGAAACTGTAAACAGGTTACTATGAAGAGGAAAACAAGCGATCTGTATTTGAAGCACATTGTAATTATAGCAGAAATATGTTTTAGTGGGACACTAGCTATTCACAATAAGCGATTTTGATGTTTTCCATACTATAATGATATGGACATTATAACATTAAACTACATCGGGATATTTGTTATAATCAATAGTTGATGCCTGTCAAATATGATTATTGCGTAGCTTTCAGATTTAATTGCAACTGCAGTAGTCTTCAGAACTAAACATTCGTTGCTAAATATTCATATTCCAAAATGTGTATCACACTGTTATTAATGGAGCATGCCAAAACAAAGGTTTAGTATAGACCATACAGGCATTGCACAAACTACGAGACTAATTTCAAGAACTTGTAGTTTAATACCCAATAAAACTTTACCTTGAATTGTAGACTATTGTGGTCCAACCCCTTCCTGCAATGATGACTCAGTGACTGTCACCGACGAGTTTCCCGTCGGATCCGAACTGCTGACGATAGATCTTGTTGCCGCACCAGCGGGGTCAAGCTACACAAGTCTGACATACGTGATTGTATCAGAAACGTCTGGTCTATTCAGTGTAGACCCAAACACTGGTAAGTGATTTGCAACGAACTAGGGAGAGAGAGAGAGTTGGGCGGAGAGAGAGTAACCGAAGTACCTTACGGATAAACTTTGCGGCTTTGAACGCCAGAAAGAAAATACAAACTAATAAAAACCAGTTTAAGACGCAATGAATTGACTGGTCAATTTCTAAAGGTGCGTAAAAGACAGTTTCATGAATGTACGTCTGTTTGAAGGACAATTATGTGACTACTAAATAGATATAGGGCAGAACCTGAAGGATTATGTAAAAAAAAAACAGTTCTTAATGCTTCACATTATTGATGACTCATTTTTTTAATGCAGGTAGTGTCACGACAGTGGCAACATTGTCAGTGAATACTCCACCAGCTTCACAGACCCATGTACTAATTGCTAACGTCTACGATACTACAGCGTGTGAAGTTGGGGCATGTTTACTGAGTGTTGAAGTCACATTTACAAACTATGTAAGTTGCCATTGGTATGAATTGTGCAATAAGGAAACTAGTCCTTTGAAGTCAAATTGTTATTTTATAACATTTTTGTGTGTGTGCAGGGCATTTGAACTGTAAAACAATGCTTAATACATAGTTTACGTATTTCGTGAGATCGATCGAATTGTAATCGTAATGTGATATTCTGTTCGATTACAAAATTCTAATGTCTGATATTTTGCAGGATATATCTATCACAAACATGGGAAGCGTTAATCTAAGTTTACATGAGGATATCAAGAAGGAAGTTACATTGCATACAATCGCAACATCAGACGCCAATACAATAGATGATGTCTATTGTTTCTTAGACAGTGCTAACTCTGTTCCGACCAACAGCGATATATTTTCTGTGGAGGAGACTGACACCTTGAGTAATGGTACGATATTTTTTTGGTTTGATTTGAACTTACTGAGCTTACAACATATTTTTAAACAGTGTTTTTTTCCGTCTCACAACTTTCGTTGGACGTATTTACGTTGATTTGGTGAACAAATAGAAACTAAGAATCCAAGTGTTCGTTAATTGTAAACACAATGTATCTGAAAACAATGTTACGAAATTAGTACAATACTGAAACTACCATATAATATGGTTGACATATGAGGTGACGTGGGGTATTTTTCTTTATTCATTTTGATAAATGTGTTTGTGACATACCTTATATACTCTTTGGTGTTGTTGGAAGCTTTGGTGATATAAGAACGAACAGTAAACGAATTAGGATTTTACTGAAGTGTTCACCCCGCGCCCCAATAAAAAGTTCGATTTTCTGTTTAGAAGCGCGATAATTTGTTTCTAGAATGACACTGCTGTAAGACAGATACATTCCAGATTTTATTGACTAATCAATAAGTAATAATTATTATATGTGATTAATTGTCAAGCTATTAATAACAACATAAGAAAATAATATCAACGACTGACACTGACTCATGACAGCATTATCCCAAATGTCTCAGTGGCGTGTTAACTTGATAGGTCTTTGTAAAACTGTAGTACTAGCTTTTCGCATTGATTTCCATGTATATTGGCAATTAATTTTGGGATTATAGACTGACACTGAATGGACACTTTTTTTATAATGTCCGAAACAAATGAACCCATGAAATTACCGATTTGACTAATACACGAAATTCAATGCATACACAGTATTTGTATGACACCTTGTAAGCTTTATCTGAAAAGGACCAACGGTGTTTTGATTTTTGTTATGCAGATAAAATGTGAATACGAAGTACTGTGGAAGCATTAATTTTCGCTGGGGATTTAATTTCGTGGATTTCGTGGGTCGGCTCATGCACGAAATTAAATCCCATCGAATTTAAATGCAGATATAAGGCATTTCTTTTCAAAAATCAAAATCCACGAATTCATGTCCCCACGAAATAGCCATTTTAGTAAAAACCACGAAAATTGAACCCAACGAAAATCAATGATTCCACAGTATCAAATGCATTGGTTTTATCCATAGTAGGTACTTGTTGCATGTAAATGTGTTAATTCCTTACTGTGTTCAGTGCAATAGAACCACATTATACAATTTCAGTATTTCAAATTATCAGTAAGGAAGAACCAGGATTTGATTATGCTGTGCGAGCATTGTACACAATAGCTGTTACTTGTAATGACAGTTATGGTTCCCAAGACAGTGCGAGCATGACGCTTCATATACTGGAAAACCAGGAACCAACGTTTGACAACCTCAATGGTAAGTACGAACATCATAGTAAATCAATTTTGTTCACGTGGTTTCATTGAAATTGTTCTTTGACTACACCTTTACAAAAGGTTTGTGTAGAATGTCTTATTTCGATGAAAACTACTACACTTTCACATCAACATTTGTTCCTGTTATGTTAAAAAGTATGGACGTATGTGTATGTGACCTGTTGAAGAGAAAGTACCTTTTGTCGCAACCGCAATTGGACGCTCAGCAAATATTGTATAGGGCGTTAATATGTTCACACGTATAGGAAAAATATAATACATTGTTCTTCATGTTCACTCTTTATTGAGATGAAATATGCGTAAATATCAGAAAACAAGAGAACAGAGAGATACAGAATGGACTCCCAGTAAAACCTAACAGGAACATCCTACCAAACCCACAACCTGCCACCCAAATCAAGCATGGGGACAAAACACGATCTCCAAGAACAGTTTGCAGCAAATCTATTAAGGGGTTATAATCGAAGACACATACTACTCAACACTCACCCGACCCACAGAGACTTACAAACATGAGGGTGGACAAAACACGAACAGTCTAGTGAACATTAATGTTCAATGTGTTACTATTTCAAACAACTCTGGCACATTTCAGGGTACAAATACTATCTTCACATATATTGTTGACAAAATACTCATTCCTAGTACTAAATTGCAATATTCTGTTTACAGCCGGGGACAACATCGTTGTTGATCCGATGAACTACTTATCTGGAGCCACAATATTTACGTTACAGACGTCCGATGCAGAAGGCGATAGTCTTAACTATTCTTGCTCTGTCGCTAATTCGTTCGTTCCCTTGCATTGTCTTACTGGTAAATTCATTGTTTATTATTACTTACTTGTAGGGAGTCAATCAGCTGATAGAATACTTCTGTACATGGTTATCCATGTCTATCTCAGATTACTAGACGTATAAAATTCTCGAGTGATACATGATATTAGTCTAAAACACATAAGTTTAACTGACATCTATTCCATGCCAAGAAAAAAATCTGTTCGATCAAGATCTTGTTGTCGAATTATTCTGCATTCATATTCCATAAATAACTCTATGATGCTATTACGTCTGCTGATGCATTCCTAGGATTAAGGAATATCGCTGTATCATAGTTAATATGATCCTTGAAGCAGTATACTTTATATTAGGCACACTATATTATCATGTCAGAACACATACTTGAAGGATGAATGTAGTGTACATGTATAACAATTTGGTGAACTATCTATCTATTCTACAGACGGGGTTGTATCATTGAGAAGGAATGTACAGGTCCCTGAGGAAGATGGTGCAGTGTATAACATAACATTATGTATAGAAGAAGAGGTGCATAACCACACTTTATGTGAAACATTAGATGTGACTTTTACTTGTAAGTAATCAATGGTGTTAGGTTTGTGTCGCTCCTCGTGGAAAACATACTTTCTACATACAGTTGATTCCTCCCATCTGTTATATTGAATCATAATTTTAAAAGTAACTTGACCCTACAATCATCCTTAAAATGAGACATATCTATTCAGAAGATTGGATTTGCAGAGAAATAAAAGGCTTACCGATTACTCCGTGGAATCAATAAGCTTTAATTTTTAGATTAATTCCAAGCAATTACTAAATAGTAAGGGAATAACGTGGAGGTAACATGGCCAAGGAATAAAAGCTAGAATGTGCAATATGCAGCTACGTGAAACTATATCATAAAAATGGTGACGGACATACATGTAAACAATGGTTGGAATAATAAAGTTGGATAAAAGCACATAAGATAAAAGGATATCATATAACGAGATCACAGAGTAAATGCCGCGAGTGCTAAAACATGCTTGTATGTTTAGAACAGAAAATTAAGTAAACTTCAACAATGACCGGTCTCAAAGCTCACAGTATGAATACGGAAGGTCTAAAAACTGATGACGAACAAATCCAACACTTTTATGAAACGTCACCAAGTAGTACTGAATTATAATCTATTTACATAAATATTAAACAAAACTATGTATGTGTTTAAGGGAATAATGCAGTAAATGATAACAATGAGGTGTAAGGCTATACATGTAGATGACTTTATCTTGTCAGGCCACATTTATTAATTTATCAAGTATCTAATTTTACTTTTAAATTTGCAATTTATGAACTAATAGAATATATTTACCATGACACGTTAATCAAGTAATGTCCACCTTTAACGCTTATATTTTCAAAGCTTCTAAGACGAATCCAGTACTTGACAATCTTCCAGCAAGTGTTACTGTTGCGGAAAATGAAGCAGTAGGAACAAATGTGTTTAATGTGACAGTAGATGATCCTGACGTCGGTGATGTTCATATATTCTCAATGGAAGCTTATCCCACTGGAACATCATTTAGTCTTGATAGAACGAGTAAGTATTTCATATCAACTGTGTTGATTTATCTTTGAATAAAGATGTTTGAAAATGATTTGTTCAGAAGGAAGAATTATACTGAGCCATTTTAGGTATATTATGCCCACGCTTTTGTTTCTTTGGCGTTTAATGTCGCACCAAATGCCTGGGTCATTTGGGGACCTTTCCACTTTTTACTGTAAAAGAAGACCCAGTGTGTACAGCTGGCTAAATACCTAATTTCCGTTAGCTTCCCCCAAACCCTCCTAAAACTTCGAAATATACAAAATTAATGGAGAATAAAACACAGTCCATCGGACGTTACCGCTTTGCAAATGTTAGTCCCCAAAGCTACAGGGAGTTGAATCCAGTTTTATGGTACCAGCCTCACATTTCAAAACAACGAACATTGAACAAATCATGGTTTTAAATGTTTCTATACACATCTACATACGTTTCTTCCAGCTGGCGCGCTGTCTTTACAGTCTGAATTGAATTATGAATCCGAGCAGTCATATGCGTTTGTCTTTAGTGTAAGGGATTCCTATTTACCTGGATTGGAAGACAAAGTTCTTACAGTGAATATTACAGATATAAACGAACAACCGACTCTAAATCTTGGCCAGACGACATTCACCACACATGAAGAAAGTGTAAGAAATCTTACTCGATTCTAAATTCTAGAAAAAGAAAAAATTCAGTCGTACTTTAAGCGCATGATTTATTCAAATTAAAATTTCAGAGTTTTTCAAAGTTTGGGATCAAGGAGTTAAATATATGTTTAAGTAGTGACGAATTTAGTGTAAGGACAAAATTGTTAGTAGACAAGTACGAGATAAGAAAGGGTTCCCTCTTCCTAAATGTTTATTGGACGATTCATGATTGGGAAAGATAAAAATGTTAATCAGTACTTGGAATTATGTATTTACTAATCTTATCAAGTGATCATGAAATTTTGGTGATGACCTTTTTGCAATAACAAATTGGAACATAAAAATATACAGGCAGACAAAATAGCTATCTATGCCTCTTGCAATACGCCGATAACTGAAGTTCATATCGTATACAAAGTTCCTTAATGTGTAACAACTTGGTGTCTTTTCCAGGCTGGGTTTGAGGTAGGGACTGTTCCTTACAATTGTACAGACCCGGACATAGGACAGATTATGACGTTATCGATCACTTCCGGTTCATTTGCTAGTTACTTTTCATTGGATTCATCTGCCAAACTTACATTTAGTCAAAATTGGGATTTTGAAGACGTAGCGAGCAGCTTTCCACTTACCACAACTTTAGAATTGACTTGTGACGATGGCAATGGTCTGAATGACGTAGCAAATATCGTCATAAATATAGATCCGAAGAATGAGTTCGCTCCAGTTTTAAATACAATTGCTGAAACTATTACAATTTATAGCAACCAGACATTGGTAGATTCGCTGCTGACGATAGCTGCGACAGACGCTGACTATGGACACGATGGAGTGTTTGATTTCCAAATTATCGGCGATGGCCAAGGCATTAATAATTTCACAATAAGAAGTTCGGGCGACAACAGTGTTGACTTGTTTATACGAGATTATTTCAATTCTTACTACAATTACACTTACACTTTCACGATCGAAGTGTCTGATGGCGAGAGCGAGGCTCTGACGTCTTCTGTGCAGGTTACAGTTATCTATATTGCTCCTGAATTGCCCGTACCTACAAAGGAACCAAAGCGTTGCCTCTTATGTACAAAAGTTGGTGTTGCTCTGGTAGCAACGTTGTGTGTTGAAGGGTTCTTATTCCTTCTTATATTTTGTCACGCTTCGAAAAGAATGAAGATTTGGGAGATATGTACATTGAAACCAAAGACAAGAAGGTAAGCGTTCTGTAAGGTTATTTTTTCCGAATCCGTTGCTCATACAGACTAGTGTCAAAGAAAATGTACTGGCCATTAAATTAGCTTTACTTGTCCTGTGCATTACAATATTTAGGTGTTCAGTATAAATGACTCAGGTCTCTTGATGTGTCTTCCATTAAAAGTATTCAATTTATTACCGTTCAATACTTTCAAATCGGGAATACAGCTATCAATCTCACGGCAGAATAGTGAATATTTTTTAATCAGCCAATGGATATTGGTCAAATGATATTATTCTTAATACACGTATTAATAATACAACAGGTCTAAAAACCGGAACAAGAAAAGAAGAAAAAAGAACCGGGCAGAAAACAATGTGAAAAGGTAGGACACGTTGAATGACAATGCATTTCTATATTGTACACGTATACAATGTTACCTTTGCCATAACACTGTAGCTAGTTTCATTTACAAACGACTGTGTCCATATATTTTGGATTGATAGTTTAAAAGCAAACCTCATTCAATTTGATTTCCTTAGCGATAATTCATGTGAGTCATTGCCAATGACACACGTCTTCCAAAATGAGCGCATTCATAATACAAGTGGCTGTAATACCCCTTTAGGACGCGGGATTCATGCCATTTTTAGGCAGAACGCGGGACTCAGTGGCGAAACGGAATGCGGGACTTACATTTGTTCTTAATGGGACGCGGGACTCGCTCCATAAAATATGGAGGGACGCGGGACTCAGTGGAAAAAAAATAAAACGGACACATGACTTATTGGGAGGGGGTATTACAGCCTCATATAAAGGTCCTGTAGTTTAAATCGTTCACATGATGGTATTACGATCCGTTGCTTTGTTCTATCTTTCCTTTTAGGGAATAGTTACTTGATGTTTGTTCTAATATCTTAACAGGAGCCTTTGATGCATCGGATGTAGAACTGATTCAAGTAAACATTTTGTATTATAAACAAACCAAAATTCCAAGCATCCTTTACATTTATTTTCTTTTTATGAAATATATACTCTTCCAGCTATCGCCCGGGTTCTGAAAAGTTATCTCGTGCCATACCAGAGGACAAACCACCGTCAAAAAGTTTTTATCAGGCGCCAAAAACATCATCAAACGAGCCCCCGCCAGCTGCGAAATATAAACCTCCAAAGTCGACCATAAGTCTCGGAAAAGTTCCAGACCCCACAAATCCTCGAGCGGACAACCTAATCCGTCAAAATGCCATCTCTCCTTCAAATGTCACATTCTTCCATCCTATCGATGACTCCAATGTTAAGTCAAAAGGAGGACTAGCACCACCTCGTAACACAAGAAGGCGACACAACCCGTCTCTCTTTCAAGATCAAAATAAGGCGCCGCCGGTTCTGCAGAATCCATCGGACTTATTCTATAACCATACAGCCGATCCTGATGCTGTTAAACGTCCCAAGCCAGACAAGCCAAATATCTTTGAAATGTCAGCCCTCAATCCAATGTTTGGACGTCCTAGTGCCGGCGTGCTTTATAGGTAAGATTTGTGACATAAAACAGTCACTTGTCAACCGTTCTAAAATATGATACTGTGTTATCTTTAAGTCAAACAGGGAAAATGAATGTCATTCGAATGGATAATTGGTGTTTCTGTTTGATTAAAATGTCCGTTTATTAAGTGTTTCTTTAACATAGAAATAAGCTAATTAATTTAACTCTGGTGTTTAACTATTACATGAATGATTCTAATATTAGATGTGTACTTAGTCTAGTCAATCTATAAATGATCTATAAAATGGTATTTTTAAGCTAGATTTGAGGTTATAAGTTAATTTACGAAATAAGGATACGTGTCTTAGCATCTGAGTCCAACAATTACGCAAATTAAAATGTTGATCTTTTTTTTCAGCGACGATTCTAAACCTCCAAATTCGTTATATTTTTGAAGTTATGATGACCATACAACCTTGTACAATACAAACTACTATGTGTGTGTTCTTGTTTGTTAATTTTGTTAATGTCTTTATATGCTTGGACACATTCTTTCTTGTTAAATGTATTTTGAAACTATTTTACTGTGTACGTATGGTATTCTGAAGGCCTTCAATATTTCCGTACCAATGTATATATATATGTGTGTGTGTGTATCATGCATTTTGTTGATAAGCATTTTGGCTGTAGTGACGTCATTGTTTAATAAAAACTCTCATTTTCTGTTGCGTTCAATCGGTAACCTATCCTGATACTAGAACAATTGTTGTGCCCATTAAGTTGCGGCGTATAATATAGTCCCGTCTGGCCATTAACGAAAAAAGTAGCGTGTTTGAATTCCGTTGCAGAATAATGAAGTAATAGACGTATATTACACTATCTTCCCAAGAACTATCAAGACAGCTCATTTAACAAGATGTTTAAAGGTCAAATCTGTCGATTGAGATTTCACCATGATCGTTTTATTTACATAAAATTATGCTTATTTGTGCACTCTTCCGATTTTTATGTTGATTTTCTGCAAAGAAAACGGAATTTAAAATTCACGAATATTGCACCGTAGCTAAAAGATCGATTCGGTTACCTCCCTTTGAATGTGACGTCATTCGTGTACACTCGGCTATATACGCTAAAGTGGTCGTTATGATATTTCAAATGTTCTATTACACAGAATCAGAGCTGCGGTCGTGGTCCAGCTATACTTGTAACCCAGTGATTCGGGCTCGAAATCCAATCGTCGCAGGTTATACCCTTCTTTGAAAAGTAGTAAAAATGTCGATTTTCTCCACATGTGGATATGTTGTCGTGACCACAGAAGGAACAAGATATTGCAAATAAACAACATTACTCTGAATTAAACTTTTTATTAAAACAATTGGCAAGAACATAATTTAAGTTTTAAAAAATCCAATCTTGGGCATTCATAGTAACACAAGAAAATACATTAATACATGTATATATCAACAATAAGATTAGTTTTAAAATGGTGTCTATTAATACCAATAGGCAACATTTATAAATATTTATAATATACATTAATTGTGTATATCATTGAAAGATAGCACTCGCCACATCTAACATTTCAGTTTATTAGGTTTCTAAGAGAATGATCGGTTGTCTAGTGGTAACTAGCAGTGGACTTAATACTGAAGAAAAGGTCGTTGATTAGAATCTCGAACTACTCAGGAACACTATACAGTGTCCCAGTCCAAACTACAGAGCCGAGTACAGTGTATAGAAAATCACAGAAAAATACACTGGATGTGATAAAGAACCAGGAAAAAAACATTCGAAATAAGAGTAATGATACAAATGCCATGTATCTTCTCCCCCCCCCCCCCCTCTCTCTCTCTCTGTGGCGGCCCCTAGCATGACCATAACTGTCGAATGGTCCGTTAAAAACAGGAACATGACTAAGGTTTAAAGTAAGGAATCTCAACGGCTTTCTCTGAACTGGCACCTATCTTTGGCGTTGTGCTATCACCGGCGATTAGATTGCAACTAAAATAGTCTTTCTATTAATTATAATTATTCTAAAAATAATAATTATATATTGTGGACTGTTAGCCGAATCTGCCTTTTTCTTGAATGAACTATATGTATACCAATCTATAATGTTTGGTACAATAATGTGTTTCAAGGCAACTGGATCTAATGTATGAATTTAGCATTTTATTTACAACAGAATCGAGTTCAGCAGTGAATACCGAGTTGCTTCCCCTTAATCATCTGTTGAAAATTAAGTGACCATTTGTACACTGCCTTTAAACTTTTACATACATCTAACTTGAGCATTTGATACTGACAATAACTAACATTATATACGTATGTTACGTACTGCAAGTATTAAATTATGTGGTAAACTTAACATACTCGCAATATGAAGTAAAATCGCTTAACAATATTGTATCTGTTGTTTACGAATAGGTCTAATATTAGATTCTCGACTCCATCATTTGTTGTTTCAGTAACACCTTTCAAGTGTCCCTATTTAAACTACCGAGAAAACTACTGTGTTAAGAAATCAAAGGAAACTGCTGATGCATGATATAGGTAATTTACACAGCTTAAAGAAACAGGAAGTGCATAGGGATATAAATATCCGGTTCTCCTGTATCTTCTCTTCCATCTCTTAACTTAAGGTTTATGTAGTCGCAACTTATGCATAAACAAGAACTAAAGATACAATTAACATGGAAATAGTTAGTTATGATACAACTGACACGGAAACACTTAACATGAATACAACTGACACGGAAACAATTAACGTTGATACTACTAACACGGAAAACAATAACAAGGATACAACTAACACGGAAAAGTCGAATTGTGATTCTTAATAGGTAACAGAACATTATAAATTTCGTGATCTGGGATCTAATCTACGAACATTAGACTAGTATGGTTTATACAATACAGTAATGATCATTTTTGTTGTAAACATAAACAGCACTGTGCATACATGATGATTCCAAATACATTAAGTGCTGAAAACGGACTCCTAGAAAATCGACATTCTCTGTAAAAGTAGGACAATCTTTTCAAGTCCCATTATTTTCGAAATTTATCAAAAGTTCTTTGAAAACCGGAATTCTCAGAAAACTGGACTACATAATTGGCCCAGTTTGGATGACGTCCGGTTTCCAGGGGGTTTACTGTTGTAACATTCAAATACAAAACTTTAAAATTTCAACCAGCATTGTATTAATCATTACATATTCAATGCACACAAGCTGTAAACAATAACTACTTTAATTGCTATATTCATGTGTGTTCCACGACACAAAATAAAATTAGCAACTATAAGACAATGTTATAATTATAACGCAGAAGCCTTTCAACTTTGGAGGGGAGATGATTGTTGGGCATGGATTATAATACATGAATCAATGTTCCGTATCTTTACAATCACTTTACAAGTTTGAGAGATGTGGAGAAAGTTTTAAATTTCAAAAACAACAAAGCGACAAACAGTATCCTTTAAAAAGCAGTTACACGTAGAGTAAGTATTGGGAATAATATTAAATTCCTAACGCACTAAACGTAAATAATTTCCAAATGGAGATTGGATAGAAAAATATACATCGTTTTAAATTTAATGTCAAAATAAAAGCTAGAAAATGAATAAACTGACTTATGCCTACTTTCTTCAATTTGTTGCGGGGTTTCTGTAATAAACCATTAACATAATATTGTAATTACATGGAATAATTAGCTCCAATGCCATGATTGAGTTCGTAATCATGATTGTATGTCTGGCCTAAGCATACGAACAAAATGCACCAAAACGAATTTATCTATGATAATATACAAGACACTCTTTTCTAATTGCGTTTTCTCGATCGTAATTTATATACTCGCTCACAATACCGCGATATATCGTTCACATCATCGTTCGTTATCTGTATCACGATATCATCATTATATCGATGAATGATGACGTGACCTGTAAATTTCACCAATCACTAATCCTCACGAAGTACGAGTTCAATTTCTATTGTAACTTCATCAGCACAGCGATACTCTATAATCGTCATCGCGATATTATCAACATCGCGATGATTAATATCATTCCTGTTGGTCAATGCACTCATCACAGCGTATTAGTCCGTTCTCATCACACTGCATACAACGTAAGGCACAGAATTCTTCTGTAAATTCATTCCTATGTAACGATTTCTTTGAACCATGACAGAACGAACAAGGGAGATAACGATAACCCCCACATTTATCACAGGACGACCGTACTTGAATTTTCTGGAAAAAAAAACAACAACTACATTTATTTATTTGGCTTCATAACACCGTTTCTTTTCAATAAACTTTCGGTTATATACGACGTCCGGTTCACCTAACAAGTTTTCCTGGACTGAATTCTAACCAGTACTAACTTACCCTTCCACTAGGAACGACCAACTTCTCTACAAGGGAAGGGAAAATTGACATTGTTGCCAAGTTTTCATGGAAGTGTATGTCCTGCCATGACCGGGAATAGAACCAGGATAGTCGGGTTGCAAATAACTCAGTATAACAATGTTCTAATATGTCCTGACAGGTTCTCATGCAGCATTAAATAGGAATTATTTGTTCAGGAAACATGTTCTTTGTTAAACATTTTGAAGTGCGGATAGTTCAAAGACTAACATCCGCACAAGTGCACTGACCGTTTATTACTTTGATGAGCAATGTTCCAGTTTTTACCCGACCAAGCCTACGACTTATTCCGACTGCTTGCTTGAATGTGATAAACAAAGGAAATAAATATAATAGTCAACATAGCTACCCAATTATTGTATAGAAATAACTGGACAAAACTTGTAAATAATTTATCAGGTAATTGGGTACCAGTATAAATAATTAAATAAAAGAAATACAATGACACACAATAACATTCCCATACTTGTAGCCGGGTACAAATATAACCAGAGAATAATCTGCTGACTTATAGAGAATTAATGATAAGACTAAATACTTCGCCAGCATTTCTAAAATATACGTATGCTTGAAAAATAGTCATGTTTGGGAACTTGAACAAAATATGGTAGTTAGATCATAAAATTGTTCTTTCCTTTTACATTTTTGTACTTTCATTACAACTTTTACTGTTATATATGGCGGTCGATTCACCCAGCCAAGAAAATCGACACACAATTTTTATGGAAGGTATGACCTGCAGCGCCAGGGAATCTAACCCGAATCGTCGGGGTTCAAACCACTGGACCATGGTCGCGGCCTTTTTAAAAACCCATTTTGCCTTGTAAAATTCACTCAACATATCTTAGTATTTGGAGGTTATTGTTAGAAACTCTGGGTTCAGCACTTTATTGATTCAACATTTCGAGTGAACCTCAGAATAATGGCCGTTTTGTGCACCAAGCATACACATCTTTTCTTTTGGTGTCACTTGAAGGTTTGATGGCATATCATACGAGGTACTTATATTAATTTTGTAATGTGTCATTGATTACTAGTAACCTTTTTTCTAATTTCGAAACAAGACCTTCATATTCATATCAATCTCATGAGCTTAAACAACTATTAACCATACATACAAATTGGTTTGCAATATTGCCTCTCGCGATGTTCTCATATTGGCCTACCGAAATTCATCTTCGGCAATTTTTGCGTGACCTGAAATGCCATTACTCTCATAACAAGGACGCGACATGACAATAACACCATAAAGTAAGGATGTATCTGTGGTATTAGAGGATGCAGATATAGTTCTATCCAATACTTACCGTAAAATTCTTGAACATACTGCGAAGTTCGCCAGTTTCATTCAGTTTTTGCACTGCATCAAAATCCTTTAAAAAACGGACAAAATGATTTTAACAAGTCTATGATAAATATAATGAAATAACACGAAACAATAAAATGGCGAACTTGTGTCATTCTTTGTCAACAAAAAGTAAGAAATTTAAACATAATAACTGTGAGCTAAGTCCAAAAGGGTAATTAAACTTCCTGAAAATGTTTGGATTTTAACGGTAAAGAAACTTGACCTATATGTTATTACTATACACCTTCATGTAAAATATGAAACTAATCCATGACATATTTCTTGAGTTATTGCTCAGAAACCAAATTTTGAACGAACGAACGAACAGACGGCAGGGGTATTACCTTATGCCTCTCTGCCATTTCGTATAGCGGGTGCATAAAAAAGAAAACAGATATGTGTTGAGCTGAGATATGATCATAAGAACTGATAATTAACTGTGATATCGAAATGTGAATTGTTCTGAATCCGTAATTGCTCGTTGTGTGTTTAAATTGGGTTTGCGGAGGGATAGGATGGAATACAGTACAACCTCTCCAGAGCGGCCCTCTGTAGAGCAACAACCTCTCTATAACAACACCTTCAACATTTCCCTGAGCTGATAATTACTATACATTTAACCTCTGTAGAGCGACAACGGTCAATATTTGCAGCTCCCACAGGGTGTTGCTATACAGAGATTGTACTGTAAACTAAATACCACTTTATACTTACCCCAATATAAATGCCGTCAGCAAATACTTGAGGTACATTTATTGCACTTTGTCCTAGCCTTTCTCTAAGTTCCTTTTGATTTTCATCTGACATAAACATATCTTTTTCCTCATAACGCACCATATGTGTCTGTAATATATGTCTGGCTGCTTTGCACTTGTCAGCACTGTCTCTGACAGTTGTCATGCTGGTTGTATATAATATAATCTTTCCTTTCTCCGTTTGACGGTAATTTCGCTGAAATAAGAAAAAAAAGGTTTTACGACAATCGAACCGTTTCTCATCCGGATGACAAAATTCTCGTCACAATTCTTTGCCATTTCCGCCCATGTCCGTAACCAAGCCTAACAGAGCAGCGAGTTTTACCGGAAATTGCCGAGTGACAATTGCGCAAAACGAATACTACTTCATTACTACTGTTGCTGCATGAATTGTCAAATATGCAAAGATGTTCGATTCAGTATTATAATTAGTTAATATTATGTATGTATAAAAGTTTACAATTTGTCATTTATTTGACAAGATAATGAAATACTGCGTTTAATGTTAATTAAATACATGTAGTTATACATTATTCAAAAGTAATACAATCATGTATTACGTTTAACAGCGTACACTCATTGGTTCAGTTTGTCCAAATGAGGCTTGTGAATTTCAATTCAAATATTGATTACCGAACCATTTTCGATATTTGAAACGCCGATATCAAGTTACGATGATACATTGAAAAATATAACTCGTCGAGGTTATGTATAATTCGAATATCATTTAATATAAGGAGCGAAAGATATTAAACTAATGTGTCAGCATCGCCAAGTTGTTCTTATGTAAGAAAACTGAAGATGATTAACAAGACTGCTTGGTAAGTTGCAGACAAATTTGTTAACATAGCATGGAACTTATACACATTTGGCCATTTAATTTCAGCGGATTTAACGCCGTCTTTCAACTATATTTCTGTAACAAATATAAATTAATTATGTTGGTCAGTTCACCTAACCAGTTTTCCTGGACTGTATTCTAACCAGTACTGACTTAGTACACTGTCACAAGCAACCGGCAATAACTTCTCCAATTATGGATAAAAGTCGACATTTATTTTGTCATATTTTCATCGAAGAGTATGACCAGCAGGTACCGCGATTCCATCCCTGACGTCGGGTTACAATTTGCCATGAAGTTAGACATTACATTATGTCAATAAATATATAAATATAAGCTTCAATCGAAGGTAGCCGTTATTTACACGGTGGCTCGGCCAGGGTTGGCCCTTTATTACGTCTGGGCTGTATTTCAAATTATTGAACTTTTTGGTACTAGTATTATTTTAGTGATTTGGTTTTGTTATTATGCTATTTAAATACGAAATGTGGGTTAGTGTCATAACAAGGATTTAGCATTAGTGAATCACAATGCAGGTTAGTTTGTTTATTAGTGTGATTGTGTTATCACGTGACTGACAATAAATAATACAACACAAATAATCACGTGACACAACATATGTTTCTCACCACGTATAACTCTTCGTTGCTTCCCTATTAAAATAGAAACACACTAATAATAATAAGTAATAAATAAATGTACAATGAACAAAATTTAATAATAAAATTTGCGAAGTAATCTTCATTTCTTTCCATGCTGTTAACATCTCTGCTGTCAACAAAGCACCAAAATCTTAACGTAAAGAAAATACAATTACATGTAAACAAGTATGCTTCGATGGACATACGCATATGATGCATGATTAACAACATTTTAATAAAGCAATAATTACAAGCAATATCACAAGTGATTCTTATAAAGTTTTGAGTAGCATACATGTATTAATCTTTATATATATTCCCAGTTCATGAACAGATGAGGAACAACAATTATATGTCAATGTTCGTCAAAGATATCACACACTGCTACTAATTGATCACTGCTACTAATTTGATTCTCCGTATCAAAAGGCTTCAATGATATTATACGCAGCAAAGTTCAAACATTTACGCGAGATCTTATTAGCTGACATTAAATTTGCATGATGGTAGGGTACATAATTAACTTGGCAATTCATCAATTTTTTCCTTTACGCTTCTTTTATCAACACTGTCTACACTGACCTTATGTTTAAAGAGGGGTTATTTGGACGCATGTAATTAGCCTGTCTTTCAAACATCTCTCTATTACCTGATACTTCCTGTACATCAAATGTGGTTAGAAGATCGGATTGTGTGTACTCCATTTATTACCATTACTGAAACTAATTACTAAACGTTTGTTTTAATACTGCTGATATATACTTCCTGTGAAGTTTGGCAAATAGTTTCCCAGTGACTAATGTAGTATTTATTTACTTTTTTGAGCTTAAAAATCCCGTAGGCCTACTTTTAAATTACTAGACTGTTTTTGTCTAATTCGAAATTTTGCTGCATCGTGAAAATTGTGCAAATTAAAACCTGCAGATGTTATTCACTTAATTCCAGTGCTTACTTTTGAAATCTTTCAATCGTCCTTCAAACAAATTTCCACATCAGATTTCGTAAACTTTTTATGATTTTATTTACAAAAACTTTTTTGTTGATTTTCTATTCTTTTAAAACCTATATCTGTTCTGATACAACACGACTCGATTTACATGTTTTATGCGACTTATACGGAACGCTGTTACCACCTTATGATATATATTAGACTATGGAATTGATCAAGTACTCGGTCCTAATAGTAATACCGACTCTTTTTGGTGTTGAAACATAACACGTAGATTGAGATAGCGAAAAATGCTGTTTAACAGATCAAAAAGGTGCTGTCAAACTCTATCAACTATCTACAACAACTTCTCATTTTTGATTATCGAATAATGACCTCCATCCGATATCAATAAAAACATGTCGTCTCATCTTCGGACGATATGACTTAGATATTTTGTCTTTATGTTCCTTGGACGATACTTTTAAATTCATTATCATTTCGCCGGTGACTAAAATAGGACAAGTTTTAGATAAAGGGCAATATTAACACTTAGATATCATCGAATAACAATAAAAACAGATAAGATAGCCTTATGACAAACATTGAAATCACCTTTATGTCTCCATCCACGATCGCGAGATCTGGCCATAATAAGTTTAGCAAGGATTAAACGAGGCATGGTCATTGTAACAAATGTCTTGATTATCCTGTCTAGAAAGTTTAACTAAGAGATCTTAGATTCAACAAGATTGGAATGATTAACTTTAAAAAAACCTAGGCCATGATTACACTAAAGCATTCATTAAAGTTAAAACTTAAGAGCATATGTTCAAGGTAGGTTTAACTCATATACCGAATCTCCGTTTATTTTCACTTCCGTTACTGATTATTTGGATATTAAAAATCATTCATCGACTGAGCATGTAATTGAGACTTGATCATCGTTAACATTAAAATTATTGTGGCTTATAAGCAAAGCACGAGAAGATTTTTCCTAATTATCACACAGTATGGATATTATCAAAATAATTATTAATTATGATAAGCTCATAAAACTCGATAATATGTTGATAAATTCTCAAAGTGAAAATTCTTGCAGCACTCTGCACTACGTAAATAACAAAGAGACATCAACAATGATTATGTCAAAGTCTGTTTCCGTTGGTTTGCTTTTTCTAAAAAAATACCTGATTTCCAGGAAAAATCAATTATTCAAAATATGTTATCAATGGAAAGATAAACCAAATCAATTTACACTTTTTTATATCGGTAATATGGCAGCTTTCAGTACAAATACATACTGCGGAATTATTAATTTTCGTTGGGGATTTAACTTTGTGGATTTCGTGGGTCGGCTCATCCACGAAATCAAATCCCAAAGCATTTAAATGCAGAGATAAGGCATTTTCAAAAATCAAAATCCACGAATTTATGTCCCCACGAAAAAGGCATTTTAGTAAAAAACACGAAAATTGATCCCAACGAAATAAATGAAAATACAACATTTCACAAATTCACTAGGGCCTCACCTGGAATACAATTTTACATGTGAGGGAGCTGTCCATGTGAGTTGGTTAATATAAGATCGTTGGTTCTACTCTGACCTTTGAGTCGCCAAATAACCATAGCTGTTGACGCGATATTAATCTCAGTGAAAAATAAATACAAAGTAGTTTCCCTTGACGTTTGGACGATGAGATGACAAAGGATAATTTTCGATGTCATTCTAGTCCAAAGTATACCATGTTATTTAAGATCAAGTATAGCTGCAATAAATATGTACGGTTAAGGTGATTATAATTCTTTTTGCAACAACTAAATATAAAACTGACAAATGGCTGTTTATAAAATTTGATTCCGAACACACGTAAGTCAGGGTTTTTATTCATCATGAGTAATTTAGTCATCATATTTTAGTATTCAGTCACACGTAATAATGTTATATGAAACTCGGTTGATAAAAAGTGGGTGTACCCGTACATGTAAAACATTTATTTTTAAATATTTGTTAAACATCATGTAACTACTTCTACAGTATAAAGGCCAACCCTGTTTAACGACCACCCAGTTTAATACAGAGCAACCTCTCCAAAGCAACATCCTTTGGTAGTAGCAATATCATGTTGTTGTTGAGATGTTGTTGCTCTAGAGAGGTTAAATTAATAGTTAAATCATGCAGTGATGTACATCATGCTGTTGTTGAAGGGAGATTGTTGCTCATGAGGGGGCCGCTCTGGAGAGGTTGTACTGTACTTCAACTTGATAATAAGACCGTCTGGATATAAAGGCCGATTTTTATCCAGATCCAGATTTTACTGTACATTCATAACTTAACGTAATATTGAGTCATAAAACAAGTAAGTTTACATCATTGCGGTAAAAGTCGAATCGGTAAAACTAACACGTTGAACGTATATTAAGGGTTAGAGGTAAGGGCTGAAATTGCATGCGATTTCGAAACATTATCAATAGGTAAAACGTTATCTGTTTCATCAACTTCATTTACATACTTTCTTTGTATGCAAACCGACAGTTTACAAAGTACAGGGACTAGACAAATGTCACATGCGAGGAAGCTATCCAGTTAGTGTACGGACTGTCGGTGACTGGTGTACGCATGGGGTCCTCCTCCGCCGTTGAAGATGGACAAGTCGACAAATGATCCTTACTGTTGATGCGACGTGAAATCCATATGAAAAAGTACTGAACGTTACCAATTAATGATGTAATGGGCAACAAATTGTACTAGATTTATACTAATCAATAATCCGGTTCAATAGAAGCTGTTCAGACAGCAGAGGAGGAGCAGTGGTGTAGGGGTATCTAGAGCGCCGGATTCCTAACCCAGAGGTTGCGGGTTCGAATCCCGTCAGTGGCGGAATTTGACCGGAACTTTCACAATCCATTCTTACGGCGCGAGTACTGGTCAGAATCCAGGAAGCAGTCATCGAGAGAAATATAAGTTGGAATAATTTGCTCTACATTCGCTGTAAAACTAAATAGGTTTAAACTAAACTAACAGAGTTGACACTTCTAATTACACTGACATGCTTCAACGTAGGACTGATTAGAATATTTTCTTCGTTAATTACATCATTCACAAACTTAATTCCCATCTCTTCATGCAGTTTAGATAGACAGAAATTTAATATGACCGAGAAGGAAGTTAAAATTTACTCGTAACATCGACATGTTTCAATATCGAGTTACCAAATCTAAGCGCATACTAATTGTGTAATAATAAAGAAATGAAAAAAAAATAGAAATGAATAATATGATAAAAACATGGAGTTACCTAAATCAAGCTAAATATAAAATGATTTACGTGTTTAATATCAGATGAATATCTAACTGAATGAAAATATAATTTACTAAATCCGATGAGCAAACACACGAAGGCATGAATGCCAGAAGGGACTATATCTTTCCTTGTAAACATGGTTTTGGTCGTCTTCTTGCACTCACCCTTCAAATGTCCTTCAACGTATCTTATCAATGGGATTTTTTTATTTTTAAAATCCAACTTCAATATAATCTGCTGAATAACATTCTATTTCTTGTTATTTTTTGCATTTTTACAAATTTATCAGGAAGTGTTTCGATTGAGGTTTCCCCCCCTCGCATCAATTGTAGTTTTCAAAAGTGAGTTCAGTGAATTCTATATCACTTGCTGTCCTGTCTGTTGAATGTTTTAACATATTTCCTTTTTTTGTAACTTTACCCCCTCGAAGAACTTTTATCGTTTTAACGTAACCGTCATTTTGTGTCATGTAGATGGTCTTATCACAAGGTTATACCTTATTTTGTAGATGACACATTTGTATTGAATCATTTGACAATATTTTTAAATGATAAAACAATATAAGAATTTAGTTCACAGTTAAACCCACCAATGAATGTCACCTTCAGTGAAGATAAAACATGTCTTTAACGGAGGTAGTCTTAACTAAGGGTTTAAAAGTCAGATCGTACATGCTGTGAAAGTGTTTGTTTGAAATAAAACAAAAAATCTTCACAGTCAATAATCTCGATCCAAATGATTTCATCTAAACATAAATCATTGTCTATACTGCAGGCTCGAAGGACGTTGCAAAGACAAATTGCGCTCCGCTAAAATATGTAATCAAGATTGTGTAACGAAACGTGTTTGTAATGAAAGAAAAACATCGGGTAAATGACTTTTAGCAAACTTGAAGATTTGTTTAAACATTTTAAATTGATACTAAATTGAACTCAATTAGATTTGTAGATGAATTGACAATTTGTCTGCATTTATTTTGTGCAAACTTTTATATCAAGTTGCATTATAATTTACACACAACACTCGTGTCAAAAGCACTTAAACATGCTAAGAGAGATAATAAATAATGCATATTATATCAAGTACATTTCAAACTCATAAATACGCTTAATAATTGTGAGCAAGATAGTTATACGAACGTATAAATTCATTAAAATATGACTCGTGGTATTGAAGCAAATGTATTTATAACTTTATCAAAGAATTATATTTATTTATTACTTAATGTTTCATTATTTCAGTTAAATCGTGGCGGGCAGTAATCATAACCAGCTTCCCTGGATTTCATTTTAAAGGGGCATACCCTACAACTTGGTGCACCTAGAATCAAGGCAAAATGATGATAAATTAGAAGCTTGTAAAGAGAAAAGCCGACGAAGAAAGTTTCAGCCAAAAATTCATCCAATTAAAAATAAAATCACAACAAATATTAGTTTCCATAAAAGATCGGAAACTCTTTGGAATTTGTTGTACAATTTTTGGGTGGAAGTGATTTATTATTCATAGCTATGATTTTTGCGGCTAGTACCTAAACTAGTCATTTTATGACCCAAGTTCTTCTTGCAATTATCCATTATATATTGTTTTACATATACATCTAACATATTTTTACACTTTCAAAGAATGTTTGTCAGTTGTAGGGTATGCCCCTTTAAGGCCTTAACCAGTACTAACCACATTCTATCCGCAAGCTTTTGCCAAGCTACCCTTTATCTTCAGTCAAACGTGTCGCGGATAATGTGAGCCTTCCCATGGTTCGAATTCACAAACCCTTGATCAGTAGACCAACGCTCTAACCATTGAACTTATTGATGGGCAGGCTAACGAAATCACAATGTACGTTACATAATATTTCAGAATGCTGCACATTTATTATATCCATGCAGAAGCAACCAATCAGATTCTAGTATTTTAAGACAAGTCCCTTATGTGAGTTTTTTTTTACTTTGAGCAAAATGTCTAAAATTCGATTGACGAAACTGTACATGTTTGTGTTTTCGACCATTGGTTGAGTAAATTTTGGTGTTTTTTTTCTTAAGTTTTGTTAATTTGGTAACACACCCTCAAACAGATGTTCATTTTTCTATCGGACGATTAAATTCAGGGGACAAAGATGATATTTTATCTGTCCAAGCTGTAATCTTAACTTCCGAGTGAACTATCTGTTTAGGTAATTTGATAATGACTGAAAAATGATACTTTGTTACACCCATATAAAAAATAATGTGCAATATGTAATATCGTCAATTTAGTGGACAATTTAAAAAGAACACAAAAAACGTACACTAAATTTTGCCCTTATTTTTGCAGTTCAAAACAAGTGGCGAATATTTAGAATCGAAAATACGAAAGTTCATATCGCAATTTATACATCTCCCCAATAGCTCCTGTATGAAAGTGAAGCTAAAAAAGCAGTGATTAAATGATTAATTGGTTGGATGGTTGGATGGTTGGTTGGTTGGTTGGTTGACTGACTGACTGACTGACTGACTGACTGACTGACAATCGTGGTTTATAAAACTGACTGCAAATCTTTCAATAAATCATAAATATTTTCATATTTTATCTTCACTTGATACCATGTAAATGCTAACATTTCAGTATTATTTGTAATCGTATAACCAGGAGACGTAATGCATTCAATAGCATTTGCTCAATTTAATACCAGTGAAAGGCTTTTTTTCATTCAGACGTGTTAGTTATCGTAAATAACCACGCCGGTAAATCTGCATATACATGCACTCAGATTACCATGACAACCCTTTGTTTGTTTGAATAGAATATCAATATTCTAATATGGAGGGTGGAATTGGCAATGATAAAATCGATAACAAAGTATAAAACTATTAATAATAATCAATAAACTACTATATAGAGTAAACGCCATAAAAAACGGACACCTTCCGGACTGAGCTAAAGTCCGGTTTACGGAGAATTCCGGTTTTCTAAGAATTCGTGATGAATTCTGAAAAAAATGGGACTTGAAAAATCATCCGTTTTTTATCAGAGAATTCCGGTTTTCAGAGAGACCGGTTATTATGTGTTCTACTGTACATATACACATTGTTAATTATGTGCATGTACAGTAAAAATCACATCATTAATTCAAACAAGGACTTATATACATACATATATATAAGTCCTCGATTTAAAAAAAAACTAAAACAACTCAACTGACAAAATTAGCTATTGCAGTAAGACCTCGGTAATAAAAACATCTTTGTGAATGAAAGCAAATGGACGTTATATTGAGCTGGCAGCGAAGTTAAAAAATTTGAGGTCGGACTCCATGCTCAAATCTCAGTTCCATTCTCAAAGTAGTATGGTTGAAAATTAGAGCTGATTAACGTCTGAATATTATATTCAAATCAATGATGCTATCAGATTAATGAAACAATAATATCATAATTTTCTGATTATAATCAACTTAGAAACATTAAATGACAAGATATGAGATTTGAGCTAGGAGACCAAACTCTGAGGACTAATTTCATTTAGCCTCTGTTTCATCATTATAGATATTGTCAATGTTTAAGTATATCATAACCAATTTGTACTACGACATGTAGCAGGTGTAAACTTGTAAATATGAGCGATATGTTTTCGTAAACTTAGCAGTAAAAACAGATGACACAACGAGACTAGAATAGAAATGTCAGTAATTTTTATATTCCCACAATTTAATGAGCTGACTTAGAGATTTTTTAATAACCTTAATATCCTTGCCAGGCGACATGGCTGTAAGCCCCTTAATATCAGTTTCGTGAGACAAAATACGTTAAGTAATAGCGTTATCAAGCACGTATGAACATTGTTCAGGTCATAAGATAATCTGGCACCCCAGGCATTTGCCTTGAAATCTGATATCAATACTCAAAACTATTTTAATGATCGATCACAAGCCATTTACAAAATACAAGACCAAAGAACACGTTACATAAAAGCAAAGGTTATCACTGATGTCGCCATAAAAACATGCATTGAATGCCATCACAGATAATCTTATACATAGATATTTATATCGAAAATTCCCACTAATTTCAATATTTTGGCTGTCTATGAAAAATCATCACAGTATAATGTTATCATGTGGAACTGGTACCCGTTTACTTGGCGCAAATTTAGCCTTCGAATATGTTTGTCCGGGAATACGGGAACAGGAACCAGGTGAAATACTTCGTAAAATGACGTATACATGTACAATGGGAAGTAACTCTTGTCATGACTTGGGTATACACCGATATTTAGATCGATATTCAATTAAAAATAAAACCTATCAAAAAGTTAGGCTACTAAGTTTGTGGTAAATAACAGTAATGGAATGCAATTTTTCAGAATATCTTCGAAAGGCACTAAAAAGTAGATCTACTATGGACTCGATAATATAAATATGTGGACTAATTTTTTAATCTATTTTCAAATTATATTGCATTATGCGGATAGCTGTAGATGAATCTTGGTGTCGAATTTTGCTAATTTTTCTAAGTTAACGTCATCAGATGACGTCATATTATTTCACTCATATAAATTTTAGCGAATTTATTACGTTATCAAACTACACGTGCGACTTTTAAATGATAAACAAATATACGTCAATGAATACACAATCATTGTCTATGGTATTTAATCTTTTGTAATAACCATATATATCTTATTTATCTACAAAACTATGCCGTAATCAAACATGGAGAGGTGTATCACTACTGTTATTATAGGTTACTTTCTCTTTCAATTACATGATATATATACAGTAGGCCTATTCGTTGTTCAAAATTACTAAAAATGTTTCTCGTCCTCATTACGTCATAATATCTATTTTTGCGTGGTTTCATATCTCGAATACAAGTATACTTTTCATAGAATAAGAGATAAGTTAAATTTACGACTGGTTTTAACGATTTCGATTTAAACCACAACAAAAATACGATTTTTTGTCACACTTACGTAAATAATGAATTTTGTCTATATAATGTGGTATTTTCAACAGAATAAATGGCAAAATATTACAAATAACTTTGTTTCAGTGTTTTTTTTCAACAATATTTGATTTATATATGACGGCCGGTTTTCTACGTATTGAGGAAAGTCGACACTTTTTTGTCATGTTTTCATAGAAGGAATATATATATGACATGCCTTAATAAGTTATTAATAGATATTCGAAACCTGGTCGCCGGGTTGCGAGTCCAGCGCACTTAACTACTTAATCACAGTCTCGGCACTACTGGCAAATATTTACCCTGAACTAGATTTTATACGATCACTCTGGGCGATTACATTTGAGTTTGATGCAAAAAATGACACTTAACCATCGCTACAAAATTTGGACCATCAACCGGTTTTTAGATATTTATCTATATTTTTATTTATAAGTTGATAAAGCATCGCCCACAATATTAAACCGTTTTTGCCTCACATCCGGGTCCACAGTAAATTTACAAGTATAGCCTAATTCGTATAAATCAACCACGCAAGTAAGTGAAGAGGCTAAAATGTATCGCTATAAAGGAACTAAGAATTAGGACACATTGTCTTTATTACAGTGACATTTATAAATAGGTTTAACTGTATATCGATCGAGCAGCAGATGGTTGTAGAATAAGTTTATATACATAATTATGTACAATCTTAATATATATCATATACATGTAGGCCTATATATCATCAGCTTAAATACGGATTACCTCAGACTAGTTGCAATTAATACAGCCAGATGTAGATACACGATATAATTGGCTACGTTTATCAGACTAATAAAATACAAAAACTTTAATCGATTGAAGAGTTATAAGATATTACTTCTCAGATACAAATCTCATAATATGCATACTATTTTATGCTATAAAATAGCCTATATGGTATTATTCACAAAGTTCTCAGAAAAAGGCACAATAAACTATAGGTGCATAAAATGTAATCTGATATCATTGTTCTATAAGAGAAAATCTTTGTCATTTTCTAGTTAAAGACAAAAATACGTATATGGCGGTTTTCATATCAAATTCCACTGGGTTATTAAACGGCTCAAAAAGTACGTATATACATGTATACATGCAAGTCTGTGAATTATATGAATGATTCATAGAATGTTACGATGAGTTAGATCTTGTCCGAAAACAAACTTACCTATCAATAAAGATTACGTCTTGTCGTGTATAGTCACAAAGTGAATTATCATTACGAAGTCAACTTAATAAATATATAGATATACTAGGGAGTGCCAGGTGACAAAATACGCCCGTCCATTGAAAGGCCATCACTGAATAAAGCATGGTCCGATTGGGCAGGTTATCGAACTTGACCGAGATCTCATGGCCATAAATTAATCATCCTGTCCTAAAGGAAATATTAACAGTCAGTGTTTTACTGCATGCGAAAATACAGTGCAACCTCTCCAAAGCAACAACCTTTAGGAATATCAAAAGTATGTTGTTGTTGAGAGGTTGTTGCTCTAGAGAGGTTAAATTGATAGTTAAATCGTGCAGTGGATAAAATAATCCTGTTGTTTAAGGGAAGTTGTTGTTCAAGCGACGGTCGCTCTGGAGAGGTTGTACAGTATATTTAAAAAAATGACGAATTTCTTACAAACCCGAAAATCAAACGAATGTAAGTTATCCCGCACACTGTTTTGATTACGTGAGATATCTTATTTATGAGGAATAAAGAAACAGGATCAAATTTCAGAAAAAGGGCCATATTAAAAAACTATTGTTTTGCTGTTACGCCCCGTCGTCAAAAATATTTTAATGCGATTCTATAAAAAGGTCATTATTCCAGCTTATCATTAAAAAAGTATAAAATGAAGTTATCAAAAATATGCATACCGACCTACCTACACACTGCTAATTATAGTCTGTGTCGAGTAACAATTATAGCCCATCATTTTATTAAGGGTGTCCTTTTGCAAATTTTGTATATTCCTGGTGAATTTGATACATTCTCTAGTTTGTTTTTACTTTCGTTAAACATCAGCTCTGATCTCATCAGGTATTTTCAAGTGAGTTACGGTAAAACTTGTATTAATCGGACCACATATTAGACCATATACAAATGTACTAGTAATCAGGCCCGATGTTGCGATGCTGTTATGTACGCTATCAACAGTACTTCAGTTATTTCCAGGTACCGACAAACCTGTGTTAGCGCTCACCTCTGAATAAAGGTTATTAATTAAAAACCAGTCAATGAACACTCAGAATAAAATGACCTCCTTATAGAGGTCACCTGTCAATAAAGGCCGTAATTTGTCTTTCCAAAGGGTGGCCTTTGTTCGAAATTTTGACTTTACATTGTAGGTATGTCTTGCAATCGGTGTGAAGTAAATACATACATGATAATATTAAATTCATACAAAAAAATGCCTAATGCATAGATATGATTTAATTGGAGAATTTTGATATCGAAAACCTGCTAGCTTAGCAAAGGTTTGTTTACAAAACGAGCCCCTAACTCTCATATAATGTACGAAATAATTTTAATAAAAACAGACAAACTATAAGTTATTCACTGAAATCGTTGGATCAAAACCGTGCTGCGGGCGGGGAAGAAATTTAAAAAAAAACACATTGTAATTGATACAAATAATAATTGAAAGGTTATAAAATGAAAGATGAATATCGATTTCTTTGTGATGTATGTAACACTGTTTTATTTACTTCATCCTGTATACTTTTTATGTCGTGGTAAATTTTATATAACACATAACTTGCCTTCGGGGAAGGCGGTTTTTTTCTTAGTGTTTTGCATTTCGTGTTCGCATTGTTGATACGCAATTAAAGAAGACGAAGTGTGTATGTACGAAACACTTACAGTAACGTACTTTTTCTGCGTAAGATGACTCTAAGATAGTATATAAATGACATTTGGTATATTTATTGCATACGTTTATTCTTTATCATTTTCTCTTTATTTTAAAGCGAGCAAACTTTTAAATTCAACATCCCCATATATAAATGATGGAGAAACACAAGTATGACATTTACGGTTTTCTTTTTAATTAGAATATACAGTCAAACTAGTAAAAAAAGCCACGCTTGAGAAAGACATAATGTGGCCTTAATTGGCAGGCTGGCCTTTATTCAGAGGTCATTTTGTTCTTAATAATCAATTACAGTTTTAAAAAAAGCGGCCTTCATTCACTGGCTGCCCGTTATTCAGAGGTCAATTTGTTCTAAATAATCAATGAGAGTTTTAAGAAGGGCCTTTATTCACATGGTCGTCTTTATTAGAAGATGGCCGCTAACATTGTACATGTATTACATTATGTCAGTCAGCCTCAATGAAAATGATATATGTTAACGCTTATTATAAAATCGTTCGTAATATCAAAGGCAGTCCGTGGACTTTAAGTCTGAGTTTCCTGAGCGGCATCCCCTTTTCAAGCCATTGTCTAAATGGCGATGTAGCCCAAGGGACAGGGCAAATTACTGAGGTGGAATACTTAATGTGCAGATTGCGACACATGCTAGATATTGTCACAGTTACAAATACATAGGGTAGTGTTTAACAAGTCGTAGGTATAAATAATTCAGTTATATAGACACCACAAATTACAGTGTTTAACTGAGAGTCAGTGTTATACTGGGTCATAAACTGGTCAAAGAAGTGATAGTAATTTGGAACAAAACGAGAATTGTGATCTAATTAAATAGTTTTATTATCATAATTTCTATTCCCGAAAAAAGGCTAATTGCATATTCATGATTCTAAATAGATATTGTTCCAAATTATTGAGATAACGCGTCCCCTGAATTGAAAAAAAACTAACAAGATATCAATACTTTCCAAATCAATCGAAACTGAACAACATTGGTTTTATAGAATTGACGTGTTTGATATTTTGGGATAAAACGTAGTAAGATAATACAGTTAAGATCACGAACGCGGAGTCGATACAATGAGTTCACTTCTGTGCAAAACACTGTCAACTCACGAAGTCAGTAAAGACAGTCATTTGGGTGACTTATTTGACTTAATTAGTATTGTTCCAGATGATATAATTACATGTAAGTCGTATATACCCGTGGATTGCCTTTGTTCACATGTTTGACTGTATAATCCTGACCTATCATTTAATATGTTTACGTATTAAATAACTGTCGATAGCCAAACAATTGTATTTTTGAGCATTTTCAACCTTAAACGCATTTGTACCGCTAATATAAAATGTATACATCCAATGATAAATTCTTCCTGCTCGACAACATTCAGGAAGACTAAACTAAAAAAATAATTGCATCATTCTCCATCTAGGTCAAAACAATATTCATCCATTTAAGCATGAGGTTTTTGTCAACACGTTTCGTGTTTTATATCACATACCCGGATAACTAAAAGGCTCTTCATTCCTTATTTTATGTGAAAATTCGTTTTCATGTACAACGTACTATGACTGAATAAGAAAATATTCATGGTCACGTAATTTTTAATATTTGTATATTTTTCATGTAATGTAGCACCACATAATTTATTATGACCAAGCGACTTTGGGATGGGAACACCGAAAAAGCGTCCCTGAAATACTGAAAGGCCGAGCCGAGATTCCAACCCACGACCTTTTGTTTAGTAGTCTAGCGCGTTACCACTGGACCACGATCATCCCTTAGAATTAAAAAAAAAGAATTACATATAAGTGTATTTATAGGTATGTGGTAAATAGGCTTAGAATATATTTATTAATCAATCGCCGACAAAATAGTATTTTGACTGATCACGCCAATAGCGTTAAATCGTGATATATCTTATCTTTATTCATTTTTTTGCAGTTTTGTAAAAATCAAAACTTCAAGTAGAACCACTTTGATAACAAAGCGTGTACTTCTTTGACATTGTGTCCGTTGATTTGAAACAAAAATCAATATGTTTTTAGTATCATATCAAGAAGGGGCTTTTAATTCAGAACACAAACAGCCACATTAATTTTATATTTGATAAGATCGTGACTTGTAGATATGCGATCCATAGTTTCTACTCTACGATGCATTAATATTCTCATGGTCGGTTTATATCCAAGTCCATGTCTCAGAATAGGAGTATTGTAATGAGGCAATCAATAAAGAAAATACTGGTTTGCACTTAAAGAGACTCACTCATTAAAAACATCTCCAGATTTAGAAATGTTTAAGATATCTTGATATTCATTACGCCCTTTTCCGGTTTTTTGTTTTCCGCACGAGCATTTTGTACATGTCATATACAACAACCACAACAAAACATGTAAAAAATGTTAAAATTTTAAGTATGGCCTGATTGTATATTTTATTCATCGAATATGCAAACATGTTATTTATCAGGATTTTTATCAGTCTGGCCGAAGCACTTCCGTAATAATATGACGAGGCTTAAAATAAATGACAGCGATTCGTGTGTGCTGATGGTTTATACCGTCTATTGTGAACAAATAATTTAAGCTCACTGGACAGTTTTATGCACACAATATAACACCATAGTGTCAATCTAAATGTTTGCGTTTTCAGAATCAAGATAAATTAATGACAAGCGACATTAATTCCTGCTTTTCTGCGAATGTTTTAAATCGGTGTAATTATACGAAAAGTAATTGAAAAAAAAACGAATACCATCACAGTATTTACACAATGAACGTTTTATTTTATTCTTTACAGAAATACAAACATTGATTTAAAAAAGGGTTGCCATGGTTACAAATAAGTGTTAGTCTCATTGTCATTGTCAATATTAATGTCAGTTCCTAATTAGAAACAGCATTCGCAACAAAGGTCTGTATCAATGATATAGCATGCTGAGTACAATCGCATCAGAAAATATAGCACACAGTAGTCTCTATGATATTACAAAATAATGAAGAAACTGTTGGAAATCTGTGTTTGTTATAGAGATATGCATGGTTATGATAATGAAATGCCATTATGGGGATTAAACGTAGGAACCTAAATACGATGTTCTATGTGTTGCTTTAATACCTCACATTTTATTTTTTCAAAAGACTATTTCATTTCGTGCAGAATGTGGTCTTAGCATCTAGGCTTTACTGTGTTAGTTATTAAACCTCGATAAACACCATGTGAATGCATGTACGGACATACTTTACGTAGGATGGCTATATCAGCATCGATCACTATAATGTCACGTAATTCAGTAACTATTTTATGCACAATTAGAGTCAGTCTACAGGTAATTACATTGTTTTCATCGATTAACAATAGACTTAATCATGTTTTAATATACATTAATTGATGATGATTACCTGTATCATTCTGATATTGATTTTATATAGCGGCCATATGATAAGGCTTGCAGTGACCATTTATAATCGATATGGTTTACACTAGCGTATCAACCCTCGCAATGTCTGAAATAGTACATTATAAAGGCCCTAAGGAAACAATGTCTCATGAGGGAGGGGGGGGGGGGGGGCTAATTTTGTCTGACTACGGAGGAGGAATTCAGTTACAGCCACTATTGTTTATCATTACAGGTTAGGCTCCCAATACCTTCCTCCCACCGGTACCTACGACCCTATTATGCTCTATAGATGTTAATGCTACGACATTACCAAGTAAACATCAGCTAGAAACATAGAAATTCGATCTAGTGGAGTAGTCTTAATTATAGTGGGCTCAAGGCGGTGTTTTACTGAATACTGGTTGGTTCCCTGATTGGGAAAACATCGAATACTGTCTGTCTCTATTGAGACTTAATTGGTACCCAAATCACATGAAATAATGTTCCACCCAGTACAGTTCAGTTAGTTGCATTAATCATAATACTGATGAGATCGGTTCTATTGTGCACCTGCTTATTTTCTCTGCACTTGAAATCAATAATGTTCATGTTGTGTTCTGTTCTATGTAGCCCGCCTGGTTAGCTCAGTGGTTAGAGCGTTTGTCTACTGATCAAGATGTTATGAGTTCGAACCCCAGGCGAGGCTCATACTGTCCATGACAAATTTGACTAAAGATATTACACCCTGTAAAAAATTGCCCTCCACCTCTGAATAAAGTGGAGTAGCTCCGCAGAAATTTTCATATATAATGTGATTAGTACTGGTTAAGAATGAAATCCAGGAAAGTTGGTTATTAATAAGATAACTGCCCGCCACGATATGACTGAACTAATGTTGAAAATGGCGTTATATCAGAAGAGAAATAAATAAATAAATGAATTATGTTGTGTTCTGTTCGGTTTGGTTCTATGGCATGTTTTGTACGACAGTTTGTCTCTATAAAAAAACTTCTTCCCATTAATACAAGGATACAATTCAGCTCACGTGAAGAAATTTCATAGACAGCATTATATTATTCATAAACACAAAAACAAAATGTTTACAATGATAAGGGAAAAGTTTCAACGTTCACAAATGTCAACAATTCATAACAATCAAAAGGACTTTATTAAACTTGTAAAAATAGACTTATTGACAAAACATAGAGCGAGAGATAACAGTACTTAAAATTAAAAAAAACTAAACGAATGAAGTATTTCATCTACATTTGTATTCATAAATAATATTTGTATAAGTTTAATTTGATCTATTTTCATCTCGGAAAACATTTCTTGTTTTTAGGACAGATGTATTATAATTTTTGCCTTGTATTAATTCTTGCAGAATGTTACACAATGCATCGCATTCAGTAAGTAATATGAAATTTAAATGACTTTTAGAAGTGTGTAACCTACAGAATGTTAATTGCGTATAAGTCAATGAATTTATATTTGAACTACATTGCACATGCAATTAACAAGTCGCCAAGGCGTAATCATGTATCTAATTGGCTAATTTATATGACAAAAAGTACCAAGTTTGATTATGTTTGATGAAAGGTTTTTGTACTTTCGAGCTGAATAAAAACCCACATCCACCTATTAAATCAAGAATCAAAAGAAAATATTTAGTAGTGTGTGATCTTTAAACAACATAATTATTGTGAGGATAACATTGCGAGCACCACTGTTTATCATTGGCAAGTCAATAAAGTATGAACAATATGTACGTATGTAAATCCAATCTTTCGTAACCAATGGTCATTTTGACCCAGATCACAAATTGATATCATATTTAAATCATACTTAAAACACGCATACACACGAGAGCAGTTGATATCGTTAGATATAACTATCTGATTATTTTATCTAACACGTGCCAAAGTGTAGAATTGTGATCTAAATCAATGGTTGAAAACATGGTCAACAATTTGAGCATTGTTGTTTAATATTGGTGAACTGCGTGTAAGGCAAGAAAGAATTAAGTCATATTTTGAAAAGTACTGAAAGTACCCAAGAAAGATGGACTTACATAGACTGCATTATGGAACGAGGGCCTGGGTCCGTATTCACAAAGCATCTTAAGATTTTCTTTAACTTAAGTCGAAATTTTTACTTAAGTGTAAATTTTTTTCATGGTAAAAGTTTGTAAACCAGTCATCAAAAGTGTGAAAATGAATTATCATTTTCATAATTGGCATCTTTAGAACAAAGATAAAATCATATAATTGTGAGTTCCTCCTTTATATTAGTACAAAAGAGTTAAGGAAAAAGTTGAATTTAAGGAAAAATATAACTTAAGTTAAAACATTACTTAAGATGCTTTGTGAATACCACCCCTGGTTAATATTTACATGGCGGTTGTTTTTAATGTAAAAACGTCGGTCTCAAAATAAATTCTGCATCGAGCGAGATGCATGAGTAAATGAGGAAGCAAAAATCTACTATTCTCTCTTTTATTGTAAGCATATCGTATGTACTTTGGATATATCATTCGTCCCCTAATGCATTAAAGGGTCTACACTGGGTATTCCGAGACAAGATTATTCTGGCCTAAGGCAACAACAACAATGCCGAACAACACTTGTATCGCGAACACCAAACATTTACATTGATGCCGCGTGAATGTCACTACCGAACGAATTTGTTCGTCATATGAAATCAGTTCCGTTGGTAACTTCACTCGAATTTGTTATCAGTTTACTGTGTAGGGACGGACAGATCTCGCACCTCCTAAAACATAACTTTGACGATCGTTTATTCTACGTCATCAGATACACAAATCGCAACTTCTTAGCACAACAGAATAAGGACAATCACCGAACAAGTTCATCAACATCTTGGACAATAAATGGACCGATAGTGTCCGAAGTAGGGTCATAGACTGAATCAGTTAGAGGCTTGTGCTTTGCTATATATTCGTATGATACAGCACTCGGAACTTCTAGGCGTTTGTCTTAAGAAAGTGCGTACTTCTCAGTTACGGAAATACCCGAGTAGTTACGATTGATGATACAGATGAGTATATCAATAACAACAAAAGCACATGGAATGAAAATAAAACAATACAAGCAGATACTCAAGTAGAAATGATCATCTATACACATCAAGAGTATAAAAGCATGATTCGAGTTTCCTGATAAATATAGCAAGATGGATCTTCGGAATAAAAACACAATCTGGCATCAAGACTCTTGACCTATTTGCTATTGGATGAGAATGAAATCACTCGTAAATAAACGGTGATTCAAGTCAAGTATCAATAATTCAACATAGTTCAATAAATCAAATAACGAGGGACATCAAAGAAGTTCTTTGTTTAACGTTTGCAAATTTTTGTTACCTTTATTTTTTTGGTGCCCCATGTTTTACCCTGTTTCACATTTACATGATATCACTACTGTAAGGAGTCGTGGGGATAACTCTCGAGTTAATGCGGGAACTTACGAATTAAAAGCAATCGTGGGCAGTAAATATATGTGACCTGTGTGAAACCTGAGCTACAGGCCACCCGTAAATTGTAACCAAAAGTGTGTTAAAAGTCAGTTGCTGGGTTCTCATTAGACGTAAAAAAATGGAGGGTCAAAGACTCTTGGCTGCTTATAATCAAAATAAATCGGTTAAATTTCTTACTATTGTAATTACAAATTTGTCCCTTAGGTACAAATTCTCTAGAGAAAGAGGCTTTATAATATTAATTTCAACAGTCAAAACACTATTTTAAGGGGCAAATAAAAGCCCTGAGTTGGTTTATTTCCGACAGGAACATGTGTCATGAGTTAAACTTCCCTTTGAAAAAAGAAAGTCACCTTTTTACTCAGCCGGAGGAGGTCATTGTAAAATCTACCAAAAAACTTTCGATGCAAGCGAAGATCGTTTTTCATAGAAAAACATCGTAAGTGTTTTGTATGCATATCAATGTTAGTTTGTCATAAATAATAGTAGGCGTAAAATGAATTGTACAAACTTTTATCATACACATGTTTACTAACTGAACCCGAGACAGTCTTGCATTCTTTATCTGATTTGTAACGCAGATTTAAGACAGAAACAGACAGATAAATCGATCAGTTAATGAATTATAAATACATCTTTATTGTAATGAATTGACTACCATATAATGGCATGTATTTGTATGACACACGAAGCGAAATTTGTTATTACTGGAAAACACTACTTGTCATAAATAATTAAATACAATTACATCAATTTGTATAAGAAATCAATATAAGTGTTTGATTCATTTCATCCAAAACATGGAAACAGACTGTTTCGAAATATTGTTCTGACATTACAGAATATTTAGAATTGTGTTTGTTTGTTTGTTTGTTTCGGCGTAATTAAACGAAACTCGTTTTAATAAGCACAAATGCATGGTTTAATCATTGACACGCTGTCTATTTCGGACTTGCTACCGTGAAAGTTGGTTTACGAAGGATGCAAAGTATATAAAAATGAGCGAAAAAAACCAAGGCAGGCAGATAAGAACAATATGCTAACATTCATTTAGACAGATCTGAAGCAAAAATTATATCAGCAATACTCGCTTAATATCGTGCTGGCCTAGCATTTTTTAAAATTTAGGCTTACGATCTGCCTGCTGGTAGCCCAGTCAGTCTAACATTGACACATAATATGTAATATATTCAATAATATTTTGTGGTTGTCCTCCTTGTCATCAACTCGACCCGTCTCTCCATTTCTTCAAACAAGTCGCTTGCTAGCTCTTTTAAAAGCTAACTTTGTTACATTTACGATGAAACGTTCTTGACTTATTTAACACAGCAGAATTTATAATTCAAATCCTTAAAACAAAAACTCGATTTGTGCGGTTTCATTTGGTGTTGATATTAACGTCCTTCCAACTTGTCTCACCAAATCTTATAATAAATTCGTCTGCAACATTTTAATAATGAAAAACGAAGGCTTAGAATTAAATGCGAGCTTTCAAAGACAAAATGTCATTAATTACACGTGGTGTAATTAATTTTCCGTCGGTTTGTAATTAATAAAGTCGCTGTCATTCACAGAACACTGCATCCTACTGAGTGTAGAATGAAAGAATTCATTGTTTCAGAATCCACTTGTCAGTCGTTGAATCAAAGGTCGTGACGTGCTTTGAGTGTTTTTTGCTCAGTCGTGACAAGATACCTAAACGATACAACTTCATGACTTTCTCCACGATTAATGTTTATTGATATCATATGCTAATTAGATAGAAAAAAATATTAATGAAATCATAAATATAATCGTGTTCACATTTAATTCAATTTTGACTCTAATCTGTTATGCCCTTGTATTCTAGGCCTTATTCGTCTCCAGTCAATTAGACTTGTATGTAGAATCATTTCGGATTCACTCGATAAAGATCGTGTATTTTTGGTTCCATTTGGTAACATCATATATTTCGTTTGCGGTTCGGTATTCAATGAGTGAATTTAAATTATTAAGAAAGTAAATGAACGAACGCACTAAAGAAATGAATGACTACTACATAAAACTATAATCTCTATTTATCTTAATTATATTTTCTGTCCGATAACGGTTCGAGATATCACCAACACTCTTCCGTACCAAAGCTGTCTGATGTCCGAACGAACATTTCCTTGTATACTAGAACAGAATCTAAAGGCCGGTTCCATTGGTCAAACAGAAGAGCTGCCGGAAAAGGCAGAGCTCTTCCGAACTGTTCGATTGGTCGTCTTCAAATTTTAGAAGCTCTTCTATCTATTCCGCGCGATGGCCAGAAGAGCTGGAAGAGATGTTAGTCACGTGACCAAACAGCATGACAATGCCGTTTAAAAAGATTTCTTTTACTTAATCTAAAACGATATTCATTTTCTTCTATAACATGTCATTTACTATCAACGATGGAATACGACAGGTAGCGATTTTTTTAAAACCACGGATTGCGTTCGATTGGATTTCTCTTCAGCCGGCGTAAACACTTCTTACGAGAGTGCAATCGAACCGACCTTAACTCACGCTATATTCTGTTGACTGCTTAACCCACTCAAACCAAACATACATCATTTATTAAGTTTCAATAAAACACAAAATATTCATCAGATACGATGTACATTGTTTTATGTTTTCATAAATTTGTATCAGTTATTTACATGACATGTTAGTTAAAGTTTTTTGGTCATGGTAACGACCATATAAACATGACATGACAAGTACATGGAAGTTTAAAACTTAGGTTAATTTACCAGTTTAACATTGTTTTTGCTGTTAATTATTAGGAATGACAAAATGTCACTAAGTCATACTTAATGTACGGACGCTACCGTTTTTAGACGTTCCGCGCATTTTTGTGAAATGAGGGTTGGCTCCTTATAAGCTGGTTCCCGTTGTTATCTGTCTGTACATGGTGCACTGCGACATGGAACGGGAGCCAGTTTATGTTGGCTCATGTCTGTTTTTTCACTCGTTATAAGTAAACTGCATTGTTTAATTACTAGTTTCAACCCATTAAATAGAAGCATAGAATATATTATGCTACTTCTTATGAAAGGCGTCAAATAACACTTTTAATAATTAAGTAACTATGCACATAAAATTAATATACCTTTCAAGTAACAAAGATACATGTCATGGTTGCATGCGTAAATGCATAAATACGGAAGAGAAATAGGAGTAGTGGTCTTATGCCCTGTTGATTCTGTATAAGATCTCCGTACACTGGGTAATTAAAACGCCGTATCCTCCCTCGCTACATTTACATCATCAGTATTTGAAATGACGATGACGATGATCTATATTGAATATCGATATTCAAGACTCTCAAATATTTTCATGAGATTTATTGACCAACCGTAAACAACGTAAACAAGCGCTTGTTTTTTTTATTATAGTGGTGATTTTTCCATCATGCACCTTAGAACCCTGTCAACCCTTTCTCCTGTTCACCATTACTCCACATTAATACTCGACACACTCTCTTTTACGCTTGCTCTCACTGTTCTACAATCGCTGTGTAAGTGTGGGTCCGTATTCACAAAGCATCTTAAGATTTTCTTTAACTTAAGTCGAAATTTTAAGTTTTGTTCATGTTAAAAGTTTGTAAACCAGTCATCAAAAGAGTGAAAATTATTTATTATTTTCATAATTGGCATCTTTAGAACAAAGATAAAATCATATTATTGTGATTTCCTCTTTTATAGTAGTACAAAAGAGTTAAGGAAAAAGTCGAATTTAAGGAAAAATATAAATTAAGTTAAAAAAATCACTTAAGATGCTTTGTGAATACGGACCCTGCACTCCCTTAGTTCATTTTCAATGACTCAACCCCTTCTCTCAGGCTCTCGATCTCAGTCCACCCCGTGTTCGCCCCTTTTCTTCAAACCACAGCCCCTCCCATATCAAACTTACACTCCACACCCCCTAAACACGCACGACCTTGACACAGACCCTAATTATATCATATTATTTCATATCATATCATGTCGTCTTTACAGACTTTTTTTGTTCGTACTCAACGTCGAGTTATCAATTGTACCTAAGTGAAATTTGACCGAGCGATCTATTGTTTAAACGTATACACTAAACCGTCTTTGTAACAAGATATATTGTGAAATTTTATGACTGTAAGTTAAACAAACCCAAACTATATACATGATAACAGATACCACTTTAAACGTTAACAGTGAACTATTACTTCATGGTGAAGTTGTTCTCATGTTTTTAAGCAAGTCGATCATAAACCGGTATCTTTACGTGAACCATAAATGGAGACAGAGACCTTTTGGATACAACGCTCAATTGAATTATTACACCAGTTAAATTAAGACTTAATTTGGGCGGTATGTGCGAATTACGCTGTATTAGACGTTTAAAGAGTAAAATGAACCATATCTAATTCGTACAGATATACAATATACATTGTACAAAGACATACATTTACTGTTATCGATTGACTACGCGAGTGTATGATATCCCTTATTTTATTACCTATTGATACACAATAATGAAACAGTGTTTCACATTGTAATACATGGTAGAAAAAGACAAATAGAGAGAGAGAGAGGGAGAGAGGTAGCCCGACTTTGATCGATAAAGATTGCTTTTTTCTGGTTCTTTATGCGTACATATTTGGTAATTAAGCTTTACCATCGACTAATTTGTACAATACAATGTAAACGTTAAATTGATCTTATTTAAAAGGCGATTACAATACATGGGCATTATTTTTGTAAAATCCAATTTATTTAAACCGACTCGTATTAATTCAACTAGAAAAACTATTTTTGTAGCATTAGAGGATATATATATACATAATTTCTTATACAAGAACAATTGTATCTTAATTAATAGTTTAAAGTACATTATAATAGTTCGTGTCCAACATAAATAAGATGATATTATATTTAATCTTCATTGTGCCATATCTTGTCTTAAGTATATAGTCGCATTATTACATTAAAGTAGATAATGTCCGGCCTATGTCGAGTTCGTATCATGTACACCATAAATATAACGTATTTTACTGACATAGTTATAAATTACGTACATACGGTAATGAAGCGAACTCAGAAAGACCAACAATTAATTAAAAGTGAAGCGTTAACTAATTGTAAAAATCTTGGCTAACATACCGAAAATCCATTCTGGTCAATGAAAGTAGCAATGCCGGCTCTCACTCTGTTTTTAAACCCCCGTATACTCCCACGCTGGCTTACAATCCGTTTTTCCTTTATTGTATTCGGGTTTGACACATCTCTCCGTCCCACAAAATGTTCAGAGTCAAGTTCAGGGTCTCCACCCACGGTATGGATTGAACTTAAAGATGCTACTTTAATAATCCCGTTTGCTTTCGTTTGATCCTTTTGATTCGCACCGCCGTCCCCTAATTTTGTATAATGCCTTTCCATCTGTTTAATATGGTCAAAATTCCATTCCGACGCACTCCTTTTAAAGGGACTTGGCCCCTTCCGTGCATCCCCATTGCTTCCAACACGAGAATCATCCTGGATGCTCTCTGAGGAGTCCCTCATAATTTTTTATCACAATATTTTGTCAAAAAAATTGACGTGCGTAAATAAAAATCACTGCATTATTTATTATATCCAAGTTTTAACTCATATGTAGAATGTTGTCTATAATTTAGAAATATTTCATAATCTGACAGCTTTATCGATCAGAAGGGCGCGGCAATATACTGCAGTCACTTTATTCACATTAGACCCGAGTCATTTTAAACACGCGACAGACAAGGATGCTTCCCTATGTACAATATCATAATACAATCGACTCTACGCCAGCTGAGATCAAAAAGTCCATTCACAGGTAAACGTGTCACGTGAAGGCTATTTTTACCTGCGTGACGTCACGGAATCCCGAGCTATCGATAAAAACTGTGACATGGTCCATTTTGTAAATTTGACAATGCACCGCGACTGTGGTAAACTTATAAACGGGTCATACATTTTGTGAAAGTTTATGACAAATGCGTCACAACTGAAATGTGAAACGAATGTACATTAATTTTGTATATACCGTAAATTATACTTTTAAACATGCTGGTCTGGTTAACTTAATAAGACTTATTTATCTTGGCGTTTGAGAATCATGAAAATAAACATACATATGTATGATATTTTATATAAAATGATTGTCTGGATAGTTTAAAAATCATATCAGTCTGCATAAAGAATTTCAAAATTTTTTTTTTTTCATTCACGCGTGAGACAAACAGGGGAAATCACTGTGTTTTAACACTGTCAAAATTAACCGACTGTAGTTAGCTCCCTTTAGAATTTAAATTCTGTTCAAATCACATGTCAGACTAAACTGGTTCCCGTTGACTTGTGTGTACAAAGCCAAAGCCTTTGGTGCACTGCATCATGGAACGGGAACCAGTTTAATGTCAGACAGGCATACATCTTTCATTAAAATCCAAATATATCCAGTCTGACAAACATAACTTTGTACAAAGGCCTTTCCAACAATGGATATCGGTATACGGTGCGCATTCCCACATTATGCTAATACAAATGTATCTCTAAACATAGTAAACTGGTTCCCGTTGACTTGTGTGTACAATGGAACGGGAACCATTTTATAAACATAGTTCCCATATCTACAATATTTACCTCCCTTGGCAGCCATCTTAGTTGGCAAATTTCTTATGCTTAAAAGAAAAAATAGAAAATTGGTTATTAAACAAATTTATAAAAGATAACTTAATAATGAAGTTTGTTAAGGCCATAAGCACATCTGGTTTAAGAAAATGTAGTTGTCACATATAAATATCCTGTATTTAGAATTATCAAAACAAAAACATAAATATCTTCTATCAATGCTTGTTGAATTTGCCAACAAAGATGGCCGCCAAGGGAGGTAAATATTGTAGATGTGGGAACTATATAAATATGTATTCAAAATTATACATGTACATATACATGAACAACCTGGAAAACACATACAATTACAGAAATGTATTTTCAAAGAAGATTGGGCATTATGCGCATATAGTAAATGTGGATACATGCCATATTGTGTCTCTATCAACATTAGTAACAAAGTGACAACATACTCATTTCAGATTTGTTTCGGGTTTGGCAGATTCAATGAAATAATCATTATAAATTATCATCAATAAATTTTGCCACTACACGGGCAAATATTCTCATGTTTTCACTATAGATGAATGAACGACACACAGATCTATGTACGTTTTGTATATCAGAAGCTTAACTAAGTTCCTCAGTAATATATTCCCCCGCGCCGTGAGTATTGACTCGTTTTCCACGGGCTTTCGACCAACATCCTTGAGCTCAAGGGAAACAATCCAATAGCTAGATTCATCACTAAACTGGTTCCCGTTGATTTGTGTGTACAACGCCTATGCATGGTGCACTGCACCATGGAACGGGAACCAGTTTAGATTCATCACATAAGCATAATTGAACTGGTTCCCGTTTACGCCCTCAGTAATTCGGTGTTCTCTAACACCAAAACCAGTTAACAGCATGACCAGCTAAACTGTTTCCCGTTCCAAGTTTTAGCGCACCAAAAAAAAAAAACAGGGCGGGACAGGCTCTCATGATCAGCATGATCTCTAAACAGAGACTACCTCTCATGAACTTTTTTACCAAAATATTCCCACGTGATGGTATAAAATGATGCATTGGTATAGTTTACAAAATGATTTCCGAATAACCTCAAATGTATCCATAGTTTTTCATAAAGAAAATGTTAGAGATGGTGGTGCAGGTTACTAAGTCAGTTAATTGTTATCCTGATCCTGGAAATCCAACAGTAGAAATTTCAATGTGGAAGTTGCAATGATGCCCATTTTATCAATTGCGGACAATAATCATATGTTTGACACTTAATTACGTGTGAGGCTTATTTCTCCATAACGGGAATCTTTGCATTGCGTATGTTTCTTTACTGTATGATTAAACTTTCAGTTTTGGTCGTTTATCGATGTGTTAACTCCCTCAGACCTCATAACACATTGAATGAGGCCCGAAGGGCTTTATATGAAATGTACGTTATGAGGTCTGAGGGAGTTAACACCGCGATAAACGACCAGAAATGAAAGTTTAATCCATTTATTTCCAGTTAAATTCAGTTGTATTATTCAATTCTTACAAATGTCGGACATGAACTGCTAGAACTCTTTAACTGGTAAAAGTAGTCCGTCGACGATGCACAGAAACAAAAGGTTTCCGATTGAAAAGGAGTTTATCGAAGTGTAAACTCTCTCCATTGACCAATCAAAATGCGTAGATTTGTAAGAATTGGAAATAATAGTAGAAACAACTTTATCTGTTTCCAATGTTTTGTTAACTTTTGTATATTCATATTAAATATTTTTATTAGTAAAGTTATGACATCATAAATAACGTTGTTAAAAGTGTTACGTCACGCTAATTGTAGCCTGACGTTATTACAAATAAGTTGAATATTGGCGTGACGTAACGATTTCAACAACGTTATTTGTGATGTCAGAACTTTACTATATTGCAATTTTGTGAAAAATAATGCGCGATGACATATTATTTTTATATTTTATAATTGCTTGTTAACATCTCCACAATATCAACATGCGATTCATAAGTTGATTAATTGAATCTACTGCCGTTTACCAAAAGTACACTGAAATATAATTGGGGGTCAAAATTACGGGCGAAAAAACGAACGTATGTTAAGTACTTATAGTTCCGCCAGGAAAACAATGACGGCAAAACCCCGTTAAAACTTATATCAGCTTATTCATCAGAAAGAGAGTTTGACGTTGATGTATCTGAAATTACAATAGCGGTATATGTTTGAACCAATTTTGCATGTAATATGTCGGTTTTACACCGCTGACATTCATCGTGGCGTTGCTGGGAAACGGGTCGGAAAACAGAAAAAATAAAACGAACAAAAATCGAAGAACATGCTATTCTACCATTGTGCAAAATGTCAGAACAATCGGAGAAAAGTCGATTTTTGACCCATGACGTCGGGGGAAAGGTCGCATATTACTACTCAGTCCACAAAGTTAGGGACTGTACAAATACATGTAACTGGATTTATAATGTGTCTAGTCCCAGGCAAAGTCTACATCAAGCTAGTATAATCATCTTTGACTCAATAATCTGTATCATTCCGGATTAAAAAAAAAATTGTTCAAGGAAAATAGATCTGCACAGATCGACTGTAAACTGGTTCCCGTTCCATGATGCAGTGCACCAAAGGAACAGGTACGGTCTAAATTTTCCAGCGTTCTGATTGGTCAACCCGTTTTAGCTATTTCATTGGTTGCTGTTCATTCGAGAAACATCGGGGATTTCCGTACATCTGATAAATGTACGCGGAGATGTTAGTGCTAATGTTTGAATACCTCGTGGATACCCTTTATTCAAAATAAAAAATATAGATGCTAGAAGTTACTATGTGAATATTCGTTACAGTATAGTCATATAACATATAAAAGATACATATCTTGAAAATATCAATTAATTTTAATGCCTTGATTTATTTTTTTATTGTTGTTAAATGGTTGTCTTTTTTTTAAAAATCATATGTATAAATATATGCATAGTTCAGTGTAATATGTATTAATTCCTTTAAAACATATTTTTCTTTATTTACAATTAAAATATATATCTTATATACAAAATGTATATCAGTATATGTCTAGTGACGTTTTAAGTGGTTATTTTGTTACTTAATTCCTTTTCGTTAACACCTGACTTTACAGAACTGAGTTAAATTAGGAGTAATTAAGATTATGATATATGCTGTATATTGTAAATTTAACATGGTATCAGGCACAAGTGCTAAAGTATATATTGACCCCCTTCGGTGAAATGATCCATAAAATATTTCTCCCTTATAAGGGTGCAGGAAGTGAGACGGTCGTGTTACGTAATATTGCATAACAACTTCTTACTTGGCTACTTATCCTGATTTTATCAATGCATTTATTGAAATTGAGCAGTGATATATACTGGTCAATTGATGATCAACTATACTGTTTGCATTAATTTTAAAACACGCGCGTAGTCCAGAATCAGATTGGGCACGACTTTTAAATGTATTATTAGCATAGCATATTTATATGAATTTTATAAGAATATAAACACTCAAAAAGTTGCAATTGTGTACGGTGATTTATGTTATTTGACAGTTCAACGAATACATGTACTAATAAAAATTTACATAAGTGAAAAAATTTCTCCCACACCGACCGTGATCGAGTACTCAATTTTAAAAATATTTCTTAAATATATATTTTTTTAAGTGTCGGTATTCTATTTCAAAATATATTTAAATACGCTGTGTGTATTTAAATGCTACTTAATTAAGTGTTCCAACGACCAAGATCAGAAAATAACTATCCAGTTCCCTAATCTTTATCTATTATTTAAATTACGCGCGAAATGTGCATCGATAATGCAAAGTCTCGCGAGATCCCCCGGGCAGAATTCTGCCCGGATTCCGATCGAAATTGACCAATCAGCGTCCTGGAAAATTTAGGCCGTACCTGTTGGCTTTGTACACACAAGTCAACGGGAACCAGTTTAAGATCGACTGCGTCAACGGGAACCACCTGCTACACGGACTAAACTGGTTCCCGTTCCTGGCTTTGTACACACAAGTCAACGGGAACCAGTTTACACGGACTAGGGACCAGTTTAAGAATATTTTTTCTGAGTTACTTCCCTTTTTGTAATAGACGCCATTTGTAAATGTAAACGTAAATTTCTTTAGGTTATATCACAGTTTGACAGTTTAAGGTATGGGGATATCGGGAAGGAGGATTGTTGCAACTTTATCCTTAATAACTGGATTTATAATCCTATTCAAGTTATTGAAAAATGTAGCAAAAGACAAGTACGTGATATTATTTCCAATCTGAGTGTATGTTTGAGTTACGTCCCTTTAACTACTATTTACACTATATTTGTCTCTTGTTTTTATCTTAGTCATTGGCACATGACACAGTTAAACTCTTATACATAATTGTATGTCATGTGAAAGCTTTCGTGTTAGGGTCATTCAAAAAGTAGTGAGTGTCCAAACCTATATCTTAACATGCCTTTTTATATATATGCATGACTCTTTATACTGCTACTATGGACACTTTTGAGTATTATTGATTTTGTTTCATGTATATTTGCAACTCTGGAATACAATATTTATTTGTTATTAAAGAAATTAAAAACAAATTCTAACTATTTATTGAATGACCCTCATATAATATTTGATTATCATTGACATTTAAGTTCAACCTACATGTCCATGTATGTATTTCAACTTACAGTTTGGAATTACTGCATGTAGTAATTTTCTTGTATGGACTTTTAATTGAATCTTTATGAAATGAGTGCAGAAACAAAGTATGATCACACTTTTTTGGTTCCTTTTCAACATTAATTAAAAAATGATATTTGATAGTAAGTCATTTGATAGACTGTACTTTCAGTTTTAAGTTCTGGTTAGATCTGAAACTAAGAGCAAAAATCTGTACTGTACACATATGATATACATAAGCTACAGTTTAAAAATATTACATGTCTGGCTGGGTGATAGTTAGATTGTCAACTTGAGGAAATACTGTTAACCGAGGCAAAGCCGAGCTAGACAATACTTTCGAAAGTTGACAATTTTACTGTCACCCAGCCTGTCTATTTTATTATGCCGAAAAACTATTCCAACCATGAACAACTTTATTCAATCTTTATATTTCTGTTTACAACAGAAATGCAAAAACAGATATTGCACATGCACAAATGGTATAGTGTAATTTTCGAACATTCCTTAACTATGGTAGCGGGCGACAGTATTGAGTAATCTTTTTTCCTGCTGGGTCTGACAGTACTTATATGTCATGGTGGCTTATGGAAGATTTACATTGTAAACGAAATTGAGGTATAATAATAATAATTTATAATTCCTCATTGAATGTATTGTTCATTAATACAGTCAGACTCATTAGTTATGTTCCCTATTGACCAAAGGAAGCTGAAAACCTGCAGAAGGAGGTAGAATGACTGAGTTTCATTAACATTAATTACATGTTTGTCTAGATATCCTGGTACCTGATGTAAGAAATGATTTTAGTTTTTTTTTCAATGACCCTTTAATGTCTTAGTGAGTTTGTTATCTCTTCACTTTTTACAGATTGACATTTGTGGTTGACAAAACCTGGAATGGGGAACCATTGAAACATGGGAAAGCTGAAGTGACTATAAGTGCAGTTGAAAAAGGTCATGTTAGATTAGAGATTTCAGCACCATTTTATAATGATCCTGCAGCTCCTGATGGCTCTGCTGGTAAACCATTTGACCAGCTCTGGGATTATGAAGGTAAGCATTTCTTAATCTTAACAAAATATGACAGCTTCATCTAAGGGTGTAACGATATCAAAATCATTTGCTTACGGTTCGGTTCACGATACGTCGCATAACCCGGGACAGTACGGAATATTCCCGATCGCCGATAGCAAAAATCTGAATTAAAGAAACTGCCGTGGACGTTTAAGTTCAAAATATGCACCCATTATTGGTTTAGGACCATAGAAAAGTACGGCATTAAAACAAATGTAAAAGCTTACATTTATTTGCATTTTACTTCATGTAATGATGTGAAGTTATAATAAAGTTTGAATAGTTTATACAGTCTTTTCATCTAAAGATGAGTACCGTGATACGAATTGTATCATTCACCTTGTATCGTGATACGTATCGTATCATGAGGTGAGCATATCGTTACACCCTTAGCTTCATCTCTAAACACCCCTTTCAACTAATTATTCATTCTTCATGAATAGTTCATGAAGTATGCATGAAAAGTTCAAGAACAATTTATGCTTTTCATGAATTTCCTTCGAAAGAGTAGGTTTCCCAACATACGATTTGCATAGCAAACAAAAGGTAGTTGGCTCCTTCTTGAAAGGTAAGTTTATACTGGTTAGAATACTGTCTAGGAAAACTGACTGGGAACTGGCTGGGTGAACTGGCTGCCGTATATAACTGAAATGTTGTTAAAAAACAGCTTAAACCAATTGAAAGTTGAATGATTAACTATTTTTGTTGAACCATAATTTTATGACGTGTAGAATTCTGTATTGTTATTTCAGTTGTTGAACTATATGTGTAGAGTTCTGTATTGTTATTTCAGTTGTTGAACTATATGTGTAGAATTCTGTATTGTTGTATTTCAGTTGTTGAAGCATTCTTTTTATCAGAGTCAGGAAAATATCTGGAAGTAGAATTCTGTCCGTGAGTAGACTTATTTTAGTATCATCAATCACCTACTCTGTTTTGAACAGGGCCAACCTTTAATATTCTATACTTTATGTACCTCAGAGCCTACGTTCAGTTACTAGTTCCAATTTATCATACATACATGTACAGAATTATGTTATAGATATTACACAGATAAAATGAAATAGAAACTAGAAGTGTTTGTAAAACATGAATGCCCACTGTGACCCTGACCTTTGCCCTAGTGACCTCAAAATCAGCAGGGGTTATCTACATCTATTGACCAACCTCCCAATCAGATCTGAGTAGCTTAGGCCAAATAGTTCTCTAATTATTGCCAGTACACTGTTTTGTTACAAATGGACTGGTGGACCTACCAACATGATCAAAGCAATATACCCCCTTTTCTACATGAGGAGGCATACTCATTTGCATATATCTTTTTATCTCTCAGGCATGGACAACATTTACTACTTATGTTAGATGGAAAAAGAAATATGATAAAGGTATGGCTACGACTCATAATAAGTGACATGTTTTAGAATTATAGACAATTTCAGAAATTCAAACCATGCAGTCTGGATATTATTATGTTATAGAACAAAAAATTCTTTTAGGCTCTTATTTGATAAATATTCATTCTGTTTAACCTATCTTAAACGTTATTGTGAATATTGGTGTAATGGTAGACAAATATATTGTAAAACTGTCCCAAGAGACCAACTCACTATTACAACCACCTCAATAATTATAACCATCTCATCATTATATTAACCAGTTTTTGTCAATATTTTCTATAATTTCAACCTGATCATAAGACCATATCAATATTTTTTGGGTCATCCCATTGTTAGTATTGACCAGTGTTTTTTTTCGCTATATTTACTGCCATATATGGGCAGTTTCCCCTAGCAAAATTTCCTTAATTTTCCACCTTAATTGGCCCGAATATTCCCCTGACAATATTGTTTTCCACATGATCATGTAAAAAGAAAAGGAAAAACAGTTTTCTCATCATTGTCACCAATTACTGTGTAGTAATTTAAATTTATGATTTAAACAACTAAATAATCACATATTCCATAGAAAATAAATGTTATTATATATTCCCCATTTGGAATTTTATGCGCTGAATTTCCCCTTTTGACGGGCATGGGTAGTGAGAAAATTTTGGAAAAAATCACTGTTGACATCAGAGTTTTACTTCATTTGCTGAATTTAGGAATAATCTCTATGTCTTTGTAGGATTTTATTTAGTGCCCTCTTGAAATATATTTGCAAAAAGTTCTGCAAAAAATTTATCATTGCTCTTCTTATGAACTGTCTTTCATTAGTTTTGAACAGCTGTGATCTGCATGTGATTTAATTGCAACAATTTAATTTTAGGACTTTAAGGACATTAGTATATTAACTTATATATATATATAAATTCAAAATAAGAACAAAATACAACATTTAATGTATGTAAAATTTATGATAAGCTCTATGGGAAATTCACACCCATATAATCAAATAGCATGATTTAAGTGTTCTATGTGTATTTATCTGAGGCCATCCTTAAAATAATATTTTGTTTGGTGTAATGCTACCTACTCACCAAAAAGGCCTCTACCCATATTTTGGCCTCTTTGGGTAAAATTCTAAGAAAAGAGCATTTTGACATGTACTTTGGGTTCAAAGTAAAAATTTAATTTTAAAAAAAGATTCTGCCAAGCTACTTACTGAAAATTCTCTGGGTAGGGTTACTGCAAACAAATATTTTTTGAAGGATGGCCTGAGGTAAGACTCTATACATTCTTTATCTTGACTAATTTTCCTGCATTTCTTGTGTTTTAGGACAAGTTGAATGTACAGTTCACTGCTAATATTAACAAGAACATGTGGACTGGTTCTGCTTTGATTCCTATTGAGTATTTTCCTCCAAAAGTGACAAGATTTAATGCGTATGCTATCCATGGTTCTGGAGATGACAGAGTGTATGAATCCTATAAGGCTGTACCGGGCGATCAGCCAGATTTGTAAGTAAATATTATTTACTGTGTATTATGTACTATATGAGCGGTCTTCATGAAAAACTTTTTTATACCCCAGCAAATGAAGTTTGAGAGGCGGTATATTGGAGCCACTTTGTTGGTCGGGCCGTCCACATACAATATCTCAAGTTTGTGGAGCAAACTACTTCCACATTCCTTAAGCAATTGCAATGAAACTTGAAATGCGTTGTCGCCATGGAGTGTAGATGTGCAAGACATAGTTTTCATGTCCAGTGATCCACTCATTCCAGAGTTATGTGCCCTTGAACTTAGCCATATAGTGTACAATGGCATTCTTTGCACATGAATGTTTGTGGAGCAAACTACTTCCACATTTTTCAAGGAATTGAAACTCGAAATATATTATCGATATGAAATGTAGTTGTGCAAGACACAATTTCCATGCCCAGTGATCCACTCATTCCAGAGTTATGTCCCCTTGAACGTAGCCATATAGTGTACTATCACATCCTTAGTGTCAAAGCGGTGGTGGGGTATTAGTCACTTCTGTGAAAAAGCTTTAGTTTTGTAATAAACTGTAATAAATCTGTTAACAGTTATTTTATTTGATCTTTCAGCCACAGATTAGAATATTTTGACAAAGTGGATTTCTCTAAAATCTTACCAGATGACTCGTCACAAGGACATTCATGGAATTATGTGAAGCAATAAACATACTGAGTATAACATGTAATGTTCTAGTACCGTAATCCAGGTCTTGACATTGCTCCATAAAACTTTTCATAGAAATTTTTGTTTGCATGTACTAAAAGTGATCTCCAAGAAAAGATTAGAATTAATGCCATACATTAACAGATTTTGAAGTTTTATGCAGCAGTCTGTTGACACAGACATAATTCATGAATAATCAGCTACTGGCAGGGTATATGAAATACCATGAATTATTAGTAACAAAAAATTAGTAGCAAAAAGTATTATAAACAAGTTATTACTTAGTAACTGTGCCATTCCAATCCAGTAAGTCTGATGTAGATTTTATGCTAAGGTTATAATGTTTGTGTTTAGTTTTCCTTATTTACGATAGATCTCATTTAAGACCTGACACTCTCAAGAGATCAAATTTGTTTAAATCCCATCTTTTGTTCTATTGTTTGATTTCTGATGTTTGCTCTTAGTGTTGTTTGTAAGTAAACGTGATGGTACTTCTAGCTACAGAGTGGACAACTGTTCTATGGATTGCAAGTCGCCTGACATACTGCATTTTGAATACCGTTGAATTTTTTCATTCTAAATACTTGTGGTACATATATTTAAACCCCCCACCCACTATATATATATATGTATCATTTGCAGGGCCTTTACTGGAATCACTTAAAATGTCCCGTTGCGTCCAGTTGTTCTTGCCAAACTGCAACATTAATGTTCATGAATGGATTTCAAAATAACTTGACATGATTGTTCACCTACATTAGACAGTTTACAATGTACATGTAGCGTGCAAGAACCAGGCCCTTCTTCCAAAGTCAAGGTTACACTTAAAGGTCAAATGGCAAATATTGGGCGGTTACATGAACATGTCTGTGTCAAAGAGGCGTGTGGGGGTATTCTTCAGGTCTGAGACAAACTCTAGTTAGTCAAAGTATCAAAAAGATTAAACAATTGTTTCAGCTCATGTTATGAATATTTTTATCTATATAAGATATATTTCAATAAATAAACAATAATAATAACAAAGAAATACCACGTTATTTATCTATTTATTATGCACACCTTTATATTTCTAATCCATATAATTATATATACACACTTATAAAAATATTCTATAATATAAAACTCTGATTTACATAACATTATATATAGTGCTAAAAATAGAAGAAACGCAATTTCAAAAAATATAAGTATATTGTATATAGTTTCTGTAAAAACCCCATTGTGATCAGCAGTATGGATTCAAGCATATTTCTTTATTTGTAGAGTGAATAGTTAAAAATATATGTTGCAATGGCTAATTACTGCAATTTCGAGGCCACATGATGACAGGTTTGTATAATGCTTAATGAGTAAAACCTAGGACGAACAGAAAAAAACTTTATCATAGAAATCAGGTACTATTTAAAGGAGCCTTTTTATTTTACACTATTCACATTGCATAAAACATACCACAGTTTTCTCGTGTATTTTTAGAATATCAGTGAAAGCATCAACTATCTAAATCTGCAGAAATAATGTTTCTTTACAGTATTTGAAGTTTTCAATAACAGTTCAGTTACAAAGTGCATGTAGTATTCTGTTAAGGTAACTAATTTTCAAAAACATATACAAGTGTACCTAGTCCAGAAATGAATTATCTACAGTCTACACCTGTGGCTCTCCCTAATGGGCAAGCTGATGGGTAAGGCATTTAATGAAATTTCTGGATTTCTTTCTAAAGCTTCTTTGTTCTATACTTGTAAACTATCTGGTACAAACATATAATAACATGACATATTTTTATGTATGCTTTTACAAACATGTATACAATGTTAAAAAGTAGTGTTAGTTAAGTTTAACTAAGGCACAGTTGGGGTTATGCTTAAGACAACATGTGCCTGATTAGACAAGTGCATCTATTTCTAGTAAAAAGACGTTTATTTCAACCTTTGCACGAAGACAATCTCTTGTAATCACCATGTTTTGTCTTCACAAAGTTCGTCTCTATCAGTATGTACACGTCTGATAATATTATGAGCAAAAAGAAATGAAAGTATGATTTTATGTAATATGTGTATCATAATTGCACATGCTCGCTGAATGAGTATTTCTGAGTATAACCATGATTATTTGACAATGAAATCTGAAATGATTAATAATATGTTCTTAATTTTCAAGATTCAATGGATTACTAGATTCGTAGCTTCATTGACCATTTTGAATATGATATTATAACATTTGCATGTATTTTCATTGAATGACCTGAACTGAACAAAATGTGTCAAGTCAACAAGTATAGCTTTCTGGAATTGAATATTCACGAGCAAGTGTGAACAATCACATTTCTGTAGACTTCTCGGTTTATTTTTATTGTACAACACAAGTAACTATAATTGTTCACGACCAATAATTAAGCTCAGCCTGCTCCTAATATTGTCATTATTAATCATGACGTAATTGATATCTGTACCAATTATACTTAATACACATGCGACTGGCTGCAATGTGTCATCTTTTTGGCACTTGACATTTTATGTCCATTTTTTCAAAATTAAAAAAAAGGATAAAAATATATAAAAAATAAAATATGCACTGTTATGTTACAAGACCCTGACACATTCTTTTCTTAATTTTGTTACTTAAAAAAGTATGAATTGAGCAGTACATGTACACATATAAAATTAGTATACATGTCTATACATGTATTTCATCACTCAATGACGTATGATCAGATTAGTATATACATGTATTATGCATTTCAACAATGATTCCCTGGAAGATGTATCTAGTGTAAACTAGACATGTTTTAAGTAATCACCAACAGGAAAATACTGCAACATCACTATAATTATGATGAAAAATTGTACAAAGTGCACCTACATGTATTTGATGATAAACAAATGCTCTCTTTCATACAAGTTATGTAATATACGTATAATATATGTACATGGGATCATGTGGGAATCAAGATGTTTATCGTTAAGATCATATATAGTGTAATGTGAAGAGTATTCATAGTAAAATTCCGAGTCCTTTTATCTACACTGAAAAATCCATCGTCATGTATTCACATCCAATCTCTACTTCAGAAAACAAGTAACAAGTTCACATTTATAATGATCACATAACGCACAATGTTAAAATGTATGATAACGTATTAAACGTTGCAGTATTCAATAAGTAATATATATATATATATTAATATCAATTGTTAATAGATGTTTTAAAGTTTACCACAAATATATTACAGAAAACAACACAGACATTATATTAAGGCAAATTAGTGACGTTTAGAATCAATGTTTTGATCCTGGGACCAACATACATCGATCCTAAACTGAACCACACAATGTAAATGTTTATCATACAACACGCATATTACTTATTGAATTTATGCAACGTCGAACATGCCACCATTTGCCTGAATTACAATTTAGTAAAGGTTGGTTCAAAACTTGGGTTATCTTTCCCTTGAACTACATGTCCTGACATCTGAAACATAAAAAACAACAGATAAATACACATACAGATACATGCTACGTTTGGATTGGTGTATACAGGTTGTAATGACGTTGTAGAAAAACTATACTAAGTTGTAAACAAAGGTTCTGAAAGCACTGATATGTGTTAGACTTAACGCAAAAGGTTTCTATTTCTGACTTCGAAATTAAATCATAAATTGGAAACATTTTCGCGGCGGTTGTAGAAAACCGAGTACTTCGGTCCGCAATAAAATTAGTGCGCCGAGGGAGTGGCAGCCTAGTGAAGTTGAATTTTACAAAAAATATACATCAATGTAACTGAACTAAAAATTGACACCTCGGATAATAAGAGGGCATTGATGAGGCCCCTGAGTCTAGCCTAAATCAAAGGGGTTTGTCACGAAAAAAATAGTATATATGGGTTACACGGAAAAAAAATTGTTTGATTTTTTTTTTCGTGACAAACCCCTTTGGCCTAAATGCTAATTGTGATGAAATATATAAAAGAAGTTTAATTGAACTCAATGATAGTATAGATGTACATTGTGTATATCTACAGTATGGTAAAACTTGGTTTTCTTCATGTACGAAGAAGCAATGAAATGTTACGATAAGATACTCAACCATAAAAACACTAAGATATTTCACTTTTTATTCATAGACCTGTCAAATGGAAGATGGTGATATAATTCGAAAAAAAAGTAGAATAATTAAGTTTAGCCTCTTCAAGTGATGAAAAAATATCATTACTAACATTGGTTTCTTGGTCATTTGAAAATAAATTTTATTTTTTCATTTCAAATAGAAATTATCGAAGTTTTATATTACCTGCTCATCAGCTATATAAGGCTTGGCAGCTTGGTGTAGATTATCTAAAGTTCTCTCCCCTCTATCTTGTGGTCGCAATTGGTGATCCTTGAATCCGATTGGTCGGAAACAAAGTTTAAATGTCTGAAAAAAAATCATAGAAAAAACTATTTATGCAGTTAAACCTGAGCATGTGGCCACCTCGGAATAAAGCCACTCTGTGAATAATGACCATTCTTTAAAAAACGCCTTGGATTATTTAGAACTAAATGACCACCGAATAAAGACCGACTATCAATAAGGGCCACATTAAGCCTTTCCCAAGGGTGGCCTCCGTTCACAAGTTTGACTGTATATTGCTTCTTGTATTTCGCTTGTATGAACTATCAGGGTAGAGAACAACGCCATAGTCCCGACGACTTCAATCAAGAAATGGCAGAGAACATGTACAGGTGTTGCGCCAAGGGTACGACCCTCTTCATAACTTATTTTCAAGTTTGGAAGTTGTGTTAAAATCATAATAAATATTGAGACCTAATCGTTTTACAGTTTTGAGTTATGTAGACCTTTTTTATTTGATAACAATATATACTTGTAATGAAAACGAAAAACTGAAATAAAGGGCGAATCTATTTTGGTCAAAATCGATTGCTGGGTTGTCGGATTTTTAGCTAGTGGCGTAACTAAAAACATACAAGGATATCCTAAGTGACACAGAACGATGGTACTACTAGCTGTATTGGTTGACATGTCCAACATTTTGCTTTTTGTTAATTAAATGCTGATATGGCTATTAAGAAATCCGGGTTAATAGCCAGACGATTAAATGTCTGGCTACCAAGAAATTTTGTCTAGCGCTAGCCTAGGTTAGCACAGTCATAATGCAGATAAAACACATAACATTGTATCTAGGGGGCATTATTTTATTAATCATTACGTCAAAGATCCTCAAGTCAAAAAAATAATTTTACGTCTATGAACCCTAGATGTCACCCACCTCCCAGTCCTTTCCATAACGTATGATATGATAAATCCAGCCAACAGGAATCCAGATGGCAGCAAAGGCGGCCATAGCCCAACCAACACCAACGGCCCACTGTGGATAACTGTACACACCCTTTGGCCTACCGTAGTCCAACTCGGAGTAGTCAATGGTACTTAGAACAAATATAGTCTGAAAGAGAAATTGTTAAGTTATGTACGTTTAATTCTTTAGCTAATCAAACAAAAACCTCCTTGTGTTGTTTTGCATTATTTGTTGTATAAAAAACTAGTACCTAGAAAGATTGAATTCATGTACTTTGCATAAAACGTATTAATTATACATTCTGACAGACAGTTCTAAACATACTAATCACAACAGGGTATTCAACTAGACACAACCATTCCGCTTGATGACCTTTTTGTAAAACATTGTAATATAATACTAAACATCAAGCCATCAACACTCTATATAGGACGTTCTTAGGTACTAAGTATCACTACTTCGGTCGGCTTCTATTGATTATTTATATTTTAAAAAACATATATGTACTTCATAAAAGCAATTGTGACAACAATTGATACAATGGTATTGCTGAAAGAGACGTGTGCTATATAAGTTCAAAACACTAAGTCACATTACTGATTTCAAAATAAATATATATGTAGCCACTAAAGAAATAATTGGTTTACCATGCAGAATATTGGTGACGTCACGCACCACCCGATCATCATATACGGATTGATCCTCCAACCGTACATCATTTCCAGGTTGTCATAGAAACGACGTGCGCCTGATAAAATGATAAAAGAAATACGTATTGATAAGCAAATTCCGTCTCATTGCATTAAGCATGTACCTCAGGTAATCAACGTTTACCCCCCCCCCCCCCAAAGTGATTTATTTGACACTCAGACATCGAGATTATTATACTATTGTGCTAGTATTCACATGCATATGAACACCTGTATTAACCATCAGCAATATTTTTGAACGACTTGAAGGTCGTTTTTGAATTTAGTTATACAAACCTACATAAAATAATAGGAAAATATAAGCCACATTGCATTTAAACATGTTTTCACGTGCTTTTTCTTATTTGTTTGCATTATCATTAAAACATACTGTACTACATTTCTATATGTACTTCAAAAAGAAAAAAATTGGAAAGTTTGTATTGCAAAAGTAAAATTCAGTGTCACTGACAAGACATCTTTCTAGTTAAAAACGACCTATTTTCATTTTAAGTTTTTAACATTCAAAAAATGGGACTTTAAAAAAAATGTTTGCAACATATAACGTTTTTGTTGTTTAACCATTCGCGTGTGGTATTTTGCTATTTTGATCCCGTTCTAGCTCCCCGTGAACCAATTATGGTATATTACATACACCTTATTACATGGGGTAATATTTGTAAAATACATCAAGTTCTTACCATAACACCAGGCTACAGCTACACACATAAATGCAGCAACGAACAGAATAATTCTGCTGCCTGAGTAGTAATCAAATAACTGGAAAACGTACATGCCTCCCTGAAAGATAGAAAAGGGACGATGAACACATTTCAGAATCATTGGGAACTCCAATGTTAATCACTTTGAACTATACTCATACGAAACATGAAGTATGAATTTGGTTTGGTTTAATTCTTCTATATGTAAAGAAAGAAAACTTGGCATTTGGCATCAACACATGCAACAATGTATTGACTACACGCTGTTTTACATTTAATTGGATTTTGATAATTGTAAGAACATTGTTTTACCTGTCAATAATCATTTGCTTTGAGTTTATGTTTAAGTTATAATATGAGCAATGTAGCATTGCACTCTTTTCTTTTTTGTGATTGTGGTTAAAACGGAAATCCTTTTTGATGTCCATGAATATATTTGTAATTAAGAATGCCATAATGAGCTACAGTCTAAGTGTATAGATTCATGCGACAAAAAGTCAGTGTTGTCAATTTTATATGTACATGTAAGCGCCTACTTACCGGACAAACCATTGGCAAGCCTACCAAGAACTGTAGACAACAGACAAAACCAATAAAAATCTCCCTTCTGTGTCCCTTTCTCAGATAAGTAGGGAACTGATCTACAATAGCAGTAACGACACCTTCAACGCCAACAAACTGAAACGTAAAAAGAGATTCGCCAAAACTCTAAAGAGGAAGTACTTTATTTGGGTAGTAACAGAAAACTCCGTTTAATAATCATTGTATTTTGTCGAAAACATCCTTTAGACTGAACTATGACCTATTGGCAGAGCTGAACTATGACCTATTGACAGAGCTGAACTATGACCTATTGACAGAGCTGAACTATGACCTATTGACAGAGCTGAACTATGACCTATTGACAGAGCTGAACTATGACCTATTGACAGAGCTGAACTATGACCTATTGACAGAGCTGAACTATGACCTATTGACAGAGCTGAACTATGACCTATTGACAGAGCTGAACTATGACCTATTGGCAGAGCTGAACTATGACCTATTGGCAGAGCTGAACTATGACCTATTGACAGAGCTGAACTATGACCTATTGACAGAGCTGAACTATGACCTATTGACAGAGCTGAACTATGACCTATTGACAGAGCTGAACTATGACCTATTGACAGAGCTGAACTATGACCTATTGACAGAGCTGAACTATGACCTATTGACAGAGCTGAACTATGACCTATTGACAGAGCTGAACTATGACCTATTGGCAGAGCTGAACTATGACCTATTGACAGAGCTGAACTATGACCTATTGACAGAGCTGAACTATGACCTATTGACAGAGCTGAACTATGACCTATTGACAGAGCTGAACTATGACCTATTGGCAGAGCTGAACTATGACCTATTGACAGAGCTGAACTATGACCTATTGACAGAGCTGAACTATGACCTATTGACAGAGCTGAACTATGACCTATTGACAGAGCTGAACTATGACCTATTGACAGAGCTGAACTATGACCTATTGACAGAGCTGAACTATGACCTATTGACAGAGCTGAACTATGACCTATTGACAGAGCTGAACTATGACCTATTGGCAGAGCTGAACTATGACCTATTGGCAGAGCTGAACTATGACCTATTGACAGAGCTGAACTATGACCTATTGACAGAGCTGAACTATGACCTATTGACAGAGCTGAACTATGACCTATTGACAGAGCTGAACTATGACCTATTGACAGAGCTGAACTATGACCTATTGACAGAGCTGAACTATGACCTATTGACAGAGCAGAACTATGACCTATTGACAGAGCTGAACTATGACCTATTGACAGAGCTGAACTATGACCTATTGGCAGAGCTGAACTATGACCTATTGACAGAGCTGAACTATGACCTATTGACAGAGCTGAACTATGACCTATTGACAGAGCTGAACTATGACCTATTGACAGAGCTGAACTATGACCTATTGGCAGAGCTGAACTATGACCTATTGACAGAGCTGAACTATGACCTATTGACAGAGCTGAACTATGACCTATTGACAGAGCTGAACTATGACCTATTGACAGAGCTGAACTATGACCTATTGACAGAGCTGAACTATGACCTATTGACAGAGCTGAACTATGACCTATTGACAGAGCTGAACTATGACCTATTGACAGAGCTGAACTATGACCTATTGACAGAGCTGAACTATGACCTATTGGCAGAGCAGAACTATGACCTATTGACAGAGCTGAACTATGACCTATTGACAGAGCTGAACTATGACCTATTGACAGAGCTGAACTATGACCTATTGACAGAGCAGAACTATGACCTATTGACAGAGCTGAACTATGACCTATTGACAGAGCTGAACTATGACCTATTGGCAGAGCTGAACTATGACCTATTGACAGAGCTGAACTATGACCTATTGACAGAGCTGAACTATGACCTATTGACAGAGCTGAACTATGACCTATTGACAGAGCTGAACTATGACCTATTGGCAGAGCTGAACTATGACCTATTGACAGAGCTGAACTATGACCTATTGGCAGAGCTGAACTATGACCTATTGACAGAGCTGAACTATGACCTATTGACAGAGCTGAACTATGACCTATTGACAGAGCTGAACTATGACCTATTGACAGAGCTGAACTATGACCTATTGACAGAGCTGAACTATGACCTATTGACAGAGCTGAACTATGACCTATTGACAGAGCTGAACTATGACCTATTGGCAGAGCTGAACTATGACCTATTGACAGAGCTGAACTATGACCTATTGACAGAGCTGAACTATGACCTATTGACAGAGCTGAACTATGACCTATTGGCAGAGCTGAACTATGACCTATTGGCAGAGCTGCCTACCTTAGACAGTAGAGCGTCTCTGAAACATCAATTTGTTTCGTATTAATCTTCAAGCACGTCCTTAATAACTTCCTTTATGTAAAAAGTTAATCCTACCATCACTTGTACTAGCTGCCCGAGATAACTCCATTTCGTACGTAAGAGTCAGCCCCCTTAGTGGGCATTCTTGGTTTCAGCTAGCTCAACCAATCATATTTCATATTTGACACTAGACGTTTTCCTTTTATTAATAAGAAGGAACCAGCTAGGTACTTTACTTTGTAACATGTTTTGTGAATCAGAGATGTTGACAAATGCTCTTGGGTGAAAATATATTTCAGTAATATGATCAGGGAGAACCAAGGTCCTCATAAGCCTCTCGAAAAAACAACAATACTTAGTAAATGAAAGAGAAAATGTATGTAGGCGAGATCATACCTGGCTGTCCAGTCCTAACAGGATGACCATTAAAAAGAACATAACTGCCCAAAAAGGTGCTCCTGGTAACAATGTCAAAGCTTTGGGATACGCAATAAATGCAAGACCAGGTCCTGTAAAATAGAAAACAACTGGTTTACATCTGAAAATATATTATGTAGATAAAATAATTTCAGTATTCGAACTATAAAATTTATATAGGTGAACTGACCGCCGTATATAACTGAAATATCGTTAAAAACAGAGTTAAACCTACTGAAAAGTCATTCGCTAGTGACGCTGAAAGCCAAAATCTAAATGTGCATGATTTTTCCTATTACTCTGAGACTTATGTCGGAGGATAATAATTCAAAAACTTTGTATCCAAGCTATAATTAACCTGATTGGTATCAGAGCCTTTAATACACCAAGAAACATAAAGCATTTAACATAGTTTTACCTGCTTCTGCTACATCGCCAATGTCTTTATCTTGTACATGAGCCATGTGTCCCAGAATTGAGAAAATGATAAAACCAGCAAAGATACTTGTACCACTGTTAGCTAATGCGAACAGAATTGCATCTCTGAAAGTGTACAAAACTTTTAAGTATTATACAAAGAAAATGTTTTTAATCTATAAAAAGTGGCAGTAGTTCGGTGAGTCAGTTTTATCATTTATTATATGATGTATAAAATTTGATTGGGATGAATCCTGGTCCGTTCTTTAACATACATTTCATATCTAACGATGTAAATGATATCTGGTGGAAATTTTGGACTTTCCCAATCTAAAAATAGAATCAGGTCAATATTCATTTACCAGAATTAAAAGTCATTATTTTTTCGAAAAATCATATGGGAAATAAGCACAGAAATATGCTACGCCTGGGTCAATATGGCATTCGGCCGGTGAATATCACATCTTATCCAATGGCTATCTAGTCAATAACTGTATAATAACTAATCATAAAGTATACGAAAACGCCACACAGACAATAAGATTTCATTGATTAACTTAAAGATGTTCCTCCTAACAGCAGAATCTTATCACCGGGTGTTTTATCTGATCTTATTTAGCAGCTGTTATTCAAATGTTTGTTTTTTATAACAAATTAATTTTAATCATTGAACGTGGTCAACTATGTACAGTACAATATCTCCGAAGCGGCTCTCTCTTGAGCAACAACCTCCCTTCAATCATTCAATCATTATATTTTCCCTCTGCACGATTTAAATATTTAGAGCAACAACCTCTCAACAACAACACAAGTTTGCTACTCCCAAAGAAGAGAGGTTGAGAATACAAAACAGCGAGGGAATGTTTTAAAACACAGATAAAAACAGTTACATACTGCTGAAGCAAATTTAAACTTTTTTGTCAACGAATATTTTGTAGGCTTGATAGGTAGGTAACTTATTAAGTAAGTTTACAAAGCAAACATGTATGTGCAGGGAACCGTTTACTTAACTATACAACTCAAAGCCTGATAAGGACCACTTATTCAATGTTTGAATACTCATACAAATATGACATATCAGTTGTTTCATTCCCTGCTCTGGTATGATTATAATCTTGAATTACCAAATTGAAATCAAATTTAACCAACAGTAATAAAATTATAAAGTAATCACTACATTAATATCGCAATGGACCCTTTTCAAATTTGGGAGTAGTATAAATCGTGTAGGACCGTTTTCTCCCTTTCCATCAGCACTGTATTACCCTATAATATGACTGCATTAGATAATGGGATTCTATATCGGAAGAAAAGCAACAACTACTCCGAATACAGCATTTTATTTAGTACAAGAGCTGTATTCGGTAAATAGAACTCGTCGGGTGCTGTATACAGAAACTTTAGTGGATATACCTCCTCGGAGATCTATATTCGAAAGGGTGGCACTTCAGAAATGCTTGGGTCTAAACACAATGTTAATCAGTAACAAATGACACTTACCTATATGAATTATGATGGAACTTGTTGTAACTCCCTAAAGCTGTGAGAGCTCCGAGTGAAATGGAATATGAGAAGAAGATCTGAGTTCCTGCGTCGACCCATACCTAAGTCAAGAATTAAATTATAAATGCAATATCGCATTATATGTTGATTTATCATTTAAACGGCCCATCCGCCATTCGTGGTAATTTCACAGCCTCCCTAGAAAGATGGGAGATAAGATGCAGGAGAACCGGGCATTAATATACCTTCTCCTAACCTTTCGAATAGTTTTCCTTGTTCTTTGTCTTGTAAAGCACCAAAACACGCCTCGCATTTTTTTCCTGTGATTTTAGGCACATTTTTTACTCTTTAGTCGGGATGAGGACACTGCAAAAGCGTACCTGAGAATTTTGAAAAGCGGAGTCGAGAATCGAAGCCACGACCATTCGTATAGTAGACAAATGCGTTACCACTCGACCCTCGACAACCTCTTGCATCTTATGTTGTACAATAACGTCTCCTTTTGGTAAATTATACAGCTTGTACTGACTGTACTCGGACATAGCAAAATATTTATTATTTACCTAAGGCTTGCATTTCTTTTTACACTGTATTTCAATTAAATGGATATTGTGAAATAGGGAGATTGTGGAATACTCATTTAAATAGACAACTAGTAATAGATAACCAACCTGTGTATTTTTCATTTTCTCGAAGTCTGGTTTAATGTAGTACAAAATGCCTCCACCAGCACCTTCCAACAAACAGTTACGGATAAGCAGGACAAGCATAAAGATGTATGGAGATGTGGCGGTGACGTACATGACCTATTGTGAAACAATATGTAAAGTTACAGGAAGACAGCAATAGAAAATGTATATTATATTCACAAAAATAAGTCGAGGATGAATTTCATTATTCATTTCCTTGTTCGCATTTTCGTAACTATAGCAGTTATGTTTTTCGCATTTATTTGTGTTTCCTAATATTAAGAGTACAGAAAATAGAAAGAAACTTGTAAATTTATGTACATTTTGGTCTAAAATATTGTTAGTTGTTAAAAACCCACCGCGTTACATTGTATTTCTCGTTGCCAAAACTGTGAAGGCCATTTTAATCATACATGCTAGAACGTGTATCTATGTTTTTATTTCACTGTAAGTCACATTTAAAAATATGATAATTACATTCTGCTGAGGTGAAAGCAATACACTTGTAAATGTGTACACTTAGAATTTTAATAGACCAATTGAATTTGAATGTAAAATGCAAAATGATAAAGGTAATTGGTTTCAGATTGATCTAGAAGAAAACAAATAAAAAGTCACATTCAAGTTTAGTTTCATTTATAAATTAAATTTCTTTTTCATAAAAGTGAAACAGAAAAACTGTATTATAGCACTATGACATTGCACGGATAAAGCTATGGCCTTCTCAAAATCTAAAGACATAAGCATGTGACGTGGTAACTCTTAACGTAATTTTAATCATTGACACTCAATGATTTAGTTGCATTATGATATTAATATAAACGACTATCACCTAAAAACAACTGCTGTACATAAATTAAGCCCTACACTCAATATTTCGGCATAAACATTAGATCAGAACAGTACGTTTTTAGTACACATAAACGTCCTACAATGTACCTAGCTCGTTGTCCTGACCACCCATATAAATATTCGTTTTGTATGTATAATAAATAATGTTAAATTTATATTCTTCAAATAGTAACCAGTGGACCATCTTGGTCAAGTGGTTATGGTCACAGATAATCACCAGCCCCTCATCTCCGTGAGTTCATATCCCATCGGGGTCACAAAAGATGATGGTCGGTAATTCTTCAAAGAAGAATAACTATGGTCTTACTACCTCGTTAAGAAGAAGTCACCATTTAACCTTAGCGTTAACATAAACAGTAAATTACCCTTCCAGATGATCTGATACCCTTGCAGATACAAGCGTATACAACAATCCAAGCGAGGAGCAAACATAGAACAATATCCCATTTAGGAGTTCCCATATCGTCTATTCCTTCAGATATAGCCAACACTTTGTTCCTGGATAAACACGGAAAGCATAAGTATCAATTTTACGTAAAGGACATTAATTATTAAATACGTTTTGAGTGATATCATTGTATTGATCAAAGCTAAATTGGCAGCGTTGTTGTAGATGCTGTTGTAAGGCATTAAAAGGGATTCAGTTTTGAACCCCACTGGAGTCGTTTTGTTCATGGACCTTAACAAATACCAGTAAAAATACATCTGTTTTATTTCGGTAATTGCAATATGCTTATAACCATATCGTTCAATATATACATGCAATAATGCCTGTTTGCGGTGTTTTATATATATTTATATATCTTTTATATGCTCACTAAAGGAAAGAAAACAACTTAATAATTATAGAACTCAGAAGGTACGACCTTTTATAAGAACGTGACATACGTGACCATGACATTGTGCTTATAGATATTTAAGTTCATACCAGAAAACGCATAAATTAAATTATTCATTTTCTTATCATAAAGTCCGTGTTTTCGCCTACTTACTCCCAATATTCAGTGACAGGTTCGACATAATAGGCCAGTAATTTAGTGGTGTGAAGTTTTGGGTCGAAAAGCACTATGGAACTGTTAGCAGCTAGGGTTGTAGTAATGTTCTGACATGTGTCACCAATCAATATTCCTGGTGCTTCTATACCAGACCTGAAATAAAGACGATATAACCTTTATTAACATATATTTTTTTTATAGACACAGTGCTGGACTAGGTAGTTTGGATGGGGCTACTGAATCATGGACTTATTGTATGATAGTACAGCGCATTACCACCAGACTATAATTGATCAATCCCTTGCGTGGAACGATAGCAGGACATGTTGGTGTTAGTACAGAACGCAGAGGCAATGTCTAATATATAAACTGTTTAACTATTAACTCTGCACCCGATAAAAACTTCAGAACTGCTCCATGTTATATATTTTAGTAAAACTATTATGTAATTTCTAGTTATGTTTTTTCATCAATAACCCTCGCACCCTGTGTTTCTGAATAAATAATTTGTGTGAAATAATGCTCCGTTATATGTTTTACAATGTTTTTTTAGATGATCATGCAATTACTTAATATAATGTAAATACCAAATTATAATAAATATCAATACGTACACATTATTGCACCTATTGTCTGCCAGCTCTGTTTTCGCTGGTACGTCAAACGTTGTACAATGTTCTGTTGCCCAGTCATCGTAGTCACAATCAGTCCATGGTAGTTTGCTGGTGAACGAAGCAAACATGTAACGGAAAGCCCAAGCCAAGATGACATTGTAGTAACAGTTGAGGAAGAATACGATTATCAATGTTGATAAACCGATTCCTGAAACATGAATACCAAAACATTGATAAGAAGGGGAACCATTTTGAACTTTTCAGGGATCCCCGGATACCAATATTTAGTGACATTTGGTTACACTCATTAATTTTGTACTGCAAAGACGAAAGTTAATCTTATTTCGTCTTCACAAAATCCGTTTTGTTTTCGGCTGAATAATATCTCGTTCTTTCGAATAATAATTCCCGTGTTTTTAGAAGATAAAGTCAGTATTGTTATGTATACAGTCCAGGATACTGGATAGGTGAAGCTGCCGCCGTATATAACTGAAATATTGTTGATAAATTGGCGTTCAACCGACTTAACCACACAATGTCATCGTCATATCCGTACGTTTGCTATCTTTGAAATGTTACAAAGTTAATGAAAAGAATACTAGGTAAAGCCGTCGAATACACACATAACTGAGTACTTAGGACAACCAATGATCACCGTTTAATAAAACAACCTTAGTCTCTACAAATCACTTTGTTTTGAAAAGTCCACAAAGTGGCTGACTACGTAGGAATAACACTTGTGCTACGAAGTGAAGATTGACTTTCCTCTATTTGATTGTGAGCATTCACGTTCACGTAGCCAATTGTGTCAACGACCTTTGCTGTGAACATATCTTCAAATCGTACACTGACATTTAAATAACAGCCATTATATGGTACTAATTGTATTTGCTCAAGAAATTTGATATTTTCAAATCCCATAAACGGAGAGTCATGAAAGAGATTGAAACGATATTTATGTAACAAATGATGCGGCCTTGAAAGGAATCCTTTAACGTATCGGGACTGGCTAAAACCGCCAAAATAACGTAACATAATATTTTACGTTATTTACAAAGATTAAATTTCAGAATTTCTTTAAATTCAAGTATCTAACGAACGGATGATAAAAAAACTGAGGCACGGTGCCCTGCACTATACATTTATAGTCATTTTAAGGCTATTTGTTGTTATATATTCCTATATACAGAGTAGTAATCGTTTTTCAAAAATGTGTAAATTACGTGCGATATTGGTTTATAAAAAAAGACCAATCAAATGCAAATATTTATTGCAAATCACTTGCAATGCACTTTTTACAATGGGTTTATTTTAGTATATAATTATGCTTTAGTTTATAAATCTATAAATTGGTGAAACTTGATATGAGCCAAGTCCGATACCTTAAATCAGTAACAACATTGGTTGCCATCAATGATGCGATTATACTGAAAACGGATTAAACTATCAATTGCAAGCATTGCATATTTCCATTTATCCACCTCATTATCGAACCATTCAGTTTTTTTCAATAAAACATGCCCCAGTTACTTCAAAAGGTTTGGAAAAAAGATTGTGTTTGCTTGTATTTTGATTACCTTTATACATTACTGCATGTGAAATAAATGTTGCTTAAAACATAATGCTTATGAATCAACAAATGAACTCACTGATTCATGAATAGAAAAGATGCATTACAATAACATATATATTCATAACCTTCCCAGATTTCGAAGTCACTGCGTCCTGGTTGAAGAGCCAACTGATATGATTTGGCACAGCCAGTCAATAAAACACAAACACGTTCACGTATAGAGTACAAGGTTGTGTTTAGACTCTAAACACAACCCTGTCCGGAGTGTCTTCTATACATGAATGTGTTTGCGTTTTAGAATGAGTAAGGTGAGTCTTTAAAAACAGGAGATTGAGAATTAATGATGAACTTTATCTTATCCTCATCCAAGTAGAAATATGCTCACCTCTGAAGAATGGACATATGTTCCATGCGTTGATGCCGGCCACACCCATAAACTGACCGAGGGCTACTTCCAGGAAGAAGAGAGGTATACCTCCGACAACGACACATATCAAGTACGGTATAAGAAAAGCCCCTGAAACAGAAAAAATGAAATAGAATAAAGACTTGAAGTATTGATGTGCCTTTATGTCATAGGCCAAAGCTAGTCAGGAAATATATAATGTAGCATCAAGAGTTTAGTCACTGTTTTATATTCTGTGCATGAGCTTTTGCACGAATTAATTTCCCAGTATTTCAGGTATTCATAAAATTACCAACATACATTAGTCGTAAATTCGGAAATTCACAAATCTACGCGTGATTACATCAAATATGATTATGTTTTGTACATTGTTTGAAGATGCCGGAACCCATTTCGTAAAATTTTATATCATTCATGTCGCTTTCAAGGTATTTCAAACTATTCGATTTACCAAAATGTATTGCAAGTAGGTTTAAGTTTAAAGGACCAATATAACAGGTAAACTAATTGATATTTGAATTAGAGAAAGACACACTTTTCTAATTTCGGAAGGCCTTTCAGTTTTATTGAGTGTTACTGCTACATTACCATAGCTACCAATGCGCCACGAAACATTATTAAACGTTAAGGCTTCGTTTCATTTACACATCCTAGTCAAGATTACAGTCAGTAAACTTCAACATCGTGTTACCCTTTGTTTGCAAACAAAGATGTTTTAAACTTCATCGTGTATTATGATTTCATCATTGGATAGCATTTCCTTCACGTAAACTTGTGACTTAAGTTCACACTGTTCGCATTGATATAAACCATGATATCCAACACTTAATTCGGGTATTTACAGAAAAATAGTATTGTGTTTCAGTATTTCAATATAATGTATTGAAAAGATAAACCTCGGCTCGTAGTTGAAGAGGAAAACGTCTTTTGTATTCGTAATTAAATAAAGACCAGTCATGTAGACCGTGCCATTCGTAAAACGTTTCAATAGATTGAAAAATAAATACTAGTACAATAATAGTTCGATATGATTTGAAGGCCAGTGCAATTTTAAAATAGGTCGAATTGTATACACCATACATAAAGTTATGTAGATATCTGGACTAGAATATTTAGGAAGAAAATGTTATGCTTATATTATGTTAAACTTAAATACTATGTCTCCGCTTAGTGTTAAATGGACAATGTTATCACACAATGATCTATTATCAATAGATTTTTGATCAATAAAACGTTAAGTGCTTACCATGTCCAGTAAGATAGCTCGGTATGATGGAAAAATAATAGTTTAGATTAAACATAAATCTTTTTTTACATCGATTGTAGAGCAAGTATTTACAACCAGTACATGTTTAATTGTTTTAACTACTCTCATTGACGGCTTCCTGGATTTTAACCAGAACTCGCCTCGAAAGAAGGGATTGTAAAGGTTCCGGTCAAATCCCGCCACTGACGCGATTCGAACACGTAACCTCCGGGTAAGCAGACCGACGCTCTACCCCTACACCACTGCTCCTTACAATATTAAACACAGTACATGTATACCGAACAACAAAATGACGCAAACATAAGAGGAAATCAACTTATATTACGTGTAGTTCAAAAGGGTTAAGAGGTGATCTGGACTAATGCGTAGTGGGTTTGAATCTGGGCTCCGTTTTATATTATTTCAGTGACATGTTTTCAGATTCTCCCATCCCAAAAAGCGCGCCATGTCTGAATGTGTTAAGAAAATTACAGGAAACGGTTGAGGCGTGTATCAGTCCTTTACACCGGGCACGAGAAAGAACCAGGAAAAAAGAGTAGGGATAAAAATGCCCGGATCTACTCATCTCCCCACCCCCTCCTGTTTGGGGCTGTTCTGAAATCACCATAGCTGCCAAATGGGCCATTAAACAACAGATACATAAATAAAATATGTTAGGGGGTTTATAAGCATATCCTTACCAGTAATACAACGTATTTTGATATTTGATATTTTTTCTATCGTTAAAATCTATTTATATTAATTCAACCGTGGAATAGATTGAATCAATGCGTTTCATATGGCGTCACTGTTCACCAGCGTATATAAAATAAATAAACGGGTGTACTATGAACGGGTCATGTTCAAATCAAGGTCATGATTTTGTATAAAGTTAAACAAGTTTGTTCTCTCCTAGATGAAAAACAAAGTTTATATAAAATAACTACTGAACGAACTATTAGTAACAGAAAACGATAAAATCTGATTCATGAGACGATAATTATGTTGATCAAGTTATTTTTGTTTGATGCGGAAAATAATGTACTCTTTGATATAACATGGGAGAGCAACTAGGGTTTGTAAGTGGGTTCTTTATATGACTGAGTCAGAAAATATTCTACTAGAGCATATCAGGAATGTCTCGGTAATAACGCGCTGTGTCCGGCATCTTTACAAGGACCGAGCTATCCATGTACCATACAACGTGTTATATTCGTGGACCGAGTAATCCGGGTACCATACAAAGTGTTATATTTGTGGACCGAGCTATCCAGGTACCATACAACGTGTTATCTTCGTGGACCGAGCTATCCGGGTACCATACATGAGTTATCTTCGTGGACCGAGCTATCCGGGTACCATACAACGTGTCATATTCGTGGACCGAACTATCCGAGTACCATACAACGTGTTATTTTCGTGGACCGAGTAATCCGGGTACCATACAACGTGTTATATTCGTGGACCGAGCTATCTAGGTACCATACAACGGGTTATCTTCATGGACCGAACTACCCGAATACCGTACTAGGAACGCGTTCGCTCTACGAATCGGGCACCTGCCGTCCAGGAATATTATGTAACGTTTCCTTTTTACTCATCGAACGCCGCACATGTTCTGCACGTGTTCGACCCGTTTGCTTTAGTGCTGAGCTCCACTGAAACTTCAATACGTTTTCGAGGGTAGCACTCGGTATCTTTTTAATTGTCATTTTGTTTACTTACTGTGGAATCATTAAAATTCGTTGGGGATTTAATTTCGTGGATTTCGTGGGTCGGCTCATCCAAGAAATCAAATCCCAACGAATTTAAATGCAGAGATAAGGCTTTTTTTTCAAGAATCAAAATCCACGAATTTATTACCCACGAAATAGCCATTTTAGTAAAAAACACGAACATTGAGCCCAACGAAAATAAATGAAAATACAGTATTTATTAGTTTCGTTTAGACTGTCTGATTAACTTATATCTATATATACGTATTGAATATTCCAATGCAAACTTAACACTGTACAAAATAACCAGTATAAAGATCTAGACAATTACAGATTATTAAATAAGTAATTATGTCATGTTTCAATACACTGTACCAGGATAATTCGAGTATCAATTGAAACTTTGCATTGAGACTTCTTTACAGCCATAATTTGCAACGCATGCATGCTTTTTAAGTCGAAATTTGTTATGTAGTCATGCAAATAGAATTTTGAGAATAAAAGCACTCGTCAACTATTTTACTTGTTGCATACCATAACGTATTTATCAACCTTATGTTTTCAAAATCATTTTGCTTCAGTTTCCAAAAATAAGCAAGAAATTCTAATTCAAGGACAGATAACCCCAAAACGTGTAGGATATGCTAGGATCATGCAAAGTTTTAAAAACCATGAAATACTTTTTTAATTTTCCCAAGATCTACATGTCTATGTGAAAAAAAAACTGTAGCTTGGATCTAACGTTGCACCAAAAGCCATGGTCATTTAGCGACCCTTTTAGCGAAGACCCCCAGACGTGCGCCTGATGTAGAACTGCTGGCCTTCCTCAGGCTATCCACACAGCTGCTTCACACGTGACATTTGTCTGATACAGGACGAGGTTCAAACTCAACAGCGACAAGTGATTATAAGTCAAAGACCAAAAAAAAAACACGAACTCTGATACCCCACCCACCCACTGGTGTAATTTAAGATAATAACACATAAGTGTGTTTATTGAAAGGTTATTTCAAGAATATGAATTAAATAGGCCTTGTATACTCCGTGTAAAGTTGTCTGAATGTTATTTTGAATTAATACATTTGTATTGCGCATGCTTTAATACAGTTATGCCGTCAGAGAAGATATATCTATACAATATTTGTAAAGATTATATCGAATTACTTCAGAAATGCTCGAATGACCGTGAAAAGAACATATTCCGCTCGGTGTAATATCTTAAAATTATAATGTGAAGTGAATACCAGTTTCTTTCAAAACCTGAAAATATTATTTTAAATTTATAGGTATAAAATCCTCATGCGCACAGTGTAAGTTACCAGTATATTGTAAATAAATTCATGAAATCTCTATAGCAAACCGGTATTAGCGGCCATCTCTGAATAACGCAATATTGTGAATAAAGGCAGTTCTTTTAAAAACCGTCATTGATTATTTAGAATAAATTGACCTCCGAACAAAATATACCTGTCAATAAAGGCCACATTATGTATTTCACAAGACTTGTTTTTGTACACATGGTTGATTATATACAGAATTTTATTGTACATATAATAAGTTTGACAACAATTTCTTTACAATATAAAGTGATTCGATGTGATTCTAATTATACCTGTCAATGCATTCTTACATTCTCAAGATTTTAAAATACAAGGAAACACGTTGATATTTAAGACATCACATGCGCAGTAAACCAAATTTAACATTTTGCGCATGTAATATGAACACATTGCTTTTTTGGTTGCTTTGCGGCACACTTTTGGGGTTTACTTATTGTTATATATATTTGTAACACTGCATGCTTAAAAAATAAAAACAAAAAACCTTTCGCCTACTTTTAAGCCCAGTCTGTGCTGCTATATATTGTTATTTGCGCTTACCTTTGAAAAGGCGTTTGCTACAGGTACCAGTTTTTTGCACATAGACATGTAGAAAAAGTGAAAACTCTTTCATAGATTTTTTAAAAAACTTTGCATGATCATAGCATATGATAACAGAAACATTTCAAGCGAAAACAAATTGGGAGTTGACGAACTCGAAAAAAAAAGATTTGTCAAAGAATATAAATATGTGGGTTATTGAGACATTTTGAAGAAGTGATATGGTTATATCGGCATATTGTCGTCAATATGAAACTTAACTTGAAACCATATATCTTGTTTATTTCTAGATAAAGAAAACTTAAGTGTCTGATGACGGCTGGTTCGTTGACTTTACGTTTGATTTTAGAATCCTTGTTTCGGTTTTGCAGCTCATGTAGTCTAGATCGTGCAGAATTAGTGGGTGGTTCAACTATGTGAAATTAGATTTCATTTTGGATCTGTATATGCATCGTCATCGGACAAAAACTTTACTGATAATAGGTATATTAAAGTTCTGCGCGTTATTCGTACAACCCAAATATATATAAAAAAAATACAGCATACAGACTATGATAATATCTTCTATACACGAATCTTTGGTCTAGAATTCTTTATAAAACATTTATGAAACCGATACTGCGTAGTCTATAAAAGGCGCGCAACAGGTATGCGATAGTATAGATAAATATGTGACATATTGACATTTGGATGAAATTGAATCAGTGCCCCTCTTACTATTTCAACCTGGAGATAATTATTTGATACAGCAGGCCTTGCCAATATCAAACATTACTTTTAGATTCTTAAAACAATGCGAAGACAACTAACCTCCTCCATTTTTGTAACACAAATATGGAAATCTCCAAACGTTTCCTAGACCGACTGAAAATCCTATACAAGCAAGTAAGAAATCGAATCGAGAGCCCCAGGTTTCTCGTTTCTTATATTCCGGATCTTGCTTGCTTTCATCATCAACACTTTCTGTCTTTTCAACTCTCGAATTATCCATATTTTGATATTACAAAGTCAAAATCTGCGGCTGCGTCAACGCCAGGTAATCAAAGTGGTGCAAACTTTCAAAATTTCTCCACAAACCGAATATCCATTCACTTTACTTCTATACCCCACGATTGAATGTATATCCCACTTACAAATCATAAACTTTTGAATACATATATACGTATTCAATTTCCTAAAAAGCTATCGAATTGTATAAAATCAATAAGTTGTTTTTTTTTCTTCTTTTTTCTGTGCCTTAATTCTTTACTTCATGTGTATAACCATAGCGGAACAGGTTTTTGTTGTGATCCACCGATTCTGCGAGCATTGAACTTAAAAAGCTTGAATGAATTTCAACAATAAATTGCGTATGTTTTGTCTTAATTTGTTTTGTGTTTACAAATGGTGTGTATTAAAATTGTCTATTTATTTAATTTACAGATACTTTAACAAGCTAGTATTGAATTCTCAGCGACCTTAGCCATAAAGGTAATTAATCTAACTTGATTACCATAATTTCAAGCCCGGGAGCAAGTTTTGCATTAGCGTGAGGACACGATATGTAGTCCATTCCGGGCTCGTGTTAAATAATCTGGTCATATGACATAATTAATTTTTTAAAGTACTTTTGATTTTAGACAATAAATATGTTTGCATGTATAAGATGTGTGTCTGCATCATATCTTGTAATCTTTCAGTGCATATTATGTAATATATTAACACTATTTCAATCTAAGAAAATGTGTATTTGCATTATACTAAGATAGAATGTAAGTCACACATATACGAACACTTCCTAGATGACGCGCATGTACACCGTTGTCAAACGATAGCAACAGTTGATAGCTGTAAATATTGCAGTTTATTCATGGTGTATAATCACATTTCTGTAAGATACAGACGGGAAGTCATCGTAAACTGATTCTGGACTAATATGCTCCCTGCAAGTGACTTGTGTGAATGTCATTATGTATGTATGTATGAAAATACAAACCGAAATGCGCGCGTGTATACCAAACTTTTGGAACTGACATGTCTTTGTTTCTATTGGCACTTCTGTTAAAACATGTAGAATTTCGAGAATTGGTCGATATTTGGCGTGAAATGTGAAAATAAGTGTCATCGGTGACATCCGTTTATTTCATCGTATGAATAATAATCATTGTTAATTGTAACTATACTAGATAAAAGGTTTGTAAAGTTAAGGTAACTTTAATCAGTATACCACAATTGTTGTTCGATCAACGGCAACATAGGCATACGTCACCTAAATGCAAAACGAACCAGACATAACAGTGATCTAAAAAGAAAAATCTAAAAACTATTTGAAAAAAATGCGTAAACTTGATATCTATAAATATTAGTAACACGATTATTTGTACAGTAGGACATACCGTACTGGATTTAATGTCCTTGACATGGTAAATTTGCAATTTATACCTAAGTCATCTCCAGGTTGACTAGATTAATAGAGAATATTAAACACCTTCTATGTATCATTTTGAAGAACGAGGGCAGTAAACAACGAAAACAAAAAATGACCTTGGCATTTTATGTATCATCATGCACAAACCATGCACTGAACTAACTTTACCAAGAATTCTCTAAAACATGAGATTAAGACATGACTATGCATCATATAGCATACATTTTGACTTTGTCACGGTCATTGTCCGATTAACACCTCACTGATTAAAATGTTAATTTATTGTTGAAACATTTATATGTACGATAGCGAACAGAAATGCTGAAACAAGTCTGCTAAGTTTTTACCCGTATTCAAAACAAACACTTTTCCACCTTGATTTGATTAAAATTCAACTATTGCACCGACATTTCAACAACAAATTTTACATATCAACATAAAAATTATTTCAAATCGAAACAGTTGATTTACTGGGGGGGGGGGGGGGTAATTTCGCAACAAACGGCTAAGACCATTAAGGTAACTGCAGCGGATGAAGTATTTGTAAAACCACCGAAGCTACAAACGAGAAACTAGCTGGACAGCTTCCTCTAATATGATATTCATCTGGTCCAGGTGAGATTTGAACTCACAGTGATTTATATGCTATCGATTACAAATCCGTGACCATAACACCATTCAACCACGGAGGCCGCTATATGGGTTTATACTTTATAGACTTTACAAAAACACTTAAGAAATAGGAGAAGCGTTATATAAAGGGCGTGCTATTTAAACAGACAAATACAGTTTTGTAATATGTAAAAATAAGTAGTTTCTCCTTGACCTCTTATAAGTTACTGGGGTAAGAATGTGTTTTTCTGAATTGTGCGAGGTCAGCAGCTAGGAGATAAACAGTATGGCATTCGAGCTGAATATATATACGCCTCTCTTCTATATAATAATGTACGGTACAACGCATTCCTTTAAACAGTATGGTCAATGGTCATCTATGTTTTCTCATGGCTGTGTTCGAATGACTTTTGACAGTCTTTAGTTGACATTTAGAACATTACTATGCGTATATTCCGAAACTGAAAGATCAAGATGCTCTTTGTATATATTTAGAATATCGTTTTCCACGCATTTTGACTCTGCGAATTATAATTTACGAGAATTTAGATCATTATAATATTAATCGTTCTTGAATTCCAATTATGTGGAGTTTATTTAGGGACGAAAACCCATATGGATGGCGCCCATTGTCAGGAGGTCTGTGACATAACTTTTTCTGCACGATTGCTTATTATAAATGAGTGCCATATAATGTCACGTATCTATTTGCAAACAGTTCATGTCCATAATAATTAGCTAAAATATAGGTTTTCAAACTAAAGATTTAACTTCGCCTAAAGATTTAGATAAAGCCACACATACATTGTACCAACATACTGTGCTAATAATTATATATAGCACATATAAATATGAAATAGTAAGACCAACACAGAAAACAAAGTCCAGGTTTTAATGTTGAGGCGGTCTCATTGTCAATATAAGAAGAAGTATTGACAGCCGGGTACCAAATTATGTTATTATACCTCACGTGATTTATTTACTCTACAGTCTTATGTTACGTCAGAGGGTGATAATCGGTCAACATTACTTGTCTCGGGTGAACACTACGCTCTATCACCCTTTGTTGGATATGTTATTTATATATTGTCATTGTGATGGAGGCAAGTCTTTACTTTGAAGTTTCATCCCGAGTTTAGAACCCCCTCTATCTCCCTCTCCCTCTCTCTCCCCCTCTCTGGAACAGCTCTCAAATCACCATAGCTGTCGATCGGGCCGTTAAACAACAGATAAATAAATAAATAGCATTGAAGTGGTCCTTAAGTTATACAGTTTCACTGTAATTATATTAACGTCATGTCGCGATAATTATCTTCATTCACATTTACGACCATGTAAGTATGCATGCTTTAAGAGTCGTAACATATTTTTGCAAAATAAATCAAAATATAAAAAACGTATTAAGAAAAATAAAGAAAAACATTTAAACATATATTCAATGTCATGTATTAAAGCATTGGATTGTTATGACACATGATTTTCAATACATATTTATATAAGGTTTCTCAATGTATTAACTTAACCTCAAGTTTACACATTGTATATTAGATCGGTATCGTAGAGAGGTAGCACAAATACAAGTACAAATAAGATATCACGAATAATAAACCTGATACGTGTTACGAAAGTGCCTTACTTATTTGTATCAATTACTGAAAACGTCCCCGTATCACATCGCAGCTAAATCGTAAACTGGTTCCCGTTCACTTGTGTGTACAAAGCCTTTGATGCACTGCAACATGGAACAAGAACCAGTTTAAGCCAAACCGCAGCTAATTTCCTAGTCTGGATTACCTGCCCCTGGTCATTTCGTTGTACTAAAATACTATAGTACGACGGGAACCAGACTAAAATACTATAGTACGACGGGAACCAGACTAAAATACCATAGTACGACGGGAACCAGATTAAAATACTATAGTACTACGGGAACCAGACTACTAATTTCCAAGAAATTTAAGTACGATACACATAGTTTCCCTTGACTTAATGCTTAACACAGATTTGACCGTATACAAGGCATTTACTTTGAACAGCATGTGGAAAGAGACTATCTGCTGATGTCAAACAACTTAAGTCTAGCATCTGAGCCCGAATTTTTAATGTTTCCAAATTAATCATGGTCAGAAAATAATGCTACTACGATTACATTAATCTGACAGCATTAATTATCTGGATATGTATTTAAACACTGATCATCTCTATGTTTTCAACCAAAATACTTGGAAAATGGAATCGGTATTTGAGCTCAGAGACTGTCCTCAAGTTTTGTTACCTTTGGATCAGGACTATTGCTAGAACGTGAAAATGTATTAGTCGTACGTTTGTAGAGTACTTTCTAATGAGCTCACACACGTAATGCTAAGTGCACCACTTACATGCATAACGTTTTGTCATTCAATACATCCTACAAAGAGTCTGTATTTGATAAAATTAAGAACCAGTCAGCCGAGAAAACGCTGGGGTGTAAATAGAACAGAACATTCTATGTTTTATGCAAGTCGTTTTATGCAAGTCGCCGAGTAAGCCGTACCTATATTTATTATTATCAACAATTCCATCGTTTTTTCTATACTAAAGTTTTATTATTTTTGATCATTGACACTTTTCATTTAAACAATTATGCTCAGAGCAAATCTTTTCAATTGAGACATTTAATTATCATATGGGAAACTAAACAGTGATTTTGAATTCGTAGTTAAAGAATGGGATTTATTTTAAAATTTAAATTTCGTGTCAAGAAGATCTCGTAAACTACGAGAGTCTTTCATAACCAATAAATGTACTAGAAATTCACATAGCATGACTTGTGGATCATGCGGCGATATTTTTGCGTTTGGTTGGTCCTCTCCGACAATAACGTTTCAAAACATAATATGGTTAGTAAACCGGATCACCAGTAAAATAAGAAGAGAAATCAACAACAACAAAAATAGCATCACAAAACGTTTCGTATTTCTCGAAAAGTTTACAAAGAGCCCTGTACAACTTGTTATCAAAATCTGACGTTTGTAACCCACCATGATGGTGCGCAATTTCTTGATTTTAAAATGAAACTGTATCGCAATTGTTATATCTAATAGTATAAATTAGTTTGTCAAATAATAAAGCAACATTTTGAATTCAAAATGAGTTGCATCGGTTCATTAAAATAGAAATTATTCAAATTCATGACCATGTATAGGAACGTCGAACGTAAGTGCATATTTACACTGCATCATTGTGGTTTATGTTGTTGGTGTATGTATGGTGTTGATGTATGGTGTTTTTCAATTTGTATATTATGGGTGTGTTAAAGCATACAGTTGTGATGTAGAGATTTGTCAGTTAAGTGGGTTTAACATTATAATGGGTGTGTTGTGGTGTTCTGTATGTTATAGGTGCGTTTAACATTATGGTTTTGTTGCTTAGATCTGCATGTAAAGGGAATTCACCATGTTACTTAATATGTTGTCGTGACTTATACATTTTACCAAGAAATATATCAGTCATCAATCACATAAAATATACATCCAGATTTTTTTTATAAAGTGCGCATTTAAATTGAAAGGTGAAATTGTATCTTAAAAAGTAAACATATGTACGCAAGAGATGCAAAAAAAAACCCGGATTAAATTGATCAGATATGCTTTATTAATACTTTAAATATTAAACTTTGCCATAATGTATAGTGAATCCCTTACTTAGTATTTCGGTCAACATTACGTCCATCTCAATATAACGACCTCACATGTCTACTTGTCCAGTCCTCCGTATTACACAAATTATAAAAGCCGCCGTGGCTGTAACCTCTCACTGATAGAAGGTCGTGGGTTCGAGCCCCGTCACAGACCATGTCTCTTTATGTGATAAAGTAGGCAGTTGCTAACGGAGGATGGGAAGCTAGTACTTGTTCTTCCCAGGAACAATGGTCAGATGAACTGTCTCAACAGTCAGATTCATATGAGGCGGACAGTAGGGGCGTAAAAGTCGATATAAACAAAAATAATGCTTTGTTTTGTCTTTAGGTTGCCATAGTAATATTACAAATAATTTCATGAGGATTACTTACATAATTGCTTGTAATAGTCGCTTTATGATATGAATAATTCAATCCACTAGATTAATTTCAGTTTGGTAATTCAAGCAACAAGTGAAAGTGCAGATAATACACAATTTAATGATCATTCATTGAAGCATGTCTGTATATTATATATTTGTACATACTTGTGTACCTACTATTCAAGCACTCAGTAAGTGATTTTCATAAATTGCGGAGTAGTATATTTGCTTTTTATCAGTTTTATGATAAATAAGTCATGTATTTTTGATACGTCACTACGCTGGTTTGTTGATTCAATGTTTAAATGTGCAACTCAGTTCGCGGACTTGAACGCAGCGAATCGCGATCAGCTTTGCAACGTCATGCAATCTTAGGCCGGTTCGATTGGTCAAACGGAAGAGCTGTCGGAAGAGACAGAGCTCTTCCGAACTGTTCGATTGGTCGTCTTCAAATTATTGTAGCTCTTCTATCCCTATTCCACCTGATGGTTAGAAGAGGTGGAAGGGATATCATTCATGTGAGCAAACAACATTACCAAGCAAGCAAACCGTTTGAAATTGCCTTCTTAAAAAACTTTTGTCACAACCAAGGACTTATATACATACATGAATTCGCAAGTTCCGTATTAACAGTTTAAGGTAATCAAATCCCGCGATAATAAGACGTGAATCAACGGGAATACAAGCTATTGTTTACAAAAGCGAAAATACGAAAATATACGTGATAATCCGAATGATAATAACAGCGAAAATATCCGCGGCATTCCGAATGTTTAATCTCGGAGACGAAATGATTATAATAGATGTCCGCCATGTTGGAATTTAAAATGTTCGACTGATGCCCTTTTCAATGCTTATACTTAGACTTTGTGGATTATAAATGTATCTCAATATATTTAAGGAATTTGTTGCATCCTTTACCAATTTCCCGTGCCCAATTGCCAGTTTTTTTTTTAGTATAATCAAATTCGTAAACACCCAATTACAGCTGTCGGACATTGCCGAGTATATAGCAATGCATTGTGGGATCGCCGAACGATATCGTTTGAGCTATTTTTAGCAGTTGCGAATCCATCTTTGTATATAAGTCCTTGTCACAACTCACTACAAAATCAGATATTGTTAACAAATAGATTGTTTACAATGTCAGAGCGCGCATTAGTTCATCCACGTAATTAAAAAAATATTGGTTTGACGGTTAGTTCTGGCAAGGACTTATATACATACATGGATTCGCAACTGCTAAAAATAGATCAAACGATATCGTTCGGCGATCCCACAATGCATTGCTATATACTTGGCAATGTCCGACAGCTGTATTTGGGTGTTTACGAATTTGATTATACTAATAAAACTCTGCCAATTGGGCACGGGAAATTGGTAAAGGATGCAACAAATTCCTTAAAGATATTGAGATACATTTATAATCCACAAAGTCTAAGTATAAGCATCGAAAAAGGCATCAGTCGAACATTTTAAATTCCAAGATGGCGGACATCTATTATAATCCTTTCGTCTCCGATATTAAACATTCGGAATACCACGGATATTTTCGCTGTTATTATCATTCGGATGTCACGGATTTTTTCGTATTTTCGCTTTTGTAAACAATAGCTTGTATTCCCGTTGATTCACGTCTTATTATCGCGGGATTTGATTACTTTAAACTGTTAATACGGAAGTTGCGAATCCATGTATGTATATAAGTCCTTGGTTCTGGTTATACCTAATATTCGGATGCAGGCATTTCGGCTGCAATTGCGTTCGATTGGGTTTTTCTTCTAAGCTCTTCTAGCCGGCGTATTCTCTTCTTACGTGAGCCCAATTGAACCGGTTTCTAGTTTGTTTCGGATAAAGAAATAACTGGGTTATGATTCAGACACCCATTTACTAGTTAGTAGACGGAACATTGTACATAATTTGACATTAAGTCAGATGCTGTTAGAGACAGTAACACAGGGGAAAAATGATCCTATTTTTCTGACCGAAGTGACCCTTGTTTGTAAGGAATCGTTCAAGGCTTAGAATTTATTATTATCTACATACACTACTATTAATAAGGCATTAATTGAGGTTGGGGCCTATTTTATATATCATTATATTCATACATAATTATATTATGTGCTACTGAAATATACATTGTATATGAGTATTTACGCTATACAATGGAAACCATGCATTTTTTATAATGATTATGGTATCATCTTACAAAATAAACTATGCGCACATTTATAGTAAAACATATGTTCTGCTAGATTGATTTCAAATCGTCAGCTTTCAACGACGATTTTTTCCACGCATGAATTAACAGCCATGAACCATGGGTGAAAAAAAGTTAAAAGATCCATGGGTGGTTGGTGGTTTTGAATGCACATTGACGTTTACTTATTTCATGGTCTGTGGTTACTTATATACTTTATAAATTTTAATCTTCACGTACTTAAAGGGTGATTGAATAATTTTACCAGCATATCGCAAGATAGACACGTCCGTAATCTGGTCCATATGCAATCGGAACCTATCGGCGTTTGTCTGAAGAAGCATGCATCGGACATAATAGACATAATAGGCCGAAATGTTGTCGATGTACACGGGCTACTTTCCATCATGGTTGACCCTTTGAATCAAACTGCAGAAACAACCTGATTCTCTTTCAATGGGAACTCAAACTGATGCCCATTGTATCAATCGCGAACGATAAACACGTGTGAAAGTCTGTAATTCCGAGAACGATCTTGTCAATGACTACCTAGACGTGTTGAAGAAGTTGCGACCGGAGACTGCATAACGAAAATTTGTAACCCTACACTATGTACGTGGCGTATTTCTCAGTTACGGAAATGCCCGAGTAGTTACGATTGGTCCATATGTCACGGTGTAGACCACGTGGCTTTTGGTGTCACCAATGGGTATTGCGGGAAGCCAGGAGAAAAGAAGCTGTAAGTATTTTATTCCGATTTCAGTTCCCACGACACATAGCGTAAATTATGCTAAGCGGATTTTCATTTCTTTGTACTCTTTGCAGTTGTCTGTAATATTCGTGCCAAATGAAAAATACACCAGTCCCCGCTGTAAGCATTTGGCGCGAATGTTACAAAAAAACTGTACAGCATACAAAGAAATGACAACTATACGTGAAACATACATTTTTACCCGCTTAGCATGCGGAGTTACGCCCCTTTTCACACTATAATAGTTGGTAAACTTTAATATAACATCCGGCCATAGTTCACTTTATTGTTTCCTACACGAACTCCTGGACCATTTTGAAACCAACAATGTTCTTTAATATAAATGGACCAAATATTTATACATTTCTATATTCGTTATAATGGTTGTAAATATCCTCAATTAAAATAAATCTTAAGCTGAGAGAGTGATCATCAATTAATTATGATTACCAATGAATAATTTTGATCGCTGTCACGCATTCTTCACTGACAATCTACGTCGAACAATAATGTAATTTTAGTATGTATTCAAGCATTCAAACCAAAGGGGTTCGTCACGAAAATAAATAAAAAAAAAATATTTTTTTTTTCTATGTAACCCATAAATTATTATATAGATTATGGGTTACATGGAAAAAAAAATTTGGATTTGTTTTTTCGTGACGAACCCCTTTGATTAAAGCATAGTTAAATCTTATTTTTTTCAATTCGACAAGAACTTCGGTTGCTATCTAGGAAAATGGTGATGATTTTGACTTTCACTTAATTTGTATAGCATACTGTACAATTGGTCGGTGATTTACAAGGGTGTAACCCCGGGGGACTTCCTCCGTCGTTAAAGCTGCATATCAAGTGGCAAAATGACCCTGACTGATGGTGTATTGAAGTAACATCAGTTCACGTTTATGGTAAGTTTTAATATTATGTGACATCACGTACCAAGTATGACATTGTGTATAATTATTGTATTTTCATTCATTTTCGTTGGGCTCAATTTTCGTGGTTTTTACTAAAATGACTATTTCGTGGGGAAATAAATTCGTGGATTTTAATATTTGAAAGAAAAAATGCCTTATTTCTGCATTTAACTTCGTGGGGATTTGATTTCGTGGATTAGCCGACCCACGAAATCCACGAAATTAAACCCCAACGAAAATTAATGAGTCCATAGTATACAAATGTGCAGCGTATTTCCGAATGCTTTTATTTGCCTCTTTAGTTAAATAAGCAATCTGAGGTATCCACGTGGATGTATTCATGTCATTCTTTATCATACAGCAAAGGTTTAAGATTTTTACTACCGGTAACTATGTGACAGAATATATTATAGTTTACAAAGTTTATTTGTTTGATCGGCATATAATGCCTTTGACTATAAAATATCAAAAACCTGAAAGACAACAAGTATTTCGAAATGGTTTTCTTTATCAAGGCACTATAATAAAGACGAACAGAGAATCGTTTCGAAAATAACTGAACATTAAAATCAAGTAATGATTCAGTGAGATTTAACAGTATGCGTCCATAAAGCGTATCTGTATTCATAGGCGTTTATGACTGAAATAAAACCAATGTGTACATAGAAAAACGACAGTTAAATCTAAAATAATTGCTTTTTTGTTTGTATGTAAATGAATACATGCGTGCAAACACTGACTCAGACATAATGCCGTCGAAGTTTTAATTATATTTGTTTTGCATTCGATAGCAACTTGGTCGCGGACCGTGCGCACACTATTTAACTGACAGACGGACGGACAAAGAACCACAAAAAAGCGCACTTCTATCGGACATTCATTAAATATGAAGTCTTTTAATTTGTTCCATCCCAAATATTCGAACATGCGATATACGTTATGTTCACGAATAGTGCATTGTACACATTGTATATACAGTTTCAGATGAAGTAAGTCGACCGCAACTGAAAATTGACATTATTTTACTAAATCAGGCCTGAGGCGACATGAGTATAAATGAGAAACATTAATTAAGAGGCTTCAACCTCTGTTATAATGTATTAGTACATGTTTACGTATGTACATATTATGTATGATATATTCATGGTATGTGCATGGCCCATATTTAGAGATTCGTACGAAGATCTCCGATTATATAAACAATGTAATGATTTTTCGGCTAATACAAGACAGTAAAAACGTATTCATACGCAGAAAAGCATTGATTTTGAAAGTTTCGTAGAATTATTTAGTAGTTAACAACTTAGTGGCCTTTATATACATGTGCATTGTATATATGTAAATTATATCTAAACTAAAGCGACACTATTCCTGCTCTAATACAATTATCGAATGGTGATCATTCTTTTTGACAGCAGTTATCAAATACAAGAAAAAATTTGGGGGAAAATACGTCTTTGAATATTAAAGACACATTATGATAATAGACTTATCGACTTCTTCTTATTCATTACTTGAGTAACCCATATGATATCATTGTTATATAATATAAAATAGATGTTTCAAAACTGGCTACAAAACGAATAATTTGATGAAAAAAAAACTCGAAGTGAAATGTTAAACATATGCTTTTACTAACCTCCTCCGTTTTTGTAACACAAGTACGGAAATCTCCAAACATTTCCCAGACCTACGGAAAATCCAATGCATGCAAGCAAGAAATCGAAGCGAGAGCCCCAAGTTTCCCGTTCCTTATAATCCGGGTCCTTTTCCGGTTCGCTTACATCTTTCTCGTTTTCCCCCATTTTTACTTTCCACGTATCTTGGTACAGTTTATCTCAAAATAAATCCCTTTCAACTCCTTATTCGAATCGACACCTAGGATCAACTATCATCCGAAACGTTCTGAATTACGTGCTCACTCAAACGGAAAGGACTGCCTAAAAAAACGACGCAAAACGAACTTGTTTGCCGCAAATAAACAAAATGTTAAATATATGTTTGTTGAAATCGTAACGGTCCAGTGACCATTTTGTTGTTCAGCGATCAAATAGTCTTAATTTTAAACGAATTTTAAACCGCAGTACTACACATTCAATATACATGTATTCGCAAATTTAAGTAAAATCGCAAATATTTCAGCACTTATACAACGAATTCTTATTTGATGAAATTCGGTGTTTCGTTATATCGCTTTTATTTGCTTAATTTCAGTCATTCAAAATTTGGGTGTATCAAGTATCAAGCTAGAAGCACGTAAGTGCATTTGATGTACAGCATAATTAACAGTGTGAAGACCACTTGACGTACGTCATAAACCGGTTTAATATTTGATTATTATTCATGTGCAATATGTCTAGGCAAGCTGAAATGATGAACGACGGGAATGTCCCCTTTATGTTGAGTAATTGGTTAATTTCGCCTTAGATCTAACACAAGAATACATATTTCTTGATCTAGAAAAATGAATTGTTCTAGTTGAGTTAATTCAAGGTCTTAGCGCGCAGTTAATCACACACAATGATGAGTTGTGCAGTGTTAAAATGTGATTGTAATTAAGACAATGTATTTTGTTATAATGCACAAATATTCATATAATAATTACACAGTTTTCGTGGTGAATTCCGGAAGTCAAATGATTTTTTTCTTTTTCAAGATTTGCCGAGTATTTGTATAAATTTAAACGATTCATAGTGTTACTTAGGTAAAAAGAGGCTTTGACATGATTATGAGAATGTAGGCATTACTGTCTCCACATAAAAACCAGCAGAGTAGTTATCGCTTGATATCCCTGTATAAGGAAGAATTTATTTAGAAAAAAATCTTCGGAATTGCTAACTGAAGCGAATAGAGCGGAGACCTCTGACCGACTTAGTGTTGGTCCGGTCACCGTTCTTTATCACGTCATTTACTTTAATCTGGAAGAAAATTCTTCATAAATAAAAAATTGTCTTTATGGATTAAGGAACAAAGAGATTTAAAAATTGAAGCCATCTGATTGGCTTTAAATGTTAGGCAAACACTAATCTGGAATAATAATGTAACATGATAAGTATAGAAGTTCAAACCCAAGGCTTGGACATACACTATATTTATATACACTTATATGTACAACACTTGAAGTACAATTTATCAGTAAAGCAGATTTTCGCATTGAAATGACACAATCACCTAAAGCGCGACCTCTCCAGAGCAACAACATTTGGAAGGAGCAAACTTATGCTGTTGTTGAGAGGTTGCTGCTCTAGAGAGGTCAAATTGATAGTTAAAGTGTGCTGTGGTGCCGCTCTGTAGATGTTGTACTGTACTTATAAATAACGTTAAATTGAAATGAATTTGATGCAATGTTCTTTTCACCATTTCAACTTACAAATAAGATATTTATACGCTCTTATATACAATATCGTACGATACAGATTTTTTTCTTAATCTTATGAGTACAACAAATAAAAAAACACGGTCATATATAACACAGTTACGTAAATCATGGATTTCTAACGATTGGGAACAACATGATAAATTTAAATGACAAGCCTAATATTAGCTACACGTGCATACAATCGTACATGATTCAAGCTTTATAAAACATACATTATTATACATTAAAAAAACACACCACGTTAAAAGGCTCATTTCAACGTTTCGATAATGACAAGACAAAGCTAACTTATTCAAGTAGAGATAAATCAAGATCTTGTCATTGAATATGTTCATGATTAAAGGGTTTCATTTTCACGAATATTCAACTAAGAGAGTATTAACATTTACACTAGTACGCCAGTGTACAAAACAAAAGACACGTATTGGACAATATACGTTTATTCAGAGTTATATTTACATCATTATATGTCGTGGTCATGTGGTTATAGCCCCTAACTATAAGCCAAAAGCCCCACTCAGCTGAAATTTGAATCTAATCAGGATCAGACCAAGTGTACGTGTTAGGAAGCTGCGTCCAGGTAGGTGTCCGAAGATCGGCGGTTCCATTAAGATGTATGGCTGTAGTTGTATTCAAGTTTTCCTACCCCGTATGAAACTGGAAGAGACAGCCAAAGGACCCTAACTATTTTGATAGGACGCTGAACTTCAGTGATAAGAAGTACATGTACTGAATATTTACATAAAATGTAACCACTGATCACAGCCTGCTCCTTGTCTATAGATGGTTATTATCATTGCGTTGACTCGAACTTATGAATAATAATCACTCACACAATGTATGCTCGGTATGTGAATAAATTCAGTTTACGTGTCAGAAATAATCTAGGCGTTGTCAATCGCATTAAAATATGTACACACACAGAACTAGTATGCATTTCAATGTGAATGAACCTGCTTGTGTGTACATTCTATATAATTTAACATAAAAACAGACCTCATTCCTAAGGAGTTTATACTTTTAAATGAATAAATCGAGTTCAAGAAATAGGAAATTATCACATCAAATTTATCTTATATTAACCTGGAGTATGACTGATTATCCAGCTTTCTCGCCCTTTAAAGGGGCGTGCCCTGGAACCGAAGTGTCTCGAATAACAATAAAATTGGTATCATTTTAATGCCTAAACCAATTAATAAAAGCCCTGCAAATACTGACGCGCGCGTTATAGGGTCATCTTTAAAGGCACATTCTTATTTGATTTTTCGGTAAGAATTGGTTTTACAAGTGACAAACGCATTTTTGGTGTACGAAAAGTAAGATACAGCAGTTCCTGGGCATGCCCCTTTAAATGTTACAATTCACGAGAGACTGCACTTTGACACGTGTTTTAGTTAGGTCAATGTTCAGGTATCCGGACAAAAGCTCACCTTCGAATTTGATATAGGCGGACACAAGCCCTCCCGTTATTTTACTGCCCCGGACATTTGCTCTCGGGTCCGTCTTTTGTGCAACCCGGACAAAAGCTTCCCCGGACGAAAACTCACCTATTAATGCTATCATAAGTATTTATTGAAGGGGGGTGGGTTGGGAATAAAATTTCTTATGAATAAACCTCTAAACAGCGCACAGTCGCTAAAAAGCGGCGATAGCTCAGTGGTAACACGCTGAGCTGTCAATCCAGAGGTCTCAGATTCAATCCCGGCCGGGCCATGGAGATTTCAGAAATTCTATTCATAGCATTTCCCGCTATATCTGACCGTGTGGACTGTATAAGTACTGGTTAAAGGTGCCAGGAAGCTGTGTATCGGTGCTATACACCGGGCACATTAAAGAATCAGGCTGTCTATTCGAAATAAGAGCTAGGCGCACCCCGCGCCGGACATGCCTGTATCTAATAACTTTCTCTACCTTCTGGGGGCTTTCTCTCAGTCTGTCCCTCCGGTCAGATCATGCTGTATCTGCACTGGTAGAGGATGCACCTGCGCCCTCGTGGCTGCAACATAATTATGTAAAGTGCCTTTGAACGTACGAACAGTATGAAAAAGGCGCTATATAAATCTGGTATCTATACTATATATTCTATAGAGTCAAAGCTGTGAAAACTGTAAACGTTTTAAATTCGCATAATTATACAATCAACATGTTGACGAGGTACAATTTTATTTTACTTAACCAGGATCCGTTTCATAGACATACCTTAACAATGATTCAAAGCAGTTTTTATACTTTACAATCTTGCTAGTGGTGTGCATTACAGGCAATTAACTTAAAGTCGACAAAAGATTCCCGAAAAAATACCCAATGGATAAAACACGTTCTATTTACAAACAAGGAGAAGGAAGTTTATAACTTGTTATTATAGCTAAGATATGCATCTAAAGAGTTGACAATTCTCTTTCTTGTTTTTAAGGCATAAATCTGCACGTGCTTTCTGGGAACCTTGCCTTCGTTGTAGTGTGCCCATACTTTAAACGTTTTGACAACTTTTAGAAGGAAAGCCGGGACTCACGCTTATTTTGTCACTTCCGTCAAACGAAAAAAATGGCGAGTTCACTACCTTGGGAGTTTTTTATACACACAATAAGGGGAAAACATGAAGATTTTTCTTTCCACGATTTGCGTTGTTTGATGGGTGAAATTGCAAAATAACGTCTGTAAACCTATAAAAATCACGAAATCGAGTGACTATGTATAGGCCAGACAAAATTGATTTTATCTATTGTTTAACGGCCAATTCGACAGCACCGGACATTTCAGGGCAGCCCCAGAGAGAGAGAGAGAGAGAGAGAGAGAGAGAGGAGAAACTGACATTTGCTTCCCTACTCTTTTCAAGTAGTTGTTCCTGGTTCTTCATCGTGTCCGGTGTAAAGCATCGATACACACCTCACCCTTTTTACTGTGTTTTTCCTAACACAATATATGACTCCGTAGTTAGGACAGGGACACAGAAATCGCGTCCCTGAGAAATGCGAAAGGCGGAGACGAGAATTGAACCCACAACCTTTCGTTTAGTAGTCCAGCTAAGCTCGAGTTACGTCTTGGTCACTGATCACCCCCTAGCTAGACAATCAGTTAGGCTTGCGAACGCTTGACACGAATAGGGTATGCACATCGCAAAACATTTCTCTCAGATTATTGTTTCTAAACACAGAGCTTTGTCCTTTTGAGACCTGATGCTCCCTCAAATACTTTCGTATTTTGTTTTGTACTATTAGAATATTTAGGGTTAATCGGATAAACCTAAGAACGACTTTTTTCTCTAGACTATTGTCATCTACTTACCACTACGTTGTATCATATTACTATGTGGCTTCTTATTAAGTCGTTATGATTATAGTATAAAATTCTGGATTGAGTTGAGATAACAAATATTATCATTAGATTACAGATAACTCATGCAAATTTTACTACACAGACAATGGCAACTTTTAACCTTAAAACACAGACCGATCGCGCATGCGTGAACTATTACGGTACAAACGTTTAAAGAAGCTGTGAAAAAATCGTAATTTTGGACATAAGTAACTAGTTTACCATGTGTTTCAGTTGGGAAATAATGTTTGTATAGTCAGGTAGTTGTAACTAAATACAACTACCTGGTATAGTGAAGGATATAAAGTGACTATGTGAGTTCACGTTAGGGGCGGGGTTTATAGGTTGTATCGGACGGCCTGTCGCGAGTTTTTTGCACTTCATTTCGCTCCAAACAAACAAATGATCTGATCATGTGAAGTCTGTCACAAGTTTTTAAAGACGTTTATTTTGGAAAATAAAAAAGTTAAAGTAAATACAGAGTACATAACGTGAAAACGTTTACATCGGATTTTCATAAAATATTTAAAACGAGGCTGCTGGTCAATCAAGCGTATACAGAAATCAGTAAAACTAAAATGCAGAAATAGGACGAGGAAAACATGTACCCGATAAAAGGCTCGAACACGCGAGCTCCTCCTTGCAAGTCAGATGCTCTACAAAACAAGCTTAATACCGGACTGTCATTGATACTACAGCCAAATTATAAATACAATTATACTATATAACATACAGCGACATTCCTCAATCTTTTTTATTAAAAGCAATTTATCGCGACAACCACATGCTCTTTAGACTAACTAAGTCTTTGCTGCACCATAGCACAAGGATTCTAAAGCTAGTCACACACTCATGGCATCAAATGTTAATAAAAGGTGGAAAATAATGTACCCGATGCGGGGCTCTAACCTGCGACCTCCTGCTGGCAAGTCAGATGCTCTACCAACTGAGTTAATCGGGCTGATGCTAAATAGAGAATTCTAAATAAAAATAATTTTGAATATAGTTGTTGAGAAATTGTGCTGACAAATTTTGTCATCGGACCGACACACATACCGACCGACAAGCGTGAATCCAATATAGTTCCCATACGTATAATTCATGTCTTGGGGAATAATAGATAAGAATAACATATCGTCAATACAAATACTCTGCAAGCAAACTTCGTTTGTGTCGTACATAGCTGTGTATACTGATATACATACATACATCGTACATATACATTTTGAAATAAGACAAAGTTGAAAAAAGTTGTGATTGTAATATATTAATAAAAGTATTATTTATTGAATGGTAGGGATAGAATTGAAGTCATTCAAGCGTCGTATGGAAAGGGCGTGCTAATCCAAGTCACGTGACTCAAGTTCAGCCTCCATATCGACGTGCTGCGGTTCGTCAAGTAGAAACTCTCCGCTGTTCATCGCCAACAATCTATTACCATTTCTCCTTGGATAATGGAAGCAACCAAAATCCCAAGGAGTGCAAAATCATAATCACTGTCAGATCACTACAATAATTCACGACTCCTGAAAATTGATAAACATATCACGTGTAAAAAATGTTCAACTTATCACTTGTAAGATTTTCATGAATACATAAACCACGCCCGTTTAACTCAGAACGAGTGTAATTTATCCTTCGGCAAAAATGTTGTAAGGAACTTCTATTCCTCGTCGTGAGCACCCATACTGCATGGCAACAAGGTAAGTTTTTCCAAAATTATGAAGAATACAGGTATTTGTGTGAAAATATCGATATGCAGTAATATATAAGCTAGCTTTCCGAGAACGCACATGTAAAGATAATAACCAAGATTGATGTGTTTAATGTTTTATTTGGCCAGGAGAGAAGTTCATTCCCGTTTTCAAGACACCCCGAGTGACTGCGTCGTACGGTTTTACCATCAAATTGTTCACCGTCAGGCAATATCTATACATGTACGTATTCGGAAATTTTTATTCAAAATTTTGGAACAACTTACCTTGTTGACGTTGTCAGACGAGCAATTCAGCTGTCGAGAATGAGCCGTTAAAAATAAACTTACCTTAATTATAACTTTTGCACAGATACGTCTTTCTTTCATATCAATGTTGTATAAACCTAGACAAGCTCTAGCCACAGACGGTGGCACACCAGGGATATCAACACATGGTGTGATGCTTTTGAACACTATTTTACAGAATAAAATATATGTAGAATATATATAGATTTGCAACAACCTTGTGTCACAAATATACTAGTATTCAAAAAAGTGCATACTATGATTTACTATAAAACAGATTGAAAGTTAAGAGCTCAATGCTTTGCAAATTTTGTACAAGAAAACAAATACTTTTAAAAATAATTCTCTCTTAGAATTGTATTAAATCAAGTGTATTAACGACGTTTGCTACAGTTCGCTATATTTTTCACATAGACATATAGGCAGAATTAAAACTTTTAAACTTTGCACACTCATAGCATATTTATTTATTATAACAGAAACGTTTTAAGCGAAAGAAATGAGGGTCGCTGATCTCGTGTTAGAGTTATCTGCCCTTGAATATTAATATTTTGCTTATTTTAGTTCATTTCTGTCACTTAAAATGTTTCTGTTATCATATGCTATAATCATGCGAACTGTAGCAAACGCCTTTAATACAGGATACTTATTTTATAAATGTCTTAATAAAGTGTGATTACTTACCTCGTACAGTAACAGAGAAGATTTTGCGCGAGTTTGATGTAAGTTTAATTCTGAACTTATTGCCAACTAAAACTTCTAGACTCACACAGTCTGAAAATAATTAAATGATGAAAAACAGCAATGGTCACGTTTATCTTTAATTCGCCTTTACCTTCATTATAATATATAGTTATCAACCAACAGGGAAGTTTCAGTCTTTTTATACGCCCGTTTGAAAAAAATCGGGTCGTATTTTGTGAACACCCCTCGGGGGACGTTCACAACGGTGTCCGCTCTCTGATTCAATGAGTTTTAAGCGGATCCTCACCAAACCTCAAGTTCGATAGCCAACCCAATCGGCTAAGGCACTTCTGAGTTATGTCCCTTGACCTTTTGAAAAATGAAATTTGACGGGCGTATTTTGTGACCTGGCACTCATGTATATTTTGTGTTTATTAAACGCCGGTTTACAATAATATATCAGATGTATTCGGCGACCGATTCACCTAACATGTGACCTGGACGGTAGTTAGGCCAAAACGAACTTTGCCTTTCATAAAGAATGGCAACCTGAACATGCGTAGAGGAAAATCGACATTGTCGTCAAGTTTTCATGGAAGGGTATGACCTACCGCGACCGGGAATCAAACCTGGATCTCCCGTGGTTTCAGTCTTAGGTTAAGGAGTGTGTTTAAATAATAAATAAACACGTTTTAGACAATAAGTAACAATATAGAATCAGTTAATAATATGTAGATACAGTAAAACGCCCGAAAACCGGACTCCCCGAAAGCCGGAATTTCCAGAAAATCGGACGATGTTTAATTCCTATATTTTCGGAATTTATCACAAGTTCTCTGAATCCCAGAATTCTCAGAAAATTGGACTTTTGGCACGGTCCGGGAGGGGTCTGAATTTCAGAGGTTTTACTAATAGTATAATATCCAATTACATTATGCAGTTATGTCGGACAGTAGTCAAATTTGATACTCATTAGACATTAACAATGTTATATCATCATAATAATTATTATAATCATAAATACCATGAATACGTATACTACGATGTAAGAATTTAATTATAGATACTTATATTATTAGTTAAGAATTTTGAGGACTTACAATAGAGATGGTGTTTTTTGTTCGACCATCTAAAGCTGCGGTTCAAACAACATTCGCATCTATTGTCCCTACAACCACAGTGAAGCGCATGTTGGAGGTCGGTGTCGCTATACAGATCCATCATACTGGCGAATCTTACTAAATATAAGAATGGAGAAAATAAATAAACCAATATCTTCATTGAGGTCTACATCTTCATTCTCTTGCCACGTGTGGTAAAAACTATCGAAAATTAATTGAATACTTCAAAATAACAAAGTTACAAGTCAATATGTTTGTTTACATCATTTAGTTTTCAAACCGTAAATTCAACCAAATAATAGAGACAGACGATCAATAGAAGTACAGAACATAGTAGAAATACACATACCGACTTCGTACTGTGTGTCCAAGTCTGTAAATTCGCGCAGTTTGCGTGCACACACATATGAGCGAGAATCAAACTGCAAATCACTGCAAGCATCGTCATGATTTTTTCTGATGCAATCAAATCAGCTAAAATGAAAATAGCGAACACATTTTGTTAAAAGGAGACATCTTACACTCAATCTGGGTGTGGATACTTATTTCATCTTTTATTAGAAACATCTGCAAACCTCCGCATTATAAATAGGATTTTCATTTATATGTAAGAATGAACCACCAATGATTACTCGAAGACAACGAATCTAAATGTAATTCGTTTATATCGAAACAATTTACACATACATAGTAAGTATATGGTAACTATACGTTCTGCATAATATTATATAGTAAATATATGATCACTACACGTTCTAAAATACAGTAAGAATATGATAATTACACGTTCTAAATGTTACATATAGTAAGTGTATGTTAACTTCACGTTCTACATATGATAACTACACGTTCTACATATGATAACTACACGTTCTACATATGATAACTACACGTTCTACATATGATAACTACAAGTTCTACATATATAGTATTTATATGATAACTACACTTTCTATTAATATATATTAAGTACAATTATGATAACTAAACATTCTACAAATACGATTTATTCACATTGTAGCTTCTATATAACAACAGATAGTAGAACAACATTGATCATAAGTGTAAATAATATCAAACAACAAAATTGCTTCTTTAATTTCCTTGAAAAATTAACCAGTCAACGATACACAAAAAAGATAATGAAATGACCTATAGACAATGAAACACACTTATGGTTTCTTTTTTAATCAAGAAATATATTTAAAGTAAATATACCATTTTTAAATGTAAATTGAAAATCGTACCTTTTTTGAGTAAGTCAATGCTACCACCAACAAACAAATACGCGATGGTACGTTTTCGAGACGGGTTTATAACTTTAAAAAATCCAGATGGTACTCGGTTTCGTGCACAAATCTTAGAGAGAAATATGGAACCAGCTTAAGTGAGTTTGGGATTTAACTTTATATAGTATTTATGTTTCATTGAATACTTAGAATCCTATTTCGTTTCCTTTATACATCATATATAACACAAATGTCCTGTTTATTGCTCGATACATTCAAAGTATTGAAATATTTCATGGAAACTGTAATGATTTGGACTTGTTCTGCAAAATGGACCGGCCACTATTTAACAGTTGCATGATGGATGTAGGAAAACGGTTGTATTTTGTTCCTTTAGTCCGCATCAACATATGATGATTTATCACACTTAGCTTAGTGAAGAGCAAATCAAAATACAAAAATGTACATCAAAAACAACAATGCATCTTGTACTACTGATTAATTGTTTTAGTTGTTTTGTTGTTTTTTTATCGAGTTTTACGCTGCTTTTCAACAGTCAGAGTCATATATGAGGCAGACAGTTCATCTAAGCATCGTTCCTGGGAAGAACCAGTACTGGACTTCCATCCTACGTAAGCAACTGTCGACTTTCTCAAATAACGGGACATGGTCTTTAGCGGGACTCGAACCCACGACCCTCTATCAGTGAGAGATTATTGTGATTTGATGTCAGCGACCTTCACCATTCGACCACGGAGGATGGTTATTTTCCCACAAAGTACGTATAGTAGGCACCATGACTATGGTGGAACTGCTACTACTTGTTGCGATGTAACAAACTTTGGAAAACATTTTGATACACATAGGCCTATTTATATGCTTTTTTAAGATACAAGTACACTATTTAGGAACAGGACGCAGTATAGTAAATTACTGGTGTGGGTAAGTTTCCATCTGGTCAAAGCCACAGACACTTCGGGTTAGGAGCTTTAAAATACAAAATAATACAATTTTTGCTTATCGAAACACCTAAACTTCTAAAATATACATTAGAATATGCATTTTTCAAAACGTTTGTGTGCGTTCGTGTTTACGGCCACATTGGGACATTAATCACAAAATTCATCGGGCCGTTTTTTTCACTGTTGACGCGACTGAGAGAAAAATGTCTCATTTTTTTGGCATGATAAATTGCCACCCCTACAAAGTTCGCTCGACGTCTTTTAATATTTAATGACAGCAAAATGTAACATTTTTGACTTTTTCGGATTTGTTAATGATCCAACATTGCATTTTAAATTGCATAACTTAATATACAAAATTATCGGAGCAATACAGGAAATAACGCGAAAATCAACGAAAACATATCACTCCGCTTGATGGCGCTTTTTGATCGGTTACCATGGAAATATCATTTGAATATATCATTCCAGCGTTAGCCAATACCTTAAAGGTTGTTTATGCAAAATTTCTTTATTGTACGTTGACGTCTAAAAAATGACCATTTTTCTGGAGGAAACCCGCGATCCACCTTAATATTCCAGCATTTGGAGTTGAGTGATGTAACTTAATGGTAGTAGTAAAACAGTAGGGTATCAAATTTTATTGATTTGCAGTGATATTAACTGATTATGTAAACAGGCGCGAGTCTATCAATGACCCTGTCTGTTTTATTATCCCGTACTCTGGATTCAGATGACATGTTACTCGATAAGTCGCATGCCCCGAGTCAGTAATATCCCTTACTGGAGAATTCGCTGGACTACTAGTCATACCTCGCATTCAAACTTCAATGTCTTTGATCAAGCCAATACATGGACCAAAGTTGTCCCGTATATAGATGCAAGAACGTATGTACGTATGTATTATAAGTCATTGACATATGTTATTGAACATTTGAATAGTCACCAGGAGGGGAGCAAATCAGAGCCTTTCGTCAGCCTATATAATGTGCCTTGTCATAGGTTATTCACGTGATATTGAGAAATGATAAAATACAATACATTCTTGAAGAAAAAATGTTTCATTTATTTTTTATTATTTGTATGCATGTATTGCAGGCTGTACTGAGTTGAATGGCACTGATCAACATTGATTATATCATGAAAAAAATCCGAAACTATATTTTTTATTATTGCTTTGAGCTTCAAATATATCAAAATCACCGAAACATTCAAGTCGCCAGATAATAAAAGCTGTTGGTATGAAGAAATGAAAAACTTGATGCCATTTCATAAGACACAAGTAAACTCATACAGTTCGGATCATCCGGTACAGTTCTGATTTTATCCTAAACCGGAAACCGGAAATCATTCCCGGAAGTTAATGAATTATCCCAGTATTTCGGTAAAGATCTGGCTACCGTTCTATAATGTAGTACAATCATTACGATCACGGAATTTTAAACATAATTAAACGTACATGTACCGAAACATCCATCAAGTGCGTCAAGAGTGATTAGTAATTCGTAGAATCTTTGAAAATAAAAGCTTTTAAAGGGATACACTCAAAATATATCAGATACAAGTGGCAATCTCTACTAACCTCTGTCAACGTATAAAAAGTAGTCCGGTTTTACAGTGACAGACTTGTGATTTAAAAATGGTGACAACACCTAAAAAATAAAATAACATAGATTGTGTTGTTTTGTTTATCTGAAGAGAATCGGATACTTAAACTAAATTATAGGAAACTGACATCAGAGCCTGGTAGCCTTCATTATATTATCCGTGTTTTGAACTGTTTACCTCGCAATTATTCCGCCAAATTAGTTTTAGAGTTACAAGGTTAAAACATCCCTAATGACACAGCTTATAACGGAGCAACCTGAAGCGTTTTTCTAAAACAATATGACATATTTCATGATGACACCTAACAAATAATTATAAAATATACACAAAAGCATGTTTATCGATCACAGTGTAGTTTGCCAAGAATCAGAGGTATTGATACAAGTGGCTGAAAACCATTTCTTCCAATGTTGATTCAAAGTACAATCAAGAAGTACACGGAATAAAAATGATGCATTTATTAACAACTAGATCTTCAGTTATGTAGAAAAATATAATTGGGAGTAGAATGAACACGGACAATACCTTACACGTACGAATCCCGGGGGCGTGGCTTGGTTTAAATCAATGTTTAAGTCGAGTTCAAGGGGGAGGGGTCTTGGGGCAAGCATGTTTGATAAAAGCCTCTTGATTTTTTTCTCAAAAGTTTATGACCAATATACTACATCAACACCAATTATTGTATATAATAAGCAATGCTTTTAATCTCTCATATATTGCCATGTATTATCAAGTATACATGCTTTTCATTGTACGTTTTACATATATTTAATATATTTTTATTATACAGGGCAACATCTCCAAAACAACACCCTTTGGGAGTGGCAAAATTACGTTGCTGTTGAATGGTTGTTGCTCTTAAGAGGTTAAAGAAATAGTAATATCGTGCAGTGGGAAAAATCATGCTGTTCTGGAATGGAGGTCGTTGCTCAAGAAAGAGCCGCTCCGCATGGAGAGGTTGTTCTGTATAGAATTTTGTAACCATAAACCGCCAATGTAAATAATTTAATTCCTTTGGCGATAAACTGTAAAGTTAAAAGCTAATCAAATATTTGACTTGATTTAACTCACCACTACATAGTATCATATTACTGTGTGGCTTCTTATAAAGGAAGAATAATTACAGTAACTGTAAATTACTGTAATTCTGGATTGAGTTGAAATAACAAATCTTATTATTAGATTACAGATAACTATAATCCGAATCTTACTAACGTTACACAGAGAATGACAACTTTAAAATTTAAACATAAAAGATTGTAGATACAAATATGCCCAAAATAAACAAAGCAAAAAAAATACCCACCCTAACATAGGGCTACTGGAAGATTTTCCTTATTTCTATTTTTATCACGTACAGTGTGATCAGGAAGTGTTTATATAATAATCTTTATATCTATGTATTCATATGACAAGTGATATACCGATGAATCATAAAGGCTTAATTAACACTAAGTTCCCCTTGTGAAACCGCAAGATTCGGTGTTAACAATAATATTTTTTTTCCACCAGGGACCAATATGTCCTGTTTCCACTTAGCCGATGAACCACAGATATTTGTTATGGTAGCGATCTTTTTTGCTGATATTTACACACGAACCTTAAATTTGGGATTAAAAATAATGTATTTGAAAAAAATAATATATCGATCTACTGATACCGTATTTTTGGAAAACGTTTTCGGAAACCAGACATTAATTTTAAGCTTGGGGCTTTCAAACACTTAACGTATATAATGAAGCATAACAAAATTAACCACAGTTTAATGTTCAACGAGGTTTGATAGTTAATAACATCAACTTACAAGATTAATATAGAACGCATTGATTTTCACTCATTGAAACACGTTGTCCGCGTTCTTTGGAAGCCCGCTGACGAAGAAAAGGAGCGTTCTGATTATGGAACTATGTTTTTTTCTGGCGCGTAATAGTTTCTGATAAGAGGAAGAGGTCTATTCAGATACGCCGTATATGGCCCAAAGGGGTTCGACGCGATTTTACGACTGTGTGCCTTTTTGTAAAATTAGACCTTTTTTGGAGTAAAAATTCTTCGAAAGCGAGTTAAAAATATCTTTAAAGGTAGTAAAGGTAAATTTTCTGTTAGCGTGTTGAGTTGCCCACACGTTGCACTATATATGAGTTAAATATTTTGTACTGTATTGCAATAACATGGAAGTTTATAACACACGTTGGAAAATTCGAATTGTCGAAGTTCTTTCCATTCTATTTAATTATATACGGGTTACACGAAAAAAAATGGATTTTTTTTCGTGACAAACCCCTTTAATGTGGCCAATGTCCTATTCGAACGATAAGATGGAGAACTATTTAACCAACCTCTATGTTAATACTCTTGTGATTAAATATACAAAGTTTAAATTGTCAATTAACGCAAAATCTGACCGGACATTATTGGACACTCCGTGTTTCCAATCAGTGGCTTATGTTTCTTTTAACTTACATAATTATACTACAAACAGTTTATTATAGTGTCACCCCTACGGAAAGACACGCCCATTTTTGTGAATACAGTACCTTCCGAATCCCTTATCCCTTTGCCTGGCGCCTAGCTGAGATGGGCCTAAGGTAATCATGTCACTTCTAATCTAGTCTACACTTGGGTTGGAACCGTGGCTCTCCCGCTCAACCTGACTACTCGGCCACGGTTACTACATTTAAGGACTTTTCTGGTATCTAAACTTCGAAAAAGTGGTTACACATTACTAAGTTATTGCTGGGTGAATTACATACAGTATGGGAATACAGCGTGTAAACAAAACTGAAAGAATGTTAACAATGTTGATGCAAGAATGTTGAATTTGATATAATATAATGCGATTGCAGGGAAAAATTAACTATCGACTTATACACAGTCAAACCTGTGAACAGAGGCCACCCTTGAAAAATAAAAAGTGTTGCCTTTAATGACAGGTGTTTTTTATAGGGATCGACATTTTTTCTAAATAAATAATGGCGGCTTTTTAAAGAATGGTGTTTATTCATAGGATGGTCTTTATTTGGAGGTTGTCTCTGAAGCAGGGTTGAGTATATTTGATTGATATACTTTGCACCAGATCGCATCCTTCTTATTGATCAGTAATTGGCCGCGGACGGGCGTGGTTAGTGTTTTGAATTTGAAGCCCGGAGAACCTGGTTCCATTCCCGAGCACGGCAGGTTATATCCTTCAATGAAAATTTGACAACAATGTCAATTTTCCTCTGCATGTGGAGAAAATGTCGGTGTATTTTGGAAAGGTAAGTTAGAACTTGTAAGAACACCATCCAGGAAAACGTGTTTGGTGAATCGGCCGTCGTTTATAACTGAAAAAAATGTTGAAAACGACATTAAATCCCCCCCAAATACCCTACAAAATAATAGCAATTATTATGTCAAATAAAAAGTGGAAAATACCGAGAATTACACATTGTTAACCAGGAACTAGTATAAAATGACCAATTTGGTGTGTATAATTAAGTCGCCAGTACTGGAATAGGTTGAATTTAAACACGCTAATATTAGATGGTCTGTATTTCCTGGTTGTCTCATAATCAAAGTACTAGAGTACTCATGGAAACTGAACTTACATAGATTTGCGCTGTAACGTGGAACGGGAACCATTTTAACATCTGCATGGCGGATATAGAAAACGTAGTTCATCTGTCCGCATCAAAATTCATGCGCACCGAGCGAGTGACAGCTGTATGGCTCAGATTCTAAAAATTGTGTGTGGTAATCTCCAATGTCCAAGGATATATCTAGAGCATATTATCAGTGGGCTATCCAAGTACGTCATGATCATGGCGTGATCAAGCAACTTCATACACCGCAGAATGTCTTCATACAACATTATACCTTAATTTTCTATGGTACTTTTTTGCCCCAGTTATAAATCTGGGACAGTTCAAAAGCTGGATTGTAATCTGAGAGCCTTTTTATTTTTTTGCGGAGAAATATTTGTTTTGTAGGCTATTGTCGTCAATTTGAAACGAAACCCCTTTTGTTATATGTCTTAATTTGTTTTGTAGAATAGTACACCGTCTTACTTCAAACGGTGTCGGTCGGTGACATGTACGCGCTGGTAAAATATATAACATAACTACTTAGGTTATAAAGATTTCAGGTTGTTTTTAAAGATCAAATTAAGATCTCAGTTGCTGAAACGATATCAATCTTCTATTCACTATTAATGTCAGAAAAACAAGACTTCAGAGCGCAACAACCTCCCTTTAACAACAGTTTTGTTTTTCCCACTGCACGATTTAACAATTGGTTCATCCTCTTTAGAGCAATTACCTCTCAACAACAACATACTTTTGCTATTCTCAAAGTGTGTTGGTTTGGAGAGGTTACACTATAAATTATATGTATATTTAATTATATACATTTATTACCTCCAATACGGGAGAGCTTATACAATTATACCACAATTTCATGTATAATCATGGACACAATACATATTACGTGCAATGTACAAATAATACAGATACATTACACATTCAAGCAGAAACACAATGCAACATCCCTCAATGCAAACTAATGGTGTCAGTGTTACGATACTCGTCTGAAAAATTTGGGTCAGACATAGTCATTTATAAAATACGTGTTTGAGAATTATAGTCATTATTCCTTGCTGTTTTATAGGGTTACACACACCTTTATACTACCTGAATGATACGTACAATTCATATAACATCAATGCGTGGATTATGCGTGGGGCCACTTGCCTCTCATCTCATCGCTGTGGGTTCAAATCTTACCCGGGACCAATTTTCAAATTGTTCAGCTAACTTACGGAAAGGCAATGGTTCTACCCCATGTACGCGTCCCCCCCCCTCCATCGTAAAAGCTGTAAATGCCACCAAATGACACTGGCTGTTCTAGTATGCGTGGGCGTTACCACGTACAATATGTGTGGACGTGAATGATTTGTATTATAACTATACCAATAATACAAGAAGAAAAAATATGCGCCCTTGATTAACATGGCCGCATCCATATTTAGGATGTTACGATTTGGTTCGATTTAATCAGGTCCATTTTGATATTTTATTAACAACACTTCTCAACTTTTATAATAGACCCACAGGTAACTGTATCATGAATAGATTATAAATATATATATATAAAAAAAAATTATATATAATCTATTCATGATACAGTTACCTGTGAATAGACCACCTACATTTCTAAATACTAGTACTTCATAGCTATATACACGATACGATATATGTCTACCACAAGGTGTTTATTTATTGATAAGTTATGAATTTATAACTGTAAAATGCCACAGTATTTGAGAAATGAAGCTTAAGTAAAATATCAAATGACGTAACATTGTTTGTCAGAAAAGACTATGTTGACTGATTGTAAAGCTGAGGACTGTGTATGCATTGAACTAAAGACACATTAAACTTTAATAAAACATGTCGTTTGTCCCAGCGTACCAAGCGGAACGGGTATTATACTTTGTTGTGTCATAAATCATGTGCATATCAATATATGCGGTAGAGTGGTATACAATTGTTTTATTATATCGTGATGTATATTCCATGTCGAGTCCGAGTCAAGTTTTCAAGCCTTGTCTGTGCTGACGTCATGTATTTACAGTACTATGTTTTTTATTCATCGTGTATACGCACGTGTGTGAAGATGTACGGCTCGTATCTTTATTTTTAAGTTGTAATGTCTTTTCAAACAGCTATAAACATGCATGGCTGATTATAGTATACATGTAGATTATGCACATACAATGTATATACAGTACAACCTCTGTAGAGCAACACCCTGTGGGAGCAGCAAATATTGGCCGTTGTTTAGAGGTTGTTGCTCTACAGAAGTTAAATTTATAGTAAATATCAGCTTAGGGAAATTTTGAAGGTGTTGTTATAGAGAGATTGTTGCTCTACAGAGGGCCGCTCTGGAGAGGTTGCACTGTACATTTTGTTTATTTTTGGAAGCTGACCGATAGTGTAGCTTTCCATATCCGTTACTCGTTGGGCGCGCATGAATTTTGATGCGGTTCCAAGAACTACGTTTTCAGCACCCACCATGCATACTGGTTCCTGTTTCATATTGCAGTGCAAGTTTATGTATCATAAGTTTCTATGAGTACTTTCAGTACTTTGATTTTGTATTATGGAAATGCTACTTATTTTAGTAATTCATTGCAATAATTATCATCAAACACAAACGATTACATTGAAAGAAATGTTTTATAAGAGATACAGTACAACCTCTGTAGAGCAACACCCTGTGAAAGCTGAAAATATAGGCCGTTGTTTAGACGTTGCTCTACAGAGGTTTTTATCGGAAGTATCAACTAAAGGGTGTTGCTCCACAGAGGGCCGCTCTGGAGAGGTTTTACTGTATATAGTGTTACTGACTTGTTATGTGCACTGGGGCCATCGTGAACGAGTGGTTGTGGTCTCTGACCTGGGATTACAGGCCGCTCACCACTGTGAGTTCAAATCCTACCAAGGACCAGATGCATTCCACATACGAGGAAGCTGTCCAGCTTGCTTACACAAAAATGATGGTTCTTACATAAACAGGGAAACGCATGGTGTCTTCATCTGACGTTACAGCTGTAACATTACAGTACGGAATTGACACAGGTTGTTAAAACCTGCTGATGATTAGCTAAAAAAGGGATTCGTTCAGCATTTCAGATGGGATGTATTTAATAAAAGAGTTATGATCCATTTTGCGATATTAAAGTCGATTTATGTATGTTGTACGATATGGCCAGTCAATGTGGAACTTTGACTTTAATTTTATCGTTCAAGATCTTGTCATGTTTAAAAAAATATATCAATCAGATACACACGTGGTTGAATTTGTACTTTCTTTAAAAGATCCGCATTACAGCTTTTACTTTTATTTATGTAGAAAATCCATAGCATGCTTTGTTAAATGTATATGTAGTGTATGATTATATATGTATAGTAAACTGTAGGGTTTTATGCCTTATGTCTATATTTTAATGTTTAATGATATCATTTATCATATCATGTACCATCTCTTCATCAACATAACACTCACTAACTCAGGTTTATTTGTTATCTTCAAAAAGACATCATCTTAAAGTTTATGAAATGGAAATTAATTTTTTCGATGTTTACCATGGGTTGTTCCAAAAGCACTGAACATTTTAATACATGTAAATTCGACGGCTATTGTTGCAACCATGATATACACTGCGCATGTAAGCTATTGTTTATTCATAATAGTGGCACATTATTGATTGCCTCTATAAAGGTAAATGAGCACATACACTGTACTATGTTGATGTGCTGCCAAGGAAAACGCATTTGCAGCTCGCTGGCGCAATACAATGCATTTTGTTAAGAGGGAGCGCGCAGTTGTGTAATATGATACTTGTATCGCAAATAACAGCCTTTCAATGTCTATTACTAGTATATCATTAACGTTAAATGAGTTGAATGGATATTGACAACTACCGAATTAGTTGTTGTTATTGTTACCTTTCATACATTTAACACGTGACTAATTGTTAAATTGCTTCAATAGCAGGTGTATAATTTAAGTCGGTATATTTTTACCATGTTGCAAAAAACTGCTAATTTTTAGCAAACTGTTCGATAATTAAATAACTTGATGCATATTTATTTTCTTAATCAGGTTTATATAAGCGGGTCTAAAAACTCAAAATATAACCATGGCCACCGTTTACGGTCATCCTGTGAATATAAATATATCAATTACAAATTAATAAATGAAGGCAGACAGTTTTATTGAGAACGCACCTGATGAAGGTGAAATTAAATGATTTTCTCGTGCATGTTTTACCGGAAACATATTCTGTAGAAAGAATTATCTTCGGAAAATATTTATGTATATATATATAAGTCCTTGTTATTTATCACGCTTTATAAAACTACGATTTGTTTAAACTTTTCCAGTCGTGAGCTTGCTGGGTCAGAAACATAGATTTAGTGATTTTGTAAACTCAGAAGTATATTCCAATTATTGTTTAAAGCCCAATTGATTTTAAAAGTAGTAAATCAAAACAATAGATAAATTGATAAAAAAATATAAGAAATATATTTTATTCGAACCAATCTCGATGTACAACAATATTTTACACAATGCCTTTTTTAGTAATGTTGTCAAATGCTTTTTCTTATTTCTTTGCAATATCATTGAAAAAATACCGTGCTATATTTCTATAATGTACTTCTTGATTGAAAAAGAATATTAAGAAAATGCATTCGCGTGGATACGTTTTATTATCTGATATAGATGTGGCTAAAGCCTCTGACCACTTTTATGACTGATGATATACAATTAACAGGATGTTACGTAATATTTATTGATTTTATCGCCCTGTTAAAGGGATATTGCTCATTCATGCAGTATCGGCCGGGTGTTAAAATTGACATACAATGTTTGATATACGCCATTTCAAATTAAAATACCAATTTATTATTATTATTGAAAGTGCCGTTTTAACTTTTTAAAGTCCCAAGATATTTACTAATACAGTTCTACTAGGACAGTAACCAATAAATATCTAAATTTAAAGAGGGATAGATAAATCTTTATTTTTGATTTATGCCGATGGCTCATCATCACAATAAATAAATAGACATACATGATATTGTACGTAAACAGTGAATGAGTAAGACTAACAAACAATCCCTAATTCTCGCGCACACACTCGCACATACATACCCCAACATCCTTAAACTATCAAATAGCTAAATTTAAAGACATTTGACAGCTCACAAAAACAACAGGAGGTCTATTCTCTTGATTGTTTTATTGCCCCTTATCTGTCTAATCCTGTCTGGTCACGGTCAGCTTAGTGTCTGGTTAAAAGATTTATAGTGATAATTAGTTTATGAAAAACTTTTGTTGTATTTATAAGCATATAAAACAAATTATATTGAATACTGATATACTGAGTTTCCAATATCTTGTTTGCCTTACTTAGCACAGTCATTAGAGATCGCGTTCCAACAACGACTTGTATCTGGTCGGGAAATAAGAATCACTATGTCAGTTTTGCTTGTCCCCGAGCTGTGTAAAAACATGCATTTTTTAGAAATGCGAAAGTTGACAAATTAACCGTGCCCGTAGAAAAACTCAACATATTTTGTTCAGTCGAACGATTGAATTTTTGAATTATATATTCATATAAATATTTCTTTTAGTAGTGTGAAACAGGGATGCTATATATCCCTGTGTGAAATGGATATATATACACGTATAGAACTGAGTTCTGTAAGGTGTTTGATTCCGAAAAATCAAAAGATATTACTGCTGTAATATTTCATCTAATAGTATAATTTTATGTACTTTCCTTGACCTTCTGTAAAGTCATTAAATTGGAATCAAACAACAGCTGTTTACTGCTGGTTTGTTAATGTTATTCACATCAATTTTCATTTATTCATTTAAAGATCAACATTAAAATATGTAATAATGTATTTTAAAAAACAAAAATATGACATTTTTCTTTTAATTATTGTGTTGAAGACCATGATCCTTCACCCTCGTGAGAAAAATAATACTCTCAAATTCCCTAAAACTCAGATCGCACAAAAAACGACCAGGATATATAGATCTCGATTTAACGCTAAATAATCCATATTCGATAAGGTTAACCTGCTAAAATCAATACTGACCACTTATTGGTTTTTTGGCGTAAAGGGAAACAACTAGTTTATCACACAGGTAAAAAAATCAATAACGACAGGAGTTGTCTTTTCATAGGGAAATAGCGTCAATGTTCCGCATGCAAAACATTCTTTGATGTCTGGCTGCTTTAAAACACATCCAGACATTAAACAAAACGTATTTTGTCTTGCTATGTACGGAAATTTAATTAATGAGTATTGTTTGTTTGTTTATTTATTGTTAAACGACTCACTCGACAGCTTTGGCCATTTCAGGGTCGCCCCAGTGAAAGGGGAGATAAGATACAGGAGAACCGGGCATATCCCTGATCTTGTGTCGATTTTTATCTGGTTCTCATGTCGTGTCCAGTATAAAGCACCGGTACACGCATCATCCGAGATTATCTAGAGACTTAACTGGGCTCTGTTGTTAGGAGGGGGACACTAAAAAAGTATCCCTAAAATATCGGAAGACGGAGCCCAGAATTGAGCCTGCGATCTTCCGATTAATTGTCCAGCGCATGACCTTTACACACCGAAACACCCTAGTTTTAAATGTATTTTGTTTGTTTCATCGGATTTAACGCCATTTTCAATATTATTTCAGTCATATCGTGGTGGACAGTTATACTATCCAGCTTTCCTGGACTTCATTTATGCCTTAACACGTATATAAATTGTTAAAAAAGCCAACCTTTGATGTATTACACAATGTCTATAGTCTGTTAATTCGTACTGTAGATGACATAACCTCTGTAATGAAAATACATGGTAAAAAATGTCCTAGACATTGTAAAACTTGTTCCCCTTGACTTGCAGTACACTTATTTGATAAACCTGCAGTAAATACTACGAAATCCCCGCCGATTTTACAAATAAAGTCATGAAGTATTTAGGTACAAAAGTAAATGGCGCCCATCGTGTTCCATTGTTATGTCGTAGATGTAAAAGATTCAAGCCTTTGTCGAATTTAGAGACGAAATAACTGTGCTCACAAAAATTCAAATTCAAGTGCAGACAGATCAAAAACGAGTTCGACAACCCCCAATATTTTAGCTTAAAATGTTTCTGCTATTATCATATGCTATGATCATGCAAAGTTTAAACAAATCTATGTAAGAGTTTTCATTGTCCCTATATGTCTATGTGAAAAAAGTAAACTGTAGCAAACGTCTTTAAAATGCAATTATTAACAAATCAATTATGATTATTGAATGATTCGTGATTTCTATTGATGACCATGGCTGATTAGTCCGTGCAATGGTCAATATGACTCTATGAATTAATGTCGCACTACCCCCCCCCCCCCCCCTAGTAGATTATTGCGTCGTATGCTAGGTAATTTTGAGATTTGTTTTTTGTATATCAGATTCAAAATGAATGTTCAGTTTATTCACAAAATTAATGCTTGTCTCAAATGTTTGGCGCCGTACAATTCCTCACGTATTCTCGAACACAGACCGAGGGCTCAGTGCAACACTGTCGTAACTTGTTCTTATTTCAATATGAGTTACGACACTGTTGCGCTGAACCCTCGAGACGGACAATATACAATATACTAGTTTGTTGGGGTTTATGTCGCATCAGCAGCCATGGCCATAATGGATACTATTCCAGCTTTTGAACGTTGACCCTAAAACCATCGACCGTCCTTTAAAATAAAACAATTTATTTCACCTGTAAATGCTGTTTCACAGTTGTAATCAAATGACAAGCCCTTTGTTTATAATACTGTAACAAGAATATGTACTGAATGGCTTAAAACCTTATCCTTGGTGTTCGTTTAATTTTGTCTTATTTTTGTCTTTCTTTCTACCTTAATATTGTTGTTATTTTAATTTATATGTTATATGTTTTATCTATTTAATATAAACCATGCTTCCTATGCTTCTAGTAAGCGCCTGTTAATCAACCAATCAATAAATAAAAACAAGGTAGATATACGTATAATTCTTAATTACATAAGGATATTTAGCTGTGTATCAATAACTATACTGTTGTAGTATGTAGTCGTTCGAACTTGATGTAAGTTTACGTAATAATGTGCCGTCAGAAAGCTAAGTCATGCACGTTGCTACGATATCGCACCACAATCTTTACTACTCAATATGTTTGTTTGTGTGTCCAAAGCTAGTCAATCTCACTTTCCAAACCATACGAGTTCTCTCCCCTCACATAATACTCATTTCTTTTATCTCCACAAGTTTGATTTTAAAATCATGATCCTGTTTTATCCCCATCTGTACATATGTCTTGGTTTGTAATGTTCACAGTCTATATCTTGACTTTTCGGTTCTTCACATATCCAAAGCACATCCCTCTGGGAGAAACAGAACTAGGTTGTTGGACTAGAGAGGTAACATTAATAGTTAAATCGCGCAGTGAGAAAATCGTGCTGTTGTTGATGGCAGGTTGTTGCTCGAGAGAGGGCCGTCTGGAGAGGTTGTACTGTACATATACTTTTTAATTAGTTTTGAGTATGAAACTATGCCAATCGAATACTTTAATGATGTTTACTTTCTTCTATGATAACAAGGATCGCTGTACACAATGAATAATCACACCATTTTAGAAATAGAATTAAACAATTTTCACAGCATGCCCACATGCGTATTATATTAAGTATCTATCAAGTAAAAGTATCAATTTATATGCTGAAGAGCGACCATACAGTCAGTATTTCCCACAACACTTCAAACACAATGCACATGTACTAGTCTCCCTTTGATACACGTGTGACAATTTGATACAATGTAGAACAAACAAAAACACACATACATTTTTGTATTAACAAGGTGTCAAATTGAAATAATTTTAAAAATAGTACAAGTTAAAGCAAGATTCAATAATTACATGATTGTAATATGATATAAAAAACGCTAAATGGATTTAGGAAGAAACATGAAATGTTTTTAAAAAGACAGTCGCGAAGTTTACACTGACGAAACCAAAAGTATGACTTTTATTAAATTCATAAATTGCCATTATATAGTACCGTGAATATCACGTATCAGCTAGGCCAGTCCAATTAGGTCACGCATTAAAAAATACGCATGTAGTCATAATTATCTACTGTATATCAATTCAAATAAATGTAAAATGTTTGTCAAGAACGGTTTATAACTTTATTTCGACCGCGTAAGAAGACATTTTCGTACACTTTTATTTTACAAACTTTACAGCAACAAGAAGTACACATTAATTTAAACAATTGTAGACTCGCTATATATGTTGCCGTGGTCTTAATTTGTCTACGCTTGTAGATTTCACCCAATGGAAGGAAAGGTTTCCTCTGAATCATCCAAAAGCACGAGGAATTTTCTGAGTAATTAATACGTCAAGTCTAGAAATATTGGTCAAAGGTCAGCTTACTATAGACACCTTCTAATATAATAATCCTTTTACTATTTACTTTGTCTAGTACTTATATTTATAGCAATAGCATACAAATAGCATACATAATTTACAATAATGTATAAAGAGAGTGAAATAATACACTGTTCACTTTCACAAAGAGTACTGTCAAATCTGTGACAAAGGTCACCCCTGGGACATACATAATGTGGCCTTTAATGACAGATGGCCGCTAACATAGACTTGACAGTAGAATAAATAAGATAATTATAGATTGACACAGTGTATACATAGATAAATATGCGGGATAGAAACACAATAATTATAAAGTTATTACTTATGGAACAGTAAATTAACGAATTAGTCAAATTAAAAAATGAAACAATGACAGCCATTTAGTTTCTTTTCTTATGCCTTCACTCGTACTGTGGCGAGTTTCAACAACCAATGAAAAGCCTGCATTTCATAATTCCATATAGTGCCGAGTGTATTAACCAATGGGAATGCATGGAATCCCGTAGTGCCGAGTGTATTAACCAACGGGAATGCATGGAATCCCGTAGTGCCGAGTGTATTAACCAATGGGAATGCATGGAATCCCGTAGTGCCGAGTGTATTAACCAATTGAAATGCATGGAATCCCGTAGTGCCGAGTGTATTAACCAATGGGAATGCATGGAATCCCGTAGTGCCGAGTGTATTAACCAATGGAAATGCATGGAATCCCGTAGTGCCGAGTGTATTAACCAATGGGAATGCATGGAATCCCGTAGTGCCGAGTGTATTAACCAATGGGAATGCATGGAATCCCGTAGTGCCGAGTGTATTAACCAATGGGAATGCATGGAATCCCGTAGTGCCGAGTTTATTAACCAATGGGAATGCATGGAATCCCGTAGTGCCGAGCTGTGTCCGTATTGGCCGAACTTTTCTAATCGCATTGCTGGCACGTTATTATACTGGGTGTCGTTTTCTTGAAATTCCCTCTCTAATATTAGATTGTTAATAAATAATAATAATAAATAAATATTTTTTATGTACATTGCAGCTTCATGTACAGCGTGTTTATATTATTTTTATTATTTATTTATAGTGAATTGTTATAACGTTTTGTAATCTTAGTTAACGGCTATCATAATAGAAATCGCCTCCATTTGAACACTGGCTTCACTTCATTGTGTATTCTTTTACAACCAACCAACTTCAGAATAAAAGCTCAATTGTAAGTGAGCCATATTATTCCTCTCCGTTGTATATTCATAATTAATACCATACTGTTCACTTAGGAATAACTAGAATGTTAAATTTGGAATATGTTTATAAAATTTAATTCATATGGGGATCTATTACTTATGACAACATGTAGGCTCGGGTATCTATGGATTGTTCATATTTTATTAAGGAGTTGTTATAATACCAAGGAACGAACATGAGAATTTAAAAGTCCTGAATAAACAAATAAAGATATGGTAATAATGCATTTATACCTAATTTAGAAAATACAAGAATACACGATTTTGTTTCCACTGGACCACTATGTTATTAATTTTATCCGAAGATATACTAGTAATACATGTAATACTGGTTATCGTTCCGTGTTATAGTGCAGGCATCAATTTAACAAAAAATGAAGACATACAAAATTTAAACTAAAAGGTGATGTTTTGTGAATAATGCAGTTTCACAGGTTACAATGTTTCAAAGTGACACTGTTACACGTACTTGTTTAAAAAACCCAGTAAAATCACAATTATAATTATTATTCAACAATCTACATAAAAATGTACACTCGTAAATGAAACTATTATACCTTTACGAATTTTTCAGTGAATATTTGATTTTACGAAGACTTCACAAAAAGTGTTGTTTTAAAAACAACAACAAACAGTCAGTATTCCTTTTTGAAATCCTCTATGTGTGTTTGTACTCATTTGCATGTATAAAGCAGGGTCATGCAGATTGTATTGCATAAATATATAATTCGTTCATATTACAAATTTATTCATTTTGAACAAACTCGAGTTCATTAAAATGTTTCAGTAACATACAGCTTTTCATAGGATCGGAAAGTATGTTTACTTTAGTTAAATAATAATTGTGAAAATTATAAAAGTGTAACAGTATGCTCCGATCGTTACAGTCGTAGCGCACGTTTCGAGTGATTTCAGTTCACTGTTCAATAAATAATAGTCCTGCATAAAATGAAATGTGACGACCAACAACAATCTAAAACACTGATTTATAATACCCACTATTCGTACGCTGTTGACTATCTTACCATATCATTGCGTGGCCTTTTATTTATGTCAGTAATTTATACAACAATGTTTTGATTATATTCTGTATGTACGTGAAAGGGTATAAAACAGTAAATATTGTATGAGAAAACTGTGTAAAACTCGTTATCATCTCTTTGTAATAACCTCACAATCACTACAGAATTACACAAAACCGGTAAGCTCTTCAAATGCTGCGACAAAAAACAAATAATTCCTACCCGTTCTGAATAAAAAAACCCTGTTATGGATGCCTAGCTGTTGAAAACGTTTGCTTCAGTTCGCTATATTTTTTCACATAGACATTAAGCAAAATGAAAACTGATCAATATATTTTTTTTTTAAACTTTGCATGATCGTAGCATATGATAACAGAAACATTTTAAGCGAAAAACATTGATCTCGTTTTTCAGTGATCTGCCCTTGAATTTGATTTTTTTTGCATATTTTAAGTAATTTTAAGGGCAAAATGTAGCGAACTGCAACAAACGTCTTTAAATATCGAGGAAATTAATTTCTATAAAATAATGCATATTAAAAATCCTACCCTTCCTATCATTTAACCAACGCCAAGACCCACAAATACAACATTGTCTGTATTTTATTCTAATTTACCCTGGTTCCAGTTTCACAAAAAACGTAAGTGTTTACTCAAACTCAACTTATTCATTAAATCATATCGTCGCCTGATAGTGCTCTACCTCCATTTTTTTCAAAATTGATATTTTTATATCACCGTGTTCGTCTGGCCTTACTCTACACGTTCGTGACAAGAATATAATAAATTATGACGTCAATGACGAAGATCCCGCCTAAAGTTTTGCTCCATTTCTAAGCGAAATATTAGCTTGTAAGACTTTGGGAGTGATTTTCTCACAATCTAGAAAATGGCAGTTCGAGCATCGCTCCACTGAAGCGATGATATATTTCTCTGTTTTATTGTAAACGATTGAATGAGGTATTATAAGAAGGTACAAACAAGGTCTAACAACATTATCCCCTAATTCTAACCTAACTTTAACCTCTTGATAGGTTATAGTTCAATAAAACTGATTTGAATTTGTTATTGGAAATTTTACTTTTGCCTTAAATGAAGATGAAGTTTTGAGACCTTTGTACTTTTATGTTTAACACGTTCGTAGTAAATAAAGAAATAAATGGTAATACTTCCGGTCAAAGCCACGAGACACTTGAGTCCATTATTGCGTTTCAACTCAATTTCGTTCGTGAAACTGGGGCCAGAGTTTGGACTTGATGTAGGTTCGTACGTGAGTCAATGTTGGTATAAATTCTGATCTCTGTTTGCAGTTTTCTAAGAAGCGATACCATTCGTGATATGAATTCTGGTGCCATTTATAGAAAGGTCCCGGAGGTAAAACTCTAAATACGGTTTGATGCCAAGCTTAACATTAGAGTAAACGTCCTTCCTGAGAAACAGCTTAAAATAAACCCAAAGATATTCGCTGATTGCAATCCATACCTTTTTATCTGAAATGGTTCTTGAAAGGTCTAATATAGTAACCACAAATATATCAACAAAATGTGGCTTTGTAGTAAATAAGAAACGCGTGCAAAAATAGCATATTATGTGATCGCTCTCTACTACTAATAAGATAAAATAAAATTGCATGAAATAAAATCCTATCTAACTCGCAAGAATATATACATGTATTAGGATACCGCGACTTCTCAGTTACAAAGGTCCATTTTGTATACTTCGTTTTGTACAAAATCAATAAAACAACAGTTTGAAGCTGAACTCCGATTTCATATAATATCGAAGAACATTCGAGGATGTTTTACATTTGTAAAATTCCAACAAATGATACTTGCATTCAGTGATCCATCCCGATGGTAACATGGTTGTAAAATCGAGACTCGCAAAAGGCAAATTGTCATCAATGATGCAGTGTAATTCAGTAAATTACGTTTCAATAATTCAAGATTTCAAAACAATGTAAACGACAAGCAAATGAGTTACCCCCCCCCCATGTCAGCAGCTAATGCGACCATAGATGGTAATAATATACATTGTAATATTATACTGATTTATTCTATACAAACGATATCAATTTAAGTTATAGCTGGAATGGTGTCTTTGAAACGATACCCAGCGGTATTGTGCCACAGTCTTTACTAGATTTTGAAATATATGTCTGCAGTCTCAGAGGGTTGTAAGAATTCATTCACATGAGTATGAAATAAATCATTCATGGATGCATTTTTACAGGAACATTTTAATGATGTGGCTTCATAGACCAACGATTTAAAAGCTGACTGGCGTATTGCGCAGAAAGTAACGCATGCCATTGCACTACGAACGGGAGAGGTGGTTTCCAAATTGTGCTCGGCATATAAATCAGCTTTAATGCCTTCAAACAGCTTGAAACACATCTGTTCAGGTACATGTTTGTAACACACATCATCTGAAGATATAAAAACTATATGCACAGTTACACCACAAAAGTGTATTAATTCATATTTGTTATATACATGTACTACTTTATTCTAACAAAATCGGCACTGACTACCTAAGGTGAATATACATTTATAACATATTTTTCACGGATATGGCTACATACAAATACAGAAAAAAAAGCAAACACAATTCAAACATAATATTATACGGTTATAAAACGGTTACGAGTACAAACATAATACAGACTGACATGTAAAAGGAAAAAATAACATTACAGAAAAATACATACACAAAACAGGCACAAGCAATAATTAAACAAATATTGTTACAAAAGACAGCAGTTGGTTTGGGATAAACATTATATAAACAGAGATTACAATTACAGGTTTTGTAAAGATTCCTTCCTAATATAAAAAGCTTAACACTTTTATGAAGATATATTTTACTATTACCAGACATTATGGTAATGAAATTACTGACACTTGGCCAAGATATTTTACCCAAATATTTTTCTTAATAACATTATTTTCGGACAACACATCATGAAATGGTACTCTGGTCGATTTGACTGGAATTGCACATTTTACATAGTCGATTTTCTCTAGATACATTTCTAATCCTACCAGTTTCTGGTTCAATATTATGAGAGCTGAGCCAAAAGCTCTGACAGTCTTTGACAATATTCCTACAAACATGTTTGCTGTATATGCTCGATATAAAACATTCCAAAACTTACAGGCTTTCTTGCAAACATACTTTGCTCCAGCAGGGTGACAATTCTCGTCATCTGCGCATGCGTGATCAGAACAAGGTCCCTGAAACATGTGAACACTTATTGTATGGAAACCATTAATCATTTTCTTTCAAATTCCGTGGAGCACTATTAGTGTTCACTTGTAGGATATGCATCAATATTAGACTATAGCTCTTCTCGAAAACTTGTAAAGTCTAAGTGGATGCATATAAAATAAATAACAAAATCTGTGAATTAATACTACGAGTATATATCAAACACACAACATTGACAAAACACTGATAAAAGAGCTCTAGGATCTCTTACAAATCCCTCTTCAGAATTTGCTTAAGGAATTCCCGTCCTGATAGGTGTTAGAAAAACATATTTTAGAATTACTGATAAGGGAAATTCATACTCCTATATTCCTATAGGTTTTTCCGAGGTTGGTTGTAGTGGCCTGAGCCGGTTTTTCATTAAATTTGATTGCAGTGTCATTTTTACATATACTTCTTTTTTTAATTTTTTTTTAATTTATACTTCTACGTATGTAATTCTTTTGGTAACAACAGAATGTGTTGGGTGCATCTTTCGATATGGATTATGAGAAAAATGATTTCCAGAGGATGGGAATTCAGTATACGTACTATACAGTTAAACATATGAGCATAGACCACCCTCGGGGAAGACAACATTTGGCCTATATTATATAGACATGTGACTTTTATTCAGTCATTTATAAATAAAATCAATGGCGTTCTTTTAAATATGACATGCATTCGAATGTGGTCTTTATTCACTTGGCGGTCAATGACACAGGCTCGACTTCATGTGATTTTTGCGGGAATGCTTTTTATCTATTTCGACAAAATTTAACGTTATTTATTTTGATTTTTTTTGTCATTATGATGCATGGATTACTTTTTTTAAACTGGGTTTTGTTAACTTGTAAAATTTTGGAACAAAATACATCCGTGATTAATAATGACAAAAATTAAGACAATGTATTGATGATGAAAAAAAACAACATTTAGTTCACTGGCAGGTGAAGTGTGTGGTTTTACTTAAATAATGCAAAAAATGTCAGGCAAAAGTTGAGACATAAAATTATACTAGTCTAATAGTAAAAACAGCCATACCACATTCCATTTCCCAACATTCGAGAAAAAAATTCCATTCCATAGAGACTGTGTTGATATGCTGTCCACTTGGAGTAAATAGCAATTTTCTAATTCCCTCCGTAGCTGAAATGACTTGCACTCGGGTTCAGCCCTACACGCATGAAGGCATTCATGAAGTGTTTTCACCTTAAAACGACGCATAACATAAGCATTTCCCCTATTCAAGTCTTCATGCAAGACGTCTACACGTGCACAATCCTTCGCATAATTCACATTCAACTTGATAATAGAAATGGCGACAAACAAAACTATTACAAAAGCCATATTAAACGTTACCAAACTTGCTATATGTGCTGTTACGACGAATCTGACTGATCGAATATTTACTGTAACGTCATAGCAATGCGCGCGCATCCTATGTTTATTTAAGTAGGTGAATAACAAACTCCTCGCACCGGTTACGTCACGCTTTGTTTATGTACCGATCAGGGGAAGTAACCACTGCGGGATGTTTGGGTGAATAATTATCGTCAAATAATGACGCTACAGAAAGCTAAAAAAGATTCGAACACTGTCGAAACTCTAGATATGAACAGTACGCACTTCGTCTGATAATAAAATACGCATGGTTAATCCTTCTTATCGAACGACTGGGAATCTTTATTATATCAAAATTTTATAAAATATGATATTTATCGAATTCAAACCAATGAGTATAGCTCAAATCACGAATATTATCCTAATCTTAGATTTTGCTCCTTATGAAAAACAAATCTTTTCTCGTGTATTTAGACAAACTCATCTCAAGTCTTCTGTTTGATGGATATGTTACTAACATCACGCATGGGTTAATTTCAAAATCAAACCAGTGTCTGCGGAAACCCCCGAATCAAGGCCACCATGTGAATAAAATTCATTCTGTTAAAACCCGTCGTTGTTTGAACAGAACAGAACAATACGACCTCTGTATAAAGGCCACATACAATCTGTTTTTCCCAAGAGTGACCTTAGTCCCAAGCTTAGCTATGTCTTCATGATGGTAATGTTGCAGACACTCATAATACTCACTAAAAATCAATCTGAACGTAGTGCTCATTTTTTTTTCAGGGTTACTATAAATAATTTAATTCAAAGTTGTTTAATCCGTTTCGTAATAATTCGACATCTTCAATATTTTGTCTGATCACACCTGAATCTAATGATGAAACATTTATTTGTGTTGTTGTCAGGTAGAATGAATCTATAATTTTATTATAATCAGATTCAATGTTTGTATTTTGTGTTTAACAGACTGAATTAAGTGCTACTGTATTATATTTCTCAAGGAGATTGTGTCCTCATGTGGCCGGTTCGATTGGACTCTCGATAGAAAAGAAGACGCCGGACAGAAGCATTTAGAAGAGAAACACAATCGAACGCAATCGAAGCCGAAATGTCGGCATCCGAATATTAGGTTTAATTACCACTAACTGTCAAACCAATATTCTTTAAACTATGTGGATAAACTAATGCGCACTCAGACATAGTAAACTGTACTGTTTGTTCATGTGACTAATATATCTGCTTTATAGAAAGAATAGCTTCTAAAATTAGAATATGGCAATCGAACAGTTCGGAAGAGCTCTGCCTCTTCCGGCAGCTCTTCCGTTTGACTAAGGGAACCGACCTCAGGTTACGTTCACTGGGTTTAGAGAGTCAATGTATATTTATGTAAATAGAGGATGACTTTTTTACCTTTTGAATCCTACCTTTATCTGTATTGCACCCAGCAGTTAAACGCAGTTTAACAAAAAACAATATTTTGCTGTAGAATGAACACTGGATACTGTGCGCAAATCCAAAGGATGTAACTGCTGCATAATGCCAATATTTTATGAAATGGGTTCTCTCCCTTTCCAAACATTCGGCTGACCGCCAATTACAGGGCCGGCTAAATCTGATATTGACTTACTTGACCGATAGAAGCATTTCTAAACTTGTCCATATGATATCTATACAATTAATTCTGGAAATTTGAGCTTGTCCGTACAGGCTTCGAGACAACCTGGCTAATACGGACAATTGATTTTGCCGCCCCTGAACAACATGTAGCATGTAAAGATAATCATCGGTAAAAGAGGATATTTACCTAAAATGAATTGAGTTTTTTTCTATTTCTGAACTGACCAATGGTACCAACAAGCGTGTTTATATCGGTTCTAGCTTAAACGTTCTATAAATATGAAAACAAGATGCCGCGAGCGGTGCCAACATCGTCTGTTCATCGCCTCAGTGAGATATATCCACCAATGAAATTGCGTGTTGCTACCTCTTGTAGTTTCTACGTTATGAGCTACATTAAAGCGTTTGCGTGTCGCAGACGCTCCAATGACCACAATTGCTTGACATTTTCTTCGAAAACAGACTAGCTTAAAATGCTGAAAAAACAACAAGCAAAAAACCACACACACGCACAAGACAATATTAGTTCAAAGTCAAACTACGTACAATGATAACCACTATTCCAATGGTTTGAGAGTAATACTATATACTTTTCTGTGGAGTTTATTTTAGTTCTTTCATTCTTAGGGGATAGTGTACATTCACTAACTTTCCAGCAGTGATGACCATTTCATCTATAATTGTAAAACGTTTCTTCGTGTTGCTAAGGGGATTCTGATATGACAATGCTAATATGCATGCTCATTTACACCTTTTAATTCATTTTGAGTTAGGCAGCCACAAACATTGATTCATTTCCCCAACAGGTACTATGCTTTAATGATGTTGAATTTCTTCTATAATGCCACGGATCGCTATACACCAGTAAACCAATTATCACCACATTTCGAAGAAAAAATTCAACAACATCATATCAAGTAAAATATCATCTCTTATGCAGAAGATCAGCTAATCAGACAACACTTTCACAGACACATAAGATTTAATCATCTAGTGTATGTGGTTCCCAGCGTACTAGCCTACGTAATAGTACAATCACGTAAAGTAAGAGGCCGGTAATCAAGGCTTAGTAAGTATCTATAAACAGGCTCCCGTTGACTTGCCTGTACAAAGCCTGGCGAACAAGAACCAGTTTATGTCAGCGTCATGCACACAGTTCTCGCCCTTTGATACACATGTGATACTTTGTCATGAGGGTTATGTAGAAAGCATTAAAAACAAAACAATGAGTGCTCTTTGTTCAAATGTATTTGATATACAACGTAGATGTAATAAGAAGAGTTCTCCCGTAATGAGCCAATGATTTGGCATTTTCAGGACGATTTAAAACAGGTTATAATAAAAACTGTTTTTTTTTCAAGAACATATTTGATATATAACGTATATAAAAATAAACTCTTTTCTAAAACACTACATACACAAATATATATATATATGTATCAAAATTACGTGTTGCATGTTTAAACATGATTATTGTCAAAATGGGAGAGTCAATTAAAGGAAATCAGGTCACTAATGTAGTAACGTATTTTTGAAAGAGCATCTCTCCAAACTAAATTGAGCATTCATCAATGATATAGTCAATCTTATTCAAATCTTCTGTTGACCTCAGTTGATGTTTTCTGAGTTTTGGCCTGATTGCCTGTCGGACCCTCTGAAAACATAAGATAATTCCAGTTTTAAAGAATTCTGATAGAAAGATTTGATTAATATATTATAGTTCTTTTTTGAATTTAATAGTTTATAGTGTAGGGATATACGTGGTCCAATGGATATAATCACTAGTCCCTCACTACCGGGAGTTCGAATCTAACCAGGGACCAGAATAAATTTACTAATGAATTGTATAAGCTTTGTTCGCATGTCGATCATTTACATGTCCCACTGATGATAAGCAACATACTGTGGTACCATTAAATTTCGTTGGGGATTTAAATTGGTGGATTTCGTAGGTCGGCTGTATGGAACAGCATTTTAGTACAAAAATTACATTGTGCCTTCTGACATGCCGTCTTGCTTTGTTACGTGCATATTTTTACATCCAACATTGCATATTAAATTGTTACATTTTCATTCCCGCATTAGTACAGAAATTACATCATGTGCTCTTGCTTTGGTTCATGTTTATATTTACATCAAACGTAGTTACATTTCACATTCATGCATTTGTTATTTTATCTTTCCTTATACGTTCATATTTTAACATCCTTCTTCTGAAATTGGTAATTGTGTGTTTTGTCGTCGAAATTTTTGCTATTGTTTCGGGGGGTTTCATTGTGTTATGTTGGTAAGTATCGCCTTAAAATATTTTCGTCAGAAAACAATTCTGTCGTTTCGTTTCAAGGGGAACAACTCTGAAGTAACCCGGGTACGGAAATTAACGAAGTAACATCGTTTATGAGTACTCGCTATTCGACAACCGGTTATTTTACAACAAATTCAAATTCATTGAATGTGTATGTTCGTTTTTTACATTAGTACAAAATGTTGTTTTAAATACTTATTAACGCAAAACTACAAAATAAAAAAAATACGAAACTATGCAAACGGCGACATAGACTCTGAAGTAAACTGGTTCTCGTTGACTTGTGTGTACAAAGCCTTTGTTGCACTGCAACATGGAACGGGACCCAGTTTTCAGTAGAGAAATGACGTCACGTTCGCTGACAATCGAGTGGGTCCGAAACGATTCATAAAAATAACACGATTCTAAAAATAGCTTGGGAAATTTATTATGTCGGGAACATGTCACTTGAGGATACGGTAACTATTACTGTCCGGGAACTGTTCTCATGCCAGTACAAGTTTATTACCCAAGCTCTTACAGTATACAGGTAGTTGTGTTTTATTAACTAAATACAACTACCTGCAGCATCCTTGTATCATATTTTGAATAATTATAGACGTGTGACTTACCTTTTGATATGACTATAATTATATTCAGGGAATGTACATAATTTTATACGGTATAGTAACTTTTAAAAGTATTTCTTGGCGAAAATGTTTGCAATATTCGGATATAGCGGCAAAGACCTGCAAAGAACAATGGTTCCCTGCCTTACATTATAACAATATATATATGACTTAGAATGGGACACCACTTTTGTAAGGCCAGCTTTAGTTTCGCATTATAATTTGCGCCTTCTTCCGATAATTACCGATGTTGAGAACAGCTAGCGCCACCCAGTGTCATAATTGGTGGTGCAAATTATGACATTAGGCATTTTGCTTGCTTACATTGTACGTGTGGCATGCTTGGATGTAACATTTGTAACATGAACATGTTGCCATTATCATTTCAGTAATTCATAAAGTAGGTGATAAGAATAAGATACGAACAAATCAAATAAAGAGTGGACAATGTGGAAATATTATATGTTGCACAGATATACAAACCATGCATCAATTCATTCCCATAATTACGATGTCATTCTGAAAAATGCGCGGACAATAGAAGTCAAAATATAGCATGAAATGTCAATTGTGCGAATGGACAACGTAACAGCGCAAGGCCGCATGTCAGAAAGCACAATGTAATTTTTGTACTAATACTGTTCCATACGGCTGGTCAACGAAATCAAAATCAACGAATGTATGTCCCCACGATATAGCCATTTTAGTAAAAAACATGGAAATTGAGCTCAACGAAAATAAATGAAAATACAGTAATTATTAAGCATTCTATCCACCACTGATAGACTACATTCGTAACATGAGTGTAAAATTGTGATCACATACGCCTATGTTACATACCGTGCAACTTCTCCAAAGCAACACACTTTGGTAGTAGCAAAAATATGTTGTTGTGACGATATTGCTCTAGAGAAGTTGAATTAAAAGTTAAATCGTGCAGTGGAAAAAATCATGCTGTTGATGAAGGGAGGTTGTTGCCCAAGAGAGGGCCGCTCTCAAGCGTTTGTCCTGTAGTTTGGGACCGATGCCGATTATTTTTTATTTTGCTTGTTACAAATGTGACAACACTCCTGACAAATGTGTTACACAATTTAATCAATAAAGATGAAAAATCACCAAACACGAAACATGAAAACGATTAATTTATTATATCTACGTTTTTCCGCATTGACTTCTTCAGGATAATAAATAAATAAATCATAACAACGGATTTAAAAAAAAAAAAATCTATATTTTTTTACAAAATTTAATGTAATCTGTAAGAATTGTAGCTCTACATACCTCACGTAATGTACCTTTAGATTGGTATATCCTGAATACAGCCACAATTGGTATCCATATGATTGAAGCAAGGGCCATAATCCAACCTATACCAATTGCCCATTGTGGGTAATGATAAACTACAGTCTTCCGGTCATATGTTAGCTCGGAATAAGAAATCACGCCAACCACAAACAGGAACTAAAAGTAAAGTTTAAGCCATGTAATACTTTTTGTGATTGTGGTATCCGGCAATTATCCGTGAAAGAAATGGTGAAATAAATCGTGTGATAAATGTGAACCGAAATGGCTGATCAGATTGCCAAAGTTATTGTCTGAAACGTACTGACATCACTGTAAGCATCCATGTATACGTTAACTTCCAAATGCTTCTTAATTTCTTATGTTTCAGTTGGATGCATCTAACGTTTGCCTGTTATGACCAATAAGCAAGATTTTTACTACCATACGAACAATGCGGCTTTCTTTTCTACACTCTAACTTAATGGTTTGAAGGTTACCTTGAAGGAACAAATACATGTATTTCGCTGCTGAAGATAAAGGTAATCAGTCTTGTTAAATAACGTCTATACTGTTTATGATAATGATTATATTGTTTAATGTTGCATTGTTATTTTGGTTACCTTTATCAATTACTTTTTTAATTAAGTCATCTAGATTTTTGTTTATATCGAGTTTTACGCCCAATTTCAACAGTCAAGAGTCACACGAAGCGGACAGTTCACTTAAGCATCGCTCCTGGAAAGAACACGTACAAGACTCCCATTCACCGTAAGCAACTGCCTATAAAGAGGCATGGTCGGTAGCGGAGCTCGAACCCACGACCCTATACCGGTGAGAGGTTACAGTGATTTGAAGTCAGCGACCTGAACCACTCAACCACGGAGGCGGGTCTAATATAAGTCATCTAAAGCTTTACCAGTATAAACAATGGTGTCACGACAGTCCAACAAATCTTGAAGAAAGGAATCACCCGAACCTTATACATCATCTCCAGGTTGTCATAGAAACGGTTTATTCCTGTAATTCAATACAAACAACAAATAAACAAATAAACAACCCGTAACAATGCAAATAAATGAAATACATGTACTTGGTGAACAAAAAATATCATTATTATTTAAAGGTCAGTTTTGTTTACAATATCAGAGCAAGCCAGCTGACTTTGATATACTATTTTGTTGCTGTCATCAGGCTACCAACATGTAATGATAGTATTGTTTTTTCACTTAGAGCTAAGATGGCGCCAACAGCCAGGGTAATTTGGTGTTTTTTCCAGCATTAACAATTGAAGGAAATCCCAGACGTACATCTGGGTACACACATGAACCTTCCGGGAGCTATCTGGACAATATCTTCAAATGGCATATATCTGGTTCCTGGTAGGATTGGAACTCCTCACGACTGTGTAAGGCTAGCGAACATAAACTAGGGAACTAAATTCACATGACAATGGAGGCTCCATAATGATCAATAATGGAGCATAATTTAAAGACCAAACATCAACTGACAAAATAATATGGATGAATGTGTATTTGAGGGTCGATGTCATGTACTTAGAAGTAATACAAAAACTCAAAATTTACACGGTAATAGAAACATAATTTCAGAATCAGAAGCAGAACAATGATTTGACAATGAATGTTCCTTTTAAATAAACGAACTAATTGTAAATAAAAGGCACAGAGAAGCAACTAATATCAGCTAAACTCTCAAATTTTTGTTTAATATGAACTCTAATTTAAATCTTAAAGTAAGTAAAACATTATTTATGTTGTAAATGCACTGAGCTGGTTGAATAGTAAGACAGTCGATAAAAATGACCAAGATCTATTTCAAACTGTTCCTTTTGAGGCAACTTTTTGTGGTCAACAATTATAATGGTGCTATTCGATTTTATATGTATTGCATTATGTGCAATGTTGCTTAGTTTGGCCCCAAGTACTCATAAATATATATTATTTATGTTGTTCCTTAATGCAAGTGTTCACGTTTTATCAGTTGTTAATACAATCCGTAATAAGTGGCATGTTTTTGCCACGTGCAAATCATTCTAAAATACCCAACCCCAAAGGCGCGATAAATTACATATGTTTAACACACGTTATATTCCTACCATACACATATGAAATGACGATCATTTCTACAAAGGCGATGACGAAGATAGTCCGGCTTACAGAGTAGTAGTCAAACAGCTGAAAGATGTACATGCCTCCCTGACAAAGGAAGGGTTTACGTGTAAGACAATATACTGCGTCTGGTGACAATGGACTTCCGAAAGTTTTTGTAGCATTGGACTTCAATTTTTTAAAACCTGACTCGATATACTAATACAGTCAGTTAAGGCAACCATTCAAAATTTGCCAACCATTCAAAACCTGGCAACCGTTCAAAACATGGTATACTATGGGATTTTGCATCACATATATATGGAGATGAACTGCTTATCGTTCAATATTTGTTTGGTATGTTTGTGAATGCAAATGCCGTACATTCGTGTTTGTTATTTGTATAAGTCTGTTGTGTATTTTTCTAAAGGTCTAAAACCCATTAATTCATGTATGACCTCGCAACAGCTCAATTAATGAACTGTATTGTCAATACAGTTGACCTTAATGAACTAGGCTTTGTTGGATGAATCTTGAAAACCTTACTTTCATGCTGAACTCTATATAGTTATGTTATCATTTCTGAATTGTAGTGGGTATCAGACTTAGAACAGTTTCATGTTTCAGGAGCGACGCGTGTAGCGCCTTTGGTGAAGTTTTCAATGTATAAGCGGAACATCTCCAGGAAGCAGGTACTTAAACAATTGTTCATTTTTCTTAGAATTTCAGGAATAATGAAGAACGTTATAACACAATATTACGAAACTGTTGCTTAGTCCACATACATAAACTTTCGGATGTCCATTGCATGTCAGAGACGTAATGTAAAGTAAAATAGAAACAAATTATACATACTAGGATATATGATACATCTATTAACAAGTTATGCAAAAGTATTGGTCAATATAGAATTATGTCACGTCTTTTATAGTAAACAGAAATACACAACAACATAACGAATGAATAGATAATGGTACAATTAGAATACACATTTATCTAAGAAAGTACTGGTATTTGGCTATTTGGAAATATCTAAATTGAATTTTAAAACGCTTTAAACTTACATGTTTGTTTAGAATTCAATGGAATTATTTCCGAAAAGCGGATGTTTTCTTAAGTTTAATAATCGGTTATGGTTAATCCTCTCGGTAAAAATTATACTTACATCATCTAATAGAATTTGTTCCAGCAATATAAACCCATGTCTTATCATATGATAACAATCATTCACATTTTCGTATTTATATTCAGAACAATGCAATATGAGAATGTCATGCAAAAGATAAAAGGTAGTTTGAAAACTAGAAAGACTATATAAATCTCACAAGTGTACAACGTACAAAGATGGACAAGGTGTTACTGGCTTCTGGTCATGCGTAGAATGTAGGAATAATTCGTCATCAGAATAATAAACAGGTGCAAAAAAACTTACAACATATCAAGTACAGATATGAATTCGGATATACCATTTTATGAACTAAACCGATCGTGAAACAATCCTCAATGAAGAGAAGTTAATGTCAGTCCGACTAGTCCAAGTATCTCAAAGAAGTAACAGACTCAGAAACAATTCAAATACAAACTCACCAATGAGGCAGGATTAATACTTGGAATAAGGTTAAACATTAGGTTAGCCTGTGAGAGTCTTGCTTATTCATACTTATATCTGACACATACATGTTCTTATTGATTCGTTCTTACCTGAGTGACCATTGATATGCCGATAAGGAAGGAGATAACACACACGACGGCTATCAGAATCTCACGTCTATGACCCTTACGGAAAACTTGGGGATAGAAATCAACAATGCACGTTATGATCCCCTCTACGCCTACAAACTGAAATGTAAAGACGAATATGTGCGGATTCGTAACATGTTTTACTGTTTTGTTACGTTAATTTTACATTAAACAAATCAATTGGACGACGATGACAATATCAGTTAATATTTAAGAGAAGCAATTAATGGCGTGACGACCATCTTACAAAACAACTTTGTTCACCTTGAAAGCTGCAAGAGGTGTATGAATGAGAACAATTAATGGATACAATGAACAAAAGTTTAGCAAATTTTAAGCGCCGTATGTAACAAATAATATGCAGACCAATATTAAGAAAGCGGTGGAGAAAATAATTTGGGATAAGATAAATGATATTCATAAATACAAAAGTGACGGTTATGCGTCTGACGGTCATATAAAAAAACAACGATAGTTAACCAACAGTGTAGAAAAATTACATAAAGTCAATTTTAGATCAAAATGAAACACTAAGAACGGGTTTGACAGCTGTGATCAGCTAATACTTGAACAAACCTGATGATAATGATTATAATAATGATGATAATAATAATGATGATGACAATGGTTATAATAAAAATGATAATAATAATGATGATGACAATGGTTATAATAATAATGATAATAATAATGATGATGACAATGGTTATAATAAAAATGATAATAATAATGATGATGACAATGGTTATAATAATAATGATAATAATAATGATGATGACAATGGTTATAATAATAATGATAATAATAATGATGATGACAATGGTTATAATAATAATGATAATAATAATGATGATGACAATGGTTATAATAAAAATGATAATAATAATGATGATGACAATGGTTATAATAATAATGATAATAATAATGATGATGACAATGGTTATAATAATAATGATAATAATAATGATGATGACAATGGTTATAATAAAAATGATAATAATAATGATGATGACAATGGTTATAATAATAATGATAATAATAATGATGATGACAATGGTTATAATAATAATGATAATAATAATGATGATGACAATGGTTATAATAATAATGATAATAATAATGATGATGACAATGGTTATAATAATAATGATAATAATAATGATGATGACAATGGTTATAATAATAATGATAATAATAATGATGATGACAATGGTTATAATAAAAATGATAATAATAATGATGATGACAATGGTTATAATAAAAATGATAATAATAATGATGATGACAATGGTTATAATAAAAATGATAATAATAATGATGATGACAATGGTTATAATAATAATGATAATACTAATTATGATGACAATGGTTATAATAATAATGATAATAATTATGACGATAATGATGATTGTAATGATCGTAACGTAACTCTCGTTGTTGGATTCAAATAAAATAATGCAAGTACTTCGCTTTCAACGTTTTATTCTCCGCAACCAAATTAAAAATATTAATTTACTTCAATGAGTACCATTTTCAATTAGTCTTACTGATCTTACTTCCGTTCGTACTCTCCTTCGTACTAACTTGCTATCTGTGGTCGAACTATTATATAGGATGTCCAAAAGTGTTTTTGACAGTTGGGTGGTCCTTGTTTTCTGACCAATGGGAACTAAGTTAGAGTTTTTATTAACTAATCACTAATGGCTTACGCAACATTGTGCAATTGATCTTTCTTTAATGTCATTGGAGTAAAATTATTTTACATTATGCATGTGGTGTTGTTCTCTTATATTCAAATAATGGATCTAAATTGAAGACATTAGGTAATAAAACAGTTATTATATGGGTCATTAGACATAACCTAATTCGTATGCTTCTCTATCAAGTATGCAGTTATAGTCATTCAATTATCACAATCAATTCATCAATTATATTTACATATAAAACCCAACTTTCAAAGTTGTTCAAAAAATTAACAGTCTGTTTTATTACCTAATGTATTAAGTTGATCATTATGCTTTAATGTCATATTGCTTTCGTCTTGCCAAAAGTGAACGGTTATGTTGATAAATATATTCTAAAATTACTTATTAATTATTAGACTACTGTCACTATATGATCAGTTCACCACAACAATCAAATACTATCAAGTGCACACTATCCGTCTGAACATACATACAAATGCACATCACGTGCATAACCTAATTCGTATGCTTCTCTATCAAGTATGCACTTATAGTCATTCAATTATCACAATCAATTCATCAATTATATTAACATATAAAAACAAACATGTATGAGGCCACTATGTTACATGATGATGATAATGATGATGACAATGGTCATGATAATGACGATGATAATTATGATGATAATGATGATTCTGATGATGATTATAATAATGATGATAATGATGATGATAATGATTGTAAGAACTATAGGAAATCATCTCGAAATTGACGAAAGGAAAGGATGGCAAGTGAAAAATAAATAAATCTCATATGTTGGATTGAATACTAGAAAATTAAACAAACCTGACTATCAAGTCCAAGAAGTATAATCATCAGAAAGAACACGGCTGACCAAAATGGAGCCAAAGGCATTTGTGCTACAGCTTCTGGGTACGCAATAAAAGCCAATCCGGGTCCTGCAAGATACGAGTGTAACAACAATAATAAAGCATGGTTATTGTCTCTTTAGTACAAATCACAGGCAGAAGTACATTTGTAATAAAATCTATCTAAATATATGTAAAATACCAAATTTTCAATTAAGGTGATTCTGTGTTAATTTTGGTGTTTTAAATATGATGTATTACAATTTTACCACCAAATGTCCGTTACTACTACCTGTGCTTTGAAATAACTACAAATTCCCATTTAAGTGTGTTTACAAATGTAAATGAACAGTGTTGAATATGGCAGTGATCCTGGATTTAATGATAACTGTGAACACCTGTGAAAACTTATCATTTTTTTCGGAATGAAGAGAAGTGCAGTTTAAAATGGTGACAAACATTTTGACCATAATTCCAATGTGTCAGAATCAGACATACTATTCCCCACTTGGGGATCGAACGTTAATCAAAATGTCGGAAGTACGATTAGTTTCCTCGTTTTCCTGAAACACATTTTACTTTTATTCTGCAAGGCATGTTAGTGTATCCGCTGGATGTGGCCTTGATAATTTTAGTAGTACACATAGTGCGTTTCTCACATGTTTCGTCGGATGATTATGTTGCATGATATAAAACTCGTATGACAATTATACGATATCTATAATTGAATCTGATAAGTGTGGTGTTTTCACTGTCATGTTTTCACAGGAAACAATGAGTAATATTTATTAAGTGAAGTGTGTTCTTTGCAAAAAATGCAAGCACTGGAATACCAAACCTTTTTTTATTGCAACACAAGTATCTGATAAAAAAACAGGAACTGCAAAATCATATGCTATGTGTAAAACACGTTAATGAATACAACGCAGTAGTGACCGTAACAGTTGTATTATATTACAACGCTTAATGCTATAAATGTTGTAAAGATAATAGATACAAGTTATGTAACAATTTCATGAGACATTGTATTGTTAGTACCAATCATAATGTGCATAATGCTGATTATCTTTAGTGCAAAGGTCAACTTTTTGCTGCCTTCATCTCATTTTTAATGACACATGCTATTAGTGCATTACTTTGATGTTATGTAGCTTAAACTGTTCATAATGATTTAGTACATACTTTTGTACAATATGTGGAAATGGGCCGGTTGTTATTATCAATACATTTCTTGGCATTGCCATTGATATTCTGACAAATGATCATTTTGATTTCCTTTTAGAATGTATAAGTTAAATGGTATCTCATTCTTATTATTCTTATTATATATACATGATCTGTGAAATGTGTTCGCAGCATGTATCTATTTTGCCGTTTCCTTGGATGGTACATTATGTTTCACAGTCAGTCAGTCAGTCAAGCCAAGCCAAGCAAAGCCACGCCAAGCCAAGCCAAACCAAACCAAGCCAAACCAAGCCAAACCAAGCCAAACCAAGCCAAGCCAAGCCAAGCCAAGCCCAAAGCCAAGCCAAGCCAAACCAAACCCAAAGCCAAGCCAAGCCAAACCAAACCAAGCCAAACCAAGCCAAACCAAGCCAAACCAAGCCAAACCAAACCAAACCAAGCCAAAAGCCAAGCCAAGCCAAACCAAACCCAAAGCCAAGCCAAGCAAAGCAAAGCCAAGCCAAGCCAAGCCAAGCCAAGCCAAGCCAAACCAAACCAAGCCAAACCAAACCAAGCCCAAAGCCCAAAGCCCAAAGCCAAGCCAAACCAAACCAAACCAAACCAAATCAATCAATCAATCAATTTTTCCGACATTGTTCTAAAAACTACATTCCTACGGAATCCTTACGCAGTCCTTAATTCCCCATTATCGGATGTTAAAGAGATTTTATTTTACCTAGAAAGATGTCTTATCAGTGAAACTGAATTTTACTTGCAATACAAACATTTCGATTTTTTAATTTTTTTTTAAACACGAAGTACACAATGATATTGCAAAAAATCTGACAACAATTATTTACGAGATGTGACTAAAGATAGGCATTATATTAATATTGTTTTATAGCAAATATAATTTATTTCTTATATTTTACTATCATTGTATCTATTGTTTGATATTACTCAATAGCTCAGAAAGCTAATGGGCTTTTAACGTTACAATGAACACCTTTTCTGATTATAATTATTACAGTAACTAAATGTTCAGACCTGCCTCCGAGGTCGAGTGGTTAAGGTCGCTGACTTCAAATCACTGTATTCTCTCACTGATAGAGGGTCGTGGGTTGGAGCCCCGCTACCGACCACGACTCTTTATGTGAGAAAGTAGACAGTTGCTTACGGAGGGTGGGAGTCTAGTACTGCTTCTTCCCAGGATCGATGATTAGATGATCTATCCGCCTCATATGACTCTGACTGTTGAAAAGGGGCGTACAACCAGATATAAACAAAGAAAACAAACAAGACTAAATGTTCAGTAACATTCCGTAATTATACTGTATAGTAGAACTGAGTGTCACTTACTGTATAGACTCCATATATTGTTAACACTTTCTGAGTATGTAAATATTTGAGGCATTTTATAAGATTTGTATTCAAAGAAAGTTACATTTGATTGACATACCTGATTCTGCAACTTGTTCTATTGTTACATTTTGTTTATGTGCCATGAATCCCAAGACGGAGAAAATGACAAATCCTGCCATGATACTCGTAACACTGTTCATACACGCAAACAGGAAGCAATCCCTGAAAGAAGTTTGTTAAATACATCATTATAACATGACATAGACCTTTGCCACCATGTATACAAACGTTTTAAAAGAGCTACCAAATGTTTTTTCATCGAATCTAACGCCATTTTCAACAATATTTCAGTTATATCGTGGCGGACAGTTATCCTAACCGACTACCATGGATACCATTTGGGCCTCAACCAGTTCTAACTACATTCTTTCTGCAAGCCACTACCAAGCTAGCCAAAAATTCAAATTCATGTGTAGGTAATTCAAAAAACGAGTACGTCAACCCCTATTTTTTACTCGTTAAATGTTTCTGTTATCATATGCTAACATTGAAGATAAGAACACAGATTAAATAGAGTTTTCATTTTCTATTTCCGTAGTATGTGAAAAAACTGGAAACTGTAGCAAACGTCTTTAATAGGCTCTGTTTAAAGTACACGTAGATTAAAACTTGACGGTTGTATTGATTTTTTATACACTCAGGCACTTACGAAATGATGTCAATAATAGTTCTCAGTCAAAATACAGACAAACTGTTCGTTATCTGTCTGCCAAGTCAAAGACAGAATACTTTTGATACAAAGACCAACGCTTTAACCACTGAGCTTACCGGGCCAGGGGTAGAAAATGAACGGACAATGCAGTATAATCTTTTTTTTTCAAATAGACATTGCCAGCTTTCAGAGCTTATCAGTTGGCTTATCGGGAAAGTTGTCCCCCTTGAAAATCGACTTTTTTGCGATATCGATGACATGGCGGTGACAGGTGCTCTATATAGAGTTATAGAGGAAGTATTTATTTAACTTGTAATAACTTTATTAATAATAAAGGCACAACATTTTCCCTGTTATGTGCACAATTTTGCATCTTTCTTCTTTATAATGATATAAATTTTAATTATGTTATATATTATCTTCTTGCTTCCCTGATCGTTACAAAATTGTCCCTGTCGGTCTAGATTTTTTATATGAACAAAGAAGGAAATTTCTAAAATTAAGCAAAAGTGGGAATTTCAAACACATAGAAAGACATTGTGTAGTGTAAGCACAACATTTTCCCTGTTTTGTGCACAATTTTACATCTTTCTTCTTTATAATGATATAAATTTCAATTATGTTGTATTTTATCTTCTTGCTTCCCTGATCGTTACAAAATTATCCCTGTCGGTCAAAATTTATAAAAACATTGTGTATTAACATACAAGAAAATTCCTAAAACTATGCAAGATGGCGGAATTCAAGCACCGAGAAAGTCATTTTGCAATATAAGTACAATATTTTCCCAGCTATGTGCACAATTTTGCATCTTTCTTCTTTATAATGATATAAATTTCAATTATGTTGTATTTTATCTTCTTGATTCCCTGATCGTTACAAAATTATCCTTGTCGGTCTAGATTTTTAAAAACATACAAGGAAATTCCTAAAACTTGGCAAGATGGCGGAATTCAAGCACCGAGAAAGTCATTTTGCAATATACATTTAAGTACAATATTTTCCCAGTTATGTGCACAATTTTGCATCTTTCTTCTTTATAATGATACAAATTTCAATTATGTTGTATTCTATCTTATTGCTTCCTTGGTCGTTACAAATTTAAGTTATCCTTGCCGGTCCAGATTATAAATACATTGTGAATTAACATACAAAGAAATTTCTATAACTAGACATAATAGCGGATAATCAAACACCACGAAAGCCATGTTGTAAGTTTAGCATCACATTTTCCCAGTTACGTGCATAAGCTAGATTCTTTGCTGATTCATATTGAATATTAATGTATTAATATTTCTAACATTTTCTTGCTTCCATGTGCGATCTGAATTGACCAGTTTTGGAAACGTGTTGTTTCTCATAATAAGGTACCTACATGATAATTATAGTTATTTGTATATTCCCGTAACCAGGTAGCATGGCTTTAGAGATAAAATCAGTATGCGGATATATACAGTATAAGTATAGCTTAGATGTTAGTGTCAGATTGTGAATCAACATTTTTACTGTTTATTATAATCAAGGACGTATATACATATGTATGTATATAAGTCCTTGATATAATGAAACTACTAATTCAAGCATAATTTATCATTTTTTCAATTTATAACTTAAGATCATTAATCTTGATTAAGATGTATTTTGTTCATTTTGTGATCTTTAAAAACATAATTCCTGGGACCAATATACACATATAGATAATTTTAACAAAACAAAGTGCGAAAAGATCAGCATCATAATTAAAGTATAGTAACATAATGAATGGCTTTAAATTAGCTGTTGAGCACAACCCTGTCATAAAAATATAAAATAATTAAATTTGTTTCCATACAGTAAGACGGATCAACATTTATAGATGAATGCAGATTACATCGCCAATTAACGTGATTATCAATATACACGTGTATAATGGTCCCAGTTAATACTGACCGTTAGTGCAATATAATATAATTAGCTCACTGAACCATGACCTGTATTGGATTTTATTACTACATGCTATTTAAATTGGTAAAAAATGATGCGAATTATGCCAGGCACATGTATTATATGTAGACATGTCATATTTTACTATGATAATTAACATCGAACTTATTTTAAGCCCAAAAATGATTGTTAGACTTAGTGGTTTGATCAGAGACTTTTTTACAGTTTATTTATCTAAAAGGGATGTTATATATATCCAAGGACTTATATACATACATGTATGTATATAAGTCCTTGATATATCTGAATTTATACTAGATAAAATATAAACTAGTTATCTAACACAAGCGAATTCAGCCCCCCCCCCCCCCACCTCCTAAAGAAATGAAAAATCATTCAATGAAATAGCATACTTTCCAAAATATTATGCCCCTGAAATCCTGGATCTGCCGCTGTTTAAAGTAACATTTGTCGATACAAATCAGAATAAATGAAACAGAATGGATTTTACAATCTATTTATCTACATATTAACAAGGACTTATTAAGTCCTTGATATTAACAAAATTAGAATTAACTAAATTTTCACCTTGTCAAAGAAAACTTGTTATTAGCAGAATAAATATAATAAAGCGTACATCAATGGTTATTTTATTATAAAACATGTTAAGCTTGGCTGTAGTTACCCAACAACTAACAAATAACGTTAAATAATACAAGTATAAGTCAAGTTCTTCATGATATCACTTTCTGTCATTGTTTTACTGTATTTGATGAACCACTGATAAGATCATGCCTGCGGGCGCAATGCGCGTCTTGCTTAATGAACCGTGATTCTACTGATTTCAGTGCTATCTAGGGTCTTAAATGGTTTATCTAGGGTCCTTATCTAAGGGACATAATCGAAATTTGATCACAAGCTTCCCTTCGACCGAAAATCAAGGGAGGCTACTTTGTAAATTAGGCCTTGAAAGCTGGCAATGTAGCAAAGCTATTTTGGGGGGGGGGGCGGGGAGTCTCGGTCACGTGACTGTAACCCAATATAGTTTTAGAGTTGGGTTAATAATACAATATTGAATGAGTGCTCTCCATTAGAGCAGTATCACTTACCTGTATGAGTGATGGTTGAATTTATTGTAGCTTCCTAAAGCGACGAGTGTTCCGAGTGATAAGGAATACGAGTAAAACACCTGGTTCCCGGCATCTGCCCATACCTGGAATGATATGTATCATGTGATGTTCCTTGAAGTGATTGCTCCAAAAATTTAATTCTACTGGTGAATATATTAGATATTTTTTAACGATAATTGATATCATAAACGATATGGCAGTGAACCACATTGATATCAAATTTTGTATCATCCCACCCTTATGTCTCGTACTAATTTCACTTATCATGTCTGTCCGGTTTTCAGTAATTCTTATACATTCCAATCAAATTACAATCAAACCTGTTCAGCGGTCACCTTCCAGTAAAGACCACAGTGTAAACAAATGTCTTAAAAACGTCATGATCATTTCGAACAAAATGATATCTGAGTAAAAGCGTTTTATTAATAAAAGCCACATTTTTGTCTTTCCCAAAGTTGGCCTCTGTTCACAGGTTTGACTGTATATTATAGAACCAATCAGGATTAAGGCTGCTCTTGAGACCTGCACACGATATTGCAATCTAAGTATCAAGTTGTACACAAACAACATAATATAATGCAAATTAAGAACAAAATGAATGACACTCTATATCACCAACTATCTTACGTGCTGCGAAAAAGAATGAAACTAAATTCCTTTTGATTCAATGTGATACTTTTGTTCAGTGTCACATTACATATTAAAGCCCCATAAGCTTTTTGTTATAAAATATATATTATGCAAAAATCAAACAATTGCTGATATTATCCCAGGATAATTATTACCGACGAAACAAGCCATTTTTTCTAAAAACACTCATTTCACTGTGATTTTTGTAAACTTGAAATATGTAGAGCGCGTGACGTCACTTTAATACGTGTGCATAGCATGACTGCGGGAAAACGCAGGTGTTCTATAAATAGTATTTGTTTTAATAATATTGAAAAAAATACGATAGTAGTTTCGGAAACATTTTTTCTTGCTATAAAGTATGCATGGGAGGAAACAAATCACCGGATTCCTCTGTTATAGAACAAACACCAATACATTTATAAGCTTTTGGGACTTTAAAGTCTTACCTTGATGAATCTAAATTGACAATTACTCGTACGTGCATAATTTGGACGATTTTTGCCATTCATTATCATGTTAGGAATGCTATTATTATTGTGATTGTTTTATCTAACCAAGGAAGAATTTCTTTTGTCTTCTTTTTTTTGTACTCAAATATTTGTAATATGACACAATCTGATATCTAACTGTCACTGGACTGTAATATGACACAATCTGATACAGTCACTGGACTGTAATATGACACAATCTGATATCTAACTGTCACTGGACTGTAATATGGCACAATCTGATATCTAACTGTCACTGGACTGTAATATTACACAATCTGATATCTAACTGTCACTGAACTGTAATATGGCACAATCTGATATCTAACTGTCACTGGACTGTAATATGTCACAATCTGATATCTAACTGTCACTGGACTGTAATATGGCACAATCTGATATCTAACTGTCACTGGACTGTAATATGTCACAATCTGATATCTAACTGTCACTGGACTGTAATATGACACAATCTGATATCTGACCGTCACTGGACTGTAATATGGCACAATCTGATATCTAACTGTCACTGGACTGTAATATGTACCAATTGTTTTGTATAAATAGGACAAGGTCCTCATTGTTCCGAGAATTATATATTATTAGATTTATTTAGAATTATATATTTCTATTTGAAAATATGTTAGAAATAGAATATTTTTAGCAAAGAGGTCGTATATAAACTTGCGCTACATTCATACAAACCTGCAATTCTAACAGCTTGGAGAAGTTCGGTACTAGGTAGAATTTAATACCCTCCACAGCGCCATCTAGGGTAACACCTCTGATCAGTAGAATTATCATTAAGATATATGGACTGCTCACTGTGAAATACATCACCTATAAAAGAAGAACATGTTTATGTATACAGTCAAGCATGTGAAACAAGGCCACACATCGGAGTTCATTTTCATGGACGATAATGTCCGTGCTCATAGGGTCACAGACACCAATCAGTACCTAGAAAGGGAAACTATTGCTCGAATAGACTGGCCCGCTCGATCCCCGGACCTAAATCTCACCGTACACGTTTACAATATGCTGCAGAGAGCGTTATCTGAGCGTCCTGTCCAGCCAACAACCTCCAGACAGCTCAGAGAGGCACTTCTGGAAGAATGGGCTCGAATCCCACAATTAAAGATTCGACGTCTCATTAGAAGCATAAGGAGTCGATGCCATGCTTTTTTGACGCACGAGGACATCAATCTCGATACTAAACACAAAAGTTAGCGCCTTTGCTCATTATCCTCAAAGTTTCCATTCCCCGCACATGTCCTTAAAATGTCTTATTTCGACCCTGTCCTCATTTCGACGTTCGTTACGCTCGAACGATTTAATTTATGGATTGCATGGTGAACTCATGGTATGTAGGTATCATTGCAAATCAGGAAAATTCATTTCTTATGTATGTAATCCAAAATCGAAGATAATGCCATATAGAATAAAAAGTGATCCTTAACAAATTTTGAGTAGTATAGTATAGCCATAGTAATTTTCTGTGACCATTGAATTGCCGATAGTTTTGCGCATAATTATGTATTTATAAGCAAAAATCTATGTGTTCAGGATACTTCACTATGGTGGCTTATTTATGCCATGTCGTATTTTCGCTTTTCGCCACGACAAAGCGAAAATGCGACAATGTAAAAACACGACAAAAGCAACTTTTTCGTCCCGTCGTGTTTTCGCATTGTCGTCGCGAAAAAAGCGAAAATACGACATGGCATAAATCAGCCACCATACTACACACACAATAATTATGCAAGAGCATCACAGAGCCTCAAAAAAGATATTTGCGGAAAAGGCAACTGTCATGGCCATGCTAAAAAAAATAGAAACATGTATGACTAACTTCTATCATCCTAGCTACATGAACTAGCAAAGTATCTGTTAGTCACAAAAAAGACATATCCTTATCGTCAACATAGCCAATTAACACTGTTTTGCACATACAGATGATGAACAAAGCATCGCAATATTTGTCCTGGCACGGCTTTGCTTTCACTGACAATATATGTCACATGACGGCATTTCTTGGAACAATACAATTACATCACATTTAGTTAAGAACGTAAAGAATAACGCAGTAATCCTCCAGAAATAGCGTCAACTTCTATTTAACGCAATTGACATACGTCAAGACGAATCATTGCTCTTGTATATATGTACGGTGATCTTTTGAAGCAAGATCTGAGAAGTTTATGGCATGGAACGAAAGCAAATTTCTACAATGGATATGTGTAATGCGTTAAACATTGATGCATCATTTGTGTTACTGGTATGAATACAACTGAAGGATATCTTACACTGGATGAAAGCAAATTTGCTGAAATTAAATGCTGACAAAACAGAGGTAATCCTGTTTGTACCGAAACGGAATGCCAGAACAGCCGAGAATCTAACTGTGAAAGTTGGCGACGCTGTGATCAGATCATCATCGATGGTGAGAAACCTCGGTGCCATGCTGGATTCACATTTGGACATGGATAAACATGTTAACTCTGTTTCAAGGTCGTGTTTCATGCAGATCAGACAAATAGGTCAAATCAGACAATATTTGACTGTTGATGCAACAAAATCCCTTATCAATTCGTTAGTAACATCAAGGCTGGATTACTGCAATTCGTTACTGTGCGGTTCCCCAAAAATCATTCTGAACAAACTACAAAATATTCAAAATACAGCCGCCCGCCTCATCACACGGACACCACGTTACAATCACATCACCCCTGTGCTGAAGGATTTTCACTGGCTTCCCGTACAATACAGAGTGGAGTACAAGGTGTTGATTATGTATTCAAAGCACTAAATGGAAAGTCCCCTGGCTACATCAGAAGTATGTTGGAAGTATATACTCCACAAAGACAGCTTAGGTCTAAATATGACTCTGTTCTTCTAGTTGTGCCGAGGATGAGGACTGTCACGTTCGATGATCGATGTTTCACGGCTGCGGCACCTAAGCTCTGGAATGCACTGCCAACAGCTCTCAGAGACAGTAAAACACTACCGTCATTCAAGAAAGCGCTGAAAACGCACTATTTTACAAAAGCTTACTCAGGCTATTAGGTTTTACTTCTTAGATAGTATTTAATTCCTTTGAAGTATGGGGGTCTCTTTAAAGGTAGTATCTTTATACTTTTGGAGACGGTTTCTCGTAGCAGTGGTATCTTGACGCTTTTCTTGAAACACTAATTTAAATGTACCTTTAGTAAACATTCAGTGAAGTTGCGTAGTGAACAGTGAACACCGGCTGGTGGAGTAATGCGCGTGTGGACTGGCCAAACAGCTTACGAAGCCAACCGGACTTGAATCATTTTAGAATTATTGTGTACCTTACTTGTATGCATAAATTAATGGTGGATTTGTTGACTTATAAATTTGTCAATAGTTGTATATATTTCACCCATATCATTTTTGACTAACATGTTTGTATTCATTACATATTGTTTTAACCATGTCGTAATTTTGATTGTACAGCACTTTTGAACGTGTAATTACATGAAAAAAGGGCTATACAAATATGGTATAATAATAATAATAATACGTATGATTGAGAGAAGCAACTAGGCAGAAAAATAAAACTTGTCAGATAAATTAAGAAACAATTAACACACATGGTGCATGTTTGTAAAAACACGAATTATGTCAGGCGTATTACTGAGGAAACTACAAATAATCATGCAGTAAAATCCAAGACAACACATAAATAAAATAAAAGATGCTTATCAGACGTAGTTAATGATGTGCGAAATGGATATTTCTTGTAAAAATGTATTCATAGAACGTTTAAGTTTATTAGCTCAACTGGGTTTGGTACATTGATTTATTATGGTATACTTGTCCAAGTGTAAATTCAATGGCAGGACTTTGATATATCACTGATTCAACCATAAGTATATACTCGTCAAAACAATCAGGAACTAGATTTGTGTGTGTTATTTCGTTGCGTTATTCAAAACGTCTGATTTACAACAGAAGTTCCTACCTTCCCTGACCCCTTTATCCCCTTCCAGATACAAAAATACACCACAATCCATGCTAGCAACAGACACAAGCAGAGGTCCCATTTAACGACACCAGGCTCATGAACCCCTGACGATATATCAAGTACTTTCCTCCTACAAGAAATAAAGATATGAAGAGAATTCTTAGAAGAAGAAAACGTGTAAAACAATCCACCTTCGCCATAGCATTACCCACAACCTCGTCCAATACGTAAAAAACATTTAAAAATGGAAAAGGTGGGTGTCGTCTTGGAACATATAAAAAATTAGGGGATTTTAACTGGCTCAAACCCACCGTTATCTCCGGGGAACCAAAACACAAAACGGAAATAAATTCTGACACGAAAGGAAGAAAATGCAATCAGCAAACGCATAACTTTCTGATATAATTGTTGAATAAACATGGGGGGTTACTAAGATTTTTTAATCCCTCAAACAAAACAAAATATTAGACGAAATTTAATTAAGTACCGTAATAGTTATTCGAAAATGAAAGGGTTTTATAATAAATGAATAGTGTACGTTCTACTGGCTTAGTTGTATTTTATTACTGTAACAGTTAAGATATACTCACTCCCAGAATTCAGTGACTGGATCTGTTAAAAAAGGTTTAACCTTGTTTGCAATGTTACTTGAAGAATCGTTGCTTGTGTTGTCTTTCAATGATAACATTCCAATTGTTGTATTTGCGTCATTCACCAATATCGAAGAAGAAGCATTCGCGACTGACACATTCATTAATACGGATGTGATCGAGCCAGTCGTACAATGCTGGGTGTTCCAATCATTCTCACAGTGCGACCAAGGTAACCGTGTAGTCATTGATGCGAAGAAGTAATAAAAAGCCCAAGTGAGAAGTATATTGTAATCGCAGTTAACAAGGAATACAATGACCGCTGATGCAATTCCGATGCCTAAAATTCAGAAATATCAAAATTACAAGATAGAAAGACAAGGCAGAACCGGAGGTGTTGTCTGCCCAAATAATAACGACCACAGTGAGACATGCTGAAGGGCAACTCCCGAACAAAAGACAATTATGAATTTGGTGTGCGTCATGTACTGTGTAAGACGAACATCAATTATACGGGGTATTTCTTTTACTAAACTTATAAAAATTAAAAATGCAAACATTTTACAAATACTGTTATGATATTTACCTTGAAATAAAGGGCATATTTTCCAGGCACCCATGCCCCCTTCGGACATGAATTGGCCAAGCGCAACTTCCAAGAAGAAAGTCGGAATTCCACCAATAAGACAACACGTGAAGTAAGGCAAGAGGAAAGCTCCTAAAAATGTCAATTCGGAGCACTTAAATATACACACGTTCATGATAAAACAATCATTAAACATTTTGCATTTTATCTAAAGTATATCTACACAAGACTTGAGGCTACAGTTTGTATACAATGGAAGTATGGATTTTATTTTTATATGTTATTTCTGAGATCATTCGTTGAAGTTTTATTTTTTTTAAGTGGATACAACATAACCACATACTGTGATATCTTCAACAAGCTCGTTCGAAATGTGAGACAGTTCGATACATGAAATTCAAAACCGGTTTGTCTTTTTGTAAGGTAACAAGACACATATTGTTTACAAAAGTGTTTACATGTACCTCCGCCATTCCTATAACACAGAAAAGGGAATTTCCAGACATTGCCTAATCCAATAGAGAACCCGCAGCATGCAATAAGAAAGTCAATTTTCCTGGACCATGTCTCTCTTTTCTTTATGTTGCCTCCATCTTCTATTGTCTGGTTTTCATCAACAAACTTATCAAGCTCAACTTCATCTTCTTTGTGTTCTAGAATTGCAATGATTTTAACCATTGATTATACCGGCCAGATTCTTTCCTGTAAGTAGCTCACTAAGTTATGACAAACCATCTTTAAACTTTCACATTTTTAAAAAATTAGTGCATGTTTTTTGACAGGACAGTTATAGTGATAATACAAAATTACTATTCACAAAACAAAAGAAGGTATAAATATACGAAATTATCATTTCACTTAATTTTTTAAATGATAAATATAGTACAGTTGTGAGTGCTACAATGCAATAATAAAACAAGAGGGCCAAGATGGCCCTATATCGCTCACATGACAATCACTGTTCACCCATTAAAACATTGTTTTGAACCGGTGACCTAGTTATTGACCCCAGACGACCTAGGTTCGAATTTGTCTTACATATCATTAAGACAAACAGTCTGACTAGGTTTGGTGAAGATACGATCAAAATTTGACATCTACAGTGTTAATAAGGTTTTCCTAAGATTTGACCTTGTGACCTAATTTGAGACCCTAGGTGACCCATATTTGAACTTGTCCTTAATATCATTAAGACAAACATTCTGACAAGGTTTGGCCAAGATCCAATCAAAACCATGACATTTAGAGCTTTTACAAGATTTATACCTAAGATTTGACCTTGTGACCCAGTTTTTGAACCCGGCTGACCCATGTTCATCCTTGACAAAATATTATTAAGGCAAACATTTTGACAAGGTTTGGTGAAGATCCAATTAAAACTGTGACATCTACAGTGTAAACAAAGTTTTCCTAAGATTTGACCTGGTGACCTAGTTATTGACCCCAGATGACCCATATTTATAATTGACCGTTATATCATTAAAACAAACGATTTGACAAAGTTTGGTGAAGATCCAATAATAACTGTGAAATCTACAGTGTTAACATGGTTTTTCATTAGATTTGACCTAGCGACCTAGTTTTTGACCCAAGATGACCCATGTTCGAACTCGTCCAAGATATTATGAAGACAAACATTCTGACAAGGTTTCATGATCATCCAATCAAAACAGTGACTTCTAGAGTGTTCACAAGGTTTTCCAGCATTTTGCCCTAGTGACCTAATTTTACTACAGAAATGACCCATTATCAAACTTGACCTACATATTATTAAAATAAACATTCTGACAAAGTTTCATGAAGATAAAGTCAAAACAGTGATTTCTAAAGTGTTCACAAGGTTTTCCCTTATTTGGCCCTGGTGACCTAGTTTTTGACCCCAAAGGCCCAATATCGAACTCGTCCAAGATTTTGTTGATATTAACGTTCTGACCCAGTTTTGCTAAAATTGAGCCCAAAATGTGGCCCCTAGTGTGGTCACAACAAAAAGTTTGACGACGCACGACGCACACCGCACGACGCACGACGCCGGACGCCGGACGGAGAGTGATCCTAATAGCTCACTTTGTCACTTTGTGACATGTGAGCTAAAAATATGAGAACATGTATGAAAACACTATTCTAAATACACGCTGTTATCTCTAAAATGTTAATTTGGAGAAGAACTAGTATCAGAACAAAAAAAGTTTTACATGATTTTCGAGAGAGACACGTCCATTCAAAAGTATCTTAATTAAAATGGTTAAGAAAAACAACCAAACCTGCTTAACAGAGACTTGTTAATAATGTTCACACTGTGAAGAACGATCATACTATATGACAGTATTCCATATAAAATATAAACTTCAGAGGAATCTCGGGATGAAGGACAACTGTCTATTAAGATATTTCCTGTTCAGCCTTCCCTTTAAAAACTATTTGTTCAGGGTTGACACGCACGATTAGCTCGGTGGTTAGAGCGTTGGCCAACTGGCCAAGAGGTTGTTAGATCGAACTCCGGGCGAGGCTCACACTGTCCGTCACCAATTTTTAAGATATAACATCCTGTGTTAATCTTTTCTCCGACTTTGGATAATGTGGGATAGCTTGGTAATAGCTTGTGGATAGAATGTGGTTAATACGGGTTAAGGCCTAAATGAAATCTAGGGACGCTGGTAAGGATAACTGCTCGCCGCGATTTGACTGAAATTATGTTTAAATGACGTCACATCCGAAGATATAAACATGTTAACAGTCGAATGCTTGTCATTTTGTATTTTATATTTTGTAATTTTTGTAATTATTTTGACCATCCATTTTTACATGTTGGCCTACACCACGTTCCATGTATAAAGTTTTTAAATTTGTTTTAGACTCAATATAAACTTGGCTATGTTTTGTCAATAGGTCATGTCGTTTGCATATTTCGTCCTTGTATATTCATGCGCGCTGTAGTCCGTTAGCTACACATTAGTGTATTTTTATATAATATAATGAGACAATGTTGACTATATTATTTCAAATAAATCTCAGCGTAATTCATTGAAGTTTTACTCCAAATATCATGACGATTGCATGACACTATTTTCCTGTCGCGTCATGTTGTAGAGCTGTTATGAGGCTGTGTATATGTGGTAGATGGAGTTAAGAGACATTTATTTTGATTTAGAAACATGATGAATCGAATACTAGTACATGGTTGGTGCTTTGATGTTGAGATGGCGAAAGTATATCTGGTTCGGCACGAACTCAGTAATCGGTTCAAATCTCAGCAGTCAGCACCAACCATGTATTTTCTATTCACACACTGGGGATTATCAAGAGTTAATTTTACTATAATTGGTCGAGACAAAACATAATAGAGTTCACTAATGCAATAAAAATACAGGTATAAGTTGTATTTTATTGCAAATGTCACACTGTTGTAAATGTAACTTAAATTGCTAGCCGTGACGTATTGTGTATCATACTTAAATATACCCTGGGGAGATATGATTGCCATTTCATTGTTAAAGTAATGTAAACTAATACAAAACAATAATAAAATAAGTATTATGCTACATGGTAATATATATACCAAGCTTTCGGGTCAACTGCTTCTGAGCGCAAAAGCAATACGTATGGTTAATTACCATGACTTAAGCCAAATTCGAAAAAAACAAATTGCCTGACACCTGTGCCACTTTTCCTTTCTGTGTGAATTAAGGTTGACCTGAATTTAACATTGACTAAATGTAGGTCTTTACGCATAGTAAAACAGTCAAATATGTGTTGGCGGCTACATACAAATAGAGGGCACACTATGAATCAAGTGCATCCTTTTAAAAATAGACATCTTTTATTTAAAACAAAAAATGACCTCCGAATAAAGGTCACCTGTCAATTAAGGCCGCATTTGCATTTCCCAAGTGTGGCTTTTGTGTAACTGAATTTACAGTACATACATGAAGCATTGGTTGTACATTTGTTTCCTATTGAAGGTCCTCGCCTTGTTATATTAGTTGGTTGCATTTAACACTCATGACCGAGATACTGAATTGTACTTTCTACATACATAATGCTATCTCGTTTTGTACAATATACCACGAGAATATTATGTCTTAATTTGTTCATCAATCGACAGACGCGGAAAATGTATTGTATTTCGTATAATTATATAATCCTTCTATAATACAAAGCTTAGTATTGATCGAGTTTTGACTTTTTATAATATATTTTTGAAACAATAATGTGATAAGTGAAACTGCATAAACCGAAACTGAGGAACTGATTTATTCAACACACTATACCGACATCAAGTTGTGTAGCATATATTTGTAAAACAATCACAACGTGAACATAATGTGTGCAATATAAACTGGAGATAATGCATGGTATTTTATGACCACGTACAAGACGATATCCCGTATCTTTATTTATTGGGTAACTTCTCGTATCACTTATGTGCCGACTGAATTGCAGCAAGGAAGTCTTGCAATTATGTCGGGTACTCTACATTTTAATAACCATTGTTTGTTTTATTATATAAACGTACCTCGATTCATTTTGATATGTAAATTGTCATCGCACTTCTACGGAATCCTGTCTGTGCCTTGTAAAATGTCGTACGTCGACCTCTCTAAACGCGACGGAAGTCATTTCACATGGCACTAACATGATTTCGTACATTTAGACAAACCTATTTTATGAAGAACCTGAATGTGTAGAATTCAGCTCCTGTAGAGAGATCAAAAGTTGCAGACATCCACGGAAAAAAGCACTGTGTCGCATCTGAATCTAAAATTTGTTTTTGATAACATCTGATGATGTTTAAAAAGACATTTATATAGAGCACAACAATTGGTTGGTCAAAGTTGAATAAATGTATAGGAGAGATAATGAGTACTCGTTGTCTATGGAATTTAGAGACGAGAACACTTTCGGGGTTATTAGCCTTCATGTCATTAGAAGTATGGGTGATGCATGTGACTTTGACCACAGATATTCAACTGCATATTTATAAAATAGCATTATCCGTCGCTTCTTTGTCAAGAAAACCTTTAATGTCGTGACTCTGTTACGTGTTTTGCATGAAATGTACCCAACATTTATTATCGGTCTGTTGAAGCTAACTGATGTCTTACCTCAGCTGGATAGAAAGTAACACTTAGCGACATCTCGATAAATAAGACGACCCATTTGTAACAAGGTTTATTTTCGCGTCGGCAGACAATGATGATGAAATAAACTGTATCTTTGAATATTTTTATTATATTAGTTGGTCCCTAAATCAATGATTTGTTTTGACTTGTTTGTATGTCATTATGAAGCGAACGCTCTTCTTTGGTTTGAGCTAGGTAATTTTGTATAGTTCGATATTTTACACAGTATTTATTCGAGTGTACCGTCATACCAATGTATATAATTTATAGCACTGCTAGTAGAATACAGTACAACCTCTACAGAGCGTTCCTCTCCTGAGCAACAAAAAATAACCCTTTCAAAAAAGCATGTGAACAGCACCATAATTGTGCTGCTTCTGAAGGATGTTGCTTTAAAGAGCTTGCATTGTATCCTATGTTTGTCAATACGAGTATTCGTATATAAGCTATACTAATTATGTCAAAGTTCGATCTGTATGGAAATTTCAGCTAGGCTTAACTATTTCGTGTTGTCCATATTTTTCGAATATCTATATGATATTACTAAAATCTTCGAAACTTAATTTTATGTCGAACTATAACTTTGTTATCATGAAATATTTAACACACTGTAGGAGTTTTAGCAAAGTTAGATCAGATCAGTTAAATGCGAACTTTCCTACTTATCGTGAACATGTGCTCATCAAGTCAAGTCAAACTGAATTTATTCTCTCATTTCGTGATATATTATTTGTTGTCTTTTGTTTAACGTCTCCTCCTACAACAATGGTAACTTCAGAGCCGCCTCAGAGAAGAGATATGTGAGATACGGAAAAACACGGCATTTATATCACATTTTTTTCGAATAGTTTTACCTGATTCTTTATCGCGCCTGGTATAAAGCACCGAGACATGCCTCATTCGTTTCTAGTGATTTTCCTAACACAACACATGGCTCGGTAAGTTCGTGATAATGATCTTAACAGTTAACATTTCAAATGAGACTCATGACATTGAATGGAAAAAAACGTACTTTAAATCAATAGTAAGAAACAAAAATAAACATAAAATAAATTGACGACTATATATCAAGACACAGCATAATATGGGCGTGTATTTGACAGAATTTCATTTCACCATTGAATTATTATTTTGGAAAAAAGAGTTGATATCCAATATGTACATCGCAGGGTCACATAAAGAGCAGATAGCCGTAACGATGATTGTCCAAATTGGCGGACATTTTTCAAAATTATCTTAATGAGTTTACATGGATTCACATGTTCAACTTTAGCAGCGTTGTTGAAGAGTTGAATTAGTTAATATGTACTTGAATTTCTACAATAGTAAGATTTCAAAAACTTCGTTCTTTCATTCGTTAACTGGCTACACTTACCTAAATAATGATATTCATCATCTACAGCATAACCTCGATTATCCGAATTCGGATTATCCGAACACATGGAGTTATCAGAAACGAATTTTCGGTCCCGATTTTCCCAACATATTTTAAATGTAACATATACTCGGTTATTCGAATTGCGTTATACGAAATCATGTATTATCCGAAATAATATTTCTGTCCCGCCGATTTCGGATAATCAAAGTTTTACTGTAATTGATTTCAATTAGTACAGAGATGTTCCTTTAATAATGTTTTATTGCAGTTAAATTTTTCACTTGTGAGTTTATGGTTTCTGATATTTTAAAGAACGACTTTTATGAACAGGGAGGCCCTTATTCGGATGTACATGTACTACAATTTCAGATTAAATTGCACAATCATTATATTATAGTTTTTATTTAATGTTTATTTGTTTCTTATGTATTTCATTGGATTCAACGTCTTGTTCAATGTTACTTTAGTCATATCCTGGCGGGCAGTTACCTTTACCAGCGTCCCTGGATTTCATTTAGGCCTTAACCAGCACTAAACACAATCTGTCCGCAAGCTACTACCAGGCTGCTTCACATTATTCAGAGGTCAAGTTAACATAGAATGTAATATCTTCAGTCAAATTTGTCACGTACAGTGTGAGCCTCGCCCGTGGTTGGTTCGAAATCACAGCCTCTTGATCAGTAGGCCAAAGAAAAACCAGCGCTGTAAGCACGTAACCATGGTTTTAATGACTACTGGGGGCCAACGTTGTAGATCACGAGTGGCTATGTTCTCTATAGTAATCAATAGTCCCGCACCGCTCTGAGATATATTCTCATCCGGGATTTCGAATGCGAGGAAACAGCTACGGAAGGTCGGTTTTATTATCACAGGTGCTCGGCACGTTTTTATAATGCCCCAGCTGTAATATATACATAATATGTATTATACATATAAGTGGGCTGTGGTCAAATATAGCATTATTTCACTATCCCAGGTCTGTGCCAAATACTTGTATTTATAACGACACACAGAATTAATTTCAAATTAACTCATTCAATATTTTAGTACAGACATGAAAATTCATATTTCAGCAACACGCTTTTCATAAAATATCATGTTAGATAAGGTTTCTGTTGCAATGACTTCTGTTTTTTTATGTTCGTAAATGTATTAACTTAAAGGAAATATAAAACTTACAAGAAACGCTCAAATGGAGCGTATTCTTTTATACCGGATTTTTTGTAACAATACTACATGTCGTTAGTATTAGTAAGGTGACATATGAAATTGCTTACGTTATCAAAACTACCAAATTAAAACATTACTTACTCTCTGGTTCGTAGCTATCCATTTTATTAGTGATCGAACTATTTAAAACACTATAACACTTTCACTATAGAAAAATAATTAACGACAAAACAACCATACATGCGCGGTGGTTTAATATCACTGAAATATATCCGTACCACCGTCTTCATGGAGTGTAGTCAATCTGCGCAGAAACATAATACATTTACTCCACAATGCGCAACCAAAACTTAAAAAATTATATCCCGAAAAAATGAAACTATGCGTGACTTATTATTGGTAACCTCAGTGTCGTTGAAAATTGCATTAAAGTTTGTTGTAAATAAGAAATAGGTTTACATAAGACTCAAATTTCGGAGTTGAATACTACTTTCTGAGGGTAAAAGTGTTGAAAGTTGCGTTTCGTGTTTGTAACAGACAAAAAATATCACTCACTAACGAGATGATTGTATTTCAATGCGAGGATGATGTTTTTTGCCACTACTGACTTGTGATACAGTGTAATATACGTAAGAGTGATGCCAGATTCCGCAGATTTTAGCCGCACTTGTTCAAATAGTTTCCCGTGTAAAATAAATAGTTGGGACTTCAGATTAGTGTAGAATGCAGGTAAGTTAAAGCTGACAGATTAGTTATCTCCTCTTCGTTGAAACCTTGATGACGTCTAACCACCCAAAACGAATTTCATTCTTCGACAAATCATTTGGATGCGTTCTAAATTCAAAGTCTCTTCTGATTTCCATTTCTACTCCGAGTTGTCCTTCGTGATCACCCGTATACATCTCTATCAACGTCTCAGCATTTACACCAGTCTTGCACGAGACAAGAAGTAAAGTCAGAAACCATGTTGGCTTTCTGACAGGATCCTGTGTGCTTCTAAGTGCTGGATCACCTGGCTGCGAATGATCTGTTCCATCACATAGCAGCATGCTGAGGTAAGTGTGATGTAAGTGGGCCTGTAGTTGGCAGATGAGCTGTTATCTTATTTAAAGATGTGTCAAGAACCTGTTGTTTTTTTCAGTCATATGCGACTGCGCCCTGTATCAATGTGACCAGGTACACGAGAGTAAATAAAGGAGACAGATCTACCCAACACTCCTTGAGAAGACGTGATTGTTTAGTATCTGGGTCATAGGCTTTGTGTGAGTTGAGTTTCTTGGTAGCTCGGGGACACTATATCCTGATAGTAAATGCGATCATATTCGGTAATTGTCAGCCATTTAGGGAAATGAGGACGTGCCTTCCTGATTAAAAGCGAAGCTGAACTAGTCACCTTGGATTCAGCATCGCTGTAACAGACTCCATTGTCTACAAAAGAAAGAAACCACTACAGTCGAATCTCTTCTTGTTAATGAATGAGTATCTTTTGTTTGGGGTTGAGTCCTTTTCGTGTGTGACCATATCATTACTGCTTGGTGTTGTACTGAGGTTCTTTCTGGGATTTCTTTTTTCCGACTCCGCTTCTTCCAACATAACCACATACTGTGATATCTTCAACAAGCTCGTTCGAAATGTGAGACAGTTCGATACATGAAATTCAAAACCGGTTTGTCTTTTTGTAAGGTAACAAGACACATATTGTTTACAAAAGTGTTTACATGTACCTCCGCCATTCCTATAACACAGAAAAGGGAATTTCCAGACATTGCCTAATCCAATAGAGAACCCGCAGCATGCAATAAGAAAGTCAATTTTCCTGGACCATGTCTCTCTTTTCTTTATGTTGCCTCCATCTTCTATTGTCTGGTTTTCATCAACAAACTTATCAAGCTCAACTTCATCTTCTTTGTGTTCTAGAATTGCAATGATTTTAACCATTGATTATACCGGCCAGATTCTTTCCTGTAAGTAGCTCACTAAGTTATGACAAACCATCTTTAAACTTTCACATTTTTAAAAAATTAGTGCATGTTTTTTGACAGGACAGTTATAGTGATAATACAAAATTACTATTCACAAAACAAAAGAAGGTATAAATATACGAAATTATCATTTCACTTAATTTTTTAAATGATAAATATAGTACAGTTGTGAGTGCTACAATGCAATAATAAAACAAGAGGGCCAAGATGGCCCTATATCGCTCACATGACAATCACTGTTCACCCATTAAAACATTGTTTTGAACCGGTGACCTAGTTATTGACCCCAGACGACCTAGGTTCGAATTTGTCTTACATATCATTAAGACAAACAGTCTGACTAGGTTTGGTGAAGATACGATCAAAATTTGACATCTACAGTGTTAATAAGGTTTTCCTAAGATTTGACCTTGTGACCTAATTTGAGACCCTAGGTGACCCATATTTGAACTTGTCCTTAATATCATTAAGACAAACATTCTGACAAGGTTTGGCCAAGATCCAATCAAAACCATGACATTTAGAGCTTTTACAAGATTTATACCTAAGATTTGACCTTGTGACCCAGTTTTTGAACCCGGCTGACCCATGTTCATCCTTGACAAAATATTATTAAGGCAAACATTTTGACAAGGTTTGGTGAAGATCCAATTAAAACTGTGACATCTACAGTGTAAACAAAGTTTTCCTAAGATTTGACCTGGTGACCTAGTTATTGACCCCAGATGACCCATATTTATAATTGACCGTTATATCATTAAAACAAACGATTTGACAAAGTTTGGTGAAGATCCAATAATAACTGTGAAATCTACAGTGTTAACATGGTTTTTCATTAGATTTGACCTAGCGACCTAGTTTTTGACCCAAGATGACCCATGTTCGAACTCGTCCAAGATATTATGAAGACAAACATTCTGACAAGGTTTCATGATCATCCAATCAAAACAGTGACTTCTAGAGTGTTCACAAGGTTTTCCAGCATTTTGCCCTAGTGACCTAATTTTACTACAGAAATGACCCATTATCAAACTTGACCTACATATTATTAAAATAAACATTCTGACAAAGTTTCATGAAGATAAAGTCAAAACAGTGATTTCTAAAGTGTTCACAAGGTTTTCCCTTATTTGGCCCTGGTGACCTAGTTTTTGACCCCAAAGGCCCAATATCGAACTCGTCCAAGATTTTGTTGATATTAACGTTCTGACCCAGTTTTGCTAAAATTGAGCCCAAAATGTGGCCCCTAGTGTGGTCACAACAAAAAGTTTGACGACGCACGACGCACACCGCACGACGCACGACGCCGGACGCCGGACGGAGAGTGATCCTAATAGCTCACTTTGTCACTTTGTGACATGTGAGCTAAAAATATGAGAACATGTATGAAAACACTATTCTAAATACACGCTGTTATCTCTAAAATGTTAATTTGGAGAAGAACTAGTATCAGAACAAAAAAAGTTTTACATGATTTTCGAGAGAGACACGTCCATTCAAAAGTATCTTAATTAAAATGGTTAAGAAAAACAACCAAACCTGCTTAACAGAGACTTGTTAATAATGTTCACACTGTGAAGAACGATCATACTATATGACAGTATTCCATATAAAATATAAACTTCAGAGGAATCTCGGGATGAAGGACAACTGTCTATTAAGATATTTCCTGTTCAGCCTTCCCTTTAAAAACTATTTGTTCAGGGTTGACACGCACGATTAGCTCGGTGGTTAGAGCGTTGGCCAACTGGCCAAGAGGTTGTTAGATCGAACTCCGGGCGAGGCTCACACTGTCCGTCACCAATTTTTAAGATATAACATCCTGTGTTAATCTTTTCTCCGACTTTGGATAATGTGGGATAGCTTGGTAATAGCTTGTGGATAGAATGTGGTTAATACGGGTTAAGGCCTAAATGAAATCTAGGGACGCTGGTAAGGATAACTGCTCGCCGCGATTTGACTGAAATTATGTTTAAATGACGTCACATCCGAAGATATAAACATGTTAACAGTCGAATGCTTGTCATTTTGTATTTTATATTTTGTAATTTTTGTAATTATTTTGACCATCCATTTTTACATGTTGGCCTACACCACGTTCCATGTATAAAGTTTTTAAATTTGTTTTAGACTCAATATAAACTTGGCTATGTTTTGTCAATAGGTCATGTCGTTTGCATATTTCGTCCTTGTATATTCATGCGCGCTGTAGTCCGTTAGCTACACATTAGTGTATTTTTATATAATATAATGAGACAATGTTGACTATATTATTTCAAATAAATCTCAGCGTAATTCATTGAAGTTTTACTCCAAATATCATGACGATTGCATGACACTATTTTCCTGTCGCGTCATGTTGTAGAGCTGTTATGAGGCTGTGTATATGTTGTAGATGGAGTTAAGAGACATTTATTTTGATTTAGAAACATGATGAATCGAATACTAGTACATGGTTGGTGCTTTGATGTTGAGATGGCGAAAGTATATCTGGTTCGGCACGAACTCAGTAATCGGTTCAAATCTCAGCAGTCAGCACCAACCATGTATTTTCTATTCACACACTGGGGATTATCAAGAGTTAATTTTACTATAATTGGTCGAGACAAAACATAATAGAGTTCACTAATGCAATAAAAATACAGGTATAAGTTGTATTTTATTGCAAATGTCACACTGTTGTAAATGTAACTTAAATTGCTAGCCGTGACGTATTGTGTATCATACTTAAATATACCCTGGGGAGATATGATTGCCATTTCATTGTTAAAGTAATGTAAACTAATACAAAACAATAATAAAATAAGTATTATGCTACATGGTAATATATATACCAAGCTTTCGGGTCAACTGCTTCTGAGCGCAAAAGCAATACGTATGGTTAATTACCATGACTTAAGCCAAATTCGAAAAAAACAAATTGCCTGACACCTGTGCCACTTTTCCTTTCTGTGTGAATTAAGGTTGACCTGAATTTAACATTGACTAAATGTAGGTCTTTACGCATAGTAAAACAGTCAAATATGTGTTGGCGGCTACATACAAATAGAGGGCACACTATGAATCAAGTGCATCCTTTTAAAAATAGACATCTTTTATTTAAAACAAAAAATGACCTCCGAATAAAGGTCACCTGTCAATTAAGGCCGCATTTGCATTTCCCAAGTGTGGCTTTTGTGTAACTGAATTTACAGTACATACATGAAGCATTGGTTGTACATTTGTTTCCTATTGAAGGTCCTCGCCTTGTTATATTAGTTGGTTGCATTTAACACTCATGACCGAGATACTGAATTGTACTTTCTACATACATAATGCTATCTCGTTTTGTACAATATACCACGAGAATATTATGTCTTAATTTGTTCATCAATCGACAGACGCGGAAAATGTATTGTATTTCGTATAATTATATAATCCTTCTATAATACAAAGCTTAGTATTGATCGAGTTTTGACTTTTTATAATATATTTTTGAAACAATAATGTGATAAGTGAAACTGCATAAACCGAAACTGAGGAACTGATTTATTCAACACACTATACCGACATCAAGTTGTGTAGCATATATTTGTAAAACAATCACAACGTGAACATAATGTGTGCAATATAAACTGGAGATAATGCATGGTATTTTATGACCACGTACAAGACGATATCCCGTATCTTTATTTATTGGGTAACTTCTCGTATCACTTATGTGCCGACTGAATTGCAGCAAGGAAGTCTTGCAATTATGTCGGGTACTCTACATTTTAATAACCATTGTTTGTTTTATTATATAAACGTACCTCGATTCATTTTGATATGTAAATTGTCATCGCACTTCTACGGAATCCTGTCTGTGCCTTGTAAAATGTCGTACGTCGACCTCTCTAAACGCGACGGAAGTCATTTCACATGGCACTAACATGATTTCGTACATTTAGACAAACCTATTTTATGAAGAACCTGAATGTGTAGAATTCAGCTCCTGTAGAGAGATCAAAAGTTGCAGACATCCACGGAAAAAAGCACTGTGTCGCATCTGAATCTAAAATTTGTTTTTGATAACATCTGATGATGTTTAAAAAGACATTTATATAGAGCACAACAATTGGTTGGTCAAAGTTGAATAAATGTATAGGAGAGATAATGAGTACTCGTTGTCTATGGAATTTAGAGACGAGAACACTTTCGGGGTTATTAGCCTTCATGTCATTAGAAGTATGGGTGATGCATGTGACTTTGACCACAGATATTCAACTGCATATTTATAAAATAGCATTATCCGTCGCTTCTTTGTCAAGAAAACCTTTAATGTCGTGACTCTGTTACGTGTTTTGCATGAAATGTACCCAACATTTATTATCGGTCTGTTGAAGCTAACTGATGTCTTACCTCAGCTGGATAGAAAGTAACACTTAGCGACATCTCGATAAATAAGACGACCCATTTGTAACAAGGTTTATTTTCGCGTCGGCAGACAATGATGATGAAATAAACTGTATCTTTGAATATTTTTATTATATTAGTTGGTCCCTAAATCAATGATTTGTTTTGACTTGTTTGTATGTCATTATGAAGCGAACGCTCTTCTTTGGTTTGAGCTAGGTAATTTTGTATAGTTCGATATTTTACACAGTATTTATTCGAGTGTACCGTCATACCAATGTATATAATTTATAGCACTGCTAGTAGAATACAGTACAACCTCTACAGAGCGTTCCTCTCCTGAGCAACAAAAAATAACCCTTTCAAAAAAGCATGTGAACAGCACCATAATTGTGCTGCTTCTGAAGGATGTTGCTTTAAAGAGCTTGCATTGTATCCTATGTTTGTCAATACGAGTATTCGTATATAAGCTATACTAATTATGTCAAAGTTCGATCTGTATGGAAATTTCAGCTAGGCTTAACTATTTCGTGTTGTCCATATTTTTCGAATATCTATATGATATTACTAAAATCTTCGAAACTTAATTTTATGTCGAACTATAACTTTGTTATCATGAAATATTTAACACACTGTAGGAGTTTTAGCAAAGTTAGATCAGATCAGTTAAATGCGAACTTTCCTACTTATCGTGAACATGTGCTCATCAAGTCAAGTCAAACTGAATTTATTCTCTCATTTCGTGATATATTATTTGTTGTCTTTTGTTTAACGTCTCCTCCTACAACAATGGTAACTTCAGAGCCGCCTCAGAGAAGAGATATGTGAGATACGGAAAAACACGGCATTTATATCACATTTTTTTCGAATAGTTTTACCTGATTCTTTATCGCGCCTGGTATAAAGCACCGAGACATGCCTCATTCGTTTCTAGTGATTTTCCTAACACAACACATGGCTCGGTAAGTTCGTGATAATGATCTTAACAGTTAACATTTCAAATGAGACTCATGACATTGAATGGAAAAAAACGTACTTTAAATCAATAGTAAGAAACAAAAATAAACATAAAATAAATTGACGACTATATATCAAGACACAGCATAATATGGGCGTGTATTTGACAGAATTTCATTTCACCATTGAATTATTATTTTGGAAAAAAGAGTTGATATCCAATATGTACATCGCAGGGTCACATAAAGAGCAGATAGCCGTAACGATGATTGTCCAAATTGGCGGACATTTTTCAAAATTATCTTAATGAGTTTACATGGATTCACATGTTCAACTTTAGCAGCGTTGTTGAAGAGTTGAATTAGTTAATATGTACTTGAATTTCTACAATAGTAAGATTTCAAAAACTTCGTTCTTTCATTCGTTAACTGGCTACACTTACCTAAATAATGATATTCATCATCTACAGCATAACCTCGATTATCCGAATTCGGATTATCCGAACACATGGAGTTATCAGAAACGAATTTTCGGTCCCGATTTTCCCAACATATTTTAAATGTAACATATACTCGGTTATTCGAATTGCGTTATACGAAATCATGTATTATCCGAAATAATATTTCTGTCCCGCCGATTTCGGATAATCAAAGTTTTACTGTAATTGATTTCAATTAGTACAGAGATGTTCCTTTAATAATGTTTTATTGCAGTTAAATTTTTCACTTGTGAGTTTATGGTTTCTGATATTTTAAAGAACGACTTTTATGAACAGGGAGGCCCTTATTCGGATGTACATGTACTACAATTTCAGATTAAATTGCACAATCATTATATTATAGTTTTTATTTAATGTTTATTTGTTTCTTATGTATTTCATTGGATTCAACGTCTTGTTCAATGTTACTTTAGTCATATCCTGGCGGGCAGTTACCTTTACCAGCGTCCCTGGATTTCATTTAGGCCTTAACCAGCACTAAACACAATCTGTCCGCAAGCTACTACCAGGCTGCTTCACATTATTCAGAGGTCAAGTTAACATAGAATGTAATATCTTCAGTCAAATTTGTCACGTACAGTGTGAGCCTCGCCCGTGGTTGGTTCGAAATCACAGCCTCTTGATCAGTAGGCCAAAGAAAAACCAGCGCTGTAAGCACGTAACCATGGTTTTAATGACTACTGGGGGCCAACGTTGTAGATCACGAGTGGCTATGTTCTCTATAGTAATCAATAGTCCCGCACCGCTCTGAGATATATTCTCATCCGGGATTTCGAATGCGAGGAAACAGCTACGGAAGGTCGGTTTTATTATCACAGGTGCTCGGCACGTTTTTATAATGCCCCAGCTGTAATATATACATAATATGTATTATACATATAAGTGGGCTGTGGTCAAATATAGCATTATTTCACTATCCCAGGTCTGTGCCAAATACTTGTATTTATAACGACACACAGAATTAATTTCAAATTAACTCATTCAATATTTTAGTACAGACATGAAAATTCATATTTCAGCAACACGCTTTTCATAAAATATCATGTTAGATAAGGTTTCTGTTGCAATGACTTCTGTTTTTTTATGTTCGTAAATGTATTAACTTAAAGGAAATATAAAACTTACAAGAAACGCTCAAATGGAGCGTATTCTTTTATACCGGATTTTTTGTAACAATACTACATGTCGTTAGTATTAGTAAGGTGACATATGAAATTGCTTACGTTATCAAAACTACCAAATTAAAACATTACTTACTCTCTGGTTCGTAGCTATCCATTTTATTAGTGATCGAACTATTTAAAACACTATAACACTTTCACTATAGAAAAATAATTAACGACAAAACAACCATACATGCGCGGTGGTTTAATATCACTGAAATATATCCGTACCACCGTCTTCATGGAGTGTAGTCAATCTGCGCAGAAACATAATACATTTACTCCACAATGCGCAACCAAAACTTAAAAAATTATATCCCGAAAAAATGAAACTATGCGTGACTTATTATTGGTAACCTCAGTGTCGTTGAAAATTGCATTAAAGTTTGTTGTAAATAAGAAATAGGTTTACATAAGACTCAAATTTCGGAGTTGAATACTACTTTCTGAGGGTAAAAGTGTTGAAAGTTGCGTTTCGTGTTTGTAACAGACAAAAAATATCACTCACTAACGAGATGATTGTATTTCAATGCGAGGATGATGTTTTTTGCCACTACTGACTTGTGATACAGTGTAATATACGTAAGAGTGATGCCAGATTCCGCAGATTTTAGCCGCACTTGTTCAAATAGTTTCCCGTGTAAAATAAATAGTTGGGACTTCAGATTAGTGTAGAATGCAGGTAAGTTAAAGCTGACAGATTAGTTATCTCCTCTTCGTTGAAACCTTGATGACGTCTAACCACCCAAAACGAATTTCATTCTTCGACAAATCATTTGGATGCGTTCTAAATTCAAAGTCTCTTCTGATTTCCATTTCTACTCCGAGTTGTCCTTCGTGATCACCCGTATACATCTCTATCAACGTCTCAGCATTTACACCAGTCTTGCACGAGACAAGAAGTAAAGTCAGAAACCATGTTGGCTTTCTGACAGGATCCTGTGTGCTTCTAAGTGCTGGATCACCTGGCTGCGAATGATCTGTTCCATCACATAGCAGCATGCTGAGGTAAGTGTGATGTAAGTGGGCCTGTAGTTGGCAGATGAGCTGTTATCTTATTTAAAGATGTGTCAAGAACCTGTTGTTTTTTTCAGTCATATGCGACTGCGCCCTGTATCAATGTGACCAGGTACACGAGAGTAAATAAAGGAGACAGATCTACCCAACACTCCTTGAGAAGACGTGATTGTTTAGTATCTGGGTCATAGGCTTTGTGTGAGTTGAGTTTCTTGGTAGCTCGGGGACACTATATCCTGATAGTAAATGCGATCATATTCGGTAATTGTCAGCCATTTAGGGAAATGAGGACGTGCCTTCCTGATTAAAAGCGAAGCTGAACTAGTCACCTTGGATTCAGCATCGCTGTAACAGACTCCATTGTCTACAAAAGAAAGAAACCACTACAGTCGAATCTCTTCTTGTTAATGAATGAGTATCTTTTGTTTGGGGTTGAGTCCTTTTCGTGTGTGACCATATCATTACTGCTTGGTGTTGTACTGAGGTTCTTTCTGGGATTTCTTTTTTCCGACTCCGCTTCTTTTAGCTCTTCGGTAGGCCATTTTCTTCTACCTTGATATTCGTTTAATGTCTCTGGTCATCCAGGGTTGATTTTGGCGAGACGAGATCATCTTTGATGGGACATTAAAGTCAATGGCTTCATGACAAAACGGTCTGAATCTGCTCCAAATTATGTTAATTTCAGTACCAGGTGTGTTTACAAGTGTTAAGTTGTTGGAAAAGGCTTGCACTTGTGACTTCATGCTGTCAATACTGTTCCGGTTCAAGAGATGTTTTTTTTCCTCTTTGCTAGGACCTTGGCTTCAACGAAGACGATGTGATGATCACCAAAATCGGACATTGTCTTGCTTTGTAGACAAGGGCTAGTCTTTTGGTTAGAAAGATATACATTGTGTTGGTGTCTCGAGACGATAAGTTGACTACTTGTTGTAGATTGTTATCATACACGTTTATTTTTTCAAGTAGATGTTGGCTGATTTTATGTTTGTAGCTAGGACCAGTCATCGAATTGTGTTCCAATCTATGTAAGATTCGTCTCTGCTTGGAGGTCTACAAAGAGTGCCTACTTTAAATGTTTGCTTCCATGAACATTCAAAAGAGCTGTAATCTCACAATCAGTTGTGGTGACAGCTTCAATGACATCTCCATGTTGGCTTTGTTTGCGTTCTATTCTAGTTATGATACTGTAGCGTTGTTGAAGGCCTTCCTTTCGAAGACAGCTGTGTAAAGAGATGTCCCTGAGTCTATGATGATGTCAGGGTTGGAGTAAAACCCCACAGTCTGCCTTTTTTTGCCCGTATACTCTGGAAGTTGACAATCATAATGCTGAATTTAGTTGCGGCTGGCACACTGCTGGTTGTCTCTCTGGTATAGGGGTGGCACATGTTCGGGAGACCCTTTTGGGCAATCAAGGAAACTAAAGCTGGTAGACCATGGTCTCGACTGGCTTGGTGTTGTTAGAGGAATGACATTGGTCTCTTTACAATGTCGGCGATATCATCTCATAGACTCAATCAAACGAAAAAAGAAATTCAGGGCTTTTTGTGTGTAAATGAACCAGTATTCGTCCCAATAGAACATCTAAACAAGCTGTAAGTAATTTGTTCATTTACAGTCGAAGATATACCAACATACATTGTTTAGCTTACATCTGCCTTCCTCCAAAGTATCAACTGGCGCATTTGAAACCCAAGAAAGTATTTGTGTTTCCTTATAAATCCGATGGAACAGCTCTAATATTACGTTTTTGTAAATCCCCTCTATATTATTATTATTAATAAACAATCCCTCCTAGAAGTTTCCTTTGTATGTCGAGTCAAATTTGGTAAAACATGAATGTGCTTGGACAATGGCTTATAGACTGAACTCGTTTATTTACGTCTTGCATGATGGCTACGCTGGAATGGATTTACTTATTAACATGTGCATTCAATGCATTCATTCAACGATACATGTGTATGGTTTGAGCAAATTTAGTGTACTTTTACTGATGCATCAGTCATGTTATACCAAAATCTATACATATTTTGTTCTCAATATTGTATTTGTTGTTCGTTGGTATATGTATTTAAGGATTTCAATCTCTAATTCGAAACCTCCATTTTGAAGAGTACTTAATTTCATGAATTTTACTGACATCTTGGCATATTCCTGAGGGTCGTGGGTTCAAACCCCAATGGGACCATACTTGTTTTCTTTTATTTTTAGTTTTAAGGTAATGTTTCGTATTAAGAACATGAATTTATACAGTAATATGGAAGAAAATATTTATTCCATTTTTTTTGTCTATTTTATTGCAATTTATACATGGTTAATTAACGAAAATCAAGTAACTATGGATTTCTGACACATTTTTTTTCAAAACCGGACGGTGAAACTTTTTTAAATTTGGTGTAGACATTATACACACATAGTAGTTAATTTTGAGAAATTTTCAGCTGTTTCCCTGTGTTAGTTTTTATTTTAATGACATTTATAAATTTGTTACTTTTTGATAAAAGGCTAAAATCTTGACTAAATCTTAAAGGGGCTGGGTTACATTTTTTACTTTTTTGCAACATAGTAATTCCAAACATCGTATAAACAATTTGAATTGACTAAACATTGGTTACCCTTAGACTTATACACATTCCTGCATTTATTGTATCATCTGTTAGAGAGATAGGCCAATTTTCATAAAGGTGACTTCATTTGATTTTGAGTACTATTTTACGTTAGGGGTAGAGGAACGAAAATGGTTGTAACTCTCTTAACTGACGGTAAAAGTGTTTAAAAATTCACCTGTAAGTGTCTTAATGGATATACAAAAGAATGACAATATTTAAAATACGATCCTTAACACTTCGTATTAGACTTCGAAAATATTGTGGCAGTACATTCATGTACAGATGTCCCATATGGTATCTTGACGCTTTGGAAAGAAACACGTACGTAGAACATATAATTTTGTAGATGTCTTTTTCGAAATAGTAAATGTCGAAAACTCTTTTGCTATTTATGAATATTTCTGAGTTATCGTATGATAGACAAAAAATACATAATTGCTCGACGTGTTAATGAATATTAATGCTTTTTTACAGAACTTTCAAGAACGGCACCTTCTGAAAGACTGTGTATTGGCCTTACTTTTTGTACGATCATAGTGTTGGATTAGTTTTGAGCTTTGGGTTAAGTTTCTTGGAATAATGAGGGATGTTTTGTAAATTTTCTTTTTCTATTGCTCCTTTGAATTACCTTTACATGACATTGTAGTGGTAAAAAGAGAGCAAACAGTTGGCTCTACAACCAATACATAGGTAATACTTGACAAAAGATAACAGACAAACATTTATTTTGTATTATACGTTTAATTACTATACTTTTCTTTATATTGAATCTAGTTCATCAATCAATTAAGTTAAAGTAAACCTTGAAATAAGCGAGAATGAGTCTTTTTAAAAAATCTACCGTGTATTTAAATAGCAGACATTCGTAAACTCACAAATTATTGCAATGAGTTTAACCCATAAGCTAGAATAATGAAGGAAATCAATTAACATTGAAAACCACGAACAATTTGGCATTAACAGCATGGCGTGAGATACTGTCAAAGTCTGGTTTCACATTCTTTTTATGAATACGGAGTAATGATTACATTTATTATTCTGTCACATTATCACAAATAAGGCTATGATGAATATAAACAAAATCTCTGTTGAAATATATCGTAACACTGTTTGATAATTTCGGGCATCCTTTTTATACAGTCAGCCAGTGTTATGACGCGAGGGAAGACTTGTGACAACTAAGCTGAATTGCCAATAATTCTGATGGTTTTGCCATACCAATAAACATATGTGTCAAATTGATTAGTCTCTGTTAATTCCGCCTTGACTGAAACTGACGTATCAATTTTTACTTCAATAATAACACAAACCCGGATGAACGAACTTTTCTCTAAGTGTGGTTTGTTCACTGTTGTTATTCTAATTGCAGTTGCTGCTGACCTTGTAAGCAACATTTGGCGCTATTGTCCGTAAGTCAAACATGTGTTGGATTGACCTTGACTTTTCTGCTTGTTCTTTGAATAAAGGCTCCAATTGAATCATCGACAAATAACCCCACTGTATGTTCTTCTTGAATTTGAAATCAACATCCTGAGCACATTGAGAACAGAAGTGAACAAAAATACCCCCAAAACACTAGTAACAGATCTTCGCTTATCCATCTTTGGTGATGCCACTAATGAAAAACACTTCTACAATCAGTGTAGTTTTATTTGATCAGCACGTTCGACTGTTAATCTTAGTGATTTGACAAAATGTCATGTAAATTTTAGATCCAGTAAAAAACATTATTGGCTTTGTCGTTCAAAATGTCACAACAATTATCATTGGTACAAGGAATGATAAAGGAAGCTAAAAACATATAAGTCGAATTGATTTAAAGGCATACTACATTAAAGTGCATTGATATGAATAAATCGCCTATTAAACCATGTTGTATATGTTTTCATGTTTCTTTTATATATTGTCATCGTCATCGATGAATGTAATTTTCGACAAATCTTCTGATGGTCTCAATTGATGCTTCTTCAGCCTAGGTTTCAGTGTATAAATGAACCTCTGAAAGGAAAACAAAGCAAGCAATTAACAGGGAGAAATAATACTATTGCAATGGGGTGTATCACTCGTTTTTTGTCTTGCGTATATTTGTAGAGGCCACGGTCGTGTTCCAGTGGTTAGTGCGCTGGATTTGGTAACTCGGCAATCCGGGTTCGATGCCCGGTCGCGGCAGGTCATACCATGCCATGAAAATTTGTCAACAATGTCGATTTACTCCAAGTTGTCGGCTCCTTATGGAAGGGTAAGTTAGAACTGGTTAGAATATAGTCCAGGAAAACTGGTTAAGAAAATCGACAAACGGTGTTAAACCAAAACAATTGAATAAATATATACTAGTTGTTATATTCTACTAGTTTGTGTGGTTTGCTGTTGGTGCGAGCTCTGGTGATAAATTTGTTGACTGTGTGACTATGTAAGGGATAGACACGAGCATTCTTATTTTCGTATATACCGATTTTTTAATTTTTTAATTTTTATCTTTTGTCAATTTATTGGCTTATGTTTGACCAGAGGTTAGTGTAGTTGACCTGCACAACTTAATAAGCCCTTTGTCGTAGACAGGTCCAAGACAAGTGTGTTTTTTCTTCTAAAAAGCATTTTCTTAATACGGTTTTTATAATAATATTAGCCAAATATACGTATGTGTTGTTCTATTAAGTACATATGTATTTGAATGGCATGAGCCGTAGTGGCTGGTTTATAGTTATACTAGTCTCAGTTGAAAGATGTGAAGTTTTGCACGAAATAGTGCCTTGAAATGCAATAAGTACTTTCTAATCATAATGAACTTCAATATTCTAATTGACTGTATTGACAAGTACTGAAACGATGGATTAAGTGTCTTTTAATGTATTCCGTTTAATGTAATAATCTACATCTTACCTCCTTCAATGTTCCTTCTGATTCATATAGTCTTTTTATGGCAACAATAGGTATCCATATAATGGAAGCAACGGCCATAACCCATCCTAAACCAATTGCCCATTGTGGGTAATGATATATGACGGTCTTCCGGTCATAAGACAGCTCGGAATATGAAATCACCCCAACAATGAACAGAAACTGGAAAATACGAAAATAAATGTACTTGAAATGTGTCTAGATATACATAACAATTGTTATCAACGTACATAATTTCGTGTGAAGTAAAGAATATGACGAATCAGATGCCGTGGAGTATCCTCACCACTCTTCCCGAATACAATCTTCTTCATTTTATTGCTATGTATATAGTGAAATATGTATACAATGAGCTAGTTTGTTCGGCCCTATGAATTTCCCTTAATCATTCAGTTTTAGTCGATAATTCAGTCAGTGGTTACTTTAAACATTACCCTTTGAGCTATGTTAATGCCATGACTCGCAAAATCAATTATAACACTGTTTCATATATCTATTCAAATTTGAACTTATTTGATTCTTTACCAGTATGAACACAGGTGTCAGCACTGTCCAACAAATCTTGAAGAAAGAAATCACCCGAACACCGTACATCATCTCTAGGTTGTCATAGAAACGGTTTATTCCTGTAATTAAAAAAGAATATACTTCATATGAAATAGGTCTCAATAGTAATGAATCTGGTTTGTTAATAATTTCAATTAATTAATTAAAGTTTAATTAAAGTGTATTGCAACAACGCACTTTAAAAGTTAATTGTTACATGTACGGTCATTGTTCCTTATTGTTGTTGAACAGTTTGCCTTTGTTAACTTAAACTCTAGTGAACGCACTGACTCGTAGTATATGGTACTGGATAACACGGACATTGACCAACCTCATCGGAAAGCAAGTCTCGGAAATACAATCATGGAAAACTGATTATGTACAGGACAAAGTGGTAGAATGTAATATTGAGCGTTCTTGTCACTAATGTAAAAAGGTCATATGCAGAAGACTTAATGAATCAGGACCCGTTTCGTAGACATGTCTTAGTTGAAACAGTAGCTTTTAAACTTCAAACTTTTGATGATGGTACAAATGCCATACATTCACGTCAAACAGCCGGAAAAAGAACCTTGAAATAGCCCACGCACTTTATATCTATGAACCAAGGTTAGCAAGATGTTTCTAGTTTAAAGCTCTTTTAGCTGCTCTTTTCTATTAGTGTGTCTTGGAAACGGGCCTCGGTGAAACAAGCCAACACGTTAACATAAAGTACACACTTTAAGTAAACGTCGGATAATATTTTGGCAGTTCAAATTCAAAAGATATAACATAAACTACTGTTCGTTTACAAGAAGAAGCTCTTTGAAAACTGCAACATGTCCTTTTTTGGACGGATGAAAATTATATCGGAAGCAAGGAAGCCGTTTATGTCATTTGCATAATCCGGCGTTATGTACACCATGAAATATGCAAACCAGATCTTTGCCTCATTCTTGCAAACAAACAAAAATTGTCAAATACGCGTGATTTTGTTTATCTCCGACACTGGTATGTAAACTAGCAGTGTAATCTGTCTTTCATTAACGCCTTTTCCAAACCAAGGACCTTTTCCTAACCACGTTTCAATAGGGAATACAATATTTTGGCGTTGCATTTGGAGCAATCTATTCAAGTAGATTTTTATGTAAAAAGGGAAAAACTGATTCTATTGTTTTTGTCAAAGATCAGTTTTAGGTATCAACATGAATGTCCCGGATGATGTGTTTGTATTTGACCATCCAGTGCTGATATCAAAGGTTCTTATTTCATAAAAGTGATTGGACATCACGGACAAAACAAACTCTAAAATACTGTTTTGGAGGACTTTGTATTTGCTAGCTCAAATCAAACAAAATAGAATTAAACAAATTCTAAATCAGATACTAATCTCCCTATCTATACAAAGTATTGGCATTATCAGGTAGTATGTAATTTATTAATTGGAACCCTTTTGATTAATTCAAAGAGGCAGATATGTTCCTAAGAATGCAAAACAAATCGTTGCAAGCTCATTAAAACCGAATTCAGATGAAAATCGTTGTAAACTGGTCGAATAAATACGCGAACTCCCCGGCATGCATGCCCCCTTTTTATAACCAAACACGCGATAAATTACATATATTTAACACACGTTATATTCCTACCATACACATATGAAATGATGATCATTTCGACAAAGGCGATGACGAAGATAGTCCGGCTTACAGAGTAGTAGTCAAACAGCTGAAAAATGTACATGCCTCCCTGACAAAGGAAGGGTTTACGTGTAAGACAATATACTGCGTCTGGTGACAATGGGCTACCGAACGTTTTGAATCACTGGACTTAACTAACAGAATAGCGATACAGCTACAGATGACAAGACACATTGTATATGGTAATTAAAACATTTTCGAAAAGCCATGTAACACTAACCCAGTGTAAGATTAAGTGTTCGTTAGTTACGAAGTTATCATATTCTAGAATACATTTCCTATGCACTGAACAAACTTGCTTTGATTTAGATTGCATTATACTTGAAATATCTACACCCAAAGGTAAGCACACCAAATTAGGTAAGAATAAACAACCTGCTTCAAAAAACATTTTGTGCAATCGATCAACAGGTTACAAACGTTCGGATGCCCTTTTTATGTCGCAGACGAAAAGATAAACAATAATGGAACATAAGAATGAAAACATGTTTAGTCATTGCATAACCTATGATAAAGTCTTCTTGATAAATCTATATCATTTCATTACACTTAATTAAAATCTTCAACAAGACAAATATTGAAATTTTGTTTACAAATTTACGAATATGTGTAAATAAATAGAAATAAGCGGAGAAGCTAATAATAAAATGTTTTTTTTAATAAATTGGTGAGTTTTACTCTTGAAAATCAAGGATTACTTAAAACAGCCGATATTACCGCTTTGAAATCCTTTTTCAAGACGAACGCTACATAAATTTATTTCATGTCTTTCAGTGTTTTTGGAGAAATAGAGGTAATGAATGTCAGTTTATAAAGAAAGGTACAGTAAGGGCAGCTCTGACTGAATTTCATACATGATCTATGCATCATTCATCTGGCGACTGAAGTTCAACAAAACATTTTCTTGAACTTTTGATCGTCGTCTTCTGTTTCCATACTGCCAAACGAATGAGAGTATTTGGATGTCAATAACACACGAAGTATCAAACAATGGTTCAACAATTAAAGCAATAGCTCGTGTGAAAAATAGTCCAGTCGGCAAGACTGCACGGGAAAAAGCGTTAAATAGATGAGTATTAAAAATAAAGGTGACACCGTTATTCAGACATGTTGTCCTGTAAAAGATAGTGGTGATACATCTCCCAGTCGCGAGTGCAAATTCAGGGTAGCATTGACGTTCTACAAGTAATTACGATGTCGTTAAGTGCATTATTTGTAATTGACGTCTAATGTATGACCATCTATCAGTCTAGAATTCTATTCTGGGAAGTATGGTAGCGATCCATTCATGTTAATGAATATTTTTTAAAAAGATGTTTGACACCGTACATACGAGTAGATATCCTTTTCACAATAGTAATCGCAAAACCTGACATTGTCTTCAAGAACATAGATGATTATTTAATATAAAAGCCACTTCATGACAAAACGTCCCTTATCTTATGACCGATATATATTGGCTACGACGAAATGTGTTAAACTCGACTTCGAGTCAACGATCGAATCCGACTTAACTAAGTACAATTCAGGATAATTCAAGATATAAGAGTCACTGAAAGGCATGCCATAAAAAGACGTTTGTTTGTTCGGAAGCAATTCACAATCTCATCAAAACAAACAAAATTCTTCGTAGAAATATATTTCTTGAAAAAGGTTTTTAATGCTGAAATATCGGTATATAATGAATTTTCATTGTAGATTTATACTTACACGACTCCCTGTGAAATCAATTTACAATATTTACGTTGTCTAGTTACAATTTTCAAATTCTACAGACAATAATAATTAACAATAATGTAATGTGAAAACGTAATTTTAATGGTAATGAATGAGTTAGGGAGTACAGAGTCTAAACATTTTTATAAATTATAGTCAATTTCTGAGAAAAGGGGCACTTAATAATGAAATTCAAGATCACGAATTCTTTACCTTTTCCGAATGCTAGGATAATTATATAGTAATAAGTCAATTATTTCCACAAACAATTGCAAGCATACAATTAAGAATTTCTGCAGAAAAAGGAACTGTTTTCTTTGAAAGATGCTTTTATTATCGAGGTATTGCAACGACAAATATGAATAAATGAAAAACCTAGACAAACATTCATGGCGCTTGTTACTCTTCTTAAATATGTCAATTTTGTATACCGATGCGTTTAAATGTCATACCTGTGTTACCATAGATATCCCGATAAGAAATGAGACCGTACATATTACAGCTATCAGTATCTCACGCCTATAACCTTTACGGAATACTTTAGGAGCAAAGTCAACAATACACGTGATGACACCTTCCACACCAACAAACTGAAATAAAAAGCGATATCCCTAATTGCTTGTTTCATCAATGAGAAGGTTGACGACATCAACCAAAATGTTGTCACTTTAAGACAAAATAAACATATAACAAAAATGAAGATAATATTGAAGATGATAATAATGAAGATGATAATGAAGATAATAATGATGAAGATGATAATGATGATGATGAAGATGATAATGATGATGATGATGATAATGATGATGATGATGATTATGATGATGATGATAATGATGATGATAATGATGATGATAATGATGATGATAATGATGATGATGGTGATGCTAATGATGATGATGATAATGATGATGATAATGATGATGATAATGATGATAATGATGATAATGATGATGATAATGATGATGATAATGATGATGATAATGGTGATGCTTATGATGATGATGATGATGATAATGATGATGATGATGATGATGATGATGATAATTGCAAGAACTATAGGAAATCATCTCGAGATTGACGAAAGGAAGGGATGAGAAGGGAAACATAAATAAATCTTGTCATGAGTTAGATTGGACAGTTATTGTGATTACTTTTACCGCTGGGATTTAACGTCGGACCAGCACACAGGTTCATTTGGCTTTGGCTTCGAATTGCCTTTCAACCTTTAACGTCTGAGAATGACCTTCTGTGTACACCTGGATAAAAGCATCGACTTCTGAAAGCTAGTTTGACACCACCCCTACCAGTGATGACTTTCTTATTCCGAGCATTATATACAGCTTGATGAACTAATAGTTACTAGACAGGAAACATACTTTCACGAACGCGGCGGAAGCTGTTCTTGCAGTGAAGCAAGTAAGTACTTGTTGGTGGCCAGGAAGAACAGACAGAACAAAATCAAACTATACGAATGGATATGATTTCGCTGCCACAAAGTTATTAAATACTAGAAAATTGAACAAACCTGACTATCAAGTCCAAGAAGTATAATCATCAGAAAAAACACGGCTGACCAAAATGGAGCCAAAGGCATCTGTGCTACAGCTTCTGGGTACGCAATAAAAGCCAATCCGGGTCCTGCAAGACATATAATTTGTGCATTAAAAGTGTACAATTCAATAAAATGATTCACACATCATTTTATAGATAGTTAGATACTTGATATATGAAATATTATTCAGTCATCATTTATGATAACTACATGTATATCATTTTAACTAAAAAAGACGGGTCTGAGACTCACTCATCATTGTATCCATTGACTCGAAAGTATAGGGTTCCGAATAGCAGCAACAACAAACAGCTTTAGGAGGACAATAAAGAATATGCCAGTCAATGTTTCAAAGCCTACTACTAGTATTTTATGTACGAACGGGACTTTCTGAAAGTTAAACGTTTTGAATTTATTGTGTCAACACATACGCAATTACTTTCGGCCATGCTTGGACGATAGAGAGGCCGTCGCTTAACGGGATGACAAATGTTACAAACGCATTCCTGGGATAGACGAATCAGGGACCAATAGTCTAAGGGGGGTAGTTAGCTTTTATTATTTCCTTTGCCTTAGTCGCGCCATCACATAGAACGAAAGAGTTCGTGAGATGATCGAAATTATATTTTGTATATTGTTTTTACTTTGACATCATTTTCTTAGTGTACGTCAATGTGCCAGAAGCTTTGTTGCAAGATTACCATGTAGCATTTTAATGTAGTATGTCTATTAATACAATTTTTGACATATCTGTTCATTTCTACTCGTAAATGTTAATATTATAAAAATAGTATTGACAAGTTATCGTTTACTTATTTCATTGATAGTAATTCTAGTCATTTCAATTTATTTAACGATATATTTTGAAAATGATGCAATAGTAAATGCATACTTGAATAAACAAAAAATATCAATTTCTGAAGATATTGCACGGCTACCTATATTTTTGTTGTCAAATTAGACTGATACTAGTATGTTTGCATTAATTCCACCTGAGTTCTTTTTAAAATGGATTGTTTTATAACTTGGAAAAATGGACTACTCCCGCGTTCTATACATAGCGTGACGTCACTACGTTTGTCAGTGCATAGCGCTACCGTAGTGTACACATTGCTACTCCCGTAGATTCAAATCAATTATTCAAAAGATAAAAGTTTTATCCCATCAAATCAACAGTAGTATCAAAACTATAAATAATTCACTAAAAGCAAAGCAGAATCCCAATAAGATATTTTTCTGCTGGTTTCATGTCCCCCCCCCCACTAAAATATGATAGTCACGTGGTCTTCAACTATTTCCTAAAAACGTTACATGTATTTAATATCAGTGCTGAAGTTGGAAACATTTTCAGGATGAATTATACTTATGAGTATTAGATTATTATAGCTGTTTGCGAGTATATAATGTAGTGTCTATTACTAGTTTGGCTAATCCTGGCCATTTGATTGGCTAATGGCGATGACTGAATCTATTAATAGTTGACAGGTAAGTAAATCATGAAGGCATTGCCTAGATAAATTGTTGTGTGGCTATTCAAGTGGCTACATAAGTTCAATGTGGTTGTGTGACAGTGCTCAGATTTATGATGAATTCGTTACCATTTAGGGTTGATTCTATTTAATTGATGTAGGGTATGATATTACCATGTGTTGTGAACTATATATATGAATTCATTCATTTGTCAAATACTCATTGTTGTCATTATAATGTGTAGTACTCATATCATATAAATATTGTATACTCTCCTTAATGGAGGTTTGAATAAAATAATGAAAAAGCAACTTCATACAAAAAACATAAAGCAATATGTTTCTTGTAATTTGTCTACCTATAACGTTTTGTTATAGTTTTTCTTGTTCAGGATAAATGCATTAATATGTGGAATTTATATTCATGATACGTAATAAATGTTATGATACAATAATTGTGATGCAAGAATGATGTATAATGAGCAAACATAGTAAAACACAAATGTATGATATACGTTTGTGTATCAACACAATAAAGTATGCACTGATATGCACACCTCCGTTCTTCTACACCGCTGATGAAATAACCCGCGTGTCGATTCTTGGTTCGCATACACCTATCTAACATCTAAATCAATTGTTTAAAGCGAAGAAAGATTAAATTATAATTATGATTAAATTCTGGTTTTATTTCTGAGGATACGGACTAGATCAGACAACTCAAGATGACGCCTCGGTCGACATTACTTGTCTCGGTTAATGACGAATTATTGTCGTTAACGAATTAAATGGTATCACATCGTACCAACACAATGTACAGCACGTTAAAGATGGTCAACGTTGATAAAGTCGACAAAGGCATACAGTATATGGCAATAAATCACCATTTTGCGCGTTCGGTTAAATTATCTTGTTGGTTGGTGTGAAAGTATGATATTTAATCTTTGTAAATAACTTAAAATATCATTTTACGTTTTTAGCGTACTAAGGCAAATTTTAAGATACCTTAATGTATTAGGATCTTAACTCCCAAAATTGTTTATCTCAATATAGGGCGGACAGATTTTGAGAATATTTATTATTTGTGTAGGTTTCCATGATAGAAAACGCTTTTAAAAAACAATGCCATTCGTGGTAGTCATGTTCCCTTTAGAATCATATTGAAGTATATTAGAGTAACCTATTCATCAAGGATTATGGACAATAATATTAATTTCAATGAAAACTCATGGTAAACGTATGCAAATACACAATATAATTTGATATGGCTATATATTCAGGAGTACAAAAATAGTTCCATTATGACACATCATAAAATAACACGTGTAAACATATCTAACAAGATAAATAGTGTCTTTGCTAACTCAAATTGTTAAAATCAATTCAACAATTTACTCCTGTGAAGTCATAACCATAGTGTAGGAATTGCGAATCGGCTCATTTACATATTATATGCACGGCCGTGCCATACTGTTTTTAAGGCACGGTCAAAACCGCACGGGTATGTGATAAAGAAAAGTATAGGTTACAATGAACTATCTCAAGAACTTTAATATTGTTTTTTATTTTTCAATAAGTACAAAAACTCTAACAATTTTTAAAAAAACTCTTTAAATGTATTATAGTATCAGAGGTAACTATCAAAGAAAAATGGCACACATTTTGTGTAGATAAAAGATAAAATACTAAAATCATAACTACATCAATTGATTTTATTGGCAAAAATAAGACAAATTGAAACACAAAATACGTTTCTGCTTTATTATCTGCCCGTGAAAGAGGGCAAATTGGGCTTAGAATGTTTAATTATAATGGAAATGAAATTAATCTAGTTCGAATATATGGATTTTAGTAGTAATAACGAAATGTTATAGGTAGACGAATTACAAGAAGCATTGGTTTACGTTTTTTGTATGAAGCTGCTTTTTTCATAAAGGATATTGACCATCTACTTTATTCATTCCTCCATTATGGAGAGTATAACATATTTGAAAGTTATAGATAATACACATATTTTGACAATCATGAGTATTTGACAAATGAATACATTCATGTATATAGTTCACATGTACATGGTATTACCATACCATACATCAATGGAATAAAGTACACCCTAAATACTACCAAATCCACCATAGTCTGATATGACTTATCTTTTGAATCGTATATTATGTGTCTATAAATTGTTTAATTTTCAATTATCACAAAAATTATGGATTTATATCTTTACAATCAATTTTAACAATGTATGTATGTATATTTATAACAATTGCCTTCTCCGCAACACAGATATAGTTTGTATATTATGTATATATGTATATATGTATATATGTGCATGTACAATTGTTTTTTGTTGTGTTCATACGTGTAAATGTCCTCATGGGCCGCAAGGCTTAATGGATTTACTGAAATAAACATATGATACAATCACATTAAACTTACATCTAATGTTGTTTCCGATATAATGCCACGTTTAAATCATAGAACGATGCCTACATTACTTACTTACGTTCAGTCAAACATGACACGTAACGCGACGAATAGCCAGTCCAATGATTGACCAATCAAAAATGACCGAAATCACCATTAGCCAATCAAATGGCCAGGATTAGCCAAAATAGTAATAAACACTACAGTTAGTACTCGCAAACAGCTATTATAAACAAATACTAGTAAGTATAATTCGTCTAGAAATAATGAGAGGGCTCTAACATATGGTCGGGAGTATACACAGCTGTGTTTGAATCAAGCACTGCATTTTTATGTATATACGTACTTAAACTTAATCGTATTATAAACTTGTCTGTGATATCATGGTAAATGAACAAGGGTTCCGTGTGTTAACAAAGAATACAATCGTAAACCTATTCGACTTATGTTAATGCTACCTCTGTTACATGCCAATGTTAGAGATTTCAAATCATTGCCCTCTGATGCCAAACAGATGTCAAAAACACATAACCTGCAATATCGTTATTTTTACGATTATTTATCATACTAATAGCTTATCTGTGTAACTCACACAATATGTTCTGTATAGAGTTTTTATTGCCCCAGGAGGCGTACTGATCTCTCATTTTGAGTTTCTGGAGCACTTGTGCTCAGATTTATTTGTATTACTATCAAACCTGTAAACAAAGGCCAACATTTGGAAAGACAAATGAGGCCTTTATTGACAGATAAACTTTACTAAGAGGTTATTGTGTTCTTAATAATCGATTGCGGGTTTTAAAATGATCGCCTGTATTCACAGGGTGGCATTTATTCGGAGTTGGCCGCTAACACAGGTTTGACTGGACTTGCATGTACAGTATGATATGTAACACATTTAAACGTTTTAATGACTGAATTTGAATCCAAGTAGTCATAGAGTTCTTTTTTATTAAATATAAACAGCACGGGCGGTTCATTATCATTATTATCACCTCGAGGTTTTTGTATACTGAGCTCTGCGGTTTTATGGTTTAATGTCTGGTGATTATTGGGAAGGTCTGGGAAGTTTTGTATGATGTTATTTCTGGGTGTATTTTTCTTATCTATATTCTAAATACATGATTAGTATTGCACAAAGAATCCTGTGAAAGACGAAATATGGCCTTTGTTGACAGGTGGCCTTTATTTGGAGGTCATTTTGTTCTGAATAATCAACAACGGTTTTTAAAAGAAAAGCCTTTATTCACAGGGTGGCATTTATTCGGAGGGGACCGCCAGCACAGATTTTATGGTACATCTTATTTAGCTAAGCTGAATTATTGACAAAGAAACGCGTGTAAGAAATACCTGATTCTGCCACTTCTGCTATGGATACATTTTGTTTATGTGCCATAAATCCTAGAACGGAGAAAATGACAAATCCTGCCATGATACTCGTAACACTGTTCATACACGCAAACAGGAAACAATCCCTGAAAATACACAATAAACCCTCTGTTAATTACTGATTCAATATAAAGACCATTTGCCGATAGCTAAACTAGGCTGTCACTTGTTCGGTGCGCATGAATTTTGATGCGGTTCCATGTAGCTGCGCAAGAATATATAAGTGCAGCCCTCTTGAATACTTTCAGTACTTTGATTTACACCGTTTTTCTTTAATTGCTAACATGGTCTCTCAATTCAGACGTGTTACTGATATCGAGGTTGCTCTATATTCAATAAACGATCTCTTTGGGAAATACATTATAGCGTTGTTATATACACCTGACTAGGTACGCAAACTGTTCAATGTCAAGTTTGGTTTGGTTTCTTCAGGCACTATTTGTACATGTACTTGTGGTTAGTGCGCTGGATTTGTAACCAGTCGAATCGAGTTTGTTTGATGTTCAAACCCTTCTATGACAACTTGAAAATATTGTCGATTTTTCTCCACATGTGGAGAAGTTACCGGTTCCTAATGGAAGGGTAAGTGAGTACTGCTAAGATTATAGTCCAGGGAAAGACTTTAGGTAAATAGGCAGCCGTGAATAAGAAAACATGTTGAACAAGAGTGCCAGGTCACAAAATACGGCCGTCAAGGGCCATAACTCAGATGTGCATGGGCCGATTGGGCTGGTTATCGAACTTGGTTGAGATTTCATCGCCATATAAACATTTCCATGAAGTTTGGTGAGGATCCGAATAAAACTGTTTGAGTTAGAGAGCGGACACCGTTGTGGACGCCGCCTGCCGTGGGTGTTCCCATAATACGACCCTGTAAAAATGGCGTAAAACCCAACTAACTAACTAATTATATGTATATACATTCCTACCTGTATGAATGATGGTTGAATTTATTGTAACTTCCCAAAGCAATGAGGGTCCCTTGCGACAAAGAGTAGGAATAGAACACCTGGTTTCCGGCATCAGCCCATACCTATATAATCGAAATCATCAAAACAGCATGATTACATTTATAATGATATTACTGAGTAGGTAAATAACGACCGGTGCTTGCAGACTACAATAAGAACTTCGGTCACATTTTGTCTAGTATATATATAAGGCAACTAAGATCTCAGAATAATACTCAGTTTGAAAACTCAGAATGGTAGCTTTTGGTCTACATCTCACAGTAAAAAGGCTTATCAAAATACAGTGCAACCTCTCCAAAGCAACCCCCCTTTGGAGTTACAGTACTTAACACAAGTATGTTGTTCTTGGGAGGCTGTAGCTCTAGAGAGGTTATAATATTTAGTAGATGGAGAATGTGACAAACATAGCCAAACTGAACTATTAATCGTAAAGCAACTGTCTCTATATGTGTCTCTAAATAATACGATTGCACGTGCACAATCTACTTGGGTCCAATTAGGTGTATAATAATGTTTCTCAATATCCTAGAATCTCTTATTACTTAAGGTATTCGGATCCTAATACTGTACTGTATTTTTCTGAGATATTTGCTCATTGCTACCCACACACATTAATATGTATTACAATAACAGTATTGCCCAATCATCATTATTTCTTTGATTGTTACCTCAGATACATTTGATTCAGTTTTACGACACACTTTAAAACTTTTGTAAGAGTTGTTGCCCTTGAATAAAACTTGAAACATAGCAATTTCAAAAGACATTGCACGGTGACGTATATATCTTTCTTTATTAAATTTGATCGATACTGTGTTTTTACTTTTTTTCCTGTTACATGAATTCACAGTATGTTTTTATATACATTGATATATAAATATATAAGATGACCATGCTCATGTAAACAATGAATGATAAATTATCGCGCAACAAACCTGCAGTTCCAACAGCTTTGAAAAGTCCGGTATAAGATAAAATTTGATACCATCTATGGCGCCATCTAGTGTTGCTCCACGAATTAGTAAAATTATCATTAACACATAGGGGCTGGTGACTGTGAAATACATAACCTAAAGAATAAATAGAGCAATGTCAATAAAATAAGAAACATCTTAACAGGAACAGACCTCATTTTATGCCATGTGTGGGTCCGGTATTCTCCCCCGTTTCCCAAGTAGAAAAGTATACAAATTCCCCCACTGAGAGAAAAAAATCCTAATAATTAGAAAAATCGTTCAGTATGCTACCTTAAGAAAGTATGTTTTAAAACCTTCCAAAATCCCTAAATTCAGAATTTCACAACGCAAATTGCCCCCATCAAAGGGAACCCGAATCCTGTTCCCAAAAAAATATAAAGGGCTGAAGAAATACGTCAACATCCAAGACGAGATTAGAATAAGTTTGTTAGTCTAATGTATTTATATTTTTCAATGAAACTCGTTTACTTAATATGTGATAATTTCACAAATGTATGACTGTCATTATTTTTCAAATTGTTAGCTCAATTTGAAGTGTTCAGATGCTTACGGATGTAGCGGTGTGCTAATTAAGTGGGATATTCAACAGCTTGATTAGCTCAGTTGGTAGAGCGTCTGGCTTGTAAACAGGAGGTCGTGGGTTCGAGCCCCACATCGGGAACATTATTGTCCTCCTCCGATTACACGGGGCTAAAGGCATCATTGCATATGTCCGTAAGCGAACTTGTTCGTCGTAAATTACGGATTTAACCATTTTATATTTGAAGAAATATGTGTTAACAAGCGATTTTACAGTGATTCAGTTCAAATTTGTTTATTCAAATTGAGTAACATGAAAGTCTCTACCTTTCCTGACCCCTTTATCCCCTTCCAGATACAAAAATACACCACAATCCATGCTAGCAACAGACACAAGCAGAGGTCCCATTTGACAGTTCCAGGTTCATGAACACCGGAGGAAATGTCAAGCACTTTTCTCCTAAAATGACAACAAAATGTAAGAATACGCGAGACACTATTTCCGCTTTATTTAAATCACAAATGAACTATTTAAGGAATGACAAAATACACGGTGTAAAATTAAATGTCGAGTCATTGTCTGAACTTTTTAGAAAACATAAAATTGCAATGAAAACGTCTTTTAGTTTTGATATGAATTTCCCACTACCACAGGCATAACAACAATTGTAACATAACTTGACGATGTTGGTACAAATACATTCATTCATTCATTCGCGTGAGCGAAATGTTTTCTACTGTTAGAATTTATTGTTCATTGCCTTGACAAATGTCGTATCATGTTCTTTATTAATATGTATTTTCATATAACAATGCATTACTTACTCCCAGAATTCAGTAATTGGATCGGTCAATAGCTTTTTAGACAGCGTACCACCGGAAGTGGAATTCATTAAAACTAAACCACTTGTTGACATTCCGTCTGTTGTATTTCCGGTCGAGGAACTGTTCGTGCCTGATGTATTCGTCACTAAGGACGTGATGGATCCAGTTGTACACTGGGGCGTATTCCATTCATTCTCGCAGTGAGACCAAGGCAATCGTGACGTCATCGACGCGAAGAAGTAATAAAAAGCCCAACTTAAGAGCACGTTGTAGTCGCAGTTAACGAGGAAAATGATGATTGCAGATGCTATACCAATACCTGTATATTTGTTGAAGAAAATCTCTACATAGAATCATGTGACATAAATACAAATACAGTCAAGCCTTACTAATCCGAACGTTTCTAAACCGACTTTCCCTCTAAACCGAACTCGTCAGCTGGTTACGGTAGTCTCGACATAATATTATATGTATTTAATATTAAAACAACTTTATAATCCGAAACCCTTTCTCATCCGAAAACCTCTCCATACCGATCGTTTTACCAGCCCGAGCTAGTTTGGATTAGAAAGGTTCTACTGTAAATTGTCAGACATATATCTGCTTTAATTCTGAGGTCATTTTTGGGTCCTGGTACATTGATTAAAATGCACACTTGGTCAACACAGCTGCATCCTTTTGAAAATTTTGCACAAAAACTGGCCATTTATGTATGATACTCTATAATCTTAAGTATGTGAAATGATTGCTTATTAAAGTGGGGTTTTATTTTAAAGATTCGATTGTACCTTAAAACTAATCTGATCTAATCTTTGATATGCTGAAAAGTTGACTGAAATCAAGATGATCAGAAAATTGCCCAGCAGAACGAAATATATAAGTTACAATATATAAATGTTTAAGTGGTTTGACCTTTTTATAATCCGGGTTTAATGATATCAATTGAACGACATCCTGCGTAGAATAGCGCATCATATCTAACAATCAAATTAAAGTTTGACCGAGGATAGATAAATTTCTATTAGATTACAATCATGCTTCTACTGATTACATTTTCGCGGTGGTAAATGTGATTTTCACACACTTACTGCTACAGTGAAAAGTTTTGAAGTATTTGTTCAGAACACAATTTACTCGTTGTACTCGTATAGGTTTTGTGTCAGTTCGTTAAGATGAATGTTAAAGAAAGTTGATGTATATATTTGTTGATGGTTTAAAACTATTTAAATTCAAAGAAGGAGTTGCCCTGCATGTTCTTGCTCAGGGAAGCAAAGATCCACCTGAATGAAAACTAGGATTGATATATTTGACAATAGTCCTAAGATTGGTATATTTGACAATAGTCCTAAGATTGACATATTTGACAATAGTCCTAAGATTGATATATTTGACAATAGTCCTAAGATTGATATGTTTGACAACAGTCCTAAGATTGATATGTTTGACAATAGTTCTAAGATTAATATATTTGACAATGGTCCTAAGATTGATATGGTTGACAATATTCCTAAGATTGATATGTTTGACAATGGTCCTTAGATTTATATGTTTGACAATGGTCCTAAGATTGATATGTTTGACAATAGTCCTAAGATTGATATGTTTGACAATAGTCTTAAGATTAATATATTTGACAATGGTCCTAAGATTGATATATTTGACAACAGTCCTAAGATTGATATATTTGACAATAGTCCTAAGATTAATATATTTGACAATGGTCCTAAGATTGATATATTTGACAATAGTCCTAAGATTGATATGTTTGACAATAGTCCTAAGATTAATATATTTGACAATGGTCCTAAGATTAATATATTTGACTATGGTCCTTAGATTGATATGTTTGACAATAGTCCTAAGATTGATATGTTTGACAATAGTCCTAAGATTAATACATTTGACTATGATCCTAAGATTAATATATTTGACAATAGTCCTAAGATTGATATATTTGACAATGGTCCTAAGATTGATATATTTGACAATAGTCCTAAGATTAATATATTTGACTATGGTCCTTAGATTGATATGTTTGACAATAGTCCTAAGATTGATATGTTTGACAATAGTCCTAAGATTAATACATTTGACTATGATCCTAAGATTGATATGTTTGACAATAGTCCTAAGATTAATATATTTGACTATGGTCCTTAGATTGATATGTTTGACAATAGTCCTAAGATTGATATGTTTGACAATAGTCCTAAGATTGATATGTTTGACAATAGTCCTAAGATTGATATATTTGACAATGGTCCTAAGATTGATATATTTGACAATAGTCCTAAGATTGATATATTTGACAATAGTCCTAAGATTGATATGTTTGACAATGATCTTAAGATTGACATTTATTATACATGCATTTAACAATTGATATGTTTACTAATAGTCTTAAGACTGATATAATTGGCAATAGTCCTAAGATTGGTATGTTAGAGAAAGCTCCTTACCTTGAAACAGGGGACAGATCTTCCATGCCCCAACACCTCCTTCAGACATGAATTGACCAAGTGCCACTTCCAAGAAAAACGTAGGAATTCCTCCAATTACACAACATATGAAATAGGGTAGAAGGAAGGCTCCTGTAAAGAATATGGAAGACGGGGTACATTAATTGACAACCTCGGATTCTTACGCCAGGTCTTCTTAATTCGCCCTGCGTCTTGTACAGTCTCAAGTTTTGTTTCACCAGAGTATGTGATCTATGACGCTATGATGACATAAGCATACAATAATAGTTCCGTTGTGAGATCTACATGTATTAGTTACAGTTTGTCCTAATTTCTCGTCCAATGAAATGTCCGCATTTCATTTGAAATTTGAAAAATATATCGCATAAAATGTGCCGAAACCCTGATATGGAGAAAATAAGTGCTACGTGACCAAACTCTGAATAGGGCGGTGCAAATTGCATCAGTTTTATTACGTCATCCTTAACCGTGCAATAAAGTAGGCGGAGTTTAAACTGCTCATAGATTCGGTAGCGTTTGTTGAACCAGGTCGTATAGCATACGAATTTTCTATGGTTTTCGTTATTTTTGTTGGATGTAATGCCCGTTTACAACAGAATTTCACTTACCAGCGTTCCTTCATTGGTACGAATAGTACCAGGTTTCATGGTTATAAAATTGTTTCTATCAAATTGCACAGCTTGTCTTTTTATATTTCTATGATAACTCACAAGTACATGTAGATACATGAATCTTACATCATCATAATCAACCTGAATATGCATTTTATATTCAACAGTAATACGTTGAGAATGGAATGGATTTTTAGCTCAGAGATCAATTGTAAGTCGTATGTAACATCTGGGCCGGTACAAAATACCACACTTGCAAGGTTTTCCGCTCTAAGCCGGACTCGAACTTAAACATGTGCAAGAATCCAAGAAGTTTGGCAAGAAACGGAACAGTCGAAAACTGTAAAAAACGGTGCATATGTCTATTGGTCCAAATTGAAAGAATGGACAAATAGTTCGAAACATTGAAATCATGCGCATTTCTGGGTATTGATAGTTTATATAATAACTAAGACAATACCAGTTTATCAAGAATAAAACAATCGTAGATCTAGAATTCGTCGAAAGCTAAGTGAAAATCCATTGTTACAGTTAAATGTTGGCTCTTATTAACGCATATAAACATGATAAAGCACACTGAATGCTTTCCTTTTAATTCCCCCCTGAATTGAGGTACTTTGTGGGCGGTGTCAAATTACATTTATAGTGATGATTGACAGTTTTTGTCGAGACAAAACATGCGTACGTGACAGAAATTAGGACAAACTGTAAATCAGTTATCGTTCATATTTTGAATCATCACTACAGATGTGATTTGGCACCGCCCACAAAGTACCTCAGTCATATATTATCATTCAGAGGGAAATTAAAATGAAAGCGGGTGCATTCAGTGTGCTTTTGTTTATAAAACTGAAAAATTACCCGTAACAATGGATTTTCACTTAGCTTACAACGAATTCTAGATCTGATGACAGAAACTGGTATTTTCTTAGTTATTATTTATTATACAATCAATACCCATCAATCATTTTTGTCGAGCCCGCCTGCGGTGAGCTCGACATAGTCGCCACAATGGCGGTTGCGTGTCTGTACGTTAGTTAGTTAGTGAGTGAGTGAGTGAGTGAGTTAGTTAGTGCGTCCGTCCGGATCCTTGTCCGGGCTATATCTCCCTTATGCATTGACACTTTTTAAAATAACTTGGCATAATTGTTAAACACCATGAGACGGTGTGCAGTGCGCAAAATCCAGGTCTCTATCTCAAAGGTCACACTTAGAGGTCAAACGTCGAAAATGAGCATTATAGACCTTGTCCGGGCTGTATCTCCCTTATTCATGGAAACTTTTTAAGATAACTTGGCATTATTGTTAAACACCATGAGACGATGTGCAGTGCACAAAATCCAGGTCTCTAGCTCAAAGGTCAAGGTCACACTTAGAGGTCAAACATCAAAAATGAGCATTATACACCTTGTCAGGGCTGTATCTCCCTTATGCATAAAACCTTTTTTAAGATAACTTGGCATAATTGTTAAACACCATGAGGCGGTGTGCAGTGCGTAAGATCCAGATCTCTAGCGTAAAGGTCAAGGTCACACTTAGAGGTCAAACATAAAAAATAATCGTTATACACCTTGTCAGGGCTGTGTCTCCCTTATGCATAGAATTATTTAAAAATGACTTGCTATAATACAATGCGACCATGTGTCTTGGGCAACACCCAGATTTTTATAGGTCAAAGGTCAAGATTACACATTCGGTCAAATATATTTTCCTTGTCTGGGCTTTAACTTCTGTTTGCATTCAAGGATTTTTAAATAAATTGGTATAAAAGTTTACTTCAATGAAATAATGTGTCATGAATATCACCCATACTTGTAGTTCAAAGGTCAAGATCACAAGCTGGCTAAACAGGGGCTCGACATGTTGCCCTTGGGCTTCTAGTTTAATGTTTCTTTCTGTTCGACCGTTCTTTCAGGCCTAGGCATCTTTATTTACAGTTTTCGACCGTTCTGTTTCGCGAAATAATTATCAATTACAGCAGAAAACCCTGCGTTTTCTGAGTACTTAAAGCAAACTTTTCGTTTTACCATGAACAGTTCAAGACTGACATACTAGGCTATACGTGACCTACGGGTATTGCGCTTGTAAAACACGGCATCTCACCCCTGTAAGTTCGAGTCCGGCTTGGATATGAAATCCTTGCAAGTGAGATAATAGGCAGTCGCTTTCGGAGTCGATCGCAGAGCTCAAATCCCAATTCCGTTCTCAAAGTATTACAGTTAAATATAAGAAGCTGATTATTAATTTACAAAATGCATATTCGTGTTGGTTATGGTGTAATATGAGTAATATCTGATCATAATTAACTTAGAAACACCAGAAGTCAAGCTATGATTTTTTAATTTTATAACCACGGGGCCTGTTACTACCAAGGAACGATGGTAAGATGAACTGCCCGCTTGTATTTGACTGAAATGCTGTTTTAAACGGGCGCCAAACCCAAAAGAAATAACAAAAAAACATGGAAAATTCATTCAGTATGACGCAATCTCTTACAAAGTCTAAGGTTAATTTAAACTCCGCCTATTTTATCGAGCACCGTGCCAATGCGATTAAAATGATGACGTATTTTGCACCGCCCTAATCAGCGTATGGTCACGTAGTGCACAAACTTGACTTATTTTCTCCATATCAGGTTGCTGGCACATTTAATGCGATATATTTTTCTAATTTCAAATGAAATAAGGGAATTTCATTGGACAAGAAATTAGGACAAACTGTAAAACGTAATACAAGCTATTATCGTAGAGTATTTTATAATGCATTGGTTTTGCAGTAACACTTTTTATGCAATACTGACTTAAGATCACCCACCCATTTGATACATTTTATGCTTATAACAATGCATATAGAATATAAACAACAGGGCCATGTCGCCTATTAACCCAGATACATCATCATATAAAACATATGGGTACTCTCCTAGAGACTGTGTTTTTGCGTCCTTTGTTGATTATGTGGTCCTGTCCGTTGGGTGGGTCTTGGGTTTCGGAAAATACGGAAGGTATTTCTTGGGGGGGGGGATTGTGGAATTGTTTGCATGTGTTAGATAACTAAGAATCCGATAATATGAATGATTTGCCATATTTATGCATACAAATGCAAATTATGCATAAAGTAGTTCATTTCCCATGATGTAAGAAGATTAAAGTAAATTGAGAATAGTAATAAAAATATGGGAATATGTAAATTTCACAAATAATTGTATTGACTTAAGAATTGAATATTAAGTAAATGTTGAGATACCTCCGCCATTCCTGTAACACAGAAAAGGGAATTTCCAGACATTGCCTAATCCAATAGAGAACCCACAGCAAGCAATAAGAAAGTCGATCTTTCTGGACCATGTCTCTCTTTTCTTTATGTTGCCTCCATCTTCCGAGGACTGGGTTCCTACAAAACTTTCCATCTCGACCTCTTCGCCAACACTTTCTGAAAACAGACATTCCGTGTTATAGGATAAAAGAAATGTTGTATATTAACCAGTCTGACTGAACATGATCTCGTAGTCTGATTCATAACAACGTACCTTTGAAGGCACACATCTTCATGTGCAAAAGAAATCAAAGTCCTGAAAAAACCCAATGACATAAACTTAATACACTTGCATTGGAACGGGAACTAGTTTGATAATTGCATAGTAAATGTCGAACAATGTAGTACTTCAAGGTCCGCATACAAATTCAAGCGCGCCGAGCGAGTGATAGCTGGGGAAACTATCGTCCAGTTTCCAAAAGAGTGAACAGATGGTTTTAATTAATGTAAAATATTTAAAACTATTTCCGTTTAAAAGTTTAACGATTTTACATTTTTTAACGTCCGTACACATTAATCAAAAATATAAACGTATTTGATTAAAAGTCTAAACATGTAACCTGTGCCGTTTTCGACTATACGTGTGCGAGGATTTGATTAGTGTGTGTTGATTCTTTTACATATATCTTGCATACATCTGGTACAATGAGTTCGGTTCATCATTTAAGACATATTGTATATTTCTCTATACTTTATCAATTAAAAACAATGGACCATACGCCTGCGCCAAATATTTACTATATTGCAATTTAAACATCAGTAGATACTTTATATCATCTATTAAGTTCTTTTGTTAATTGAAAACACGTCCCTCAAGCTTGATGTTAGCCATTATAATCATGGGGTAACAATCGGACATATTAGGCAGAACGATTGCCCATGTTTTATCGTTTAATGATTCTTATTATACCTCACTCCCGTTTCCAGTGTGAAGTCTCATGTACTTGAGCGGGCGTTATTTTTTTGTAACACATGGTAATAACACATGCGCGGAAATAGTGCGCGCGTACAGTTCAAACAGATTTTCGACCATAAATCATTTTTCCATTTATTTGACGAGTTGTTCGTAATAAAATCAGTTGAAGATTGTACATTCTGCTTAAAAATACGATAGTCTATGTAATGTCACTGATTATTAAAATGTTGTGACATCATATTTTTCTTTTATATTTCTATGAAATCTTCGGTACAGTAAAATAAATATCACATTTCTGAGAGGGCGTAATAAAAATCGGCGCTGCCTCAGTCAACATTATTTTTCTCGTGCTGACAATTTTGGATAACGCCCTCTCAGAAATGTGATATTTACGATTATAATACTTCGTATGCGAAAATAGTCCCCATGTATTTTTTTCGTCAATGAGTGGACGGATGTATTTATCCGTGCACATAAAATGCTCAGTTTTACAAAGTGACTTTGTGATTGAAGAATATGATATTGTGAGTGCTTGCAAAATAGAATTAGAAAATAAAATAAAAATATTAATTTGTTCGTAGATATATATAAGCCAGTCAACGTAATTATAAACTGATGACTGAATGAATAAGTGAACGAAAAAAACATTACATTTATATAAACTGAATAAAGTTAATGTTATCATCTCCATCTCGCATGTCACTAGCATGATTAGCTACACGTGGCTACATACGTCGTATCACTGTACTTTTGTGTTTTGTCATGAGTGTTTTTGTCTAGGGATCATAATTAATTAGCACATTCCAAGGTTAATACACGGCGTACTAGATTGCTTCGCAGAACATATTCCTATGTTATTAGTACTCGATTATTTTATTAGAGAACACAATAATGAGACTCGTAAATCAATTCATAGTGATTGTTTACCTGCGTCCTGAAATACACAACGACCATATGATCGTTAAACAATTGGAAAAACTTTGTATAATGTATTTACATTTAGTTTCGTTGGGCTGAATTTTATGTTTTTTTACTAACATGGCTATTTCGTGGGGACATAAAATCGTGGATTTTAATTTTTGAAAACAATTGCCTCATCTCTGCATTTATATTCGTGGGGAATTAATGTCATGGATGAACCGACCCACGAAAACACAAAATTGAATCCCCAACGAAAATGAATGATTCCAAAAGCTACTATCAAGCCTTTATCAAAATTTCTACTGTAGTTTATGTGTTGATCATTAGACCATTAACTCGAACACCTTTTTTAGTATCAAATGGAGTCTAAACCGCTCCTTTTCTGTTCAAGATTTGCAATGTGGGAGTCGACATACCATGGCCACATACTTATCTTTTTGACAAATACGATGACATGTTCATGCGAATAAAACCATGATGGATGTTAAACATGTATATGTATGTTAATGACTTTTGCTAAGACTAATGACATTCAAGGTAAATACAATTAAAACAGCCATTTATGACATTAAAATTAATTCGTGCCGTCTATCAAATATCAAAGTAACATTAAAAACATTAGACCCTGGCGTTGTAAAACACCCACTGTTTTTTTTTCAGCGTACACATGCAATTTGATACATAAAATGAAAGGTAAAACATCTTGTTGCTTCCTCACAGTTTACAAATTGCTTCTACTCACGTAGTAGATTCATACTATCTACATTTAGTAAAGGCCGATTAATAGGAACTAAATATATTTTATCACTTGCTAACGAATTGTTGTTTTTTCCTCTTGATACAATACGACTATATGCACATAATTATAAATGTGCGCAACATGACCATGAGCTGACGATGCACCATAAAACAACGTACATTAAACATAAAAAGACAGTTTTTAGGTAGCCCACCTATGTATTTGATCAATTATATTTCAATGTTTTGCAAAAATCTGTTTCTAGTCATGTATGTAGTATTGTGTTTCATTTTGGCAATATTCGTCATTTAGAAAATTAAAATGACATGTTCGCACTACTCTTGTTTTGTGATCGTTTATTATTGTAACACATATTAACGAACACCATGTTATAATAACCCATTACTTAGATGTGTGGTGTGGGAATCACAGGCTACCGGCATGTGATAACAGCAAAATAAAGTTTCAAAAAAAAATCGTGGTTAAATCGAAAGAAAATCAAATTTGTTATCACTCACGATCGACTAATCACTCCATTGATGGGTACCTAAGGCATTATTCATTATTTGACGATTCAAACTCTCTTTGGCAAAATGACTGTTAAAGGTGAAGGTTGCCACACCTCCGATTTTGACCAATCGTTGAGCCGAAACGGCACGAAAATGGTACGGCGTTTAAACTGTGCGATTATGGGCAGCTGAGAAGCGGAATCGACGAAAGCGTGGAATATTGAATCGTATCCATCAACTGAATGATTTGATTTTCTTTCGATTTACACCGGAGTGGGTATGAAATTCCGAAGGAATAAAGAAATTTACTCTGTAGCTAATGAAAAGAAACTTAGGTCACATCGATGCCTAGTGGTACTTTTTGTAAGTTGAAGGGCTTATTGCTCCAGTTCAGAGCAATGTCTGGATATAAGAGTGGATGGTGATTAAAGAGAAATTATTTCTGCGTCGAATAAGACCAGGCTTTTAAGAATCGGTTCAGAATTGTTACAACAGGATGAACATGACCGGTGTGATTTCTGAGCCCAGGAGTTCTATACCTTTACTCTATAGTATATATAAGGTGAAAAAAAAATTGAAACTTTATTTTGCTTTTATCACATGCCGGTAGCCTGTGGTGGGAATAGGAAGGGAAGATTCAAATATAGATCTTTGAATATATGCAAAACAGTTAGCACTACATGCATGTATAATTATACATTACATATAAAGGTGACGGTTTTGTTTATTATAGTTTCACCCCTATTGAAACGGCAAGCCAAGATGGCTTATGAGACACCTATCGTTTGTGCACAGAGTAACTCCCAAATCACTTCTCTTTCTCCAGGGCGCCTGCGTAAGATAGGCCTATGGTAACTTTCATTTGACTAACCTGTGGCTCACCAACCGACCATGACAGTTCTACTCAGTCTCCACTCGGTTCGAACCTTCGACACGTGGCGGACAACGTAACCACTCGGCCACGGTTGCGGTTCTACACTTGAACAAAATATATTATGGATATTCTAGATAAATGTTAAAAAGAAGATGTAGTAGATAGCGTATGTGAGAAAAAGAAATACAATTTAACCATAGTCCAATAATTGAACTGAAGAGAAAATTAAATTAGAGATACTGGACATCGTCACATTGTGAATAACAAATGCGAGTCACCAACGTGAAATATCATACGTCCCTTTAATGGTTATTTAGAAACGACGTGATTTAAACCTAAGGTGAAAAACTGTGTCTTTTTCCCCGACATTAGATTTATTTTATTTCAGTTTTTGAACCTAAATGGGCGACCTTTGCTTCGTTTGTCCACCTAAAGCTCATTAACATTTAAATAATGTATGCACGACTGACAGGAGTTTCACTAAGTGCTCCTTGGTTGTCAACCAAAATTAACATGTTCATCCCAATATAATTAATAACTTCCCTCTTAGGTGAAATATATTATACTAATATATGCTTTAAGTCAAATGGCCAAGTATGTTGTATGTTTTGTAAAGAGTCGCAGCTTGGTCTAGTAGTCAGTGCGCTGGATTAGTTACCCGGCGTTCCGGGTTCGATTTCGGGTCGCGGCAGGTCATACCATTGCATGAAGATTTGACATGGAGCAGGTACCTTATGGTAGGTTACGTTAGTACTGATAAAAATACAACACCGGGAAACTTGGGAATCGGCCGCCGTATATAACTGAAAAAAAGTTTTAACAAATAGCGTAAAAATGGTTACAGTCCAGCGTTATATATAAGTTTATAAATATAGCATATATATCTTGAAGGGCCTTTTCGGTCAAGTTGGGATGGTCGAGGAGTTACGGAGTCCCGAAGATAATCACAAGCCCCTAACAAATCCGGGATCTGACGAATTTGAGGAAATTGTCTAGCTAGCTTTCGGAAGGTGGGTGGTTCTAAGTTGTACACATTGGGTCTTACTCTACCGTCAACACTGGACAGTCTCCAGATAACCTGGCTGTTGATGCGAAGTTAACCACTAGTGCAAATTTAAGTAAAACTCCTTCAGATAAATCTTCCAGCTCATCCATCAGTGTTTTGTCTTCAGTTTTCAGAATTTTATTGTTAATTACATGTACATGTATATACATTATACGCTACTATTATTATTCACCAAATATCATGAATACACGTGCTCTGATCAAATTATCTGCATTAATGTAGCTAATAGTATAATAAGTTTTGGTTGTAAACTTTTTATCTGTAACAAGTATGAAGCAAACGTGAGGATAGCTCTAGGCGACGCAACACATGTAACTTGTATTGCTTCGATATTCCCCCACTTGATGATGATAGGTTTGTACTAAATTAATGTTGTTTCAAACCGAGGATTTTCCATAAAGTAATAAAGTTTCATCACTTTCATGACCTGGATCTACAAGGCGCTCATCATAGTCTCGATATGATCTACACTGATAACCGTAACGTACCTTCAACGTCCTTAAACTATTTCATTATTTGTCTAAATTGACGTGAAAAAGACTTGAACTTTATTCTTTGAATACTTGTTTTTGGAATAAACTGGTTATATCTACTTGCTGATCTGTTCAAGTTCCCCCTGCGCGTTGATATACTAAAACAGTGTAGATCCATTTCAATTCTGTATTGTGATAAAAACATGGCCTCCGGCCTATACAGTCAAGTGAACAATATACGCAGTGCTATTAAATGCATAGAAGTGTATTGTACACCGATATTTACGACAGAAATGCACTAGTGTAAGAAGTGCAAATGAAGGTGACTGCCCTGGAATGCTTTCTACAGGTACGCAATATACTAACCGACAAAACTTGCCATCTGTTGTAGTAAACTCCGGCGTAAGTTCATTCAGGTTACAACGGCAAGCTGTGATGTCAGGGCTGCCTCCAAAAATATTCTGTTTCAATGAGGTCAGCCCCCCCCCCCCCAAAAAGTATGTCCCTATAGCTATCGCATTTGTTGTTGATTACAGTGGGGGAAGCCGCCCCTACTATTGCCTATTTTAATAGTGAAAGCCTTTATTTCATGCGTATTAAATGTAAGACTGCCGTTCTGCTAAAATAAACCTTGATTATTAACCGTCCCAACAATATCAATAGACCCGCTTCCGTAGTCGAGTGGTCAAGGTCGCCGACTTCAAATCACTTTAACCTCTCACTGATAGACCGTCGTGGGTTCGAGTCCCGTACCGACCATGTATCTTTATGTGAAAAAGTAGGCAGTTGCTTATAGAGGATGGGAGTCTAGTACTGCCATGGTTCTTCCCAGAAACGGTGGTTACGTGAACTGTCCGCCTCATACGAATATGAGTCGTATAACTGACTTAAAACGAGGCGTAAAACTCGACAACGAACAAAAAAAATAATACCGGATCAATAAAGCAATAGACCCATTCTAATACGGACATATGCGAAGCAGGGGCCCCGAGTCAAACGGGTTTTCAATTACATTGTATTTTATATGATTTACTCTAATAAGAGTAAAACATGCTAGTTCATACATAGTTTATAACACATTAAGTCTGTGTATAATTTAGATGCGAAGTTACAATATCGACGAGTAAAGCGACATTGTTATTCATGATTTTTATATATTATTATCATACAATACCTATATAGTCAAACTTGTGTTAGGGGACACATCCGAATAAAGGTCACCCTGTGAGTAAGGGCAATTCTTTTTTTAAAAACATCTTTGAATAATTAGAACAAAATGATCTCTGAATAAAGGTCACCTGTCAATAAAGGCCACACTTTGTCTTTCCGAAGGGAGGTCTTTATTCACAGGTTTGACCGTATGTTTGTGTATTTTATTTGTGTTTAAAAGATAGAACAGAATCATTAAAAAAATGGAGAATGCTGATGTCTTGGTAAATGAATAGATGGACTACATGAATACACAATAAAATAATTGCTTCAAATTGTTTCTGACAACCAATCTCCGTTATTACCTAGAATTAAAACTTTTTTTATCTTAAGACAATTTTTTTTTAATATTTTGACGGTGTATATTACAATAAGATTCTTCCATGAAGTTTCTCTGGGTAAACACAGCGGGTAGGTTCCTGATAACTGGGGTGTTTATAAAACAGATTCCAGCGTGTTGAATCACTAATGAATACGATCGTACGTTGCGAAAACTTGATTCATCTACCCTACAGCTTTTTGCAATCATTTTGGCATTCTTTTTTACGAGTGTCAATATGTTTCTTCTCATCCAGGTAACACTTGCATTCGTGTTCAAGTGGTAATAAAAAAATGATAATCATTAACTTTGAAAAGATGCATACTAGAGTTACGGTAAGTTTACCTGAGATGATAAAAATAGGGCGAATCACTGTTCTATATACATATAGGTTTACCTATACCATGTGTTTTACATATTTTACCAAGACATATATTTGTTCGATAGAAAGCAAGTTTTTTTTTTGAGAACTCATATAACTTATCATACAAAAGATTCAACTCAGAAAAAAAATTTCATGATTGTTTTATGAGCTTGATTCTGAATATTAAAAGGCCATTGATTTACGCAAGACAAAGGCAGCAACTTGGATTGGGTTTTATTCAAGGTCTTATAATTGTTTCAGCCAGTTGAGATTGTTTCCTTGCACGAGTCATTGACCACCAAGCAAAAGATTCAGCTACTTGAAGCCATACACAACTAAGCTCATACGTTCGAACTTTATAAAGTTGAAGTGTAAGAACAATAATAATGGGTACGCATGCAATATATTCAGTCACATCAAATGAAGCCCAGACAAGCGACCCTCGATCAATGGACACGTGATTAACAGAGTTCGATTCAACGTCCCCGCTAAACAAATTGAACTATGCGGTCGGCTGAATGTTATGTCGAGGTACCCCCTAAATATCATGGCGTTTTACCTTTCCTAATGGTAAATCTGTCCCGGTCAAAAATATATTTTTAATGACAATATTAATAAAATGGCGTAATATCTAAAACCAGATTTACTTGCCACAACTTAGTTTTTTTTTCAATTTTAAAAGTCATGTTGTCCAGTTTCCAGAGTGCTGAAGACTAATCATGTACTTGTACTGACAAGGCCAGAACAATAGTGTTTAGCCGACAAACCCGAATTTAATTTTGGCCGACCCTTAAGCTTGTAACAGCACCAATCTCAGTACGAATGTATTGTAGGTCGAATCATATTTTAAAATTACAGTATGTATGTATAGAAGAAGAAATTTAAAAACATAATGAGAACTACCTACTGCATTTTTTGGTCAGATACCCGTCGGACCTCAATTTGTCCATGCCTAATGTAACAATCTAGTTATATATAAACTAATCATCACACAATTATGACCGAAATAATGATAAAAATGGATCCGGATAGAACTAAACCATCTAGGTTTTGTTTCTAAGAACATTATAAAATTAGAGCACACGCTTATTCTTCAAGATCTTAAAATATAGTAACTGCAGCGACAACACTAGGTTACTACGTATTATCAAGGACTTACATATGTATGGAAGGCAAACAGTTCATCGTACTTATTAATCAGCAAAAATATAAACACAGCCACGTGTTTACCACGTGTACGCATTTTTTTTAGATTAATGTTCAGGTTTGTCTGTTGAGCAATTATCACTTATTACCTTTTTTCCCTGTAGTACACTAGAAGAAACTTTAAAAGAGCGAAATGAAAATTCACCGGAATGTTTCACATTGATACAAAATAATGTAGAAAGTATGGCATTCCGTGTTGCGCAGAAACCTTAGTCCAAGACTAATATCTTAAAATACTCTATATGTATCACAATAAAAATAACACGTGTTACATTTCTTTATATTTGCCTTCCACGTCATCTATTTGTTTGCCTACTTTTTGATTGAACTACTGATATTGTCGGAATGTATTGTTACGAATTCCACTCATCATAAATTTGTTATCGAAATGACGCCGGAATGTTTATCGCACACATTTGTACGAATTCCGTGGGCTTTATTTGCTGTATTTTTGTGTAGCCACATTCGTGTAAATTTTGTTATAAGTGTATATTGACCATAGGCTTTAAGTCCAGCATCGGTGATGAAGGCTCATATTTTGACTTGTGTCACATCGTGCGTTCTGACCCCGTATCTGTCTCGAGAAAGACAAATCAAAAATTATTATTTCAGTGCCTTGAGAAAGTGTGTTTGTTTATTTAATGTTATCATGTAACAAGCATTCAGATTACAGGGTAAGTAACAATTATATATTATACTCCATGTGAACAAAACTGATAATCCATAATCCATTAATAAGAATGAAGGAGAAATGATATAAATTGGTGATATTGACTCGTAGTAACGTATTAAAAAGAGTTTGAGAAAGCGTATATAGTATATTTTAACTTGGAACTCCAAGAAATAATTGTCAACTTTTAAATATACAATAGAACCGTTCCTATACGATCTTGATCGGACTAACAAACATGTTCGGATCAGAGAGGTTTCGGATTACAATGTTTTTTTTGTTTTTTTTTATAGTTTTTTTTAGCATTATAGATGTATGATTAAAATGCCGGGACCAGCTGGTATGTTCGGTGTAGAGAGAATTGCGCCTTATAGAAAGGTTTGGTGTAGAGAGAATTGCGCCTTATAGAAAGGTTCGGTGTAGAGAGAATTGCGCCTTATGGAAAGGTTCGATGTAGAGAGAATTGCGCCTTATAGAAAGGTTCGGTGTAGAGAGAATTGCGCCTTATAGAAAGGTTCGGTGTAGAGAGAATTGCGCTTTATAGAAAGGTTCGGTGTAGAGAGAATTGCGCCTTATAGAAAGGTTCGATGTAGAGAGAATTGCGCCTTATAGAAAGGTTCGGTGTAGAGAGAATTACGCCTTATAGAAAGTTTCGGGTTAGGGGGGATTGGCTGTAAAACGAGTTTCACTTGTTTTAATTAAAATCGTGTAAAGCCAGTAAAGTGTAAATGTTTTGTACAGTTGAGCATGGTTATTATCAACTCAGAAGGAGCCGAATGATAACTTTATTACGTCATTATTACATTATATTTATTACACTAAAAAAAGCACGGTACGTGTATCCAAGGACACATACTAATACAAATTATTCATGCACTATATACGAGTTCATTGTAACAGTGGATGATTGTACGTAAACAGATATCGGTCACATTATAAAGGAAGTTCTAATAATATCACAAAACGGTTCGCGTTATAAGAAGCGGACACAAAGTTGTACCATAGAAACGTTAGTATATTCTCTGTGTTGTACTTCATATCAGAAAAAATATGCTGTTTTCATTAACACTCCAGTACCTGTTATACCAGCATAATAATGTTTAAGTGTTTTTGTCCATCATACACATAAGAAATTAATTACATATACTATGTATGTTATAACCGCTACGAAACTAAAGCAATGGAGGCTAGTATTATGCCAGAAAAATAGCAATTTGTTCCGGTTACCTGAAAGCCCCATTGTATGGTGACAATAACAAATGTCAAAAATTTAAAAACAAATAAGAAGGAAAAATGCTTAAAACATATATAAAAGAAGTTTTGCGACCAACTAACCTATACTATATTCTTGGTACTTGGAAACCGGTTATTTTTTCATGGCAGGATCTGAAAATACTTACTTTCAAGAAGTACGTAAAAATGTTTAACTAAACAATTTAACACCTATCGCCATAAGCAACCTCATTTTTGGACACACACATATATTATATAAAAACACATTTGATAAATGAGCTGTCATCACTGGCGTTCGAGACATAAAACATAAAAAAGTAACTGTACATTTAGATTACTTAAAGTCCTATAAGCTTATAAATTTATCGGTCGCAAAAGTTTCAGTTTATCCTTGAACAGAGGAATCCGGTGTGTTTTCCCTCCAGTACATACTTTACAGCAAGAAAAATTGTTTCCCAAAACACCATCGTATTTTTTCAATATCATGGAAAAAAATACTATTCATAGAACAGCTGTGTTTTACCGCAGTCATGTTATGCACACATCATAAAGTGACGTCACGCGCACTAGAAATTGCCAGTTTGCAAAAGCAAATGTCACAGCGAAATGAGTATTTTAAGAAGAAAAATGGCTCGTTTCGTCGTTGATTATTATCTTGGGATAATATCAGCCATTGCTTGTTTTTTGCATAGTTTTATGGCAAAAAGCTAATGGGACTTTAGCACCTTGAACGATGCTATATAGTCACCACACTAAGTCCAATAGACAGGAGTACGTGATTTGGACCATGGGTTCGGCCAACGCGTATACAACTGACACATTGTTGGCATTATAGCGTACCCCAATACAAATTTGAATACTATTATCGGGAAACCCATACGTCTCCGGGAGTCAGTAGATAAATAAGTTAGTTCATGCATTCTCTCGAAATGTCAATTTTACACGGGATATACGACATCGTATATTATACTGGAATGAATGTGTAGAATTATGTGAGAAGACTTCTGTTAGTGTCAGTTAACTATCACAATCCTTCTTCCTGTTACCCTTTTGCACAAAAAAACGTCATTATATTAAAACATTACTCTGTAAATTGAGGAACTATACACAAATGTCAACAATTAGGAAACATTAAAGCATATTTAGAAACAATAACACAGTACAACCTCTCTAAAGCAACACTCATTTGGAAGAAATGTTGTTGTGGAGAGGTTGTTGCTCTGGAGGGGTTAAATCAATACTAGGTAATTCGTGCAAAATAAAATAAAAATGTTGTTGTTGAAGAGAGGATGTTGCTCAAGTCAGGACCACTGTGGAGAGTTTGTACTGTATGCATTTAAAATCTAACCAATTTGGTTTCTTAAAAAAGTGATTATGTTCCAGTTTAAACATCAGGATATAGTCTTGTCTTGGATATCTTTATAAATGGACTATACTAGTAATACAATCATGCAAAATGTATATAAGGTCGACATCATTTATTCATTATACATACTACATTTGTATATGGATGACTTGTGAATACAATATAATAAATATTATTGGTTATTTTTCGCGGAGCTCTTGTGTTGATGTTACAATTAACTTTGCCATGCACCATTGATTTAGACAATTACAAGAAGTGTTTGTGAAACTGGATTGTATGACATTGACCTTTGACCTACTGAACTCAAAATCAGCAAAGGGGTCATCTACGGGTGATGAGCAATCTCCCAACCAAATCTGAGAAGCTTAGACCAAATGGTGCTCTAGTTTATTGCCCGGACAATGTTTGGTTACGGATGGAAAAGTCATAATGCTAGCAACCGATGGTATGTTCGCCAAATTATCAAATGAATATAATATAAGTACGGGAATTTCCTTGGTTTGTTTACTCTATGTCAGCAAGATCTTCACACATAGCTAAATTATTCGACAGCAGTTTAAAATTAACCTCAAAATAATAACAAATGACATGATTAGAACTGTTTGAAATTGTTTCATAACATCGAAATGACTGAACAAATGTCTGTTCATATTAAATATTATATTAATACCTCCTCGGGCAACGCAGTTTTCAGGCCATTATCAAAGATTCTAACTACAAACTTTCTTCACAACATCATATCAGACAGTTGTAAATCATTAGTGCGCTACATCATTTTAAATTACTTAAATGATTTCATACAAACATAAGGCAATTTACCAGTGAGTCGAGAGATTATATTTACAAATATAAGGCCCGAAGGATCAACTGGTGACATAGTGTGCTATCATTGTTTTTCATGAGAGAGATAATGTAATTCAAATTTGACCAACCTCTTAAATAAGTTAAACTATTGCAAATAGAACATATTAATTTGGTACCTACTTTATCATCAAACAGTGTTAACAAGTTAATTTTAGAAAATGCAAATGCGCATGTTTAAGATAAAAAATACATTTTCTCGAATAATTGTTAGCTACTTATGTAATCAATTTCAAATATAAACAACTGAAATACTAGACCAATTGACTGGTGTTAATTAATGCAATCCCTGGAAAAATAACAATTTCCTACACTTTACACGAAGATAATATAACGGTAATGTGTGTCTCGCAGAGTTTGATTCATGACAATGCTGAATGCAACAGCAATCGTGTACACAATTACAAATAAATGATCTATGTCACATGTAGTAATAAAACGAATACTAATTATTTTATCAACACAACACTTTTTATTTTTAAATCTGTATAAAATGGACAGATAACCCACGTGGTCGCCTATAGCATATGGCAGACCAATTCTACGTAACAATTTAATAGCACCACGTAATAATACAACATGCCCAAACAACCGAGTTATCTGATGATCCCTTTCAACAAAAGTTAAAGTTTTATTTCGAGGCACATAATTAAGCCTTGTTTCACTTATCTGAATAAATCGATCGATTCAGTACTCGCATTAGTTATAATGTACTTGTGTCCTTTTTTGTATAATTTTTCCAGTATGCCAGTCGGGGAAATACATAAACTTGTTAATCTTTGATAAGTATGATAATTCCGTTAGTCAAAATGAACTTGCAAGACAGAAAAAATGAACGATATCGAATCATTAATCGCAACATTTATAGTGGAATTACTGATATGTAACACAATGCGTTTTTGCGTCAATACCAATACGTCCTTGCTACTAAACGCATATTTTGAATATATCGTATAATAATACATAGAATTTAAAACAAACTTACTTTCTTTGCCTTCGTTATCCATTACACTAGTATATTAAATCCTTCAAACAACTCACAGACTTATTCATCCACTGTGCTTAAGTGTCCGTAACAGTTCTGGGGCAAGATTATTACACTCGCGTGGTGTATATAGACATTATCCTCTCCGCTTAATGCAAATTACTGTGTCTACTTTGTGACAATCGTATGCAACATTAGAGATGAGTTAGGTTAACGCGCTGGAGTAAGCTACAGCTTAGATTTCCTTAGATACTTTAAAATTGAACGGAAATATGTGAATAGATAAACCTTTATTCAATGTGTTACTCGATCTACGAAATAGTATTGGCTATGGATATTCGCCATCTTCCAAATCCAAACATAACGTGCTATTAAGTCACATGGGTATCTTTACAATAAAAATAACTGTAACTGAGCATGACTTTATGAATGAGAGTCGCTCAACTTTCTAAACATTATTTTCTTTACAGCAAGTCATTTAATACAAATTTATAATCATGCAAAAATATCTGTTTGATGGGGAGAGGATTTTATAGTGATTCCGGATGTAGGCGGTAATAATAAAAATATCGCGACCGTGGTTCAGTGGTTGGTTCACTTGAATTGTAATCCGGTGATCCGGTTCGTATCTCGATCGCGGCAAATCGTACCCTTCTGTGAAATTTGACAATTTCCTCCAAATGCGGAGAAGTTGCCGACTCTTTGTAAAATGGTAATACGAGGGATGTTCAATATTTCCACGGTCGCGATATTTTTATTTCTACCGCCTTCATATTCTGTGAAATTTGACAATTTCCTCCAAATGCGGAGAAGTTGCCGACTCTTTGTAAAATGGTAATACGAGGGATGTTCAATATGTAATGTGCATTGTACTATAACACGAAAAAAGTATGCACGAGTTCACAAATATTGATATGTCCGGATAACTCTATTCAATACCTTTACAATGGTACATAAATGAATATTAAGTTCAACACAAAATTGCTAAAAATCTTTATTTCAAGAGAGCCACTCGTTGACCACTGTTGAAAAAATGGTTGGAAAGCGTGTTGAGAATGTTAAAGAAATTTGAGCTTTCATAAAACTTCCTTGAAAACTCGGTCATTCATTGACAGAAGCAAATTTCAACTAATTGGGGTAAATATGTGGGTGGTCTCTTAAGGTATCTTATGTGACAGATAGTAGTTGGGAAAAGAGTTTTGTGACTTTGAAGGAGACAGTTAAAACAGGACGACCGATGATAGCAACATGTCTCCAAAATCAGGGAAAATACTGAAAGGGATTGCAGATATACGATTCGTGATGTTGCCAAAGCTGTTGACATTTCACTATCGAGAGTAAATTACATTCTGAAAAGTATTTTTGAAGTACGAACTATTAATGCCATATGGATACCCCCTCTATTGACAGATGCTCAACAATGTTACGCTTACAAACGGGAAAACAATGGCTCAAAAGGTTTCCAAATTTCAACTATAGACAATATGTAAATATTAATATTGGTGATGAGACTTAGGTTCGTTATATCAAGACAGTTAGGCAAATTGGAAACAAGATATATAGCTTATCAAACGCATTAAACGGTCAGTATTTGTCTAAAAGGCTATAAGCAAAAAATGCCATCTATGCCATAATCTTCTCATGTGACGGAATAGCCAAACACATTTCTATGCCTAATCGCAAACGTGGCACAGGTCGGTATTACCGTGATGTTGTACTTAGAAAGCTCATGGTATATTATCAAAAAAAAAAAAACGACATCCAGTGACTGGCTTTCAACGTTTATCCACTACATGATAATGTTCCAGCACAATCATCTGACATTGTAAAACCAATATCTGAAGTCGGAAAATGTTACCGTCTTGTCGTACACACCGTACTCACCAGATCTTGCGCCCTGCGACTTTTTCCGCTTTTAAAAACTGAAAAAGTTCTTATCTGGTCGTCGAAATCACTCCAGACAAGCCTTTGGCTCAGCTGTTTGTCAGTGTCTTTGAAGTATATCCAAATCAGCCATTCGTGATGCATTTCAGAAATGTATTCATAGACTGAAGTTTTATATTACTTGGATATTGAATAAACGTCAGTATAACATGGCGAAGCTTCTACGAGAATATAACATAACGGTCATCTGCACTTATTCTTATTCGAGAAGATACAGCCAAATTGTAAGCGTCTAGACGCGGTGTTTATCAGGTTCACCTATCATGTTAAACAATAACCCAGTATCCTTCAGTTCGTCTTTAGTATGTTTGATTTTATCTTGCGTTGCATCATTTAATCCTCGAATATTGCTAATACAGAAGTAAGTTTTAATAGTTTTCATAGCACGCTTCTATTTATTAGTACCAAGTGAATGAAAACTGATAAGTTTAAGCTGATAGACAAGCTTTGTAATGGGTTATATATATATTAAGTGTTCTTGCGTAGATATAATACAAGGTGAGCTTCTGAAAAAAGATTATAAATCAGGCACGTGGGAAGCAATAACAGATGGGGGCAATTTTAGATTTCTCTGACATCAGGCGGGAGGTCAGATATAGCTACTTATTAAACCATTACAGAAAACATTATCAAGGGCTTAGAATCCCTCCCACCCCCACCCCTGTTTCACAGGGCCCTAAATCAGCATGCGGTCATATCAGATTAGCTCGACTACCATCAGGAAATACAGATGAATTACAAACAGGAGACGGGGTACCTATGAGATATCATTTACATTATTTTCGCCCGTGTCTTACATGAACATATTGATTATAGCGCTAGGCCGCGACCGTGGTCCAGTGGTTTATGCGCTGGAATTCTAACATGGCGATCCCGGTTGGAATCCGAGTCGCGTCTAGCCATTTTCGTCTATGAAAATGTGTCAATACTGTCGATTTTCATCCATATGTAAAGAAATTACCGGACTTTTGTGGAAGGGTAAGTTAGTGCTGCTTAGAATACAAAACTGGCCAGGTAAACCTGTCGCTGTATATTAATAATAAACGTATCTAGGTGATCCAGCCGCTGTATATGACTGACACTTTGTTGAAACCCTTTGAAATAAAATGACTAGAATTGTTGGGCAGGAAAGGGAAATGAAACACGTTTCACAAAATATTGACGTTATGTAGCAGTTACTTCCCTTGTATTTTCGCACTATATATCCAGGGTTCATACTTCAGCCAAATATTAAAACACTTCTAACAGAGACCTTTTTTGACAGATATTTCAAAATTAGACTAAGGTTAATAATCAAAGAAAAATAAATAATTTACAACATTATTGAATTTGTACTACACTGGTAAAGTTGTGGATTTCGAATCTTATTTGCAGTGTAACAATTTGTTTCTTCAAACTTAACAATGTCCCATAATTATCATCGTTATTTATATTGATGTTATTTGCTGACGACATGATTATTTTTGGTAAAGACCACGAGGAGCCTCAGCGTAGTCTAGATTTATTTTTGTGATAATTGGGGATTAACAGTATTTTTTTCTAAAAGTAAAATACAGTAAAACCTCGATTATCCGAACTCGGATTATCCGAAAACCTGGTCTTATCCGAAGTGAAATTTCGGTCCCGAATTTCCCTCTATATATTTCAATGTAAATAAACCTCGATTATCCGAATCGTCTTAACCGAATACCATGGCTTATCCGAAGTGATAAACAGGTCCCCACAATTATCCGAACGCGTATTTTCGCACCTATTATCCGAAGTCGACAATTAACTCTGATCGATCAGAGAAGTTCATTCAATTTGTAGGATTTCTTTAACGTGTCAAAAGGTGTTAACAACATATTATCAAACCACTGAGAACAATGGATTGTTGGTTTGGATCATTGTTTGCAGTAATGGGAACACAATTAGCCTATTACGATACGGACTGGGTTAGATCATTCACCTTTTATTTTTCCTTTGATTTATGAATTGCATCATAATTTCACTTGAAAAAGCAACCAACATTAAAAATGTTCATTTTATTTTTCGAAGTTTGTTAAATTGACAAACAATACACATGACCAATATAAATTACCGGCACTCGATTTCAAAATTATTCCATTTTCGGAAAATGAATACGAACACGATTCTTAGGACGACAACGATTTGTGTGACGCTCGAAGTGTTTGTGACTGTAGCAATAAAATGAAACTCCGCGTTGGATTTTTATTTTAATTCAGTTTATAATTTATTTAAACAGTGTCTTTTTCTACATCCCGTGTATATTTCAATTCATTTCACGGTATCATTTTATCGAAAATGAAACTCCGCGTTGGATTTTTATTTTAATTCAGCTTATAATTTATTTAAAGAGTGTCTTTTTCTACATCCCGTGTATATTTCATTTTATCGATGGATTAATGTGCTTTTAAAATGACATGTGCTACCGTTTGGGTATTCATTTGTTTTGGTAGTTTCACTTTGGATTCCTCATGACTTTGACGAATTAATAATGGTACAAACTCACAAACTACTCATACATTTGTTTTACCTTAAACATACACATGTTTGTCGTAAAATGTATTTTTTCGTAAATAAATTATGAAATATAACGCATTAACTTTGTTGTCATTATACCTATACATGTACGCCATATATATGGGAGTGATCTCCCTTTATTTTCTTGCACTTGTCTAGATTTCCCTTACCCTGGATTATCCGAAACCCCGGATTATCCGAAGTAATTTTTCGGTCCCGACGACTTCGGATAATCGGGGTTTTACTGTAGTTGTTTGTAGGACAAGAGGGCCGTTGAAGAAAAACGAGAAATGCTATTATAACGGGGCACCATCGGAAGTTGTTGAAAAATTTAATTACCTCGACACGGTTTTCAATTCGAATGGCAGTTTTTCTTTAAATTTAGAAATGCTTGTCTTCTTTAAAGCCCCATTTGCATAGCATGACTGCGGGAACACTTAGGTGTTCTATAAATAGCATTTATTTCAATGATATTAAAAAATACGATATTAGTTTCGGAAACATTTTTTCTTGCTATAAAGTATGCACGGGAGGAAACACACCGTATTCCTCTGTTATAGAACAAGCAGAACCTATCAAAACCAGTACATGTATAAGGTTATGGGACTTTAAATAATGCGTCTGAAATTTGGGGATTCTCCAAAAACAAAGAAATTGAACGTGTGCACTTTTTGCAAATTTTGCAAATTATTATTAAATATTTTTCTCCTAGCATGAGTATTTATGGCGAGCTTTGTAGATGTCTATTATATGTAAGCAGAATTGTTAAAATTATTAAATTCTGGTCTAAAATTGTTACAACAAAAAGTATTCTAGTAAAACGTCTATATGTATCGATTGTAAGTGGATGTAAAAATGACAATCCCATTGGGCTAGTAAAATAAAAACGCTACTAAACAATTAGTATGACTTTGGGTATGTTTGGATAGACCCTTCCAGTGTAGATCTTAATTATTGAATTCATGTTTTTAAACGACGGTTTATAGAGGTGTTTTTCTTCAGTCATAGTACAATAATGTTTCTACAAGTCCGAGTCTACAATCCTATTATCATTTCAAAGATGCATTTCGTTATGAGGAATACTTGGACTTTGTTCCTAAGAAATACCGAATTTTCTTAACCCGATTAAGACTTGCCTCACACCAGCTTAGAATTGAAACTGGTCGTTATGGTACTCAACGGTTTGATCGTAACCTTCGTACATGTAATATTTGTAATTATACTGACATTGAAGATGATTACCATTTCCTTATTGTGTGTCCATTGTACAGGAACATTCGTAAACAATACTTAAAATCTTATTATTTTGTTCGTCCTAGTGTTTTATAGTTTATACAAATAATGCAATCAATTAATAAAACTGAAGCAATCAACCTAGCTAAATTCATATATTTTGCATTTTCCTTGCGCCAATCTTCTATTGCAAGGAACGATTGATCCATTGTGCTATTAATTTTCATTGTAGCGTTGGTACAATTTCCTTTTGTCTGTAAAACCAAGTCTTAAATTAAATGCTTTTTTCAAAGTATAATTGGATATTTAATAACTGCCTTAAAATAAAAAGTAGCTGGTTAATTTATGTCAAGATAAGCGCGCATTTTTTGTTAATCTGTATCATAATTCTCTCGAGTGTAAATATATGCGTTATGTTTGTATGCATACATTTCTATCTGCAGCAACGTAAATCACCAATTCATTGAATTCCTCAGTACTATATTCTTTTCAGATTTTTTTCATGTTGTTCATCCTCAATGAACTGTGTTTCTCTCTTAAATATCTATGTTATATCCCTTTCATTTTTTGTTTCACTTAAATCGTTTGTATTTATTTCTCACGTGTTTGTCATTGTTATTTTGATATGTTTGTAACAATATACTTTGTGTATACGTTACTTAATGAAATTCTGTTCCGTTCTGTTCTGTTTCATAAGTCGTTACTAGTTCGAATCCACCACACATTTGTCATTTTCTCACGGTCCGCGTAACGTGAGTCATTCTTTACACAGACAGTAACACCAATGTCTGGTAGCCCCAGTTTGTTTTCTATGCTTATTCTTAGAATTTGCTTTCGTGTCCTTATATTTTTTATCAAAATGGTGCCAGCTTATATCTAACCTTTTCTCCGCACATGTCTGCTTCATTATTTCAGTCCAAAGTCAATCTGAACTTAAAGTACTCACACGTTGAAGAAAATTTGTTGAAATTCAGAAAAAAATTCAGTAACACTAAATGCATATATAGTAACATTTATTGATAATACATGCCATTGTATACAATATTTGCAAAATAAGAAAAAATAGAAAAGGCTAGAAGACAATCATGTCTACAGTTAATACTTAAAAAAAGGAAAGCAAGGTCGCATTTTTGGGTTCTATCTTCTTAACATACATTAGAAACACGACCAATCCCCTATTATTTCCGGATCTACATTTTTCTATAAGAAACGTTTAAGGGATGGCGCTAAAAATTGGTTAACCGGAATCACGACTATTTTATCAGGTCTTATCTACAATTTTGATATATCATTAGGAAGTCAGTACAGTAAAACCTCATATAATATTTTCATGATATTTACAAGTACAAGCCATATAGAAAATCGGTCCGAAAATAAGTGAATATTACAACGAAGTGGTCCTAAACATGTTGGTAGTGCTCGAAAACGCGGCCTCCTGCTTGCAAGTCAGATGTTTTACCAATTGAGCTAATCGGGCTGTTTGAGTCAATTCATAAATATAAATACTCTATATCATACTGCTAGATACATTCCTCCTTCCATTTTCTCAAAGTAATTAAACGCAAAATTCCCCGACTCTTTAGGTTAGTCACACACTAACGGCATCAAATGTAATAGGATAAGGAAAATAATGTACCTGATGCGGGACTCGAACCCACGACCACCTGATGGCAAGTTAAATGCTGTTCCAACTGAGCTAATCGGGCTGTTAATATTACAGCCAATTTATAAATACTATGTACCATACTCTACAATTATTGTAATTTATTAATATTAATGGTTTACTGTGTACAAAGATTTGATTATTTATCAGCGTAGGTTACTGATATACACAATATTTGCAGACAAAAACAAAGTTCACAATTCATGTAAAAGAAGACAATTAACAACAGAAATCATTTCTAATATAATTACATACAAGTTTACATTTTCAAACAATGCACAGGGCAATATTTCGTACTAGCTTGGAGATAATCGCGACGGAACGTCATATCAAATCAACAAATGACGTCGATGTAGGTCTTTACTTGTTAACATACTATTTTTTTAGTATTTTTGAAAAATAATCAAGATATTTCTATCATTTAGGCTAAGTTGAATGTGAACATTCGTATGAAACATACAAACTGAAGAAAATACCACTTAAAACTTATCAATAGTGTAGGTAATATTGTGACATTGGTGATGAATTTAAGTCGAAGAGTGCGGTGCGATCTGGTTCGATTTTAGATAGGGTCACATACGTTCCGATAGGATTATTTTGATTTTGAGTCAACGATAAGTTCTCGATCTGACACGATCATCATGATCGGGTTTTCCGAATTTGGACGATCTGGTACGTGTAGATACGTTCAAATAACGTTCATCACGAAGTGATACGCTTCGTAACGATATGATACGGTTGTCTATCACGATCAGAATCGACGTTGACGGACGATTTAAAGCAACGAATGGACCCAGACGGGTATATATACAACCCGACCGAGCATTGACTGAACATGGACATCACTGTTTCTTTAACATTTACAGGGCGTGGTGTTTATCTTGCCCAAGATCGGCCCCAATCATCGTTATTTTGAAACTAAATTGAATACTATCTGTCAAGTTTTGAGATGATCCAAAACGATCTGATACGATGATCCCGATTTGCAATTGATCGTATTAATCGTAGACATGTTTTAACCTTCAAAAACATTAACAATTGCCACGACTAGCCTCAAGATCTGAAAAGCTCAGATAGGACCAACACGATTGGTCGACGATTAAGATCACTGCTTCAATTGTGATGCGAATGTTGATAATGGGAACATAGAATTATCGATAATAATCTTGACGGAGATACCATATTCCAATTAATTTTAAACTATGAAATACAAATATGGCTATACTAATATTTTAAACCAGAGAAAACTGTCCATTGAAAGAACATCCCGGAGACCTGATATTTCAAGTCAAAGTCGAATTAGTTCAGTCCAATATAATTCATTACAACGTGGCATTGTCCTTGTTAATATTACATCCGACAGAAAACTATGAATGCTTTGCGGATACAAACTCAAAACGGGAAGACAGTGGACTGCATCATTCAGATGTGTTAATTAATTTTATGTCATTTAGTTGTCGAAATTGAAGCTTAGGTTTATTTCAGTTTAACTATCGCCCAAGCAATTGTCGGCAATTGAATCATACACTCATTGTTGTAATTATATAAGTATATATGTATAAGAGCAGTACTTATTGATACCAGAATCAAGTGTGTGAGCACATGTTTCCCTTGTCAGTCTAATCGAACAATGATCTAAGGTAAATCTAGCTCATCTTTGACTCATACATCATGTTGGAATATTTGAAGTTATCATCAGATAAGTCAGTAGTCACAACACATCCAACTTAGTCGAGTTCACGGTACGTTTTCTCCGATAATTCTGTAAATGCAAAACATAGACTTTATATAAAATCGAGTTTGACCCGTTATGGTGTTTTATGTGATGTAAGGTAGTGTTTAACTGTAATATTGAACCAGTGACTGTGTTATCTGTGATGTAGGATACTGTTTAACTGTGATATTGAACCCGTGGCTTTGTTATCTGTGATGTAGGTTAGTGTTTATCAGGAATAATTTATAAAGTAATCATGTCGATTTCTGAACTAGTTCACGTATGTCCTAAACAAAATTAATTGCACCCAGAACTATTCTACCGACATAGATTACCGAAGTTTCGAATAATGTTTGACAATGAATTGACTAAAGATAAAAATATATTTATGACGTACGAGATACTAACTACATGTAGTATTATAAGACTGAACTAACCTGTTCCCCGATCGATTTGCTCATACGTGGGCTCATCAGATGTAGCAATAGTGTTTTTCATTTCACGTCTTCTTTTAAAACAGTGATGAAAATAAAAATCTTGACAATATTGCACGATAGAGTGAGTATATATTTTTCGGAGTTTACTCCCGTTTTCAGCAGCATGCTATATTATACACCGACAGGCCGTTGATTTACCAGGTTTATCATGTATCAGCACTACTTAGTTCTGGAACGTTAACCTGCTTTTGCGTAATATTAATCGCTGGAAGAATGTTAGAGGACAAACTTACAAAAGAATCACCATAGAAAAAAATCGCAGCCAGTTTCAGGACCTACAAGCGTGACACACGCTGACTTAATGCTAGATACGCAATGAGGTAAGATGGTGGGTCTGTACGCGATTGTATTCTTGTTGGTTTAACATATTAAAGAAATCGAAAGGAACACTAGTTTTAAACAGGAAAAACATATATTGTTATGTATAATGATATTGTACTATTTATGTAAGCATTTTAAATAAATATTTACAAAATTTTAATCATAAATACTTTAGATATTACCTTTTTGACCTTTCTCGTCTGTATATGAGGAATACTATTGTCATTATCAATGCAACTATTATTGCCCCAGCAGGACCACCAACAATAGCAACTATGGTCCAGTTATCACAGCCTTTATTAAACAATGTCTTACATCTAGAACTAACTAATATTTATTGTATACTGTCAAATAAGTAATAAGGTCATTCAGTGTTGAATGATTTAAACACCGTAAACTCATGCATTATTCTATTAGAAATAATAACGGATGTACGTGATAAACAAGTTGTAAATAAAAGTCTGTTCTGTTCTGTTCTGTTCTGATAAAGAGCTTACCAAAAATGATGAATATAAGGCATGTAACCTCGTGCAGTGGGGAAACTGTCCGGGGCAATTCGCAATGATATCACAATTGAGTGAACACGAAGTTATCAAGCAAGTCAGCAAGTCGGGAAATGTCTATAGATATGTTTCAGGAATTTTCTGTGAATTTGATAGACCGTCGATAACAATTGTTACTATTATATAATAATAAACAAATCTTCAGAATGATGTCATTTGAACATCTCTACTTTCCTATCAACGATTCTGTGAATAGAAAAAGTTCAGTAATGTGTCGCGCAATACGTCCATGTTGGCACACTTGTTAATCATATACGCGCACATCGACTTTTAAAGGCTTATGTTGACTTTGGCCAACTTTTTCTATCATCAGATTGATTGAACTAAAAAAATGTAAGTATCTTCAAGTTGGCTATTCAACTTCAGGCAAATATCATTTGTACCATAACTGTATCTGCCATATTTTTGCCACAACTATGCCAAATGCCAGAATTATGCGTTACTTAAGAACAGGTATACGACAGAACAACATGGTTCAAGACCTTCGATTTAAGGTTGGCATTGAGATACTTTCAAGTCGACCCTGAGGGTATGGATGTTGTCTTCTGGATTTTGGGGAGAGTAATTGTTTGGATGCAATGCTTCAAGACCGGAATGTAAGAAAATCAGTCCAGTTAATTGTGTATTTTACCTTTTGATGGCGTCCATAGCCCGTCGGATTCAAGCAGATTTTCGCCGGTTACAACATGGCATGACTTGTTTCCTGGACATGCTTTCTCGCACCGTGTTCCCCATTTGGATAAGTTGCATTCTATGAAATGATGATTTGCATACGTAATGAGAATATTTGTATACTGCATGAAATATACCGCGTATTATTAAGTCCCCTTTGTGCTCGTTGTCTGTTCCAAAATTAAAACTAAATACTAGTAACTGGTGATATTTTATTGTATGCATTATTGTTTAATGGTAAACTGTTCGATGTAATGAATGCAATTTCTGAAAATTGCTTTACCATAGTCGCATTTGTTATTCACTCCTGTCCAACGTCCACTACAGCCATATGGACATGTTCCTTCTATTTTATAACTTCCGGTGATTTCTGTAGAACAATGACAACTTTTGGAACAGTCCCAGCCGCATTTGTTCTTTGGACATTCTGTAATGAGTATTTGAAGTAAGTCCTCATAAATTAAATTGATTCAGATTCAAAGTTGAGTGTGGATTAGAAATACAATATGCAGCAACGCCAAACATACTCGCAGATCTGATTGTATACAAAGCAGACGTTTTACAAATTGCTCACATAATTACGGTGGTGCAGTAGAAGGTTTTCTACTTAAGATGCTTTTCTTGTTTTCATATTGGAATTCATATTGGAATTATTGCGATACAGTCGAACCTCCTAATCCCTACCTTTCTTATCCGGAATCCTCACTAAACGGAACAAATCAGGTGGTCCAGATTTTGCATTATATATTAATACTAAAAACTCGGAAATCCTGAACATTTCTGATCCGAAAACCTCTTCAGCTCGAGCATTTCTGTCGGTCAAAACACGTTCGGATTAGAAAGGCTCTACTGCATTGGTTGTCACTTTAAATTCCCAAGAACGATAACTACTCATCGTATGCTACACATGAACAAATAAACCCTGTCCCTCTATATGCAAAGCAATTAACTGACCAAGCATTTTAACGTTTTGGGTAGCTTCATTTTCCCATCGACGTCTGTAAGTTAATTATGTATACGCGTATATAGTAAATGGTATTTTACCAGCGAAAGCGATCACCTCACACACTGCGAGTAAGGCGGTGCCTTTGGTCCGTGCAACATAACTGGTATTTTTAAGCTCAATCTGTAAGTATTGTCCAGTGACATACGGACTAACAAGTATGTCCATTGGAAAGTAAGCCGAGACAGGCACATTTGGAGGTGACATATCATGATACAGCTCAGTCATGGTGTCTTCATCTGTTCCATAATACAGACAAAAACCTCTGAATTGTTCTGAAGTAGACGATGATTTTTGTAAAAATATATCTCACACATACCTTTGTAAACCTTTACAAAAATCTGGTTATATTAGGTCTATTTCATGTTAATTTATAAGAAACGTATCCATATTTTCATAGTTACTTCGTGTCAGTTCTGTTGAATATAAAATGTGATGTTTTTATTTATCTGTTGTTTAACAGCCTATTCGACAACTATGGACATTTCAGAGCAGACACAGGAAGACAGGAGAGGAGATACCTATTCCTGTGCTCATTTCTTTATTTTTTCCGGTGTTAAGCACCGATTATAACGCGCCTCATCCGTTTCCTGTGATATTCTGAACACAGTACTTGCTCGGTAGTTATGATATGGACACTGAAAAGCGTCCCTGAAATATTGAAAGGCGGGCCCGCGAATCGAGCCCACAATCTTTCTTTTAGTAGCCATAAATTCAAGTTCAATAAAATACTATTTGAGACACCAGTTTAGTATACATGTATTCATTTTAATTTTTCAATTGTTGTCTAGATGATTTGACTGGTACACAAAATACATATCTTTACACAATGCGAAGCCACAAATGCATGAATCACCACTTTTTTAATACCTCAGGAAGCAGGCAGATTGCTTTCATGAAAAAAAAAACAGCGCGAAGTCAATTTATGAAATATTAAATGTACAGTGCAACCTATTCAAAGCAACATCCTTTGAAAGAAGCGAAATCATGTTGTTGTTGAAGGAAGGTTATTGCTCAAGAGATGGCAACTCTGGAGAGGTTGTCCTGTATATCAAATAATGATTTATTGAGCAACAAATTAACAATACAAAATCATATTCACAACGCAGGGAACTGATCTTTTATAGGATTCAACCATAACATTATCAGAAATTTTGAGCGATCAAAATTTACTAAATTGAACATATGTCTCAATGTTTAATATCAATATTAGGTTAGGAAATTCATTATACTTAGGTGTCCCCGTCCCCGTCTTCCATAGAACTGGACATCATGTAATACAAATTGTGTTTCTAAATCCACTCTCCACCATGGAACAAGCTCATCTTTCGTAGCTGAACAAACATCATACCAATCAGTTGGTAAATGTCCATCTACTGCTTTTGAAGCGTTCCAAAATACGTTCTTGTACCTATCGTGGTACGTAGATATCTGTTTTGTCGGCTTATTAAACGCCACACTTCTCCCTTATTCATATAGAATATTGTATAACAACAATATACATGTAATATGTAATCAATTACAGTATTTGTCAAACAGGAAATTGTCACTCAAACATAGATGTAAGAATGTTCATACAATGTGTCTTTCTTTATACAGTAAGTTCGTCACGAACATCAGGAAATGATTGATCAGAAATTCGGACATTGCAAAAGAAAACATGAATTTACATGTGGTAAACATAATTGTATAAAAAAATAACTATTTCAAAATACCTTCTTTAATTTTACAATATGTTTCATATTTTGAAGGAGTTAGATATTTTGTCACGGTTAACTGTCGCACTTACCGTTAAATGTCGCAACGTTGCCGTTTAATGTCACAACTGCCGTTAAATGTCAGAAGTTTTTTCAAAAGCTTTTATTAACAAGTTAAGGCCTATATGAGCATGTAAAAAAATAATATAACATACGATGTATAAACAAACATAGCAGAACGCATATAGAGAATATTTTGAATAAATGAATATATATTTTACCAGTATAAATCAGAAAAATATAATATGAGAAGTTAATTACTTAAAAAACTATAACCAATTATATTATTACATTACGCTATTACCTTATAGACTAATGCTTAGATATGCCCAATCATTATACTTTATTTTCGCTTTTACTCACCAATAACTTATCTAAGACATAAATCTTTTGCAAGATACTGCTAGTTATAGCAATGCACCCCTGCCTTTATTATTCATCAGACACGAGAATTTCATGGCTGTTGTGAATGTATTGAAATATTCCTCTAAATATTCTATTCTATCTTGCAACATCAAAATATTTACAGTTAAACAGGTAGTGCAATTCATCACCTAATAAATTATCGCCACATAAATGACATGGTGTCTGCTCAAGGACAACATTTTCAAATCTTCCTTTCTCTTGGGAAGTGTATGCTTCATCAACCCGAATTTACAAAAGGCATTGGCAAGATCTGTCTGTAAGACTTAAAACTATTTCTCAAAAACATATTTATTTAATGTTTATACATTCTATAATTAAGGAATTTACTAGAGACACCATTTGTTCTATCCCAGTTCTGGAAGTAGTGAATCTACCATTGCGTTGGGTTGTGGATAAGGCAATCTCGAACGAGGCTTGGAGATAAGTATAAGTTTTCTCGTGCCCAGGGTGAGATTTGTTTCTGAGTCAAGCATATTGATTTTGAGTCTATTCACCAGTCCTTTTACCTGTGTATCAAACGAGAAACAACATTCCCTACTAAGCAAGATTTCAAACCTAGGACTTCAAGTTCAGGGGTCATATCGATCTTGAATAAATCATCTGGAGGCGATATTACGACATTTTTTCTTCTTGTATGTAGCGTAAATGTTACCGTTCGTAGTATTAATATTTGCAACTGAACTGTCCTCACATGCGTCGTCTGCTACAAGTACCGGAAAATAACTTAAATGTCGCAACGTTGCCGTCAAATGTCACAATTGCCGTTAAATGTCGCAAACACCTTAATTAATATATGTATATGTGAAGCATATTCATTTAAATTCCCATTAGCTTTTTGCTATACACAAAATATGCAAAAAACATTCAATAGTTGATGTAATCCCAAGATAATTATTACCGACGATACAAGCCCTTTTTCTTCTCAACACGATCATTTCACTGTGATTTTTGCTTTTGTAAACTGGAAATATGTTCCAGCGCGTGACGTCACTTTACGACGTGTGCACAACATGACTGCGGGAAAACACAACTGTTCTATAAATAGTAATTATTTCAATGATATTGAAAATCAAAGCGCTGATAGCGCTGGAAGAACAGGGTTTGATCCTGAGGTTAGACAGTTGCATTATCAGCAACAGAGTTCCACACACACAGCCACGATTTACAAATTACAATTTATTTACATGTTTTAGGCAGTTTGTTGATTATTGATATTGTTTAATCAATTTTCATGAAAACTGCATATAATTATGATTTGGACTTTTCATGTAGATTTGTTTTTTATTTCATTGAAATACATTTTTTAACCCAAATGTACTTTCTCTTTGATGTCTTATCTAATTATATGAAAAAAGTTCATATAAATAAAAAAAATATGCTACTATCGAGTATCGAACCCATGACCTCTTATTCCGTAAGCGAGCATCCTTATCGCTAGTCCACCAATCTCCTTGCTATGACGAAGTTCGTTTTTTATATACATACAAACCGGCTGTCAATAGTTCAGCTGCTCAGTAATCTCATCATGTTCGACTTTTGTTTTAACGTATTTCATTTGATTCCACTCATTAAGCAACATATATTATATTATTGTCTTTACACCAAAGTCGTTTTATATAGATAGTGTGAACCAGATATGACCGATTACCGTCTTCTCCTTGGAACTATGTTTTGGCGTTTGGTGAAGAGCTTCTTCTTAAGTTGTGATTCGGGAAGCCATGAAATCTATTTTTAGATTCCGCTAAAGATTTTGAGTCTGTGAGGGTCGAAAACTGGTAGTAACCAAGAACAATGTTGCAAGCAATCCTGTTCAAAAATACGATAGTGGTTTCGGAAACATTTTTCTAGACGAATTATACTTATGAGTATTAGTTTATAGTGTCTATTAGTAGTTTGGCTAATCCTGGCCAATTGATTGGCTAACAGTGATGACTGAATCTATTTATAGTTGATAGGTAAGTAAATCATGCAGGCATTTCTCATAGATAAGCTGTTGTGTTAATATCTGAAATGCTATTTGAAGCTAAATGTGGTTGTATTATAGCAGATTATGGTGAATTTGTTAACATTTAGGGTTTATTCTATTTGATTGATTTAGGGTATGATATTACCATGTGCTTGTGAACTATATACATGAATTTATTCATTTGTCAAATACTCATGATTGTCAATATATGTGTATTACTCATATCATGTAAATATGTTCGACTCTCCATAATGGGAGATTGAATATAATATACAGTCAATATCCTTTATGAAAAAAAAACTTCATGCAAAAAACATAAACCAATATGCTTCTTGTAATTCGTCTAACTATAACGTTTTGTTATAGTTGTTCTTGTTCTTGCTATAAAGCACAGGTGCCTGACGAATCTGGTCTGACACGCCCCCAACATACACATAATAAATACAGGGTGTCCCAAAAGAAAGGTAACACTTTCATGCATGTTTAATGTCCCTTTAAATTGCAGATGAATACATAATATTTATATAGATATGTAGATCAAAGATGTAAGTTTTTTGTTCTCAGAGAACCTTATTAATATTTTCATAATTTGCAATTTAATACAATTTTGAGAACAAAAGTGCATTTTCCATCATTGACGTCGTTTTAGTAATTTATGACGTTTCTGATGTGCCAACCTTTCATCCTCTTACTTACCATACACGCATGATAAAATCTATACCACTTTAACACTTCAACAGCATTTCTTTGGTTGGTGCCTTAGGACTATAGACTTAAAAAATATTCACGAAGAAAAAAGTTCCATGGGTTGAGGTTAAGACTATGCGCAGGTCGAGCTATTCAGCAATATTTCACCTCCGTATATATCGTCTGAATATTACTCAATCACCAAATATATTTGTAGAAAGTATAGTACACTACTTGATATGTATGTGCCATACCACCACCCTGTATGAACCAGTTGTTTGTAAGGTATGAGACTTCTTTTTGAGCATATTAACAAACTTGTTTTTCAAAAGAGACCTCATTCTTTTGCGGAGAGACCACTACACAGTGAGAAACTCGCGGCGTGCAACTTCATGCCATGGTATAAATTGGACTGTTCATCTTTGAGGATACGGTGTCTTTCAATGATTGAAACAAATCAAAGTCAAGGTAAAGAAAGTCCAGCAAAGACGTGTTAGATAATTTTATCGTGCGTATATGGTACAAAAATGTATAAGTGAAGAGGATGAAAAGTCGTCACATCAAAAACGTCAAAAATTACTTAAACGACGTCAATGATGAAAAATGCACTTTTGTTTTCAAATTTGTATTAACTTGCAAATTATGAAGATATTTATAAGGTTCTCTGACACAAAAAAATACATCTTTGATCTACATGTCTATATATATAATATGTATTCATCTGCAACTTAAAGGAACATTGAACATGTATGAAAGTGTTACCTTTCTTTTGGGACACCCTGTACAAGGTATGCAACGAGTCGTTTTTTCGACCTCACACTGTCCCGAAATAATGAACAACTGAGAAGACAAATGAAGTCCTATGATCAAATAAACTTATTCAGTCGGCGCTTAAATGATTATTCTTCCTACACAACACATTTTTTTTATTTCAAAACGAACTTAAAGGCAACGTTTTATGCTCAGTTTCTACGAAATATTGCCGTTTTTTGGAAAATCGAGTTAAACCTGTCCCCTCGATTTCACGCGTTAACTCATCATTTTGGCGTTTTTTCCGGAGATTTATACGGAAAGCATATGTGTTTTGGCATGTACGTATTTCTTCGATGTTTCGACACTGATTGCAGGTATAAAGACAATCCTACCTGGTTTACTAATCGCAATAATCGTTAATTTCTACAAATAATCAGTCCTTTCGCTGACAATACGGCCATTTTGACCGAACAAGTCCACATGTAGGGCTTACGTCACGTGAAATAATAAACAAACATTTTCATTGGTTGTAGTTAAAACACATGTGACTTCTTTTTATTTTTGACCAATGATGTGATAGATTATATGAATGATTAAATAATGCGGACTACTTCGGTCAAAAAGGCCGTTGTGTCAACGAAAGGACTGATTATTTGTAGAAATTAACGATTATTGCGATTAGTAAACCAGGTAGGATTGTCTTTATACCTGCAATCAGTGTCGAAACATCGAAGAAATACGTACATGCCAAAACACATATGCTTTACGTATAAATCTCCGGAAAAAACGCCAAAATGATGAGTTAAAGCGTGAAATCGAGGGGACAGGTTTAACTCGATTTTCCAAAAACGGCAATATTTCGTAGAAACTGAGCATAAAACGTTGCCTTTAAGTTCGTTTTGAAATAAAAAAAAATGTGTTGTATAGGAAGAATAATTATTTAAGCGCCGACTGAATAAGTTTATTTGATCATAGGACTTCATTTGTCTTCTCAGTTGTTCATTATTTCGGGACAGTGTGAAGTCGAAAAAACGACTCGTTGCATACCTTGTATTTATTATGTGTATATTGGGGGCGTGTCAGACCAGATTCGTCAGGCACCTGCGCTATAAAGTATGCACGGGAGGAAAACACACCGGATTCCTTGGTTATAGGACAGACAGAAACTGTTACGACCGATAAGTTTATAAACTTATGGGACTTTAAAGGTATGAAATGTATCGTTTAAATTTCGACATATAACGGCAGAATATTTAGTGACACTTGGCGGCTTTCGAGGCATTAAACGGTAAGTGCGATATTTTTACCAGGAAGTGTATCTTTTTTGTGACAAGTGCGACATTAATGTGCCACAAACGAGACAATTCATGTAGAAAGGTAACGTTAGTATATCTTTATACTGAATACTTGTTCTAGTTACCATTATAGAATAGGCTGATATAATTTTGTCATACCTCCGTAAATCTCTACCTCACACAAACGCAGTGATACTTTTGGCTTGTTCAGCGTGATCTTTAGTTGCTTAATTTTCGTTGTTTGGTTACACAATATCTCCATATTCTGCTTAATGCTAGAATTCGCATGACGGTAACAGAGTGTTGGGAAATTAATCTCATCAGATTGTTCGCCTGTCGTAACACTGAACAGTCGAAAGTTGTCTACAAATAAATGATGTTTTGTTTTGTAGGGGTTTGAACAGTATGTATCGAACGCATGCCACTAACGTAACGTATTCTAACCAAATTAATAAAATGAATACGCTTTCAAAACAAAATTGGAAGTAACCGAACGTTCATAAATAAGTTTTTTTTTATTCGTATAGCGCTCTGGTTACATTAGTTACGAGATTCTTAAACTTTAGAGTTTTGCAATTTATGAATCAGCAACTCTAAACAAGACTATAAGCTATGATTTTTTATCATCATATATTTTTTACAAATAAAATAACAATTTGATGTACAGAACAAACGTTTTGCCGCATAATGCGGTTTACTGTCATGTACTTATTAAATACTAACAACAATATTAACCAAATAATGATAACAAAAAATCGATTATTTTGCAATTTACTCACCCACGTCTTTATGTGGAACTTTCATTATCAGGCCAAGAACTTGATGTGTTTTATCAAACGTTATGTACCAATACTGTTGCACAGAGCTTTCAGTGGGGGCTGTCCTAGAGCAGGTTTGTAAATCACCATCAACAGCTTTTCGGGCATAATAAGCAGAGTTTGAGTTTCGTTTAAATTGTGTGACAAACTTGTTGTATTTCGCAATGTTACCTGTTTGCACAAAAAAGACAAAATCAGAGAAATGTTTGGGAATAATTATGTTGGGCCCTAGATGGAAACCCCATTTATTTTCCCCGTTACTTGGTTAGTATAGGCCGGAGAACCATCCAATACACACCTTTATTGACATCGATTTACATTACATTTATACATTGCAACCTCTCTAAAGTAACATAATCTGGAAGTAGCGAAATTAAGTTGTTGATAAAAGTATGTTGCTCCAGAAAGGTTAAATACATGTAAATAGTTAAATCGCGCTGTTCGGAACAATCATGCTGTTGTTTATTGGAGGTTGTTACATTTGTATAGATTTATATATTTACATGGAAATATTGTTTGGGAAGTTGTTATCAAGAATGATCATTTAACTTGTATTTAGTTTGATTTACTGAATTATAAGGCCGGTTCGATTGGTCAAACGGGAGAGCTGCCGGAAGAGGCACAGCTCTTCTAAACTGTTCGATTGGTCGTCTTCTAATTTTAGAAGCTCTTCTATCTATTCCGCCTGATGGTTAGAAGAGGTGTAAGAGGTATTAGTCACATGACCAAACAGCATTGTTTACAATGTCAGAGTGTGCATAAGTTTATCTACACGGTTTAACGAAAAATGGTTTGACGGTTAGTTTTAGTCATACCTAATATTCAGACGCAAACATTTCGGCTGCGATTGCGTTCGATTGGGTTTCTTTTCTGAGCTCTTCTACCAGCGTATTCTCTTCTTACGAGAGTCCAATCGAACCGGCCTATAGTTATATGCTAATTTGTATTTAAGATAATGGACAATTTTGCATATTAAATACTATCGCGTAAACGAAATACAAGTTCGCATTTCTCACAATAATTTAACTACATTGTATGTCAAATATTTTGCAAGACTAATTGTTACTATTCATGAACATCAATCGATTTTATTTATCGGAAACTAAAGAAATCCAATACTTATTGAATGGAATAAAATTCAGTTACGATCATAGCCCAAAATGAATTACTGAATTATAACAATAGTTGTAGAGAAAAGTTGTAAGAACACTTAATTAATCAACACATTAATCAAAAGTCACTTTGCTAGCGGTGCTCAGCCCAAGGGTTCAAAATAAAAATCCAATGAACTATCGTGGCTTCAAGTCCATTGTGCACCAACAGGCAAGACTACCGTGGAGTGGTTCGATAAAGTCTGTAGTCATTATGCGAACATGTAACAGACGCTACTCACGATATTGGCATCCAGGTCCCATCCAACCGAATTCGCAGCCATCGGAACATTCCCCCGTATCCTCGTCACATGCTGTGTCATTTACACAGTGGCAACGATATTGGCAATTCTTAAATGTTGGCACGTCTTGATATTTATTGGAACAGTCCGCTACAAAAGAGTGGTTACTATTTATACATCTATATAAGAAAAAAAACTTCCGAGTATTGAAAATAAAACATACAAAATATCCTATCTATACATTTGTTTCTGAAAGAAACTTCTATAGTATCTTGTAATGCGAAAAACTTACATAGCCACTAATAAAAAAAGCATCAGTAAAATTCGATATTACTGCATGCATTTTTGGAGCACTTTAATCTAAAAGACGACAGAATTGATAAAATTAATCAATTTATCAAACCATGATAGTCTTATCATTATTGACAGCAAATTAAAACAAGGACTCGACGAAAACGAAACAAAGTTGATATCTACGAGTTTAATTTTAACACGCAAGTACAAATTGCCAGCTTTCATCACTTATGTGTAGGCTTAATATCAGAAAAGTTGTTTCCCTCGAAAGTCAACGTTTTTTGCGGTATCGTTCAAATGGCGGTGACAGGTGCACTATAAGGAGTTATAGAGGGAGAATGAATTAAACTGTAATAACTTTCTTTGTAGTACAGTCACAACACTTTCCTAGTTATTAGCACAAATTTGCATTATTCTTCTTTACAATTGTCGCGGGTTCTCCCCTATATTATTTCCTTATCACGGGGAATGTGACAATTATGAAATTGAGTCTAGGTGGCCCAAAGTGGCTTTTCAGCCTGAAAGTACACAATAACCTTTAAGTAAAACGTAACTCGTCCTTCCTTTCATGCATTTACTATGAGACTGAAGATTTAGTAAAAAGATGACGTGTTACGGCGGGAAACCAAGGTTGATGAATACAAATAGCAAACTGGTATATTAAATGTTGCCTATTTGTGAAGGAAATAATTAGAAAATTTAACAATTAATATACACAATGTCAGTGTAAATGCAACTATCAGCACCTATATACAAGAATTACCTTGATTACTACACGTTATATTTTTATTCAAGAAATTTGAGTTTTAAAGGTGTTGTTTTCTTTTGCAATTAAAAAAAAAATATTCTTATAATTATTATGTTACTATAGAAATAAATTTAGCTTGATATATTTTGAAGTGCTGATGTTGGTAACAGAGCGATAGTTTAGCTTTGCAAAGTTGTCACTTGCTCAGCGCGCATGAATTCTGATGCGGACCAAAGTACTACGTTTTTCTACATCCGCCATACAATTGTTAAAGCCCATAGCTTTCTGAATTTAGTAATACAGAACAAACGATAAAATGATAGTAAACCATAAGAAATACATTTAATTGCTTTTAAGCAATATTCACATAATGCCTTTCTTTAGCCACATTTCGTAAAAATGTTGCCAGATGCTTTTTCTTCTTTTGTTGCAATATCGTTGACAAAAAAATCTGTGCTACATTCATCTATGTACTTCGTGATTAAAAAAAGAAATTTCGGAATGTTTTTATTGCAAGAGAAAGTCAGTTTCATTGTTGGACCTTTTTTCTAGGCAAAATTAGGCCTAGTTTAATTTGAACCTCCAAAAAGCTGACGGGCCTTTAAAATAGTTCCCGTTACATGTTGAAGTGCAAATCTATGTAAGTTCACTTTCAGTACTTTGATTTTTATCTAAGTTACATCATTATTATTATAGTGGACTCAGTTAAAAAGAAATTTCATCGTATTATCTCTGTTAAATTTTATCAACATAAAGACGTAATCTGCGACATGTTAATATAATATTATTATCATCATTGACAGAGACAAATCAGATCTTACCTGCTCTAACAATGTCTGCGTCAAGGAAGATCACAATTTGGGTTGTTATTATAAGCTTTACAAAAAAATCCATAATCAAATGTGTCGAAGCCATCGTAAACAACTCAAGAAATGCACTGCTATAGAACAATCTATTGCTAGTAGTTTAGTACGTTCTTACAACCAATCATTTACGTGTAAGGTCACAACATTATTTGAATATAATTATATACAAATTTTGATGTAAATTATACGCCCACATCCTGAAATCAGCGACACTTCAATTAAAAGAGGATGGTGAAACAAGGATGATATGTATATCTGTATGACTGCAACAGGAAAGTAATTATCGAAATTAAATCAGTGTGCTCGAAATTTCTTAAAATTACCATAATCGACAATGTTGGTTTCTTAAAATATGATAAAACGGGTTGAACCGATAACGCGACCTTACTTCATAAGGACCGCACAAAATTAAAGAACATGCTATACCACCAGTGTGACAGAATATGAGATTTAAGATCAAGGAGATATCTCAAGTTCACCCCATTTATTTGCCTTGTCATAAGTGACATGGGGAACTATCCCCATGACACCTTACAATAATGTAAGCATGTAACTATAAAACAAGATGGGGCACCAAAAATTAACAAAAAGTTGTGCAAATTAAACTGAAGTGATGAAAAAAAAATTCTACAATTAAATGAGGCAGGTTATAATAATGATTTAATGATGTGTTGTTAAAGTACACGAGAAAGATATTTATGTTGCAACTATATTGTGGCAAATTTCGCTTGCACATAATTTCTACAGTGTTTTAAAAGTGGTAATTTTGCATTATTGTGTAAAAAAATCTTACAACTGACCGGTATTTTAATTGGCCATCTGATGCCTTTGTAGAACTCAAGTACATCTCGAGTTTTATAACCTCGAACCCAGATTATATATTCAGTTCCCGATCGTACTAAAGGTGATTATCAGTTGCGCTAGTTATTTAGCCATATATCATGAACAATTACGCAATATCCATTTTGAAACAATAAAACGAACAACTGAACTACCGTATAAGCTTATCTTAATGTCAAGGACAATTGAAACATGCTGTAAACTCACTTGACACTCCAACTTGTTTCAACGTTAACCAGCGTCAATCCTACACACTGTACAAGATCCTGTTCAGAAGGATCAATGCAATTATAAATAATTGACAACGATAGTGAAATCTAATACATTCATTGCTGATTTCTGGTAAATCTTGTTGATTTAAGTGGAATCATGAGCACAATAATTAGTTCCTAGAACCAAACCTTCTTCGTAAATAATTAAGCGCTGAAAGTACTCATGGAAACCGAACTAACATAGACTTGCATAGCAACATGGAACGGGAACCAGTTCAACAATTGCATGGCGGATTAGGAAAAACGTAGTGCTTTGGTTTGCATCAAAATCAATGCGCAACGAGCGAGTGGCGATTAAGGAAAGCTGAACTAAAAGCAACAATTTAGTGCTGTTTAATGCCCCATTAGTTTTTTAAATTAAATAATACATAACAATAGATGTTGTGATATTAAATATAAGAAATATATTTTATGTGCTCTAAGATATATTTACACAATGCATTTCTTTAGCCACAACGCGTAGAAATGTTGTCAGGCGCTTTTTTTTTGCACTATCATTGAAAAAAATACTGTGCTATATTTCTTTATGATTAAAAAAGAAAATTTCGGAATGTTTTTATTGCAAGTAAAAGTCAATTTCACTGATAAGATATCTTTCTAGGTAAAATAAGACATACTTTAATTTTATCATCCGAAATGCTAATGGGGCTTTAATGTCCCCAATAAGATTAATCCTGTCTGGTCTAGGTCAGCTCATGTCTGTAGACTTGACACCAAGTCAATAATAGGGCCATATATTTCATTGATTTATACTGATGACTACAGTACAACCTCTGTAGAGCAACACCATGTGGGAGCTGCAAACATTGGCCGTTGTTCAGAGGTTGTTGCTCGACGGAGGTTTATTTATAATATATATCAGCTGAGGGAACTTTTAAAGATGTTGTTATAGAGAGTTTGTTGCTCTACAGATGGCCGCTATGTAGAGGTTGAACTGTAGTTTATGTCTAATTTTCAGCTGTTTTTATAAACATTTAAAAACATAATCTGCCAATAACACTGTCTGTCCTGTTACCCCCTAATGTGGAATTCGAAGGACTTGTCGGGCATAAGTCACATGCTTCGCATTCCTGGTTTAATGTCTTTAAAAAATAAAAGTATCACTATCTGGGCAATTTTTCGATACTTACTTCATGATACTGGCCAGTACCTAGTATTTCAGCGTATCTGGTAAGTATATGTTCATGTGTTCATAACATTTAAAAAAACAACTTAATATATTAGTTGAAATGTAACGGGAACCACTTTAATAATTGCATGGCAGAGGTAGAAAGACGTAGCACTTTGGTCCGCATAAAAATCATTGCGCGACGAGCGAGTGACGGCTACGGAAAGCTGAATTAAAGAATTAAAAAAAGTGTGCCGTTTACACTATATAGAGTGTGATTATCATATTAACCTTGATAGAAATGGAAACTGTCCACGTATTAAGGGGCAGAGTACTGTTGACGAAAGAACATTTGGTATGAAATATTGTAATGTCCTTCTAAACTTTCAGACTGTTCAAAATCGGTAAAAGAATGTTTGATGCTTTATTTGTGTATTTCTTTGACGAAGCACTAATTTGTCAGTTAGAAGTCTCAATTACCCTATTCAAGTTATATGCATCCAAACCTTAGAACAAAAGCCACCTTCGGAAAAATATACAAAATATGGCCTTTATTGACATATGGTCTTTATTCGGAGAATGGCCTTTATGTTTAGGTGTCCGCTAACACAGGTTTTACTGTATATTACTCAAGAAATATTTGTCAGTACCATCCGCTAAAACATACTTTTAAAACGCGTTTTGTGATACATGAAGTTGCGAAATTAATCATTTTCGAAGTGAAAGTGTGTCACACTAAATAATAATACAACGACTGGTGAATATAATACAGTATGGCAAACGTTTATTGCACTGACAATTTAAATTTGATCTAACTTAACCTTTCAATAACAACAGCTTTAAATGTTGTTACTGCCTGACACATAAGCACGCAACAATTTTGAAGTGCTGTACACTTTTCGAACAGGACCTAACCTATGGATGTGCTATTATAATGCGAAAATGTTAATTACAAGCTACTATATATTATTATTACTGAACTAACAAGTATACTTAAGATAGGAAGAAGATGATTGCATCCAAATTAAGATCAATTATTTTAGCTATAACCATATCACACTTGATCAATTGCTTAAGGTCATGTAGGTGTCTAATCAATAGGATATGGTATATCGATCATCAGTCTTACATCAGTCTGACATCAGCGTACAAACATACATCAATATACCGTCAAACCTGTGTTAGAAGCAACCTCAAAATAAAGGCCACCATGTCAATAAAGTCCATTTAAACGCTTCCATTGATTACTAATATTTATGACTACTAATTTGTTTCGTTTTTTATGAAAACAACCGTGGCAGTGCTTGGTTGATTTTCGGTAATTTTGTTTTTAAGTCGGGTCATCTGCTGATCGCCTTGGTCGGTGCGTAGTTATTCTGAGATTTGTTTTTAACAATAAAAGCATAATAACCATATTTCTTCCCTAAAACAATAAACAAAACATTAGATCATATATCACAATGGGTATTAATTTATGAAAACCGGCAAATAGCGCTGTATATCTTCATAAAATGATGGAACTACTTCTCGGTCTTTATTATATCGCGGAAGTACTTCCGCCCTTTCTTAATTTACCGCCGCTGTAAGGAATTTGGTTATCTCAACCTCAAATGACTATTATCCATTGTAGTAAGTATGGGAAGGCAAGCCTTCCCAAAAATCTCGTAGATGCATAACAACCCCATAGAACAATCGAAGGTCTGAAGGTTCTGCTGTTGTTCGGAACTACAAAGAAGTCAAAAGTTGAATTTCTTTGTAGGGTGTGGTATTTGGCTCAGTTTTTAAAACCGAACGCTAGTTCGCGCATGAATTTTTATGTAGACCTAAAACTACGCTGCATTACCTGTCCATTCGTATACATAACTTATACAGAATGCAATATATCATACATGAGGACATACACGAAGAGAAAGTTACAGGTTATAAGCATTAAATTAATCGACGATAACTTCCCGATGAACAACTGTTTTATCTGGTTGACACAAATTTATCATCACATCGTCCATGAATTCAATGATGACCTCTATTTGTTTACAACAGAGGCTAGGAACCAGACTAAATAAGCATGTATACAGTGCATGAATTATGACGTTAAAATGTGTGTACTGATAGTAAATATTGCAGTAATTCGAGGTAAAGTATTTATTTAGAATTTTTTTGCGACTGTTTTGTATTTCTCGTTTACGATTTTATTAGCTATATGAGTTTGACTTGAATGCATGAAATATTGGAATTTCTATATATGCTATTGAATTGAAAAATTGGAACTTAGACGGAAGCTAGGTTAATGGAAGCTGTTCGGTATGCAGGAAAATGAAAACAGACCGATTCTTGAGAAATGGTATTAACTTTGTGTTCGTACTGAACAACAAAAAAGTGTCCAGTGGCACATGTTTTCGAAGAAATCGTGTATAATTTAAAGACGTTTTCGGTAGTTCGCTACAGTTTTCACATAGACATATAGGGAACATTAAAACTGAACGATGAATTTTTTTAAACTTTGCATAATCGTAGCATATGATAACAGAAACATTTTAAGCAAAAAAAAATGGGGGTCACTGATCTCGTTTTTGAGTTATCTGCCCTTTATAATTATAGATTTTAATTTTGATTGTTCTCATATCATGGCACACGTTACCATTAATTAAATTGGCATTTTCGTCCTTATAAGAAGGTCTATCTGACATATGTCACTTTTTATCATGCAAAAGGTTATGAAGATATTGGTGCAAGTTACCTTTATTAGGTAGCTTTTACCTGTACTTACATTTCCAGAAATGTATGTAATTATATTACTGCAAAATACCCTTCTGTCATTGGATGTTTCGACGTCACGTGGTGACCAACTATATCCTATTTTAGGTACCAGAATATATTGGGTCTTTAATGGAGATATTTATTTTAAATGATGAGGAAGAAGGTAGTCCGCGTAACCTTCGGTCTCGCCCCATATGGTTTTACACAGACCGTATATCCCGTATTGGGTCAGTTACTCACCCTGTAACTATCAATATAAATTTTGCAATATGGCATAAACTATATATGATATGTATGTTTTAATACAATCATAATACATACAACTTTAGCGCATAATGAACAAGACTGTCAAACTTTACCACATTGCAATGATTTCGGTAGTTTAAGTATTTATTACCTACTTTTGAATTACATATGATATCATGATATATCATAGGTAAGGCAGATCAATTGCTTTTACTGTAATACTAATGGGGATATACAAGTCATAGACGTAAACTAAACAATTATCATTTTACATGGTGGTAAAATGTAGACTGTGTCCATTCGATATACTAAACAAGATTTTCCATTTATGCCATGTCTCTTTTATGCCTCTGTAGAAATACATTGAACAAAGTATACTGTAAAAGTTTGATTACAATGAAATATGATATAATCATTTGGCTATCGTGTATATTAGTTTGCTTGCTGACATATACAGTCAACCCTGTATACAAAGGCCACCCTTGGAAAAGACATAATGTGGCCATTATTTAGAAGTCACGCTGTAGATCTACTAGATAATTAATGACCGTTTTTTTAAAGAATGGCATTTATTTGAAAACTAGATGACATTGTATGTTTTAAAGCATCAGGTTTGACAATTTTCAAAACCTACCTACCACTACCCGGCAAGGAAAAACATCAGTTTGAAAACATGTAAGTACGAAAATAGATATACATTGTCATTTATCACATTTTTATGATCAAGATAAACTATGTAAATAACAATAAAAAACTAACACAAACAAATAAATGGAGCCCCAAAAAACTGACTAGCTTCTGTTTACACAAAAAAGCCGAAATTTAGACACTTACTAATCATCATTATATATCAATAAAATCTACTGGCCTTTTGTTCGACTTGGTATCAAATCTACAGACACTGAGGTGACATAGACCAGACAGGATTAATCCTGTAAGGGACACAAAACAAGGGATTGGACCTCATATGGCTTTGTGGGCGGGATCACTGTGGGGGGACTGATCAATGTATGTAACTATGGTAAGAACGACATTGCCATACAGGCGCTCAGGGAAATCAGTGATGAACGAAGTGGTCTTCGACCGGACAGTACAGAAGTATTCAAGTTTTGTATGTTTGTTTAATATATGTATTTTTCTTGTATATAATTTAGCAGACTAATAATAAAACAATATGGATGTGTTGTTAAATTTATTGAAGGTGCTGTTATATTTACAGAAAGTACAGATAATTCATACATAGGTTAAGTAATTTAAGGAATGTGATGAAAAAAATCGATCATGACATATTTAGATTTCCGTTTTAACACTGGGGAATAAAAGGATTACTTAATTAGATCTTCAATTTATATATGCAATACAATTGTTCTTTATAACAATCGAATGCACACATGAAGAAAACAAGGCAACATTTTACATAACACACATTTTATGACCATTGATCTGCTCAACCTTCTGAAGAAGAGGATGACCATCATCAACTTCAGAGGGTTGAGCAGGTGATAATATTCAGACTGCGAACTGGCCACGATATAAGGCTCAATGCACATATGCATATAAAATTGAAGCTGATCGAGTCACCAATCTGTGCCTGTGAACAGGAAGATCAGACATCAGAACATCTACTCCAGACTTGCAGGATGTACTCCAAAGAAAGAAGAGAGGTCTAGCCCATACCAAACTCGTATCACAAAAAGCTGCATGGCTCGTTGGAAGACCTGAAATTGATTTGTGTCTTCATCGATGCTGCTGGAGTAACTGTGTGACAAGTAGCGAACGCGGAGAAGAATATGACCATTGACTGTTGTTGTAAATAGAATTTCCAATATCATGACATTTTGAACAATCACTTGGTATTAAGAATGAAGGTACTGCTGTAAGTGTCGTCACTTCCTCGACAGCCTATTTACATGTATATGCAATACCAGAAATGCTCAAAACAAGTAAAAGAAGTAACTCCTGCGGTCATCAAAGGTCATCCAAGAGGAAACATCCATACGTCCTTCGTTTACCGATGATTTTGATCAAGATGTTATTGTAGACTGTTGAATCAATAAACTGGTGCTGAACGAATTTATTTGAATTCCAATTGCTCAGACAGACTTCTTCTTAGTTAGAATATTACAAAGTAGTCCCTATGATTATTGCGGTGATATAATTAATGTACCTGTCAATGCATGTCCATACATTTTAAAAGGGTTTGTGTTGTATATATTCATGTATAGTAAAGGACGATCGAAATGAATCTTATATTTTACAATATCTTGTGACAGTGACTCATAACTCTAGACAAAGTTTATTTCTGCTCTTCAGACATACGAGTAGTTATAGCAAAGCATAATTATTTGTCAAATACTTTTAAACTCTTTTTTACTTTAATACTAATTAAGATTGTGATATTTGTTTTTAGGAACTTTTTTTTAGCGACAAAACAGTGACGCCTCTCATCCGTGCTGAAAAATAGTACCACTTGTTGTATAAGTTTACATTGCAGACTTTGCAGTTTTGATAAATATTGAAGATATATTGCAGAATTCTGTTGATTATGAAAGCACGGAAAATATTTTGGCAATTTAAACAGTAAAACTAACAAGTATAATAATTCAGTATTCATCCACACTAAAAGTCATTCATAATCTGTCCAGGTGACAAGATTTACTACATACTGGAAATAGTTTCATTCACAAAAGTAGTGCTACAATACTATATTGTCTCTCAATGTAGAGAGTTTACATAATGACACAGGGTTAGAAGTTCAGTACAGATGGTTAATACAGTTCAATGTGTGTATACAAATCAAAGCGCTAAAGGTACTGAATTTGTTTGGGTTTTCAGCTAGTAATTTCTCACTGTATGTTATGACTTATAGAGTGTAGCTTTTCCTTGATAATTGTGGTTAATTGGCTTTAAGATGTACATTTTTTCAAGACTATATACTTGACCCTCAAATTCTAATTCATAATTAAGATAACACCCCTGTTGAGAATTTGTTCATGAACAGTTTATGAAGTTTCATTAATTGTTCATCAAAGTTTGTCAAAGATTCATCAATTTAACTCATCAACAGCTGATGAACCTAAGTTTCATGAACTGTCATCAACTGAAGTCCGTGAACAATTCATGAAACTTAATGAACTGTTCATGAACATCATAAGTTCATGATCTGTTTAGGAAGTTTCATGAATTGTTCATCAAAGGTTCCTCAAAACATGAATTCATCAATAATTCATGAACCTAATGAAAAACACATTTTTGATAAAGACTGCCTAAGGTTCATAAATTAGTTCATGGACATTTGTTCATGACCTTCATGTCAAATTTGTAGGTCATGAATAAGTTAATAAACAATTCATGAATAAACTGATGAACATTTTGTGAACTGTTCATCAAATTCTCATTGAAAAAAAAACTATTCATAGAACAGCTGTGTTTTCCCGCAGTCATATTATGCGCACGGCATAAAGTGACGTCCCGCGCTCTATATATTTTAAGTTTACAAATTAAAGCAAAATTCACAGCATAATGAGTGTTTTTAGAAGAAAAAATACTCGTTCCGTCGGTAATTATTATCTTGGGATAATATCAGCAATTGTTTGTTTTTTGTTTATATTTTTATAGCAAAAAGCTAATGGGACTTTAAGAGTAGGTCTCTCTTATTACCATTTGCCTGGTATACTAGTGGTTCTTTACATCATTGATGCGGCTGGATAATAAAGGCCAGTATATCTTAGATACATAACACTTTATTCAGTCATTTAAAAGCAAAATACAAAAATTATGTCCGAACATATAGAGTAAATTTACTTGCCAGTTATTGTTAATTGTCAATATTTTTCTCACTGAATTCAGATGATGTCAGACTAAATATAAATTTTTAAGGACTTTAGACCCTAAAACAAATATTCATTTCAAATCATTAAACTCTTATCTATTTATCGCTGGTTAAACAAACTTAACCGCTCAGGCTCGGCGCTTGCCGAGCGAGCAACCAGCGATAACAAACACTAGTATATTTAATGTTAGGATCTATGTTTTGACGATAATGCATGCGCATCAAGCTTTAAATACAGATCCGAATGTTAAACGAGTTATTCAATCAACCTTATGGTTAAATACAGTTAACCGGTCGACAAATTTGAAAAATACTGCGATGCCATTGGTCAAAATATAAATCCGAACATTAAATACGCATATAGAATGAAATATTTATAAACCATTCACCACGAGCTTGAATTGTTTAATTTTTGGAATTAAACAAGAAATTAAAACAGCTATATAATCATAGAAAAGGGGGAGTAACAGTTACTATTATCTCCCTTTATGATATGAAGTAAAACGTAACTGACCCAGGTCAAACATTTCAAAATGTTGTATGGTTGAAAGTTGATATTTCATCAATTATGTTTGATTGTCACAATTTATAACAATCAGGTACCTCTAACTTAGGTTCATAATCACTAAACATTTTTATCCGGGTCCGTTATCCTTAAATTAGGTAGAAAAAGTTTTGAATTAAATAGTTAATAATAATTAATGTCAGTGAGTATTCACAGTGCTTTACATTCTTACTGCGTTCCGGTACGCAGTCCACAATTTGTTTCTAAATTTATGTTCCATTTTCATTTTATTATTTTATTATCTTTCTTTTCATTTAAGTAGTTTTTATTTAATTGAAAAAAAATAATTGAATCGTGAACAGCAAACTGCATTCCAACTTTATACAATCTTCATAATTTAATTACATGACAACCATTATACGCCCATTAACTGCGCGCGCATTGCTTTATAGATATATACGTGGCATCATTTTAAGGATTCGATCAGTTGGATTCTTCCTACGTGCTGAAAATTGTGATCAAAGTTAGCTTGCGTTTTATGACTGTTTTCAACTTGATTCAGTTCTTCTGTTATTAAATGTAGTTATGTCTTTTGTAACAGTTTTGTTTATTGCTATTTCTATCACATACTTGAGCGCGAAATATGCGAAGGATTGTGAACGTGTAAACGCCACGAATAAACAATTAAATAAGATGAGTATGTATGCAATGCGTTATGCAAAGGTATATACACTTAATGAATGCATACGAGTTTGTAGGGCTGAGTCCGAGTGCGGGGCATTTCAGTTTTTTAGGATATCCAGGGACTGCTTTCTGTTCCGCGAGAATAATGTACCAGTTAAAAAATACTTTGGTGGGATGTTTCTCTCGGATGTTAGGAACTGGAATGTGGTATGTCCGTTTTTGCATTTAATTTAGTGAAATAATTTGTTTTTGACCACACGTTTTATGAAACATTTAGGTAAAACATTTTATCTGAAATGAATGTTTTCTTCGTTATTTATGCATTGTGTTACATTTTTTGGAGATTTGTAAGCAGTTCATCATACTAATACAGATTCATTAAGATCTTGTAAAGGCTTTGTACAAAAACGAATGTAAATATTGTAGAATTGGTAGCGATTAAGCAAACGATCATTTTCTTAAATTAAGTTGTCCATATATTATAGTCCTAACTGGACCATTGTTATACAATCGTTAGGAATGACTACACATGATATAAGAGCATGGATATAGCTGAGGTAAATGATTCCCCAAAAAAGCGCATACAAAACATCAATTCTTCCTTAAAATTCTACCTTCCCCTAAATCCCAATCCAAAAGACGTACCCACCGCAAAGGATCATATAAAAGTTCAGGACTTGGAACTGTTTGTAGAATTAGAGTGCCATACCTCACAATTATTTCCTACTGGGAAACAAATAGGAACTACACGGATGAAATGTTAATAAAAAACCGATGCACTGATAACAAATGACACAGCACTCAATATCATAATTGAATTACAAATGAATTACTCGCGGATGAACCAGTACATAAATGCAAAACTTCAGTCATTTATTCCTGACAGTCCCAACATTGACTTACATCAGCTAGTACTATCACATACTAGGATGAATTGTTCTTTTCGGTTAATAACACATTTGTCGCCTAGGTATCGGGCCGCTGTATCAAAGCCGTGGAATTTGATTGTACATGTTTGTGTTTTTTTAGTAATCAGTTTCTTATGTTATATATTTACTGGGGACGTTATCTAACGATCCTTAAAATGCGCCATGCGCAGGTTATGTCATCATAGGGTGCACCAGAAAATAGTGTTTATAATGAAGATATTTGCCTGCTTCCTTTATACGGGGGAAATTGTTCAAACTCCCAACTCATAAACTGTATATTGATAAACTGTTCCTGTTATATATACATTCAACCCTGTTTAGGGGCCATCTTCGAATAAAGGTCACTCTGTGAATGAAGGTCATTCTTCAAAACCGTCATTGATAAACTGTTCTCCGATTAAAGGAGACATTATGTATTTCCCAAGGGTGGCCTTAGTGCACATGTTTGACTTTAATATTTGAGCATCACATCTTCATTAAAGACGTTTTTGATACACCGACACCGTAATATATTGAATTATCACGTGCACCTATACGTACCAAGACGTGGATATTGCTTGACGCAAATAAATTCAAACGAAAAAGATCTAACAACTCTTTTATAGGTTTTGTGTCCATTTTTTTATGAAAGATATATTCATTATATCGCCTTTACAGGTTTTATCATTTTAATTTTACATGTCACCGAAAATTATAGTCAAAGTATCGATGCAAATCCTTGAAGTAGACCATGTGCTTTAATATACAATGAATAAAAACAAATTATTGCCGTGTTAGAGCACTTTACTACTACTTGATGATTTATTTTTACAATTAATTACAATAAGTGTGCACATGTTTCAGGGACCTTGTTCTGATCACGCATGCGCAGATGACGAGAAATGTCACCCTGCTGGAGCAAAGTACGTTTGCAAGAAAGCCTGTAAGTTTTTGGATTTTTTTTATATCGAGTATATATTAAACAGCATGCATGTTTGTACGAATATTGTCAAAGACTTAGAGAAAAAATCATCACAATACGTTTTAACGCCGCATGATTGAATTAGTATACGGAATGTATTTGACTTGAAATATTAGTTCCCGGTTATCTATGTACCTTAGTGTATTTGATACAAAAAAGCACCCAGTTACATGGTCGCGAAAAAGATTTAATGTCCTATTTTGACATAAAATTGTCAATCAACATTCAAGCTCTCTAACATACTGTAATGTGTGTGTGTGTGTGGGGGGGGTTAATAATATATTTTGCATCAACATACATTAACTATGATGTTAAATACCCTATAGACTAGATCTACATGTATTCATAATTAACATATTAACCTGATAAGACAAAAACATTTCTTACATGACTGATGAATTCATGACGGATCCTAACGGATGTTTTGGTAAGGTAGCTCTATTTTTGTTTATTTATTTACTATCAACGCCCACAATGACGGAAAAAATGCCCAAAGCAGTCTACTTTAAACAATCGCGCCACTAAACTTTTATTCACATGACATGCAGAACCAAACATAATACGAGAAATAATGTTTACTATAACGTTCCTACGCGGACTTACATTCGTAAGTTACATTACAAATCACCAGAAATACGTGTCATTATAGCTTCTACATAAATAGGATATTAAGACAAACTTAAAAAAAGACTCATGTTTACGATTATAAGTACAAAGTGATATATAGCAGACAGTAAGGTGTAGGTTTTTCTTAACAGTTCTCCTAAGTAAAGAGTCAAAAGTGAAAATGTCAACGAGTCAAACAATACTGGGTTCTATGATAATAACGGATTATAGCGTCTTATCAAAGATCGTTCGTTTTTTTAAATATTGTCGTACGATTTTCATCTGCGATAATCGTACGCTCAATCTTAAGAGCGTCTTATCAAAGCCGTCGTACGTTTCGAACAATTTCGTACGATTTCTACCGAGGTGCGATTCTCACGCATGCGCGTTTCGCTTCAAAGAACTCTTCAAAAAGGAGAAAGTACGCGAACAATCAATCTGACAGTCGTCTGTCAACTTACTAACTCAAAAATGTCTCAGAAGTAAGTCAACTGGTCTAGATCTGCTGATTGCCGGATGTGAGGATTCTGCTGTAGCGTCCGGCAAATTTTCTTTCGCTGTAATAGCCTCTAGCAAGGCTGATTTCTGGACAGAAGTGACGGAAAGGTATTTTTTTCAATTATCTTGGTTTCATTTAAATTTACAATAAATTTCAATATAACACTTTTGCCCAATTTTAAAGTATAATTTGCCAAGTTTTTACTGTACACCATGTCCAATGAGGATGTTGCAAACATTTAATTGAAGTTGACTGCTTTAAATTTGGAAACCTGTTTGTGTAACAGGAATGATATTTTATTATATCCTGTGTTCATGAATATATACGTGTTTGCTATATTTCATCACATTCCTTACATTTCCTGTGGCCATCTAAACTTTACACATAATATATTGAAACACGATTGACAAGTTTTAGATACACAAGTCTGTGTTGGCCGCTCCATTCAGTATACTTTAGGGGGGTTTGGTAAAAAAATGACATGAGTGTAATCATTATTGTCCGTGTATGCTTTACTTTTGTGATGATAATCCTATATTTTAGTAATAGACTGATCTGAGTTTACACGAGTCACAGGTATATAAGGGCAAAATCCTAAGGCACCGGGCCCAGATACTCAGTAAAGGTACATACATACCTAATACTCTTGCTTTCTATACAAGATCTATAAACTGTGATAATATTTTACTGACAAATTTATCAAATTTATAACTGAATAAAGAGAACATGGGGAATAACAGTGTTTCTAATTAAATGATTTATTTTATATTGGATATCAAGTTGTAATCAGAACTCGTAATAGAAAACATGCTTGTAGAGCCCATACATGCCGTAATTTTGTTTTTCCCATCATGATCTAACAGTAGAATATCACTGACGTATGGGTATTGTAATAGGAAGAGGAAAATAATGTATCCGCTGCGGGGCTCAAACCCGCGATCTCCTGCTTGCAAGTCAGATGCTCTACCAACTGAGCTAATCGGGCTGGTGGATATCCCAGCCAATTTATAATACAATATGCCACACCAATTCAGTATAGCTTTGTACTCTGAATCCACATGTTTTATGTTTCAATCAAGTCAGGAACCTCCATAATCATTTCTTTCTTCATGTCCCAGTAAATAGTCAGACATTGAGACAGGTAAAATTTCACCAGACCATCGGGCTGATGACCGCCAATGTTTATCGGGACCGACAGTGAATAAGCAAACTTGTTCTTTGTACCAGTGGCCAAATTTGAAGACTGCCAATATGTTCCAAGACTATTAATGTCAAGTTTTACAATTTACAGTATAGTGTCAAAGTGTAATTTTATTGTTTTGATTCACTATTTAATCTTGTACAATCACATCTTGTATTTTATGACATAATTTGTGACTACATTATTTCTTTTAGTGTGAACAGTGTGAGTAAAATAAAAAGAACGGTAGATCAAGCGAAGAAGAAGTGGATTGATTTGAAAGTAAGCATAACTCATTTGTAATCTGATGAAATCTGTTTATGACATTCTGTCAGCTGGTTCACCCTTTATTTCACACTGTGTATACTTCACATTTTACTCTCACTTTTTTACCTCTTATGCGCACCCTGGCAATAATCTTCAGCCTGTTGAAGGTGGCCAGTATATGGAAGTATATCTTACCCATATTTCAAGTCATTTTGTATAGAACAGTGATGTGAAATATATAGCTACATTTTGATTGCTGTCTATGTGAATATTATGTTTTCAATTATAAAAAAACTACTTCAAAATGAAATAACTCTCTGTTCATGTTAATGCAAGATATGAAGAAAAATACATTAAGTGTACATGTATGTAAGAATTGTTTTAAAATCACAAATTCAAATGCATGATACACTTGATAATAAATATTGTATTTTTTGTGATAAAAATTTTCAGTAGTATAATCAACTTTATATTTATAAATGTTAATATACAAATTTATTGTTTTAATCACAAACTAAGAAGAAAATGATATCATATGCATGTGAGATGCAGAAGACAGGCGGCAGGGGGGGGGTCAACTCCATTGCTGTCTCTGCAATGATTGGAGAGTAAGGTAGTTTATCTTATTCAAATTCAAAAGAATTTTACTTTTTGAACAGTGCTGATCATGATCCAACTGACCAAATGTTAAATGTAATATAACAGTAAAAACTTTTTAATTTCACTGATTGAAGGTCTTCATAAATTACATATTTTGTGTTGAATAATTGTCCTAAGTCTGCTGTATTATGAAAATAAAAAAAATGTTTGTTTCATCAGGTTTAACGCCATTTTCAACATTATTTCAGTCATATCATGGCGGGCAGTTATCCTATTCTGAGCTTTCCTGGATTTCATTCAGGCATTAACCAGTACTAACCACATTCTGTCCGTAAGCTTCTGCCCAGCTACCCCACGTAATTCAGAGGTGTAGGACAATTTAACATAGGATGTAATATCATCAGTCAAATTTGTCACAGACAGTGTGCGCCTTGCCAGGGGTAAGAACTCACAACCTCTCGATCATTAAACAAATGCTCTAACCACTGAGCTGACTGGGCAGGCTGCGCATAATTATAATTGTAATATGTGATATTATTTATGAGTACATTAATGATAGAAAGTCAACAATGATTTATGTTTGAGATGACTCATATGCCTTCCATGTCACAGGTGCAACATTTTGACTATAAACCATTGTTGCATATATATATGCTTAATTATTGTAACCATGTAATAAATAAATGTTACTCTGAATAGGTCCTGCAAACAATACCAACATGTAGAGTTGAAGGAATACCCAATGGAACAGACATTTTTTTAGGTACTAGTATTTACTCTTTTAATGAAACAAGATCATTTTGAAATATAACCTATATTGCACCATAGAAATGGTATTTACACGAAATATGTTAAATACTCATGTAAAGAAAAAAATCATATCATTTTTATTATTTTAAAATATTCATTTATTTTTCAGTAAAATTGTACTGATGATTATGTAATGTTGTATATTTTCTTTCAGAAAATATTGCTGCTGTAGCAATGGACTCAAATGCAAGTTTGCCAGTTGGTAGTGAAACTCAGGGTATGTGTAATTTACTGAAACATTGTTTTAGACATACAAACATGAATAAATATAACAATGTTTTAATAAAAGTAATAAACAGAAAATGTTGAAAAATATAAACACTCAGTTCGGTGTTTGATCTTAATCTTATGTAACTTAAAGAAGCTTGACATTTGGGTACTATATGCTAGATAAAAAAATCCATGTGATATAACCAAAAAATGTATCATTTACCAGTTTCCGACTTGTTGAAGATGTTTTTTTTTGCAAGTTTTTCAGTTGGTAGTGAAACTGAGTTTTTTTTGTTCATACCAGATTGTTGCTTGCGCAGTTTTACTTGTATGAATTTCTAATTATGTCATGTATAACTCATCATGTTATCATGTATTGCACTTCTAAACCTGTATTTAGTCATTTGTAATAGACAAAGCATATATTAAGACATTTGTGTTTAACAACAGAGTCATGAACTGCACTGTAACAGTTTGGAAAATTATCGTAAATGCTGTAAGTGTAACTAAAATGATTGCCAACCATAACATATTTCAGGTGGGAACGTAACTGAAATGCCATTGGATGCCTGTAGCAGAAACAGCATTAACAGCAACAGTTTAAGAGTGGATAGTAAGTGTTTTAAAATCAGTATTCAATGAAAGTTAACATCTTCAACACTAATTATTTGACAGTGTTTTGTTAAATTAGATAGTTACAAATACACATAAATTCCTTGCATTTTCTGTTTCGTTCATAAATTTCTTAATGATGAATCAACTATCAATTCAGTAAAAAAAAAATCTTAGCACTAATAAGTAGGAAAATGAATTTCAGAATTGTACAACAAATCAACTTGCATCATTGAATCATTGAATGTGTACTTTTCACTTCAGATGCCGGTACCAGTGAAATTAGGCCTGCAATGATTAACTCAGTACGTGATAGTGAGTATTTGGCTTTTTGATCTTTAATTTCACACATAATATGTATAATGTATAGTATTTAAAAGTACTCCAAACTTTGATAGCACCATTTTCACAAAATTTCTGCAATACTCCTGTTATATATCTCAAACACTTTTGACAATAATTGAACATGTACATTACATTTCAGTTGCTAGTACCAGTGAAGAGAGGCCTGTGCGAAAGAAGGCTAGTTGTGATAGTGAGTAATTGTTGTTATGTATAAATACTATACACTGTTGTTTACACTTGTTTTCAAATACATCAGTGTTTTAGTCTTATCATAACTTTTGTTATGCACAATATTATTTAAGCATTAAATGAAAATATAAATAGGATGGTATTTAGTAGTTATTTAGCCAGTAGTTACGACACAATATATGTCTGAATAATTCTTCAAAATGACTAACGGAACTAATATCTAGTCATATGGTAGCACATACCTTTACTCATGAAGGATAGCGGTAAAAAAAATATGAAACAAAAATATATAAAAAAATACATAAACAAAATTTTCTGTTTCAGAAAGTGCTGAAACAAATGCGGAACATTTAATGAAAGAACAGACAATCGTCTTGAAAGAATTATAGTTACAACCGTGCAGAATTTGACTAGTGCAGTAAAATCTTTGACTGATAGTATGGATATGTTTAATGAAAGAGACACTTTGTTTGAATTTTAAATTTTATATGTACGGTAGATTATGTGTTTTCAGATCATCAGAACTGAAAGTGCTCATGGTTAGCTATTGTGATCACGTGTTGTCCGTCCGTCAGTCCGTCTAATAATTGCTTTAAACAGTATCTCCTTTAATAAGCAGTAGGCCAATTTCTTTACAGGGATGTTCCTTGCTAGGTTGTTAGGTCAATTATTATGAAAAACCATGTTTACACTGTAGATTTCACAGTTATAATTGGATCTTCACCAAACTTTGTAAAATCGTTTGTTTTAATGATGAAGTAAAATTATGGGTCATCTGGGTCAATAACTAGGTCACCAGGTCAAATCTTAGGAAAACTTTGTTAACACTGTAGATGTCACAGTTTTGATTGGATCTTCAACAAACCTTGTCAGAATGTTTGCCTCAATGATATGTGGGTCAAGGTTGAACATGGGTCAGCCGGGGTCAAAAAGTGGGTCACCAGGTCAAATCTTAGGTAAAAATCTTGTAAAAGCTCTAAATGTCATGGTTTTAATTGGATCTTGGCCAAACCTTGTAAGATTGTTAGTCTTAATGGTATTATGGACAAGTTTAAATATGGGTCACCTAGGTTCAAGAACTAGGTCACGAGGTCAAATCTTAGGAAAACCTTATTAACACTGTAGATGTCAAATGTTGATTGTATTTTCACCAAACCTTGTCAGAATGTTTGTCTTAATGATATGTAAGACAAATTCGAACATAGGTAATCTGGGGTCGAAAACTAGGTCACGATGTCAACTCTTAGGGAAACCTTGTCTATGCTGTAGTTTTCATGGTTTTGATTGGATCTTCACCAAATTTTGTCAGAATTTTTGTCTTATTTTTATGTAAGTTCTAACATGGGTCATCTGGGGTACAAAACTAGGTCACCAGTTCAAAACAATGTTTTAATGAGTGAACAGTGATTGTCATGTGAGCGATATAGGGCCATATTGGCCCTTTCGTTTATATATGTAGAATTTTTGGACTCTTCATTTTTTTGCAATTGTAATAGGGAGAATCTTGGTGACAAATATTTTCAAGTGATTTCAATCAAACTTACATGTAGTTATTGTTATCATGTTACGCATTTCAAAATTTAATGTATATTCTGATATGTATATAGATAGGTAAACTTGTGATATGATACCAGTATTCTGTGATAATTTTGTGATAGTCATGCCATTATGACATATTATATTCGTTACAGTGACAATGTTTAGTGTACATACAATTATGATTTGTTGTATTTTTAGCTCACATGTCACAAAGTGACAAAGTGAGCTATTAGGATCACTCCCGTCCGGCGTCGTGCGGTGTGCGTCGTGCGTCGTCAAACTTTATGTTGTGACCACACTAGGGGCCACATTTTTAGCTCAATTTTAGCAAAACTGGGTCAGAACATTAATATCAACAAAATCTCGGACGAGTTCGATATTGGGCCATCTTGGGTAAAAAACTAGGTCACCAGGGCCAAATAAGGGAAAACCTTGTGAACACTTTAGAAATCACTGTTTTGACTGGATCTTCATGAAACTTTGTCAGAATGTTTATTTTAATAATATGTAGGTCAAGTTTGATAATGGGTCATTTCCGGTGAAAAACTAGGTCACTAGGGCAAATTGCTGGAAAACCTTGTGAACACTCTAGAAGTCACTGTTTTGATTGGATGATCATGAAACCTTGTCAGAATGTTTGTCTTCATAATATCTTGGACGAGTTCGAACATGGGTCATCTTGGGTCAAACACTAGGTCGCTAGGTCAAATCTTATGAAAAACCATGTTAACACTGTAGATTTCACAGTTACTATTGGATCTTCACCAAACTTTGTCAAATCGTTTGTTTTAATGATATAACGGCCAAGTATAAATATGGTTCATCTGGGGTCATTAACTAGGTCACCAGGTCAAATCTTAGGAAAACTTTGTTAACACTGTTAATACAACTACCTGGTAATGTAGACTATATAATATTATCCTAATTGCTGAACTACTTTTGGTGACCAGGTGGGAAACATAAATCAAAGTACTGAAAGCACATGGAACGGGAACAAAGGAATTCAACTTTTGACTGCTTTGTAGTTCCGAACAACAGCAGAACCTTCAGAGCTTTGATAAATGATAACCGGATCATAATATTCTACCGAAACGAAATGTAGAATTTAACCGGTATTATGATTATCTCTATTTGGAATGAAAAATTTATGGATGAAAGAGAAAAGAAAAAGACTCATTATAAAACTATTGTCAGTCATGTACTGAGACTAATTAAACTATATATACACAAATAACAACACTGACTCTTGACACCGGGATTGTTAATGTCATATAATTATCAGCGTAAATATATATAATTATTAGATAAGAGTTAAAAGAAGAAATACTGGTATTTAACAGTGAATAGCTAAATGAGTTAACCAACTATTTTAAATCTATTAGTTCAAAACCTTTTCGGAACAAAGCATTTTAAGCTGACTCAACAATTCTTTGTGGTTAAATTTCAAGCCCTACACATGTATATCAGGGAATCAGTCTAGTATGACATCCGTTATAAAATATTTATTTTAATAGTCTGCTTACATTTGCTTGTTTTAATAATTTGCATCATTAATACATATTATACTTAGAATTTAACAGTTCTCACATTTGTTATTGTAAAGCGTTTGAGGTAGAATGAATGCATTAATTTGTTATATGATCGATTGAAATACAAATTCAAATACAACAGCCCACTGAATTAAACAATAATAGAACAATTGAACATAGGAACCAGTGTGCATTATTACAACAAATTATTTATGTTCTTTTTTAATGCTTCCTTTGTGATTGCAATGTAGAAACGTGAAAGTTATGATCAAGTGACATAATGAATACAGACTCCTAGAGAATGATTGAACATATTGTCTGGGTTGTACAGACAAACTAAATTATTTATGTCATATCGATGGGAAATATATCAGCAAGAGAGTGGATTCAAGGCCTATCTGTGGTCAATCATGATGTAATTGTTGCACAGTTAAACCTGTGAAACCATCTTCGAATAATGGCCACCCTGTAAATTAAGGCCATGCTTTTCTGATTAAAGACAGCCTGTCAACAAAGTCACAATTTGTCCTTCCCAAGGATTGTTTATAACAATCTGATTGGAAAAGAAAAGGGTATTTTCTTTCCCCAAAACCAAAAATAAGTTTTATTTTTATTCATTTGGGTTTAACTCCGTTTTTCAACATTTTTTCAGTTATGTACGGCGCCAATTCACCACGCCAGTTTTCCGGGACTGTTTTTCAACCAGTTCTAACTGTTCAGTATTGTAATGCATATGTTTACTGAAGGTGTCTTTTACTATCTATATGAAATGTAAAAATAAATAAACTGCAGATGACTTTAATATGTTTTTATTAAAACATTTTTTCTCAACTTGATTTATCATACATTAAAATGGCATATCCTTTATAAACTAGCTTCCAATAACATATAACTTGGAGGAAATAAAGACATATCTATATATACAGCTGAATAAATATACATGCTACAAATAATAAATAAAACAGACATTTAAACTGCTTGTGGTGACAGTTAAATTATCAAATAACAGCAGAAATAAAATAAATTATTAAATATCAATGCATACAATTGTTAAACTTCAAAAACTGTCCACACGATATGCAAGGTACACAAATTAACAAGTAATAACACTCAGTCATTGACAAAAGTTATCACTTAAGAGAACAAGGTTAACACCATGTTTCCACTAACTGATAACATATACCAACACCATTATTTCTTTAATATGTATCCATATTCACAGTGAGCAACATAAAGTGTAGCATCTGCTCAGAAGGCATACAAAAACGTCCAAACATTATTAAATTCTGATTTATGACAAACATACTGTCTTTGGATTGTATTTGCGTACATTGTATTGTCAATGATAAGTTTATAATAACACAATTTTTTGTCGAAACATTATTTTCACATCTATATATTCAGTTCTCAACTTCTGATGAGCTTTGAGTATATCAACAACTCATTCTGAATATAAAAAAACTCCTTCTAAGGACTTAAAAGGAAAATGAGCATTTTTTGCTTTCATGTTTCTAATCGCTATATCCTTTGATTTACACTTCCTGAATGAATACAGACACATTTGTGTTTATTTTTAAGAGGCTATTCTCACACTGCATACTGTTTTCACATGTGACGTCTGATGGAACACAATGGTTTTCAAAATAGTCATCACTGAAATTTCCAGTGTCATAAAGACTGTGTGTGCTGAAAATAATACAATGATAGATAATCACATATACAATATATTGATAATCATTCACATAATACAGTCAAGAAATTGTTCCTCATTCATTGCAAAAAGCCTCATCATCACCATTCCATTGACTGAGTATAATACATCAAATGTTGAAAAAAAAATACTTGCAATTTCTAAGTTTTCATCTAGTTTTGTGCATACATCTAAGACTATAATTTGATATTTGATAAACACAATGACCCCGTGACCTTTGACCTATTGACCTGAAAATGCACAGGTCCTGTAGAGGTTGTCATGAGGAACCTACTTATGAAGTTTGATTAATGTGGGTGCAAGCGTTTTGATTTTATAGGCAAGGTTAAAGTTTGGTACAAACAGATAACCAGAGAGGCCAAAAACAATATGCCCCCGAACTGCTAAAGAAGACTGAGCGATAAAATGTTTACACGTCTGAACCAAACATTCGTAAGCTACGAGTACGAGGCAAACGATTCATCTTCACATTCATGTCAATGTCCATACAGTCAATGTACACACAATTCATATCAGACAGGCTAGATTCTATTTAGCGTAGAGTTTCCACATCGTAAGACTAAAAAGGTTGCATATCACTTGCCCGTTCATCTTGTATCATGTATGCGAGCCGCCATGTTTGTTTTGAAGACAAAGTTACGTCATAGATTGTCAAATTGATAACGACTATGTGGCTGAACTATGCATTTCATTGTATTCTATTTTCCTGAGACGATTATGCTTCATGCTGTACACGATAATATTTTTATCGACTCGAGATAAGAGAGTATATGCGGAAGGGTTCAGTCACTACACGGAACTTAACGGTTCAACCTAATGACACCCGGCTTACGTAAGGGAAATAATGTTGGGGTACTTACCACTAAATATACATTAAAATGTTACATACTATTACGATATACAATTACATACCTTTACCATGCTACTAAGAGCACAAGATCGATTTGTTGACGGAGACAAAGTCATCTCGACACAGCTCTTCAACTCATAAATACTTTCTTCGTTTAGCCGGTACCTGGCGACAACTTCTACATTATTTAAATTATATCTTCTAGTCTAGGTCGAAATTTTCGTTGCTTTCGACGGCGTCGTCGATTTAACAGGACTAAAGCGGCCATTTTGTTTGATCTACGACTGCTTTCTGGCGATCGTAGGATTGAGGTATAATCTTACGATAATCGTACGTCTAAGATCATTGACGATCTTTGATAAGACACCTCCATAATCGTACGATCGACGTACGATTATCGTACGACCAAAACTAGCGTACGATCTTTGATAAGACGCACTCCAGGTAGGCTGCTTATATAGACGTAAAGATAATATTGAAGGGCTACTGTTGTCTACTAAAAAGGTGAACTGCGTGTAAAATCAAGTGTCACATGTTTTTGCGACCTTGATATGATACATTTTATTACAATATCATTTAATAGTGTGGGTTCATCAGGCAAACAAGCAGGAATCACTGGCGTATCTTCCTATAGGCACTGTAGGCATGTACCTATGAAAAGAAAAAGGAAACAATAAGGTGGTAGGGGGGCAGGAGAATAGAAGACCCGAGTTCCCAGAGTTTTTGGCCAAGTTTAAAGAGTAAATCTAAAAAGAAAAATCTGCAAGAACTTCTTAAATATCTTTATGCTAAAACATACTGGAAAATGGTTAAGAATGCGTCACCGGCAATCTGTAGTGATTAGTGAAAAATTATGCCTCCGAACCCCATAGAAAGGCGACTACACACTATATTGGGACAAGCTACGCCCCTGGGAATATACCTTGTACTAACACCATTATGCATTAGCATATTTTTGTGATGCACCAAACCATGTAGTTTTTATATTTCAGATGACGTGTGCTTCAAACATTTACCTGAAGAGATGTGTTTCAAGCATGTTGAAATCTTTGATAGACATGGTTCTTTTAGAGCGAACGAGTTGGGAAGCAGCACTCTCGTTCGTAATGTTATGGAATGTGTTACTTTCTGCTCATTACGGCATCCAACGTTTTCATCATTGACCTACGTAGCTAACCTATCAAAATGTACCTGTACAGATGCTACCATTACGGACAAATTTTCTGTTTTTCAGTTATTACCTGACACTGTGTCAACAGATATATATTTCAAAATAAAGTAAATATATAGTTCAATTCAGTTGGGTATGGCTTCATTGACATGTCGCAACTGAGACAAGTTTTCACTGATATTTCATCATGCCGTAGTTTATAAAGGATTGATTGATACACAGTTTCATCCTTGTCATTATTGACACCCGAGAGGTTAGATGAAAAACAAATACATTTTCATTATCTTTACATAAATTTGAATTATTCAGAGGAAATTTTTCAAGTTCTTTGCATTACGCTGCATTATTGATAACTATTTGCCCTTTTCGAGCAACGATTATTCAGTCCAGAAACCACCATACTGTTGTACTGAATGCAACTGTCGTTTATTCGAATTTTACAAATCCTAAACAATTACAAATATTCTTCAACATGATATGAAAACCGTAATTGCATTATTCCAGACGAACAGTTACAAACAAGAACTTGCGGTTTGATGTATTTCTTGTTTGTTTCAACATAACTCACAAAACTATTATCTCAAAATAGTACGGACAGATTTTATATTAAATATACATCTATCTTTATGTATTACTGTTTATTTTAGTTACTTACAAATCCAAGATTACATTCTTCCGTATTAAAAGACGCATCTTCTTACGAATGTTTAAAGTCCCATTAGCTTTTTGTTATAGAAAAATATATGCAAAAAACTAACAATTGCTGATGTTATCGCAAAATAATTCTTCTTCTTAAAACAATCATTTCACTGTAATTATTGCTTTTGTAAAATTGAAATATGTAGAGCGCGTGCGCGGGAGGAACATACACAGGATTCCTCTGTTATTGAACAAACAAAAACTAATACGACCAATAGATTTATATGCTTATGGGACTTTAATTACCGAAAAATCGGACTGTGCAGCGGTCGTTATTCGTTTTAATAATAAAATTCATAGTTAGTTTTATTCGGTGAAGTTTCGACTTAATGCTTTTAACAATGGACAAGAGACCTTATATTATGAGTGATGATGATACTTAAATAATTGCAGACAGACGTTAAATCTCAATATATGCAAGAGAACTTCTGACTAACATAAAACCTAAAATGAAGGCCAAAAATATCATCTGCATGGATTCAGAACAGAACTAAGCGTCATATAAACATGCATACATACACTTGCATGCGTGAATAAACAACTACGACAAAAACACAGATCTTGTTTGTGTGTTTGTGTCCGTACGCACCCAGGTGGCATTATAGGGTTAGGGGTAAGGTTAGGGTAAGTACAAGTTGTCGTTATTGGGTTTCAGTACGTACAAACCGACGTTGTGGGGAATATTTGTGCTTATGGGGTGCAAAAATGTTGCTTGTGGGGTTCAGAAGATCAAAAGAAGATCAAAGGCGGCACCCCACAACGTCACTTCAGTGAGTACGTCCGTCCGTCTATTCGTCTGTCTGTCTATCTGTCTCAATTTCACTGGTAATATCTAGCTTCTGACAATCCTGTGAAAAACGGAGCGTTTGTATTTTTTCCTCGTTTCATGTTGAATTCTTGATATTTTACACATTTATGGATCTGAGAAGTGTGTTTTAGATTGTCGTTTGCAATTATACATCTGTCATTTATACATTTTTGAATTTTGAATGCGTTTGGTTACGTGCGTATTGACCCGCCTCTGTGGTCCAGTGGTTAAGGTCTTCAAATCACTGTTACCTCTAATTGGATTCGAGACAAGCTACCGACCAGAGAAAGTAGGCAATTGCTTATGGAGGATTGAAGTCTAGTACTGGTTTTCCCAGGAACGATGGTTAGATGAACCGTCCATCTCATATGACTCTGACTGTTAAAAAAGGGCGTAAAACTCGACCAAACTAACAGACGTACGTGCGTATATATCGGAAAGCAAAAAAAGCAAACACATACGAGTACTTGACTTCATACTTGTACATTTGTTTGTTTATTTGTGATAAGTGTTCACTAATTACTAGAATTTCGTATAGCCAAGACTAAAATAGTAAACAAGGAACGGACAAAACTAGAAAGTTTTCGCAACAACAAGTTTCACGTCAAACCATGTTGTAAGCATCACATTTCATTCAAGACGTAACTCTAGGCTGAAGCTTGAAAGCGCCGTATTGAAACTTATCACTTGGCTCAACTTAAGTTAGCTAAACTTTTAGACGTTATTTTTGCTTAATTGATTGTTACTTGTTTTTAAATATTTACTGTTTTTGCACCATATTTTATAATTATGTAATAACATATGTTGCTTATCTTTAATAAACAGCACTTTAAAAAAAAAAAAAACGGTTATTTTTTATTTGGGACTTTTCAAAATAAAGGTATTGCACGTACATGTATATGCTTTTTTTCCGTAACTGAGAAATACGCCTCGTACATAAGTGTAGGGTTACAATTTCTGATTAAGCGGTTCCGATCACTACTTTTCAAACACAAGGTACTCGTTTTCAAGAATTATTCTCAGAATTAGCCTACAGACCAACAAATCTATTTATCGTTCGCTATATTAATAAAAAAGACATCAGTTCCCATTTAAAGAGAATCAAGTTGTTTCCATCATGGGATTCCCATAAGGGAAAGTAGCCCACGAACAACGAAAATAAAATGGCGGCCTGCCTTTTATGTCCGAGGCAATTTCTTTAGACAAACGCCGAGGAGATCCGATTCCGTCATTTTTATTCATTTCAGTTCCGTATCCAAACCCTTATCACCACTTGAACGGAATCTTTGTGATTTAACCAGGATCAGTCGGTCAGCAAATAGTATCTCTGCTACCTCCCCGTCACTGTACATTATAATACAGTATAATCTAGAGAATGAATGTGTTCTTTTTTTCGATTAAAGTGTACATTAATACAAACTCTATCTAACACGAGAAAAAGACAATGCAGACTCAGACACATACAAAGATAGGAGCATACTATACCACATACATGTAGAATGATAGCACAAAATTAAATTTGTATCTGTCATCCTTTAATTCTCGATGTATGGAAATTCTGAACAACGATGCAAATGTGATAACACAAAAAGCAACTCACTGCAAGTCTTGACAATGTGAATACCCACACATTACATCTAAAGATCTATTTTCTGAAAACAGTAGATCAAGTCCTGATAATCGAATTATATACAAAATAAATGAACATAGCTATCGAATGTGACGTTAAAATCGAATACATTAAAACAAATAAAAACAAACAACATAATTATAAAAAGAAATATTTTGACATACTGATATTTCGGATAATAATAGAATTGCCAAAGAGAACAAACTGGTTCTAGAATAGTACACTAATATGACAATAGTTGAACAAAGTATTTTAAATAGTATGTGAGAAAAAAGGTATTTATTAAAAAGCACAGAAATATATAAGATTTTAAAGATTACAGACACTTAATCTGTTAAATGTTCTAAGAGAGAAGGTCCAAATATTTTAAAACGTTATAAGGAATGGAAACCCCTGATTGGCGAGCAATATTCTAACAGAACCTGGACAAGTATTTCAAGAAATTTTAAAGAATTCAGACTCTTAAATGCCTTTTTTACCAAGCTGTCAAAGACTTTAGAACTTTCTTAAGAACACCAGTAGACCAAGGTTAGTGTGATTTCAGTTAAAGCGGCCAAAACATTACAATTTTCTTTAATAATGCATAAGTTATTTTTTTAGGGTTCATTACTTACAAATCCATTACACTATATTAACATCGAAGTTTCTGTTTTCAGTAGCCTCTGAAAGCAAGATGTTTAAATATTTGAATTCGCTTAGTTTAAACAAAGCTACTTGGTTAGACGTTACCACCTCCCGCTTTGTTAAAGATGCTTCCCAAATGATTTCAGCCCCACTCACCCACATAATTCATTTGTCCATTATCCAGTGTTTTGTGCCAGATGACCTGATGTCAGCTTTATTCAAGGTAAATGACAAAACAGAAGTCAGTAATTATCGTCAAGTCTCAGTATTTTGTCCAAAGCATTTAAAAAAGGTATCTTTGATTAAGTTGAAAAATATATGTCTTCAAATAGTCTCCCGACAGTGTATGATTCCTAGTCTGGCTTCAGACAAGGTTTTTCTACTGACACATTTCTCATTCATCTTCCACATTATATTAGGTCCAGAATGGATAAAGGCAAACATTTTTGTATTGCTTTGTTGGATTGGAGGAAGCCGCCTTTGTGGATCATAGCATTCTGTTGAAGAAGTTAAAGACGCTAAGTCTCTCAATGCTACAGCTCAGTTGTTTACTTCACATTTGTTCGATCGATATCAGTTGGTAGATGTCGTTGGTAGTCACTCTTCTCGTGCAACAAAAGCATGAAGTGTTCCCCATGGTCCATTGCTGTTTCTTATATATGTCAATGACATGTCTGGTGCAGTGAAGAATATTAAGTTGTTACTGTATTTACGGAGGACGAAATACGATTATTGTTTACATATAACATTGACAGGGTTTTCCCGAAAGCTTCGTAAGTGATCGGAACTGCGCAAATGTCGGTGACGTCACAGGAGAATGACAATACACCGTTCCCGAAATTAATATTGGCTTTGGTACTAATTTTATGTATTGCACTCTTGGCAGAAAATTACTCAAAATTTCTCATGCCATAAAATATTTTACGTGTTTATTTGATATATTTTTATGTACCATGTTTGTTTACAAATGAAAATAAACTCATTTAAAAACACGACTGTTTGCATGTCGTTGCAATAAAATGATTTGAAATAACTCGAGGAAATATACCAGGTACGTCTGTATATTCACACTATTTAGTTGAGACTCATTTCCTATGGAGCCCAAGGAAAGTTTTCAGCTTGATGATAACATAGGAACGTGATAAATCACTTTCCAAGAATAACACCCATTGTCAATTCAAAACGCGAGATCATTATCGAATCATGGAACTAACGAATGTCGAAAAAAGTTATGCTTCCATTCAATTTTGACAGCCAATCAAAATCGATGACTGCTTACGGTTAAATAATTGAAACAATGACCAGATTTGATGTCTAGTAAGAGACTTAATAATGAATTATTGTCAAAATGGTATCATACCAATCGTACTAACGCAATGCACAACACATAGGAAATGGTTCTAGCTGATAAAGTGAAGTCGATAACGGGTAAAGTGTTTATCGCAATGAAAACGAGTTTTGCACTTTCGGATAGGTTTGTATTTTTATATGAAAGTATGATATTTAATCTTTGTGAATAACTTTAGATAGTTATGTACGTTTTAGCGTATTTAGGCAGTCAAGACACTTCACAACTGTTTCAACACGTTGGTACCACTACCACCTTATAAGCTTTAACATGCATTCTTGTCACTTGAGCGAAGTTATGAACAGTTCCAAATGAATGAATGAATAAATTTAATTATTAATACAAATCTGAATCAATTGACTGAGAGTACTGTCATGAGCGAAGTTTTAATATGTAAGATAAAGTCAACCTTAAAAATGTAAAGGCCCATGTTGTCATAACTATGAAATAAAATTTGAAGATCAAGTATGATGAAGTCTTGGCACAGTGTACGTCTTTAGGTCATTTAATCACAATTACCAAGGAGAAGCAACATCTTTTAACCGTTTGCCTTGAAGAAATTTGCTAAAAGTCGTTGCATACCCAAAAATATTCAGTGCCTTCAGCGCTTTGATCTTTATACAGTTAATATGTAACATATGCTGTACTGTATACTGAACTTCTGACATTGTGCCATTATGTAATATCATATGTGTGTATATTTGTCCCAGTCACTGCTCAAAGACAAAACTGTGTTCCTGGACTAATTTACTAAATGAAACTATTTTCAATATGTATTAAATAATTTCTGTGATGTCATCCATTTGTTCTCACTGTCCAATATTTTCTGGACGAATTTTAGTCATGAGTATGAGCACACCGTGTATCCGGATAACACGAACTCCTGCGGAAAGCGATCAACGCAGCAACAAAAATGGCGGACAGAGTCACATATCTATATTTTTTCTCTGAATTTTGGCTTTAACGAGTCAGTTATGCACATATTTTTTATTCTAGTCAATTGTCAGACTATAAATCTTGAATAGTCATCACATTAAATATTACAAATCATGCTAGTGGTAGTATGATAACTAATTTAATATACTCGATATCAGATTTTGTCATTGTAGATGTTTTATTAAATTTTACAAAAATAACGCATTATAAGAAAGAAACCATACACAGTGTTTAAAAGACAAATTTATATAGAATCGGGTGCTTATTCGATTTAACTCTGTTTTTCTTTGATATTGTTAAAATTCAGTTTTATAAAGATGACCCTAGTGAGAAATGGATACTTGGTTAACGTAGTGTGGATAATAAGTGAACGCATTTAACTCAACTTATTGGATTAGCAGTAACGCATGATTATGCAACTAAAAAGTTGTTGCTTTCGTTGTTTTTTGTACGAAAAGAAATGTTTTGAATTACACAAATGTATGTTTGCGCATGTCGTGTACTTAGGTAGTTTGTAAAACAATTATTTTGAGTGTTTTGACCGTTTAGTCGATTTTGAAGTTGGATAATGAAGACGACCATCAATGTACCGCGCGGCCTCCAGTGGACCTTCACAAAGTAGATCTGGACTTCGATGCTGACATCCGCCTAATGTTCAACAACTTCCACCAGATGCAAGAGAAAACTGACCGTCTTCAACAGGTTGAATCTACAGACTGACAATCAATGCAGGCAAAACCAAGTCCATGAAGGATAAATGCAGCGATTCAGTCACCCTTCACCATCCAAGACAACCTAATAGAAGATGTCAGCAGCTTCACCTACCTAGGAAGCACCACCAGCACATCACTGCCCTAAGGTCAATGTGATCTCTATCTTACTCCACGGATCAGAGACGGGGAGACGCACCAAAACATTAGACGAGAAAATGAAGGTCTTTGTGAATACATGTCTGCGACAGATCTTCCAAATCCGCTGGCCAGTAAAGATTGCAATTTATTTCGAAGGAGTTAATTGTTGCTGTAGAACGTACAGTGATATGTACACTGTTCCAAACAGACCCGCTGTGGATTGAAAATGGCTGTTGCTTGAGTTTAGTTTTGAATTTTGTCATGGCAATGTCTTTATTTGTTGATGATCGTAGGTTGTGATTTTCATTATTTGAAAAAGAAATTATCTCCTTCAAATTTTGGGGACATTGTCCATTTAACATTTTATAAATTAAAATACAACAATGGTATTTGACCTATTTTCAAACGTTAACAATTTCATCTCTTTAAAAATCTCAATACTTGGCGTTCTTTTTTATTTACATGATATTATTTTACCTGTTCGTTTCTGTAAAGATTTTTTTCTGATGTGTGCTCGTTTAATGACTCATACAGGGAAGCAATCATCAATTGTTGGCATAATGTATGAATTATAAAATAAAGATTTCATTTTATTATTTAAAAAATAGTTTATCCGTTTAAGAAGATATGCTTTGGAATTTATTCTATTACAGACATATGTGACTTGTTCATTCCTTAACTATTGCTGGTAAATGTAAACTCCTAATATTTTCTGAGATTTAACATTTCTATCTTACATCATCTATAAATACCTTTAAAGTATTAATGCGTTTATTATGAGCATTTAAGCATGCATTTAGTTTTATTTGGATGTAAAGCCATGTTATTGGCTGAACACCATTTCATTGCATTATGAACACTTTCTTGGAGTGTCTGTTCTACCTCTTAAGAGGTATCACCGATAGTGTTAAGTGTCGAATCAACTGCATACAGATCAACTGAGGAAGTTTGCACATTGAAACTAATATCCTTAAATATATATAAAATAGACAGCAATGGATCCATGATTGAACCTTGGGGTACACCAGATTTGAGAGTCAGTATAGATGAGCACACATTGCCAACCTTGACTAACTGTTGTCTATTTGAAGGATATGCTTTAAAGAGATCCAATGTGTTAGCTGATAAATGGGATAACTGAAGTTTATATACTAAAATTCCATGATTGATTAGATAGATCTTTAGCCTTTCTCAAATCAAGAAACAATGCCCCAATTGCTTTGCCATTATCGATCTCTGTTATCCATTCATCAACTAGTCGAAGTACAGAAATTAAACAGGAGTGGTTTTGTCTAAAATCAGACTGGTGTTTGTGCAAAACATTATTTCAATGAAAGTAGAAGTTGATAAGCAGTGTGTTTTCATATATTTTGGATATTGTTGGACGAATTGAAATTGATCTATAGTTATTAGCATCATTTCTGTCTAATGATTTATATATTGGTATAATAAATGCTTCTTTTAAAACACCAGGAACAATGAAGATATATCGTTATTTATGATAGCAGTAATTGTAAGATTTTAGGACATACGCCATCTACATATCTAATTCATGAATGTATTTCTTTACCTTAGTTGGTGTGATAAATTCAGTATTAAATTGTCTTTGTCCTAAAACTCTGTCTAAATGATACTTAAATGATTGAAGATAACATTCATCTAAAGGTGATTTTGAAATAGTACTTGAGACGTAAAAAAAATGATCATTGAGTGCACCTGCTATTGATGATTTATCAGATATGAGTCCATCAGCGACTTTTAAATTTTGAGGTAGTTGACTCAATGCATATCATTTTGATATTTTTTCCAAATATATTTCATGTCTTTATTGTCCCGAACTGCTTTATTATAGAAATCATTTTTGTCCTTCTAATTCAGGACATAACTTGATTTCTTATTATCTTATCATCTGTGAAATGTTTGTTTTTGTCAATTGTATTCCTTGTTTTCATAGAACAGAACATATTATATTTTATTTGGAATTTGAACATGTGATCATCATCCAGAACATTATATACAAAATTATGTAAAGATTAAACTTTTATAAGTTAAAGTACATAACACATTTACAAAAAGAAAAGAACATGTAATAAGTAAATGGGATGTAAAACTCATTTTACTATCCATTCAGGGATAATATTATGTCAAGAGTCAATCATTATTCAATAAATTGTCTCTCACTTTGAAAGCACACAATAAATATAAGCCAATATTATTCAAAGTGTCGCGGTCTGATGAATTTAACAAATAAATTAATGTGTACATGCTGGGCCTTTTAAAAAAGTTTTCTGGTACAAAATCGTTTCCTAATCGTAGTATATCGGCTACACTGCAATATAAAATGAAATTCGTCTTCTAACTGCTCACTTTCACAAATTTCACAAATACGTTGAGCTTGGTTCATTCTCACACGACCATGTCTACCGGTTTCAATTCTTAGTCTATGGGTAGATGTACGTATCTTTGTAAGCATGACTCTAACCCTACGGTCGAGTATTTTGTCCAAGTAAGTTTCGTATTCAAAATTATGTTTAAGATGTCTATATACAAACAGTTTGTTGTTATTATCAATGTTAGATCTCCAAGTCTAGCAGAACTCATCAATTATCCTTTGTTTGAAATAAGGAATAAAGCATTTACCATTGTTCATTACACTAAATTGTTCATAACAACTTTAATTTCATCTGGGAACCATTCAGATCGGTAATTAACCGATATTCTGTTTTGCTTTGTGGGTGCATATTTATCTAGTTCACTATGTATAATATCACAAAAGGCAGTCAGTGACTCATTTGGATCAACTGTCGTTGCAATACGATGCAAATTTTAAAATGATATATCCTTTGTAAAGAAGAATGGTTAAAATTATTGAACGTTCTAAATGTCATACTGTTATTTTTGTTATTGTTTAAACTTCGTGTAAAACAAACTGGAAAATGATCACTTGTACCTAAACAAGGTATAAACACACCTCGTAGCCCTAACTCCATAATGTTGTAAGTCGTATTTTGTACATTTCGAGAAAATCGAGCTCAAAGTTTTGAAAGGCTATAACCTTTTACCAACTCAACCGAATATAAAATGAAATATATCTGCTTTTACAGTTTGATTTCTATTTTTACAATATAGAATGTGAAGATGTTGGTATGGATTCCTTTAAAATAAATTAACAAAAAAAATATTATAATTCACAAAAAATTCACATTTTTACGAAAAAATGGAAGAACTAGATTGTTCTTAAGAGTTACAACAATCTGACCCTTAATATGTCAGGATATTTTTAGTTACAGTAATAAAAAATGAAGCTATTTTATTGTTTTATATTTATTTTTATAGTTTCTTGTACATTCATTGCAGGATTATGATAAAATCTGAGGCTTTATTTTATTATGTATAATGACCATACACTGACTTTGACACAGTGAACTGTGCTGGTCAAATGGAGGATAAGCCACAAAACAATATATTCCACATGTTGGAATTGTAACACTTTGATATACAACAACAAACACAATTTGGAAATATCGAAACTACATTGAAATTGAACTTATTTTTTAAAGTAAATTAACTTCTGTAATTCTAATTATCTGTATTGTCTCCTAAAATTTAAATTAACAAAAAATGTGCAAATTAGCATAAATGCTTTAATTCAAAATGTGTAAAAAATGCCAAATGCAACGAATTTGAATTTCGGAAGGCGCTCCATTCAGGCTCGCGTAGGAATCAATAGGCATACGTTTTACCTTCGGTCATTTCGTATTAGTGTCGATATTATCTCGTGACAATTTTTTATTCAATGATATACATGTGGAGCACTTCATGGCAAACATTGTCTGCCAAAAGTGTCTCATACAATAAGTAGAAATGATTTACATGTATTCTCTATTTGGAGGATGAAGACGTGGCCGCTGGACGTGTTGTGTTTTGCCACTGTTAGTTTCATGGCCTAATGATAAATACAGGATATCAGTATAATCTGAAGAGGTCTTATGCACTGGATGCTAACTAGACACTATGATGGCATATAATCTGAAATGAGATCCTTTGGAAGCACACACCCAGTTTGATAGGGTCCGTCATTGAGTGGTAATGGAATGTGTAACACCTTTCACGACCCTAGCACCGGCATATGCGGTACTTGAGTATACCAATTGAGTGTACTCCATGATACAAAAGGACCAGAAAATGTAACGATATAATATGAAAAGAGATCCTTTGGAATGTAACACAGAATATAACCAAGAAAATATAATAGCAGACCAAGTTTGTTTGGGTCTGTTCATGAGTGTTAGTGAAAGTGAAAGTGAAACACCACTCACGACTCTAGCACCGGCTACACTGAAGTACAGGGCGACTTTTTACGGCCGCTACACGAGCACATAAAGATTATTGTTGCGATAGTTTATATGATATGAAAGGAGATCTTTAGGAAGCTCTGAATACTACCAAGAAATATAATAGCAGACCAAGTTAGATAAGGTCTGTGAGTGGTAATGGAATGTGCACCACCACTCATGCCCCCCTGGCACCGGATTAAGTTGAACTCTATTTTACCTTAATTGAGTATACTCCATGATCCCAAAGGACCAGACAGTATAACAACACTTAATCCATACCCAGTTTGATTGGGTCTGTTCATGAGTTGTCAACACTCACGCCCCCTAGCACCGACTTTGTAACTATGCCAGAAAACTTTACTTATTGTCTATTATAGTCTGAAAAGAGATCCTTTGGAAACACATAGTACAACTATGTCAAATGATGTGATCGGATGTGAATAGGTCTCCTCAAAAGCAAAAGTGCAACAGCACGTATGCCCGCTATCACTGGTTTATGCTATATTCTGTTATAATATTGCATACAGAATAATCGCATTCAGCACGTAACGATCAGGACAACCAATCACTTAGTTATAAAACGTTAGCACTGCATATACACTGAAAGATGGCATTAATTGATGGACTAGACAACCAGCTTATCCGAACATTGTCGTATCCGAATTATAGCACTAATTTTGTCGCTCTGAATTTATTTAACGGACTCTCGGACTTTATCTTTATCCTTAATATTAATATTGATTTGTAGAAGAAGATTTGTTAGTTATGATTTAGTTTTAGATTAAAGTCCCATAAGCATATACATTTATCGGTCCTGATAGTTTCTATTTGTTCTATAACAGAGGAATCCGGTGTGTTTACTCCCGTGCATGCTTTATAGCAAGAAAAAAATGTTTCCAAAACCACTATTGTATTTTTTTCAATATCATTGAAAAAAAAATACTATTAAATTTTATAGAACAGCTGTGTTTTCCCGCAGTCATATTATGCACATGGCATTAAGTGACGTCATGCGCTTTATATATTAAAGCAAAATTCACAGCGAAATGAGCGTTTTTAGAAGAAAAATGGCTTGTTTCGTCGGTAATAATTATCTTGGGATAATATCAGCAAATGTTTGTTTTTTGCATATATTTTTTTATAGCAAAAAGCTCATGGGACTTTAAATTGTATTGTAAATATACTTTTAATTTTAATGCATTTTGTTTCATGATTTGTTTATCATTTGTGATTTCCATGATCATAACTATCATATGTTTGGGCTGCTTGGCATTTGCGGAGAACATGGGTAATGATAATAAACTACTTCATTATCAAACCGATATGTAGATCAAAGTACTAACAATACGCATGGAAACTGGTCTTAAACAGACCGAGGGCTCAATGCAACAGTGTCGTATCTCATATTGAAATAAGAACAAGTTACGACAGTGTTGCGCTGAGCCCTCGAGACGTGTATTGCAACATAAAAGAAGAACTAGTTTAAGGTGACTCGTCAGAGCACAAAAAAATGTCAAGATGACCGTCTGACACTGTTGCTATGTATCTTAAAAAATGGGATTGTTAAAATAATTACTGAAATTACAAAACTGATATGAGTTTTATCTATAGCTTATGATCAAATGTACATCAAAATACTAAAATTAAACAAACATGGAAGAAATTTACAATGTAAAAGCGTGAAATCTGAGGACTGTGTTCAAAATTGAAAAGAAATATGGACAAACATTTACTACTTAAGATTTATATTATTGACACCCTCAATGACACATTGAAGTAATTGTTGGACGTTGTAGTGAAAATTAATTTAGATATGATTGTAATATATTAATTTGACGAATGAAATTTGCTTTAGTTCAGATGAGAAATATATATAATTGTTAATCATCAAACATTACTTTACAGATACAGAAATGTACATTTAATCATAAACTATTGAAAAAAAACTGATGCATGTATCACTTAGGTATTTTCAGTAATTATTGAACATTACCATTTAAATTATACATAGCAAAAGTGTCAGACGGCCATTTTGACTTTTTCGTGCTCTGACGATTCACCTTCAACAATTACATGGAGGATGAGGAAAAACATAGGACTTTGGTCCGAGTGAGTGACGGCTACGGGTATTTGAATTATCGTTTATTTTCCAATAACAAAACAGCAGCACAATGTACTTCGTATCGATTGTTTTGCGTACCATTTAAATTTAATTTAAAATATCAGTTAATTAATATTTGGATGATGAATTCTATTCAAACTAATCCCTAATGTATTTTACATGCAATCGACAATGAATGACAACAACAGGAGAAGAACAATATAACTCGCTTACAAAGGAGCTGTTATCCTGGAGAAAATATTTCATAAACTAATAATTGATGAAGTGCAGCCATTGTTCACTTGGTGGCGTTTTCTACTGGTATCCGGTAACCCACATTACATAACACTTCATCATGTGCTCATAACAATATTGCTGTCTAGTAAATAGATTATTTTTTATCCATTGTGTCCAAATCTAAAACTTCCATCTAAATCACCCATGCATTTTCTGCATAATTTACATCGGTTTTGTATTACAGTTTAATTGTTGAGTCTTGCTTTTGTAACAGAGAAGGAAAATACTGTACCCAACGCGGGGCTCGAACCAGGGAAATTGTGCTTGCACATCAGATGATCAACAAACTGAACTAATCGGACTGTTACTATTACAGCCAATTAATACTAAACATACTATATACGAAACTGCTGCATCTTCCTTCCTTTATTCAAAGCAATCTAACACGACAATCACAGGCTCTTTAGACTAACTCAGCCTTTACTTCATCCTAGCTCTAGGATTCGAAGGCTAGTCTCACCATCACTGCACTAAATGTAATTGGAGGGAAATACCTCTCGACCTCCGGCTTGCAATCAGATGCTCTACCAACTGAGCTTATTAGTCTGTTGATATAACAGCAAATTAATACATATAATGATAATATTATATACTTTATACCACACTGCTACACTTTAAATTGTGCTGCAACTTCCAAATTTAGTTTGACTCACTTTGGGAGAACACTTTCCGCATGAAACGTTTGCGTTCTAGATAAAACAAGAGGGCCAAGATGGCCCTTGATCGCTCACCTGAAAACAAAGGCACTATACTTAATGACCAGGTAATATACTTTCCATCTCGTATAACCCACTATTACGCAGATTTTGAGATCAAAACCAACAATGAAGGTATAATACTGTAAAACAAGCTAAAACGTAGCAAATTGTCTAATCCAAGGGCCAATAACTCTTGAAGTTGTGGTCCGATTCCACCAATAACTATTCATTGTAAATATGATAAGGATCGGTGAATAAATGAAGGCGCTAGAGTGTAAACAAGCTAAATATAGCAAATTTTCAAAGTCAAGGGTCCATAACTCTAGAAGTTATTGTCCGATTTTGCCCATACTTTTGTCCGAACTTAGCCGAGACAATGTGGCCATATACATTGTGAGCAAGTTTGATCGCGATTGGTTAAGTGCTGTGGATGCTAGTGTGTAAACAAACTAATTGTGGACGGACGACGGACATTCATCGATCCTAAAAAAACATTAGAACAGAGGGCTCACTTTAATATGTTTTTATTTTTTGCTGCATTACTTTTTTAACAAAGCTCCACATATGTATCAAAGGAAGACAACTGTGTGCATGATGCTTAAAGTGTTGCGGAGGTTGTGTCTGAGTTGCTGATCTTCAGGATAAAACATATCATCAATTACATCACAATTGAAATAGACTGGAAACAAAATGTGACTTCAATAAACGATTTTGAATGATCAAACTGAAAAAAATGAGAAAGTTTTCCATTTTTGTCTTTGGTAATCCATGTTCCTGAAATATTATTGTCCTTTACAGTATAATAAAACATTAAAACTTATACAAAACACGTTCAGTGTAATCAATAATAAGAGCCAAAATGAAAATACCATAGATATGAATATTCTACATGTAAGATACATAATATTATATCTGTTACAATGTTACGTTTCAAGCGAATCAATCATTTTTAAATGCTATTAAACATTAATTTATTTAGAATGTCCAAAGTCTTTGTTTGTTTCATCATGTTATACATTATATTTGTGTTTAAATCCCGGCATTATAAGGTCCAACTGTAGATAGGTTTATGTGTTCGGTCCGTAATAAGCATTTAGTATGGAATAAGATATTGTAAAGTTAGTTGGTTTTCGTTGCTCAAAATATCGATCACAGCGCCTTGCAATTATCTCGAGCATACAACACAAGCCAGTTCTCGACCATCTGTGTATGGTGGACATGGCAAGGAACCACATCTTACTTCAGTGAAGTATAAAGTGTGTTGGTCGTTATTACCCGAACCATTCGGTATAAATTCAGGTCTAGAATCGACACAAACATGATTGTGCGGCCCGGGATGGTCGTGGTATGCGGTCATAATGTATCCTTGATATTCCATTAACCATCCATCAAAACATTGGCTGCTGCCTGGTATCATCAGGACAACACGTCTCTGGGTACTACACACAACACACGGCAAATCCTGATTGTACACTGAATGTTCAAATACATCGTTTGCATCATTGCTGTCTATTTCTGCACCATAAATATGTCCTCGCAAGCCGTGTGTGCCATCTTCTTTGTATTTTAGCCACGATGGATTAGCCGATAAACAAATAGTATCGCTACCGCTACCTTTATCATTGTATTTTTTTCCAGCAGCATAACCTGTTAAGAACGAGTATATAGCTACACATACATTTACTGACATTTTGGTTCATGTTTTGATAAATCCGTAAGGTATAGAAGGAATAATTACTGTACGCTAGTACTAAAATAACTGAATTCCAACAAATATCCTTAAATTGCATTCAACAAAGTTCTCTCTTTATACTTAATTTTTTAGTATTATCTTTTATATGGCAAATCGGCGAACCCAATTTTCCTGGTTAAAGAACTCATTGTACTCTAACAATAAAACACTGCTTATTGTAACTGATAATCAACATGACGTAACATATATAATTTCATGGTTGCCCTCGTATAATAGTACATGAACATGAGAACCATTTACAAGTTAATTAAATCAGAGTAATGTCGCGATATACAACAAATTATAGTTTTGTTTACCTGTATACACAATCTGCGCGTCACCGTCACATACATTTCGTCCCCAACGTGTATATACGGACCCGCTGTCTGGAAACAGAAATAATAACATGTTTATTGATATGCTCCAAAATGATTGTCATATCACGCATTTCTCCTAACAAGCAAAATACAAAAATGAGCGAAAGTTTGTAAATATGGGAAATTAGTTGGCACTAACAGGTTATGAACTTATCAACGTATCTATATCAATAGTCACGTCACTCAGAACAAAGCAAACATGTGTTATAGCTTGTGATGCTCCTCGCAAGATTATCATACAATACATTATACAAATGTCAAATTATATTAATAATTCAAGAACTGTTCATGAAGTATGATAGAAAGGTTCAAGAAAAAATCAACATTTCATAAATTCCTTTAGAAGGAGTGTAGCTGTTGGCATTGTTAAAATGTGTAAACTCTACGTGCACAATTAAACATACGCCAGCATTAGAAATGCTATGTGTAACCTAGGTGATATGTTTGTCATTGAGTCAATGTCAGTCTGGATATGCACCGCATACTTGCTTAATCTTACACGAATTACAAATAACTAGTTATATACTGCTTTTCAATGTTTAATTCTGTATGTATTCACACATTTTTTTCCAAATTATATCTGTAGATTACACAAGTCATGAGTATGCTGCTCTTCGATCAAACAATGCATATCTATGTTTTTGGCATCATACATTTATATACTTTGTATTTACTGTAAAACATGTTTCTGTTTTAATGCAATACAATATTTGTAATTGTTGTTGTAGTTTAAACTAACTCTACTCATGTATACATACATATCTATATCAATAATCTCTTCAGTAATAAACTAGCCACTATACTATACAGACCTTATTGTTGTCCATAAGTGTATAAATACCTAACATTTCTACTCAGGAAGGTATATATGTAATACTTGATTTATAATAAGAATTAGTGCAGCAACTAATTACCTTCTTTTGACATCCTTTCTATGAGTTTATTCTGATCCGAAAGCGAGTCCATTGTTTGTTTCAGTTTCTGCTCTAGATCGAACACTTTCTGCATCATTTTAAAATCATAATCATACCTTGATAGACATTGAGGCTCCTCAGCCAAAACAGAACAATAAAATATCCAAAACGTGAAAATCTCCACAAGCAAGAACATTCTCCTAAACGAATAACTTGAAATCTAACCATGTTTTCATGTGTTTACCAAACATTTATTTACTGTAATCTAGAGTGTTTATATTATGATTATACTGTTTAACATTCGATAAGAATCACTTGCAATGATGCTTGCAGTATCGCTTCACAACACTACTGTTGATTACAATGTAGATTTGATTTAAAATTAGGTCATTCAAGCACCAAATGCCAGTGCAAAAGATTTTACAAAATTTAATGCTATCTGTTGAAGCATTATAATAATTATTTGTGTATCATATAGTTTTATTTATGGACTATCCAAACAATGAGTCAGTGATCCTTATCAAATTTTGAGTAGTATAACTAGAACAGGATACACTTTTATCGAGATGTTTTCAATTTCCTTGGAGATTTAAAACAAGATCTGCATTATTTTATGAATGGTTTACTTCAACCACAATTAAGTTTGGTGAAGCGTAAGCTATAAACATGAACCTGAATCTATTCATAAAAAGCTACAAATAGCAATTTCGAAACAAAATAACTTTATACTACTTTGAATGGAATATTTCAGTAAAAATAGCTCATAAACAAACAAAAGATATTGCTTACAATGTAATCGATAAATAAATAAAATTTGTTTTATAACTTTTACATGCTCATGATTATCAGAATTCCTTTAAAGAGGCATACCCTGTAACTGCCGTGTCTAGGTTTGTGTACACCATAATGCTTTCATCATCTGTAAAACCAATTTGACCGAAAAGTCAAAGAAGAATGTGCGTTCAAAAATGACTATAATGTGCGCGTCGGTATTTGTATGTCGATTTTGATAAAAGGCTGCCAGCCTATTATTGACGGCAACGATATTTCCGATTCGTCTGAGAATTTAACTGAGCTGCCTTTCAAAGCAGCAAAACACTAATGTTTAACTATAATTGATCGATAGGATAAACTTCATATCGCAAAAATGAACATAGCATGAGCAATACTTACCATTTTACCGTTTGTTGACATTTTCCGCGATAGTTTCGGTTTTGACAGATCCAGAAAGGGTCGAGTTGTGAAAATGATGAATACTTTCTGAAGCCGAAATCGGCAGGTTTGGTAAATCTTAAAGTGTGTATTTTGAGTAAACTAGCGGGATATTTCGTAACTGATTTACAGGGACATCATTAATTGATTTAGGCATTAAAATGATACCAATTTGATTGTTATTCGGGACGCTTCAGTTCCAGGGCATGTCTCGTTAAGGACCGATGCATATTTAAAAACAGAGATAAACAACCACAGGAATAAAGTCAAGATTTACCAAAACAAACGTCATCTGTGGCGCAGTTGGTAAAGCATAAGGTTAGTGAATTTTGATGACTGCGTCTGATGTTGAATTTCATGTTTTATTTTAACTTTTATTTATTTCTAACGTTACATATTGATAAGAAATTAATGTTTAGAAGTTTTGTTGTTCCGTACGGACAATAAAATTATTACCATTTTTCAACAATCGCTGTTTTCATTTTTCTGCATACCCGAACAGCTTCCATTAACCTAGCTTCCGCCAAGAATATAATTCCGATATTTTCAATTCAATGGCTAAATACAAATTCAAATATTACGTGTATATTTGTCAAAATCATATGGCTATACAATATCCTAAACCAACAATACAAATCAGTCGTACAAACATCTAAACAATCTTCCCCATTGGTTACTACACTTATTACTATCAGTACGCACATTTCAAGGAAGAATGACGTCGTAATTTTCGTGCTGTATATGCTAATTTAGTCTGGTTCCTAGCTTTTAATCGTTTTGATCGATTAATTTAATGCTTATAACGTTATGTTTTTCGAGCATGTCTTCATGTATGATATATTACATTCTGCATAAGTTGAGTATTCAAAGAGGCAGGTAATGTAGAATATATATTAATATGCTAATTGCTGATCTACTTTTTGAGATCAGATGGGAAACATAAATCAAAGTACTGAAAGCTCATCTATAACAACTGCATACCGGGTGTAGAAAAGCGTTCGTAGTACTTAATTCATTCGCGAACTAGTTATCGTTCGTTTTCAAAAAATCACCCGACAAAGAAATTCAACTTTTGACTGCTTTGTAGTTCCGAACAATAGCAGAACATTCAGAGCTTTTATTTATTTAAATTGTTCCGTGAAATTAACAAAAATATAATAACCTCACATCGGTTATTAGCATTTATAACATATTATTTTAGTTTTGAAGTAATTATATAACTGGTAATATAACTGGTAGAAACCGGTTTAGGTTAATATTTAGTATTTGAAATCCCTTTTTAAATTAATATTCGCGATTTCGTGCAATAAAATCTATTGAAGAAATAAAAAAGAGAAATACATCAGAGAACAAATCGTTTCTTCTTTCCCTTTTATCTTTTAAAATACAAAACGGTATTATTCAGCGTGTACCAAGAACAAAGTAACGTATTTCTTTAAATAAATTATAAAAAGGTAAATATACATGATAACATAAAAAGGAAGTGCCACTCATTGAGTTCGTACCACTCATATTTGCTTCATTTTGTAAAATTAGCATGGATGTACATGCCACCTTAACCTATACACCATAACTCTGGTTTACGTGAATGACAATTTACAACGGATTTAAACTTATTTTGGCAATCAATTTACCGTGATTACCTTTACAATGGTATCGTCCAATATTCGACCTTGACTATAAGAAATTGAACTATTTCACTGTAATAATTATGTTTTTATATAAATGATGAACTTTAATACTTCTAAAAGTAGCTGTTTTAATAATCACACAGCTTAATGAGTACCGTAGTGTTTCTTTCCTGTATCAGTTCCTAATGTACAGATGTAATGTATGTAATCATGGTTGATTTAAGGAATATTAGGACAGAAAACTAATATAAAAGTTCGAGCATTCCAAGTATCGTCACAAATGAAGATCTTCAACAAAATAGTGAGTATACATTCGCAAATAAAATCGTAATAGCAAAACAATTGGTTGTTATCAAAAATTAAGATTTTTTTCAAGGTATATTCCATTCATTGACAAATACACGCGTTTGTTCAACTCAACTTGGCCATCGCTCACACGACGCATGAATTTAAATCCGGACCTGTGTACTCGATTTTCTAGATTCGCTTTGAAAATGCTTCCATTTAATGAGGTATTTATTTTTTGAAGTCATAAATAGGAACCTCCTGGATAAAATTCTGTAATGCGTACATACAGAACTTTGACTTCTGTTAATCAGCATAGATTGTAATAAATACAGAGCTGTCTCAGACTGTAGTAACGATAGAAGTGACTTCCCGACATAAAGGATTCCGTTATACACACAGACACTGTTCTTGTCGGATGTAATTTGTAACCGGTTAAAATGATGGGAGTAAATTATTATTTGCAAAATAGAATATACAAATTTAGCTAGCCCTCTACGTAAGCTAAACTTCCATTTATTTGTCTACTTCATGTAATTACTAGTATGAAAATATGTATCACGTTCCTCTGTGTTGACTTCTTCTGGTAAGTTTTACGTACTTTTTAGACGAATCGAGAATTTGCTGAAGACTTAACACAGAAATATAAACTGCAGATCGTTTGGGAGATTAATTTTTTGATTAAGAAAAATAGCAAAGTATTTTATTTGTTTACAGGCAACACACGTAACGCTGATGATACGTACGACGAAATAATCCAAGACACGGCAGTAATGTAGATCCTGATTATATTGCATATATACCAAGAGCAACTCCCGTAAATGATAGAATTTGTGTAAATTGTAACATTTTAGAAGAAGAGTATCATTTTTTGTTTGAGTGTGCGTTATATTCTGAACTAAGAAACAGTTATATTCCTTTGTATTATAGAAAAAATCCTAGCATGTTTAAATTAATTGAATTGTTCAATAATGAAAATAGAAACTTATTAAGAAAATTAAGTATCTATATCCAAAAGGCATTTTATATAAGAAATAACGTAAGATACGCATAACAAGTAGTGTCCATATATACTTATATATCGTTTTGTATTGTTGTAAGCATGACTTTGTGTATAAATTTGTTAAATTTTTCATAGTTATAGTGAGGTAAAATATGTATAGGGTATGCACAATCTGTCATAATTATGTTATAAGTACATTGTTTTGTACTGATAATTTTACTACTTTATACTATGATAGATATTTGAGGTAAGATTTATGTATGAATTGTGTACGCTTGTAAATACACGTATATTAACCTGTATGTTGTATATACATTAGTTGGAATCCTTATACTTAATGATTTCAATTTATTCATCAAGGGTATGCCCAAATTTTTTATAATATGTTATTGGAAATGTTTATTTTACATTGTATTTGTTGTATGCATATTTGTGCATATATGTGTGAGGGGTATGTACAATTTGAAATAATATGTTAATGGTAATTGTGTTTATTTTACATTGTGTTTGTTGTATACATGTTTGTGTATACATGTACATTAATCTATACATTGTGTAAACATGTGTTGAATTGTTCATACTTATGTTTTCAACTATTAATAATCAAGGGTGTGTACACTTTTATAGTCATAATACGTTGTTGGTAATGTTTATTTTACTGCTTTCTGCTATGATGGATATTTGAGTTAAATTTTTGTATGGATTATGTCTATTGTATTCATATTTTTATATACGTATGTATTAATCTGTACGCAGTTTGTACATTGGATACACTGAGTATCTCTATACATTTCGTTTCGGTCTAGGGTTACTACAATGGTGTTCTTATTGTACGTTCTTTTGAGGTTGTGCTTATGTGTTGTGAGAATTACTGTATTCATTTATATATGTATATGTTCATTTTATGATTGCAAATGTATATATTAATGTCAATTTGTCACCCTGTAAATATTTGCCGCATGGGTCAAAGACCTTCCGGTACTTAAATAAAATAAACTTTGAAAACTTAAACTTTATAACTAAACCTGTGATAACAGCTCATGCTTTGGCAACACATACTGTGGCCTTCATTCAGAGATCATTATGTTCTAAATAACCAATGAACGTTTTGAAAATAATGAGCTTTGTTTACAAATGTGGCATTTATTCGGGTGTGGCCACTAACAATATTTGAGTTTTATATATGTAATTAAATACATACCTACATATATTATAGCTTTTAACTAAGACAAATGTTGCAAGACTGCGTTTATTAAAGGCAAACAATTGTATAAAGATAAAGTTTGCAGCTAACCGACTGTTTGAGAAATTCCCCAACTCAATTCTGAAGTGTTTTGACAAACCAACATTTTTTTGTAAATGATGCCTTGTATAGTACACACCATACTCATAATGTACATAACATGATATCGAGAGCAAACACTTAGAATACCAAGCATTCCGTAAATGTGTCACACAATTGGTTGAAACCATCGATTTAAATTGAGCACACTACACAAGATAGCTCTCTTCCATCTTCATACGGTGGGCATGGCAATGACCCGCATCTAGCGTCTGTAAAATATAATATATGTTCATCGTCATTACCCGCACCTTTTGGTACGAATTCAGGTCTGGAATCCATACACACGTGGTTATGGGGTCCGGGATGGTCGTGATATGCCGTCATAAGGTATCCTTTGTATTCCAGTGTCCATCCATCATAGCAAGAGGCCCTGCCAGGGATCATTAGAAGAGTACGCCTTGGTGTTTTGCACACAGTACAAGGAAGATCCTGGTTATGTACCGCGTAGTCAAATATACCAGTCGAATCGGTTTCAGTTATTTCTGTTCCATACACAAATCCCCTTGGACCTTTAACTCCGTCCTTAAATTTCAGCCATGTTGGGTCAGATGGTAGACAAATAGTATCACTACCACTACCCTTATGGTTGTACTTCTTACCCGCTGTATAGCCTGAAAAAGATTGAAATAATTTAAATATTTACTGAGTTTTTCAAATTCCTATTTTACTGAAGTATATGATAATTTGTGTTATAACATGTATGACCAATTTGTTCAAGACATGACACCTGAAAGTTCAAGATGCAACAGGAAAATCATTTTCCTTTCTTTCAAAAAGGTTCACTTTTGTGTATTTAATGCAATTATTGATCTGGATTCATCAGATCACGCGTTTTCTTTAGAAAATAGCAGACATTTCTAGCGATTTCTCGCTGAAAAATGCACGGTTTTCCTGACAATTTTGAGTATTTATTCCTTTTTCAATAGCGAAAAAATGTACATGATTGGTTTTGTTCGGATCCTCCAAGATAAATATAAATTAAGCCGATACTAATTTCCCGTTCGAAACTGTAAAATTTATCGGCAACTGTGTTCGCCTGAGAAACTGTTTTCGGCTCTTCGGGGTATACGATGTTATAAAAATATACCTTTATATACAACGGAAGCAGTACCGTCACACACATTTCTACCCCATCGTGTATAGACGGATCCGGAATCTGTAAACAGAAAACAGTATTACAAACTTTAAGCGTTAAATGATTATGAATAATTAAATGTCAAATGAGACTGAATGTAAACGCATGGTACACGAATGATAAACTAAGTGCAAATTAATTTAGGAATTATTTAGTCATCAGAGTTTCTAAGATTGAATGTGCATTTTTCACCACTTGGTCATTATGCCTCTTTGATTAAACGCCACTCTGCTTTTTGCGCAAAGATCGGTTAGACTGTACATAATTTTACACCGTTTATCAATCATATACGATATCCATTTCTACATTCGAAACAATTCTTACCGATTTGTTCCTTTAAAGAGGGTTGACTGTTCCACATAATTATTAAGTGTGCTTTTTGTCTTTTCACAAGGAACATCTTTATTATATCCCGTTTAGTATTGTTTGACCATCGAGTGGAATGTGTCGGAAATTAGTAATCGATGTAATGTTTTTCGAATTCGTTATTTTTTGTGATCATAAATGTCACGTACCCCAAAAATGAGATTAACATATTAAAAACATCCAATCAGCACTGCAGTGTTGATACTTATACGTTTCGTTGTGTTTGATAAAACAAATGTCAAAGCTGAAATCACATAGTCGAAGCTGTCAACAAAAGGTATCGTATCTCAAAACATTATTGTTACTAAAGAAAACGCCGATAATGTGTTAATCTACGGATAGTGTATGTGCAATAACACTACACTATTCATACCATGCAACATTTACAATAAGCAATACTAGTAAGTAAATGTGACGTTTGATGAATCGACGTATACATACATACGCACTCTCCAAGAAGCCAAACATACTATTTCGAACACAAGAATTACCTTCTTTACTCATTCCATCAAGTTGTTTCTGCTGTTCCAAAACCATGTCTTTAGTTTGTTTTAGTTGTTGTTGTAGATCTAACATTTGCTCCAACAACTTACGATCATAATCATACTTAGAGAAACATTGAGGTTCCTCTCCAAATGTGGAAGTAATGCAACTTATTCCAACAAAAAGTATCGCTAGAAACACAATCATTGTTCATGAATTTTCTATTGCCAAGACGCCTCAATCACGTCCATTTGAATTTAATTTTAAGCAAACGCAGATTTTGCCCGAGTTTATGTGTTTTTATTTTGTGATTAAGTGAAATCGGATTTCTTACAAGTGTTTTGTATTAAGCGATGCATGCGTTATTCATTTAACCACTTCGAGGATTTCCGTTAACTATCAATCAGACGCTAGATTTTATCAGATTATAAACGCAACTTAAGTCACGTTCTGAACATTTATAATATCATTAACTAAAGCCGTTTGTTTGCGTTGATGGAATTTTAAAACTCGATTTCATATGTAATTAGCATTAATAATAATAATAATATTAACTTTATCTATAGAAGGTTACACATAAAGACAATGAAACATTAACACTAATGAAAATGAAACAATACTTTTTACAATGTGGCCCTCTTGAAAAAAAAAAAAAAAAAAATAAATAAATAAAAAAAGGCAACCATTGAAAACTAAACAAGTTGTAGACATCTGATAAAACATATACAACAGATCTATTATTATTGAATTATTGAATAAAGTTATTGAATAATGATTATTGAATAAAGTTAATTACAATTCAGTCAATTATATATACATATACAAAACTCAAACATTTTCTCGCAATCACAATTATATAAAAAAAACACACACACACACTAAAAAAAAACACATATTAAAATTGAAAGACACATACAGGATATTATTTGTTGAGTAAATAAGTAGTTCTTGTATTGTTGTTTAAAAGTAGAGATGGTGCATGCAAATCTTATTTCAATTGGTATACTATTCAAAACTTCCATGCTATGATATGAAAATGCTTTTTTCTTATATTCAGTATTTACTTTGGTATTTACGATATCATTATGGGTGACCGATCTTAAATTATAGTTGTTATTTTCAGAAAAAGTGATGATGTCATTTAGATACTCCGGAGTCAGATTATTAACACATTTATATATTATCAAAATCGCAGTGTGGTACTTACGTCTTTTATTATATGAGAGCCAATTGAGTTGCAAAAATAGTTTTTTGGAAGGAGTCCTAACCGGTTTTTGCAGTTTTTTTTTTATTAGGATGGTGTTTTGCTTGTATGCTGTCATAAACATCACCCAGCACGTACTGGTTAACACGTCCTATGATAAGTGTTTATCTTGTTTTAACTGAACCAAGATAATCACACTTTAGATATCTATTGTGTACTTTTGTATTTTGCAATTTTTTATATGCATGAGTTTGTGTAATATTGTAAGTTGTACGGGTGTATATGATTACGACGATGAGTTCAACGCTTAAGTTAATAAATATTCTGTTCTGTTGTGTGTTCTAACTGTCGTACTCAGTTTAATATAAACAATGTCTACATTGTTTTAGTACAGCTTAAAACTTAGCTGATAACAAGTTACAATGCAAAGTTTTAAGCTGTACTAAAAAATGTAGACAAATTGTTAGTGCATCATAGCTCTTGAAAAAGACCGCCAGGTCGAAAATTTGAGTTTAGGGTGGTTCTGCTAAAAAAGTATATTTAATAAGTCTCCAAAGATGATCTACTTAGCAGCATAAATTATAATTAACGCATTTAATTTTCTTTCGTATAAATATGTATGTGACGTTAACATTTATACATGCCTACATCGATATCTAGTTACGAAAGCCGAATGTGGCAGTATGAATACAGATATTACCTGCTTTACTCATTTCATCCATCTGTTTCTTCTGTTCCAAAACCATGTCTTTAGTTTGTTTGAGCTGTTGCTGTAAATCTAACATTTGCTCCAGCAATTTGCGATCATAATAATATCTTGATAAGCATTGAGGCTCCTCTCCGAATGAAGAAATGATACATGTTATCCCAAACAAAAGAATAACTAGAAACACAACCATTGTTCATGAATGTTTTATTGCCAAGACACCTCACATCAACGAATTTAATTGTGCACGCGCTTAAATGCATGCATGTATATATATTGTAAAATTAGTAAAATCAGATTTCTTACAAGTGTTTTGTATTAAGCGATGCATGTGTTATTCATTTAACCACTTCGAGTGTTTCCGTTAACTATCGATCATACGCTTGATCTTATCAGATGATGAATTGCAATTGTGTCACGATCTTAACATTTAGAACATCATTTGCTTAAAAGGTCATTTTTTATAATATTAAAACTCGAATGTTATTCAGATTAAAGATTCATATTGGCTTGTAAGCTGTTGTAAACACCACACAGCCCGTAAAATTAAACATGTCCCTAAACCATTGTTTGTCTTGTTTTAACCGAACACAGATAATCACATTTTAAATATTTGTTTTGTTATCATAACTGTCATACTCGATTTAAAATACTCATCTAAAACAAACATGTATCTATCAATAAAGTTGTTTTGTTAGTTTAAAAATTCAAAATTACGTTCTTGTAAATCAATATCGTTTCCTTGACATGTGTACTCAAGTTTACATATTTTTTTTAATTCGTGCCTTGTAAATGTTTTTCACACTTTTAGGATCCGTAGGCGTGATGGGTTTCGGCTTGGTTTGAGGAAAGGTGAGTATTGGGTGAGGATAAATTCATTGTCTGTATTATAGTTATATTTTTTTCTAAGCATGCTTTTCTGAAAAGCATTTTGTTAGAGTTACGGTACAACGACTCCGAAGGAACAATGTGGAATTAATGCAACTTTTCAAGAAGCTTTACGATGGAGGGATCAATAAAATAAAAAGATGTGTAAACAATGAATTGTCCTAAAGGTAATCTTGCAATAGCTAAGATTCCTAGACGCAACAGATAAAAAACACAACTGGAATATTATGTCGATCAAATCATTACGCCAGGTTGTAAGTGGGCAACTATAGAAGTATTTACAATATAGATGGCAGCATACAAACCACTCCACCTTTATTGGAATACCTCCTGCATCCAATGTTCACGACAAAAATGACCGAATTATTATTCGAAATGCTCTTTGTATTTAAGTGATTGGTAAGTGAATTTTACTGCATTCACTCAAGTTTTTATATGCTTTACTGATTTTACATAACACGGTTCTTTTTGGACATCTTTGTTGCGGTTATTGTGAGCAGTAATTGTCTTTCGCATGCATTTTCTTACAAAGAACATATGATAGTAAAAAGGACATGTTTATTTTGCCTGTATGAAGAGTGTGATAAACATTATTTTTATGAGAACGAATGAGTGTCATTGTTTCAAGGGCGACGGTGCAAAACAAAATCCAAATAACATCAGAAACATAACATTTTATACATAAGTATTATGTTAATTCGTGACTTTTGTCATTGTTGTGCTCAGTCTTTTTCGCATCGCTTTTCATGTGTGTTCAAACAAGTGGCTAGATACTAGCTTAAGATCATTTATATAGCCATTGTAGACATGGCGACCATCCAAATATATCATCTGTTTCTTTTCTTCTCACGTTACATCTTATTATTATATAATATTTCCATCGTCATTACCCGCACCATTTGGCAGGAACTCAGGCTTGCTATCATACATAATTATGTGGACCTTGGGTCCGGGATGGTCGCGGTATGCCGTCATTAGGTATATTAAGTATTCATGGTCCATCCATCATAGCTAGAGGCCCTGCCAGGGATCAATAGAAGAGAACACCTTGGTGTTTTGGACACGGCACAGGGCATGTCCTGGTTATTTTACTGCATATTCAAATGTACTATATTAATCGATAGTATTCATTTTAGTTCCGTAAACATTCCCTCTTGCAACTTGCACTCCGTCCTTTTGTTTCAACAATGTAAGATCAGCAGGTTAGCAAATAGTATGATTTCCAGTTTCTTTCTCGCCGTTTTTTCTACCCGTAGTATAGCCTGTAAATAAGCATAACTTGCTGAACTGGAATTTACCAGCGGTGCGTATGCGAAAACATATCCAACAAATAGATGACTTTGATGCTAACACTGCATCTTACACTTCTTTCTCAGTTGAAAAAGCCTTTCTGTTCTCTAGTGACACTAATTGTCGAGAAACCTGATGTGTATTGAAGACGACACATCAGTAAATCGAGCTTGGATGAAATCATGTTAATAGACTATTAAAACTCCACCAGGTCATTAAGCAAGTGCGTTAAATGATTTTCTTCCAATGCCATAAATTACAAGGGACTATTGGAAATCCAGATTCAATGTAGATAGTGTTTAGAACGTTGTAAGTGATATATTAGCTGAAATTCACATCGAAGTTGTTCCATTAAATATTTGAATGCTATCTATTCGTCGAACATGTCTCAGGTATAACACCACAAACACCAAAAAATGCATGCAACGGGCATTACTCTATCGTTATGGGTTTGGATATGCATACATTACGCACATGTTTAATAACTGTTAACACTTTCTAAATCTATTCAAACAAGGGGTAGAGGACTGTATTGAACAGGACATGTGTTATGATACAGACTCCTCCAGCAGATGTGATTTGTATCAAAACATCAAAACCCTCTTAAATGTAGAACGATATATAGCAGTCATGTCGTATATTTTCTACCTTAGGAAAGCAAAATGTCGATTAAGATGCTCTGACTATGATCTTCGTAAAGAGAAGAAATATCATGAAAATGTAGACACTCATGAATCTACGTTTGTTTTTGTTAAACATATAACATGCATGACGGTATTGAGGATTTTTGAAGATGACATCCATGACAAACTTTATTGCATATTATATTCTGATATTCGTTCACAACATTTGCAAAAGTCGTATATTAATAAAACTCACAATGGCTATTTAAGTCTCATCTACGAATGCTAGCACCATTAGGATAGCATCTATTTCATCTACAACCGCTTCAGAACAAGAAACACATTTTCACAATGGTATAGATCAGTTATACATGGTCCGATCATTCCACGACGTCTTATTTTGGTGACTTCTTCAACTGATACAAACGTTTCCAGTAAGTGTCATAGAATCGAATACAAAATGTACAATAAAACTAGAGCTTTGTCACAGAGGTGACTAATACCCCCGCCGCCGCTTTGGTACTACGAATACACTATACAGCTAAGTTCAAGAGGACATAACTCTAGAATGAGTGGATCCCTGGGCATAAAAATTGTGTCTTGTATATACACTTCTTGGTGATAACATATTTCAAGTATCGTTACAATCGCTTGAAGAATGTGGAAGTAGTTTTCTCCACACACTTGTGATATTGAATGCGGACGGACCGACCGACCAATGACCGACAGACCGATAGAGTGACTCAAATGTTTCCTCGCTCAACTTTCGTTTGCGGGGATATAAATTGTATCCAAGAAGAATGTTAACACACATTTATAAGATATTACAGCACAATGTTCACGTACAGTTCCTCTTCCTGTGGCACCTCTGAAGTAATTCAAAATACGATAATCAAATCCATTTTCACGAAATAAATGTCCTTAGATATCGTTCACCTTATCTAGCAAAGCTGTTGTACAAGTAGAAGCAAATAACTAAGGCAAATCAAACTTGGGGCAAAATAGAACAAAAAAAAATACTCCTAAATATATCTGTAAAATTGGACATTAATTTTTTTAGTGCTCGTTTGTATGTTATACGCCTGGTTTAAATAAAATTTCGGTGACATGCCGACGGGCAGTTTACCTAACCAATTGTCCTGGATGATACAGGAATACTAACCTTGTTGCGAATGTCTTCAGTCTAAATGTTGCTGACAAAATGTATGCCGCCCAGGGTTCTAAATACCGTATATCTTACACTATAACTAATGAGTTAAGTAGGCTGACTCGTAGCTTTAAAAAAAAACGCTTTAAACGCATGAAGTTTATGTTGTACTTAAGGATCTTAAGGACTAAGTTATTTATATCATGTACCTGATCCTTGTGAATCTCTACATCCAATTTGGGGAGCTGAGAAATTGACACATTTGATGTCTTTACATTGGTCTTGTTTTCTGAAAATCACAGACTCATTAGAATATATTCCGTAATATTCCGTATGTATAGAACTTCTAGATTCTTTCTCGAACAGTCTAAAGAAGGGATCGGTCTATGGGACATTTACAAAACTTGCTATTCAGATTTTATCACAGTCAGGAAAATTATTGATCGCTTTAAAAAGGCTGTCCCTTACAGGAAGTTAATTTGGTAGTAATTGATTGGTAGACGTGATAAATATGTACATTATTTACCTTTTAAACTTTTGGTGTCGGTAAACTAGAACAATGATTACGACTGTTAGAATACAAATGCCAGTGCCTAAAGATCCACCAATAGCAGCAAGAACGGCCCAATGAAAGTAACCTGAAAATGTCCAACACCGTGTATGGTATCAAAAGTCAATATCGAAATGATTCGGGTTGTTTTGTATTTATTTGTGTGTTATATGCGGATAGGAAGTACAAAAGATCAATGCACATTAATTGAATAATGATGATGCTAATAAGAACGAGACTATTGCCGATCAATATAATTGTCAGAATGGTAGATTGTTTAATGCGACATTGAACGATTGTTGTAAACTGTATTATTGTGAAGTGAGCAACAGTTACTGCTACTTCTGACTTGATTACTGGACTCGTCTCTTTCTTTCTTCAATTTGAAGACAATCAGATGGTTACCAATTTCAAATTTCTCGTTTCTTATTAATGGTGCAGATATTTTTTCACGGAGGACTTTACTCATTATTAAGTATTGTGATTAACGTGTTAAAAAGCAGTAGGTGGGCATACACGAAGTCGGTTAGAGATACGTTCCGCTCGATTCGGATACTGAATTCCGAGTAATTTTCGTAATATGTAACTCTGCTTATTCATGGATGATATTATAGTGATTTTAATTTGTGATGTATAAGGTTTTATAGAGGGAAGTGAACAATAATATGCCCTACTGGCTAATTTTTGTAACCATTGGAATGTTGATTGCATTTGAAGAAAATCCAATTTCAAAAGTAACATGATTGTGATAATTATAGCAAAAGAGGTATTAAACCTGAAGGAACCGATGGTGTAGTCTCCTCGAGTATTTGAAAGTCTTGGTCGCAAGTCAAATCGTTCTTTGAACAACCTTAAATAACAAATAAGTAAAATGCAAAAATGTAAAAAAAAAAAAACATTTGCACATTGCTTACTCGTGTTGATTCATGATCATGACTTAACAGTTTATGAGGTACGAAGACTACGTATTCTTTAATGCATGTATATGTTCTTGGACATTTTAAAACCTGCTGCAAGGGAAAATAATACGTCATTTGTTTGTTAATAATCTTAAAATCAAGTCTCGCATCCTACACGGCATCTAAAAAATAAATTACTAAGGTATGATATAATATATTATAAGCTAATGATAAAACCGATTAGACGCCCATTTATCATGTAGAGTTTTGTAATAGTGACGTATTAACTATTACGATTAGTAAGCCGTTTAAACGGTACCACACCTTGGTCACATTTGTCATCATCACCTGTCCATCCTTTAAGACATCCGTAAGGACATTTTCCTTCTATTTTATAGTTTCCAGTGATATCAGTCGAGCAAAAGCACTTCAGAGAGCAATCCCAGCCACATCTATTTCTTGGACAATCTAAAGTATTATCAAATTACCGATGTCACATTATACATTTAATCACTTTTCTTGTTATGTTACGTGTTACAATGTAAAATCATATACTTTATATCTGTTTACTATAATAAGGTACAGATTCCCCGTCACTCAGTGCTTTCATGTACAAATGCAAGATGATTAAGATAATGTCGCGAGCATTCATTCGCTTTACTTTAAAACGGTTTATATTCTGCAATTGTGATTCAATTATATAAGGCATGTAGATGACTAAATCGTTGGTCAAAATTACTTTCTAATATAATATGTTGGGAATAGAATACCCGATATGTTAATATATGAATGAAATATAATCGTGTCATAATAACGCTAATATGCTCGTTTAATGAAAATTAGGATATAATTATGATACACGGCTGAACTCCTGCATCCCAACCGTTTTTAGCTCACATGTCACAAAGTGACAAAGTGAGCTATTAGCTCTCCGTCCGGCGTCGTGCGGTGTGCGTCGTCAAACTTTATGTTGTGACCACACTAGGGGCCACATTTTTAGCTCAATTTTAGCAAAACTGGGTCAGAACGTTAATATCAACAAAATCTCGGACGAGTTTGATATTGGGCCATTTGGGGTCAAAAACTAGGTCACCAGGGCCAAATAAGGGAAAACCTTGTGAACACTTTAGAAATCACTGTTTTGACTGGATCTTCATGAAACTTTGTCAGAATGTTTATTTTAATAATATGTAGATCAAGTTTGATAATGGGTCATTTCTGTAGTAAAATTAGGTCACTAGGGCAAATTGCTGGAAAACCTTGTGAACACTCTAGAAGTCACTGTTTTGATTGGATGATCATGAAACCTTGTCAGAATGTTTGTCTTCATAATATCTTGGACGAGTTCGAACATGGGTCATCTTGGGTCAAAAACTAGGTCGCTAGGTCAAATCTTATGTAAAACCATGTTAACACTGTAGATTTCACAGTTATTATTGGATATTTACCAAACTTTGTCAAATCGTTTGTTTTAATAATATAACGGTCAAGTATAAATATGGGTCATCTGGGGTCAATAACTAGGTCACCAGGTCAAATCTTAGGAAAACTTTGTTAACACTGTAGATGTCACAGTTTTAATTGGATCTTCACCAAACCTTGTCAAAATGTTTGCCTCAATGATATGTGGGTCAAGGATGAACATGGGTCAGCCGGGTTCAAAAACTGGGTCACAAGGTCAAATCTTAGGTAAAAATCTTGTAAAAGCTCTAAATGTCAGGTCACAAGGTCAAATCTTAGGAAAATCTTATTAACACTGTTGATGTCAAATTTTGATCGTATCTTCACCAAACCTAGTCAGACTGTTTGTCTTAATGATATGTAAGACAAATTCGAACATAGGTCGTCTGGGGTAAAAAACTAGGTCACCGGTTCAAAACAATGTTTTAATGAGTGAACAGTAATTGTCATGTGAGCGATATAGGGCCATCTTGGTCCTCTTGTTAATTATTGTTCAGACTGTTAATCAGACTAAAGTGAAATGGTAAGTGTATTCAAGCAACTGTTTAAGGATGCATGATCGGCTAGTTGACACTGTAGCAACGTTAAATGTCGCATCTACGCTAAATGTCACATTTGGCGTTATATGTCGCAAGGCTGACCCTAATGTCGTAACCAACGCTAAATATCGCAAAACCTCCTGACGCTATATGTCGCATCTGTAACGCTAAATGTCGCAACAAATAGCACTGACGCTATATGTCGCAACATCAACGCTAAATGTCGCACTCCTATATCAACATCTGTAATGCAGAGTTATCGTTCCAACTACATCCCTATACACTCCGTTCATAATAATGTTTAGCTTACCACCTTTTAGTTTTTTTACCGTGATTTGCTGGTTTGAATAGGGATTTTTTATCTTGGCATTTAATGTATATCGCCGTCGCCTGTATGTGCATGTGTGTGTGATGATAGAACGAGTCGTAATTGACTTGCACACTAACGATATGATGTTTGTTTGTTTCATCAGGTTAACGCCAATGTCAACATAAGTTCAGTCATATCATGGCGGGCAATTATCCTAACCAGTTTTCCTGGATTTCATTTAGGCCTTAATCAGTACTAACTACATTCTATCCGTAAGCTTCTGCCAAGCTATCCCACATAATTTAGAGGTGGAGGACAATAGGATGTAATATCAGTCAAATATGTCACGGACAGAATGAGCCTCGTCCGGGGTTCGAACTCGCAACCTCTCGATCATCAGACAAACGCTCTAACAACTGAGCTAGCCAGGCGGGCACTAACGATATAAACTATCTCATTAACGACATTGACTCTCCCACTAATGATAAGGATACGCACACTGACGTTGTGCACTCTCGCAATAATGATATTGATTCACATATTAACGATTTGAACTTTCCCACTAATGATTCGCAGACTAATGATATGGGCTGCCCCATTAATGACATTGATTTGCACACTAACGTGTCGGACTCTCCCGCTTATCAAATGGATTCGCACACAAACCAAATGGACTTTCCAACTAATGATATCTAGATTCGCACACTAACGATTTGGACTCTCCAACTAATGATTTAGAATCGCACACTGACGACATAGAATCGCACACTAACGGCACAGAATTGCACACTATTAGTGTTATTAACGACATGAACTCGCACACTAACGATATCGGTGTTATAGTAATATATAGAGATTCATCAGAATTTCAGACTCGCATTAAACATTTGCGAGAAATAATTAATCTAGAACGGAAACCGAAACACTTTCACTAAGAAAAAACATGTAGAACTACCGCCGGAGATTTAGTGTATTATAAGCTTTTTTGAAACAAAATCATTAGTCGCGGTACTCTCCTCAAAGGGTGAATAGATTATCTAAAGATATTGTGTGCAAGACAACGCCGTCGCGATCGTATCTCAACTCTGACCGGTTCCGTGATACATCTGTATCACCTATAAGTGTCAGAATTTTTTTTAGAATAGTTGGGTCTCGCAGTGGGTTAGTGCAAGCAATCCGTGATGTGATAACGCATTCTTTATGGGTCAACGCATGTCTTTTTCTGCGGATGGTCTGATTTTGTGACCGGTATAGAGTAAATGGCATATGGTATAGACGTCCATGGCATTAGTAATCAGATGTTAAGATCTTAACACCCAAAATTCAAAAGGTGGTCAAATCTGGGGTTTTTTCTTCATTAACTGTTTAAATATGGGTCAATGCATGTCTTTTTCTGCGGATGGTCTGATTTGTGACCGGTATAGAATAGATGGCATATGGTATAGACGTCCATGATCTTAACAGCCAAAATTCAAAAGGTGGTCAAATCTGGTTTTTTCTTCATTAACTGTTTAAAATATGTTATTTTAACAATTTTAGAAAGAGGTTTACCATGTAATTTTCTAGAAATTTCAGGCTTATATGACAGAAAAATATAATTATTATTCTTCTAAATGACTAAACCCCGTGTATCATAGATCAATACATGATCATAATTGTATTATTTAAAAAACAATTGCACAGAAAATAATGCATTGATAGTTGTATTTCACTAACATGTAATTGTATATAAATAATTATACTTAAAAAGTACATGAATCATATATTAGTGCATTGTGTGACATGAAACAAATTTCTTTTAATCATTTGAAACCACAACCCTCAGACGGCAATTCTAGCCTATTTGAATACTCTTCAATGTGGAGGAATGCGTAATAGGATCCCCAGTGCCACAAGTACGTATCCACTTTTAGAAATAACCAAAAACGATTTCTTTATTTCAGTTTCAGTAAACTTTTACAGATATACTTTGCTTTTAAATTTTGTGACATTCAGCAAAACAGTTTTTGTGATTTGTACTCTAGTAAGTTTTGTGTGACAAATCATACGATAAAAAATTATTAAACTTATCTTGACTATTTTTTACCATACATTAATCTAGAAACATGTTGTCACGTACATGTTTATATAATTTCTGGGGTTTAAGTTAAAATGAAAAGATTCGTTCTTCACTTTTTGTTTATGGCTGACTTTCTCTGTCTTAGCCCTTTAGCGTTTCACAAAAGTGCTTTTAAGACTAATAAAAATGTCCTTTAATGTGGTAATCCTTCAAACTGAGTGAAAAGTAAGTCGGTGTATGTGTTGGACGTAACTCCTTTCAGCTTGGAATAAGAGTATACATATTAATAGCTTATCCAAGTTGTTTTACAGATAAGAGTTCTTGCAATATGTCCTTCTGTATATAGATTACCTTCAAACTTTGAACAAATGATGTTAGTTGATAAAATGGTAGGATTAGAACCTTGTACCTTCCTTCCTAAAGGTAAATAGTCTACCACCGAGCAGTCACTTCTCGTTACTATACCCCTTGGCAATCACTCCCCGTTATAGCATTACACACATACACATACCGGCGGCGGCGTTATGTAATAAATGCAAAGATAAACAATAAATCCCTAATTCAAATGAGCAAATGTAAAAAACTTAGAGGGGGGTAAGCTAAACATTATCATGAACGGATAAAAAATGATTTATTAAACATATACGAGTATGTAGGGATGTAGCGGGAACAATAACTCTGCATTATAGAGGTTGATATAGGAGTGCGACATTTAGCGTTGATGTTGCGACATATAGCGTCAGTGCTATTTGTTGCGACATTTAGCGTTACAGATGCGACATATAGCGTCAGGAGGTTTTGCGATATTTAGCGTTGGTTACGACATTTAGCGTCAGCCTTGCGACATATAACGCCAAATGTGACATTTAGCGTAGATGCGACATTTAACGTTGCTACAGTGTCAACTAGCCGATCATGCATCCTTAAACAGTTGCTTGAATACACTTACCATTTCACTTTAGTCTGATTAACAGTCTGAACAATAATTAACAAGAGGACCAAGATGGCCCTATATCGCTCACATGACAATTACTGTTCACTCATTAAAACATTGTTTTGAACCGGTGACCTAGTTTTTTACCCCAGACGACCTATGTTCGAATTTGTCTTACATATCATTAAGACAAACAGTCTGACTAGGTTTGGTGAAGATACGATCAAAATTTGACATCAACAGTGTTAATAAGATTTTCCTAAGATTTGACCTTGTGACCTGACATTTAGAGCTTTTACAAGATTTTTACCTAAGATTTGACCTTGTGACCCAGTTTTTGAACCCGGCTGACCCATGTTCATCCTTGACCCACATATCATTGAGGCAAACATTTTAGCGTCATCCTTGCGACATATAATGCGACATTTAGCGTCGATGCGATATTTAACGTTGCTACAGACACTTTAAAATTTAACCCATTTAGAGACTTTTTCGACAAGGTATACTGAAATAACTTATAAGTGTACTTGGTGACAGTATAACAATAGTTTCAAAAATCGATTTCAATTATTAATAACCATAGTATAAATCCATATTGCAAGTTCGTTTTCCGTTGAAAATTTGCAAAATGTGGCTTTAACTGTTTTAATGATATGCTTCGCTGGGAACCATGTTTCGGATATTTGATAAGTATCCCCATTTTCGAGATATTTGACCTTAAAGGTATTTCAGCCCATTAAATTATGCAATGCTCCAGAGATCAATTACAAAATCAAATATAACAAGAAAAACTATAAGTTATAATGTAACAGAAACGAATTACAAGAAGCTTTGGTTCATGTTTTTTGCATGAAGTATTTTTTCATAAAGCATATTGACAGTAAGTTTTATTCAATCCTTCATTATGGAGAGTATAACATATTTACAAGTTATACATAATACCCATATATTGACAATCATGTGTATTTGACAAATGAATAATTTCATGTCTATGGTTTACAAGCATGTACCACCAAATTCATTCACCATAATCTGCTTTGATACAACCATATTAATTTACTTCAAACAGCATTTACACTATTATGCCACACAATTTATCTAAGTCAACATCACAGAGCAATCCCTACATGACTTAGTTACCTATCAACTATTAACAAAAGAGCAGCGGAACATATTCAGGTTACGCAACGAATAGCCAGTCCAATGACTGAGCAATCTAAATGACTGACAGCACCACTAGCCAATCAAATGGCCATTTTTACCCAAACAAGTAACATACACTATTCTATATATACTCGCAAACAACTAGAATAAATTTATACCCATGACTAAAATTCATCTAGAAAAATCTGAGACAGAGTTCCCTGCCTCTAACATTATTCTACAAAATACCTAAAAGACGTTTCGATATCCATCTTCAAACAGACCGGCAATTCATGTTAAAATAATACACCCATTAGTAAATTCGGATACGCGTAAATTGCGATCCAACTGTGAGATTATCACAGTAGTTGTGTCATTGGATTATATGATAGGTCACACCCCTCCAACTTATTAACGTGTTTTTATTTAAATCTTTAAACATTAGGTTGTGTGTACCAACTCCACTGAGAAAGAGTTTTGAAGTCCTTTTTCAATGTCCGAGATTTTTCCTGTAACCTTAAAATGTTTCCCATTTTGATTTATTTGAAAACACCAACAACAGCCTTGAAATACCATCTGCTAAATTAAATGATTGTCGATTAATCAAAAGTTCCCTGATATCCCCGATAAGCTCCGCCCATCGCACGTGGACTGTTTCATGACAAGTGATATTCAAGACATTAGTGTTGATAATCGTAATGAAACACTACATCTGCATATAAATCGAACTGATAATTTGGTAAAACCATCAGTTCTGTTGAACGAATGTTAAATAGTTTAAAGCAATAACAACAAAGTTTTAATGATTTTTAATGAAATAAGCCAGTTGAGTTATCTTTTAAAAAATACCACTAGATTGATAAAACCAAGCTTTTCTAGGTAAAAACAAAAATGTTTATCAAGTTGAAATTCCATTTGATTTTAATAGATGCACAGCCGAATTGCACTTACCACCAATCGCGATTATTTCGCAAATGGACAGGCGCATTTTAGCATGAAACTCGACCTGTAAATATCTTCCAATTACTGGTACTTTAAGTGGAATTTTCATCGGCTGGTAGATTTCCCGGGGATCGACATCAGACTGGGTTGTATCATGGAATAGTTGGGTAAATGAGGTTTCATTAATTCCATACAAGAGATAAAAAACCCGAAAATGATCTGAAAAGCACAAATATGTGTAATATATATATGGAACAGTTCCTATTTTATTTCATTGTAAATGTACATTGAAGTAGTTGTAATTCGGTGGTACTGTAGGTCTCACAAACATTATTTTCAAGCATGTTGTGTTGCATGACCTTTATCAACAATGGTAGGATATTATGTCATAGGGTTCTCCCTGGACACGAAAACGTAAACAAAAAAGATAAAAATGCTATTTTTCACCGGTCCTTTAAATGTACATTTTTAAAAAAGATCATAGTCGTGCGTCAAGCAACTACATGGTTCAAATGCATAATGGTGCAGTAAGATTTCTTGTTGATAAGCCCGTTTGAGCCCGAAAGACGTTTTAGATATTTTTTCACAGGTTCGTCCTGAATTCTGTCAAAAGATTTTAAAAAATAATTTGTAAAAAACGGATTTCCACCGGGGTTTTTTTTTATAGCATTTAAGACAAAATGCACATGTATTATTCGTCCTTTTGTTGATAGTTTGCCTTATTTTATTATTGAAATATTGAAACGGTCCATCCTGGATCGTGTAGGTGAAAAGGTCCATCATGGACTCATTTCAATAAATCCAATCTCATTTAGCCAAATTATGTTGTCTGAATGTATAATCATGGGTAATACACTAGCTTGATATGGAATTGATATGTTTAAGAGTAACTAACCCAACGTATTGTGTCGTCCGTAGAACTGTACTTCTTGCAATTCATATGATGTCTTTAAATCGACTCGCCACCATGGATTTAATGCAATCTTTGTAGATGAACATATTTCCCCGTGTTTTTTCTCCACTTTTCTTTGAAAAATACGACCGTCCACCGCGCGAGACGCATTCCATCTGTATCCACGGAATTTCCGTGTCGATATCTGAGTTGCCGGTTTATTGAATGCAATATGCCTCCCTGGATTAATAATAATACCAATTGGTAATTCGTTGTAATTTCATACAAATTACAAATCCTCTGCAAAGCTCGTTGATATCATAAAGTTATGTTCATGAAAATATTTGCGGACCATAACATAGGTCAGGCTCTACATTATGTTCGTAGCATTCAAAAGGATCTATTAAATAGAGATCTGCCACATTATTGGAGCAAGCTAATGTACAACTAAATATATATTCAATGTAGGTCGTTATCTTTTTTTAAAACTTAGCCAGTCAAGATATTTAAAAAAAATCATCAGTCGTTAAAGAAGGCGCGATGGGCCTCTTTGATTACGAAGCGATGGTTTCTGAACAAGAATCACTGACACCTGGCCGAGTTCCTATCAAATCAGACCGATTCCACATGTGAGAAACCTGTCCATCTTACATACGGAAGGTCTTTGGTTCTTCTATGGTGTACGCTTTGGGCATTTCTCCACCGTTTAAATAAGAAATATCAAATGACCCTGGTTGTTGGATCCATATTAAACCCAAGAGAAAAGAATGATTTGTGTCATTTTGTCCTATACAACACTTGTTGTTATTCTTATATCATTATCATCACCTATTTCAACTCACTCACCACCTACCTCCGTATATTTCCACTTCACACAGACGTAACGGCACATCGGGTTTGTCAAGTTGTATTTGTAATTGTTGGATCTCTGTTTTCTGCTTGAACATGATCTCAATTGTTGAGTTAATGGATGTATTTGTATGAGGAAAACAAGTAGTGGGAAGATACGATGTATTTGAATTGCCTCCAGTGTCAATCCGAAAATAGTTAACATTTTCTGAAGAAGTTGTTTGTGCTTATATATATTTATTATTTTATTATAGTGACAGGCATAATAAAGAAATATACAACGTTACATAATACATGAATATTTTGCAAAAACCCAGCCTAATAAGGCTTATCAGTCACTTATTATAATTATACATTTTATACGAGAAACATATAGTATATAAACACAGAATTGACAAGAAAATAAAAAAAACATTTATAAGTTACATAGACATAGTTAGTGATTATATCAAAATATGTTATGAATGCAGGTACAATAGAACGGTATAATATTATACAATGAAAAATATATGATGTTAGGAGGAAATTTAAAGAAGAAACGTTACTAATAATTAGATTCAACATTTTAAGGCTTCATTGATGAAAATACTTAAGGCTTAAGATATTTAAAGCCCAAATAGCTTTTTGGATGTTAAAATTAATGTAGGTTTTATTTTACCTAGTAAAAACTCGTCTTTTTGGTGATATGTACTTTTATTTGGAAATTCATTCCGAAATTATAACTTTTAATCACGACGTACTTACAAAAAATGGAACACATTTTTCAATGATATTGCAGAAAAAAACTCGAAAGTACCTGATAAGTTTTTTTGCGAGATGAAAAGGAATTTAGTATGTTAATGTTGTTTGAGAACAAATAAAATTATATAATTATATTTTCTTATACTTAACTTTATCCATGTTTTTCGACCTAAAGGTAGTGTCAAACTGAACTGCGACACCTGGAGAACTGTTTGAGACACAAATTTGCGGCAAATTTTGCGAATTTTAGCGACAAAACTCACTCGGGTTTCACGTCTTTATACCAACGACATGAATGAGTATGTCGCCCGAATGTTACGCGAATGTCGCACGCACTTCCTGCGAATATCTGCTGAAGTTCTCAAACATGTCATGAGAATATCGCACGATACCTTATCGTCATCTGTTCGACATAATTGCGGCATTTTTGTGTTTACAAAATTCGCGCGACATTCATGCGAAAATCGCACGACAATTATGAAAAGCAATTAAGAAATAAAAAATAAAAATGCAACATACTCGAATTTCAGCAATTATTAAGCCGTTAGACGACGTCATTTGAGATGGATCAACTTTTTGTTGAAAACAATGCCATGCTGAAGTCTACAGTATGTCTCCTGTCCAAAAAGCTACGACCAAAGCTAAAGAACGGAGAAAAAAAGAAGGTCAAGGTACGGAGAAGTGTATAGGTGAGAGAATGACTTTTAATAAGATGTATGAGAAGCTTATGAAACACCTCAGAGAAAGTGATGAAAAGCCTTTCCTTCAAGAACTTTGTTAAGATTGACCCAGTGTTCTTTAAAAAAAATGGTGGAAGATTTATGCCGTAGACTTCAAGAGAAACTTCAGAAAACCTCTATCCACTGGATTGAAGCTTGCCATCACGCTCAGTAGCTTTCCACCGGGGATTCGTACATGTCGCTGTTCTATGGGTTCCGGGTGGCCAATAAAACCGTCACCATAGTTGTGCGAGTAGTATATCAGGCCATATACGATCACTACAGAAGAGGGGTGGGAGGTGGCGGCACAGGTTTTCTCCGAGCAGAACTACTTAAAACTTTCATCACTGCTGTGGCAACATCGATGGCAGCTCTGTCGAAATCTGGCATTATTATGTACAACTACAAATGATTCTTCTCCATTATCATGCTGGCTCTTGTAGACACCAACTACAAGTTTATGTATGTTGATGTGGGAGCCTATGGTGCTGACTCTGATGCCGGAGTGTTTCGTGAGTGCGGTCTATACCATGCGCTGGAGCAGGGCAAAGCTAATCTATCTCCTAGTGAACCTCTATCCGGAAGTGACACGGATGTCCCTACGTTTAAGTGGATGATGCCGCTTTTGCAATCAGAAGTTGGATGAAGAAGCCTCATTCCAAGAGAGAAATGGCGCCAGCAGCATCAGAGTCCTCCGGATCCGACAGGGCATACTAGTACTCTGAGACTGGTTAGGTTTCTTGGGGGGGGGCTTGGGACAAGGAGAGATTTGCCATTTTTACATCGGCGTGGCATATTGAAAATTGCTGTTCCTCGTTTACAAAGAGCGCGAGCCGTTGGCGAAAACAGTATATATCAATGTGTCACGTGGTCAAAATGACGTAATTGTAAACAATTTGCGACATAAATGCGACATTGCGAATAAAATGAGACATTCGCGCGTTACTCATCAAACACAATTCTACAAATTCTTCTGTCGCAATTTAGGCGCGGAATGTCGCAGATATATTACAGTTTATATTCAATTTATTGTCAAATATATCGCAATTATTTCTCTCTTCTTGAGGTCCTAGGACTGTCCGGTACCCGGACCATCGGAATGCTTTTCTAGTCTGAAATCAGTCGCATTTTAGTTTCATAGGTCGCAATCAACTCACAAAGGTTCTCAAATTTCTCGCAAGTCTAAATTCGCGGAAACTTTATTGTGAACAGTTTGAGATGGGTTCGCGACCTACGCGTCGATTTTGAGAATATATTGAGAGAAATTTTGTCGCACGAATCTTTTCAACATGTTGAAAATTCAAGAGACAAGAAAACGAGGGCCAGCGACTCATGCGAAGAACTTGAGAACGTTCACGACAGTTTTGAGACTATCTCGCGAATGCCGTTCATAAGTGTGTCGCTTTCGGTCGCAGCCCAGTGTGACAGGGGTTTAATAGAGCAATGACTGGATAAACATAGCTTTATCCTGTCATTAGGTCACGTGGTTTGCTTCATTTCGTCACTTTGTATTAATACGCGCCGTAGTCCGTTATACAGGTAATACAACTTGGTGTGCATTTTATATTATAGAATGAAACAAATGTTATGTATTAGTTATCGTTCATATTTTGAATTTTATGGGATATATCACAAGCGACGCGAAGCGGAGCGCAGTAATATGTCGCATAAAATTCATGATATGAACGATAACTGATTTACAGTTTGTCCTAATTTCTGTCACGTGCGCATGTTTTGTCTCGACAAAAACTGTCAATCATCACTATAAATGTATTTTGACACCGCCCACAAAGTACCTCATTTCAGAGGCCATAATAAGAGCCAACATTTACCTGTAACAATAGATTTTCACTTAGCTTTCGATGAATTCTAGATGTACGATTGTTTTATTCTTGATAAACTGGTATTGTCTTAGTTATTATATAAACTATCAATACCCAGAAACGCGCATGATTTCAATGTTTCGTACTATTTGTCCATTCTTTCAAATTGGACCAATAGGCATATGCACTGTTTTTTTTTTACAGTTTTCGACCGTTCTGTTTCTTGCCAAACTTCTTGGATTCTTGCACATGTTTAAGTTAGAGTCCGGCTTAGAGCGGAAAACCTTGCAAGTGTGGTATCTTGCACCGGGCCAGATGTTATATACAACTTACAATTGATCTCTGAGCTAAAAATCCATTCCATTTTCAACGTATTACTGTTGAATATAAAATGCATATTCAGGATGATTATGATGATGTAAGATTCATGTATCTACATGTACATGTACTTATTAGTTATTATAGAAATATAAAAAGACAAGCTGTGCAATTTGATGGAAACAATTTTATAACCATGGAACCTGGTACTATTCGTACCAAGGAACGATGGTAAGTGAAATGATGTTGTAAACGGGCATTAAATCTAACAAAAATAACGAAAACCATAGAAAATTCGTATGCTATACGACCTGGTTCAACAAACGCTACCGAATCTATGAGCAGTTTAAACTCCGCCTACTTTATTGCACAGTTAAGGATGACGTAATAAAACTGATGCATTTTGCACCGCCCCATTCAGCGTTTGGTCACGTAGCACTTATTTTCTCCATATCAGGGTTTCGGCACATTGTATGCGATATATTTTTCAAATTTCAAATGAAATGCGGACATTTCATTGGACGAGAAATTAGGACAAACTGTAAATAAATACAGTGGATGTTTAAATTCTCAAAGTATTTCATTTAGTTTTATTCCAAATAGCATGCCGTTGTATGGGACTATTTTATTATCGCATCATGTTACTGAACGGTTATGAGGCTGTTAAAGAGAGACATAGCATATGTTTTTAAATCCAAGTAAATAATGTTTTGAGACTTATTTCGTTGTAGAAACAGGTATTTTGTAGTAGAAACAGGATAAATCGAATACTCGGTTGGTACAAAGATGGAGAAAGCTATCCGGTTCGGCATGAAAGCTTAAATGAGCTCGCCAAAGGCTCGCCCATTTCAGCTTTCTAAGCCGGATAAACCTTCTCCAACTCGTGAATTATCGCCATTTAAACGAGATTCAAAAATTGAAAGAAAACATTGAATACGATCAAATGATACATATATGAGTATAAAGTCTTATATTAAGCCGATGACAAATCATGAAACTTACGATTTACTTCCATTATGTGCGACTGTTATATGTATATCATATAACGAATAATCATGCATCGTATTCATAATATTCATCCCGCTTTACTTCGATTGCGGTTTAAAGGTTTGAAGCGGAAGAAATATAATTCCGATAATCTATACATTATTATATAAATTTTCAATTATATATCATTCTCCATCACGCTTTAAGTTAGTTTACATAATATTATATGTATGATTGCGCATTTATTTTGCGATACAATTGTGTTTAGTACATCAGCTAAACATAACGTTTGAAGGAATAAACTTAAGCAGTAAGTCATCTTTATTTGTCATTTGACTTAATGATAACTTCATAATAAAGTAAAAATGATAATATGAATGTTACTCACCAACATCGTTCGGTGGAACTTTGATTACAATACCGAGAACTTCATACGGTTGGTTAAAATGGATGTACCAATATTGGTGCCCCGCCCCATGATTGGAATCCGTCTCTGAACACGTTGTTTCATCACCATCAACAGCCATGTTTGCATATTTAGAAACAATACCGTTGCGTCCATGCTGCCAGACTTCAATGTGATTTTCAGCAATATTACCTATTACAATGTAAAAACATTAACGCAAATATTCAACTTTTATATAAAATACTATTTTCTTGACTCATCGAAGGCTTCAATATTATGGAAGCATACTTTAAAATGAGCAGAATAAATTTCCTCATTGACAATAAATATGCGATAGATATCGATATTGTAAATGCTTCATCAACTTGGTCACAGTTTCAAATGACAAAGTCTTAAAATCAATCTGGAGCTCGTGTACCGAAGGTTAAACTATATGAAATTAAATAATCAATTAACCTCGTGTGCATCTAAGAGGACTAACACACTCATGTCAGAACCCTGAATTGATAACTTACGATACTGACATCCTGGTCCCATCCAACCTAATGCGCAGCCGCTGTCACAAGTCCCCGTGTTCTCATCACATCTTGTATCGTTCTTACAGTGACATTGGTACTGACAATTCATGAATGTTGGTACTTTGATACGGGAACAATAAGCTGTGTGGAATAAGAAAACAATACAGTACGAGTAAGGTGCATTTTATCAATTTGATCATAACTTACTTTTTGATTATCTAGTATGCCTGAATCCCATCAAGCTCGTTTGCTAGTAAATTACGTCATATATTTCACCCATTTTCAAATCCAGCACGTACTTAATACTAGAAATGTAAAACAAAAATACATTTCGTCAATTTCTCGATTTGCTTAGGCATATGCCGTGGTGGTTTCTTTCTTACCAGTTAACACTTTTTAAGTTTTATTTTTTTGTACGGTTCTTGTCAAATATGTGTTTATGCTGTTTATGCTTCACGTTACGTTTGTCCACGCTTTGTGTTTTTTTCAAAGATGAAGCTAGCGAGTGTCCTACCTGGGACTCGAGCATTACAATATGATGAACGTGCCAATGACAGCATACACACTATACATATATTACTCGGAAGCCCTGGATTTCAACTGATATGTTTGTACGGATATTAGAAATAAAATGAATAACATTCTCAATCTAAATATCAAAGTTCTATTTATTGTATGTAATACAAAGATTCCGAATGAGAATTTTCAATTTAATGATAAATGTATTGTAAAAGTTAGCATCAGTTGACATGTTTGATTTAGAAACATTTAAGTTTGAGTTTGAGGGGTTTTGGTTAGGTAGTTTACCTTGTTAATAAATACTTGTGAATAAACTTACAACGATGGTGTGCTTATGTGTACGGTCATGTAATGTTATTCACATCAAGCACGTACAAATACAATCGAATAAAATTACTATGTTTGAAATAATTGATAAAAAATATCAAATTTTAGATTTTAAGAAATTGCTTGATGCCTTGTTTGCAGCAAGGAGCGTATACGTTTCAACAAAAGTCCTAAATATTTCAATTATAATGCATCCGAACTACAATTTTATTCTGCATCCGAACCCCATTCAATCAAAAATGATTCTATAGCAACCGTATTTGATATACTATAAATAGGAAAGAAAATCTCACCTAACAAGACAACATCGAGTTTGATTAACACAATAATTATCGCTACTAACGTCAATTTACAAAACATATCCATAATTTGACAGTTGCACTATCCTGGTAATGGCTTCAAGAACTACGTTGTTAATTGACAACTTTGCAAATTGATCATAAGTGTCCGTAATACATGCTATGATTGTTTCATAATCCTTAAACAAGGGATGATAAAAAATGACACTCATTGCTGTACACTTGCATGCAGCTTTTGGATAAGACATCGTACTAATGCAGATCAAGATGTCTTAAAAAATTTAATCCCAATAAAAAAATTCTTATAATTATGCAAAAGTTTGACATGTATGCGTCATTTTGACTTTATGATGTCATAAACAAAAGCATTTAAGGTGTTCGCACGGATAGGTGGTTAAGTGTAGAATAATAACATTTGTTTGTTTAGTTATAGATTTTCAAGAGCAAAAACTATTTAAATGTTTAGTATTGTAGGTGGCCTAGATGCAGTAAAGAAATAAAATGCCCGTGGGTGGTTTAGGCGCAAAGATAAGACAGTTTCAAGCATTTTTCACGATCTACTATGCGGAAAAACGAGTATTCGAACGGTGGCATCAAAAGTGTTAAACGGTAACCAGAAGAGACTTCGAGAGTTGCGGGCGATAAACGTAAATGAAACTTCACCCATAATGTATGTATACATCACCAGAGAAAAAGACTTAAACAATGTACAAATCCTCATTTTGTGATGCCACCAAGTTAACAGCAATGAGATAAATGTCTTTAAACCCTTGTAGAGGCTAAATAGCTGTAAAACATCATTAATAAGAAAATGACAATATGAAAAGTCATAACACTTTCCACTCCCGAAGAAATGCAATGTTAAACAGTGCGACAACTTGCATATAGTTGTCATCTTTTTATGCCAGAGATGAAATCTTAGCACATGTTTTCCCCCAAGGACAGACCAGGCAACACATTCATCTATACCAGTATGAGTAAAAACAGAGAGCACTTTAGTCGCAAACTTTTGGATCATTCCTCATATCAAAGTCAATTGTATTCAGAGACGGAAATTATTGTTTCATGATTTCTCGGCAAGATTAATTACAATGCATTTTCCCATAATCACAATCGAAATCAAACTTACATGTATTATCAGATGGTTAATAAATCTATTGTTGTTAAGAGTTGAATTTTAACGCTGGTGTCTTGATTTTGTTCACCTTTTTTATCGACGTTTCAGTTATATTCGGTAGCTGGTTTACCTAACCATTTTCCTGGGCAAAACATATATATTCTAAGCAGTACTAAATTACCCTTCCATATTGAGCCGGCAACTTCCCCACACGTGGAGGAAAATCGAAATCAGTTCTGTCAAATTTTCGTAGAAGGGTATGACCTACCAAAACCGGGATTCGAACCTTGAACTATATGCTTACACGTTTATCATGTGCGTATGGATTTTAGCAAAACGTTTGAACGGATGCGTACCTACGAAAAACGGGGGCTGTAAACATAACGATCTAGAACATCAATTGTTACTCCGGACAATGAAGCGAATGGCAGGAAGGATGCTGGTAAGAAAATACAATTAAACACAAAATTTGAACTTCAAAAGTACACTAACCGACATACACTTTTTTTTTTTTTATAATTTATTTTTATTCTTCATACTCGTACAATCATATGGAATGTTATGTTACATATTGTTACATATTTTTAACATACAGGTTTGTAAAGAATCATCATGCACGTATAACATTTTGTATTGTTGCAAATATATGATGTTTTCATATGAAGAATATATAAATTTTAAGGAGAAAAGAAATGAAGAAAAAAAAAAAAATGAGGGTTTAAGCTCGTTTCCGATTCCGTATAATTAATAATATTCATACATGAATGATATTTGTTACAGTTGAAAATGTAAAAGGTTTTAGAAAGTTTTTGCTCGGAAAAGATGATACATTTGTAAATTATGATTCAAAACCAGCCCATTTGGTGTTATGCTGATTTAACTTGTCATTTATCAATGCTATTTCGTTTTCTAATTTTATTCTTATTTTAAGATACGCAACAAAGTTATCAAAATTTAGTGCTTGATTTCTATGTTTCGTTTGAAATATATAAAATTTCATGAGAAGTAAAATGAAATTAATTACATTTCTTCTTTTAATATTTTCCTTGTCTATTATTCCAAAACACACTGTTTCTAAGTTCAAAGAACATTTTAGGTTTCTATCGGATAGAAAAATTCCAAGTTTATTCCACAAATGTTGCACATGATTACATTCCCAAAACAAATGCTCTAATGTTTCCACTTGCATGTTACAAAAATAGCATAAACTTGATTCTGAGATCTTGCATTGATTTAACGATTTATTAGTTGGTAAAATTCTCATTAAGTATTTGTATTGAAAACTTCTTAATTTTACATCTATTGTAGCTTTTTGTGTTTGAGAGTATATTTTTGTCCACTGTAATGACTCATTTGGGAATATTGATGACCATTTTGTTTCGGACTTTATTTTTGCTTTAGTTTTAGTTTTCACCTGTGTCTCGTAGAGTAATTTGTTGGGTTCTTTTGATTTTAATAATTTGTCAAATAATTTTTCTTGTTGTGTGTATATTATACCCTCTTGAGTTAGTGCCTTCTTTAGATGTATAGGAACACTGGATATTAAATTAAAGTATCTTAAATATTGCATGTCATCTATGTTATATAAATGTTTTATGTTTTCAAAGTTATAGAAGGCTTTTGTTCTATAATCAAAAATATGTTCTAATTTCGTTATTCCCTTTTCATGCCAATCTTTGTAATAAAACGTTTTGTTACATAGTTTGATTTCCGTATTGTTCCATATTAATTGTTTACTTATTTCTACATTATTTTCATTTTTATCTATACTTATCCAAGATCGTAATATATCTTCTAAAAATATATTTCCATTGCTTAGTGCTTTTGCGTCACTTTCAGATATGTTACATTGAAATATTAGCTCTCCTCCTTTTTTATTTAGTATTGATTGATAAAAGATTTTCCAATGGCCTTTATTGTTCTTATCTATTAATCTTTTTATCCAGCATCCCTTAAGAGCATTAAGAAAATAGTTCAAGTTGACCATTCTTATTCCTCCTAATGTATAATCTAATACAAGCGTATCTCTTTTAATCTTATCAGGTTTGTCGTTCCACAAAAATTTAAACATCTGTGTGGTTATATTTTGTATAATTTGTTTAGATGGATTTTGTAGAACAGTTAATGGGTAGATAAGTTTGGGAAGTGCAAATGTTTTCAAGACAGTAACTTTTCCTAATAATGTTAATTTCCTATGTTGCCATTGTTTTAAGCAGTTATTGAAACTTTCAATTTTAGGTATTAAATTTAGTTTAAGATTTTGTTCTTTATCATTTGTAAATATTATGCCAAGAGTTTGAGCTGAGTCAGATGTCCATTTAAATTGTTTGTCTTGACTGTACTTTATGTTAGTGTTTTCCAAAGAACCTATTCTTAACACATTTGTTTTATTAGTATTAAGTTTTAATCCTGAGACACATTCAAAATTTGAAATAACATCTACTAATTTTTCAAAAGATTATTTAGAGCCGTTATTCATAAAAGTGGCATCATCCGCAAACAGTGACTGTTTTATTTCAATGTTGTTAATAGTAATACCTTTAATGGACTTTTCTTTCTGAATATAATTTGATAGAATTTCGATGCAAATAATGAAGAGGGAAGAAGAGAGAGGACAGCCTTGTCTAACTCCTCGATGTATATTAAAAGCTTCGGAAAAATAACCATTGTTTATAACTATACTGGTTATATCATTATAAAATAATTTTACCCACTTAATGAGAGATTCGCCGAAATTAAAGTGATGTAAACATTTTATCATAAAATTGTGATCAAGGGTATCGAATGCCTTTTCGAAATCGGCAAATAGAAGTAATCCCGGTATTTGTTTTTGTTGCGCATATTCTATTATTTCGAATATCAAACGTACATTTTCGCCAATGTATCTGCCTTTAATAAAACCTGTTTGTGAGCTGCTTATAATAGAATCAATAACTTTCTTTATTCTGTTTGCGATGGCTTTTGTAGCAATTTTGTAATCAACGTTAAGTAGACTTATTGGGCGCCAATTACTTAATATTTCCAGGTGTTTATTTGGTTTTGGTAGGAGGGAGATAATACTCTGTCTTTGTAAACATGTTAGTTGCCCAGTGATAAATGAATGATTTATAGAATTCATGTAATATTTTTTTATGTCTTGCCAAAATACTTTATAAAATTCAACGGTGATTCCATCGGAACCGGGGCTTTTTTGGTTCTTCATTTCACTAAGGGCTTCAAAACATTCATTTTCATTTAATATACCTTCACAGTCTACTTTTTCGTTTTCAGTGAGTTTATTTATTTCTGGGGTAAAAAAGTTATAACTGCTGTTTTTACTGTCTTTTGCACTATATAATTGCTTGTAGAAGGTTGCCTGAGCCTTTAATATTTCATTTTGAGAAGTGATTTCATTATCGTTTATTTTTAATTTATATATTGTTTTCTTTTCTGCATTTGCTTTTTCTAAGGCTGCGAAATATTTACTATTTCTTTCGTTTCCTTCTATACTAATTGCTTTAGCTCGTATCAAAATTCCATTTATTCTTTTTTCTATGATCTGATTTAACTCTTGTTGCTTTGCATTTATCTCTGATATTACTGCATTTATATTTGTATTTTCATTAGTTCTATTTAGTTCATGTTCTAACATATTTATAGAATCATTTAATTCCTTTTCAAGTTTATTTTCCTCTCGTTTTTTATTAGTTGTGTATCTTATAGTAACATTTCTAATGGTTCCTTTTATAATTTCCCAAAGTGTATTTGGGTCTGTTTCTTTATTTATCTCTACAATGTCTTTGATGTTATTTACAATCATTGTTTGATATTCATTTTCAACTAAGATACTATTGTTAAGTTTAAAGTAGCCTGGGCCCCTTTTTACATTTATGCATTCCAATTCAAGGTCAATAAGCGAATGGTCTGTCTTATAACCTGACTTAATATTACAGTTTTTTACTTTATTGGTTAGACTTTTTGATAATAAAAAGTAGTCTAATCTGCTTGAAACCCGTGGTACTGTATTTGAATGCCATGTATATTGCAACTTCGATGGATTGAATGAACGCCAAATATCTATTAATTGGCCAATATTTATTATTTCATTTATTTCATTTCTACATTTTTTATGAGTGTCAGTCTTACCGTTTCGTTTATCATTGTTTATGTTTAAAATTGTGTTAAAATCGCCTCCAATTATATAAGTTTCATCAATATTTTGGTTAATATCGTTTTTCATAAGTTTAAAAACATTTATATTGTCATCATTAGGTCCATATATATTCATTATATTAAACTTATTTTCATTTACAATTATTTCTAATTTGATTAAACGACCTATTAATATTTCTTTAAAATTTTTAATTTCACCTACAAAGTTTGGACTGAATAATATTGCGACCCCTTCACTGTTCCCTTTGTTCCCACTAAAGAAAGATTTACCTTTCCATTCAGTGTTCCATTTATCTAATATAAGCGGCGTTGAATGTGTCTCTTGTAATAAACAGATTGAATAGTTACTTGATTCTAAATATTGAAATATATGTTGTCTTTTTCTAAAATTACCTAATCCTCTTACATTTAACGAGCAAATTCTAACCTTTTCCAACATTTAAAACCAGAAAGAAAAAATCATAATGAATGTATTTGGAAACGAACAAAAACCCATGCATAATAAACATAACTATTGAGATGTGGCGTAAGTTGGCCACTTTCGAGCTACAACCATTATTTAATATTCATGATCTATTTAACTCCATATTTTTATTACTAATAACGATATAGATCCTAAATTTAATTATAAAAACATAGCAAAGATAAATATATATGTATTTGCTTCTGATAATTCAAAACTATTTCTTATATAAATATTTAGTTATAATTTCAGCACTGTAGAACGTCGTACTTCAAAAATAAAAATAAAAAGTTTCAAATGAGAATAAAAGTCACCCGACATACACTTAGCCTACCACATAAATGAGAAATAAAAGTTAAGTTTGTTAAACAAGTTATTGTTGAATTCTGATACTGATTCAATTGTTTTACTATACTTGGTCATGTATTTATCATTTGTACATGTTTCTATAATAACTAGTAATACATTTGTTTTCAACTAAAACAATTACCATTGAAATTATTGTCATTTTAAATAGGAATGTGGAATGCATACATGATTAATTCTGTATCGAGTCGATCATTTGAATTATATAGCATATTATTCCGGTTATCGTGTTTTATATATCATCACATGCGAATAGACATGCCACCTGTGGAAATTATATTGACTACATACGGAGAAGAACGGCGAATCAGGACAAGGGCATCAGGGGGGTGCTGTATCACTCTTCAGGTTTGCATTGTCTCCTTTTTTTTCAGAACAAAACTAATCCTGCTATAAAAATGATGATGAAACATATGAAATATGACGATATGAACTATAATTATAAACAAGACGAATTAATATCAAATGCATAAAATTATTATATTGATGAAGTATTATTATATTAGATAAGTATAATAATACGTGAAGTTTGATCCCGAGTCGGATTTAAATTTACAACGGTGAATGGTTTGTGATTGGTTAATTGATACCATTATAACTGTACCAGTGGGGCCCTTTCCCTATTTGTTGCATACCATTATAAACTGTGTGTCGATCATTCTTCTTTTTTTTTTATCAAACAGCGAAGTAATTGGGCATCTTTCCCACTTCAGCAGAAGAGGAAGACGTCGGGCTTAACCTATGCAGAACCTTCGACCTCCATTGGCTAACTGGGCAATTACCTCACATGTAATATTTGTCTAATACCGGTTGGGATTTGTCATCATATCGATGAAAAGCTCTCATTTACCAGTCAGTAATTATTACACCACACAAAGTTTGCTAAGCACCAACAAAGGGGTTTGTCACAAAAAAAAATCGTTTTGTAAAATTTGACCATTTTTCGAGTGAAAAATCTTCAGTAGCGAGTTTAAAATATCTTTAAAGGTAGTAAAAGTATACATTTTCTGTTAGCGTGTTGAGTTGCCCACACGTTGCACTATATTATATGAGTTAAATATTTTGTACTGCATTGCAATAACACGGAAGTTTATAACACTCGTTGGAAAATTCGAATTGTCGAAGTTCTTTCCCTTCTATATATATGGGTAACATGGAAAAAATTTTTTTGGATTTTTTTGTGACAAACCCCTTTGAGCACCAACGGTATTTCTATGCATAGTTTTGTTGTATGCCAGTTATTAATTCATGTATACACCTGATTAAAATTAGTGATGCATAATTTTGTAAACGTAATATACAAATGCTTTGATAATTGTAAATTTGTGTTCGGGGTTTATTGAGAATCTGAATGGGAGTATGTAAAAGATGGGTATATGTTGATAATTGTAACAAAGTGGTTTTATTTTTGCGAAGTCCCGATAAACTGTAACGGATTCAAGTTTTCGTGCCGATTGTGGTGTTCTAAACTGAGGCCTGCTTTTCGCTGTTTGTGCTCTTTTTTATTACTTTATGAATGTTATGGATTGGCACGTGAACGATCCAGTGTAGTTGAAGTAACTAGATGTGTTCGAGATCAGATTCGAAATACGAGTATTTGAATGGTATGTCTTCATAAGTGTCACAGATTGTCCTTGCATTAGTTACTTATAGTATAATTCCTTTTAATTGTTTCGACATTATTGTACTTAAAGTGTACTCAAAGTGTAAACTCCCTCAGACCTCATAACACATTGAATAAAGCCCGAACTGTGTGTTATGGGGTCTGAGGAGTTTACACTTCGATAAACGACCAGAAATGAAAGTTTAATCCTTTTATTTCCAATTTGATTCAATTGTTTAATTCAATTCTTACAAAAGACGGGCATGAACCGCTAAAACTGTTTCGCTGGGTAAATAATTATGCATTGTATAACTTGATGACGTCAAGATATGACGTCATCAGATAAGATGTAAATAGCAAAATATTGTGGTAGGATTTAAACGTTCATTTCTGGTCAAACATCGAAGTGTTAACTCCCTCTGACATCATAACACACATTGAATAAAGTCTTTATAACTGAATCTGTAATAACATAATTAGATCAAAAGTAGTCCGTCGACGATGAACAGAAACAAAGGGTATCCGATTGAAAAGGAGTTTATCGAAGTGTAAACTCCCTCCATTGACCAATCAAAATGCGTAGATTTGTTACAATTTTAAATGAACATGTGTACATCCCATTTTTTGTTTGTTGTATAATTTTTCGAAATCGTTGTAATTACGTAGTATTGTTGTTATCGTTTGTACATGTTTGTGTTATCTTATATTCACCCTTACCCACGCCCCGTATCACATCATTCATGTCTCGTGACGCACCTGTATATTATACCGGAACTAACATACGAATATATGTTAAGCGTACTTGTAGTACTTTAAATTTGTAATATTGAATTTGTCATGAGCGCATGACTATTCACTTGTATTCACGTTCTATACATGACACGTTGGTAATTCTGTTGAATACTGTTTTAGGAACGAAGTTCCTATAGGTATACACCACAATTTGTACTTACAAAATAGTGACGCCTATCATCCGCGTTGAAAAGTAATTAAAATAATATACAACTTGTCGTATAAGTATACACTACAGACTTTGCAGTTTTGATAGAACTTGGAGATACATAAAGCATGGGAAATATTTTGGCAATTTAAACTGTAAAACTATCAAGTACGACACTTAAGTATATTATTGATTTGTATTCACTACATAGTGGGAATAGTTTCAATCACAAAAGTTTTGCTGGAATACTATTTGTAGTGACAGTCATATATAGAACAACAGATGGTTTATACAAAATACAGATAAGATCACCGGAGGCACTGAATTTGTACGGGTTTTCAAAATGTGCTGTAGCTAGACATGCCTCACAGTATGTTATGACTGTTGAGAATTGTTTCATGAATTGATGGTGTTCATTAACAGTTCATGAAGTTTCGTGAATTGTTTATGAAAGGTCATCAAAGGTTCATCAAACTGGTTTATCAACAGTTCATGAACTAGAATCTAGGCACGGTTCCCTGCATTATACATTTATAATCATTTTAAGGCTATTTGTTGTAATATATTTCTATATATACAGAGTAGTTATCGTTGTTCAAAAAATCGTAAATTACGTGCGATATTGGTTTATAGAAGACCAATCAAATGTAATATTTGTTTCAAATCAATTGCAATGCACTTAATACAGTGGGTTTATTTTAGTATATAATTATGGTTTAGTTTTTAAATCTATAAATTGGTGAAACCTGATTTGACCCGATATCCAAACCCGTTACATCAAGATATATTCGTAAAGATAATGAACACATATATGATGTTGTATCCAAATATAAATGTATTCATGAAAAATATAAACAAACATAAGACGTGTGGTTAAGAGTATTTATAATATAAATACCATAAATTAGTTATTTGTATTCTGTATTTTTCGCGAAGTACATTTTCTTTAACGACATTCGATTATCATTTTTACATGTTTTAAACAATATTCCGAAAAAAATACTAAAACTTTAATCGAGTAACATTGTTTGACTGATGCAGTGGAAGCTAAATACATTGTAGTTACAAATCACTCTTCGGAGCAGGACGCAATATCAATATGTGATTTTAAAATAATTCAGAGACATAACATATGGAATCAAAAATATATTCATGAAAAAAGGGAAAACACAAACAGATTACATCAAAATATATTTACGAACCAAGTCAGAGTGACAAAATGTGTTTGATCAAGATATATTCGTGAAGAAAGTGAATACATCAAGATAATTCATCAAAAAATTATCACGAAGCATGTGAACAAATAACAAATCAATTCAAAATATTGACGTATTGTTCCTCTACTTGTTGCTCTCCTGAAATTAATACAAGATATGATTTATCAAATGCATTTCCCGGAAGGAAGTTTCGTATTCCATTTGTTCTATCTATGCTAATGACGTTGTACATGGATATATGAAAACACTAGGAAATTAATCACTATGGGGCACCCTAAGACAAAAGAGTGCTACAAATATTTGTTCTTAAGTTTTGGCCCATTTTTTGCTGCAAGCCTATTTTCAGCAACATTTACGCCACATACTCGTACTTTTGCTTGCAGATCAATTTATTATTTATCCAAGATTCTTAAGAAGTACTAGCCTTGACATGCAATGTCTTCAACAATGATTTTCCAGAGAATTATGTGTCAAGCGCAGGGCTCGTATTAACGAACCAGTGACCCTAAGACATAACCCTCTTTTGAGTTAAGCAGGTCGATTCGCAGCTTTGAAATATTTAAAACACATGTTTTATGGTACCTATAAATCGTATGAATGTAATATATATCGTATACATGTTCCGTATGAATTCGTACCTCCAAATTGGACAGCTGAGTAAGCATTACACGTGCCTTTATCATGCAGGGTTTGTTTTCTGAAAAACATAGACTCATTACAATATACGATGTATATGCCGTCAAGCTTTTCCAAGAGCTTGCATAGATAACTTAAATGTTTAGAATTTCTTAATTCTTGTTTCAGTCTTAAGAATAAAGAAGGGACCAACTTAGGGTGGATTTGAGAAACTTCTCCTTGAAAACTTAACGAAGCAAATCAGTGGTTGAGTTCACTGACTTCAAATTTCTGCAACCTATCACTGATAGGTGGTCGTGGGTTATAACCAAGCTGCCGATCATGTCTCTGTGAGAAAGTAGGCAGTTGCTTAATATGTAGTATTGGAGTCTAGTACTGGTTCTTTCTAGGTGATAAATAGATAAACAGTCTGCCTCGTATGACTATGCCTGTTGAAAAGGACTTTAATTTCAATAAAACAAACTTGTCAAAAGAAAGGATTCCACTTTAAGAATTGTATCACAAAAAAGTTGAGGCGCTTTCTGGAAATGTTTACGGAGTAATAAACTTTTTATGGAGAGGCGGTGATGTATGTGTACATGCTTTACTTTTTATACCTTTGGTCTCGGTGAACAAGAATAATGATTAGAACAATAAGAATGCAAATAAATATTCCTAAAGATCCACCACCACCAGCAAGAAGGGTCCAATGGAAGTAACCTGAACATTTTCAACAGCATGTATGATATCAAAACTATAAAACTATTTTTTTAATGATTCGCTTGTGTATTCATTGGTGCCTACATTGTTTATGTATGCATACGAGGAAAGGAAAAGGAAAAAAATGTGTTTATCATTTAGTGTAATAAGGGTCGGGCTTATAAGATCAAGATTGTTGCCGATCAGTATTTTCATTATGATTATCTTTGAATTCAACACTATACGATTGTTATTGAATGCACTAGTGTGTAGTAAGCAATAGCTATTCAGACATATTACGGTATCATAGAAATCAATAGACAGTTATGAAAAGGCTAATCATATACGAAGTTTCCCTTTTATGCATGTTTAGCTTTACCTAACAATTAATTACATTTGTGATGAAGGTTACTTATAAATCATGATGAGACCTCCTCATGATTAAACAATATGCTAAAGATACTAACTAGCCAACATTTAGATTTACAAGGTTACCATATTCTTAATAGCATTATTATTTAATTCATACGTATACATTGGTTATGTAATAGTGAACTAAATTTGTATTTTGGCTATTGGCTGTATTTTTTATAGAGATTAGAGAACAAAAATATAGTTATTATCCTATTGACTGAATATTTGAAGCTATTGGCCAAAAGAACATCATATAGTTTATGTCTTATGAAGGTAAGGTCCTATTACATGGCATAGCCTATTTATAATGATGGAACAAATAAGTATAAAACCTCTAGGGACCGATGCCGTGTTCTCCGTATGCATCTCATAGTCTTGGTCGCAATTCAAATCGTTTCTTGAACAACCTTTCAGAGAACAATAAATGAAATAATATTATGTTGAAAGCGTTTGCATATTGCATTCTCGTGCGTATGGACGCTCATGAGCTAAAGGTTTTCAGCGACGCTGCATATTTGATGCATTACATCTTTATTGACTTCATGTAACTCGAGTTACTGCAAAAAGGAACTAAAGAGGCATGTGCTATTAATAGTGTGTACGCCTTGTTAATACTAACACTCAAGTTCATTTGTTGTCATTATAGCTTACACACCTTTCAGGTTGGCTTTCCGTGCATTCTTTTGTGGCAGGAATGTTGTTTTTGTGCAGTTTTTCTATCTTTTTAACAAGTTCAAGCTAAAAGACTTGCATGATGATTGGTCGAAAAAATCATGTGTATCAGTCCTTTTCTTACATGGCATGTCAAAAAGAAGACAATAACGTCAGTTATTAAATTTCACAAGCAAATTATGATATTGATTAGACGAGTTCTGTAAAAGTGAACATGTCATTCAGACGTTCTATACCTCGGTCACATTTGTCACCATCACCTGTCCATCCTTTAAGACATCCGTAAGGACATGTCCCTTCTATTTTATAGTGTCCAGTGATATCAGTCGAGCAAAAACATTTCAGAGAGCAATCCCAGCCACACTTATTTCTGGGACAATCTGAAGTAGTTATATACGAATAAACTTTAAAGTATCGTTCTGATGTCACATAATATATTTATTCCACTCTCTTGTTATATACGAGTATATAACCTGCTGGTAAGGTAAGGTGCAAGTCGATAACTTATGCTTAGCATATGTCTTAACAAATGCTGAATGAACAGTCAAAATCGTCAACTGTTATTTGCATTTAGTTTTAAATTAATACTTTTTTAATGGTGGACCAGTTATATTTAAAAGGATTAGTTGACCGAATCAGTGTTGACAATGGTTAAAGTACTTGTACTTCACATAATATCATAGAGAGTGTGGACAAAATATCGTCGATACGCTCGATGTGATTAGACATCATTATAATACAAAGATACGCTTCTTAAGCAATGTGTACACTACGGTAGCGCTATGCACTGACCTGTGTTCTTCTGCTCGGGGCATTATGGGTATTTGCCGGAACTACATACAAAATGGAAGTTATAAACAAAAACACAGCATGACGTCACCGTATGGTACACATTGGAGTCAAGCGTACTTCAACATTGCGTTCCAATAATATACAATAAATATGGTTGTTTTGACATTTAAAATCCTTCCGCGGAACTATACTTTTAGCGTATGCATAACTATCTAAATGTGGATAGTAATCAGTTCTATGTAGAGAGGTTAGATAAACGTGGTGACGTCACGCTATGTATAGAACGCTTCTTAAGGACACCCGACTCTGTGGTAACCGACTGAACTCGTACAATTAATTGTTCAGACCGGTAAGAAGTTTAACCAGAATGATGCGGATGAAGTATATAAATTATGAGAAAAATATTAAAACAACAGATGAAAACAACCTCAATGAAAATTTATAAATACCATCTAGGGTTTAACATTTTATCAAAACAACGTTGACTTTCCATTTGATTTTAAGAGAAATATGCCAATTCAAATTTTACTTACCACCAATCGCGACCAACTCACATATTGCCAATCTCATTGTCGCGTTCAATTCGACCTGTAAATATCTTCCAATTACTGATGGCTTGATATGAATTTCCATTGGTTGTTCTGTTTCATTAGAGTGTGTTGTAGTATCATGGAGGAGTTGGACAAAAGATGTTTCGTTAATTCAATACAAGAAAGAAGGATCCCCAAACTGACCTGTAAAATACAGTGCGGTATGGTTGCGGACGAACAATAATTTTACTGGTTGATATCGTTTTTTAAGAATTTCTTACTATAGATAATTACTACATTTTGTTACATGGGGAAATGTATTAGTAAACTTTTCCAGTCAAACAAGTATTTTTACCATGACATGTATCGATTTATTGAGTGATTCAGACCTCAATTATTAGCATTTGTTCCATGAACAAATAAACGTCTCTACGACTTTTTTGTTTATTACTGCCTATGATATTTTGCACAACGTTTAAGGACCCTTGTCTTTACGTTTCACGAATAATGACACATATTGCTATTATATAGATTTAAGAGTGTCATACCCGACCAATTTCTCTGTAGAACTGTACCTTGTGCAATGAATATAATGACTTTAAATCGACTCGCCACCATGGATTTAATGTAGAATTTGTTGATGAACACGAGACCTCGTTTTTCTTCTTCACTTTCGGTTCAAATATACGACCGTCCACCGCTCTGGACGCATTCCATTTGTATCCATCAGAATTCAATGTCGATATTTGAGAAGACGGTTTATTGAATGTAAGGGGCCTCCCTGAATTCGTGATTGTATCAGCAATTCATTACAAATGTCATATGTAGCTTATACAAATACATCTTCAAAGCTTGCTAATATCATAAAAATGATGTTCCTCAGAAAAGTTGTCAACAATTTCTTAAGTTTGACTCCTTATTATTTTAATAGCATTCCAAATGCTATATTTCCTTACAGACATGTGACATGAATAGAACGAAGTAATGTACGAATAGATCAGAGATATCTTCAATGTAGGTCGTTATCAATTTTCTAACCATGCTGTTTCAGACATTAAAGAAGGCACTGGATCGGCTGTAGGTTCGTATCCAATCAGCGACCAGTGATTATCACATGACTTGTGAAGAAGCACTCCAAAATGGTTATCGTAAATTATGTGATTCTAACCCGGTGGTCAAACTTTACTCTTAAACCTGCAAGAGTCACCAAATGGTCATGGTTGTTTGTGTCACATGAAACCCCGATGGAATGAGGAACTTGGGTCCATTTGTTTTGATTAACATGTGGTGTTAATTGCACCACTTTGTCTCATTGTTAATTACCTATTTCTCCTCAATAATAACCTACCTCCATATATTTCCACTTCACACAATCGTAAGGGGATACCGGGTTTGTCAAGTTGTATTCGTAAAGTTTGAATTTCTGTTGTCAAGTTGCACATTACTTCCATTGTTGAGTTAATGGATGTATTTGTATGAAGATAACACGTATTTGGATAGCAAGGTGTACGTAGATCGATTCAAGTAATTGAAATTTTCTGAAAGACAGTATTTTTTTACCTGAACTTAATCATTGTGAATGACCGCTATCACACGAGATTCGACACAGCTTATCTAAGATTTAAAGGATCAAAGACAAAATATACTAAAATAAAAGTGCTTCAAGCAAGATATACCGGCCGTAAAGAACATGCAATCTAAATAGTTCAATAATGAATGACTGCAATATGAATTTAAATAAGGAGTATACTTTTTATACGGTTTAAAGTCGTCCAACGGACATAAAAGGTTAGCAGATTTTTTTTGAAGTGTAAAACTATCTTCATTCAGCTTCAGAGGAGTACGTACACATCTATCTGTCTATTGCACAATTTACTTAGCGATATAATTGTCGGGTTCCCAAGTCCATTTACATAAACATAATGTTTGATGAATAAAATATTTAGTACATACTCGTATAATACATAATTGTTTTTCGTGTACTTTTTACCAATGACTACATCTGACCCGCCGCCGTGGTCGAGTGGTTAAGGTCGCAGACTTCAAATCACTGTAACCTCTCACTGATAGAGGGTCGTGTGTTCGAGCCCAGCTATCGACCATGTCTCTTTATGTAAGAAAGTAGGCAGTTGCTTACGGATGATGGGAGTCTAGAACTGGTTCTTCCCAGTAACGATGATTAGGTGATTAATCCGCTTCATATGCCTACGACTGTCAACCAAACAAACAAATGGCTACGTCTAAATAAACTAAAAAGAGAAGGAGCGTTCGCGAAACACGGATGCCCCCTAAAAGTAAACTTAATAATACGAATTTAACCTTCGATTAACTGACCACAAAATTAATAAATGATTGTCACTTATATGAGATGAACAACCTCCAAACCAAGTCTTGGTCATTCCTTTCCTAGTTCTGGTTATGGATGGATGACCAACCGACATGGGCAAAGCAATATACCCCCCCCCCCTTTCTTCAAATTGGGACATACTTAATACGAATATCACTCACCAACATCGTTTTGTGGAACTTTGATTACAGTGCCGTGAATATTATATGGTTGGTTAAAATGTATGCGCCAATGTTGACGACCTTCACCATTTTTCAAATCCGTTTTTGAACACGTTGTTTCGTCACCATCAACAGCCAAAGTCGCGAAATTAGATGAAATACCCGTTCTCCCATGCTGCCTAGGTTCAATGCTGTTTTTAACAATATTACCTATTGAAATGTAAACTACTTTTACAGCTGCTTAACTTGCATGTGCAATTAGTTTTTACGGTTTATTGTATCACATTCTAAGTTATTATAGCAATCTTTTCATATACGATACGATAAGTTTTCTGTTTAAGGGTAAGTCTTAAAGCATGTAGCCCTCAAGTCGGGAAGGTGTCTTATAGCACATTATGTTCAATGTGAAATGCAATAACATTAATCCACGAGATTGTTAGACAATAAAATATAAACACAATCATAAAAGCACCAAATTTAAAAAAAGAATTAAGTTCCAATTTAAATAGTTACTTAATCCTTCAAAAGAGTGCAAAAGTATGTATATATACATACAACGTTGGTCATACTAGTTACAAGAATTATAACAACAATCATTTTAAAATTGCCTACTAACGGTCTGAAACAAAGTACTCGATGATTTGCATAAAATTAAATCAAAATAATGGCACTTCATGATAAAATTTTCAAATAACGCGTAGTAGTTCTTAAAATAGTATGTTGTCAAAAGTTCCTCGAAAATACTTAGTCTAACAGACTGAGCAAATTTAAAATTTGTGTATTCATTGAAGTATCTTATTGTATGGGAACATTGAACAAAAAGACTATTGATAGTATTGTTTGATTACAAATGTTACAGAGACTAGACCTTAGTATTCAAAAGAAGTCCACTAGCTCGTTCACAAACATCGGTCATAAAACTGTATACTAGTTGACAAGTAATTCATAGCAAACGCATGTAAGAGGAATAACACTGTTTCGATAGAAGTAGTTTATTATGTCAGAACATAGAGTTAATAACTTACGATACTGACATCCTGGTCCCATCCAACCCAAGGCACAGCCGTTGTCACAAGTCCACATCTTGCATCATCCTTACAGTGACACTGGTACTGACAATTCATGAATGATGGAACTTCGATATGGGAACAGTTAGCTATTTGAAATAGAAAAAGCATGTAAGCCACATTTTATCAATTTGGTAATAACTTACACTTGTTATTGGTTTTATGTACAAGAACTTTACACACACTACACACTACAACAGAGGTCGCGTGTTCGAGCCCCGCATCGGGTACATTATTTTCCTCCTCCTATTACAATAATAATAGTATTTTTCATTTGCAATTTAAAAAAACGTTTTTGATTTTGGAAATAGAAAGTATCCGGATTAATTCAACCACTATTTATGTTTATGTGCGTTGTCTTTAGATCAATGTGAAGTGCAATACTGGAGCAACATCGCTGTCATGTGAATGGTTGTGGTGAGCAATGGTGGTTTTAAAACAAGATCTGGTAAAACAACACATTGATCACATGCCATGAATATTTTGAATGACGTAAATGAATCATTTTTTCGCAATTGTTTTGGTGCTTTTCTGTTGGCAGGTTTGTTGGCTGGTGTGTCAGTATAAATGTATAAATATCCCATGTGATATAAGCTATTAATTACCTTAAATATACATCGACAACAGCTTTTGATCATAACGGACCTTCAATAAAAGATATACTTCTGTAAAGAATTTGATCTTTTTCACTGTCATGAACAATGTAAAGGCAAACAATGTAACAAATAATACGTTCTGTTAAAATACAACATACTGACATCCTATGCCATAAAGGTTTTTATAGTATAGATTGTTACTACTATAGCATAGTACTTAGATTGATTTTCTCTCAATTCCAGATCGCTTAGACTATGACCTTGTTATGTTATGTTCAAAGTGTCTTCTGATCTCTTCAATACAAAGAAACACCACGCACAAAGAAATTACTTTCTACCATTAATAACCACAGACTACACATTCATAAAGGAACCATCTGTGCAAAAAATGCTGCCTTGTAATTTCCCAAGTATCTTAATATGAATTAATTATTTCTAAATATATCTTAGAATAGTTTAAACATAGTTTACTGTCTGTAACTTTCATATAATATCACAAAGAATAAATATGTACAATTTGTGCAATGGGGTCGAGCCACAAGTTCTAAAAACGGCTCGCCCCGTTAACGTGAATATAAAATGCATCTACTTATTTACGGATCTTCCCGTTAACGGATCATATCAAACAAGAGTTTGTACTACAGGTATTTAGTATAAACATTTAATTTGATTGTGATAGATTTCTAGAAACAAGATTTTGTAAGACCTTGTGAAAATCGTTCATCTATAATGTGTTGAAATAATATTGCATGTTCCTAGGGTACTATTCGCCGTCAGCTTGATGGATGTTGAAGGTAATAATTGTGTTTCAACGGTTGAATGAACTTAGCTAATATGTTAGCATCATTTACATGGCATAGTGCTTCCTTAAATTGGTCATACATTTTCGTTACTTTGTTGAAAATGTTCTTATTTATTTTACCATGATTTTAGAAAATTCATGTCTAATATTTCCATGCAGAAATGCTAAGGTCTGTTTAAATGTTAGATCCCTTTTTACAAAGTTTGAGAATTAATGTCAGCTTCCTTTCGAACATCTCAACTATTTTTCGATGTGAAGATATTGAAAATTATGAACATTTATTCCACTATCTTTAGAATTTTCTTCAATTTTGGTCAGGTCCTCTTATAACATTTCTATTTCTTCAATGCAATTTTATAATGTTCTTAAAGTTTCTCCCATCATTTTCAAATCATGGCAAGCATTTCACATATTAACTTTGTATTATTTTTTATACAATTTTTTTTAATATTCTGAATACTATCCAATCATTTTTGTTGTTTTATTTTTTTGCAAATAAAGCATTCTAATATTTTTGGTCTGAACATCCTAAAATTGTGACCGGCATCTTTTAGAGCATTCAGTTATCTTCTATTCGAAATTCATAACTTTCTAGAATTTTCTAAAATTCGGTCAGTATCTTATAGGCTATTTCTGTTATCTTCGTTCCGAAATTTAGGAATGTTCTAAAATTTGCAATTAGCTTTAAATGACTAGTTTTAGAACACTGATATATCTTCAATCCGAAATTGAAGATTTGTCTAAATGTTCGCGATAAGTTTTACAATGTTCTAAACTTTTGAAAAGTATCTCTTGGAACATATCTTTCGCAATCGATTCGATATTTTAGAATGCTTCAACATTTTCATTTATCGAATTCTAGAATGTTATTCATCTTTTGGTTTGCACCTCATTATAATATTGTGTCCGAATGTTCTAAAATTATCTCCAAAATAATATAGAATATTCTTAAATTTGCTAGCATCTCTTAAGAGCATTGTGAAACTTCGGTCCGAAATTTTAGAATATTCTAAAATAATGAATAGAATTATAATATTGTTTACAGGTGTATTTTTTTCAACTTGTATCTCAAAGATATATAAAACATTACTGTACCCGTCCAAATAGTGTAACCTTATCGAGTCGGTCCGTGACATAAAGTAAATCAAATGCTGATACATTTTATGATTGCCAGCGTTATTGTTGTACATGTGGCCTTTGGGATGTCTTGAATTCTCATCAATGTGTTGATGTTTGAAAATACAATTCCTTATGCCATACTTAATAATACTGAACTATGTAATAATTCACGCTGACGTCATAGTCCGTCATAGGTCGGTGATATCCGTATTGTGTTCGTGAAAACTACGAACGTGCGTCCTCTGGTATCGAAGTGTGTCGTGCAATCTCGTGCAAGGTGGTATCTTCAACACGTCTAATGACAATGATAGCATGTTTGCTGGAAGTTACAACTTGTATCCTGTATCATAATTTCATTTGACTGATTGACAGTCCAATGTAGCGTAATAAAATAATTCAACAAGGCGGGACTGTATAATAATCATCAAAATTTCAATATTGCACAGTTACAATGCTCCTAGAATATAATACACAATGCGACCAAACAATATGAAGATACAATCAGCCACTAAGCACGTTTAAAGTAAGCATAATATTCGTTTTGTACATTTTCGCTCTTTAAAGTATCTGGCGTGGATGTGAGTTTAAATCAAGTTTCACCAATTTATAGGATTAAAAACTAAACCATAATTATACACAAAAATAAACCCACTGTATAAAGTGCATTGCAAGTGATTCGAAACAAATAATTATTACACTTCTATAAACCAATATTGCACGTAATTTTCGATTTTTTGAACAACGATAACTACTCTGTATTTAGGAATATATTACAACAAGTAGCCTTAAAATCATTATGAATGTATAATGCAAGGAACCGTACCTCAATTATTTGTTAATGTCCTCGGTTCGTTAGATACTTGACTTTAAAGAAATTCCGTACCCAAAACCCCGCTGTTTATTACGTAATACGCCATAGATAAAACATGAAAACAAGTATCAAATTCTGAGGCACGGTTCCCTAGATTAACATTTCCACTACAAAATACCGAAAACCGCTTTGAAATCCGTCATCAAATAAGACGGCAATGTTAATTCGAAAATGTCACCTACTGTGAGCAATTAACATTATCGTCTCATGAAATCAACGAATTTGACGCACCCATTTCAATTTTGATAGCCAATCAAAATCGCTAATGTTAACGGTTCAATAATTGAAACCACGCCCTTGTTTGATGTCTAGTAAGAGATTTTATAACAATTTTTTTGTCATTAATGAATTAATAGTATCATATCGTACCAATACAATGCGCATTACGTTATTGATTTTTAACGCTGCTAAGGAAAAGTCGATAAAGGGGTGCAGTATTCATCGCAATAAAACACCATTTTTAGCGTTCTGTTAAACATTTTTGTTGCTTGGTGTTAAAGTATGATATTCAATCTTTGTAAATAACGTAAAATATCATTTTATGTTATTTTAGCGAGTTCAACCTATGCCGATATAGTTAAATGTTTAGGTCAGCAATGTTATTTATACATGGAAGATCCTATTTGCAAATGTTTAGGTAACACGAATACTATTGTAAAATGCTATAGAACAGTCTATGAATCATTATTATCACTTTCCTCTGTGGTAAGTGAATGTTCTTCTTCTTCTTCCAAGTGAATGTACCAATCTCACTCTGGAGCATACTCGTACATTTGAGGACTAGGGGCGTCTGATATTAGACATCATTTCTTATTTTTAACTTTTTTCTCATTTTTAATTCAAGTTAACTTTACATACATTCAAGTTAACTTTACATACATCGATAAGAAAATGATGTTTAAAGGTTTTTTTTTATTATAAAAATAAAATAACTTCACGTGGGTAATTAGCATTTATATATTATTTTAATTGTGTTGTAATTATATGAAATTAGAAACCGGTTTAGATGTTTACTACATTATAGTTTTTGAACTTGTTTTTGCATTCGGGATTTCATGCAATAAAATCTGTAAAAGAAATAAAAACTTTGATAATTACGTCAGAGAATAAATACATTTCTTACTTCCCTTTTCTCCGTTTTGAAATACAAAAAGGCACTATTCAGCGTGTTTACATACATGCACCGCGAAATTCAATGAATAAATTATAAAAAATAAATGTACAACAGTTTTTTACTGTACATAATACTTTAAAAAGAAAGTGCCATTAAGAAAATTGAACTATACGTTAATGCATCTACAAATTGTATTTGTTTGTCATTGTTCACAAACAAAGCACTTGGCTCATTAAAATCGTCACAATTACTGTTTTAACATTATGTATGGAAGCCATAGAATCAGCAAGCTTAATAACAAACGCATTAATAGCATCAACAGAAATATCTAATACATATTTAGCTTCGAAGTGTATAGTAAAAGGTAAATATCAAATTGCCTAGTATATAAGTATGTGCCTATAATTTTGTCCAAATAGTGTGTCTACGTTTCGTTTGTGTTCTCTTTTAGTTCATCATCCGAATGAAAATTCGGTTATAATTACTGTTGCCAGGGCTATATATGTCTGTTTGCTATATCTGTGTGCAAAACCATCATATTTTGCGCATGTATGCTAACTTGAGTTTTACATGTCTCAGTGGAAAGTTCAATTCAATTCAGTCATACTTGATAATACCTTGTCTTTAATCAATAGTAGTACTACAGAAACAACTGCGTTACTTGCACAACACATTGTAATTAGTTCTTACCTAAGAAGGCAACTTCGATTTTGAACATCACAAAAATGATCGCAACTAGCGTCAAGTTATTATCCATAGTGTCAAACCTTGAATGTCCTGGTCATGTCTTCAAGTCGACCTACGTCGTTCCACGACAACGTTATAAATTGAATATAGTTATCCGTTTTACATGTTATATTGTGATTGCTGTATACTCTTTATACGAGCGGTGATCCAAAGGTTCGAAAAAGTGTGCTCTGATTTCTTTTATCTCGTTTATCTGTTATTTTACGGCCCATTCGACAGCTGTTGTCATTTCAGTGCCGCCCATTGAGAAAGGGGAGAGATAAGATTCCTGGCAACCAGGCATTTATATGCCCACTCTTTTCTATTCTGTTATATTTAATGTTGATAACATTGCCATGGCAATTTTTTTTATATTATTATTTATTGATCAAATCCATTAGAATTGTGTTAATTATGACACCTAAACACACTTACATAGTGTTTCTTTAGATATTAAAAAAACTTTGCCATGGCAAAAGTGGTGATATTTTTGCCTTTAGCCATGGCAAAGACAGTTTTTCTTTGCATTTTCCTAGAAATCTAGTGAAGATAGAAACATGGGACTTACAATTTTTCAGTAAATAACTAAATGCTACAATAAATGATTTTGTTTCTCAAAAGCGCGTAGAAGTGGGGGCTGTATTTGCCAAAGACCGGCGCGGCAAAAACAAACCGGCAGAGGTTTTATATTTAATGTTTTTAAAATGTTGCTTATATTTCACGCATGTAATCATATATGTTTATATGACGATGGGCTGTTATAGTTAGTCTGAATAAAAAATCTATTCATCTGTTCTTTTCATAAACTTTTCCTGGTTCTTTATTGTGCACTGAAACAAGCCTCGTCCATTTCCTGTGGTTTTTAAAGCCCCATTAGCGTTTTGCATGTATGGGCGTGTGTCAAGCATACTTGACTCTGTGGCGCTTTGTTTAGCCCATATATGTTTTCATTTAAACTTTTTATTTAGATATTGTCATTAGGCTTTATTCAGTAAAGCTTCCTTTTGTTATATATGATTTGTAAGAACCTTATATTGTGTATAAGGTCTCTGGCTTTACCAAATAAAGCCCTTTCTCAATTCAATTTTGTGTCGTTTTTCATGTAACATACAAGCTTCACCAGTCACCAACACCATGAGGATTATAAATAAATTTTATACTTGTATAAAATGTTTTATGACAGAAAATGGTGCTGTTAGTATAGATCTAGTTTCTAGATCTATTTACGGTATTGTTGACTAGCCGCCGTGTTTTTCTCATTTCATACATTGACTAGCCACCGTGGTTATTAGTCACGCAAGCACGCCGTGGTCTGGAACACGCATGCGCACTCACATTTCCGGAACGCGCACTTACAGCTTTATTTTCAATACGCAGATTACGTTTATATTCTGGCATCGTTTTATTTTCAAAATTTACCACCACCTCCCATCCTCCTTCCTCTTTAGTTATGGCGGCTAGTTAACTTACAACATTTCATTATATGTAGAAATTATATGTAGGGCGCTTTGTTTAGCCCATATATGTTTTCATTTAAACTTTTTATTTAGATATTGTCATTAGGCTTTATTCAGTAAAGCTTCCTTTTATTATATATGATTTGTTAGAACCCTATACTGTGTATAAGGTCTCTGGCTTTACCAAATAAAGCCCTTTCTCAATTCAATTTGTGTCGTTTTTCATGTAACATACAAGCTTCACAAGTCACCAACACCATGAGGATTATAATAACGTTGTTATTGTTCTATAAATTGACTTATTTATCCAATTAATCTGATAGGAAACCAGGTCTATTGTATTTCTATTGGTTCAAATCCGGACATATTGTCTCGTTCAAGTATATTTAATACTTGCTATTTCGACTATCTTAGATTCTTAAACATGATAAAACAATCGTGATATAATTGACGTCATAATCTTACAAAGTTAATCAGACTTTGCGTTTCGTTTCAAATGTTGGCGAATTTTCAGAAATTTACAGACAGAAAACTTCTCTCAAATATACTCATAGTTTCAGTAATAATGTACTCTTTCAAAAGAAGAATATTCGAAGAAATTGTACCGAATATATGCTTGATATGGTGTAATGAATAAACGTTACGAAACTGTTTTAGATATAGAACAGAAAGGAAAGACCTCACGATTAAAACATTTGAGAAGTTGCTGACCTTAAATTTCACTTGCATAAACTTCTTTGCCATCAATAAAAGCAAAATTTAACCCTGTATCTTTTATTGATTTATATGTCTACAAACCCGTTATATGATCAACCACAATTAACTTGAGAACTTGAAATCAAAAATCTGAAATTGAAAGTTCAGTTTGGAGTCCTTGGATCTGAGTCCAAAGTTATACAACCGGTCATAGAGTGTATACATGTTACAATACTTTAAAAAAAATATGTAATTCACACTTTTTCTTAACCTTATGTGGTGTTTTGAATTATAAAAATAGTTTTAACAAAAACTATGTTTAAAGTTTGTCATTTAACAAACATGATTATTACGTGTTATCAGTATGATTTTGCTTTTAATATTTTATTCCACTATTTAGCTATTCCAACAGGGTTTGCTGAATTCAAACATTCCCCGCTCAAAATTCAAAAACATAAACCACACTGTTTATGCCTGATTTAACAATGAACATGTTTGATTTTGTCGATGTTTTACTTTTGTAACACCCTTTCATTTCTAACTATAGTATGCTTATCAAAATTAACTGATCGCTTCGAATATTCATTAACTTATTTGTTCTATTCATTTTATAACTCAGTTTCATTGTATTACTATTTATGTTGGTCATAAAAACTTGAATTCAAATACCTTTATTATCTTCTGTATCCATGCGTCGAGTATATATCTAAGTACTGAACGTAATCAGATCTATGGAAATCACCTTCCAATTATTAACCATTTCTCAGTTTCATTTTTTTAAAATAAATTAATAAAATACGATTCAAAAGAAATGGAATTTGATTTACCACAACCATTTTCATTCGTAAACTTATGACGATATATCAGCATGTGCATACTACATGAAAACATTTACAAGGTTGTCCGCATCAAAATTCATGAGGAGTTACGAGGTATTAAATTGAACAGAGTTCAACTCAAAATGACAGAGGGGAATCCTAGGGTCAAATTGGGTGTACACATGCGAGATGTCAAAGGCATTCTACGAGGCGCGGATCTACCATGAAAGAAACTCGCCCTGTTTTGTTGCTACGCTACTCACAAAACCTGCCTCATCACCAAGTATGTACAGCTGTCTCAGGGCCTCAACCCCTTATACATCAATTCCTATACCATTTTTGACCATACCCATCTTTTCATTTCTGAGAGTCTATGCACATGCTAACGAAGCGTATAGGTAGGTACGCCACTTGCAGCTATTACATACGTTATCTTTCAATTAATCATTGCGTGTACCTACGCCTGCGTTTATACTTAAAGGGGCATACCCTACAATTTTGTGCATTTAGAATTAAGGCAAAATGATAATACATTAGAAGCTTGTAAAGAAAAAAGCCGACAAAGAAAGTTTCAGCCAAAAATGCATCCAATTAAAAATAAAATCATAAAAAATATGTATTTGTGACACATACATTCAGTCATGGAAATTTTTGGGTGGAAGTGATTTATTATTCATAGCTATGTTTTTGCGGCTAGTACGTAAACTAGTCATTTTATAACTCATGTTCTTCCTGCAATTATCCTTTATATATTGTTTTACATATACATCTAGCACATTTTTACACGTTCACAGAATGTTTGTCAGTTGTAGGGTATGCCCCTTTAAGTAGGTTGTGTATGAGTGTATGAGTGTGCGTGCATATGCGATATACATGTACTTCATAGATGACTGTATTACTGGAACAAAGGTAAGAATATGTGTCAGACATGCCCCACTGTTTCCTATAACGTTTAAGTACATGTGAAGTTTGCATCAAATCATTATTATATATGAACCACAAACTTGAGCATATACATTTTATTGTTGATTAGTACAAAAATAAATAAGATATCTATTACGGCATGATGATAAGACAATCAGTTTTACAAACATTATGCTTTCAAGTAGCCCGGATGGACAAAGTTCAATGAGGGTTTTAGGGTCCTGAGTAAATACATCAGTGTATTACACACAATATTGACAGAACATCGTTTAGGGAGATGAGGGCGATACTTTACTCTATACGATGGTCCACCATATCCGAGTTCACTATATCCAAGGTTTACTATATTTAACTATTTCAGGAAACATGTACAGAAATAATATAGAACAAAAACGTATATATATATGTAGAAAAACACGAAATAATGACCATACATTAGTAAATTACTCAATTAAGAAGCCACGAAGTCGCATGTATACTTTGATAATAACAGAAAAGTGCAAATATATATCCCGTGATCGGTCTGAAATATCGCATGACTTCGATTTGTGTAGAATCTTCATCTCAACGTTTCGTGAAGGGGGTAATTTTTAAAACCCAATTTCTATATTACGGTAGCTTTGCCTTTGTTTGAACTGAACAGTTTGGGTCTAATAAACAAGTTCACGACTAAATGACAAAATCCTAAATACCACATTCTTATCACGATACTTGGTATTTACGATTTAAATAATATGAACCGATATCAAAACTATAGATCAGAATTTTGTAAAAAAAAGTTAATCAAACATGAAATTTTATCTTAATTTACAATTTCAAATGAACCGACTCCATATTCACGATATATCTCTTCGATATATATCGATAAAATTGTTTTCAGTAAAATGTCAAAATAACTAAACATATGATAACGGAAGTAAAATTAAAGTACTGAAAGTACTGCCGCAACATGATTTTTCAATACCAAGCAAAAAAAAAAGAAATATGTACCCATATCGGTCTTACCCATGCAAATATGTTTAACATTTACACTAACAGACAGACTTTTCATTTATATATACATGTATGTGCTTGACACTAATGAAAAACGCTAAATACTAGTCGCTAAGCATAAGAAAAGAAAATGATAAGAACAAATCATTGGAAAGTTTAACAGCACATTAATACAAGACAATTAATGAAATTGCATTAAAAACCCTTTGTTATACACAAACAAGTGAACAACACATGATTACAATAAATATCAACATCAATATTCCCGATTTTCAGCACGACAGTCATCACCGCATTGGTCAAGGTTACTCAAATAAAAAAGGTCCGACTCATCATTTTTATTAAAATAGTAGAGCATATAGTTGACCCGATGTTGCACGATATTCGGACGTTATCATTAAATTATAAATAATATGTCATAAAAATAACTCTCGACCTATTATTTTTTAAAAGGATACTACATGTATTTTACTTTCATATTTAGCGACTCAAATTTTTATTCGTAAGCCGTATTTTAAACATTCGACATCCGCAGGTTACCCGACATGAACTCGGTGTTCATGTAAAGCATACATCAATACGATTAGACAAGAATTCGCCCAAAAATGTCAAGTTATTTGTCAAAAAGGCAAAAAAACACATACATCGATAGTAGTTCATTTAAAATACATGCATGCATACATGCTGAACAATTATTGACCCATCTATAAACGAAGACCTAAAGTAAAACTATTTTACGGGAACAGGATAATTTAATATGCAAAACAGCAACACAGGCGCACAATTTCATTGGCTAAAAGCGGATGCGCGGGTTCAATTCTCAGTTTTTAAATATGTCATTATTTTACCAACATGCACTTATTAAGATACATGACCCTAATTACAATTAGCCTTATATTTCCTTAATGTGCCGCTCCATAGTGGAGCCCATATTCGTATATTTTGTTCAAGATAATGATGTTTTCATCAAATGGTGAACTTCGATAACATACATTATTGCTCAGTATGTTACGTGTATATATTATATGGTTATGCATCAGACATGATGTGTATAAAGGGAGGCAATTCGTCATCACATAACTGGTGGTGCACGTCCAACTAAATTTGTCTCCCTTTAAAATGCAGCACTTAAACACAAAGTTTTGACTGCACTATTTATAAGGTTATGATCTTGCATATTTATAATTGGCACACGCAGAAGTGAATGGAATCGAAATTCAATATGCGATTACATAAATCATACATAAAGTATACAGTTTCAACTTATGTATTTTACATCGAATGTAGAGCTGTTCTTAAAACATACTTATGAACGAATTGATGTTGAAGGTTCAGGACAAATTCTGCCAGTGATTAAGGCTGTCATGAAACGAAGCAGCACTAATGTCACACCCAGATCCTTAAAAGATGTTAAAGCACTTAAGACACGTTCCCGACGTCATGGATGATGTCGCCGTTGTTGTCTATGAGTAAAGGATTATCTGGTAAATCATGGACAGTCAGGTTCCAAGTTAAAACCAGCTTCGAGCTCTCACCGTCCATGCTTGTTTTGCTCAGTCCTGTTGAGTGAAGTCCATCTTCGAACCAATTAATGGTTAGTCCTCTGTGATCTGTGAATATAGACAAACACGACTGCATTTAACCATATGCGTTTACTAGTATATGAAAGATATAGTAAATATCTATATGGCGCAACAAATGCTTATTTCTGGCGACATTCTCTAGGTCTGAGGAACGGTATATATACTTTCTCACTTTTGTTTCAATTACAATTCCGATTGAATTTTATTTTCAAGAGCCAAAATGAATTTTCATAAATAACACTTAAAAATTCCAGACCTGTATAATCTATTTTTAATGAGCATATAAACAGAAGCAAACAATGTTTACTTAGGCCTAGAATGAAAAGGGCCTCTGATTTATAACTATTAGCCGTTTGTGTCTCACCTGGAACAAGGCAAATTTATAATTAGTGTAAAAGCTGTCCTGACAGCTCACTGAGTATTATTCGTTCTGCTCTAAGCTGGAAAAGTCGACATGAGTTCATTACTATTGGTGGGACGTTCAACCAATCGCATACATGTATATACAAACATAATTTGAAACGTTCTAATTGGTGTATGTATTCAGTATGGTTATACATGCACACTCAATTTAGATGTGTCAATGGAATATAGATAATATATCAAGAACTAAATTTGAATTGTACGATATCCGCGACCACAAAAGGTTGCAGCGTAGTCGTCGCTTATAATTCAACTACTAGGTAAATGTACATGTAGTAAAGCAATACTTCATAAATGATAAGATGCAGCTCAACTCAATAGAAAAATGCAGAAATAAATGATACATGCAAATAAAACGATCATTCAATTTCCAAATGCAAAATGATAAACAGCTCACCCTTGAAATTTGGATATAAAGAGTATTGATTCAGTTTGGTAGCGTAGAACAAGTATTCCATTTCCCACATTGAGTCAGCCTTTCCCTGTTTTGATAGTCTTTTGTACCAAATACTGGCCACGTGATTGTCTATCAAAGGAACAGTAACGCCACCTATAAGCACATATTTCAGCCATTCCTGAAATTTTATCCAATGTTCTCTTTTTGGGGAAAACCCGGAAGTTCCGAGAGTTGGGTAGAGAAACACGTTATGTTTAAAAGGCACACTAATGAGCTCTTCCCCATCGCTGTGTCGAATACTAGTTCCTTGAAGCGAAAATCCATAAATGTCAGTTCGATGATTATATTTCTCATGGACGAGTTTGAGGTATGAATAAAAGTGGGGCGACACTGTAAGGTCGTCTTCTAAAATGACGGCAATTTCGGATGTTTCTGGAGTCGGGTTCCAAGTCTAAAAAAGAACAAAAACACAACATTTTTTAATGCTCAGGTAACAATAAAATTGTTAGACGTTCTGGTCGAATTAATACAGTTTAGAGTATCAAATCGCTCTGACGAACCAATTATTGAAAAAAAGAAAGAAAGAATATGATGTAAACAAATAAATATCTTATATAGTTTTGAAATTTCAGTCGTTGTAGTGAATATTTTTTAAAAAAAATAATAAAGTGATATTCATCGTCAAGGTTATTACAGATTGGGTATTTTTTATCATTATATAGCATTTTGTGTATACTCGCTGGTCTATTAAATATTCTAGAATCAATATCAAGGTGGTGAGATTACACACGTTTTATGTATAAAAGAAAAAATAAAATATCGTGTATGCACTCGCTAGATTCTAGTCGTCGAATGTTATATTATTAGAATTTGATTTTTGACTCAAAAATAAAATTAGTTCTGTGACTTTATTTGTCCGCTAGACCCATAATATTTTATGCCATATGTTTACCATGATTACATTTCTGTTCTAAGATAAAGATTTCTCAGAAGAAAAAAACTAGAGACCATAACGAAAGAGGCGAACTTCCTGATAGGCTACACTTTTAAAGGGAAATGTGAAACACGTATCTTCATACTAGAAAGTACTTGCCAGTTACTAGAACTATTAAGTACCTAATTGAAACACCGCTTAGACATTGTGATAATATAATTACTATGATTAAATCTTTCTAGTGGAAAACAAAACGGAAGGATGTTCTCACTTACCGTTAACCATTGCCCTCTTATTCCTACATGATAGGGATGGACAATGATATTACACTGTCCTTTACTGAACGTTGCATCTCTTAATGCATAAAGTGTTTCGTTATGAACGAGTTGTGCCTTTGATCTATCTATCCAAACCTCCAATATAACTTGAGCGTTCTCGTAATTTGCCTTGTTTAGTGACCTTATCAGTCGTAGGAGAGACATAGGTCTTGCGTATGTTATCACAATCAAGCGTAAATCCACTTCTTTCTGTTCTACATCTTCAAAATCAATAAATCTGCAGCCACTTGGATTTCGATAGAAGGAATTTGATAACTTGTCTCGCAGTCCAAAATCAAATGCTGCCGAAATGTTTAGCTTGCCGCTTTGAAGTGGCAACCAATTGTTTGCCGATGGATAATGTGATATTTGCACTACAAAAAGCATAGTCAATAGCATGGTTGATATAATTCCAACAAAAAATCGACGTTTTCTGGAAACCTTTGCCATCGTTTGTGGATTGAACACACACCTTTTAGTTTTCATCACCGACGAAACTGAAATTCAACAGATCATTTGAATATTAAACTACAATTGTCTTCGAAAGGTTTATCAGGTTAAGAATGACCAATCATAATTTGCCAATTTTCTAGGTATCAAATTTTAAAGAAAACTAGCCAATCAAAAGCCCGCAATACTAAGACTGCAATTATAGTCTCATACTTTCGTTCAATTTTCATGTAATCTTTCAGTTACTTGATTTTTTGGAAGCATTCTTAATAGAATCAGGACAGTTTTGCGTGAAATAATTTTCGTTCACCAAAATATGATGCAATGACTTTCAAAATAATATGCAATTTCAGTGCAAAATTTCAAATGGTGCTCGGATATTTACCATTCAACCAGATGCTTTTTATATAAAGACTTTAAGAAGTACATTGAAACCTGTGAACCTGTTACCCTTAGGAAAGAGGAAACAATGCCTTTATTAACAAGGGTTCTTCATTCGGATGACATTATTGTTCTTAATAATCAATCACATGAATTTTGAATAATTATTACACTAAATCCAGATAATCAATCGTATCTAAAGTGTACCAACATCCACTAATAACGTTACATTAAAGTATTAGGAATTTAGTATCCTGATACTGTACTTTTCTGACATATATGCTCAATGCCATGCACTAATGTTAATAGTTACCTCAGATACTTCACGTTTTACGACACAGTTTTTAACTTTTGTAAGAGTTGTAGGCCTCGATTAGAAATAGAAAAAAATACCGATTTCTGAAGATATTGCACCGTTATATATTCTTTCTGCGTTAAGTCATGTTAATGCTGTGTTTTTGCTTTTTTCGTGAGTTTTCATTAAAATGGATCTTCCTTTTTTAATCCTGGAGAAACTGACAACTCCCAAAAACTTTAATGCAAAATACATAGTTTTTGAAAGAAACAAATGGTTAATCATATTCTATCATGGAAACCTATAAAACATTAGACCTTTTCAAAACCTGTCTGCCACATTTTGAGATATTTATTTAAGGAGTTAGGATCCGAATACCTTTAGTAAAATCCACTTCACTTTGGATGTATCATGTAAAAAATGTAACAGCATTTTTACGACATATACATGAACGTGTACTTTTCCATTTTGTTAAAAATATCATTGAATTTTTTTTAAAACATGTCAGGAAATTTTATCCAATAAAATCGCTTATTTTAGTTTCAATCCTTTTCTTTTTAACGACTGATTACTATCTTGCGCTTTTAGTAATTTTCAGTGTACTATCAATTACAAAACAATTGTGGCGTGTTTTATTTGCCAAAAAAAACAAATTACATAACTGTCAGAGTGTTATATATCGATTGACGAGTTAAAGGTCGATGTCCGGGAATGAATGAAAACGTCGTATCATCAAACTGGCGTAAAGTTTAAGCATGATACTTATACGCACTACCTTTAACATGTAACTATGTACCTTTAAGATAAGAAAGCAAAACAAATGTAAAACAACTTTTATGACCGTTTGTATCTTTGTAATTATGTATTTTCTCTATCCAATGGGCCTTAAAAGAGTACAGGATTTATATACTGCGCAAAAAGTGCTAAGCACGCATCATTATCAAGTATACTAGTATATTTATTATATATTTGTGATATTTAAGCACGAATAATGATTATTGAAGTATCATTTGAATGATGGTCGTTATCGACAGTCTATGTCAGAATACATTAGTCATGTGGTATATTAACAATGAGGAGTGAAGTTCAAAGTTCACAGTATAACACAAGTAAATTATAAATAAACGGACACATGTAAATTTGAAGTTTAAGTGTCTTTACATCTTAAGTTAATTCTAAACGGGAAGTGTATAGAAATATAATTGTTTCATTAAACTTCCGTAAACGCGTTTTTTTTCTAGCAGTGGCTGGGCTTAAAATTAACATTGTTTACATTCCTAAACCGACACGCCTTAATTCATTGTCTTGGCTTTTTTACGACACAATGTCTAACCGCAGTTGAACGAATAGTATACACGCGTTTTTTGTCTCTTCATTGTTATTGACTTAATGTAAAGTGTCATGTATGTTTTGGTTAATAATCATATAAATACTATGGTTGTATGCACCTGTTTTTTCTTGCGTTTTCAAAAAGGTGAAACTCACACGTCTGCTCACTCATTCATTCATGAATCGGGCATTAAGATCAATTGACAATGTCTGTACACATTATTACACATTATATAACAGAAAACATACAAATATAATGACTTGTTTATTTACATGAAATAACTGAGCATTGCTGAGAACTTCCTAGTTTATAAATAATAATGTGTAATCACCAGATTACAGCTCGAAGCCATCATATTGTGGTCACCGAATTCGAAGGATTTGAAATTGTAATGTTATATTGTTATTAATAATGGTATTTCATATTGGCCGAGATTTTTGTCTGAGGTTGGCCTAATTGCCCTGAGCCTGTCAGTGCCGTGCATTTTAACCAATGGGAATACATGGATTCCCGTATTGTCTAGTTTTGTCTGAGTTAGTCCATATTTAGCCGACTTTTTACTCGTATTGCCAATTCAATTCAATTCATTTTTTGTTTACTCAATGTGAGCGTATCATAAATACAGTTTGAGAGTGATTGTAGTTACAAAATAAAATAATTCTATTATCTAAAGAAAAAATACATAGGCCTCGTTTCATCAATATATTCTTATCTTACTTAAGATTCTTTCCTACGAAGACACTCACGACATAAGTTACGAAATTCTTAAACATTTTTATCAACTCTTCTCATCTAAATGTGTAAAGACCGCGACACAGTCTACACGGGTAAGTCTATTCACCGGCCCTAGCTATGTAAATAAGAAAAATACAATTGATTCTATGCATATATTATATAGAGAATTTTATTTTATTTCTCAACAGATTTTTGTAAATTATATACCAAATTAAAGATGAAGCTCTCATCTTTCAGAAAGTGTAATCTTTTTGATATATCTTATCTGAAAATATGTTTTTAAAACAATGTGAACTTTGGCTCATGATACTATTTGTTTTTGAGTCGCTCAAACTTGCACATAAAATTCCTTTATTCGCACATCTATGTATGTTGGACAACCTAACCGTACCTTTTATGATTAATGCTGATCAGATCAAATTAGTATCGTTTGAGCAATAAGGTTTCACAGTGAGAATCGGAGAGGAACAGTTAATAAATACGAAAACTTCAGATGCATTTTAATACCTATTAGCTGTATTTTTTTAATTTTTATCATGAAAATTTGTTTAATGGCTATTAAACGCACATACGATATGTTAAAGAGAAATACCAAAAAGGTTTCTTTTGAAGATAAAAATATGTTTACGGTCTTAAAATAAGTTTTAAAAATATCAGATTGCCAACAAGTTATTACATCAGCGATTCGCACATACGCACGCCGCGTAACGTTAATTTGAAAAGTGAACAATATAAAAATGCCATCTACGTCGAAAGCTAATATCATGTCTAATTATCGTTAATCACGGTGTTTGAAATAAAATGCATTATTCAAAAAAATAAATATTTGACAGTGCTTCTAATCCCTGCAAATACAACTGAAAGTTCACCATTTTTAGTTCTAATTTAAACTAGAAATGTGTCCGGAGTACACGAACGCCTCCCCGGGAGAAAATATTTGGATTTTGAGTGAAATCGAACTTGACCTGTATTTTGTTATTGTATTCCTTCATGTAAAATATGAAACCAATTCTTGAAATATTTCTTGAATAAAATATCCTTAAAATATTTAATATATTTCGTTATTTGTGTCGTTTTTGCTTCTTTATAAATAATTCTGCATCAGTTTCTGAGTTTATCTATGAAGACTTGCTATGAATTGAAATGTTGTACTTTATGTTCACAGATTCTTTTGAGGACTCCATAAAACAATTTATGATGACATTAGTAAATACAGATACCAGTGCCTAATGTGATTTTGATGTAATAAACATTTAAATAGTTAAACATTGCTTTGCATGAATTTGGGTGCAAATATATTCAGCCACTGTTTTACCGTGTATTAATGTTTGATATGAACATCTATGATATACCACCTCTGATATGTCATCTATGATATACCACATTTGACATACCATCTAGATTATACCACCTCTGATATACCATCTATGATATACCACCTCTGATATGTCATCTATGATATACCACATTTGACATACCATCTAGATTATACCACCTCTGATATACCATCTATTGCTATACAATCTCTGATATACCATTCATGCTATACCATATTTGATAAGATATTCCATCTATGATATACAACCTATGATGCATCACCTTTGATATACCATTTCTGATATACGATCTATGATATACCATTTCTGATATATATGTACTATCTATGCATACCACCTCTAATATACCATCGATGATATACAACCTCTGATAATATACCGTACGAGCTCTGATATACCATCTATGATATACCATCTATGATATACCATCTATGATATACCATCTATGATTTACAACATCTATGATATACAACCCATAATATACAACCTATAATATACAATATATGATATACCATATATGCTATACAATATGATATACAACATCTGATATAGCATCTATGATATACGACGTCTGATATATCATCTATGATATACTATATACGTCATATGATATATCATCAATGATATATAATCTATGATATACGACGTCTGATATATCATCAATATATATAATCTATGATATACGACGTCTGCGAGAGAGTAAACGAGTAAATTGCTATGGTTGTTTGGTGGTCTCTAACCATAGGTGGTATATCAGAGGTGGTATATCATATATTGTATATCATAGATTGTATATCATAGATTGTATATCATAGATTATATATCATTGATGATATACACCGTCTGATATACACCGTCTGATATATCATCTATGATATATCATCTATGATATACTTACATCTGATATATCATCAATGATATATAATCTATGATATACAATCTATGATATACAATCTATGATATACAATCTATGATATACCACCTATGGTTAGAGACCACCAAACAACCATAGCAATTTACTCGTTTACTCTCTCGCAAGCGTTCATTTGGATAAGTTCGTTTGTGCTTCGGATAGTTTATGTTTAAATTTGTGATGTTTAGATATGTTTTATGTACTGATGGACTGTAAAGTCCTATATATTGAAAATAAACCATACAATAGTATATAATATATAATTCAACATTTTACTAATACAAAGAAAACTATTCCCTTTTCTGCATTTAATAAGCTTGAACTATCGCATGAAAAAGCATATTTTTTAAGATAGATAATTTATGAAAAAACGACGGCTACCTTTTACTTAAATATCACATTAACATACCGGAGACAAAGGATCCTTTCATTTAGTTAGTCACAATCGTTACAGTAAGTTCGTGCTCATCATTCACACTAAGTAGTCGCATAAATCATGGATTTTAACTTCAAAAATCATTGTGTATGTTTAAAACATATCGTAGCGAAGCCATTATACAAATGTATCATAAAAGTATAGTGTTTTAATTTTTTCACATGTTTTAGAGTGGCGCGATATGTTGACAAGGTGTGGTTTGATTTTGGTGTGCAGGTGATATAATCCAACTGCCTTAAACATTTGATAAAAGATGCGATATTGTGTTTAAAAATAATTAAATCAAATGTAGATACAGAACAACCACTTGAGAAAAACAAACTATAATTTACCATACATAATATGAAAACCTAACCAATATGCACAGAACGCATATTGTGTACTTACAAGCATGATAATTATCTATTTCCTCGCACTCTGTCATCAGTCGACAATATTATGATCTAATTAATAACTGATTTTACGATATGTTCAATACATAGTTGATAATATACACCTACTTATGTCTTAACTACAGCGACAAGCTGGTGACTCATTGAATTATAATATTAATAAAAAAAATAGCAAATACATACCTCTTTTTCAAAAGACTCAGTGTTTTTCTCAGAGAAAGCCACAATTGCATTGTTCAGTTGGCGTTATTCCTTATCCACGAATGGTACATCAACTAGTTAACAAATGGTTCATATATTTCCCTATACAGCGGAAACTATCATGTTTGTCAATTCACAATCAAAAACCTATTATGTTTGACTAGCTAATTCATTAGCAAAATACACTATCTGAATTGTCTAATTTATTTCCGGTTTATCTAAATTTGTACGGATAACAACACAAAAATTCACCTTTTGCAGCAATTTTCTATAGATGAAACTATTACCTGACGTAAAAAACGTTGTTTATAAACACATCCTCACGCTGACACACACACGCGCTCGCGCACACACACACATATATATATAAATATATACGTAATTGTTATCTAGACATTTCGACACGCATATATGAGCACATCACTAGCCTCAAATGTTCGTATTTATACGTATAACATGCATTCTTTGTGTTAAGTTAGTTATCATTCGTATTTCGAAATAGAATTTGAAATATGAAAGATAACCGAAGGGACAAGAAATTTGGTCGAATACTAATCGTATTATCAAAGTGATAATACAGTGAGAGGCCGGACATAGTCAGTCAACAGCTTAATGTGTGACCAAGTATAGTCATGTTTAAAATGATAAACAATAGCTTTATGTACGTCCTTACTGAAGTTCACGTTTTGTTCGTATCATCGGATATGTTTTACAAATAAATGCAATTAAAATCCAATGCTCAGCTGTTCGGCAATTTTACGGTAACAAAAAATACCATACGTTGTAAAATCAAATGCTTGGTCTATTTAAGTCTATTTAACAGCTATTTTTTGTTCTATCAAAAACAAATACACTGTCTATTTAAGTTCCATGTGGATCCAAATGTTGAACAACTAAATTTAATTTATATCCAACGTAGTGTTGGTTTACATGCCTTGTGTACGTACGTATGTGTGATGGTGGGAATCTGTCAAAACATAAGCAACAGTTGTACCTGGTTGTTGTATAATCATTATAATGTCAAATGTTTAACTTCAACACAAATGTCAATTACATTTTTATCTGATTCATAATTTCAACTTATATCACTTATGTTTTGCCTAGGGATATACACATGATTGTGATCAGTGGGGATCGAACCTAGCGTCCAAACGCTACAACGTGATGATTTATGTTTATTGATGCGACGTAATTCATCCCGCACGCGTTTTCAAAGCTGACAGAAAATTTATCTGAGACTGAAATCTCTCATGAGCCCCGTGGCAAATTATTCTTGACAGTATTGGTGACGTTCGTATTCACTGTGGAGAATATGAAAAAGAAGTGTCATTTATTTGAAATATAATCAACATTTGATCAATTAGTAAGAAAAACTGTTTTTATTATAATAGACTCAATAAATAGATGCATTTTATTTTTTGCCAGGTCATCATTTATAATTATGAAAGTTATAGAAAGAAATTAACTATGGGAACATGCTATTATTATCTTGAATATATGGTGTTTATTGCAATTAAAAGATTAATATCGGAATGAGAAAAAAGTTGCACTGAACCCTCGATGACGGCACTGAAAAGGTCATCTTTGTTCAAAAGTTAAAAATAATGGATCAAACTTATATAAAAAATTAAGGTAACCAAAACAAGACAAACTTTAGATATTTAACTTAATTATTATAGCGATAAACAATGATACATAGACGATTATGCTACTGGACATAACAGCAATATGCTGACATATAGTATTCATATTAATTATAATAATAGCATGAGTCATATGCACCATCATTTTAATACAACCCTCATACAGATACAAATGTAAAAAGTATTTGTAATTACTCATCAAACTTCAGAACGTATTTTTTCTATAGACGAATGTTGTAATTTCTACACTAGTATGTTATATAGCAACTTATACAGAAATTACTTCGGTAACACCATTCGGCCGCCGTATATAACTGAACAGTAGTTGAAAATAAATATCAAGATAAACCCAAATAAAAAAATAAGCATTAACTATGTTTTCTAGAATTTTAATAGTAACAATATGACACAGATTATTCTCCTTTGATAGGCGTTGACAGATACCGTATTAAGATTCGTATGTGACAACTATACAATGATATAAAACTCATCCACGCTTTAACTACTAGTATATATACCTATTTGTCAGTTTATGTCTCTGTGTATTGTAACATTTTTGTCAGTCAGTACTTGGTCAAATAAAATACAATATAATGAGGGATGATCCAGAAATAACCAGTTTGTCTCTTTGTTGTTTTATATGTTTTATTATCTACATAAAAAAGCAGAAAACACATTAATCTAAATATAATACATGTATATAGTTTATTTCAATATAATAGGCCTTTGGCCTAGGAATCTACATCATATAATAACTTGATATACATTTTATATAAGTATACGTGTTAATACATAGCACACGATACAAAAATTACTTTGATTTAACATTTAACATACTGTATATAATGCATCTTAATTTTAACAATATGTATATACATTTATAACATTTACATGTACATTTGTATATCCAACCGATATCCATTCTAGAAAGAGAAACAAGTTTTTCTACACCGTTATAGCATCTCAGTGAGGTTACCCGGCGGGAATTCTTGGCCAAGTGGATAGAGTGTCCGCCTTTGAAGCGGAAAATCGAAGGTTCGAACCGCATTGGAAACTGGGTTAGAACTGATGCAATATGTTGATGAGTCGTCAACTAGTAAAGTAATTATTACCGTAGGCCAATCTCAGCCATCCGCCCGGCAAAAAGAAGGGATTCGGGAGGTACTGTGCGAACATAAGATAGTTGTATCATAAGCCCACCTGGCTGGTCCTTTTAATAGTGATGACATTAAAATAAGCAAAACGTGTACCTTTATAGTACCTCAGTGACGTAAGTTTTATTTAATGGTCAAACAACAACTGTACAGCTGTGTTTAGCTTTCGTTGTATCCTGGTCTGACCTCCTTATAGCACACTGTTACGTTCCAGGGGTGTTGTATCCTGGTCTGGTCTCCTTATAACACACTATTACGTTTCCGGGGTGTTGTATCCTGTTTTGGCATCCTTTTAGCACACTGTTACGTTCCAGGGGTGTTGTATCCTGGTCTGGCATTCTTATAGCACACGGTTACGTTCCAGGGGTGTTGTATCCTGGTCTGGCCTCCTTATAGCACACTATTACGTTTCGGGGGTGTTGTATCCTGGTCTGGCCTCCTTATAGCACATTGTTACGTTTCAGGGTTGTTGTATCCTGGTTTGGCCTCCTTTTAGCACACTATTACGTTCCAGGGGTGTTGTATCCTGGTCTGGCCTCCTTATAGCACACTTTTACGTTCCAGGGTGTTGTATCCTGGTCTGGCCTCCTTATAGCACACTATTACGTTTCAGGGGTGTTGTATAATGTTCTGGCCTCCTTATAGCACACTGTTACGTTCCAGGGGTGTTGTATCCTGGTCTTGTCTCCTTATAGCACACTGTTACGTTCCAGGGTGTTGTATCCTGACCTGGCCTCCTTATAGCATACTGTTACGTTCCAGGGGTGTTGTATCCTGACATGGCCTCCTTATAGCACACTGTTACGTTCCAGGGGTGTTGTAGCCAGGTCTGGCCTCCTTATAGCATACTGTTACGTTGCAGGGGTGTTGTATCCTGGTCTGGCCTCCTTATAGCATACTGTTACGTTCCAGGGGTGTTGTATCCTGGCCTGGCCTCCTTATAGCACACTATTACGTTCCAGGGGTGTTGTATCCTGGTCTGGCCTCCTTATAGCATACTGTTACGTTCCAGGGGTGTTGTATCCTGGTCTGGCCTCCTTATAGCACACTGTTACGTTCCAGGGGTGTTGTAGCCAGGTCTGACCTCTTTACAGCACACTGTTATGTTCCAGGGGTGTTGCATCCTGGTCTGGCCTCCTTATAGCATACTGTTACGTTCCAGGGGTGTTGTATCCTGGTCTGGCCTCCTTATAGCACACTGTTACGTTCCAGGGGTGTTGTAGCCAGGTCTGACCTCTTTACAGCACACTGTTACGTTCCAGGGGTGTTGCATCCTGGTCTGGCCTCCTTATAGCACACTGTTACGTTCTAGGGGTGTATATCTGGGTTCTGTGTAGGCACCCCGATTTGTTCTCATAAATTCCAAGATCAGTTAGGATACGACTTATTTAACTATGTGTGTGTATGTACTTGATTTGGTAGTGTGTACAATTACGGACAATAGAAGAAATAGAAAGTGTAGTTTCATTTCATTTAAATGTGTGTTTTATAAGTATCTTATTTATGACGGCTGTGTACATCACCATTTAGGAATTCAATTACACCATGTATAAGAAACCAATAATAAGAACCAAGACCTGGTAAAGTTTCAAAAATCTATTAAATAGATAGCAATTAAATATTAAATGACGGTTTAAATAATTGAGATCACAAGTTTGATTATGATTTATTTCAATAAATATGTATCATCACAATTAGAGATTTAAAATACAGTATACATATTAAGTTAAAGCCCCAATAAGGCTTAAAATTGGTAATATTTTCTATGTACAAAGAATCTCGAAAGACTGAGATATTAAAATATGCCCAAAATGGTACAGAACGGACCCGTATCTGATCTCAGGGCGCCGTTCCTTCTTTGATAAATAAGCAACTGAAAACTCTATAGTATTTTGTCCTCCGTACAAAATACCTAATATTGTTTACGTTCAAATTTCCCGAACAATTCCGAAAACTCTTCGTCAATGATCGGAAAATACGCACAAAATTTTCCGTAGTCTCCGGAAAGTGACGGAGATACAGTCGGAATACATTTAGCGACGTATTTGTAAACAAACTGGGCTTGTTATGCAATCTTCAAGGAAAGATTATTTAACATAATGACAGTTTGTGTGCGTTTTAATTACACATTATGTTTATTATTTATCAGTCTTCAAATAAGTATCACAGATTTGTGTTTCCTATATGAAGAAAATACCTCGTTTGGGAACCTTATTGTGGCTTAAAATAATTCACATCAAAGGCTTCCTAACTTAGGTTGTTGTTTTCAGAAAGAGGGGTCTATAATGAAGTTTTCTATCATGACAACGAGTTGTTAGAAATTGTTGATAATTCTAATTACATTGGTGTAACATTGAATTATACGGGCACCTACGTATAAAATATCTGAAGTCTAAAAGGCAGTTATAAGGGCAATGTACGTCTTATTAAACTTAAACTACATAACATACGCCCCGACATTTATAACACAACATAACATACCTTTTTTCTCTCAGTACATGCAATATACATAGTACATGTACATATACATGTAAACATAAGGACATTTCATTCATGCCAATACGAGGCGTTAACATACCTTCATATATATATATACATGTTTACATAGGCACGTTTCATGGGGGTCGATTTAACTCAACAAGTCATTATGCTATACCTTTATTTACAGGTATACGAAATAAAATATTAGAGTGAGAAACGTATATATCTGGAAACACACTCTGTATATGTATATACATGTGATACAAAACATGAACAAAGGAGGGGGGTAAATAAAACATGTACAGAAATGATGATTTAGAATGAACAAATGTACAGTTCACGGAATGGAATTGTGAGAATAGGAAAAAAAACAAAGTAATAAAAATGATGAGAAACGTGAAATAACAATCAAAAATAAAAATAGCATAAAACAGTTCGGATCAGTATCTATAATTAAACTGAAAAAAGTGAAGTAAATGAATAACAAACTGATTTACATAATTATATTCACTTGTTGAGAGAAACACATCAAAACATGTCCTAGTGGTCATTTTAGGAATAATATTATTCCAAAATTATCATCAAAGGGAATTACGGGTATACAATTAGTTTATACAATAAATGCACATTACATACCATGCTTGCAGACGATCATCATTCAATATTATTATGTATACTATTACATCATTTTTGAAGTCCCATAATCATATAAATTTATCGGTCGTAATAGTTTCTGTTTGTTCTATAACAGAGGCATCCGGTGTGTTTTCCTCCCGTGCGTACTTTTTAGCAAGAAAACTGTTTCCAAAACCACTATCGCATTTTTTTCTATAACATTGAAAAAAATATTATTTATAGAACAGCTATGTTTTCCCGCAGTCATATTATGCACACGACATGAAGTGACGTCACGCGCTCTAACAAAAGCAAAATTCACAGCGAAATGGGTGTTTTTAGAAACAAAGGGCTTGCTTCGTCAAATATCAGCAATTGCTTGTTTTTTTGCATATATTTTTTACAGCAAAAAAGCTTATGGGACTTTAACATCTAGAGCGAAACTAGAAATTTATTTTGCATTCTGAAATTATCCTTACAGTTATATATCACTGTATTCGTATTCTCCAAATTTGGAAAGCACACCATACAACATTTTACAGCAGACATGTGAGGGATACACACGAAACAAAAAAAAAAACGCGCGCGCACAAACCAACTAGCTTTTGAATTACATAAACACATGCGATACCTCAAAAACACTATCACCTGTACAAAGCATAATACAAAAAACACAACTATTAGGTCTATAAAACGATGGTTACATCGTAGAACAAGGAAGACTGGAGTTATGTTTGAACAAAATTATATACATATATTATACACGTTTACAGGTAGCTCAAAATGGTCAGTTGTTAGGTAAAGATCTTTTTTTTACAATTTGTATACCACCATAAAAAAATGTTGCAGTAAATAAACAATGGATAACCACATATAATGAAGCATGTTTGGTAAGGATTCATTATTTAATCCAAATAGGTGACGTATTTTAATTGTGATCAAATGTCATTAAATATGATTGCCAGCAAATTGTTATTCAATTTCTCGAAATGTTTGTATTCATGGGTGTCGACAAATCTCAGTCAATGTGCAAGCAGCACTACATCATTCGTAATGTTGTGGCAGAATGCGTTGTAGGTTGGCCAACGAACGTTCACTCAGTTATTTAGCTATGATAGACATTGATTGTAGCAACACACAATGTGTTGGCTAGCGTCAACTGTGTTAAAATCATCAGAAAGGATAGTTCAGTCTTCAGTTTAATTGCTTATATTCCTTTACTACACGTTTACAGATGATCTTAAATACTGGTTGTTTATAAGATAATCAAGAAATAAGATAATACTTTTTAATAATTCTGTTGAAAGCTGGTATGTTGATACAGTCTCCATGAGTAGAAGTACAATTTTGTTGATGTTAATGCAGTCTATGAATTAATGCTTGTAAACAATGTCAGTAGGTTTTATGCGCCAGACCTGGATCCCTGATAGATCATGTTATGTTGGGTCATGTTCTATGTGATTAAACACGGCAGTCAAGAAACATTATGTAGAGTGGAGTATCTTCTACTGGTGTATCACAATTTTATTCATGTTGAGCTACATCTTGCTGTCAAACGTATCTGCATCACACTGGTTGATCCGCTATCTCATGTCTTGTTGAAGTTCCATTGTCTCTCCTACAATAAGACCAAAATCGTATAATGCATTGTCGTCAGTCCATTATGTACAATTTCTACATCGTAACTATACTAGTAGCATAATAAATTATAATTCTACATCAAAATATTCCATTGACAGCAATACATATATTATTTGTTTTTATGTTGTATATAGAGCAAGAACGTCAACAGAACCTGACCCAAAACGATTCTACTCCAATGGTGTATTAACTTTTCCATAGTGTACATAGACAGAAAAACAATATTCTGAAAGTAGTTCCAATTTACACTGATAAATGTTCAAACATGATTTTGGCTATCACACTAGTTTCTTGTTTTTTAGGGGGTATAGGAAATAGTATTGTGAAAGAAAACTCCATGTTATCGAATGGGACAACTTTGGTGAATACCTTTCTACTTCCTTTCTGTGTATTCTTATCGTTACAGTTTTAAGCAGGAAAAGCAACCATAGCCTTTTCACTAGATATTTATTATTATAATGCAACAACAGCCAGGGCGACAATTGGCGACATTCCAACAGTTTTGACGGTTGAAGAAGACCCGAAAGCTTACACATGAGTTGAACGAACTACCGTCCTTATGTGAGATAGCTGGACAGCTTTCTCACATGTGTAACTTAATCCTGTATGCATTACAACTAACAGCAGGAATGGGGCTGGTGATTATTAGTCAAAGACCATAGCCCCGCCCACGTAGCGAACTGAGTACACGTAATTAGATGACAAAGGTATGCGACAGACATAGAAAATACCGCCCATACTTTGAACACAAACTTGAATTGATGCATATATTCTACACTTAGTTCTACTGTACTACAGAATGTTGTACCTTGTATTTATTCCTGAATCTATCATCTCGTATGCAGTCGTATGCGCATCATGTTCCCCAATATGTTCGTATTCTACGTCCACTGGTCTAAATATAAGACAGAAATCATGAAGAATTATAATGATTAATCTATACAACTTAGAATTAGATATTATCTTCTTTACAATTATATGTATTATAGGATAGCAGCATACTAAAACGGACCAAATATTTGACCGTTCAATTCTTGAACATTTGCAATGCATTTAGTAATCAATGCTAATACAGTTAATTTATTTCATTTTTTTAAAGGGGCATGCCCTGGAACTGAAGCGTCTCGAATAGCAATCAAATTGTTTTTTCTGTAATAATTGGTTTTACAAGTGATAAACGCATTTTTCGGTGTTTGAAAACCAAGACACAGCACTTCCAGGGCATGCTCCTTTAATCAATATACACGTTAAAACCACAGGCTACATTATATTCAAAATTAATCTAACAGAGATGAGAGGCAATGACTGTGTCGTGTTTTAGTATCAAAAGTATGTTGTACCTTTCACTTGATCTTGAATCCAGCATCTCATATGTAGTCGGCACATCTTGTTCCCCAAGATTTTCATATTCCAAGTCGCTTGGTCTAAATATCAAACCAAAACACCAAAACTTAGAATCAAATATTGATTCTTTACCATTTATTTATTTATTTATTTATTTATTTATTTACCATTATCTAATATTAAAGCCGGTGGCTCATTTAACAACCTCTTAGTTCGAACACAGTCTCCCCAAGTATTCGAAGTATAATGTTAGAGGAAAAAACAAAAGCAGGATTTTAGGTTCTTCGTTTATTTTTACATTAATTTATCAATTCCTATAAAATATAGGTATAGATGTATACGAAAACTAATAAATAAATAACAAATGATCCACGTACGTCGTTCTCGGTGCAAGATTTTCCTGTTGATTAGGCGAACTATCTGTAAAAAAACATCAATACAGTGTAATTTCTGAAGTTTGTCGATTACATCCCGTTACAAAACGAAATGCATTGCTTGATTTTCGCTTGAGAGTCTTTTTTACAACATTTTAATTAAATGCTAGCCTGCAGTTAACTGTTTTTCTGGATTTTGTACCAGAATGAACTTTAATCTCCAGAAGAAACTTTTAATTATTCCTTATGAACAGGACGAATGGCCATAGACGCAATATTTTCAACCAAACAGCCACAGAAAAAACGTTCATCGCGTTATTGGTCCAAACTCAAGAACCCTAGTCCGTTGATATGATGTTTGCTTCTGTTTACTTCGCGAAATAATAGAAGAAAGCAAAAATTAGTTCATGCTAAGTACATCAAGCACTGACAAAACAAATACTATGTATTTCTTATGGTTACTTAGTTTTAAAAATTCGATTTTTTCATATGTTTTTTTTTCAATACATAGGACTTCATAGTTCATGAGTACATAGTACACAAAATAACATTTATATGTAAACAAATTTAAACATATGTCAATGACAATGGTAATCTGTTAAATTAACATCACATTTAAGCAAATCTAATTCAATGACAATGTTAATATTGCTATACATCAAAAGTTTTTTTTGCAAATACAATGATGATAAACATACGTCGGTATTTTGATATCGGAGCAAATTATTCGTAACATTTTGTTTTAGCGTTAAGGCAACATGTCATAATAAAGATATGTTTTAATTTACTTACCTGTTCGACAGCCGAAGCAACAAGTCCTTCTGTAGGCAAAAACTACGACCACAAATGCTATGGCGATCACCACTGATAGACCACCAACAAATCCACCAATCAAGTAATTTGGCAGCAATTCAAAGACGCCTTCAGTCGTAATAGTCTCTGAAACATAATCACATCATCATAGCCAACTGAATAATTTAAGGTTTGCATATATGTATTGGGCGGTATATTGAATTACCTCAAACTGTTTAACTTGCAAAGTACGACCTAATTCTTTAAAGTTTTAACACTATCTCGAAAAGTTCTCAGAATCATTCCGGAGTTACCGTGCATATGCTAAGACTTAGGTACACCTTATCCCACATTATGTACGTCTGTGTATCTACTGGTGTGTCTGTCAATCTTCGTTATACTATTTCCGTGTTTTTTGAAGATTTTCGAAATGTTTGTTTATCAAATTTAAATCAGTGTAAAAGCCAGTCCGAAACAATGCAGTAAAATGTGTACGTCCCAAATGGGTGCGAATTCATTTTACCTGACTTAGGGCCGTTACGAACTAACTACCGCGAAGGAAATGTATGCAGAGTCGGCAGCAAATAGGTGAAACTAGAAGGAAATGTACATTGCCCTTACATACCGGAAAAAGAATACTTTGTACATGAAAATCATCAATCGCTTATTCCAACTATATGTAAAACAACTATCTGTACTTATAATCATTGTTTTATGGAGTCTCCATTTTATACAAGTATCAATGTATACATGAATATTTTATACACACATTTGATTTCTGAACCTTATCCTTAGGCATGATAAACATGTCCCAGACCTAGTACTAATCGAAATGTCTACCACCACCTCCCCACCGCAACATTTTTTCGAATAACTCGGGACATTTTGACAGGAACGTGGGAGTTTCTCTATTTTGTCCTACCTTTCAAAGGTCGGTGCACCATTAATTATTTTGCAATATCGTTTCACTCAAACAATTTTAATAACTAGTGTTTTTATTCAAATAATTCGAGGAACCAGCTATGCTAGGAGTTTCATTAAGCGTAATAAGTAGCTGTAACCTTACCAATAATGTGAATCATAACTGATTTTAGTTTTGAGCCTTGAAATCCAATGTCAGCGTTCGGATAATATGATTGGCAGATAAGAGTTCTTCCATGTAACGACATGTCTACGTTTAGAAATGTGTACTTTATTGTTACAGTATTTGTATCGTCTTCTTTCATCACAGAATCAGCATCACTACTGATCGCCAGTTCATTGTCTATCGAGACGCTGTCAATGTACAACACGACTGTCTGTCTGGGACTTCCACCTTCTGATGTGCAAGTTACTGTTAGGTTGTTTGAAATAGCCCCAAAAATAACTTCTGCTCCGCTTTGTATATAGCAAGCGTTTTCAATCTTCGGAATGTCAGGCGCAGCTGAAATGGTGTTGATTTGTATTTGGAGCTTAAATGTCATTGATTAATAATTGTTGCATTCCATGAATTTCAGTTGTAAGAATCAGGTTCAGAAGGAATGGACATAAACCTTAACACTGATTTACATGTCAAAAAGTCACATAATTTTTATAAGAAAAACATCAATAGTAGATTAATGTAATTACATGCATACTTCTGTAGAGAAATTACTGACCTGCGGAACGAAAGCCGAAAGTAGAACTATGTTATGCTAAACTAGTTGGTTTCCGTCCCCAATCTTACAACACACAATAGAGTGAGAGTGGGAACGGGAACCATGACAGTTATGGAGCTCGCGGCATTTTAGTAAGTCACCGAATGTCTCCAACTTTTTTCACATCACCCAATTGTATAAATGTTGCTTAACTTTAACCACGCTGGGTTACATTTAACCCAGGGTTAATTCTAACCATTCTGATTAACTTACTAGACTATGGGGCACCAATACCCCCCTCCCTCCCCCCGGAGGCATTTTTCTACCGGAGGCATTTTTCTACAGTATGTTTTTCTGAAAGGGTATGGAAAGACCTACCAAATCCCAGTGTCTACCATCTGGGTGTTGGGGCTTTACTCCGTTACCGCCATTTTGGGCGTTACCACAGTTGAAATTTTAAAGTTAAAACAATATCGCAAAGAGATCAAAATACTTTTGTGTTAAAGGCTTTGTAATTATAATTATAAGCACAGAGAATGTAAACAAGAGTGTAGAAATGTTAAACACATCATCAAATGTGGTATAATTTACGTTACCAATGTTATATCACTGAAATAAGGTCACATATACTCTAAAATATTCGATTATCATCATAAACTTACTGTTTTTGGATCGAGCAGAACATTATCTAATGAATAAATGGTACTCAATTGTATAATATGTTGACAATGTGACAAAAAGGTCACACTAATGCAGAAAGTACGTGTATATTATTAACCGCATGTGTTACCAAAATATAACTATGAACATAAGTGCATGTATAACGATATCTTGATATTTTTGTATCAGACATTATAAAATCTAAAGTGGCATTCAGGCTTAAATTAAAAAAAAAAATTTCCTCATAAAATTTTCATATATCAATCAATCAAATCAAAGCAATCAATTGTCAATAAATAAATAATTTCATTAATCAAATAAATATTTAATTTAGTCTATCAATTTCATAGTAATTTATAGATATATTTCTTTTTTCAATGATTATGCAATTGTAACCTGTGACCTTGCAGTGGCCATGGAATCGTACTCATTGGTTTGGCAGTTTCCGGAACAATTGTCATAGTGAGAACGGGTGTATTTCACACACTTATGCTCCATCTTCGATACATCTAGGTAAAGTAATGAACGGCAGTGGTCTCGCGGAACTTATGATATATTCCGGAATTGTGCCAGTGGTTCTCTTGACAAAGTGACATCTGGGAAACACTAAAACCATGCTCTATGGGAGAACAAGCCCTTATCGAAGCAATTGATCAATTACCCTGGCATTGGTTTGAAGAAACACAACCTTTCACACAGAATATTTCAGCATAATATAATAACTCAGATACGAGCAGAACGTAACGCATTTGGCCTGCTTGTGCTCCTGTCAGTTCAACATGACATAGACCTGAAGCTTACCTGGTCATTACTTCTAGGTCGAGTGCCTTATATTGAGTCACCAATAGAACCAACAACTAGCCATTCTAACGTGAGAAGGCGCATCCTGTGTTGTTAATGGTAACGCCTAATTGGGTAACTGCAGAGTCTTAAAGCAGTTCCGGACACATTCGAGCAAGTAGCTGAGACGATTTCTTATCAGTTGCCTAAGACGTCTCGTGTAGACTTTATATCAGACACATACAACGAACAGTCTATTGAATCAGATGAGCGCCGATGACGTTGGGCAGCTCCAACGTTCTTGCTCTCGGGTAAAAAAAACAATAACTCCATGAAATCGGATGGATTTCATATCTAATGACGACAATAAGAAACAGTCAATAAAGCTAATATTTGAGCAGTCTTATAGAGATGGCGTAACAGTCACTCTAACTGAGATTCAAAGCACTAACATTACAGTCAGGAGCGAAGCTTAAATGTGTTAGATAAAACCATCCTTAAACCATTTAAAGGCCTGTGTTATCATCATTTTGAATTGAAATTTGAATGTCAAGTTTGTATAGTCTATACAGATGTACACCATTTGGCCAATTAACCACAATTACCAAGGAAAAGCTACATGTGTCAATCTAAGAGACAATATAGTGTTCCAGCGCTACTTCACTGAATGAAACTATTTTCAATATGTAGTGATTTCGTTACCTCAACACTTAATGATGAAACGGAGATAACCAACATAATCCTGCATATATTTCCAACTTTTATCAAAACTGCAAAGTCTGCAATGTATACTTATACTATTTTTCAATGCGGACGTATGAGGCGTCACGTAATTGTAATTAGAAAAAGTAATGTATAGCTATAGGAGTTATAAATGAAGATTACATTACACTATTGGCCAATTTACCACGCTTGTTTGTTCGGATGAACTTAACAGTGCCATTGAGACATTTGTATGTGTGTTCTTTGGCCATTAAAAATACAACGACATCAATAAACTGAGGTATGACAAGTATCAAAGTCATGGTTGTGTTCTGAACGTTTTAAGTGGTATGGACATGAGCCTATTCACTCCCTGCAGATCCCGTCTCGTATGTTCAATGTGTTACGGGTAATTATAAGGTATATATTTGGACCCATGCAATGAGGGCAATCCTGATCTTCTAAACGTGGATGCAAGTGGTTGGAAATTCGGTCCTGACAACATGCTGGAATACAACTGGTACGAGGATAATATTGTACCAAAGGCAAGCGACGCAGAAGACACTGATGATAGAAACGATATTGAGCTCATTAGTATGGTCGATGTTGTCTATGAAACAGAAAAGTGATGAGGATTTGTGAAATTCGTGAACGTTTGCCATCAGAACAACAAAAATACCTTGATGACAATATGTACAGCTGATGAAATCTGACATAACATACAATATTGCACTTAAGTATATATATATAAATAATCATGTAACAAATGGTAACGTAAATGACACACACATGTTTACGTGTGTTAATGGTGTCAATGACACAATGTTTATTGCACTGTCGCTGTTATTGTAAATTTGATTGTTTCATAGATACATATTCTTAGAATACATTCGATGATGATTTTATAACAGTTTCATAGAAATGTTGTTACTCGTTTATGAATCATTTCAAACGTAACACAAATAAAACCATGTAACGTAAAACACAATCAGTGATGAATTAAAAAAATTGGAATATTAATTTACATGTACGTATTGCCAGTAATCAAGTATATACATTTTGTATATTAAATCAATGTTTTATGCATTGTTAAGCGTGTTAAGTACTTATCGTAATAAAGGTAACGTTATGTAACGTAAACTACTATTATGCCAGTCGTACATTACAACATTTGTAACTAGAAATGTTTTCCAGTTATGGGTGTTAAAGAATGTATCATGATTACTTATCACTGTATATCTATTTGATCATAGCACGTGATCACAGTAATATAAATGATTTCAATGTAACACGTATACTTTTATATGTAACGTATTTTACGTAAAATGAAGACATAAACGAGCATTCAATGAAAGAAAAACATGATTGTGTGGTAGTATTTGCCTAATATGAATAAAAACATTGTTTACGACTGCTTTTGTGTTAATTTAACATATACAACTGTCATTTCCTTGTCATTTTAGGGTAACGCAGGGTAACGTATATTACAGAGCATATATATGTGCAATAAAGTAAAAAACATGCATTTGATCGACAAGTAACGCCGCTGCTAACTTATTATGGTCAAAGGAATTGTTCAAATTGATGAATTATTGAAAATATCTAGAATAAGACTTCTAACAAACAAAAAAATATTGCCAAGCGTATTTTTCGGTAACGGTAATTATCATGCTGTAGTTCACAAACGCCCCAACGCCCAGCTTGAAGACACTGGGAAAATGATCAGCAGACATTGAGCTTTCAAAAAAAAGGTGTCTACAAAAATGCCTCCGGGGGGGGGGGGTTCGCCCAGTAGCCCATAGCCTAAACCATAATGGTAAGTATTTCAATAAAGCTGACCAAATTGGTTAATCTTAAATATAAACTGCATCTTAGTCGTGTATAAAATTTATTCTAACACTAACTGAAACAACATTTGCTGAAGGTTAACCAAAAAGTGTTATAATTTCTAGACGGAAATTTTACCAAGATTTTAACCAAACTTCTTATTTAACCTAGTGGTTAAATTTAACTTCACGAGCTCACAGATATTAACGTAGTAAGAATTAATCGAATTACTAGTCAAACGATCAATATATTTTAAATTATAAAAAATACGGGCTGCACTTCTCGTTCACATAAACTATTTTTAAAAAAGATAATCGAAGATACTCTCAATTTTGAACTACGTCGTAAATAGGCACGTCATATTTGTGATTTGAAGAATTTGGATTTGTGCAGCTGTGTTTCGCATTATCGATGGTATAGGATTCTAGACTGATTGAAACTGTCCTGTGCGTTGGTACCAACGAATGTGTTAGGATTCCAGAGCTGTCGGAATAAGCGAGGTCGGATTAGAAAGGGTCGTGTATATAAAAGTGGCCAGATTGATGTACATTTGTACTAATTTACCTATTAGAATGGTGGCTGGCAAAGGATTGGCATCCGTCAATGTAGTAACTACGACGCTCACATTTTGATAACCATCTTGCAGTGAATTTGATGAGTGCCATTTACACACGACATACTTTCTATACCGGGAACTTCTTTTACACGATGTTTCCCCATGTACAGCTGATAAGCCTGCCTTATAATTATAGACCGCGTACATGAAGTTGAAGTACATACATTTAATAAGACTTCAATATAAAACATTTTAGCGAAATATATTACGCTAGCGCCCATTTCTTGATTGTGTCAACTGTCAACTGTTCTTCATTCATATATTATGGCCTTTTGATTTTGGACGGTTTTCGTAATTAAAGAAATAAATGTCAGATTCTATAAATTCCATCTTTCCTCGGATACTACAAAATTCTCAAAACAATAGAAAATCTCTTATATCAATATTCACAAAGAAATGAATGCAAAATAGAACGTGACATAAGATAAAGCCACAAAATGCAATACTGAAGAAATTCTAGAAGGTACCGTCTTGGAATCTAAAATCGCATGCATTCAGTAGGATCTAAATAAAAACAACGGGTCTTACCTGCCGGGAAGACCTAATATAAAGATGTACTATCAAGCTTAGAACTGATTATTGTGATACGTACTTCAGTGTCAAGTGTTACATTCATCTCTGCATTCTCAGCATTCACTTTATCCACTGTTATTTCAAGTTTTTTATCATCTTTTAAGACGTAATGTGCAGACGATGCTTTGCCTGTGTTAATTTATACATTCTAATACATAAATGTACTAATCATAAAAACAAGTATGCACATTTCTTAACCCGTTACTGCCTATAGTACACATTGATAATACCAGTATATCATTCGTGTGTAAACTTGTCTATGTTATTCTACACGACATTATGCACATCACTCTGGTTTGTCTCATGAAAAATGATATATGACGAAAATGTTTTGTACTGTTTAATCAAACAAAACAATGACAATAAATAACACGAAACGTTCATATAATATTGTAGAATCGAATACTAGAAACCAACGAAAATATTGAATAGGATCAAGCTGTATGATTATGTGAGTTACTTACATTCGATTAGTAGATGTATCCACAAACTGTATTCACTCCCTAACCCGCACTCATAAAATCCGTCGTCTGTGACAGCGTTTGTGTTATGTATTATAAGCATAAGTATGTTGTTTTCAACGTACGCGGTATATTTATTCTTTATATGTACTGTTTCATTGTATGTACCCCTTATAGTAAGAAACTCACTTAATATGAACCATTCCCAATATCCAGAACCTTCACCGTAAGTAGCACAGGTAAGTACTGTATCTTCTCCACATTGACCGCCCTTTGATGTTCTTACTGCATAAAGATTATGTAAACAGCTAACTAGTATACAGTGGAACTTCACCAAAAACAAGTGAATATATGACATTTGCACTACGGCTTAAAATATATCAGATGTATATAAGTTGCACTACGTGTCTATATGAATTTCGTGATTAAAAATGAACATTTCGGAGTGTTTTTTATTACAGGTACGAGAGGTTTTCAACCTATAATTGGACATAATAGAAAATGTTGTAAAATATTTTTTTTTTCACATTTTATTGCAACGAATGCTCAATTTGAGATCCATGACAGTAGATTATTCTACAACATTCGGACCATGATTCCAGTGTCTCAATTATGGTTTTCTGCCCCAGTTTCTTTCACCTGTTCATGCGCGTTTAAATCCTATTATTGGGTTGATGTTCCGTTTTCTGTTGAAGTCCTTTTAAGATACCCCGGAACCCAAAGTCCATTGGTGCCTCATCAGTGGACTCCAACACTCTTTCTACATGGGTTATAAACAAAATGTACTTAAAGCCCCATAAGCATTTTGCTATTAGAAAATATGTAAAAAAAAACAAGCAATTGCTGATATTATCCCAACATAATAATTACCGACGAAACGAGCCCTTTTTCTTCTTAAAACACTCATCTAGTTGTGATTTTTGTTTTTGTAAATTTGAAATATATAGAGCATGTGACGTCACTTAATGCCTTGATTTCGGAAACAGTTTTTCTTGCTATTAAATATGCACAGTAAGAAAACACACCGGATTCCTCTGTTATAGGACAAACAGAAACTATTAGGACCGATAAATGTATATGCTTATGGGACTTTAACATTATGGTATATAAAGGTACACAAGTATCTGATTTTTCAGTGCGATTTGATGCCGAGTTCTGATGGAACACCGCATCCTTTGCTGTGTTTCCTGGGATAAGCCATGGAACGTCTTTCTTCAAAAATGGATTTAAAACCTTTTGAATATAGAATTTAGAGTTCATTTTGGTGCCTGTGGGAATAATGATTATAACCGTTTTACGATTACAGCACACAGCAGCCTTAGCAATGAAACCGGCAGTGAACGCATCAAGCTAAATTAACGTAATTTCAAGTACAGCTTCCAAGACCTTTGTCTGCGGTTGATAATCTGCCTCATATTTAGCTGATGAACGCCACATTTCCCCGAGGTTTGCCAGTAATATTTTCGAAATTATACGGTTGCCATTCCAACAGACATGTCTTACTTTAATGTTATTAGAGTATTTCTCGTTGGGTTGGTGTATTGGTTTTACTGATCATAAAAGCGATTCGCTTGATAACTGCTTCTGTAAACACCGTCGGTCGTTTTTAGCTCACCAGAGCACGAATGTGCTCAGGGTGAGCTTTTGTGATCGCCCTGCGTCCATCGTGCGTCGTTTGTCGTGAAGTGGCGTCCATATTTACTTAAAACAACATCTCCTCCTACACCGCTATGCAGATTGCAACCAAACTTTGCTGGAATGATCCTTGGGTGGTCCCCTTTCAAAGTTGTTCAAAAAATTAAATTTCATTAAAAACTCTGGTTGCTATGGCAACAAATAGAAAAAAAAATCTTCTTGTCCGAAACCACAGGGCCTAGAGCTAAGCTATTTGGTATGTAGCATCGCCTAGTGGACCTTAACCAAGTTTGTTCAAATTATTGCCCTAGGGTCAATATTGGCACCGCCCCGGGGGTCACTTTATTTAATATATAGACTTATATAGGAAAATTAAAAAAGTCTTCTCCGAAACCGCAAGGCCTAGAGCTTAGATATTTTGTATGTGGCATTGTTTAGTGGACCTCTACCAAGTTTGTTCAAATTACGGCTCCGGGATCAAAATAGGCCCTGCCCTGGGGTTTATTCTATATATAGGAAAATTTTAAAAATCTTCTTCACCTAAACCACAAGGCCTAGAGCTAAGATATTTGGTATGCAGCATTGTCTAGTGGACCACCACCAGGTTTGTACAAATTATTGCCCTAGGGTCAAAATTGGCCCCGCCCCGGAGGTCACTTGATTTATATAGACTTGTATAGGAAACATTTAAAAATCTTCTTCTCCTAAACCACAAGGCCTAGAGCTAAGATATTTGGTATGTAGCATTTTCTAGTGAACCTTTACCAAGTTTGTTCAAATTATTGCACTAGGGTCAAGATTGGCCCCGCCCCGGGGGTCACTTGATTTACATAGGCTTATATAGGAACATTTAAAAAATCTTCTCCGAAACCACAAGGCCTAGAGTTAAGATATTTTGTATGTAGTATTGTCTAGCAGACCTCTTCCAAATTTGGACATATTATGGCCCTGGGGTAAAAATTGGCCCTGACCTTAGGGTCACTTGATTTTACTTGGACTCGTGTAGAAATATTTTAACAATGTTCGTCTCCAAATGACCTTTTTCCTGTTGAGCATTTACAGGGCCATCAAGGCCCTCTTGTTTTAAATGTTGGAGCTATTTCATCAGCAATGGCGACAGAACACTGAACTCCCTTTTATGAATAAATTTGGTGACATTCTAGTCTTGATGGTGGATGTAGAGCCCATGCTTGCATCTAGATAGAATCATCGACCTTCCGCTAGCATGCTTTCTCTCATACTCTAATCGGTGGGTGACTGGTGAGATCATAACCACTCAGGCATGGTGGCCCCTAGCACTGTGCTAAAAAGACTGAGTTAATCGGACGAAGTTATACAAAATAACGGTTTGAATCAAATAAACTTGACTCGTTAAACTTGACTCGTTAGGTTAATTGATGTAGGACTAACATGTTTCCTGTAGAACTTCTAAACAATTATATGGAATACATGCATACAAACATTACAATGAAGTTAAATACATGCTTACTTACCTGCTTCAAATGTATGCATAGCACTTCCCAAAATAAGAACTACGTAAAGAATGGTCATATCTGAACAGTATCCAGTTACGTTTTTTGCACAGTAAGCGGTAAATATGAGAAACATATTTACAATTGAAGTTGATATTATAATTTATAAAATGTATTTTTAATTTTGATGTTAATTTTGAAAAAAACATTTCCTTCCTTGAAACAATTGTCATCTATCAGTTCAGAAAAATTACAATTATATATAATTACTGTAATGCGTAGTATCCATTTAATAAATGACACCAGTTAAAAGAACAATGGCCGGGCAAAGAAATTATACACTACAATTGCAAAAAGGATTCGATCTATTGTACGCTAATTACAAAAAAAAAGGAAATTGAGAACTAATGTACAAGAAAACATAAGCCATTGTTTTTAGAAAAGTTGATCAATTATCACAATTAACGCAATTTACATTGATAAGTACCATCTACCCGATACATTAGAATGTTTAAAATTAGAAATAACCAACCAAAGGGTCGTAAGTCCAGTGCGTTAACCCGGTCATTCGAAAAGTCTCAACAAGTCATTACGATATTACTTTATTTACAAATGTATGAAATTAAGTGAGAAACATATATATATAAGGAAACTATGTGTATAAATATGTGATACAAAACATGAAAATTTGCGGCTGATTAAACTAAACATGAACAGAAATGATGATTCAGAACAAACAAATTTACGTATAATGAAAAAAACATGATGGGAAACATGAAATAAAACAATCAAAACCAAAACTGTATAATCATCCAGTTTCCAGTTGAATTGCACAGATTAATTATGGCCCTTAAATCTTCAACACTGATTTATCACTGTACAGTTCATTACAAACATTTTAAGATCATGCAAGTTTGTCAATATTTACATTCACTCTTAATTGAGCGTTTATTTTTCGTATGCGATCGGCCTTTCGAGACCACCGCCAAGGGCGAAGCTTCGAAACCGACTAATCTGATTGTTATACACTTACCGTACTACTTGTCAGTCAAATTTAGTAACACTTAATACAAACAACGCTAGACCGCTTCACGGAATTTTCAAAACTCCGCCTGAGTGTTTGTACTGCATAACCGCCCGAAAAAAATTAGAAACACTCCTTAAATAATTCTGTTGATATATGATAATTGATATTGGTGCAGTTTGTGAATAAATAAGTATAAACAGTGTCTGAATGTTTCATACGACAGATGGATCGTGTTCTGCGGGATAATGCACAGCTGTCTAGAAAACTAATGGAAGATGTAATATCAACTAATGGTTCATCTTTTTTAAAAATCTTTTGCTGTCCTCTATCTCTCGTCTTGTTAAAACCTTCTTTGTTCGTCCTTCCTACAAAACAAATCAAACTCGTATAAAGCGATGTCTGTACATTATGTACATCGTAGTTGCACTAGACTAGTCAAAGATAATTCTACGTCAAATTAATTCATTGGGAGCAAGATATATTATTGGTTTAACATGTTGTACAGATAAAAGAACGTCAGTTTGTTAATAACCAAACCCAAACTCCTTCTACTTCAATAGTACTAGACTAAGTATATTAACTTGTCTATCAAGGCAATATAATCAATATCACGAGAGTAATTTCCCTTTACTTGGATAAATGTGACAGCATTATTTTTATGTTGTTTTTACCACTGGTCTTGTCTTTGGTTTAGGAAATAGTATGGTGCAAGGACAATCAATGTTATCGAATGGGGCAAATTCGATCAATGCGATATTCCTTGCTATTTCCATTTTTCGATTGTTATTTTTATATTATTTGATCACGCAGGACATCCTTAGATGCTTAACTGGATAATTACTTAGCAGCAAGAGTCATGATCATTTGGCGACATTCCAACAGTTTTAGTGGTGAAGGAAGACCCAAAGCGTACTGATGGGTTGAACCCCCGACCTTGTGTAATCTAGCTGGACAGATCCCTCACTTGTGTAATTTGGTCTTGTGTGGCATTACAACAGTGGAAATGGGGCTAGTGATTATTAGCCAAAGACCACGAACCTCGCCTGGGAGCAAACTTAGTACATGTACAAGGAATAGCATGACTAAGATGGGCGGCAAACATAGAAACTACCGTCCATACTTTGAATTCAAACTTGAAAGGATACGTATATTTCAAACTATAATCTTCTGTATTATAGACTTGTATTCGTGTACACTGGTATTGTCATGATAGCGCGCGTGCAAATCGCCTGCGAACGTCCGTGTATATAGTCAAATGGGATGACACAAGTCTCAAAGTCATATTGCATCTGTGACGTGCGAACAGTTTGCGTGTATTATTAATGGAAAACATTACGACGAGCATCGTGTATTTGACGGATCTTATTACTTGACGACATTTGGTTTGAATATCATAAAATGATAACGCGTAACAAAAGCATCGCAAACTTCATTTTCGTATTTTTTTTCGTAATTACTTTCAGAGCATTGCTGATCGACACATTCAATAAAATCACGAACTTAATTATATTCATAGACATGTGTACATGATAATTAATCAGACTAGTGTCTAATAGAAATTAGAGGTGATGACCGGGTCGTATTTTAGGATTAACAATAGGTTGTACCTTACACCCGTTCCTGAATCTAGCATCTCGTATGTAGTCAGCATATCTCGTTCTCCAAGATTTTCATATTCTTCGTCGATTGGTCTAAGTATCAGACAAAAATGATGATGAATTATTATTAATCTAATACAATATACAACATCATATATTAATTATTTTCTTCTTTAAAGATATGAACAAATGGGTAGCTGCACAGTGTACTGAAATAAAGTCACCAGAGACAATAATCATATTTGAGCGTTCAATTCTTGTCCTAATTATCAGAAGTATGTTGTACCTTACACCTGATCCCGAATCTAGTAACTCGTATGTAGTTGACATATGTTGTCCCCCAAGATGTTCATATTCTTCGACTACTGGTCTAAATATAAGACAAAAATAATGACGTCTAATTACTAATCCATACAATTCCATACATACAACAATTATTAATTTGTTTCTTTACAAAGTATGAATTAAAGGGATAGCTGCATACTGTACTAAATACTAGTATAAAGGCACCAAAGAAATATGCATTTGCAATACATTTAAATAAACAAAAATAATGTATTTTATTTATTTCAAATTATTTCAAGTGCTTTTGTGACAGTTTTAATCATTAATTAAATCGGCATTAAAATGATTGTCTCGTGTTTTTAGCAATAGGTATATATTGTATCTTACATTTGTTGAAGACTTGAGTCCGGAATTCCTGAAGAAAAGTATTTGTTAACACTGCGTAATAAGCATCGAATACAATATACCCATAGCTACATCGTCAAATTATTTGAAATGGTGATAATTTATGGTTTGTGTTTAGATGATCAGATCTAACATGGTATTTTAAATACATTCGGAAGGGGTTTACTTAGAGTTTAGTCAGAAAACATTCTAACAATGAGCAAATAGAAAGATATCGTTGGAATATCAACTCTACATACTTGGAATCAATAATTCTGATCTCCATATAATTTGCTCTTAATAATGGGTAAAATAATATATATACATGTGTTAGCAGAAACAAAACAAACAGAAGCAATTAACATATCAATACGTTAGTTACATATACTTACCATACAGTGTAAATATCCTAGGAGCATTTTGATATTCGGTAGTCACACTAAACGAAAAACAGAATATTACTATCAGTAATGGAAATACCAATCTGGAATGTAACAATTTCAAATTTAGAAATGCCAAAGTGTAGGCTTTGTGGATCATAGTGTCCTTCATATTTGGAGGGGCAGCCACGTTGGCTTATGAGACACCTACTACTTGATCTCACGGTAACTCCCGGGTACCTTATCTCTTTCTAGGCGCCTGGCTGAGGTTGGCCTACGGTTACCGTTATGTAACTAGCCATTGCCTCAACTGCCGACAGCGTTTGTTCCAACCCAGCCTTCACAGGGGTTTGATCTACAATTTCTTTTAGTAAAAAAAAGTTTTAATGGAGGTTCTTCGTTTGTTTTTACATTATCAATTCCCATTAAGTAGAGTTGTAAATGTATAAGATAACGAAAAATTAAATAAAAAACAAACTGATCCACTTACGTTGTTGACAGGGCAAGATCTTCCTGTTGATTAACTGTACCATCTGTAAAACCATAAAAAAGGGTAAGCCCCGAAGTTTTATGATTACAACCCTTCACAGAACGAAATGACGTTTTAATCATTTGTGGGTTTTCGCCTGTTTATTTTTTCAATAGCATTCGAATAAAATAAAAATGGTATATAAGATGTGGTATTATCATAGATCTTATATCAGAGGTGGTATATTTTAGATCTTATATCAGTGGTGGTATATCATAGATCTTATATCAGAGGAGATATATCATAGATCTTAAATCAACATTGGTATATCATGGATGGTATATTAGAGGTGGTATATCATGGATAGTATATTATCAGAGGTGGTATATCAGAAATCTCATATCAACATTGGTATATCATGGATTGAATATCAGAGGTGGTATATCAGAGATCTTATATCAACATATCAGAGGTGGTATATCACGGGTGGTATATTTTCAGAGGTAGTATATCATAGATGGTATATTTTCAGAGGTGGTATATCATAGATCTTTAATTAACATCATAAGAAAAAATGTATATCATGGAAGGTATATCAGAGGTGGTATATCATGGATCGTATATCAGAGGTGGTATATCATGGATGGTATATCAGAGGTGGTATATCATGGATGGTATATTATCAGAGGTGCTATAGCATAGGTCTTATATGAGAGTGCTATATCAGAAGTAGTAAATCAAATAACATGAGTTGAATTAATTTGACAAAGAATCAAGTAATCGTAGGTAATGGAATTGTCATTTATTGAACATATAGATGACGCACAAAACTTTACAGAAGGGGTCTGCGTAGAAGAACATGATACATATGTTCATATGAACTAGAAAAGAAAACCGACTTACAAAACTGCGTCGAATATTTGAATGAAATTGACTTGGAAAATCCTTGATAATTATATGACACAAGCGTGTTGTTATAACGGTTGTATTTCCGATTGCTTACTCACCATTTCGTTGAAGATCTCCGTATGTGACGATACTTGGAATGCTCAGATTTATATATCGGTTTTCTGTCCTAATATTCCTTAAAATAACCATTACATACATTAGAAACGGACAAAGGAAGAAACGCTCTACACTATTCTTTTTATTTATTAATGTAACTACTATTTAGAAGCATTTAGGTGCATCATTTACATAAATGAAAAATACACAAACATCACGATTATACAACGTTAATGTGTACTATTATCTGATTAATTTTGTCTTATCCAACATAATATCATAACCGCAGATCAAAGTAAACCTGAGGACATGTAATGATGAAATTCATGTATTCAAAATCAAATAGCAATCTTCCGCAAATTCTGACCTGGCAATTTGAAATGCCGATGATACATTATTTGAAACTCTTACACTGATGGATGTCTCCTCTTGACGACGAAGTAAACAACTATGACTATTGGTGCCCAGATGACAACCATTCCCGCCAAAAAATAACCAGTTATTACTACAAAAGTAGTTGGCCGTTTTGTTTCCGCCGCTTTTAATTATAAAAATATAAATTGAAAATAAATGATTGACAATAAAGGTCAATCGTGTTATGTCATCAAAACAGTTTCAGCGTTACATTATGAACAGGTATGTGCTCCTTGTCATCCTCTGCTGTTAGATCGTTCTTACTGTGTTTGTTTAATTTCATTATCATCTGGTATAATTCATAAATGTTAATTAATTGTTTATAATTCTCTAGTTGAGTAGAAAAAAACACCAAGTAAATATCCCTTAAGTACTTAGTAAACCAATATAATGTATGCTATACCTTGATCGCATGTTTCACCGTAATATCCCACAATACAACCAGTTGGACACACACCCGTCACTTTGTCACAAGTTGAATTCCAACGGCAATATCCACATTCGTTACCACACTTGTATCCGTATTTTCCAAATTCACACTCTGCAAATTGAGAAAAATGAGAAACCAACTTAAAGGATACTGTCAAGTAGTGTAATTACTTGAATATAACATGTTTACAAACGATGTTAGGCTTCAATAACGACAACGTTGAAAGCAGAAAAGTTTTAAGATAGGATGTAAAGCTACATCTTCATTAGTAAAGATTTCACATTTTCATTGAATGAAACACATCATGATTAAAAAAGTGATATGTGGCTTAAATAACGGACGTTTAGGATTTGCAATCGAAATAATAAATAATCTTTATTTGAAGTCATATGAAAATGGACACAAACAAGCTTCGCTAAACGTTTTTCGTTGACTAGCAAAAATATCTATCCAAATAATGCATAATGGTATAATGCATAAATGTTAATTAATTGTTTATAATTCTCTAGTTGAGTAGAAAAAAAAACACCAAGTAAATATCCCTTAAGTACTTAGTAAACCAATATAATGTATGCTATACCTTGATCGCATGTTTCACCGTTATATCCCACATTACAACCATTTGGACACACACCCGTCACTTTGTCACAAGTTGAATTCCAACGGCAATATCCACATTCGTTACCACACTTGTATCCGTATTTTCCAAATTCACACTCTGCAAATTGGGAAAAATGAGAAACCAACTTAAAGGATACTGTCAAGTAGTGTAATTACTTGAATATAACATGTTTACAAACGATTAGGATTTGCAATCGAAATAATAAATAATCTTAATTTGAAGTCATATGAAAATGGACACAAACAAGCTTCGCTAAACGTTTTTCGTTGACTAGCAAAAATATCTATTCAAATAATGAGTATATCACTTACGTCAAACTCGAAATAGCAAACGTAGATGTTAATTAATGATTAGAAATTAATATATTTAGGAATAAGCGAACAATGTGACTAGAGGATTGAAACGGGACCAGTTTCTACATCCAAATAATCGTTCGGAGGGACGGCCGAATATTCGGATGTAGGAACTGGTCCCGACATACACATAGAAAAACCAAAGTCTGTCCGCGAATATCATGATATCACCAGCCTGTTTTCATTAAAACAAAAAAAATCAATAATGACCTACTTGTAGTCGGTACTTATTACACAAACATATACCGCTCTGTTTACGGTTGACATACAGCACACTTTAATTTATACACGAAACCATACCTTGATCGCAAAGGTCGCCTTTCCATCCCACAGTACACCCGTTCGAGCATACACCGTTAGTATGGTAGCATAATCCTTCCATACAGTTGTCACTGCATACCTGTTTACAACTGTTTCCATAAAATCCTTGCTGACAAACTAAGAAATCGATGTAATAAATTCTTCACAATAGTTGTATTAATATGTATGCTATGTTTTAAGGTAAACACACTATCGCATAACAATGCGTACACTACTCTTTATCTCTTACATACTTCATATATTTTTAAAAACCACGTTGACAAGCTTGAACATATAATTGTTACATTTATTATCAGTGATGCATGTTGGTTGTACGGCTTGTTCGTAATGTACCTTAATGCCACCAAAATAAATCAGTCGTAAAACGAAGGTTAGAAAATGTCGTATGCAGTCATTCAAAAGAAGGCACTTTTAGACATATTCTGTAACTGTATATTGAGCTCATGATAAAAATTGAAGAAAGATACATGCTCATATTTGCCTTTTCTCAAATCAATGTAAATTTATCTACACCTTCCATACTTTTAGCAGTGAAATGTTATACAGGCATATTCGGTGTATCTTACAATCACTCTATATATACATTGGAAATAAAAAATAATTATTACTCTGATTGCAAAAGTCGCCTTTCCAACCACCAGCACATCCATATAAGCATACACCATTGATATGATCGCACAATCCATCCGCACAATTATCATTGCACGCCTGTGTACATTTGGTTCCGTAATACCCTTTTTGACAAGCTGAGAAAATAATTCAGTTCCACTTGTATCGTTGTATTGAATTAATATACACATAAGACATTTGAACATATGTGATAGTTTGAAATATCGTGTGGGCAGAAACTTATATACGTAAATCGATTGTTTGTTATTGTCATACTTATTTAAACAATTGTAATTCCATTCCATCAAAAATAGTGACAAATGTATCCACTATATCCGACTGTTAATATATAACTGAGCTGCTGTTCTCGTATTTAGATTTACACGGAATATATACGAAAATACATGCTTAATATACAGTACAACCTCTCCAGAGTGGCCCTCTGTGGAGCAACAACCTCTCTATAACAACACCTTCAAAATGTCCCCTAAACTATAATTACTATAAATATAACCTCTGTAGAGCAACAACCTCTAAACAACGGCCAATATTTGCAGCTCCCACATGGTGTTGCTCTACAGATGTTGTACTGTACATTTTGTACTACGTCTGCAGTAACAAAAATCTAGCAGAAGTGTAGTCATTTAAATTTGTATTCTGAAATTGGAACAAAGATTTCAAAATGGGTGTCGTTCTATACTTCTACTGGAGAGATCATTACCTGAATTGCAAGACGGTCCTTGCCAGCCTGGATTACAGAGTGATCCATCGCAGTTACCTGTTACGTGATCACATTGTGTTCCGTTGAAACAGTTGCATAAACTGGAGCAATTCACACCATATGAAGGGGATAAACATTCTGAATAAACAACAAAATATCCATCTCATTATATTAAACCCTTAATGTTGGCTTTCGGATGAAGACAGGAGAGAAGAAATGTTACGTTATGAATATTAAGGATATATATTTTCCTTCGATCTATCTTATAACTTACTACTCTCGCAAGACAGTCCCTTCCAACCTGGAGCACACATCACGGTGCGAATACCACGTGACTTTTTGCTAATGTTGGGTGCCATAACAATGGCGGATTCCGTCGCTTCAGGTAAGATTTTTCATCTTTGTAGTCTTATATGTACTTAACATTAAAAAAGCTCTTCGCTAGAGCCCGGCCATTTCAAAAACACACCCTCGGTTATAGATTTTTTAGCATAATATCCCTTAATTAATTCGTAAAGTGTCACCGCGCATTTTGTGTATAAACATTGTAAGTAGCTAATGTGGGGTGAGTTTTCTATATTTTAAGGAATTATCCGCTTTGGACGGGTTTACATGGTTTTTAATTTGGCGCACGATAATAAAACGATTTTCAAACACGTTACAAACAAATATAGGCGACTACTTGTCCATTTTGAGACGATATTGTCGGGGAGATGACCATGCTAATGATGGGTGACAAAAATATTATGCTAATGTTGGGTGAAAATGCTAAGGATGGGTGACATGAAAAAGTGTGAACTGCATTTTTGTCAACTGGCTTCAGAACTTTCATATTTTTCTTTGTATTTTATCGGTCGGTACTGAACCAGAAGCGGCTGTTGATGAATATTGACATGTAGCTATTACACATATGTCAGCGATTGTTTACAATGTTTTCTGATTTCAGGTGTAAAGTATGTCAAAAAGAGTAGGCGCTCGGCAAACTTGTCACTACACGCTGCAAGCCGCCACCGAAAGAGGCTTTCAGTACAAAAATATAAACTGATAATTTCACCACCTGACAATGCCATCTACACAGTCACACAACCCAATACAAAGTGCTTTGGCAGGCTGTTTTCAGCACATCAAAAAAAAGTACATACAATGCCTTAACTGCTATGTCCTTATATCGGTCTCCGAGCTCAAATCTCATATACATTTGTATTTCTACATTTATAATTGTTACATTAGTCTGTGTATACATTCGAAAAAAGGTCTGCTGTATCTTTTCAACCACAATACTTAGAAAATGGAATTGGGACTTGAACTCTGAGACTGTTCTCAACTTTTAAAACCTTTCCGTCACTTTAGAAGCGAGCTCTTAGCAAGTTGTACATATTTTCTTATCGCAAAGTTAGGAATATTTGATCATTATTAGTCTCGGCAAATACTAAGTAGACACGCTGACGTGAACAGGTACACACATATAGTGTTGGTTTAAGTTCTGTAATATAACAAATTATGGCTGTAAATATTTCAGAAATGTTCATGTGTCATCAATGTGGCAAAGAATACAGACATCGGAGAAGCCTCCAAAGGCATACAACTCAGCAACATGACAACAAGGGACATCGTTGCTGCGGAAAGGTGATGCAGGTAAGCTATAAATCCTATGATGATGCATTTTAAAAGTTATTATCTTACATTTTACATAACATAACAGCTGTTGCACTTCTTACGGCAAATAAAACAATAACGCAGACCCCCCCCCCGGATCGAAGGATCGAAGACGATTTTGTAGGCCTGTCTGTCTGTCAGTCTGTATGTTGAGCAGTGTGTCCGTGTCCATTTGTGTGTCTGTTCAAAAAGTATTTGCGATGGCGATATATTCTACAAAAGCCTATAACTTTAATTGGTAGATACCTTGAGTCAAGACAAGTCAAGCTTGCCCAGGTAACCTTGTCTTTCACATTGACTTATTGACCTTCACACGTATACATGTTACCGTGTTTTTCAAAAACATCTTGTTAAACAAATTTTGCCAAGGATCAGTAATATTCATGGACCGGGCAATGGAAGGCGTCCTGATTAGAAGAAAAAACACGTTTACTCGTATCTAGTGTAATACTAATTATCTAAAGTGATTTAAAATGTTGCTTATCCCATATTCATTTTTAAATACAAGCTTTTTTGTTTTCATAACAGGATGCTGACCACCTTCGCAGACACCGAGCGACGCATCATGATGGGCCAAAACCACACGTTTGCCCAACTTGTGGGAAGTGTTTTGCAACAAATTATGATTTAACCCGTCATAGGCTTCGGGAACAGGACAAATCTATTACATGTAATATTTGTAATGCAAAATTCGCAGACAACAGTGCCTTGAAGGAGCACCAAGGAACTCATTCAAGTGAAAGGCAGTACATGTGCCAATGTGGAAAAGGCTACAAACATCTTTCAAGTCTGTCTAGGCATAGAAGTACTCACCATAAATAATGTGATCCTGCTGTAATAAAAATCATGTACTGTCCTTGAAATTCGTTTACAAGAATCCTTACTAGAATATCAGACTTTCAAACATGTTTATCGTTTACGATTGATATAATTGGCCATCAAATTCCCACTGAAAGAGAAACAGGTTGTTTCCATCGTTGGATTCCCAGGGTCAGCCTTGGTGGAAAGTAGCCCGTGAACAACAACAACAAAATGGGAACCTGCCTATTATGTCCAAGGCACTTTTCTTTAGACAAACGCCGAGGAGTTCGAATTAGGACTGGTTTATTTGTGGAATTTATATATCGAGTGGTAGAAAATACATGTAGTCTGAATAGGTTGCTTACCTAAAAACGTGTGTTCTTGTGTCATATGACAAAAAATATTGTTCCTTACGGAATATAAGTGTTTCTAGGTATATACATATTGCACTCAGGGCATTGCTCCATTTCCAATTACATTGTACATTTATTCGCAATGGTAAGATCTATCTGGTGATAATTATGTCATTTATACATCAGTTCTACATCAGTTCCCTACGGATTTCATCACATACAGTATATGTTTAAACTGTATTACTTGATAACTCATGAAGTATGTTAGTTAGCTTGGGTGTAGTTGAACAATATGTTGTTTATGCACGTCCTTTTTTGTCGGCCGTCCACAAAGATGGTAAAAATATAAGGTTTTTGCACACAATATGCGATTTCTGAAAAAAAAATCTTGCCAGAATCATGAAACGATTATGTACAGTAATTATGTTTACCGTTTAGTCAGACAGATGACTGATGTATTAATTGTAATACGTCATTACTTTGTTATAGTTTACTGTTTATGATTATGTTAACTGTTATCAATAGTTTGATGTTAGCAAGTATGTTAAATATGATTACATTCTGTTAATTCGTTTGTTTAAAATGCTTAGTAATAGGTATACGAGTACATGTATATCTCAGGACGAGTGATTTCTATAAAACTTCAATGAATGTCCATCTCTACATCTGTTCATGTTCTTGTCACAATTCGTTGCTAATACCATGAAGAAATATCTATTTAAACAATGTATGCGTATATGTACGAGGGGATCAAAATGTAACCGTCAACTTCTATGCTCTTTAACAGGAATGAATGAAGAAATTTTGGTGGAATATTTAAAAGTACATTGTATATACATTTTCGGAAACAATGAAATATATTCTCATTCTAAAAAATATAGAGAATTTAGAAATCTAGTTAAGTGCTCGCGTTTTAACTGATGTTATCCGAAATGGTGAACAATGTTAAATGTTAAGTGCTAAATGCCTATTTCATTTCAAATAATGTATTTCATATTAGTCCATTTGTTTAACCTAGGTTTCAATGTAATGCCAGCCATTTTTATTCAAATATTAGACGACTACAGTTACTTTATGATCCTCTCACATATTCAAATAATATTAAGTCCTGCACTAAAAATGTTTAAAAGTGCATGCCGATGTCCGCATCTGTGATAAGCTATAGGGGTTGAAGTGTAACGAAACTTGAAGTGTACATTTAAGCACTGTATCACTGTGTTAATTCATCTGTGATTCTGAACGTGATTTTATGATTAAATTTTTTTTCACGTAATATTTATTTGTTTTCAAAAATGCCCGGTGGATACAACTGTTTTGTTACATAAACCCCCAATACAATGATACACATAGCATGTATTTTAAATATGGGGTCCTAATAAACACATGTCTTACATGCAAATACAGTGAAAAATACGACAAAGACATGCTTACTTAGATACAGTTTTTCATACAACAAAGACACTGCTTTTGTATTAATGTTAACATATCAATATGCAATTTTATGTATTTGCAAGAGAATATATACAATGTGTATCCCTGCTAGCAGACATGGACACTGTTGCACAGAATTTTCAACTAAACCGAGTGTCAAGGTAATGTTGCGAACTAGTTCTATTAATAACTTTTAACTATCCGACGTCTATCCCCATTCTAGTGGTGGGCAATATTTTGCTGTCATTCCGGCGCGCCTTCTCCCAACGCACTCCAAGAGAGCCCCGCAGTATTGCATTTCTGTTCTTCGAAACCTTCTCCTCTTTACAGCGACCCTTCAGTCTAGCTCTTTCCTTACAATCAAAAAAGTTGTCTCTGAAAAAAGCATTGATACAAGTATACCCCAAGATTAATCGGGTTAATTTGGAACGTATTTCTATGACGCAGGAATAGATACGTGATTCTTTGGCGTGTGTATTGTATGCATTGCAAATTATTAATATGTAAAACAAACACAATAGCTTTGAGGGTGCCGTGGGGTTGTCCATTTAATAATTTGTCAATTTTTATCTATGGCGAATATATTGTGAAGCATAACGACACTATTTAATGACTAGAAGTGTAGTCATTTTAATTTTTCACATTCATATCGCTGGTCTTATTAGTTGTAACAAAGTTAATGCGGTTTTGGTGAAACCGATCGAAGAAATCGTTAAACGCTGTTCAAGACGATGATTAGAAGAGTTTAATGAACGTTAATAATATGTCAATGTTTACAACTCAAAGCTTACCGAAATTGCAAAGAATCCTCATTGACATCTGCTTCAGATGCTGCGTAGTCGTCTGCTTGCATGATTGGATACACAGCCTTCATAGTAGTGTGGTAGGAAAAACTCCTGCGGGTAAATTATTTGAATAAATAATTGAATTTCCAAAAGGAAATTGGGTTGCATAACTAACGACGCGTAGTTGTTAGTGTATACATTTGTCATTTTAAGGTACTGAGTAAAGTTCTAATATTTAAAACCGAACGACTTTACAGTGATAAGTTACTGTATTTTCATTTATTTTCGTTGTGCTCAATTTTCGTGGTTTTTATTAAAATTGATATTCCGTGGGACATAAATCTGTGGATTTTGATTTTTGAAAAAAGCCTTTTCTCTGGATTTAAATTCGTGGGGATTTGAGTTAAATCCCCAACGAAAATTAATGATTCTATAGTATTTCATAGATCAATCTAGATGTGCATTTTACAGTACAACACTACGAATAACTTTGCTCTGTTATTTAGTTATTGTTCACACTCATCTGTGTAATACTATGGCATAAATGCATAATGTATTATCTTATTATATAGCCATCGCGTGCGCATAGCAAAAATAAAACATCTTTTATGTACCCTTTATGCCACCGTAGTATTTAAGTGTTTCAGTGGAAATGTTGATTAATGTTACCGTGTCTGGCCATGCTTTTCACAACAAGCGGAAGTATTTTCTAAATTACCTTTGACTGTCAAGCCGGACGTGGAGCTTTTCTACAGCGGTTCCGATGAAAGACTCAAATTCGAATGCTGTAACAGTTCCCTGTCCGCGTCTATCGTACATCGTTTATTCTGAGAAGAATGTTTCTCCTACAAGGCTGGAAAACGCTCGTGGATTGTATGTCTTCATTTTAGAAAGATTGTACAAATGGAGTTTGGCATCTATATTAGCCAATATAGCCTCCCACAACTGTGTAGGCCAACCACGCACATACATTGCTGGAGGAGGGAAAGCCCCAAAGTTCACATGTCCGAGAAGCCGTTTTCTGAGAGGGATTCTCATTTTTACTCGGTCTTTGGCAGCTATTCCGGGCTCATCGTCTGCTCTCCACCATTCACGGATATCTTTGCATAGCGCTGCCTCCTCGATGTCACCATTTTTTATCATTTCAGATTCCACAGATTCACTGAAGTGACATGCAGCAGTAGGAACTGACATGGGATCTAGTATACACTCCGTCATCGCAACGGACAAATTTGTTTTTCCAGATTTAGCCACAGTGTTCCAAGCACGGTTCCCATAACCATCCAAGCCACCTTTGCAACATTTCCTTCGTGTGCGTGTCAATAAATGGCTTGAATCTATACAACTAACTTCAAACTGCTTCCTGGATTGACTGTATGCTGGGACATAAAATAAGTCACCAGGTGACTGTATTGGAGCTTGCATAATTGTTGAATTGCACTGATCGGTCTTGTGCATATATTCTCTCTTCTGCCATTGTGATAAACGGTCTGGCCAAATAAACTCCGCATATATGATATTCAAATCAATTTTCCGAAGCTTTGTTACTTCGGTGTATGCCATCTCTCTTAAACTCTTTACTTCTGCATGATTCTGTTTAGGCTTCCTACGATGGTATATGGTCTCAGAATGTTCACTTACATTTGAAAGGCCTAGTAAATAACCGAGTTTGGCAACTTTGATTGCCTTATTGTCACTTTCTTTGAGATGTATTCGACCTTTTTTCTTAAAATATCTTACTATCACCTTCAGATCAGTGTTCAGCAATGACTTTAGTTCATGGATACTTTTTAGCGCCCCTATTACATCCTTAGCAGTTTTGTTTGTCCATTTTTCTTTTTTATTGCTAATTTGGTCAGTTCTAAGCAGATTTAATATAATTTGCGCAGTGTCTATATCAATTTTCTCTGTTTCATCATTAACTCTAATATCAGTAATCCGGTTTTGATGTTCAGGTTCCAGGATGTCATTATTAGAACTTACGTCTGGCTCTTCATGTTCTTCCTCGTTATCTGCGTTATCATTATTCATTCCACTGCGACACTGTGTAGTCCGCTGTCCATCAACAAATGTATGCGCGTTTTCCTCGGTGTCTACACTTACATTTGTGTGATTGGTGTTAACATGGTTAATGTCATCTCTTCCCCTTTCTTTATCACATTCTGCAGCGTCGATCTTCTTTCTCAGACGTTCTCTATCATGTCGTCTCTGTTTTCGTACACTCTGTGATATTCTAGGTACAGGGTTCCTTGATTTACTATAAACGTTGAAACGAACTATCTCAGCTTCTGCTTTTTCTTCAGTCTGCCACACTGCGTCGGTATTGATGTTCTTCATTTCTGCAAGAATAACTTGTTTTTTCATGGCTTCAACTTCTCGCCACACATCCTTTTGTAGTTGCAGTTTTGTAAGAGGTCGGTTGTCTACATCCCTTATCGCCAGTGTGTGCCATTGTCCGTCGAAAGATATTGCAGGTATATGTATACCCTGGTTAGTACATTCATCTAATACGTGTTCAACAATATTGCGCAGTGTATAGCTGTCCAATGAATAACCCTTTGTAAACCAGCAAACTGGTGCTGCGATCGATCTTGTGCCTAATCTATCCAATACACTACAAATAAATACAACTGCTTCCGTTGCCTTCTCTCTCAGCAGTTCATGTTTGTTTTCCAGAACTGCAACGATTTGTGACAGTAAGTGTTCTGCTCGATGTTTTCCGAACTTGGCGTTTTCGTACTCATTACTGGCACTACTATCATGTCTCACGGATGGAAAAATGCCGACGAAGTCTACTGTTTCTGTATCCTGGCAAGCAGCTTTTATATCGGCCTGTAACTTTCTCACTTCCGGTTGAACGCGTTTAACGCGCTTTGGACTCTTATGTTGGTATATTTCTTTTGCCATGTTATACGCACTTAAAAACAAGTTCTTATTTTCTTTAACTATGAACACGCTACTGAGGTCTGGCCTCCAGCACAAATACATAAGTGAACTCACTCCTAGAGCATTAATTTCAGCCTGACATTGCAACATATATCTTACAGGAAAGGACTTTTGAAGGTCCATTACTGGACATTTCAGCTCAATCGCCATTTCAGTGGATTGTAACTCATGGTCAGATCTAATGCTGCCGTCAGGTGATACAATAATAAATGGTTCATTCTTGTCATTTACTTCCATTTCCACAAACCCCTCCTCAAAAACCTTTTTATCGGGAAGCATGATGGGCATTACTTTTCCAACAAGCGTTGCCATCGCATTCGGCTCATTCTCTTCACCGTATTTCATGAAACCCGCAACCTTTTCTGAAGGTAAGGATTGACTTACACCACATACTACTCTATCAAAGTGCTGTTGTTGCTTTTTTAGCCCGTCAAGACCCAACGCTCCGTAGATTGAACTTCCGGTCACTTTGGCAATATTCCGCCTTTCATGCCAAGCTGTAGATCGTTGCTTCATTTCTCGTGTATTCGCACCTTGAATGGATTCTGTAAGTTCATCGTAGTTCTCATACTGGGCGAGATTAGCAGTCTTACCCTTCAAAAGATGTTTAGCCGAACCATTTAAACTTGCAAGGCAAGTGCCAGTTTCGTCAAGCACTGAGACAGCATTTTTCAGGTAATCATCTATGTCATAAATATATGCTATCATACTACTAATGGCCATTACGTATCTACTATTTTTCCAATCAGGCTCACCACAACGTTCTATCAATTTTTGCTTAGCATACTCTTTCTTCTTTCGGATATCATGCACTTCAAAAATATCTAAAGATATCAACTTTATAGCCTTTTTTAGTCGTTCAGAAAGAACAGCGACATTCTCTGCACTAAGCTCTGTTATATAATCACATTCGCTTTCCCTTACTTTCAACTGAAGATTTTTGTACGGATGTGTTTTTTCGGCTAGCATCTGTCTTTTTTGGGCTAAGCTGGTGCCTTTCTCAAAACCAAATAAATCCGTATCACCGCATGTTGGAGTTAGACCCTGTTTCAATTTCTTTCCGTCGAATGTCAAGCAGCAAGAATGTCCACACATGTTTTCTGATAGTGTCTTAATCATGCCTGATAAGATTCCGGGCGAGAACGCCTTTTCAGTTACACTGTCAGCAAGACAGTATGGATCAAATTCTCTGAGTACTTGTTGGCAAGGTACAGCAAAATTTATTTCTGAATTTGTAGGAGTAAGGCTTCCTTTTACTCCTTTTCCCATCACTATTTGTCCGTGATTTTTAGGTCCACCCATGAAGTGTAGGAAACGTCCGCCGAACAATCTGTATCCTAATTTCCAGAACACCTTACTTTCACGACAGTAACGCATAGAACATGTACTCTTACAAGCGTACCATTTCACAACATCAGAAAACAAGTTCAGTGCTGTATTATCGAGAGGAAATTTGTCCGCGCTTACTAACTTCAAGAAATCTATGACCACATAATCAAGTCCCTTGTCTTTAAGTTTCCCAAGGACATTCTTCCAAAGATAATTGATATCATCTTCACCTTCAATGTCAGAATTGTCGTCATTAGCAGGTATTTTCCATGGTTCACTTATGTAATCAGTCTCATCTTGATGGTATTCAATAATATCTTTTTCTTTCATCCTTTGTCGATTTTCTCTTTCTTGCAAATCAGCATGTCTAATAGATTGTTCATATTCTTTTGTTTCTGTAAACTCTGTGAGGAGAGACTTTCGCAATCTCTTTCTATTTGACGGCTTGGTTGGTGTGCTTTTAAAAGGACTCGTTAACCTTGGACTATTAAGAAAAATGAATGGCGATTTTGAGCCAGGTCTTTTTCGATGCACTGGTGATGGTGTGCCAAAACACTTTGTTTGTGGTTTACTTACAATGTAAATGGAATTATCATTAGTTGGAAATATCTCTTTATATTTTAGTTTTGACAGCCTCTTTCGGCGTCGGCTCGCTGCGTTAAGCGACAAATTTCCCGAGCGCTTACTCTTCTTGAAAAACTTTACACCTGAAATCAGAAAACACACTGTTTGATTTGATATTACAAATTAAAGGTCATCATGTTATACGAGTTGTGTTGATATCGTGATTTTAAGAAAACAATAGTGTTTAAAACTTTATTAGCGCCACTCCGAAATCTTCTTTCTTCTAATGTTACGAATCATTGCAGTTGTCCGGTTATTAGCTTAGAACCAAATAATAGCTAGTACTTTGCTATTTGTATTATAGCTTGTTTTTTTTTCTGGATCAATGCATTTTTCTGATTCGAGCCTTAATGTGATACATAAATTGATCCAGAATACCTTGACGGACAATCGACTTGGTTGCTCAAATTGTTTTATTGCAGTGCAATACATGGTACATGGACATAATTAATACATTGTAGATTTCGAAATGAATTGTAAATGACGAATTAAACATTGTCAAAAATATATGCGTTTTTCTTTTCATAATAATGATAATATCTTTATTTATAGAAGCTGTACACATTAAGTAAAATATACAAAACATTTGACTTATTTTCAATGTGACCTTCTGGAAACATGCAAAATAACATTTAACTAACTTGATACATAATGGTTGAGCGCCGACCGATAAATGCGAAGTTACGCGACTCAAACTTTTTCATGTCACCCATCCTTAGCATTTTCACCCAACATTAGCATAATATTTTTGTCACCCATCATTAGCATGGTCATCTCCCCGACAATATCGTCTCAAAATGGACAAGTAGTCGCCTATATTTGTTTGTAACGTGTTTGAAAATCGTTTTATTATCGTGCGCCAAATTAAAAACCATGTAAACCCGTCCAAAGCGGATAATTCCTTAAAATATAGAAAACTCACCCCACATTAGCTACTTACAATGTTTATACACAAAATGCGCGGTGACACTTTACGAATTAATTAAGGGATATTATGCTAAAAAATCTATAACCGAGGGTGTGTTTTTGAAATGGCCGGGCTCTAGCGAAGAGCTTTTTTAATGTTAAGTACATATAAGACTACAAAGATGAAAAATCTTACCTGAAGCGACGGAATCCGCCATTGTTATGGCACCCAACATTAGCAAAAAGTCACGTGGTATTCGCACCGTGACACATGCCACATTGCATCCAATCATCAGATTCTGCTCGAGTACAAACTTGTTCATCTGCACAATGGCACGTGTTGGAACATTTATCTCCAAATTTGTTTATTGGACATTCTGTAACAGATTAAGAATATGTAAAGCTAGTCTTCAGAGCAAAAAGGACATGCTTCAAATGTTATTAAAATCCGTCACACATGGAAGTACTAGTATGACGTAAACATAAACTCTGATAATGCCAAATTCATGTGAGTCATACTGTGTTTTGTCCCATGCTTTGTATATTTACATGAGATGTGCGGATTTTGGGGACGAGGATATATTTTATGTTCTGCTTTTCTCCATTTTGCAATTTCAAGCTCCAAGTGTAATTTATCAAAACAACAAAACACATGGTTGCACTGACATATCCAGCATATAAATACTGCTAAACAAGAAAATATCAAGTTAAGAAAATGTAGTTATTTTCTGTATACTTGTTACGGACGCCAAGCATTTTGAACATTCAGATGATATGAAATAACTTTTTTTTTGTATATTGCCGATGAGCTGTACAACCACTTAATGATCTATTAATGCCTGAGTAAAGTTGGTGTTCGAACATTGTTCAACTGGAATAAATACCTGAACGATGGAGCTTCACTTCACATAAAGTCAAATGGTGGTAATCTTTCTTCCTGATAATTAGATTCTGAAACAATCTAGGTGGTGATAAAGCTATAGTGTGTTTCTTTGTCACGTTCTGCAGATCTGCAACTTTATGTCCGAGGTTATTCTTTCCATCAAACGTAGCATTAGCGATGTGTATTGATAAATTACTGTAGTGTTCTTTATTACCTGTATTAAAACCATTAATGTATAAAAATGCACCATGAATCATTTCACGTAAGGAATATAAACAAACATAAATAAGCAAATAGAAGCGTTATGTTAGTTAAGTCCCTAAAAAGAAAATTACACAGCCTATTTTAGCTGCACTTAGTATTTATGCGCTAATTAAAATTTCAAAGTTACGCGAATTTTGAAACATAGTTGTAGTGTATGAGGTATTATCGAGGCATCTTACTGTCTTTCATAAAAAAATCACTTACTTCCGTCCATCCTACCGAAGATCTCAATCCTGTCAATCAGATATTGGTGATGTAAATTAATCTGCCACCAAGGTGATCGTTCCTCTAAACTTGCACTGCAGCACTGACATTTATTTGGATTGCCGAACATTCTACCATCTATTGCTTTAAAACTATCCCATTTAAAGCCATTGTAATTAACAGTGCTTGACATACTTGTTGTGGCATTTATTTGTTCGATCAGATTACCGCCTGAAAGTATTGTATTATGCATGAAACTTGTCAGTGAATGATGGATATACCAGTTTACTGGATTGACTCGTATTCGTATTAAATGCACCGTTTATCCCTTCCGATTAAACGGAAAATTAATATTGCTTATATTAACCATTAGTAACTTTTAAATTAGGAATATACATTAAGATCTAACTGATTTTGTCTGTGTTTTTTTAGATGACTGTGGAATTTACGAATGACATTACACATAAAAAAGCATTTGACCAAATTTGACATTTTCTTTACCGAATTAGTGTGGTTTTCAGAATGCTTTTATGCAATTTCCGTTTACGAGTACATTCAAACCTAATACAAAAAAATAATGCTGTATATAATTCTACAAACCTGGTGAAAGTGTCATTTCTGACTGATTCAAGCTCAACCAACAAACAATAAAATACAAAAACGAGTAATGCCTTGTTTCCATTTTGTTCTGAAACAGATAAGTTTTGACAACAAGTAATTGTTTAACTGAAGATTATGCTACGAAACTAGTTAAACTCCCTGTAGTTTTGCTGCCAGGCATTCCAAAGCGTGCATTCCGTGAGTCAGTGGTGACTTTCATTTATTGTTTATTATTTTGTTGAGTAGATTAGTGTCGTTTTAGCGATGGCTTTTTTACACATTATATATCTAGGCTAATCGTTCTACAAGTTTGATTGTGCTTAAATAGTTTGTTAGAGATACAGTCATGATTTACAGTCGGTCGGTCCGTCCGTCCGTCCGCATAAAATATCAAAAGTTTGTGGAGCGTACGACTTCACATTTTTACGCAATTGCAATAACACTTGAAATGTGTCATCATCATTAAGTGCAGATGTGCAAGACACAATTTTCATTCCCAGCGATTCACTCAGTCCAGAGTTATGTGCCCTAGAACATAGCCATATAGTGTACAATGATAGTCTTAGTTTGTGGCGCGAACTACTTCCACATTTTTCAAGGGATTGAGTTTAAACTTGAAATACATTATCAATATTAAATACAGATCTGCAAGACACAATTTTCATGCTCAGTGATCCACTCATTGCAGAGTTATGTCCCCTTCAACTTAGCTGTGTAGTGTACTTTCTTAATTATTGTCAAAGCGATGACGGGATGATTAGTCACCTCCGTGATAGCTCTCGTTTGTTTTGTATGGTATTTTTTGTTGTTTTTGTTTTGTTGTTACACTTTATATTATTTCCATTTTTTACATATATCATATCCGTCTGCATAAATGAATTGCTTAAATATGCGTTCGGTTAAGACACTAACACAACAACTTATTTTACAAAACGCCAGAGTCATTGAATTATATTACTTAAGATTTTTTAGCATGGACTGACTCTATCATTTATAATATTGGTTATGAGTTGTGTTGACCTACAAAACACAACAAAACAAAAAAAGCCAAATTCAAACGGAAAAGCCGAACAGACCCGAAATCAAGCAATACATCCTGGGGAAACAATAAGGGGTAGCATATGTCTTTAAACTTTATAGATCTACGTACGTTGTTTTCACAGTTTTTATCAGTTATGGTGTGTGACAATTTATTGGAAACAACAGGGTTCCACCAATCAAATTAAATGCCATATATAAACTAACACGTTCACATCTTATTGATTTAATCTGCAATTAATAAGTGTTGTTAATGCCTGTTGAGAACTTCGATTTTGTAAGTAGTTTAAACGTAATTATTAACTGTATTAAAATGGCTTATGCCAAAGACGATTGCACAGACTTTTGTGATTTGGATTTGGAATAATTACCGGGTGATTATACATTATACGTAGTGAAATTGTCTGTCATGAAGAATCTAGAAATGTCCGTAAAAGTGACCATTTGAAGACTATGGCTAGTCAAAGGGTTAAAAGTCGGACAATATTTAACAATGTAACAAACGTCAAAATATGTATGTTACATTGTTGTATATTTTTTGGTTTGCGTGGTCATATACGAACCATAATTGTATGGAACGTCCAGCGTTAGGGTTAAGTGCTTAGAGTATATGTGTATAACGTGTAATGGACTAATTGTATGCTAGAATTTTAATGAACAGATCCTACCAGATAATCAGGTAAATTAAAAGAACATAGCCTAGTCTGAATAAATTGTCATTCAATATGATAAATCTACTCATCCTTATCTTGTTGGGAAAACTTTATTGTTTTCCTCTCCGACCAGGCCGCCATTATTGAATGGTAAAAATGGATCCTTGTTGACAGCGAATTAAGGTACTAAGACAAAATTATTCATTGTGATACCGCAAATACTGAAATGTTTAGTCTCAAAGAACATTCTGATCTGGAGTATATTTCTACATTGGTTGGGAAAACTAGACATTTTCTATTTCGCAACTAATTCGGTCAAGTTATCGTATCAATTTAATTTTCGAACACGAATACATAAAAAAGAAAATTACAGTATCATTTGTTTAAATCGATTGAAGAGAATATGTGACATACCTTTCGGCTATTAGATAATGCCATCTTCAGAAAAGGCGCTCTCGCGTTATTTGGTCTAGGCACTGTTCAGCGAGATTCCACGCGTTGGACATACCTGTAATATAGCATTCCTTGTTTAACACACAGATACATCCATATTTAGAATTACAGTTTTAAGATAATATTGATTGCATCATACATTTTATTGTGTACCTAATTTAAATAACGTTGCTTTTAAATCACAGCGCGTATTTGACAAAATTTTCATTCTATTATGTTTGTAGATAAACTCACTGTTTTACCCAGGCGAATTGATACAATTCACCGCATGTATGTCTACGTGTATGTATATTTCTTATTGTTCTACTGTTCAAATAAATTGTGATGTAATTATACACAAGTTCTTGTACATTTGTTACGTCTACATATATGTATGTATCATTCATTGTATGCATTTAACGTATTATTGTATGTGTCAGTGTATGTTGTGTATGTGTCATTGTATATAATGTTTTAAAGGTTTTGTTTATTATAGTGTCACCCCTATTGAAAGGGCAGGCCAAGTTGGCTTATGAGACACCTATCTTGAATTCGCACAGTACCTCCCGAATCCCTTCTGCTTTTGTCGGATGCCTGGCTGAGATGGGCCTACGGTATGTATATATCATTGTATATAATATTGTATATGTCATTGTATACATGTATGTGTCATTGTATATAATGTCGTATTGTCATTGTATATAATGTTGTATGTGTCATTGTATAATATTGTATGTGTGACAAATTGAATTGATTTTTCATATTTACTATTTACTTAGGATAGAGGACAATTTTAATTGAACTATTTATATCATAAAACGATGCTTAAAATGTTAAATTGCTGCTTTCCGTGCGCATTGTTTGTATTAAGTAATGACACGCCTCTACTTAATGTGTACATGAAACATATTGTTCTTCTTTCGTAACGGAAATAAACACAATAGCAATTATTATAATATGAAAGTTCTACGCGGAAAATTATATTTTCGAGATCATAATCTTTCGAACAAAATGTACACGGCTGTATAGTGTGATAGTTTTGTCACCAGTTGAGCTTGATAGAACGACTATTATTAGAATTAGTCTGCAATTTTAGGACAATGCATTAAAGACAAACTTCGTTCAACCGTTCTAATCTTGTGCAGTTATTGGCCGAATAATGATTTGTATGTGATAAAAATCACAGAACAGTGCTGAACAAGTTTGATAAATGATGGTTCGTAAATAAGTTCATTATCTAAAGAAACCCAGTTTTTACCTAAAGGAATAATTTCCTCCTGAAGTCGCTGAAAAGAGACGAAAACTGGTTCCACAATCACGGGTTGTATGTGGGAAAGGAAAACGAGCTTGGTTCGCATATGACACGCTATATGTTGATGGGAATTGTAATTTACATTAAAGAATCTAGCGTAAATAGTGTCTCTATTGTTAAAAAGATTCACAACGCTATTGAGTGGCATAAGATTGACAAGTCTGTATTTCAGTTCAATGCTAATATTTACTAGTGTGATATATACCTATAGGCAGATGGGTCGCCCAATGCTAACTTGGTAAATGATAATCCGTTTGACATATTGCTTACTGATATTTCTTACTTCGAAAATTAAGGAAAGATAATTATTGCAGGAGATCCGGGTTCGATTTCCGATTGCGGCATTTTCCATGAAAATTAGACAAAACATGGCGATTTTCCTCCGCATGTGTGATATAGCGGTTCCTTGTGGAAAGAAAAGTTAGTACTGATTCGTATACCGTCCCCAGGAAAGCTTGTGAGGTTATTCAGCAGTCGTATGTAAGTAAAGAAATGTTGAAAAAAAGCCTTTAATCCAAATAAAGAAAATATCTATTTCTGTAATAATTTCGGCACATATAGAAAGACTAAATTAGACCCGATATATGTGTCAATTTAACATTATCGAAACAAGTAATCTTTTTTAGCCATTGTGTTCGATCCCAAGTAAATTGCCAACACTTTGGTCTACATGTATCTTATTCATTCCCCACTTGATAAGATAGTAGTTATGAAGAAATTTAGTAAAATATTGTAGTTATTTCCCTTGAAAATAGTTTTAATTTTGAATACGTTTAAGACGACAGGACATGATATGAAACCGCCAAATATAGAACCCACCAATTCATGAACATCTTAAAAACGCTAGATTTTGCACCTGCAGAATTAAAGACGTATACGGTACATGTGGAGAATATGATCATAAGAATACATAGCCAATTTGACATAAATACGTGTACAATGGTCCTGCAAAATGTTCTGTCACTAGTGGGCTGTCATAGACTGATCCTTGGAAATTCTTAAAACGATTCACTTGAATGGTGTGTATAATAGCTAACAATATCCGTTCATTTCGTGCAAACTACTTTTTGTTGTTCGGTACGAACACAAAGTTAAGACGGACCATTTCTCAACAGTCGGTCGGTTTAATTCTTCCTACATACCGAACAGCTTCCATTAACCTTCCGCCTACGAACATAGTTCCAATTATTCAATTCAATGGCATGAATACAAATTCAAATTTCACGTGCATTCAAGTCAAAATCAGTAGGCTATGCAAAATCGTAAACGAACAAAACAAAAACAGTCGTAAACAATAATCTGAACAATCCTCTACCTAGGATTACATCACTATTTACTATCCGTAAACACATTTCAAGGAAGGATGACGCCATAAATTTACGTGCTGTATATATGCTGATTTAAACTGGTTCCTAACTTTTATTGTAAACATATAGAAGTCATCATTGAATTCATGGACAATTCGATGATAACTGTGAGTCAACCAGATATTTAAAAAAGTGGTTCATCGGGAAATTTCAAACGATTAATTTAATGCTTATAACTAGTAACTTTTTCTTCGAGCATGTCTTCATGCATGAGATATTACATTCTGCATAAGTTGAGTATAAAACGTGGCAGGTAATGCAGACTATATTATAATTATGCTAATTGCTGAACTACTTTTGGGGATCAGATGTGGAAACATAACTTAAAGTACTGAAAGCACATGGAACGGGAACAACTTTAACAATTGCATGGCGGGTGTAGAAAAGCGTAGCACTTTGGTCTGCATCAAAATTCATGCGCAAACTATCGTTCGGTTTCAAAATCTCAGCCCAATACCTAACCCTGCAAAGAAATTCAACCTTTGACCGCTTTGTAGTTCCGAACAACAGCAGAACTTTCGGAGCTTTGATTAAATGTCTGCTTTTCGTAACTATATTAAATGATTGCCGCACTATGCCTGATGTAGATTCAAAGCATATATTGGATGAATTGTGTAGTATAGATGGACATCAGGCCATTTCAATACATAGAGTCGTTAGGTGAATATTGCTAAGGCAAACATCCTTGTTGCTAAAAGTATTGTCGAGCAGGAGGTACGATGGTTGTTTAAAGAAATAGCCAGTTGTACTGTCATACCAGAAGGCAGCGAGCGAACAATTCTGAAAAGAAGAGCCTTAACATGAAAAAGGTTTGCGCTAGTAAGGTACCTCATTTGCTCTCTGAGGAGCATAAGGCCCAACACATTAAATATGATTAAACGACTAGTTTGAGCCTCAGAGAAGGGCTTGTAATAAGCAATGAAAGCGAAATATAGAAAATGCCCCTGTAATGCCAAGAGAATCACAAGTTCGAAATAGATGTTGCACGCAATTGTCTTCAATTCAAGTGGGCCAGTTGTTCAGGTTATGTGTCCATTCTCGTCAAACAGTCACGGGATAATTCTACAAAACTCTATACTGAAGAATGTAAAAGAATTTTACAAAAAGAATCGGGAGGGTAATTGGTTCATCATGTACACGACAATGCCTCCTCTCATTAGTTTGACATGTCTTTTTCTGGCTCTGAAAAGGGTGTTTGTTGCAAACAATCCTGACATGAGTCTCTTGTAGCTTCTTTTATTTAAGACTTGACAAAATGCTTTCTGGAAAGAAGGAAATGTCCAGAAATTGGCGGCACAATTTACATTTTTCCTCAATAATTATATATACTGAAAAAAGATTTTTTATCTACTTTTAGAGATTGGCTAAAAAGTTTACAAATATGTGTTGTGGTAAAGGCGGAATAGTTCGAAGGTTTGTAACAAAATAGTTTTTATACAACGTAGCGTTGAAGAAACCGAACCCGATGACAGAACTTTTTGCAAGACCCTCGTATACTCAGACTACAATGTAGTCTAAATGCTGACGACTTACTTGCTTCAAATATACGCCAAAAACTGCCTGAAATAAAGCCGACGTTAGGAATGGTTAGATTAATTAATTAATCAGTATTAAGTTTACTAAGTACCAATTAGTGAGCTGTATATTTGTATAACTTTGATTATAATGTTGATATCAATCTCCTTCCTTGAGACAATTGTATTAGTCCCTTCAGGAAAATAAACTCATATATAACTACATGTACGAGCATTTCATCTATTAAACCAGTGACATCATTCCAACGAACAATCGCCGAACTTGAAAGTTATACATGTTGTACAACAATAGCCTTGATAAAGTAAATATTGTACCCTCTACAAACATGAAACGCCTGGAAATAAGTTGAAATCTCTCCGTAAATAATGCAGATAATTATATGACCGCGGTAAACAAAAGAAAACACAAGGTGTTGAATTTGTAGAAAACATAAAGCATCGAATGTTTTCTGTCCAATTGATAAAAAACTGGGTATGGCCAAATTCCCAGGCAATGTTACAATCGGAAATACCTGATTTACGCCGCAATGCCGGTGATGTTTGTGGCACGTGCTTATAAACAACAAATCCGTTTATTTGAGGCTGTTGCTGAGAAGTATTATCGACTGGTCTAGTGATATTTGTGGTTCTACTTTGCATGTAAACTGGTAAAATGGCCCTACAGAAAGCGAACAAATAGATTCAATAGAAATGTAGTTTGGTTAATACATCGGAAATGCTACTTCACATGTTTAACATTAAGGAATTTGCATCAAATCACGGCGGATTGTTTTGGCATATTATGAGCAGTTCAGGTTACGCCAAGTTAAATATGAATGCAGTTGGGGACATATTACTGGTAATCAATGTTTGTGTTGACATTGTACTACTCCGAGTATGGCGTCTTCGCCTATCTGCTACTATAACTTCTAGTTAAGCATTTTATCGGAGTTGGGCTAAACAGTATAACAAAACAATAGCAACAAATTATTTTGACATGTTGCAAATTCACCTATTACTATTTTGTCTTTAAAATAATTTGAGACATTGTACCTCTTAGGATGCAAATGGTGTCTTAGATGGTTTCATGAATGGCTTTAAGTTACTATGTAGTGGTCCTTTAATTGTCCCACAAAAATAATGATAATGACATTAGCGCTGGTATGGTTGCAGGACCTGTTACAAATATACCACAGTGTGAGTCAAAATCTTCAAGAGCCACCTATGGCTTTTGGTGGCAAAATGGTTACCTGTGGATTACAGGCTTATTCGTCGTTTATTTGCGTTGTCATAAATTGGATTCTATTAATGATTGCTTTATATAAATCCTAACATTTTGTTCTGTTCATTATATCAGTTTCGATGGCAGATTTAGGGTCCTTATTGTAAATTATTCAATGTAGGTATTTAGAATGCATTCCCATTGTTACCTATAAACATTATTGATATTGCGTTACACATGAGGGATGATTTACAGCTATATACTGACTCTGCTTGGTTTTTGGATCTTGATTTTTTGGTATATATTTTCAAGGTCAATGGTCATAATAATAGTAGCTGTCAATATAACTGGCATAAGGCAGAGAAAACAATTGATATTGTGTTGTTGGAACGGTTCCGAACTTTAGCAGCTCTACAGTAATGTAAATAATTGTAACAAATTTTTGATTTGATAAATGAAAATAAATATCTTTGTGATTGTAATGTTCAAATGTTTACTATATCGGTGACGTGTAAACGGTATCATATTACAATGCGTGCATGCTCTCTTTAACTCATATATATTTGGTTGCCACCCAGCGTTCGTAGTAATAAAACGTATACAATACACATGGTGTTATTCAATGTGTAAAAAGATATGATAGTATTGCAACATGCGAAAACAGTATATGACTGTAAGAATTTGTGAAACCCGGACCAGATTGGTAGTCATTAACCAGTTTACATTGTGTAATGTTTTAATCAGTTATTTTACAAAGCGATAATTGTAATATTCTGTTGGTTTGAACAGTCTTCATAATCCTAAGCTTCCGATATCTAAGTGAAATAATGATTGTTTATGTTTGAAGTTTTTTTATATAAATTGTCTGATATCTTTACGGTTTTAGAATTGGACTAAACTATCAAAGGGTCATAAATCCAACTCCAAAATGTCTGATTAAGTGATTACGATATACCTTTATTTACAGATGTACGAAATTAAAGACTAGAGTGAGAAACATGTTTAAACAAAGTTAACGATGTATATGGGCGTCAGAATTAAATCAAACATGAACAGTATAGATGATTCAGAACGAACAAATGTATGCAATTCACGGAATGGTGTAACGAGAATATTAAAAACAAATCCAAATATTTTACAATTAATTAACCAAAGAAAAACACACGCACACACACACACACCAATCATCTTTTCGTAAACTACGATACAGAAGAAAAGTAATATTTATAGGGTGTTTCATAACATGTGATGCCATAAGGCTTCCTGGTAGAGGCCACAATTGTTCAGGCTCTTAGTTGAGAAATATTCCGATGGAACTGTGAGACGCACACATTTTTGACGAAAGTAAAAATTCGAGAAACTTCAAAGCAACGTTCACTTGATGACGTCACTTCCGAATATGTTGTTTGATTTCTAAAATGGTGTCGTCTAAGCAAGGTGAAAAACCAGTCTGTGTGACTTTGAGATACTGTCCCCCAAAGTAACTGTTGCGCGAACAAAGCAATAAGGCTATCCTAAAGTGTATGTTTACCAAGCTTCAAATGCTTCGGCAAGTCAAGAGATGGTAATGAAAAAATCGCTTTGTGTCCAGTGAAAACGTAAAGCACTGATTCAACGTCATATTTTAGCAAATGGACATCACATTGAAGCTGTTGTAAACACTGAAGGTAGTGTTGTTTGTTTGGTACAATGTTATAAGCCTCTCATTTTCTGTACAAAAATGCGCATGTATTTACTTGAGGTGTTTTTTTTTAAGTAATAAAATTGGCTCATAAATCAAAAGTTATAAGCTATCGAAATGGTATCATATATAATTATGAAACATCCTGTAAGAAGGAGACACTTCATCACGTATAAAAAGCATTACAGAAAAACGGAATTATTAGATCTATTTGATGGTGGTTACGTCGTAGAACAAGGAATACTAGAATTGCGTTGGAAAATGTGTCACGCACTTATACATGTAGCTCAACATTGTCAGTCATTACATATTTAAATATCACTGGTCTTTTGTAGTTATTACACTTCCTTAACAAATTATGCATTAAGTCCCTTAAACCGGATAATCACAACTATCTAGCATGTTTCGTAAGGGTCTATCATTGCATCCAAGTAGGTATAAGTATTTCAGTTTTGACCAAATGTCATTAAATATGCGTGTCAGCAATTTGTTATTCAATTTCACGCAAATGTTTTGTCTTTATGAATTGCGACAAAGCTCAGTCAGTGTGCAAATAAATAGTACATGCAACAGTACATCTTTCGCAGTGTTCTAGCAGAATTAGTAGTAGGACTGTCAATGAACATTCACTCTGTATTTTAGCTGTGGTAAACATTGAGCGTAGCAATGTCTTGTAAAGCAACACGCCATATATTCGCCTGCATTAAATATGTCTGGATGTCACGGAATTATTTAAAGTCATCAGAACGGGTCATCTAGTATCCAGTTCAAATGTTCATAGTCCTTTATGGCACGTTTACTGATGATCTCCATCTCTGATTAACTAGGAAACTGTAAACGTTCATACAAAAAAATCGAGATATATTTTAAGATCAAACTTTTCAAAAATCTGTTGATATAATTCTGGTTGGTCATTAGCCTCTTTGAGTAAATGTACGGTTGAGTTGATGTTGATGTGGTTTGGGAATGAATGATTTTTAACAATGTCTGTAGGTTTCATACGATAGATGGATCCCATATAGATAGTGTTATGTTTGATAGTGTTCGACGGGAAAACACACAGCTTTCAAGAAAAATAATGGAAGGTGGCGTATCTACTTTTGGTATACCACATTTTTCGAATTATCTTGAATTACATCTTGCTGTATTACATTGGATGATCCACTATCTCGTTAAAATTTTCTTTGTTTGTCCTTCCTACAATACAAAAATCGTATAAAGCGATAATGTCTGTCCATTATGTACGATATGTACAACGTAATTTTACTAGTTACATCAAATTATTCCATCGGAAGCAAGACATATTATTGGTTTAACATGTTGTGCTGATATTAAGAACGTCAATATATTACTAACTTAACCCACGTTTTTATACTTCAACAGTATAGGAACTTTTCAATAGAGTCCCAGCTATGGAAAAAGAATCAATACCCCGAGAGTTGTTTCCCTTTACTTGGATACATCTGCCAACATTACTTTAGCATTGATTTTTACCATTGGTCTTGTCGTTAAGATTTAGGAAATAGTATGGTGCAAAGAAACTCCATGTTATCGAATGGCGCAATTTTGGTGAATGGTATATTCCTTTCTAATTCCATTTTTGGATTATTATTATCATATTTTTGACTGCGGACAGCGACCTAAGATGCTTAACTAGAATTAACGTCACAGCAACAGCCAGGGTCATTTGGCTGGAGGAAGGCCAAAAGCTTACACCTTGGTTAAACCACTGACTTTCTATAAGCTGGCTGGTGTTACAACTAACAGCAGGGATGGGGCTAGTCATTACCAGTCAAAGACCATAGCCCTACCCACGCAACGGTGCAAACTTAGCACAAGGAATGGCATGACAAATATAGGCGACAAACAGAAAATACAGTCAATACTTTATGTATTTATTTCAAACTATTTCATTACAGACTTTATTTCGTTTACTATCTCGTGTATACAGCTCGTGTATATATGACACAAGTCCCCTAACAAAACAAAAATGTATTTCGTCAATTTATTCGCAATCAATTCGATAAACAATACTATATATAATTGCAAAGTTCATTTTAGTATTATTTTCATTATTACTTCCAGAGCATTGCTGATCTATCGATTCAAGATAATCACAAACTTCATTATATTCAAAGACACGTGTATATGATGACTAATCAGACCGGCATCTAATAGAGATGAGATGTAATGACAGTGTCGTGTTTAAGGATTAAACGTAGGTTGTACCTTACACAAGTTCCTTAATCTAGCATCTCGTATGTAATTCGTTCATCATGCTCCCCAAGATGTTCATAGTCTACGTTGTTTGGTCTAAATATTAGACAAACACGATGTACAATTATTATTTATCCATAAAACTCAGAATGGAATATCTTTCTGCTTTTTTAGAAATATTAACGAATGGATAGTTGCATAGCGTACTGAAATAAAGCCACCAAAGAATATAATGATATTTGAGCGTTCAATTCTTGTTATATTTATCTGATCAAAACGTTTGCAAAACAAAACAAAACAAAAAAAATATTAATAATATATTTATATGTTTTTAAATATGTTGAGTAATTCTACAGCATTGCTACTCAATTAACTCATTTAAATCGCAAGCTACATCATATTCAAACACATATGTACATCATTACCAAATAAATTAATCCAGACCGGTCTCTAACAAAGATGAGAAGTAATGATTGTATTGTGTTTTAGTATGTTGTACCTTACACTTGATCCTGAATCTAGCATCTCGTACGTAGTTGGCAGATCTTGTCTCCCAAGATATTCATATTCTACGTCCATTGGTCTAGATATTAGACAAAAATACTGAAGAATTATTATTTACCCATACACGTCAGGATTACAATCTTCCTTCTTTACAACGTAATGAATTAAAGGATAGCTGCCTAGTGTACTAAATATATAGGCACCAAAGAAGCTGACAATATTTAAGCGTTCAATTCTTGAAAAAAATATCTTGTCGAAACATTTGCAATAAATTTAATAAACAATTATAATACATTTTAGTTATTTCAAATTATTTTAAGTGTTTTTGCAGCATTTTAGATCCATTAACTCATTTCAATCACAGATGTACATGGCTGTTAGTTAGACAGGACTGGTCTCTGTCAGTGACGAGACTTAATGATTGTCTCGTTGTTTTAGGAACAGATATGTATTGTATCTTACTTTTGTTGATGATTGGAGTCTGGAATTCCTGAAAAATGTATTCATTAAGAATGATCAATAAGCATCCAATATATTTAAAGTCTTCAGTCTATCAAAAGCTACATCGCTAGATTATTTTACAGACAATCTCAATGGAAGGGTGACATGGTATGTGTCGAGGTGATCAGATCTAAGAACGTCTTTTACATGTGTACAAAACGGGTTTACTTAGAGTTTAGTAAAACAAAAATATAACAACATCATCCATAGCTTTCGAATACAAAGATATCGTCGGAATATCAACACTACACATTCTGATTTCGTATTATTTGCTCTTAATAAGGGGTCAAAATTAATATAACCCATGGCGTATTATGTTAGAAGACAAAATATGCAAAACCAAGAAGCAATTGACATGTTAATACGTTGAATACATGTACTTACCATAAACTGCAAATATCCTAGGAACATTTTGATATTCGGAAGTCGCACTGAACGAAAAACAAAGCATTTATAGTTTAAGTTATAGACAATCAATAATGGAATACCAATCTGGAATGTAACAATTACAAATACAAAAAGGCAAATGTGAAGGTTATGTTGATCATAGTGCCACCCCTATTGAAAAGGCCAGTCATGTTGGCTGATGAGACACCTATTACTTGTTCCACCGTAACTCCCGAATCCATTCTCTCTATCCGGGCGCCGGGCTGAGACTGGCCCACGGTAACCATTATTCAAATAGCTATCGGCTCAACTGCCGACAGCATTTTGTCTAACCCAGCCTTTCCAAGGGTTCGAACTACATTGTTAGAGGAAAAATAAAAAAAGCAGTTTCAATTCAGATTCTTCGTTTGTTTTTACATTATTAATTCCCATAAAGTAGATGTGTAAATGTATACGAATACGACAATGAAAAAATAAATACACAACAAACTGAGCCACTTACGTCGTTGTCAGGGCAAAATCTTCCTGTTGATTAGCTGTATCATCTGTAAAAAAAAGTCATAATACAGGGTAAATCCAGAAGTTTGCTGATCAGCCCATCACAAAACTAAATAACGTTTATCGTGGACGCACCGGTTTTCGAACCACTAAATCTATCGACGTTTCTCTATTAATTGGAGAAATATTGACTATCAAATCGAATGGACACGTAAGATAATATATTATGTATATACCTGTTTGAAAATGATAGTCGCATCCATCTATTAACTATCTTAATACTAGTACTGTAATAGTCCCCCACTACCCTTGAATAAAAAAAGGGCGGACATTCGAGAGCATCTGCTTTCAAAAGTTTTGCAAAAACCTACAGAATAGTTAACAAACATTGTTTCACAATAAAGTAATAACATTTTTATTGAAGAAAAGTTAGCTATATTTATCTATTTAAGACGCTTTTTTCTTATGAAGCGCTAATTGATTTTGTGTTATCATTACATAATTTTATATTATGACATGCTGTAACATATCGGGGCTGTCAATAAATGGGGAATCTAACCCGGATCAAAGGGTTACAATTTCACTAGCAACTTAGATTGTGCCATTTTTCTTAATAAGTTCTTATCTCCCAAACGACCCGCAATTTATTGTATAATTCCTCAGCAAACACTCGATTTGTCTGAATTTATTTTAAACTTATCAGAAGAGGCCGGCATAGAAGAGAATGATAAACTTTTCATATGAAATGGAAACAAAGACAAACTCACAAAAATGCGTCAAGTATTTAAATGGAACTGACTTGGGATATCCTTGATTCTTTATGACACAATTGTGTTGTTGTTAGGGTTTTATTTGCTAGTGCATACTCACCATTTCGTTGAAGATCTTCGTTTGTGACGAGACTTGGAAAATTCAGATTTACATATTGGTGTTCTGTCCCAATATTCCTTAAATCAACCATCACATGCATTAGAAACAGAAACAGTAAGAAACACTCTGCAGTACTCATTAAATTGTATGTTTATTCAAATAACAACTGTTTAGAAGAATTAAAATACATCATTTATGTAAAAACACAATTATCACAATAAAATAATGTACAAATACTTCTAACTGTATTCTAATCTGATTGTATCCAACATAATATGATCACTTATTACTCATCTAATAAGTTTTATGATACTTATGAACTTAAATGTGTATAACGATGCATTTATGTATTCGAAATCAATCAGCAATCTTTCCCAATAGTGACATGACAATTGTAAAAGCCGATTATACATTGTTTGAAACTCTTACTGTGATGGTTGCCTTCTCTTGACGACGAAGCAAACAAGTATGATAATTGGTGCCCAGATGACAACCATTCCCGCCAAAAAACAACCAGTTATCACTACAAAAGTAGTTGGCTGTTTTGCTTCATCCGCTTTCAACCATAAACAGACAAATTGAAATTAACTTAATATCAATACTCATGTATGCCATCTATACAATTCAATGCAAAGTGTATATGTAACTGTGTTTAATTATGTACAGATATGTGTTCCTTGTCATCCTCCGCTGTTAGATCGTTGTTATTGTTTTATTTCATTCAATTTCATCTGTTATGTATAATTATAAACATAATTGTTTATAATTCTCCAGTTGAGTAGAACAAACATTAGGTAAAATATCCCATAAATACATAGTAAACCGATATAATGTATTCATTAATAATATGTTATACCTTGATCGCATGTTTCACCGTAATATCCCCCAATACAACCAGTTGGACACGCACCAGTCACTGTGTCACAGGTTGTATTCCTACGACAATATCCACATTCGTTTCCGCACTTGTATCCGTATTTTCCCAATTCACACTCTGCAAATTGGGAAAAGTGGAAACCAACTTAAAGGAAACCGCCAAGTAGTGTAATTATTTAAATTTAACATGTTTAAAAACGATGTTAGGCTTCCACAATGCAACGACAACGTTGAAAGCAGGAAAGTTTTAAGATAGGATGTAAAGCTACGACAAAGATATCACTCCGCCAGGCGGCGCTTTTTGCGGTTTCCATGGAAATATCATTTGAATATTTCATTTCTGCATTAGCCAATACCTTAAAGGTTGTTCATGCAAAATTCTTTGTTGTGCGTTGACCATTTTTTTGGAGGAAATCCGCGATCCACCTTAAATGGATATATATCTATATATATGTACTAATAAGATACGTCCGTGAGTAAAAATTGTACTCTGATAACAAATGTCGACATTATATCCCTCATATGATTTGCACAATTATCGATATAAGTCTTTGTACATTTACTTCCAAACAAGAACGGTATTTAAAGATGGTCGCGGAGTTTCTTTGATGTTATTTACACTGTTGAAACCAAAGTATAATTTTCATTAAATTCCTAAATTGCCGTTAAACATTACCGTGTGAGCACCACTTATCAGATAGCAGTCCAATTAGGTCACACATTAAAATATTGATATTAGGTCAGCTAAATAAATTACGCATTTAGTCATATGTACTTTTTATTAATTCAGATAAATGTGAAATGTTTTTCAAGAACGGTTTTTGACTTTATTTCGACCGAATAATCATACATTTTCGTACAGCTTTGCTTCACAAATTTTACAACCAAATAAGAACACATTAAATAATTGCAGACTCGCAATAAGTTGGCGTGGTCTTAATTTTTCTAAGCTTGTACATTTCACATACTGTAGTGAAGAGTTTCCACCGAATCATCCAATAGAATGGGTAATTCATTCTGAAATAATTATAATGCCAAGAAATATAGGTGAAAAGTGAGCTTGGACACCTTCGTGAAAAAGCACCCCATGGACAAACTGGGACAGATAAATTTTGTCTACTCGTCAACAAATTGGTATATGATTTCTGACCGAGTAGTAGTTGATGCTAATTACACAAACATTACACGCTCTATTTTACGGTTGACATACAGCACACTTCAATTTATTCACGATCCCATACCTTGATTGCAAAGGTCGCCTTTCCACCCCGAAGAACATCCGTTCGAGCATACACCGTTAGTATGGTAGCATATTCCTTCCACGCAGTTGTCACTGCATGCCTGCTCACAACTGTTTCCATAATATCCTAGCAGACAAACTAAGAAATCAATGTAATAAATTATATTAACTATAGTCGTATTCATATGACTGTATACTATGTTTTAAGGTAAACACACTATCGTATAACAATGCCTACATGCTCTATATATGTACTTTATAGATTTTGTCCAGCCTTCGTTGTAATATAATGTATACAATATATACGGTGTTATTCAAAGTGTGAACATAATTATAGCCATAAATACAGTATAAGCATGACTACGTTTAGCGATTTTCTTAATGCTGAGGTTCACATTAATCCATTGGAAAACGATGTCAAGGCCGACACGAATAAATTATATTTGGGTTAGAAAAAAATCAGTATAATCATTAAATTATGGCTATTTTTCATGACTTTTTATAGTTTTTTTCAATAAATGCTACGCACAGGTACGCCAGAATTTGTTTTAGTGGGTTAAATGTTTATTGATCAATATTTTGTATCTTGTAAGCTTTATTACAAACATTAGATACCTTGATTGCACGAGTCGCCTTCCCAGCCGTCAGAACATCCTTGTATACAAACACCATCAATATGATCGCAAGTGTTTTCCAAACAGTTGTCATTACAAGCATGTGTACAATTACTTCCATAAAATCCACTTTGACAAGCTTGAAAATATACAATTGTTATATTTTACGTTCATTTAATGTTGGTGACGCATGTTGGTTGTGACGCTTGTTCGTAATGTACCTTAATGTCACCAAAATAAATCAATCATTATCTTTTGTCGAGAACACGGGGTTAGAAATTGTCCTATGCAGCCATTTAAAAGAACTTCAAGGCATGTTAAGATATAACTGTATACCCAGTTTACAATCAAGCTCTGAAGAAAGGTACGTGGTCAAATTAGCCTTTTATCAAACCAATACAAATTCATCTACACCTTCAATATTGTTACCAGCGAAATGTTATACAGTCAGGCGTATTAGTTTTATATTACAATCACCGTCTGTATACATTACAAATGAAAACAATTACTCTGATTGCAAAAGCCGCCTTTCCAACCATTAGCACATCCATATAAGCATACACCATTAATATGATCGCACAATCCATCAGCACAAATATCACTGCACGTCTGTGTACAATTGGTTCCATGATAACCTCTTTCACAAGCTAAGAAAATAAATCAGTTCCAATTGTATTTGCCATATTGAAGTAATACACAAGTAATACATGAAACATGATAGTATGAAATCATATGACGACATAAACTTATATACGTTAATTGGTCGTTTGTTATTGTCATACTCATCTAAGCAATTGTAATTCCAAATCATACTCGCATTTTACTTGAACAATGGTGATGTATCCATACCCGTCTGTTAATAAATAACTGAGCTGCTGTCCTTTAAATATGTATACTGAAAATTAAACAAGGGTGGTCAAAAAGGGTATCGTTTTATACTTCATATTAGAGAGAGAGACCATTGCATTTAACATATTACCTGAGTCACAAGACGGTCCTTGCCAGCCTGGATTACACTGTGATACATCGCAGTGACCTGTCACATGATCACACTCTGTTCCGTTGATACAGTAACATATGCTGGAGCAATTTACACCATATGAAGGCGATAAACATTCTGAATAACGAAAATACTCTTATAATATTGCAACCCTTTATGTTATTAATTCGATGAAGACAGGAGAGAAGACAGATATGCATTATGCTACCTTAAATGCAGATTGGTACGTTATAAGTATAAGTGATATATTATCCTACGATTTAACCTCTATTAAGTACAGAGCAACAGTGTTGATAAATACTATTACTTACTACTCTCGCAGGACAGTCCCGTCCAACCTGGAGCACACTTGTCGCATTGCATCCAAACATCAGATTCTGCTCGAGTACAAACTTGTTCATCTGCACAATGACACGTGTTTGAACATTCATCCCCGAATTTATTTTTTGGACATACTGCAATAGAATTAGATTATATAAAATTATTCGTCAGTACAAAAACAAACATGATTCAAGTTCTGTCAAATTTGTCACACATGAAAATATGACGTAAACATAAACACTGATAATGCCAAATTCATGTTATTCATACTGTGTTTTGTCCTATATGTGTTGTATGTTTCTGCAGGTTGGTGGATTTTGAGGGAAGTTGGTATTTCTTAAGTGTTGATGTTCTAGAAATCATTTTCATTTTGTAATTTCAAGCTCCATGAGTAAACCGAAACACATGGTTGACCGGAAATATCCAGCATATAAATACTGCTAAACGAGAAAATATTAAACGAAATATAGTTATATTCTGTATTCCTATTACGGACGACAAGCATTTTGGAATTCCGGATAATTTGAAATAGCATGTGTTTGTTTTGTGCAAAAGATTTATACAACCATTCTATGTTCTATTAACGCCTGGATAAAATACATGTTGAAACAATGTATAACTGAAATAAATTACCTGAACGATAGAGCTTTACTTCGCAAAAAGTCAAATGGTGGTAGTCTATCTTCCTGATGATTAGATTCTGAAACAATCTAGGAGGTGATAAAGCTATAGTGTGTATCTTTGGCACGTTCTGTAGAAAAGAGACTCTGAGTCCAGGATTACTCGTTCCATCAAACGTAGCATTAGCGATGTGTATAGATAAATTACTGTAGTGTTCTGGGTTACCTGTAATAAAACCATTAATATCTAAAATGCACTATGAATCCGTTCACGCAACGAATATAAACAAATATGATTAAAAACAATTGGAAAAATATGCGAGTTAAGTCCCTTAAAAAACATTTACACGCCCTTTTTAGCTGTCTCATAATAAAAATGCAGATGTAAACATTTATGTGCAAATTTACGGAATTTCGAAACATAGCTGTAATGTACCGGCTTCCAATTTCTTTAAATATGAATAACTTACTTCCGTCCATTCTACCAAATATTTCAATCCTATCAATCAGATATTTATTATGTAGATCGACCTGCCACCATGGTGATTGTTCAAAGCTAGTTCCACTACAACACTGACATGTATCAGGATTGCCCGTCATTCTACCATCAATAGCTTTATTACTAACCCAATTAAAGCCTTTGTAAATAGCAATGCTTGACATACTTGTTGTGGCATTTATTTTTGTGATCAGATTACTGCCTGAAATGGTTATGTTATGCATAAAACTTGTTCAACGTTTATTTTATCTGAATAAACAGAAAATGAATATTGAATGCACGAATATAAATTAAAGAGGATCAGTTGCTTTTCCTTCTCAAATTATGTATGTGAAGAAAAATAACTGACAGGACAGTTGTTTTGAACAATATCTAGCTCATGGCTATTTGTGATAGATAAATAATTATGGAAGAAAACCTTTATTTCTCGTTGTGGTACTTAAACCTAAAGGGTATCCTCGGGCTATTTTTTAGAAAAGTGTTCATCCTATTTTGATTTGCACTATCTATGTAAAGAACGAAACATGTCAGACAGCCCGTGCACGGTAAGGAAAACATGCTTTTTGATGAATCTTTTTTATCAATATGTGGCTTTAGTTAAGGTTGGTCGCGGGTTTCCTCCCGAGAAAAATATCCACCACTACAGAGTTCGATCAAAATCTTTTTAACATTTAATGACAAAAGAAGGCATATTGACTTTTTCAGATTTGTAAATGATTCAGCATTGCAGTTATGTAACTTGCACAGCATAATATACAAAATTTCGAAGCAGTACAGGAAATAACGCGAAAATGAACGAGGTAGTGTTTTTTAGCGGTTTCAATGGAAACATCGTTTGAATGTATCATTTCAGCAATAGTCAATACTTAGAAGGATATGCATACAAGAAGTCTTCACTGTGCATTAACTTCTTTAATAAATGACATTTTTTCGGGAGGAAACCCGCGACCCACCTTAAGTATTATAATATAATTTATTTTCTTTATTTATGTATATGAGTCAATATATTTTTGCAACAATCGTAATGCTGAAAAAGTGAAATTGTAAAACCCCATCAAATGCTCATTTACTTTTACAATTTGAACATAAAAGGAGTGCTCTACACAAAATTGAAGTAGTTGACCCTTAATTAAGTTTACTTACGGCAGAATTCTGTTTTTAAATAGACCAAGTAATTTGGAATTCCTTGATGTAACAACTTTTATCTTAGTTTTCTATATTACATTCAATGAAAATATATATTTTGCTTCTGTGACCTGTGAGAAATACAAAGATAACTTGACATTTCATTTTTTATCAGGATCTGATATCCACCATCTACTTAGGGCAAAAGCGCTGCGGACAATCAAGAGAGATTGAAATCATTTAGAAATAAGTGACATGTTATGTCTTTCTCTTACATCAAGGATAATTTACAATGAGGAAAATATTAAATAAAGTAGACGAACGTTGTGGCAGAAAAACAGTGAATAAGTGAAACATTTTATCAATACAGTTTAACATACACATAGCAACAGAATATTGACCTAAGATAAGTATTTTTTACCAATCGGTAATTAAAATTTCAGCTGTAACATGGAGGGAAAATATTGCAACGGCAAAGAAATGTGCTTTACCCACTACAAGAATATAAACTAGATGATAGACATTATCTATCATCTTTAATTTCTGCATGTAGATGAGCTAGACTTGAACATTATTTATATGAAAATATATTGAATTGAGTCTCAATACCTTCGAATAAGTACATTAAATAAAATGTAAAGAAATTAATGTAGTTATAGCCAGGAAATGTTTTGAACACTATCGTGTTTTTTTCTCGAAGTATTAACATTTTGATGCTAAAGGTCACAAAAGCATAAACAAAAAATTAGAAATACAAACAGTAACTTCTTAACAAAATGAAAAATGGAAACATAGTTATTTCCCTTATAGCATAATGAAAAGGTAAACGTTTCATGAACAGAATGAATCATGTACATTATTGTTTTTATTACCAAACATCCTTTAAGAAGTATTTTGCCTTCTTTGTTGTGTTCAAAAAGTATTATACTTGACGCAATGGTTTACAGGATTTGTCATTAAAGTTTGTACTTATTTGTACGCCCTGGTATATTGATACAGTAAACCAAAACAAGAACACTATTTCGCTTACCTTTTATTGTCTCAGGCCAGCAGAAATAGTTTTCATTGCCTCCACCACTTATACTTTCTCGCTGCCCCTTCATCCGCACTAACCGCAGGCCTGCCACTACTTACTGTCTCACTGCTCACGGCCTCCTTCATTCTCACTATCTGCCTGTCTTTCACTGATGTAACTACATACTGTCTCACTGCCCCCTTTACTCTCACTAACAACCTGTCTATCAATTGTGTTACTACTTACTATCTCACTGCCCGTTTACTCCCAGAAGCAACCTGTCAGACACTCGTATTACAACTTAATGTCCCGCTGCCCCTTTCACTCTCGCTAGCAACCTGTCTGCCACTGGTATTACTACTCACTGTATCACATCCTTCACTCTTCTGTCTGCCACTCTGTCACGTGTGTTTCTACTTACTGTCTCATTGCCCCCCCCCCCCCTAACTAGCTGCAGTTCTGTCACTGGTGTTATGTAGATGTACAATGTTTTCTTTATATAATATCGTGAAAAATAAAACCTACTTTCATTTAAGGGATTAAAATATCCAGTGTACCCCCATTTTGCCGAAACACAATCTCAGACATTAACAAAAATCAATTGAGGGACAGTGGAAATATGCTAATCTACCATACTGAATTTTTCCACACACTACAGATAATAGTTCTTAAAGAAATATGCACATTTCAGCGAATTTAAAAGAAATATTTTTCGGACAAGGTTTTTCTGCAAGAAAAGATTCTTATACGACACCACTAACATGTAGTTTTCGTGCATTTATCTAGTTTTGATCACAGGATGCGCACCCTAGATAGAAAACACCTATTCAATGATGAAAAAAAATTGTTTTGAAATGGGTATTTTTCGATTCTCCAAGTGAAATCCATATACTTCTAATTCAAAATAACGTAAACTACTACTTTTTTAAAATTATTTTTACTCAAATATTCCAACGTAAATCATTTAAGATTTTAAACTTATTTTGTCTGTATTTTAGATGACTGTGATATTCAAAATCTACGAATGACATTTCACATAATGATGAGTATCGCACAATATCGATTTTTAACAGTTTTTTAATGAATCAATGTTCTTTACAAAATGATTTTCCACTTTATGTTATCAAAGATGTAATGATAACTCCAATACTTTAAACATAATACAATGAATTATGTTGCATATAACTCTACAAACCTGGTGAAAGAGTCATTCCTGGCTGACTCAAGCTCAACCAACAAACAATAAAACATAAAAACGAGTAATGCCTTGTTTCCATCTTTTTCTGAAATAGATAATTGTAAAGCACAAGTGATTTTTTAAACTCAAGCTTATGCTACGAAACTAGGTGAAACCTCCTTTAGCTTTCCTGCCGATCAATCCAAAGGGGTGCCTTTCGTGAGTCAGTGTTGACATTCAATTATTTCTCTGTTCAGTGGATTTGTGTCAGTAGATTACTTTTTCAATTTTATTTTTTTTTACACTTTACACATCTATACAAATCGTTCTACATGTTTGTTTGGGCTAAAATGGTTTGTTAAAGATAATAATATATTATTTGCATACTTTTTGTAAGAATTTTTAAGATATTCATTGAAGAGTTTGACAACTTTAGCTGGTAAGCTTTGTTAGTTACAGTTTCACAATTTAGAAATATGCGCATGCTGTTGCGCAATTATTTCTCTATCCTAGGTCAAAAGCTCGAATGTGAATATTTTGTAGTTTCTTGGAACAGAAAAAGTTTTGTCGACAATTGGAGTAATGTTGGAAAATTCGACCCTTATTTGATGATTTCTGGCTTTATTTTCCTGTATATTGTGCACCTTGTTATGTATAAATCGAAAACGTTTGCGAACTATTTCTCATTCAGAAAAATATATGTAACTTGTTTTACTCGTGTATATCTTTATGACCTACACAATTGTCATATTCATTTGCAGATGCATGATGCACTTGTGGAAGGATTGCATTTGAAAGTTGACGCCATTGCAGTAGATAGGATTACTTGTTGAGATATCATAGATACAGAGGAATGCATTACGGTCAGATATGACATTATCAAAAAATGAACTGGCAAATGAGCTTGTGTCTGATAATTATATGACCCATTTACCTGCCAACTGAATCTTTTCGAGTGGAATTGATGCTTCAGCCATCATGGGTTTAGAGAACTGATTTGTATAAGAATTAAAAGAGAACTCTAGTCATAGCTGCTTGTCCACAATTTTAATGCTAAAATGAATTCCGCAAACATTTTCAGATATTTTTACTACGAATCATCAGTAGAGAACTTATTAAAATATTTTACTATACTATTTTACAGTAAATACTTTGAATTATACACTTATAGGATACAGCCTTCCATTCCAAACAATGCCATAAAACCATATTTCTTAGACACTAGGGGTATGCAGCATTCAGAAAATTCTAGTCATACATACCTGCATAAATCGTATGTGGGAAAATGCGTTATTTAAAGTCCAAATGTGATATTTAACTGTTCAGTATAACAGCAACCAAAGAACTGTGATGTTGTACCGCTATGGCCGTTGACATATATTGTTTGTTTTGTTTTTGCATGCAGAACTTGTTCACAAACATTACGCTGTTTTGGTACACAATACTATTTATATACATATTTAATGTATGTATTTGTAATTTTTAGAAGGTTAAACATATCTTTAAAAAGTTTTCAAACAAAATACTTGTTTATTTGCACGTTCTCCTATTTTTAAATAAATGTACTCTTAGCTTAAACCAACTGCTTCGACTTTTAACGTAACAATGTGTTTATATATATATTATAAAAATCATTAAGATTTCAACATGGCCATAATGTCATGGCCGTAATTTGCATTCAATTGACAAAATTAGTATTACCGTATCTGCGTAGAATTATAACTGGTAATCATTTAATCGAAAATTTCGAAATATATGTTTACATAAAAAAGCAAATGTTGTTCGATTTATCAGCTCAATACGAAATTTTCTCATTTAAATTTGTAAATGAAATGTTTATATCATGAAAGTTCTGTCGATTTAATAGCTCAATACGAAATTTGTGCGGCAAACTCTATTTTGTGTAAAAAATATTCATATCATGACAGTTATGTATGATAATAAGAAATGTTTATATTTATGAAAGTTGTGTACGATTCAGCAGCTCAAAACGATTTTGCACGGATAAACCCTTATTAAATTCATAAAAGAAATGTTTAAAACTTGAACGTTTTGTTATTTGCATGTAATTATGATTCGTATTTGTATAAATTAATAATTTTAGCTTGTGATTTATCTTTGATGTTTTTAAATAGGGTCTCTGGATGTAGTATAGTGAACCTGTTTTCATTAAATGTCTAAATCGGGAACTGTTTTTCGGCATAAAATTGTTCAATCGTCCGCCGAAATTTCCCTGTTAATGCCGTCATGTTGACTGATTGCAAGAAATCAACCAATACATCCGCTGGAAAAACAGTAAGAGGTAGCATTTGTTTTATAGATCTATTTACGTTGTTTTCACAGCTGCGCATGTTTTTTGGATTCAGTCAGTTATGGTGCGTGAAAATATATCAATCAAATTAATACCATTAATTGAACTAACACGTTCACACTTTTTTATTTAATCTGTAAATAATTAGTGTTATTAATGCCCGATGGAAACTTAAGTTTAGGAAATTGTTTACGCAAAATATTAAGTGTCAACAGGTTTATTAAAATGGCTTATGACAAAGACGATTTCATAGACTTTGGTGATTTGTATTTAGAATAATTATCGGGTGATTATACATGTAGTGACATTGACTGTGGTGAAAAATCTAGAAATGTCCGTGAAAGTGGCAATTTGAAGAGTACGACTAATCAAAGGGTAAAAGGTCGGACAAAATTTACCAATGTTATAATTGTCAAAATATGTATGCTACTTTTCTGGTTTGCGCGGTCATATACGGACCATATATGGAACGTCCAGCCTACTAGGCCGCCATTATTGAATGGTAAAAATCGATCATTTTCGACAGCGAATTAAGGTACTAAAACAAAATTATTTCATGAAAATAGTGTGAAACCGCGAATACTGAAATGTTTAGTCTCAATCTTTAGTCTCTATCAAAGAAAACTCTGATCTGGAGTATATCTTTACATACTACCTCTCCGAAATAAGTGTGTTAAACACGGTTTAAACGCGGTTTTAAACCGTGTTAAACCAAGCGGTATTGGCAGTAGGTTTAAGTGCGTCTTTTTAGCTTACCGCAAGAGCTAGAAAAAAAAACAGAAAAAAACACAGAATAAACACAGAAAAACACAGAAAAACTTACTTATTACTAACAAAAAACCCACTTGGTACGTTTTTACCAGTGTTTTGTGGGTTTAACTGTGTTTTTGGTAAGTTGGTTTTTAAGGGTTTAAGTTAGTTTTTTTCTAATAAACTTTTTTTAGGGTTTTACTGTGCTTTTCCACAGTAAGTAGGTTTTTTCTGCGTTTAACTGGGTTTTTAAAGTGAGTTTAACTGCGTTTTAATGTGTCCTTTTCAGAAGAGAGCTTTTGTGGGAATTTCTGCGCTTTTTGTATTAAGTTGGTTTAACTGCGTTTTAAGGTGTCTTTCAGAAGTGAGTTTTTGTGGGGTTTTCTGCGCTTTTCCTAGTAAGTTGGTTTAACTGTGTTTTAATGTGTCTTTTACATCATAAGTGAGTTTTTGTGGGTTTTTCTGCGCTTTTTGTAATAAATTGGGTTTTTTCTGTGTTAAAGTGGGTTTTTATGCATTTTTTTTAGAAAGTCAGTTTATGTTGGTTTATGTGTGTCTTTTGTTAAAGAGGCAAGATGGCTTCAGTAAAACTGACCACCTCTTTTCTAGCTTGAAAGAATCAAATTAAAATGCATTTTGATTTTGAAATAGGAGTGCTATATACCATACCAATCCTCAACTGAATTAGTCACTTTTTTGTTGCATGCACTATCGCTCAATTGCACCTTTCAACACTTTTCTAGAAAACAACCCAATGATCTCATCAGCTTGACCTTTTTTCGATTAAAGACAAGCTTACATCCTTCTGCTAAATAATCGATTACCGAAACAGAACAATCGGAAATATTAACAGTTATCACGTATAATGCTTATACAAATAAATAAAAAAAATATTTAATAAAAAAAAAAAAACAGGGAAATATGAAAATTCATTTTATCATATGAAAGACATTATCATTAACAATATCAATAATTTATGTGAACCAAACATAATGTTATTACCACTACAAGCATATAACAAGAAACCAGGTTTTCCAAGGCTTTAATACCACAGTACTCAAGAATTCTTTGCTAAGGCTTCATCAGTGGTTCAATTTCCAGTGCGACTAATAAGTTAACATTGACCTTTACCCTACTGGCATAGAATGCAATCCCAAGCTTGGTTTCTATATGTCCAAACTGACCCAAATACAATTTCAAGCTAATATTTCATGCAAGGTTGTTAAATATCCAGTTTAGTCAAGATTAGTCATTCCAAACTTAAGAAATTGACCGGAAACTGATTTCTATATTTAGTAACAGTGATCTTGACCCTACTGGCCCTTGATTCAATACAAAAGCATGGACTGCATGTAAGCTACCAACACACAAAATTTCATTGCAATATCTCAATCCTTACTTAAGTTAATTGACCAGAAACTGATTTTCTATTTTTAGTGACCTTGACCCTACTGGACACAGGTGCAATTCAAAAGCATGGACTGCATGTAAGCTACCAACACACAAAATTTCACCGCAATATCTTTATCCTTGATTAAGTTATTCACTGAAAACTGATTTTCTATTTTTAGTATAGTGACCTTGACCCAACTGACCCCAAATACAATCCCAAGCAAAGCTTTCATGCAAGGATTCTAAATACCCAGTTTAGTCAACATTGGTCATTCCAAACTTAAGTTATTGACCAGATACTGATTTTTCTATTTTTAATAACAGTGACCTTGACCCTGACCCCACAGACCCTAAATACAATCCCAAGCTAGGTTTTGATTCAAGGAGGCTAAATACCAAGTTTAATCAACATTGGTCATTCCAAACTTAAGTTATTGACCAGACACTGATTTTCTATTTTTGTTAGTAACAGTGACCTTGACCCTGACCCCAAATAAAATCCCAAGCGAGGTTTTGATTTAAGTATGCTACATACCAAATTAAATCAACATTGGTCATTCCAAACTTAAGTTATTGACTGGACACTGATTTTCTATTTTTAGTAACAGTGACCTTGACCTCACAGGCCCCAAATACAATTTTAGGCTAGGTTTTCATTCAAGGATCCTACATACCAAGTTTGGTCAAGATTGGTCAATCCAAACTTAAGTTATTGACCTGACACCGCCTGTTTGACGCAGCCATCCCATCCGCCCGCCATTTTCGGCATTCTAATAACCAGGTTTCACTTTGTGAAAACCTGGTTAAAAATACATAAAATGGTAATAAATGACAAATTAAGTTTGTTAAAGTTTGTACAAGATATGCCCATTAAGGGTCTTACTGTAGACGCATTCTTAGGCGAACATGACCATGAGTCGTCTGAGGGCTCCTGTCATTTTTTCTTCAACATAACAGCTTACATACGGTTGAGATTTCTTAGAGATCACTCCTGTAAATTAAGAAACATTTAGATAATTATGGCGTTCTATAAAGATGAAATAACAAAATATATTCCATTGATAAGTGATGAAAGAATATATTTCTTCAGATTTAATGCCATTTTCAGTATATTAGTCATAGTGTGGAGGGCAGTTAATCCTAACCAGCTTCCCTAAAAAGAGTCCATAACTCATATGAAAATGTTTTATTTTAAAGGGTATAAAAACTTGACCTGTTACTTATTATGATACCCTATTGTGTAATATACTAAATCAGTCAATGAAATAATCCTTGAGTTATTGATCGGAAATCTACATTAGGCTAAGATTTAAGTAAACAAGCTAACAGTCAGTAATGCATGCCATACAAATCCCCTCCCAGTACCTATCATTGGAATATTACCTGATGTTTATTCAGCAGCATCTGTCTAGATTTTTTAATGATGATAAGTTTGTCTAAATGAACAAGTCAGCTTAAGTTATCATCCGGAAACCAAATTTTTTATTTATAGTAACACTGACCTAGAAATTTGACCTATTGACCCCAAATGCAATCCACTTTAGACTATCCCCTTTGCTATCCATACACAAACTTTCATTGAATTCCATCACCCCTAACTGAAGTTATTATCTGGAAACCAAATTTCTATTTTTAGTAACAGTGACCTAGATATTTGACCTTTTGACCCCAAATGCAATCCCACGTTAGGTTATCCCCTAAGCTATCCATACACCAACTTTCATTGAAAACCATCACCCCAAACTGAAGTTATTATCTGGATATTTGACCCCAAATGCATTCTCACTCTAGTTTATACCCATAGCTATCAAAATAATAATTTTCATTAAGATTTGTTATCCGTAACTGAAGTAATCATCTAAAAACTATTTTGGACAGATGACAAAAAATCCCCTCCGGTATGGCAGGGGACTAAAAAGGGACCACCATAACATAACTCCTGTTAAAAGGTTAAGATTTTACTGGGTTTCAAATTAGATCAGAATTTTATTAAGATACACCTTCATGTAAAGTATGAAATCAATCCATGCAATATTTCATGGGTTATAAATTAATCGAAACCTACATTAGGCTAAGACTTAAGTCAAGAAGAAGGTCATCATGGCTCACCAGAAAAACGACTGAGAGGAAAACATCATGAGCCTAGATGTAAAATCAAATGACCTGGGGACAGGGCCAATTTTTTACCCAATTCAAAAATTTGAAAAACATGACAGGTGGCCACTAAATAATGTCACATACAAAATATCTTATCTCCAGGCCTTGCAGTTTCAGACAAGATTTATTAAAATTTCCTATATAACTTAATAAGCCAACAACAGAGTAACCCCCGGGACAGAGCAAATTTTGACCATAGTCTGATAGAGCAATATTTTGAACAAACTCAGTAGAGGATATGCTACATCCGATAATATATCTAAGCTCTAAGACCAGTGGTTTCAAACGAGAAGATTTTTTTAATTATCCTATATGAAATAAACTCCTGGGCAGGGGCCATAATATGAGTAAACATGTTAGTGGTCCACTAGACAATGCTACATACAAAATATCTTAAGTAGCTCTAGGCCCTGTGGTTTCGGACAAGAAGATTTTTTAAATTTTTCTATATAAAATAAACTCTGGGGTCGGACCAATCTTGACCCTAGGGCCATAATTTGAACTAACTTGTAAGAGGTAATAATAATAAAGTCTACCACACAAATACAACAACTCAACACTTTTTTTCATTTGAATTGATGCAGTCACAATGAGGCTTACTACTTATCACTTTTGTGTACATGTAGTTTCATTGAGTTCCTTTATGTAGTTGCAGAGAAAATGTCCAGACAAATTTTGCCTTCAAGTGCACATTCTGACCGACTGTCAAGCATACATCCAATACATCCCCAATATTTCATATCTTGGGTTATAATAATAAAATACACATACCAAGTGGGGTGGTCTGCTTATGCTGCAGCACATCAGAATAGTTTCATTTCATTGTTGTCTCCTTGCTTTGTGAAACTGCTGGGGCTCTGAGCTGGGTATTCCTAAAATTTAGTATATTATACTACATTGGTGTGTACACAGAAAAAACAATTTCTCCAATGATTATGAAACACCAATTAACCTTTATCATGCTATCCTAAGCCTATAATACATATTTCAATACCAGTTAAAATATTAAATGAAAAATAAACCTAAAGCTATATGACCATTTCTTAATTCAAGTTTCAACCAATTCATTCTGCAACAACTAGCTGAAATAAATTTGTACTAATTCACAATAACTTGAATAAGAGATTAACAGCCACTTGCATGAATTTTGATAGACAAGCCCAAAGTTTAGCTGATTTACTCCACATACTTGTGATATTCTATGCGGATGGACTGACCAACAACAGACCGAACAGAGTGACTCCAATATAATGTTGGCCGAGTGGTTAGGGTGTCTGCCTTTGAAGCTTGACATTGAAGGTTCGAATCCAAGTCAGACTGTCAGCTACATTTGTAGTTAAATAATGGTTACTGTAGACCCATCATAACCAGGCACCCGGCAAAAGAAGGGATTCGGGAGGTACTGTGCAAACATAAGACAGGTGTCTCACAAGCCAACTTGGATTGCCCTTTGAATAGGGGTGACAAAATAATAAACCAAACCTTAACCTTTTTATACCCCCTCTCAAACGTCATTTGTGGGGGTTATAATAAAATGCACATACCAAGTGGGGTGGTCTGTTTAGGCCGCAGCACATCAGAATGGTCTTTTACATTGTTGTAGTCTTGCTTTGCCGTGCTGCTGGGGTTTGCTTGTGTCCTCTATTCATCTCTGACTCGGAACTGGGTATACTAAAATATAATACATTTTACGACATCATGAAGGATAAAAAACTAATTCCTTTAAAAATTATAAAACACTATTTAGAGGTTTTAACCTTTAGTTTCTGCTATCCTTGTCTAACCCAATTGATGCTCTGTTGAGCTATACTTTACTAATGGACAATATTGTAATAGGAGGAAAATAATGCACCTGGCGCGGGACTCGAACTGTCGGCTTCCTGCTTGCAAGCCAGAAACTAATCGGGCTGGTGAATAGCCCAGCCAATTTATAAATACAATATTCCACACATGCTACATGATGATACGTTGACATATTCACAATGTGTATACATACATACTATGCATTATGCCCTTGTAAATATTCACACTACATACATAAATTTGATACAGAGCAGTGAGAGTACAAATATTGACTTACTTGAATGATCCACTTTGAAACCACCATTGAATCGATTGATTGTCTTGTTCAGGGTCCATGGTCATTATTTTCAACGTTAAAAGGAACAGCAGAATGAGTGAATGTTCTCATGCATTTTCGCGAATTTGTGGACAAATTTTTTACTTACCGCCTATTTCTTATTTGGTGGCATCGTACGTGTAAATTTCTGCCCTGGAACTTCGACTTGACGTTGTCGTCCCCGATAGCGTGGTCATCTACTTCATTCCTTGGTGAAAGGTTGCTCTTAGACATGTATACTTATTAGATACTATACTATATTAGATATTACTAAATAAAATCTTTGAATCTTGAATCTTTGAATCTTGAATCTATACATACTTAGTCTACAGAAAACTTGCTGTCCTCCCAACAAAATATCGCATTCATTTTCTTGTTTGTAAAGTTGTAAACAACAGAGTTCAAATGTCGATCTGCGCGTGGGGTTAAAATCAACCAATGAAATCACGTCCTATTGATTCGTAAGCGATTGCCGTCTCCCGGAAACACCCGTGTTCCTTAGGTTATTTTTGATAGGAAAATAACATGAATGTAGTCTTAAATTTATACATTTGTTTTATAGTAGGAGTTAATTATCTGCTTTTATACTTATAATAAAACAAAAATACAGAAAATAGATCAGCAAGGTGATGCATTATGGGAGCGTCTTGAATAAACGCCGATACTATACGGTCCGATTCCGGTATTTGATAGTCACACGGCGAAAAAAAAACGTAGAAATAAAACAAAAACTATTTCATGCTTTTGTACGTCTAATTTCTGAATTGATTAGAAAAGAAATGAATTTTAAGGATAAGACGTGTTGCTTTTGAAGTTGATAGACTTTTTTTTTTTTAATGTCAGAGACTTATTATATATGCATGCATAACACACCAGTCCTTGTTAATGTTAAACTATGTGTTCTGAGTGTGTGTATCTTTGTAATTACTATATAGAATTAAGAAAATATTTTTACTTGTTCATTGTTACATGAACTGATAAATATTTTAATCAGAATAGTTAAAAAATATAAAAAATAAGTGTTATACACATATTAAACAAATATTACATTTGTTTGGTCTTCTACAAACCAATATCGCACGTAATAAAAAAATAACAACAATAACTACTATGTAAGATATCAAGGACTTATATACTAATACATATAAGTCCTTGTCTGTATAATATATTACAACAAATAGCCTTAAAATGACTATAAATGTATAATTGAGGGAACAGTGCCTCAGATTTTTAATAATCCCGCTGATTATTACGTAATACGCCATTGATAAAAAATAGAAACAAGTATCAAATTTCTGAGACAGGGATGCCTAGATTGAGATTTCCGCTACAAAATAAAGAAAACTGCTTCGAAATCCGTCATCAGATAAGACGGCAATGTTAATTCGAAAATGACACCTTTTTTAAGCTGAGTAATTACCAATAATAGTTTAGGATCATTATCGTCTCATGAAATCAACAAATTTGACGCATCCCATTCAGTTTTGATAGCCAATCAAAATCGCAAATGTTTACGGTTCAGTAATTGAAACCACGCCCAGGTTTGATATCTTGTAAGAGATTTTATAACAATTTATTGTATCATATCGTAACAATACAATGCACAACGCGTTAGAGATGGTTAACGCTGATAAGGAAAAGTCGATAAATGGATGCAGTATTTATCGCAATAAATCACAATTTTACGCGTTCGGTTAGATTTTTTTGTTCCTTGGTATTAAAAGTATGATATTTAATCTCGAAATATTAACTGATAGTATTATTTTAAGTTTTTTTTAACGAGTATAGCAAATCCCGGCCGTTATATATGTATATGAGATTATGAATATTTATTTATTCTGTGAATACCATAAGTATACACATACTATAGTGTCACTATTTAACATTAAAAGGTAGGCATTGATTTTATTTGTTTTTGACATATCTGTTAGTTCGGTACTTGTTGGTTCCACGACAGTGTCAGGCAGTACATTTGGCCTAAGTTTTAAGAATTTAGCCCAACCTGTTTTATTTAGCCCATTACTAGTTAGGCCGGTCAATGAATTCAAATATGTCACAGAATATGTATGAAATCTTTGTTTACAATGAGCGCTTTTGAGTTATAACACAATATAGACACATTTTTTTGTCAAAACTACGAAAGAACATACTTAAAAAAATTCTCAGTTTGTGTTATAACTCAAACTTGCGTTTAAAGTATACTCCATTGTTCTTCTATGGTAACTTTTGTTGCAAATACACATTGTTAATAATTATATGTTCTGATAATAAAAGATATCGCCCATTATCTTAGTCCTACAGAAAAAAAACGTGCTAGATGCAACAATAAAACAAAAGACGCACTTCTCTGAAAAGTGTGTTAAAGTGAGTCTTTATGTTGTATTGCATCCTTCAAAACATTTTACCTAAGACCCAGTTTAACACACTTAAACACACTTTCAATTTACAAAAGACCAACTTCTTTTGTAAAAGACTCACATATGAAACAAAAGATGCAATTTCTGCCAAAAAAAAACAACAACTTAATACATAAAAGACACACTTCTGACTAAAAAAAAACAACTTCCTACAGAAAAGACGCACTTTTGACACAAAAAACACACTTATACAAGAAAAAAACTCAGGAAAACCCACTTATTGAGAAAAGACACACTATAAACACAGTTTCACCAATCACCAAGAAAAAAACAACTTAAACTCACTTAGACCCACGAAAACCAACTTTAACTCAGAAAAACACACGAAAAACACAATAAAACACAGTTTTGGTAAATAAGTGAGCGTTTTTTCGAGAAGGGTATAATGTGGTTGGTAAAACTGAACATTTTCTATTTCGCGACTAATTCGGCCAAGTTATCGTATCAATTTGATTTTCGAACTATGACAAAAAGCTTGGAAAGTATCAGAAACACGAATATCTATAGAAAGAATATCACAGCATCATTTATTTAAGTCGATTGAAGAAAATATGTGACATACCTTTCGGCTGTTAGATAAGGACACGCTCGCGTTATCTGGTCTAAGCACTGTGTTCAGCTAGATTACGTGCGTTGCACATCCTTGTTATGTAGCATCCCAGTTTAACACACAGATAAATCCATATAGAAGTATAATTTTAAGATAATATTGATTGCCGCATTCATTTAATTGTGTATCTAATTTAAGTTATGTTGTTTTTTTTAATTCACAGCGAGTATTTGACAAAATTTGCATTGCATTATTTTTATAGTTAAACTCTCTGTCTTATCCTGGCGAATCAATACAATTCGATGCATATTATGTTAACGTCCATGAACATTTCTTATTGTGTTACTTTTTAAATGAATTGTGACGTAATTATATACTACTTCTCGTTCAACTTGTTAAGAATAGAATAGAACAAATTTATTTGCATATTAAGTCATGAAAAGAACTTTTTACAAAGCAGCAATGATACACATTTCACAATAAACAGCATGGTGACATATGGCGTGAATGAAAATGAAATTTTAAACAAAACGTGAAAAAATCGTTTATATATGTAACGAGTGAGACAAATTTTGAATTTTAGTATATTAAGATAATATGGTATGTAAGTATCGTCTTTCAATGAAAGCATGGTGGATAAAAGTTGCTAGGTTTCTAATTTCAGATACATTTTCACTGGTAATTAATTGTGTACATTTGATCATATTTGGGTTTCGCCAATAATAAGGTTTGATTAATTTTTTCTCGGAACTCTTTATAAATTGGACATTAAATGACAAAATGGTATTCGTCCTCTAACAAATTGCACGCGATGCACAGGCGTTCACTAAATGGTACCGGTTTTTTTCCATCGTCCAGTTTCGACATACAACCGATGCGAAGACATTCTTAATTGCGACATAGATATTCTATACTTTTAATGTTGATAATCTCGAGATATTTATTGTGAGTAAACTTGCCCTTGATGAGTTTTCTAATCTTGAATTGAGTTAAGTCTGTATATATGTATGTATTATTGTATATAAATTATGTATGTGTCATTGTATATAATGCATGTGTCATTGTATATATATTTATAGCATTGTGTATATGTATGTGTCATTGTATGGATAGATGGATTTTGTGTATTTGTATGTATGTAGCCAAGTTTGTGGGCTTTATTCAACAACCGGCTGGTTCAATGCCTGCATACGTACACTTATATTTGTGTGACAAATTGAATGGATTTTGCATCTTTACTATTCACCCTTGACCGGGGACAAATATAAATGAACAAGTTATTATAGAATGATACTTAAAATGTAAAATTGCTTTGTTCCTGTCGAATTGTTTAAATTAAGCGATGGCACGACGCTACTTAATGTGTACATGATACGTATTGTTCTTCTTTCGTAACGGAAACACACACAATAGCAATTATTATAACATGAAAGTTGTATGCGGAAAATATTATCTACAATTTCATTATCATTCGAAAACAATGAATACGGCTCTTTAGTGTGATATTTTTGTCGCCAGCTGAGCTTGATAGATCGACTATAATTATATTAATACAGGAAATTAGCCTACGATTTTAGGACAATGCATTAAAGACAATGTTTGTTCAACCATTCCAATCAGTGCAGTTATTGGCCGAATGATGGTTTGTATGTGGTAAAAATCATAGAACAGTACAGAACAAATATTAACTTGGCATTTTATTGGAGTGTGGCTAAGCAATATAACAGGCCATTTCGAAATATTTTTTAAAAGCCGTGTTAAGAAACAATAGCAACAAATTAGTTTGACATGTTGCAAAGTCACCTATTACTATTTCGTCTTTGCATAATAATCTGAGACATTGCACCTCTTAGGATACAAATGGTGTCTTAGATGGTTTCACAAATGGCTTAAATGTATCTGGCTTGGAGGTCAGGTCAAATCAAGTTTCACCAATTTATAGACCATAATTATTATACTAAAATAAACCCACTGTATAAAGTGCATTGCAAGTAATTTGAAACAATATAATATTTGATTGGTCTTCTATAAACCAATATCGCACGTAATTTACAATTTTTTGAACAACGATAACTACTCTGTATATAGGAATATATTACAACAAGTAGCCTTAAAATGACTATAAATGTATAAAGCAGGGAACCGTGCCTCAGTTATTTTGATAACCTCAACCGTTCGTTAGATACTAGACTTACCCAGAACCCCGCTGTTTATTACGTAAAACTCCATAGATAAAAAATGAAAATAAGTATCAAAATTCTGAGGCATGGTTCCCTAGATTAACATTTCCGCTACAAAATACCGAAAACCGCTTTGAAATTCGTCATCAAATAAGTCGGCAATGTTAATTCGAAAATGACACCTAAGTACTGTGTTTTTTAAGCTGAGCAGTTAACAATTAAAGTGTCGGATCATTATCGTCTCATGAAATCAACGAATTTGACGCACCCCATTCAATTTTGATAGCCAAGCAAAATCGCTTATGTTTACGGTTCAATAGTTGAAACCACGCCCAGGTTTGATGTCTAGTAAGATATTTTATAACAATTTTTTGTCATTAATGAATTAATAGTATCATATCGAACCAATACAATGCACATCACGTTAGAGATGTTTAACGCTGATAAGGAAAAGTCGATAAAGGGGTGCAGTATTTATCGCAATAAAACACCATTTTTGATCGTTCGGTTAAAATTTTTTGTTGCTTGGTATTAAAGAATGACATCAAATCTTTGTAAATACCGTAAAATATCATTTTACGTTATTTTTGCGATTTAAACCAAGCCCGATAAATTAAGTTACGATGTAGTGGTCCTTAAGTTGTCTAACAAAAATAATGATAATGAGATTCGCTGTGGTGGGGTAGCAATCTCTTTTACAAATATACCACAGTGTGACTTAAAATCTTCAAAAGTCACCTGTTGCTTTTGAAGACCAAATTGTTACATGTGGATCATAGGCTTATTCGTCAGTTGTGTAATCCTAAATTGGAATCTATTATGACTACTTTATCCTAAAAATAAATATTCAGATTTAGGGTCCTTATTGTAAATTATTCAATGTAGGTATTTAGAATGCATTCCCATTCATACCTATAAACAATAACCTATAAATATTATGGATATTGCGTTTCACATGAGGGAGGGGAGGATTTACAGCTATATGCAGACTCTGCTTGGCGTTTGGATCTTGATTTTTGGTATATGTTTTCAATGTCAATGGTCATAATAATTGTAGCTGTCAATATAACCGGCATAAGGCAGAGGAAACAATGGATATTGCGTTGTTGGAACGGTTCCGAACTTTAGCAGCTCTACAGTAATGTAAATAATTGTAACAGCATTTTGATTTGATAAATGAAAATTAATATCTTTGTGTTTGTAATGATCATATGTTTACTATATTTGTGACGTATACACAATGTTATATTACAATGCGTGCATGCTATCTTTAACTCATATATATTTGGTTGACAACCAACCTTCATAGTAATAAAACGTATACAGTACACATAGTGTATTCAATGTGTAAACAGATATTATTGCATTGCAACACGCGAAAACCGTACATGAGAGTAAGAATTTGTGAAACCCTGACCAGATTGGTAGTCATCAACCATTTTAAATTGTATAATGGTTTTAATCAGTTATTTTACAGATGTAATATTCAGTTGTTTTGAACAGCTTCATAGTCCCAAATTACCGATATCTATGTGTAATTATTGTTTGCATTTGAAGGTTGTTATATAAATTGTCTGATATTTTAAAATTGGACTTAACTACCAAAGGGTCATAACAATGCGTAAACCCGGTCATTCAAGAGGTCTGATTAAGACATTACGATGTACCTTTGTTACAGATGTACGAAATTAAAGACTGGATCGAGAAACGTATTTAAACAAAGTTAATTTGTATATGGGTTTGAGAATAAAATAAAACTTGAACAGAAGTGAGGATTAAGAACGAACAAATGTGTACAATTCACGGAATGGTGTTACGAGAATATGAAAACACAAATACAAATGTTTAACAATTAGTTTACAAAAGAAAATCACACGCGCACACACACCAATCATCCTTTCATAAACTTACGATACAGCAGAAAAGTAATATACGCAGGGTGTTTCATAATATGTGATGCCATTAGGATTCCTGATAGAGGCCACAATTCTTTACGCACTTAGTTGAGTAATATACCGATGGAATAGTGAGACGCAGAAAATTTTGACGAAGGTAACCTTCAAAGTCACGTTCACTTGATGACGTCACTACCGAGAACGTTGTTTTTCTAAAAAGGCGTCGTTTAAGCAAGTTGCAAAATCAGTCAGTTTAACTTTGTGATACTTTCCCCCAAAGTAACTGTTGCGCGAACAATGCAATAATGGTATCCTAAAGAGTGTAATGTTACCAAGGACATCACATCGAAGCTGTTGTAGACACTGAAAGTAGTGTTGTTTACCAAGCTTCAAATGCTTAGGCTAGTTAAGAGATGTTAAATGTCAGAATCACTTTGTGACAGCAGATACAAAACCAGTGGAAAACCTAAAGCCTTGACTCAACGTCATCTTTTAGCAAAACGGATATCACATCGTAGCTATTGTAAAACAGTGAATAGTATTTATTGTACGAAAAAAAAGTTATAAGCCTGTAATTTTCTGTATAAAAATGCCCATGTATCTGCTTGAAGTGTGTTTTTAAAGTAATGAAATTGGCAGATAAAATCAAAAGTAATAAACTATCGGAATGGTATCATATAATTATGAAACACCCTGTAAGTAGGAGACACATCAATGTGCTAGTAAAAAGTACATGCACCAATACATCTTTCGCAGTATTCCAGCAGAATTAGTAGTAGGGTTGTCAAAGAACATTCACTAATCTGTCTTGATGTCACGAAACTATTTAAGTCACCAGAAAGGGTCATCTAGTATCCAGTTCAATTGCTCAAATTCCTTTATGGTACGTTTACTGATACTCTCCAACACTATTTTACTTGGAAACTGTAAACCTTTATTATATAATACTATATTTAAATTTTAAGATCATACTTTTCAATAATTATGTTGATATCTGACAGGACATTAGCCTCTATGAGTAACTGTACAGTTGAGTTGATGCAGTTTGGGAATAAATTATTTCAACTTTGTCACTAGGTTTCATACGATAGATGGATCCCATATAGATAGTGTTATGTTTGATCCTGTTCTGTGGGATAGAACACAGCTGTCAAGAAAAATAATGGAGGGTGGGGTATCTACTTTTGGTTTATCACATTTTTCGAATTATCTTGAATTGCATCTTGTTGTCAAACGCATCTGCATTACATTGGTTGATCCACTAACTCATGTCTTGCTAAAAATGTCTTTGTTTGTCCTTCCTACAATACGAACCAAAATCGAATAAAGCGATGTCTGTCCATAAATTATGTACTGTATATATGTACAACGTAACTATACTAGTAATTCTAAATCAAAATATCCCATCAGCATCAAGACATATAACTGGTTTAACATGTTGTACAGATATTAAGAACGTCGATATATTATTAACCTAACGCAAATTTTTTATACTTCAATAATATACGAACTTTTCAATCGAGTCCCAGCTATGAAAAAAGAATCAATATCCCGAGAGTTGTTTGCCTATACTTGGATACATGTACCAACATTACTTTGACATTGATTTTTACCATTGATCTAGTCTTTTGGATTTAGGAAATAGTATGGTGCAAGGAAGCTCCATGTTATCGAATGGCGCAATGTCGGTGAATGCGATTTTCCTTTCTAATTCCATTTTTGGATTATTATTATCACATTCTTTCACTGCGGACAGCGACCTTAAATGCTTTACTAGACATTAACGTCACACCAACAGCCAGGGTCATTTGGTGACATTCCAACAGTTTTAATGCTGGAGGAAGACCCAAAGCTTACACCTGGGTTAAACCACCGATTTTCTATAAGTTTGCTGGTCCTGGGTGGGGTTACAACTAACAGCAGGGGCTAATAATTACTAGTCAAAGACCATAGCCCTCGACATGCCACGGAGCAAACTAAGTACAAGGAATTACATGACAAATGTAGGCGACAAACATAGAAAATACCTTCCATTCTTTGAATTCAAACCTGAATGGATACATTAATTTCAAAGTATTTTATCACAGACTTGTGTTCGTTCATACTGGTATAATCATGACAGCTAGTGTATATATGACGTGAGACCCTAGACAAAACAAAAGTGTAAGTTGCCAAATTATTCGCAATCAATTCGATAAACAATAGTATATAATCGCAAAGTTTATTCTAGTATTTTTTCATAATTACTTCTAGAGCATTGCTTATCTATCAATCCATTCAATAAAATCACAAAATTTATTATAATTTTATTCAAAGACACGTGTACATGATGACTAATCAGACCGGCCTCTAATAGAGATGAGAGGTAATGACTGTGTCGTGTTTAAGGGTTAAGCGTAGGTTATACCTTACACCAGTTCCTGAATCTAGCATCTCGTTTGTAGTTCGTTCTTCATGCTCCCCAAGATGTTCATAGTCAACGTTGTTTGGTCTAAATATTAGACAAACACAATGTACAATTATTATTTATCCATACAACTCAAACAAAATATTTAGTTGCTTCTTTTAAAAAATGAACAAATGGATAGTTGCATAGTGTACTGAAATAAAGTCACCAAAGACAAGAATACTATTTTAACGTTCAATTTTTGTCATATGTATCTTGTCGAAACATTTGCAAAACAAAAATAAATAACACTAATGATACATTTGTTTTTTTAATATTTAGGGTACTTCTACAGTATTTCTAATCAATTTACTCGTTAAAACTAGAAGGTACATCATATTCAAACACAGATGTACATAATTACTAAATAAATTAAATCAGGCCGGTCTTTAACAGAGATGATTGGTAATGATTGTGTCATGTTTTAGTAGCAAAAGTATGTTGTACCTTACACTTGATCCCAAATCTAGCATCGTGTACGTAGTTGGCGCATCTTGTTCCCCAAACTGTTCATATTCTACGTCGCTTGGTCTAAATATTAGACAATATCAATGAAGAATTATAATTAATCCATAGAAGTTAGAACCAAATATTTTCTTTACAATATATTATATATCGGATAGCTGCATAGTGTGCAAAAAAATACAGCAAAAATATTTGAGTGTTCATTCCAGAAAAAATATCTTGTCGAAAATTTGCAAATTGATAAAGAAAAAACAATAATTTAATTTCAAATTGAGTGATAGAAAACTATAAGCATCAACGTGTCTGAGGCTTGAAAGACACTCCAATATTTTACATAATGGACAGTTTGAGGTTTATAGGTACTTTAAATCATTTCGAAAGGATTACACATATCATTGGTTATGACAGTTTATTATTCTTAAAGGTATCCGTCGACCTATTCATTTTAGTTCCCATTGAAAATCAAGCAATTCATATTGATTTGGCTTCCTATTTGTTATGCAACACTAATAAGATTTTGCTAAGTAATAGTCACTAAAGAAGCTTTTGGCTTTGAACAAGTATAATTTATAATATGAAGTAAGGGGTTAGTTTTTCTTGCACTGTTATGACCAGATAAGTAAATAAAATAGCGTGTGAATTTGAATGTTAAAATGCCTACACGTTCGGTATCTTTATATCAACTCTTTCAACCGCACTGCTCGGGTAGCACGAGGAATGTACATTTTATTCAAATCCGTTCGCTTCTATTCAAACCGTCATCCGTACGTATTACTTTGTTGTGAATGGGGTGGCATTTCATTTAAAATTCTAAATGCTTTGTAAAACAGTGCAATGTGGAAGGTTTGAATAGAAAAAATGTTTATGTTGGATTTACATGTAATATTTTTGTTTGATTCGATTTGTTATAACAAATGCTTAATTACCAAGGTATGAATTGTATTGCAAAATGTGTTCATATCGAGTATTATGAAATTTGCTAAATTGATACTATGTTTCTTGATATTTTTGTAATAGGAGGAAAATAATGTACTCAATGCGGGGCTCAAATCCGTGACCTCTAGCTTGCAAGTCAGATGATCTAAGAACTGACCTATTCGGCCTGTTAATATTACAGCTAATTTATAAAAAGTGTGTACAGTACTGCTGCATTTTCATTACAATCTTAAACAAGACTAATTAGATATATTTAATTTCAAATCATTAAAGTATTCGAAAATATTACGCATGCGTCGTTTTCATTGTCCAAATTTGAGTTGCAGTCCAATATGTCGACTACACTCTAATATTACGAAAATAACGCACGGTTATCTATTATTACGACATAATAATGTACAATTCATTTGATCCATTTATCTAATTCGATTGTATGCAACATTATATATGATTACTTATCACGTATACGAGTATAATAGATCATTTTATATGAACGTATACTGGTCAATATGTAATGATACAATTCATGAATTCGAAATCACACAGTAATATTTTCCAATACTGACAATTTAAATGCCGGTGATACATTGTTTGAAACTCTTACATTGATGGATGTCTCTTCTTGACAACGAAGTAAACAACTATGATGATTGGAGTACAGATGACAACCATTCCCGCTAAAATATAACCTGTTATCGCTGCAATAGTAGTTGGCTGTTTTGTTTCCGCCGCTTTCAATAACAAAAAGATAAATTGAAAATAACTTAATGTCTATCGTTTCATGTCATCAAAAGACGTTTCAATGCCATGTTTATATGTAACTGTGTTTAATTATGTACAGGTGTGTTTTCTATGTCATCATCTGCTGTTAGATCGTTATTTTTGTTTTGTATTATTTCATTATCATCTGTTATGTGTACATGCTAATTAATTGTTTATAATTCTCCAGTTGAGTAGAGCAAACACCAAGTAAAAGATCCAATTAATACGTAGTAAACCGATATAATGTATTCATTAATAATAAGTTATACCTTGGTTGCATGTTTCACCGTAATATCCCTCAATACAATCATTTTGACAACCACCAGTCACTTTGTCACAAGTTGTATTCCTACGGCAATGTCCACATTCTTTTTCACACTTGTATCCGTATGTTCCAAATTCACACTCTTCAAATTGGGGAAAAATGATAGAACAATCTAAGAGAAGCCGTCAAGTACTATTACTAAAGGTTAACATCTTTACAAACAGTATTGGGCTTCCACACAACGCAACGTTAACGTTGTATTTATTGTGATACTAATGATATAGATGACGAGCTACATTTTATCTGTAAATGTCAATGTTTTCATGATCTTAGATGTATTTTTATTGATAAATATTTTTACCAAAGAACAAGTGTGCAAAAACTAATTGAATTATTAAAATGTAATGATAGAAATACTGTGCTAAAATTGAGTAAATTTATTAAACTTTCTTTCAATCGTAGAAATACTTTAATTAATAGGTAACATATTTTATATAGTTTTCAGTTTCACTTTATATTATAGTAATTTGCTCATCCTCCAAAATATGACCTGTGTATTTATGTTATTGTGTAGAAATTAATATGTATGTTTTTGTGTATATATATTTTGTATATATGTTATAACGATGTACATGTTGTACAAGTTAATAAAGTATATGTTCTGTTCTGTTCTGTTAACCTGGAATGCAGGGAAGTCTTAATGTTCATCAGATGTAAAGCTATCAAATGTGAAAAGGGACTCAAACAAGCTTCGCAAAACATTTTTCGTTGACTTACTCACATAAACCAAATGTCATTGTCAAATTATATCTACATGTATTCAATTAATGAATATACCACTTAAAGCTCACTTTTGACCTATACTTCTTGGTACGACGTATTAATTATTCAGAAGAAATTCCTCATTCAGAGGAAACTCTTCCTTCTATTGGGTGAAATCTACAAGCGTAGAAAAATTACATCGTCGGATACCCACGGTCGTTGCCTCCGCTCCGCTACGTAGCGGAGCGGAGGCAACGACCGTGGGTATCCGACGATGAAAAATTAAGACCACGCCAACTTATAGCAAGTCTGCAGTTGTTTAATGTATACTTCCTGTGGTTGTAAAATTTGTAAAGTAAAAATGTACGAAAATGACTGTATTCTTTTGCGGTCGAAATACAGTTATTAACCTTTCTTGACAAACATTTAACATTTATTTGAATTAATATACAGTAGATTTGACTAAGTGCGTAATTGATATAACTGACCTAATTTCAACATTTTAATGCGTGGCCTAATTGGTCTCAAGGTGATAAACGGTGTTCACACGGTGCTATACCGGCATTTTAGGAATTTGGTTTCAACAGACTGAGTGTTAATAACATCTTTTTAAAGACATTTCTTGTTTACAGTTGTTACTTATTGATTAACATAAACCACACCTCAATTTATTAACGAACCCATACCTTGATTGCAAAGGTCGCCCTTCCACCCTACGGCACATCCATTTGAGCAAGCACCGTTAGTGTTGTCGCATATTCCTTCCACGCAGTTTTCACTGCATGCCTGCTCACAACTGTTTCCATAAAATCCCAGTTGACACACTAGGAAATCAATGTTATAAATTAATAAGCAATAGTCGTACTCATATGTATACTATGTTTTAAGGTAAACACACTATCGCATAACAAATAATGCATGCTCTTTAGATATAATCTCTTATATACTCTTTCGATTTTGCCTAGCCTTCGTAGTAACAAAATGTGTACAATATATATGGTGTTATTCAATGTGTTAATGTAATTATTACCATAACATTAATACAGTACAACAATGACTGTTATTGTAATTTAAATAATAATATGTATAATCATTGTTTGAAATGGAATGTCACTGTTAATACATTTAAAAATGTTGTCATGTTATGCAAATTAGGTGGTAAACACTAAAATTTCGATGTATATTACGGAAATAATAAATTAAAAATTGTAAATAAATTTTATTATTTAGGTATAATACTTTCATCAAATGAGAAGTTTTTCAATACACAAAATCTTTGTCCGATCAAGCTTTACGCGCTATTTTAGTATTAAATCATTATTCCAGGCTGTCTCTCTTGGTGTAAATGAAAAGATCAAGATATACGATAGCATGGCATCGCCTATATTAAATTATGGTTGTGAAATATGGGGGTTTCATAAAGGGCCTAATATTGAAAAGGTCCATATTAAGTTTCTTAAACATGTTTCAAGTGTGCTTTATCAAACAACAAATACTACTGTGTAAGGTGAACTCGGCAAAATACCTTTAGATGTTGTACGAAAGGAACGTATCCTCGGATATTTGTATAAGATAATTAATACCCCAGTTTCATTGACCCATAAGAGTTTTCGATATGGCAAAGTAAATGAAATCAATAATTCTTGGGCAATGGGTGTAAAGTTGTTACTGAATGACCTAGGCTTTTCAAATATTTGGGATAGTATGTAACTATTGTTCAAAAGTTCAATTAAACAGAGCCATTGAACGCGTTTATAGTCAATATTATCAATGTTTTTTCTCTATGTTAGACAATATGCCAAAACTATGTACCTATCGGTTATTTAAAAATGATTTCGAAACTGAAAAATATCATGTATTGCTTATATGCCTAATAATTGAATAAATTAAATTGAAATTGTTATTAGCGATTTTCTTAATGCTGAGGTTCACATTAGATTTTTTGAAAATCATTTAAATGGCGACACGAATAAAATAGATTTCGATTATTACCTGAATTACAAGATGGTCCTTGCCAGCCTGGATTACACCGTGATTCATCGCAGTGACCTGTCACGTGATCACACTCTGTTCCGTTGATACAGTTACATATGCTGGAGCAATTCACACCATATGAAGGCGATAAACATTCTGAATAAATAACAATAATATCGTTATAATTATATTGCAAACCTTTATGTTGGTATTTTGATGTAGGCAGGAGAGAAGACAGATATGTAATGTGTTACCTTACATGTATTAATTATATGCAATTTATCCTATATTAATTACCGAGCAATAATAATGATACGTCCTTTTACTTACTACTCTCGCAAGACAGTACCGTCATCGAACCTGGAGCACACGTGTAACAATAAAGCATGTAGTAAAAATGTATACAAGGTATATGGTGCATTTAAATGTGTTAATATAATCATAACCCCAAATACAGTACACGCATGACTGCGTTTAGCGATTTTCACATTACTTGCAATACATCGGAAAATCCTTTCAAAGCCGACACAAATAAATTATATTTCGATCAGAAAAAAATCTGCATGATCATTAAATGATGGATATTTGTCATGACTTTTTTCGACGGTTTCTTCAAGAAATGCTAAGAACAGGTACACCAGACTTTCTATTAATTGAAAAAATGTCTATTAATCAATAACCAATACATATTGTAGCTTGTGAGCTTTATAAAAAAACATATTAACATACCTTGATTGCACAAGTCGCCTTTCCAGCCGTCAGAACATCCTCGTATACAAACACCATCAATATGATCGCAAGTGTTTTCCAAACAGTTGTCATTACATGCATGTGTACAATTACCTCCATAAAATCCACTTGGACAAGCTTGAAAATAGAATTGTTATATTTTTACGTTTATTTAATGTTGGTGACGCATGTTGGTTGTACGGCTTGTTCGTAATGTACCTTAATGTCACCAAAATAAACCAACCATTGTTGTTTGTCGTGAAAACGGGGTTAGAAGTTATTTCTTATGTAGCCATTCAAAAGAATGCACTTTTAGATATACCTGTATACCGTGCTCAAAATCGAGCCCTGAAGAAAGATACATGGTCAAATGTGCCTTTTATCAAATCAATACAAATTCATCTACACCTTCAATATTGTTACCAGTGAAATGTTATACAGGCGTATTCGGTGTATATAACAATCACCGTCTGTATCTTGTGGACAGAAACTAGTATAAGTTAGTCTTTGTCATGCTTATCAAAACACTTGTAATTCCAAATTATGGTCGCATAACAATACATTACTAGTATTAATATTCCATGTCTGCAGTGACATATAAGAATCTGGACATATAGGTGCAGTCATTTTTATGTGCATACTGAAAATGGAACAAAGGTACTAAGTCGAAAAGGGAATTAGTTCATACTTCATATTTAGAGAGACCATAAGAAGTCACATAATACTTGGATTACAAGACGGCTTTTGACAACCTGGATAACACAACAAAACAACATAATTATCCTTATACTATTGCAACCCTTTTTATTGGTATTACGATGAAGAAAGGAGAGAAAGCAGATAAATGCAGATTGTTGCAGTATTAATGATATATTATCCTACGATTTAACATCTATTAAGTACAGAGCAACAGTATTGATAAACCATATTACTTACTACTCTCGCAAGACAGTTTCGTCCAACCTGGAGCACACTTGTCGCATTGCATCCAATCATCAGATTCTGCTTGGATACAAACTTGTTCATCTGCACAATGACACGTGTTTGAACATCTATCTCCAAATTTGTTTTTTGGACATTCTGTAACAGATTTCGACAATGTAAAACAACACTTCAGTACAAAAAGACATGCTTCAAATGTTGACAACATTAGCCACTCATGAAAATATGGCGTAAAAATAAACACTGTCAAATTCATATTAGTCATACTGTGGTTTGCTCTCCATGTGTTGTATGTTTCTGTGAGTTGTGTGGATTCGGGGGCATTTTTCATATTCTGTTCTTTCTTCATTTTTCAAATTCAAGCTCCGAGTTTAATTATTTAAACAACCAAACATGTGGCTGCACTGAAACATTCAGTATATAAATACTGCTAAACCAGAAAATATAAAAGAAAGAGAATGTAGTTATTTTCTGTATTCTTGTAACGGGCGTAAATAACTTTGAACATTCGGATGATTTGAAATCATCTGTTTTAATACAGTGCAAACGATCTGTACAACCATTTTATGTCCTTTTAACGCCTGAGTAAAATACGTTTTCAAGCAATTCTCAACTAAAATAAATACCTGAACGATAGAGCTTTACTTCACATAAAGTCAAATGGTGGTAGTCTATCTTCCTAATAATAAGATTCTGAAACAATCTAGGTGGAGACAAAGCTATAGTGTGTTTCTTTGGCGCGTTCTGTATATACGTAATTCTAATTCCGGTATTACCTGTTCCATCAAACGTAGCATTAGCAATGTGTATGGATAATTTACTGTAGTGTTCTCTGTTACCTGTAATAAACCATTAATGTTTAAAAATGCACAATAATAATTAATCATTTCACGTTACGAATATAAACAAATATGTATAAACAACTTATGCGAGTTAAGTCCCGTATAAGACGAATACACGACCTATTTCAGCAGTATTATAATACAAATTGTACAATCATGTAAACATTTGTGTGCTAACTAAAATTTTTAATTTGCGCAAATTTCGAAGCATACGAATCATTTCACGTAAGGAACATAAACACATATGAATAAGCAAATAGAAGCGTTATGTTAGTTAAGTCCCTAAAAAGACAATTACACAGCCTATTTTAGCTGCACTTAGTATTTATGCGCTATTTAAATTTCAAAGTTACGCGAACTTTGAAACATAGTTGTAGTGTATGAGGTATTATCGAGGCATCTTACTGTCTTTCATAAAAAAATCACTTACTTCCGTCCATCCTACCGAAGATCTCAATCTTGTCAATCAGATATTGGTGATGTAAATTAATCTGCCACCAAGGTGATCGTTCCTCTAAACTTGCACTGCAGCACTGACATTTATTTGGATTGCCGAACATTCTACCATCTATTGCTTTAAAACTATCCCAATTAAAGCCATTGTAATTAACAGTGCTTGACATGCTAGTTGTGGCATTTATTTTTTCGATCAGATTACCGCCTGAAATATCACAATATGCATGAAATTTGCCAATGACTGCTGGATGTACCACTTTACTAGATTGACCCGTAGTTTAATGTTTATCATATCTGTATAAAAATTAAAAACACATTTTACATGTAATGAAAGCACAAGTACCTGAAAAATAAGTGAGTATATGAGTATATGCTGTTTATAACTCTACAAACCTGGTGAAAGAGCCACTCCTGACTGATTCAAGCTCAACCAACAAACAATCAAACATACCAAATTGCAAGAGGAATACTTTATTTCCAGCATTTTCTGAAATAGGTGATTTTCAAGCACATGTGATTTTTTAACTGAAGCTTATGCTACGAAACTAGTTAAATCCTCCTATAGCTTTACTGTCGATCCTACCAAAGCGGTGCCTTCCGTGAGTCAGTGTTGACTTTCATTTATTGTACGTTTTTCTGTTCAGTGTATTTGTGTCGGTAGATCTTTTGGGATGACTGATTGTATTTTTGTTAAGATTATCTGTTTCAGTTCATTTTTTACACTTTACAGATTTATACTAATCGTTCTAAGTGTGTTTGTGCTAAAATTGTTTGTTAAACATACATAAATTATTTGCATAGTAAGTAGAGATTCCAACATACCAATTACGTCTTCAATGCTATCAATCGAATTAGTGACATGAGTTCACATTCATGTAAATAGAAAATCAATGACAGAATGACAGCATATCTGAGGCAGACTTAAATGTAAGACTTTAGTGTGCATTTAATAATTCCACGCTTTCAAATGTTCACACCCTTTTTATAATGAATGGTATATAAAACTAAGTGAGTAAAATTAAATTGTTTTGTTGGTTTTCATTTCCTTCTGTTACATATGATATATTATATTCGTCTACATAAATGTTATACATGTACTCAAATATGCGCTCGGTTAAGAAACTAATATACCTTGTTAATATACAGAACGCCAGCCGAGGGTCATTGAATTATTTTACCAAAGGCCTTTCAGCATGGACTGGATCTATCATTTATTAGTTAATAACGATCCACAAAACACACACATACAGAAAAAGCCGAACAAATCCGAACGAATGACGAACATTTCATAGGTAATTTTCGATAGGCATTTCCGATCAATAATTCTTTTTTCCAATTTTAAAAGTCTATCAATTCTCTGCTCATTTTCCAATTGATAAAACTTTAGACATTGAAATGAAGCCAGTCATATTTTAATATGTAATTTAAAAAGACGATCTAATAGCCATAAGTGATCATTCAGTAAAAGAGTCTAAGTATGACATATTTTTTTAAAAAAATACCTGACGTTGTATGCATGCAAAAAGGCATACAAATTGTTTGTTTCTGCATGCTTTCCCGATCTACCTTAATTACCACCTGTGTCCCTAGTCTTTTTATCTAAGGTACAAGGAACAGAAAATCTTGTTTCTCATATTTAGCCTTTCAAGAGCAAATAAGTCTGGGCATACACTATGTCAAATGATTATGTTTATTAATAAAGAGATATATTATGTAACAATAAACGATACACTTATAAGCCTACATTAGGTTAACACTAACTGGCACAGCAAGTAGTTCACATGTAGTTATAGTTTATGACTTTAAGACATTAGACCAGGAAACAGGGTCATTGATAGACTAGCATCTGTTTACATAATAAGTTTCTATATGCTTAAGAACAACATGAAGTTTAAATCCAAAATAGAATACCACTACTATAAATCAATAAAATTTATGACCAATTTTGCTAGGTGTAAGTCTACAGACTTAAGATGAAATTGACCAGACAAGATTACCCAGATAACGGGCATTATAACAATTAAAAATCAGACCTCTTACGGCTTATTGTGGTGGTCACTTTATATAGGAGCAATGCCTGTAACAGTTCCAATGTGAGTGATCCACAAAAGCTACAGGTCTGTTCTCTGAATATATAAAAACATTAACTAGCAAATAGCAGGGGGTCCAGTCAATATTGTGTCCAAGTAATTATTCAAATCCGATTACTGTGAGTTTTATTAGAGGGTCGTCATATCAATTATATAACATTTTTACAACTGGTTGATAAAAAATATCTACCAGCTGTATACAAACCAAAGGGGTCAATATTTCATAAAAGAATGGGAGGGAAGCTACGTACCTGTAAAATATATATTAGATAACTGACCAATACCTATAATATATGATGAATAATTAAATTTGAAAGATTAATTTAATATCAAAAGTTATCGTATCAAACTCAAGAAAATCTTTATAATGTATATTGTAACATTCAATTTCATGTGTATTCAATAACCATATTTCTTTCATTTTTTGGTTAGCTTATGTCGAGTTTTTCGCCCCGTTTCAACAGTCAGAGTCATATGAGGCGGTCAGTTCACCTAACCATCTTTCCTGGGAAGAACCAGTACTGGACTCCCATCCTCCGTAGGCAACTGCCTACTTTCTCACATAGAGAGACATGGTCTCGAACCCATGGTTCTCTATGAGTGAGAGGTTTCAGTGATTTGAAGTCAGCGACCTTAACGACTCGACCATGGAGGCGGGTCAATTTCATTCAATGATGATTATATACATATTACTAATTTGTACTTAAACTTATTCAATAATCGACAAATTAAAATAAGGTAGATTTACTTATCTGAATCCAAAGTGATCTTCACCAAAATATACTAATCTTGTACAGTTTGACACTTAAACTTAGCAAAACTTGATGTCGAAGTAAACTCCACGAAATCTGCATACAGACTGGCAGGGGTCGTCTCATATATAAACAATTATATCAATGTTCAGGGGGCGATTAAAAAAATCATTTTTGTTGTTCGGTACGAACATTAAGACCATTTCTCAACAGTCGGTCGGTTTTAATGTTCCTGCATACCGAAGAGAGCTTCCATTAACAATCCGCCTACGAACATAGTTCCAATTTTTCAAATACAAATTAATATATTACGTGCATTCACGTCAAAATCATATGGATATGCAAAATCGTAAACGAGCAATACAAAACACTCGTAAAAATCTAAACAATCCTCTACTTCAGATTACTACACTATTTACTATCAGCGCACAAATTTCAATGAAGGGTGACAGTAAACATATAGAAGCCATCATTGAATTCACGGACGATACGATGATAACTGTGAGTCAACCAGATACTAGTATTTAATAAAGTTTCCTTTTAAAAATGAATGGCTAGGCTGGTTGTTGCTGTATAACATGTCTTAATCATGGTAAAGTGTAGTAAAGGATCAGTAAGGAATACATTCTCTAGAGAATATATAAATAATATGGTTGGATATTGACATTTACCTCCATGTAGTTTATTTTATTAAATTGAAGTGTTATAGTGGTCATACACATGAACCTCTACTACACATGTGTTACTGAAAAATAATAACGTATATTATTCAGAGATTTACATGAGTCGAGGGCTTTTTTGTACTGCCTAAACTTTACAGAAAGTATACATTCGGATTGAAATATGTTAATAAACAAACAAACCCAAAGGTTAAACAAGAGGGCCAAGATGTCCCTATATCGCTCACCTGAGAACAAAAACACTGTAATTTAATGACCACGAAATGTAGTTTTCGTCTCCTATAACCCGAATTACATAGATTTTGATCAAAACCAACTCTAATTTTCATGAATACTGGATGCAGGGAAATGGACAATCTGGGTAAATACGATTTTGATTATATGTTCAGGATTGGTGAAGTATTGAAGGCGGTAGAATGTAAACTAGCTGAAATATAGCATATTTTCTATTCCAAGGGCCCACAACTCTTGAAGTTGTGGTCCGGTTTCACCCATAACTGAACTTGTCCAAGACTTTCAGGTCATACACATTCATTGTAAATATTATTAGGATCGATGAATGAATGAACGCGCTAGAGTGTAAACAAGCTATTATATAGCAACTTTTCTAAGTCAATGGCCCATAACTCTTGAAATCCTAGTCCTAGTCATCGATCTTGTCATACGCATTCACTGAAAATATTATTATGATTGATGTGGAAATGAAGGCGTTAGAGTGTAAACATACTCAAATATAACAAATTTTCAAAGTCAAGGGTCCATAACTCTTGTAGGGAAATGTACATTCTGCGTAATTATGATCATATGTTCAGGTTTGGTGAATAATTGAATTTAAAGTCAGTTCGCTTGTTATCATCGGAGTAGTATTATCATAAAGGTGAAAGGTGTATACTACACATCCGTCAGGAAAGATGGAACTGATTGATTTTTCTATATCAGGAAAACTGACGCGACGTCAAAACTTACCGGGGGACGTTTAAGATATCATCATTATCTCCTGGAGAGACAATCAGTACAACTCGTATAAAGTAAAGGTTTTGTTTATTATAGTGTCAGCCCCATTGAAAGGGCCAGCTAAGTTGGCTTATGAGACATCTATCTTATGTTCGCAAAGTACCTCCCGTGTAATACGAGATGGATTCTTTTCTGTGAATGGGTGTTAATCCTTGTTATTATACCTCACTCCCGTTTGCAATGTAAAGTCTTCCTTACCTGAGCGGGTGTTAATTTTTTGTAACACATTGTAATAACGCATGCGCAGAAATAATGCGCGTATACATATAACCGGGTTGCTTTTATCTTCTTTTCTGTAAATATCTGTTTCAGGTTTTCCAATTTGTCCGCTGAATCAATATTTGGTTGTATATTGAGAAGTCTCAGAGCCTCAATCAATTTACTTTCTTCAAAAGTTATACCAGTTGGAGTAGGTTTAGGACAGTCATCCATAACCATATCCGTCTCTTCAGCCTCAGCCATGTTATCATAAACAACTCCTCAACATAGTGTCTTACTATATCAGACCACGACAACTTTCTAATTACAATAAGTTGCCACAACTGTGTATTTGTAATAGGCCACTAAAACTAAAAACAAAAGGAAGCAACCATTTTCTTAGTATATATGGCGCAACCAATTTTCAAAGTATGCTAGGCCAAAATTGATTTCAAAAGTTCAAAGGCCGCAATGAATTTCTTAAGTACAAAAGGCCGTAATAAATTATCAAGTACAAAACTCAAAAGGTCGTACAGTAAAGGGTTGTTATAATAAAGTATATTCTAGATTGTACATTCTACTTGAAAATACTTTTAATTAGACCAAAACTCCCTTTACTGTGTTGAAGCGCTAGTAAAAGCTTGATAGTCTATGTAATGTCACTGCTTATTATTTTTGTTCCTATTGGCTTCTGCTCAACGTTGTCAGAATGGGGATTCTACTGTGATATGATTTTTTTGTCTTTTATAACAAACTAGACAAGGTTTTCATTTAGAGCCTATTACATTACAATCATATACTATTAACAAACAACTATGCATAGGAATATTTAGAGCGCACCGAATACCTTGAAAAACGTTGACAAATTTCGAAGAAGGAAAGACGAAGGTTTGTCATAACTTCATCCGACACAAAACACCCTTAGGGCCCACACGCCCACCAACCCCATCCCTGTTTTAAGATTCCTTTCAAATATTTTGCATCTAAATGTGCTCTATAAAACATGAACAACCTTGGCTGCTGGCGCCGCGTCGGAAATCTGTGTGAGCTCGACCGGAGTTTTGTGTCGGATGAAATTATGATCAACCATCCCCTTCCCTTTTTCATAGGTAAGTCTAGCTTAATGGTTCAAATTTCTGGGACTCATCAGTTAATTGTGGAGCTTGATACTCGTGATTGAGGTTTCTCTCCCATGTGCTAAATTTAGTCTTTAACTAAGGACTATCTAGAAATGCGGCATTCAACAATAAATGAAGTTTCTGTTCCTGGCATGGCATTCTTTTTTTTGAAAAACAAGCGTGTGCTTTAAAAATGGATATTTTTATAAAATGTGTTTACCTGTTTAAACTTGAATAGATCGATGGCTCTATAACGGATGTGTCGATGGCTCATATTTAACAGATCACAAAAGTGTGAAAGAGCCACCGTTTAGTAGGGGTGGGTATTATTGATGTTAAGTCTAAACATAATAAGATGGACAAGAGCATCTCTATTACTGCATATGTACCGTGACGGATGTCTCTACCTCTTAGCATCAGTACTGGGTCGTAGTTATGTCTCGTCTTTTTTATTGTGTAATTGCATTTGGTTCGTGTCTGGGACTTTGGTGTTAGATCCTCTTGATTGTGGCATATGTACCATGACAGAGATTTCTATTCCCTAATTCCAGTACCGGATCTTGGGCAACTCCAGCGTATACTTCAAACTGCATTTTACAAACGTCTTCGTATTTATTGAATATGAGTAGTGCGTTCTATTTTGATTCATAAATTGAATATATTGTGCAATTAATATAGTGCTTACTAGTTAAGTTCAGTTTTGAATGATCACGCGGACAAAATAGACCTAATTAAATTGATATAATATATGAACATTGTCTTTGCTTATAAAAACTTCATTTATTGCTATCATATTTTAAGCTATAGTCACTCGGTACGACTTCAAAATACGTTAAACCATTAGCTAATGAACGAGATATTGAAAAAAAAACGGAATACCTTTTTGATTTCTTTGCACAACGTCATGATTACAATTAGAGAAATCATGGACAAATGTCGGATTCTCTTTGTAGATAATGCAAATGTATAAACTATGACACAAACAATAAACAATTCGTCTTGGAAATATTCGATGTTCTATATAGTTATATCTGACGGACCCTTAAATGTGATAATAATTGTTTGCATCGTGTTAACTAATGATACATGATCGGCTCGCAGACACTTTAAAATCCACTTACTAATAGACACACTTTAAGTCAAAGCATACTATTACACTTAATGTGGCACTTGTTGACATTATAAAAGTCAGTTACAGTTTAAACAAACTTTAATTCAATTATTAGATACTCTAATATAAATCCACAATGCACGTAAATTGCGAATTTTTTAACAGAATTTGTTATTTTTCCACGAAAATTTTCATAATTTGGCATTATCTGCCAGATTATACGCTTTGCAGTCAACATTGTTTCAAATTCTTGGTAAGTATTCCTTCTTTTGAGATATTTGATTTCAAAGGTAATTCATCCCTTCGAAAGTGATGTAAATTACGTCATACTCCACAGATAATGACATAATCAATTATAAAAAATCTGAGACATTGTTTTGTGCCTCGAACCATATACTGCAGAAGCTGAAACCGTTTTAAAATCCAACTTCAAACAGGCCGGTAATTCATGTTCATTATACTACACCTATTAGTTATCACAATTTGGTCATAGAAGAAAATAATTGTGTTCCCCGAGTACAACAGTTTCTGTCATATTCTCCGACTGTTAGTCTATTTCAACATGACGCAGTAACCTGATCGTTGGTTCGAGCCATTTTAATTTAACTTCCACCAACACTCAGTATCTTAACACATGTGCAAACTACAATCATGTAGTTTGCGTTCTGTGTTGATTGTTTCAAATAAGCTGTTTGACCCATTTTGCAATAGAGATGTAGTTTAGTTAACACTTACATAATTATACTATTTGTCAGTTGAAGTGATCACGAATCTCGAAGTGGTACCGAATTTTTAAAAGAAGCACGGTGATGAGGTACAAATTTATGAATTTTCGAGACTACCGTATTTAAGATAATGAACTTTTGAAGTAATTATTTCTGAATCTACGAACATTTGGTATAAGTTTCCCCCTGATGTCCACCATATAATGTTTGTTCAAATACATAATTTATTAATACGTAATTATACTTCGGCATTTCAATACTTTCTAAGAATGTCATTAAATATTGAGCTGATGTCATAATCAAATTGAAATATAAGTTGAAGTATTGGTTAACGGTTTGAGAGGAAGTCTTGTTACACTGAGCTGATGTCGTGATACTGAAGAGTATGTCTTATCTTGTGTTTCCAGGTCAAGCTCAATACGTATTGTCAAAAATATCATGTTTGTTTCCAAATCTATTCAACTGTTCTCGTTGATCTGTGGATCCCAATTGAAATAATATACCCAATAAACTAAGTTGAAAATTAGAAATGTGACTGGGAATATGACCCGGGATATTCTATCCAGGAAGCATGCTCTTCCTTTACTCCATAAAGAATCCCACCATCTTAGCATTGTTTGTTTAACAACATCTTTTCTAAACAGCTTAGTGTCTTCTTTCTGGAAATTAAACACACGTGTTTAAAAAGCATCAATAGGTATAACACACTCACTAAATATATGAAACATCCACCTTATGTAGGTGAGTTAATACCATGTTTAAATGTTTAAAACGTTTAAATGCCATAAACTCACTAGTACTCACTTGTAGTACAATGTTAGCTGAGTGCCGACTGTCAACGTTAATTCAGATGTATGGCGACGGTCTGCTGCTATTTTGTGCTCATATGCCCCCGCCAAATAACTTTAAATCCTCCGTGAGATAAGTTGAATAGAAAAAGAGACTAGGGACAACTGACTTTTAGATTACCATCTACAGTCGCTTAGAAGCGTGTTCCTCCTGGTGAATATAGCGACATCTAGCATTTACTGAGTTATCCCATACCATTCCATTTCAGGATACCATGTTGGAATGGTAAAAAGTGAATTTTGTCGCGAGGTTTTCATTCGTAAATGAATTAAGTCCATTCTGAAGTGTTTTGCTCCAGTGTTGAATATAAATCTTTAAAGATACATTCTATATTCATGAAAATGCTCGTAGTAATTTAGACAATGTCATACGATATGCTGCTGTAACAGTTTTCATATCAAACATTTGACATTAAACAATACCATACGCAAACATTAATGATTACTTTACAGGTTTCCCTGTCAATGGCAAATAAATACCTCTTCAGAATCAATTGGTTCTACTTTAGTAATAGGTGGCATTCTTGTTTTTAGTTTCAAAGGTTTCCGAGTGTCAGTACGTGTTAAAACATTAGTCAATGCAGTCTCTATAAGCCCAAGGAAAACGAAGGTCACACATGTTGCCATGTATACATCGATGGCCTAAAATGAAGATGTTGCAACTATTGCATTATATGTAATAGAGGTCAAACAAAAAGTAACGTATCATGATACATATGCAGAATTTAAAAAATGTCATAATGCCAAAAGTATCTGAAATATAACCAATACCGCACTCTTAAGATTCAAATATCAGCTTCCAATGTGATGCCATGTAATTTCAGAACCCAAAATGTCATAACCCTAAAATGACATCACTCAAATAGCAGCTCTCAAAATCTAATCTTATTGGGCTAAATTTGTAAATATGTACATTTAATTTAGCGATTTTGTTGTTCCTAAGGATAATAAGTATTCGGAACGATTCACTTTCTTCTTAAACATCTTTCGACAGTCAGAAAGCTATTTAGGCATGGACAAGTAGGTGCATCGCCATTTTTGGCTACCGTACTTAAAATGTTTTTAGGATTTAAAAACAGGATATAGGACAGTATTGTACTTCATGACTGGTATTCTGTTTTGAACCCATACGTTAAATAGAAATTAATATGGTATTTGGATCTCGATTCAAATATGCTGATTCTAGTATATACCTTAACGTAAGACACAGTCGGTAGATTGGCCCGGGCTCCGGCGCTCTGTGTGGTCATTGTTAGCACAGTTAATAGTCCGAGTGATATACGAGCTGGTACCGCCGTCACGTCCAGCCAGAAGTTCACCCATGATAAAACAACAATGAGAATGCTTGGCACATAAATCTGTATTATGTGAAACTCATAATTTCTGTCAAGAATAATTTTCACTCCAATGCACGGGTATACGACTGTAAAAAAACAAAAGCGCACCTGGTGTAATACGATTTGAATAATTGAGAGTAATGACAAAATTGGGCGGAGCCTGAGTTCTAATTTACAAGTCGTGCTTACATTAAGAATAATTTTGTTGTGCGGTTAATGCCTTTTGACCAGGTTTGGTCGAACAGTGAACCAGGCTTATTATGTTGGCGAAAAACAGGGTCGGATTTTATTGAATATAAAAATTTATTTTTGAACTTATAATCATCATTCTCACATTGTTTTACAATCACGGGCCTGTTAATGGTTAATAACACTAATGGCTTTAAAAATGGCAATCGAGTCCGTGGCATACTGGAGCCTTGTGCATCCTTCCCCCGTAATTAACTAGTCCACTTTCGAAGACGTGTTTTTCTTCTTATCCGTTCAATTAAGGCCCCGTTTAAGATTTGGTTTGATTTCTTCAATCGTACCATTTTAGTGTGCAGCGAAAGTGGATAGCCGATAGTGGATATGTATTACCCAATATATGCATATTACGATAGTCGTATTTTTTGCTCTTAAAGTAAATACATTAAAAAAATGTTAACCGACTGCTTCGATATAAAAGTCACTAATTTTCGAATCACAGTTGCCACTAAATTTGATAGCGACCCTCTCAACACCAAGACTCTCTCTTAACTCGTACGTATCTAAGGGGGTCTTAACATCGATTTATTCCTGTATTACTGAGTACAAATATCCAGGGTTCAACACAACAGTGTCGTTAGTCATGTTGAAATAAGAACAAGTTACGACAGTGTTGATATAAAGTTCTTGTTATTACTCACTGCCATAATAATCCTTCTCACAATTGTAGGATTGTATATCAGCCAGACTAAATTGTGGAAACTCAATGTTGGCTGCCACTGACAGCGCCGTGTCACTCCATACAAATTTCATTGTTTCTGTACTGTGACCATCTGATCGAAAACGAAAGGAAACATGTTCATAGTGTAACTTATACGTACTTTGATGTATATAGTGATATACTGCAGTACGTACAAAAACATCCCTGCAACTGGATTACCTTCAGTTGGTGTCCTAACATTGAAATGTGGACTGGTTGTATAATTCATGTGCATTAAATTAATGCAAACGATTATATGTGACGGTCCACCTTGCAGACGTCATTGCCCTGACAAAATCTTGGCTTTTATACATGTATGTGTTTTCCGCAGTGGTAGTAACTATGTCATTATCAAAAAGGTATCAAATGCGTATATTCGTATTCATCGGATGATATAGTAATTGCTATCTAATTATTTCATATAACATTCTCAAACTAGCACACTTTCAACAGTTTAGATGACTTAAGATAAGTGTTTTCCATGAATAATGAGGACTTCGCGATTTATTTCAACAAATTCAATGCAATCATTGTAAAATGTATCTTAGCATGTTTTTGATACTTTAAAAATGATTTTGTTTGTATCACATATTTGACGTTAACAATACTTCTAGGCCTGCCCATTCCTCGGTGTAAACCGCGTATTACGTGAAAGATGTGTCAGAAACTATACTATCAAAATATGAATTATGAAACCTCTCTAAAAGACTACATCAGCAATCTGTTACATTATTGCCATGCCTGTGGCAGCCAGTTCCTTCCTTTCTGCAACAGCCAGTTCCTTCCTTTTTATGCGACGACCAGTGATAGAGATGTTGATCGTAATCCATCAACCATTAGACGATTAGATAGGAAACACCAAGAAACAAAATTAATGAAGTTAAAGATTGTCAGTCTTCCAGATGACCACGGGTGGTTACAAGCAATAAGGAGAATTCAACTCTTCTCACAATTACCAGACGGCGTCCGTTCATGTAGAGTGGCGTCTTGAAGGGAAAGTGGTTGCCGCATCGATGAGTGTGTTCAGGAATCGACTTAAATAACCAGGATACCGCTACAGGCACCTATCAGACGACCTTTGTTTGCGCGCAATCACAAAGCAGTACGACAAGTCCAGCGTCAAGCACGAAGTCACTTACTAGTATTGGAATGTGGTGTTATGGTTGAATATCAACTTTCCGACTGAAAGTCTTTTCTTTTTGTTCATAACTATTATACTTGTTTGACGTCCTAGAAATGATGCAAAAGAACCATCTTAGAGGCATTTCCGTCTGACTGCGGTTCGTTGGTGGCATGGGGTATCTGTCGCTAGACTGTCGACCTTCTCACTCTGAGTCAAAATCTGAATGGACAAAGGTACATCTCATCGCGAACACCCTACAGGGTAATTGTACTACATTTTGATAACCAGGTTCTGAATGCAAACCATTGCTCATGGATGACAATACTCACCCCACCGTACTCGTGTCGTTGCTAATTATTTACACCAAGAGGCTATAAAAACACTGCAATGGCCTTTCAGGAGCCCTGGTCTCAACCCAATCGGACATGTTTGGGATATACTTGGCGGCCGGTTACGTCACAGAGATCCCCATGTGCAAAATATTGCCGAATTGGACAAGCATTCCATCCGGAATGGAGCAGATATTCTCAAAGTCACAATCTAAGTGTCATACAGTCGATGAGAAGAAATGTTCGGGTTGTCATTCAGCTCGTTAAATGGCGCTGATATTGCGCTGTGTTGTTGATATTAGTAACATTTATGGAGGATTGTATGATACAGTTTATGACTGTAACTTTAAGACTTTGTCGTCACACGCCAAAAGTAATCAGCGCATGATTTTGAGCCCTTGTTTTTCCTATATTACCTTTCAAATAAAACGATGAAATCCCATAGTTCTGAGTATACTTTTGCCAGTTTAATACCAGTTCATCTTTAATTTATTCATAGAACACATGAAAATCACCTCTTGCAGTGCATAATTCATATTAGTCAATGCTTATATATGCCACTGCAGGTATTGCAATACTTTTGTTCATAATTATGTACAGTATTGATCGTCCTTTAAGACGTGCACATATTTATGTTTTTACCAGGGACAGTGGTAGTTTTGTACAAATGCATAGCGTTCAAACCGGAGACTGTGGGTTCGAATACATTGAATATCTTCAACTCATATACAAACAAAGTGGTCTATACTTACAACTTTCTACCTCGAAGTGACAGGATTGTGTGTCAAACGGATATTTTTGAAGATGCATCAAACACGAGAAGGTTCCTGTTACTCTGCAACGAAAGGTAATACATAAACACAGTGTACATTGAAGCCTGTACTTTCCTTTATTTGGTCATTTGTTACCGATAACACCAATTGTTTTTTTGTTTTTTTTCTATGTCTCACCAACAACCAGTGTCATATTTCGACTTGTCTACTGATGAAAGACCCCGGTGTGTACCTGGGTAGAACCATCTACCTTCTATAAGATCTCTCATTTCCATTTTACGGACTTGATACTAGTATGTATACTAAAGGACTAAAGTCTAGTCCGGTTGGGGTTTCCTTAATAATTTCAAGACCAGTAAAGCTACGTCTCTGTAATTGAGCTTATTTCATGTCGTCTTTCATTCAATAAAAAATACCTAAAAGTCCTATGAATATTCGTAGCGTCTACTTTCCAATGTACAATGTTTAGTCATGTACGATTACGAGTATAGCATGAATGTAACGTGGATAATGGATAAATTCATAGAATGATTAAGCCATTAAGGTAATTTTGGTTCTTCCGAGTATGTACTATTTTTAACTAACGTATTAAATACATATCCAGATCTGAAATTATGGTAAAATGCAAAGGCATGGGCTATTTGCTTGTATCCAAACATGCTAAAATGCAGCCTAGCTGAGTCTATGTATACATTATTCCAGGAATACAGTAAAGCCTCAATGTAAAAGACTCATAATGATCTCAAACTCTTTTTCTGACTTGTTTTAATTATTTCTTCTGTATTTAAATTTAATAAATTAAATGAAACTGTCTCAATATTGACACTGATATATTTCGTCTTAGATATACTAGTAATCTTAATAACCAGCTTATTCACGTGGTAACCAGGAGCGACCATGTGTATTTTTACACAATAAACTTGAACTGATATGTCAATTAATTTGTATTTATGCTAAACAGTGTGATTATATCGGTCACAGTTCGGTTTTTTTTTTTAAATCGACTTCTACAAAAGCTTGAGCATTCTTCATTTCGACAAATTACGTCAACCGGCCTTGAACCATTACAATTATTTATTATGCATATATAAAGTATTGTTGGAAACCAATTTTAGTTTTACATAGTGACACAATGAAGCCCTTGGGTTTCTTTCACAATTTTTATAGCCTTCAGACATATACAATAAGGTATGACATTCATTCATTTAATACCCGAGTTTTTACCTCAAAACACTCCTCTATAAATGCGTGTCAACGATTATAATTTCAATAGGAATTGAATATTTTTTGTATGGAATTTACTACATTTTTTGTTATACAATCTATATTCTACAATACATGTTATTCCATATGAACTGTGTCATATAATCAAATGATCAGTTTAAGTGACGCAATTATCAATAGAAGTTTGGAACCGATGCATCTTCCGTTATAAAATACTTCACAATAACTGATGCAAACAGCTCAGACGTGTAAGGTTAAATCATAGTTAACCAAAGTACAAAAATGTTGGACTAGATTTGAAAATGATAACATCAGGGCCCGAGGTTATGAAAGTTTAGATCGTCTCCGAGCTCAAATCTTGTATTTTGTTTTAAGCGTGTTGTCTGTCGTCCGTCGTCCGTGCGTGCGTGCGTCAACAATTGCTTTGAACAAGATCTCCTTCTTAACCAGTTGATCAATTTCTACGAAACTTTACATGGATGTTCTTTGCATGAAGCTCTATCAAAGTCGTTAAAACAAACTAATTTAATTAAAAACTCTGTTTGCCATGGCAACCAATAGGAAAAACTTTAAAAACCTTCTTGTCCGAAACCACATGGCATAGAGCTTAGATATAATTTGGTGTGTAGCATTGTCTAGTGGATTTCTACCAAGTTTATTCAAATTATTACCCAAGGGTTAAAATTGGCCCCGCCCTGTGGTTTTCTCTAATCTATTTAAGAAAATGTTAAAAATCTTCTTGTCAGAAACAACAATGCCTAGAGCTAAGGTATTTGTTGTGTAGCATTGTCTAGTGGACCTCTACCAAGTTTGTCAAATTATTGTCATAAGGTCAAAATTGGCCCCGCCCCAGGGGTCACTTGATTGATATAGGCTTATATAGGAAAAAAATAAAAAATCTTCTTGGCCGAAACCACAATGCCTAGTGCCTAGATATTTTGTATGTAGCATTATCTAGTAGACCCCTAACAAGTTTGTTCAAATTATTGCCCTGGGGTCAAAATTGGCACTGCCCGGTGTTTTTTCTAATCTATTTAGGAAAATTTAAAAAATCTTCTTGTCCGAAACCACAAGACCTATAGCTAAGATATTTGGTATGTAGCATTGTCAAGCAGACTTCTACCAAGTATGTTAAAATTATGGCCCCAGGGTGAAAATTAGCCCCGCCCCGGTGTTCACTTGATTTATATAGGCTTATATAGGAAAACAAAAAATATCTACTTGTTCAAGACCTCATGGCCTAGAGCTTACATATTTTGTATGTAGCATTGTCTGGTGGACCTCCACCAAGTTTGCTCAAATCATTACCCTAGGGGCAAAATTGTCCCCGCCTCCGGGTCATTTAATTTTACACAGGCTGATGATAATTTTCTCTAACAGTATTTTTAGCTGGTGAGCGATATAGGGCCATGATGGCTCTCTTGTTTTTAAATGTTTCTAAGTTAATTATGATCAGACAATTATGATATTTTATTGATACATTAGTCAGGTAGCATATTTGGTCTGAATATGCATGTATTTAAACATTGATCAACTCTATCTTCTCAACCGTAATACTTTGACAAAGGTATTGAGATTTGAGCTCGGAGGGTGTTCCCAAGATCATCCCTTTAAAATGTTCGTTCGCAGTCAGGTGACAGAGACACCAATTAATGCCCGACCCCATATGTTTTAGCGATCTTGACAACAACATTTATGGTTCTAATCCATTTTTTTCAATACGAGCAAATATAATGTCACAAATATTTTTAAAATATGCATACTTACCTAATCCTAACCTGAAATGTTGAGTCGCATTACCGCAAGTATTTCCTAACTGCCAATGGAATATAGATTGACCGGACTGTTCAGTTAACAGTGAATGTATCACTTGAATTAGAGAATTCTAGTTGGCAAAAAGGATGAGCCTCAGCCAAGTAAAGACTTTCCTAGTATGAAAACTGACTTAGTTGGTTCAAAGTGTGGTTAAATTATCCGATACGGCGTTTTAATTAGTTTTAGTACTAGATAAATGGCCGGGTTCTAGACTATTCAATTTAACACAAACATTAATACCTTACGCTAAGCTGAACAGTTCCATCGGGATATATATGAACCAACTGATTAGGTACTGTAACCTCGTGGTAATCTGAATATTTCTCATTCAAGATATACATATCTGGTATCCACATTTCACCGAAGAGTGAACTATGCAAGTTGAGCCTCGTAAAGTTATTTGAATCTGTAAATACCAGACGTTCATCAACCCAGCGTTCTCGAAGAAATACACTCATTGAATAGTCCTGCAAAAATGCTAGAATTGTTAAAATGATACTAATATAACGGTTTTACCGTAATTTCACAGATAAACACCCCTTTCATAAAAGCCTTAGATCTACCCTTTTTAAGAAAAGTGCAAAATTATGATTTGATTCACGGACCACTGCTTAAAGCGACCTTTCTAATCTTATGTTTAAGGTGTCCAAATTTGTTCTAACAGACATAGACAAATTAAAAAGTACTACTCGTTCATTTAAACATTATATAATTAGCTATGCACAACTTAATCAGAATCAATTATATTATTATAAGAGACCAGTGTAACTGGAAAATGAAACAGATATTCCTAAAATGAACAAAATAAAACTCACCATATCTTTTTCACTAATAGAGAACATAGAGTTGATAAACATATTTGTCTCCACAATAACTTGTCTGTCTAGTCCAGCTGCATGAAACATTTAAATATTAAGGGATGAGCAGTGGTGTATGGGTAGAGCGTCGGACTCTCAGCTCGGAGGTTGCGGGTTCCATTCCCGTCGTTGGCGGACTTTGGCCGGAACCTTCACAATAATTTTTAGGCGCGAGTACTGGTAAGAACCCAGAAACAGTCATCGAGAGAAGCTAATAACTTAATATAAGTTGTAATAACTTGGTGATCTTTACATAATTTAAAGACATAACCAATGACTGTGATGATAGATAGTTACTAATGATTTAACTTCCACCCACAATATTTGAACAACGCCTTGAGCATGGTAACTTCTTAATAACAGAATTTAGATTAAAAAATTCTATGTCTCATGTATAACGTGACCCGCGTCGACAAATTAAAAATCAGAATCCCGACTAATAGGAATTCAATTCCTTTCGTACGAACCTCTGTCATTTCTTGGTGGTAGTTTTTTGTCATACCCTGTGTTAAACAAATCGTTCAGTATACTTGACCTGCAAGAAGAAACATTTTATGTATTGAAATACGCAGCAGATTGTTTACTCAAATTCGATTGCCAAATGTGGAATTGGTTTGACATGGTTGCATTCGACGTGCCATTTGAAACGTACTTATCAGTCGTACTGATCTACCACGAGAGTTCTCCAACGAGAAGGGTCACAGTCGCCCTGTTTATCTTCAAAGGTTCCATACGCAACTCCGTCACCCTAATGGAAACACGTAAACTTCAGTCTTCTTACTGTGCCCCGCCTGTCTAAATTTACATAAAATGTCACTGCTACCCGCATCCTCCTCAATGTAATTCATGTTTACTTTAATTTCCTCAAAGGGACCGATAACCACCAGTGTCCAAAGTGGCTCCCCGGATACTCTAGACCTCACATACATTGTCATTTTCTCGTTTAGTTGATTAATCAATAAAGCTTCTATAAGTCCCCAACAGTTCTGCCTCAACAACCTCCACTTCTCCCATTTCATTGATTCCTGTCTCATTTGGTTGTGCTATAATTAAAGTTTTCATTTTTACCTTTGAGTCGATGTTTTAATTCTTTAATAATTTTATTATTATGATAGTTCATTTGAAATTCATTAGTCGAATTACCATATGATAATGGCCTACTTTGTATTAAACAAACAAATTGTTCAATACAGATACAATTTATGATTAGATCATTATTTGATCCGTTGTCACAACTGATCAATTAATTGCATTTTTGACATTTTTTGTAGTATAACCAATGTATATTAATGACAATCCAGCATGCGGTACAAAAGGAAATTCGCTTAGGCTAGCATGAGTTCTTTCAATTCCTTGCATATCAATGAAACCATATGTGTTCCTTTTATAAGAACTGAATTATTTGTATCGCAAATAAATAATTATTTTGTCCGCGCTATATTACATATAGGATGATATCCATTAGAAATGGATCGTTTTATAAACTTTTATACTTATATACACAAATGTAGTATTTTCAACAATCTCCGGTGGAAACTGTTCGTTTATGTAGTAGTTTGATCCTTTAAGATTCTTTCTTTGTTTCCTAACATATTCGCGGTCCTTATATAACGTGAACTTACACACAATATTTCTCGTTATAGAACTTCCATGTTTAGGAGGACCGATCCTATAATCAATACCAATATCATTTACAACACTGTTGTCTATTTTCAGCTCCTAGATATCGTACAAACTATTGTCGGTTTGTGTCATAATTGTACCCCTGGGTAAATTGCCAAAGGCACCTGAATTTGCAATTTTAAATACTCAAAGCTTTCACATGTATAACAAAGGTTTTTTTATTGTATCCCAATTAATGATATTCGAATCGAAATCAATGTTAAAATGTTTATTTAAACAATACTCTAGAATTCATCGATTTAACCATTAACAATACATCGTCAAATAGTATAATAATTATTTCCTATGAACTGGCATTTTTGCAAACAATTAATCAAATAATAGTAACGACACACAGTTTGAAATATCGCGTTTGTTTATCTTTACGCGATCCAGGATTCTCGAAAGTACGATGTTGATAATCGAAAGAAGGATGATGATAATTGAAAGTACGATAATGACCACTGATGATAATCGATGACGGATGTTAAAAACAATATTCTCCATGTACATGATAAAAGTCTAAAGTAAGATAATGCAAACATGATTTCATTTCACATTTTCAATATCGTACATAGGACTGTTCAACATTTTGACCGTTCGATTTATTGCTTTCGACTTTCAACATTTCGCTATGGTCCATTCGACGTTCGACTTGGACAAACTGGTAAAACTAACTATCGTGGCATAGATTCTGGATGGATCTTGGTAGTTGGATGGAAACACTGAGGAAATCGAAAGACGGACCAGGGGATCAAACCCATGACCATTCGTTTAGCAGTCCACTTAGTTAACACTCGAACCCATGACCATTCGTTTAGCAGTCCACTTAGTTAACACTCGAACCCATGACCATTCGTTTAGCAGTCCACTTGGTTAACACTCGAACCCATGACCATTCGTTTAGCAGTCCACTTAGTTAACACTCGAACCCATGACCATTCGTTTAGCAATCCACGTAGTTAACACTCGAACCCATGACCATTCGTTTAGCAGTCCACTTAGTTAACACTCGAACCCATGACCATTCGTTTAGCAGTCCACTTAGTTAACACTCGAACCCATGACCATTCGTTTAGCAGTCCACTTGGTTAACACTCGAACCCATGACCATTCGTTTAGCAGTCCACTTAGTTAACACTCGAACCCATGACCATTCGTTTAGCAGTCCACTTAGTTAACACTCGAACCCATGACCATTCGTTTAGCAGTCCACATAGTTAACACTCGAACCCATGACCATTCGTTTAGCAGTCCACTTGGTTAACACTCGAACCCATGACCATTCGTTTAGCAGTCCACTTAGTTAACACTCGAACCCATGACCATTCGTTTAGCAGTCCACTTAGTTAACACTCGAACCCATGATCATTCGTTTAGCAGTCCACTTAGTTAACACTCGAACTCATGACCATTCGTTTAGCAGTCCACTTAGTTAACACTCGAACCCATGACCATTCGTTTAGCAATCCACGTAGTTAACACTCGAACCCATGACCATTCGTTTAGCAGTCCACTTAGTTAACACTCGAATCCATGACCATTCGTTTAGCAGTCCACTTAGTTAACTTTCGCCCATCCACACAAAAGGAGCAAATTTTTCTTTTCAACGGACTTCGCGCCATTTTCGACATTGTTTCAGTTATATTGTTGCGGGCCGTTATTTTAACCAGATTCCATGGACTTCATTTAGTAGCACGTTCTATCCGCAGGCTTTTACCAAGCTACCCCGCAAAATTCAGAGATGAAGGACAATTTAATGTAGGATGTGATAATAATTTAATATCATCTGTCGTCACGGACAGTGTCAGCCTCGTTCGGGTTTCGAACTCTCAATCCATTGAGCTAATCGGGCGGGCAAATGAGCAAAGTGCTAGGTAAAGAATCAGAAGAAGCTAAGTTAGATGACTATAGTTGTACTTACATTGTGACGTTACTTGCGGTTGTTAAATCCAGTATCAGAGAACCTAACACCAATATCAACGTCAAGAACATTCCATCGGTCTCCATGGCAACCTTTTGAATAAATGGAATTAAATATAAAAAAGTCGGAAAACTGTTATGTTTAATCGCAATAGCTCCTACTTTATACCGTGTGATTATTCCTACCTAGTCACAACATGGGGGTATGTAGATACATTTATTTGTACAGTAGACTACATGCATTGAAAATTATACTATCATGGTACCTCTTCAGATAACACAAATCATCCTATTTGAATGCCTCTTGTACACATATAAAAACATAATGTCACTATCCATGTTTGCAGGATTCATGCGCAAACGTATTGTATGAAATAGCTTTGCAATTTCAAAAGACATACTTAATGTAATATCGGTCGTTTTTTTCATTAAGTTAATAAAATGTATTGATAAGTCGAGCGATGTCAGAATCTGTCTGAGAAATGCATTGGCGTTATAAGGGAAAATGACCAAAGATCTACTCACGGTTAAGTGTTATCTATAAAATTATTTTATATTACTGTTACCAAAATAATATCATACATATACACGGTTTGTCTATGAGATAAAGGTATAATCAGTGACACAGATCTATGTCTCTGGTATAATAAATAAAAAATATATACTAATTATTTATTTTGAAAAATAACAAAATACAATACTTATGATGGTAGTTATAGTAATGCTGATATTGTTGAGTATGATAACTATAATGACGTTGATAATACTTACGCTGATGGTGATGATGATCAAGTTAATTAAGGAACAACATAGATTGAACAATTAAAAATTACCTGAAATTAAATACTAGTAGTAACCTCACAAGACTTGCACACGCAGGATTATTTATTCAAGTATACAATTTAAGAATTAAAAGTATTCCAAGTTTGTTCCGCCCAACTTGCTTTGTGAAATGACATTCAATCCATTTCCTCTGTCTACCCCACATAGTGTCAGATGAGAGAGAGAAACAGAGAATGACGAAGAGCAATTTTCATGAATCAATGTCTAAACAATTATGTCAATTCCCTGATTATATAGTCCATACATTCAAGTGAAGTCATGCATAATTAAAAGCCTTTTCTCACGTTTAAGTCACATTTAACTATAAATTATGTGTATTTACTTACATTGTATTTTGTTCGAATTCCATAAGCCTGTAAGCAGTAGGGTGTATATATTAGATATTTGAGAAGGAATGTTCATCAGATGGCACTAACTAAGTTCAAATTTTTAAAATACATATATTTTAAATAACAAATATGATAGTATGTGGTTAACGGCCCACTTATAAGACAGCTCTAGTCATTTCAGAGCCGCATCTGCGATAAACTGGTTCCCGTTGACTTGTGTGTACAAAGCCCTTTGGTGTACTGCAACATGGAACGGGAACCAGTTTACATCTGCGAGAGGATACAGGAGAACCGCGCAATAATATCTTTAATCTTTACTTCGAATAGTTTTCCTGGTCCTTTATCAATTGGGAAACTGGTTTTCTTGTAAAGGTTACATTCTCAACGTTCCACATCAGTCAGAGTTTTGGAGTCAAACAGAAACACGTAAGTAGAAGACAATGCTACAGTACTGTACTGCGTCCAAAAAAATGGAATAACATGTTTATAACATGGCTACTGCAGTCCAGTCCTGTAATTCCAACGAAACATTTTCGCATGCAGTAATCATGCAGAAATTCAAAAGATTTTATCAGCCAGTATCAAACAACATTGTTTGTTGTGAAATTCTTCTCACAACTTTGATGTTCAGCGCAATCATTCGTTGAACATTAGCAGTATGATGTAAAATATATACAAAATTACAAATGCTACCCAAATAATTGATTTTTTTTTCAGAAAGTCACTTAAAAGAGAGGCGATAATTATTATCATGTATGGTTTTGCAGTTTTATAGTTTGTGTGACAAATTCTGTTATCTCTTGTCTCAACAACGTGATAAACACTTTGACTGTGATATATGTAATCTCAATATCATTAAATTTTCTGATTTGAAGACATGTTTAGTTGTGCATTGATTGATTATTTGCTTTTTTTTATAAAAATAACATGACTTTCAGTGTCATGCTACCAATATTAGGGACCACAATGGAAATAAGAGGAATCCTTTCCTCTTCCAGGTGTTATCCCTGGTATTGGTGTGCATTGCATGGTTATAATATTCTTATATCGAGTATATATAATAATTATAAATTTTATTTATGTAATGCTATTATTTTTTAGACTGATGAATTTCACAGCTGTTATTGTATTGTATTTATTTATCAAGTATTAAGTATGCACGGGAGGAAAACACACCGGATTCCTGTTATAGGACAAACAGAAACTATTACGACCGATAGATTTATATGATTATGGGACTTTAACAACTACAAACTCTATCATCTCAGATACTAGTAGTCAACGTATGACCTATTTGCATTCAATCATCTCCATCATATGTATCAACATTGGAATAATTTTATCTATACCGGAAATTTAATTAATTATTGATAATTTGTAATTTATGTTTGTTAAAAAAATCGATAAGGATATTATTTACTGTTGTTTGTATTAATATATGACAGTTAAAAAAAATACCAGAGGGATGTCATAAAAAATAAATTGTTTGTGGCAAATTTATTGAAATTTGTAGTAAACTACAGCAGTCACTTAGAGTGATGAATGGCCCAGATGACACAGGTATTGTTACATTTTATTGAGGGAAATATAACCATTTTTCATTTTTTAATACCTGCAAATTATTGCATAGAAATATCCTGATCAATATATAAATACATATTACACAAAAAAGGAACAAACGGCCATAACACATTAAAATTGAATTGGACAAAACCTAATGTGGGCATGCACTACTTGGCAAACTACTTATCACTTCGAAGTTCCTGCGTGTAATTGCTGGGAAATAGTTTGGACAAAATTTACTTATTGTATAAAACAAAGGGTCATATTTTATTTTAAATTAATCCGAACAAAACCTGGTTATTGCATGCAAAACCTGGCTTACTTTTTGTAGCTTCTGTGAAGTTTCATTGATTTCCTAACAGTAGTTGCTGATATATTTTATATACAGTGTATAATTAACAACAAAGGGCCATAACTCGGTGAAAATTCAACCTTAATGCATGCACAGTTAGGCTAACTACTGATCACTCCTGTGAAGTTCAATTATATTCCAGTCATTAGTTGATGAGAAATCGTCTGAACAAAATTTGCCTATTGTGAACGAAGGGCTATAACTTAGGGAAAATTAATCCAAACTGCTGCTGAGAACTTGTCCAGACAGAATTTGCCTTGATTGTCTATATATACAGCACAAAGGGCTATTTCTCAGTAAAATATCATCCAAACGAAACATGGTTATAACATACACAACTAGACTTACTACTGATCACTTCTGTGAAGTTTCATTGAATTCCTGTCAGTAGTTGCTGAGAAATTGTCCGGGAAAGTTGTGTCTACATACGCACGGATCGACCAACAAACCGAAAAGCGCGAATACAATACAGCCCCCATATATTTCATATCGGTGGGGGGGGGGGGTAAAATAATCTGATTGCGTCTATGGTCTCTTGGTAAACGTTTACTAATGTATTTTACTATAATTTATTTAGGCGTCGTGACGGGAGCTGTCATTTCGGGTGATTAACAAAACTCAGAGAAATCTATTCTGTGATTTTATTTATTTCTGATTACTGTCGTTATTCACTCGCGTGTAATCTTGTTCAACATTATTGTTAAGGTGATAAACTAACGTACAGTATATCAGCACTTTCTTTGTCTGTCTGAGTGTTAAAAGTTTATCAACTATTTTACAGTAAGTGTGCTATGATATAAAATTGTATCATAAAACCCGACATGTTGATTTTTTCTAATCATATTAAGCATTGTATATGATCCGGCAACCTTAATTTCATGTGAAAAGTGCATGTTTGTTTATAATTCAACATCCGTAGTTCTATCTCAAAACTGAAGTACTGCCATCATCGAACATGGTCTGTACGGCAATGTCATAATATTAATATATTATATAATTGTCATTGTAAGTTTTTGTTGTGCATATATTAGAATGTGTTTTTAAAGTGCCTTTCGCAAACGACACATTATGCTTGAATATTTGAAGGAGTCAAACTAGCATTGTTCTAATTTCACTGAGATAGTAATTATACTGATGTTAATTTAACATACAAGCAAATACTTCTTATTGTTACCGGTTCTCGATCATAAACATAAACTCAATACATTTTTCTGCAAAGCAGCTATCAATCAATAATTCTTAACATAGATCATTCCTCTGTGTCAAGATATCAAGTGTAACCTTATTTCAGATTTTGTGTAACCCGGACCACATTGGTAATCGATATACATTGTACACTATTTTATTAGTAAGTTTACGACCGATTAATGTGTTCAGATGTTTTGAATATTTTCCATGGCCCTTTGCTTCCAATATCTGAGTGAAATATTTATTTTAACATTTGAGCGTTACTACACATCTGATATGTTTGACTGTTTAAAAGTTGGACCAATCTATCAATGGGTCATAACTCCATTGTGTAAACCCAGACATTCAAAAACATCTAGACCCGCCTCCGTGGTCGAGAGATTAAGGTCGATGACTTCAAATCACTGTAACCTCTCACTGATGGAGGCTCGTGGGTTCGAGCACCGCTACCGACCATGTCTCTTTATGTGAGAAAATAGGCAGTTGCTTAAGGATGATGGGAGTCTAGTACTGGTTCTTCCCAGGAGCGAGGATTATGTGAACTGTCCACCTCATATGACTCCGATTGTTGAAGAGTCGTAAAACTCGATATAAACTAGAAATGTGTCCATAGGACACGGATGCCCCCGCCATTTCACACTGGACACAGAAATGAGTGTTGTGTGTCAAATTTGTGAATACAACATAGAGCAGGTTGTTTGGGAATGCTGTCTATAGTGGGAGGTAAAGATCACCTAAGGGTGGTAAACACACAACTACATGTACATTCACTATTTCAATGTAAGGAATGAACATAAAATATATAAGTGTCCACTGTGACCTTGACCTTTGTGTAAGCGACACAGTTTTTGGCATGACACGTCGTAATTTAGATGAACATTTGTGTCAATTTATTTTAAAATCCAATCATGCATGAGAGAGTTATAATCCGGACACGAACATATACATATAATGCTTTTAAGTGTCCACTGTGACCTTAACCTTTGAGCAAGCGACACAGTTATTGCTCATGACACGTCGTCTTGATATGATTAACATGTGTGCCAATTTATTTCAAAATCACACCATGCATGACAGAGTTATAAGCCGGACACGAATCTATACATATAATGCTTTAAGTGTCAACTGTGACCTTGACCTTTGAGCAAGCGACACAATCCTTGCGCATGTTACGTCGTCTTGTTATGATGAACAATTGTACCAATTTGTTATAAAATCCAATCATGCATGACAGAGTTATAAACCGGACACGAGCATATACATATTATGCTTTAAGTGTCCACTGAGACCTTGACCTTTGAGCAAGCGACACAGTTTTTGCTCATGACAAATCGTCTTGTTATGCTGTTCATTTGTGCCAAATTATTTCAAAATCCAATCATGCATGACAAAGTTATGAGCCGGACACGACAATCCGTAACACACACACCAACGGACATGGTTAACACTAATATGCCATCCACCATTTCATGGCGGAGGCATAACAAACAAAGCAAACAAACAAATAAAAAAGATCTAAACAAGTAATTACGATATACCTTTATTTGAAAATGTACAAAATAGAAGACCAGTGTGAGAAAGTACGTATTAGGAAACGAAAACACTCTGTATGATAATTATGTACGTGTGAAACAGTGATACAAAACATGAACATGAGGATTATATAAACATATACAGAAATGATGATTTAGAACGAACGAATTTATGCAATTCACGGAATGGAATTGTAAGAATAAAAAAAGCAATTGGTAGAAACAAAAATGATGGAAACGTGAAAAAACACAATCAAGAACATAATAGCATAAACCGGTTGGAAGTTATAGTTATAACTAAATTAAGGAAAGGAATACCAATGACTGACAAACTTGGTAAGAGGAACGCGTCTAAATCAAACATGTTGTGGTGGTCATTTTTTGGATTATTGTTCAGTAACACCGTGTTAAATTCCTTTAGAAAAAGAATTGTTATCAAAGGAAAGATATTGATATACAATTGGTTAGACAATAAATTCACCTTACATCTCTTGCTCACAGAAGATCACCAGTCAGTATCATTATGTACACTATAACATCCTGTTTTAAAATCAATAGCGAAAGAAGAATTTCATTTTGTATCCTGAAATAATCACCACAATCATAAGTCTGTATTTTCTCCAAATTTAAAAAGCACATTATTCAATTGTTTAACAATTTAAACCTTGATTGACACGAACGAAATACTAAATAACACACGCGTACATATACCAAACAAATCAACATAAATATACGATATAGCAGAAAAGTCATGTATAAGAAACCACACAGACACTCGTAAACAACCTCACATAAAAACGAAATGATTACTAGTAGATCGATTAGATTGTGATTATATAGTAGAACAAGGACTACTAGAATTTTGTTTGAACAAATCTATCATTTATATATGTATTGTACACTTATATATATATGTAGCTCAACATGGCCAGTCAGTAATTTAGCTATGGTAGACATTGAGCGTAGCAATGTCTTGTTGAGCAATACACTGCGTTAAATCTGCCTGGATGTCACGAAAATCATCAGAAATGGTCATCCAGTCTCCAGTTCAATTACTCAGATGGCACTTTTAATAATGAACTTATCAAGAACTAATTTATGATTATACTTTCAATAATTATGTTGATATCTGGTAGATCATTAGCATTTATAAGTAGCTGGACAGTCGAGTTCATGTTGATGGAGTTAATGATTAAATGCTTATAAACAATGTCTATAGGTCTCATACGATAGATTGATCCCAGACAGATTGTGTTCTGTTGGTTAACACATACATCAGTCAAGAACAATAATGGAAGGTATGATATCTACTACTCGATTATCACATGTTTAGAATTCCGTTGAGCTGCATCCCGTTGTCAAACATGCCTGCATTACATCGGTTGATCAACTATGTCACCTCGTGGTTTTCGATTGCGTCCATCCTACAATAATGAAAGCACTGAAGGTACTGATTGGAAAGTTTAGCACATCGTTGTTGAGAATTCGTTAGTGGATAGTTGAATAAACAACAGATTGAAGTAGGGCTCATTTAAAGTCCGATGCCCAGTTATAAACTACAGTAAAACTCCGTCGTACACAGTCTCAGAAAAGTAACAAGACTACCGAAATATAGGCAATGCAACTGTGTCTATATAAGCCGTGGGCTTCTGTAAGCTAGCCTCCTCAAATGTGTAATTTGGTCCTGGGTGGGATTACTACAAACATTAGTGACGGGGCTAGTGATTATTCGTTTAAAGATCATGGCACTCGCCACATCACAGAGTAAATTTAGTACAAGGAATTACAAGGCATACGTAGGCAGTAAACTAGAAAAAATACCGTCCATACTTTGCCTCTGTGGCATGCGAACATGCTATTTGATCAATTGTATATATATAATACGGCGAGCCTCGTGTAGTTGGCGGATCTTAATATTTCACGAAATTTTGACTGAATATCAGAAAATTCTAAAATGTATTTCGACAAATTAATCGCAACCAAATCGATAAACAATATCACAAACTTTATTTTCATATTTATAATGCTCAACAACCCATTGAATAAAATCACAAGCTTCATTCATTACATGTAATATAGCATCCCTGGTCTAACAGAATAAGTACGTTTGTTGATTTGGGTGAAACGCCGTTTTTCAACAATGTTCCATTTAAAATGTATATACGGCGGCCGATTCACCTAAAATGTTTTCCTGGACCAGTAATTTTTTTCCAAAATTTTCTCACTACCCATGCCCATCAAAGGGGGAAATTTAGCGCAACAAATTCCAAGAAGGTAAATGTATAATAACATTTATTTTCTATGCAATATGTGATTATTTAGTTGTTTAAATAATAAATATAGATATTACTACACTGTAATTGATAAAATTGATGTGAAAACTGTTATATTTTTCTTCTTTTTAGATCAACATGATCATTTCTTAAACACCGCTGGTCAGGAGAAAATTCTATTCATTTTAGGGCGAAAATGTAAGAAATTTTGCTAGCGTAAACTGCCTATATAAGGCAGTAAATATAACAAATAAAATCAATGTGGACAATAAACTAACCCTTCATAAGGAACCAATAACCCTCTACATGTGACAGCCAATCGACATTATTGTCAAATTTGTATGAAAGGGTATGTTGTATCTTACATGACCGGGAATCGAACCCGGATTCGCCGTGTTACAAATCAAGCGACTAACCACTGGACCATAGCCGCGGCAATAAAATCAGACTAGTCTCTAACAGAGATGGGAGCTAATGAATGTCTTGCTTTAGTGCAAAAAGTTTGTTGTACCTTACACTTGGTCCGCAGAATCAAGCATTTCATGTGTAGTTTCTGCATTTTCCTTCTCAGGATGTTCATATTCCACGTTCATTGGACTAAATATAAGACAGATATAATGAAATATAACCATTAAATTTAGTCCATACAATCTGGAATTAATTAAATATTTGCTTCCTAACAAAATATGAATAAATGAATAGCTGCATTGTATACTGAAATAAAGTCACCGAAGACACTGATAGTTTTTGAGCGTTAAATCCTTGACACATTTATCTTGTAGAAACATTTCCAATATTTGTAATTAATTAATAATATATATTTCATTTATTTTAAAGTAACACTTTTGATTATTTTCTTAAAAATCAGGTCTCATTATGCAAAATCACTGCATATTACATTTGTTAGCACTCCTGCCCTGCTATGGCATTTCGAGATCTATGTCAGTACCGAGCGTTGGAGTATTTGGAGCTTATCGTGGTACTATCACGGAACTACTGGTTAACCGATAATCATTAGCAGATGGTTTTTAAATGCAATTGTTGTCATTTTTAATCTCAAATCAGATAACATGGGAACTTCTAAAGTTTGTTAAATTACAACAGACGTTTAGATATTTAATATTGGCGTTATCTATGTTTCATGACGTGAAATTTAGTTATTCAAGATAAATTTCAATAACTTCAAACTATTGTCATTGTTTACAGTATAATCAAAAGTATGTTGTACCTTATACTCGATCCTGAATTAAGCATCTCGTATGTAGTTGGCGCATCTTGCTTCTCAGCATGTTCATATTCCACGTCCATCGGTCTGAATATAAGACAGAAATAATGAAGAATTATTATTCATACAAGTCAGAAATAATATTTTGTTCTTTACAATATATGAAGGATATAAAAGATAGCTTCCTAGTGTACTAAATATATAGGCACCGATGAAGCTTATATTTGAGCGTTCATTCCTTGAAAAAACATCTTGTCGAAACATTTGCAATAAATTTAATAAAGATTTAATTTGAAAATGTGACAGATAAAAGCCACAAACTGTCCATTATGTAAACTAGTGGAGTGTCTGAGGTATGCGACGCCGAAGACACCCCAATATAATTAGAGGTTTATATATAAATTAAAATCATTTCGAAAATATCAGGTAATTTATTGACCATGAAAATTTATTTAACATATTCTTAATGCTAGGTTCCCACTATCACGAATTGCATCACGATTGAAATCGTGGTCTTTATCGCGGACCAATCAAGTTGGTCCTGTCAGAGCTTATTAGATTTTAGGTCAGTCGTGACAATCGTGTTAATCGTATATTCTTTGAACGGTTCGAAAAATGTCTACGTTTAACACGATCAATTTTCAATCGGGATAATCGTATAAGATCGAATTGAATATTCACAACACGCCACAGATCGTATTGGATCGTCACAAACTGCGACAGATCGTATTCCATCTGGTTTCCAAATCGTGGTGATCGTGACCGATCTTGGTCATCATCTGTCATGTCATTATTAAGTGTTGAGTGTTGATGGTTGTAATGTACTGTGTAAACGTTGATGCATGTACATAATTAGATGTAACCAATGTAACAATGGATATTCTTGAAAGGATCACTATAGTGTGCATCAGTTATCCAGGCCCAAATGTCAGTGAAATTACTTGTTGATTAAAGGAACGACAGCTAAAATAAGTTGGAATTACGTATGGTATTTACAAATTTAAACGAAAATTATTATTGGTATTGAAATTTGGATATGAATAACTTACTAATAAGTAAGATCAGTCAAAACAAAGTTGATTTCTTCAAAACATTCGTGATGAATTACTAATAGAAGGGTTTATTAATAAAGTGCAATGTAGAATCTAGTTCCCTCTGTAACTTTAGCTAATAGCACTTGTTTCTGTCCTGTCGGTGAATCGGTAAACAAAATGTGCATGCTTTAAGAAATTTCATAAAACATTTAAGATACATTTTAGCTATCTTAAAATAAGTCGATATTTAAGTTAAAAACAAAAAAACATCACCGAATATAAATCAGACATTTCTCAAATTTAAGAACAAATTTGTCAGATTTCATGTATTTAAGTCAAAATTTAAGAAAATATTAAAGTAAGAAGCCTTTTAAATAAAACAGTACAATGTGGACGGGTGAATAGAAAAAAACATTTATTTGGGATTTCCTTCTGTGTAATACTTATGAAATTTAACTGAATTACTTATGAATTGTTTTGAAAATATGTTCATATTTAGTGTTATGAAATTTGCTTAATTGATACTATGTCTCTTCATATGTTTATTTTCGTAAAGGGAGGAAGATGATGTACTCAATGTGGGGCTCAAATCTGTGACCTCCTTCTTGCAAGTCAGCTGCTCTACCAACTGAGATAATCGGACTGTATAACCTATTCATAAATACGAGTACTATAATACAGTACTGCTACATTTTTTATAATCTCTTAAGACTTCTTAGATATATGGAGTCTAATTTGAGTATGTCAACTATCCTCCAATATTAGATAATAACGGACGGCTGTCCATTTAGAGTGATCAATAAGTAAAAGTATTGAATGGTGATAACAAAAACAAAACAGTTCAGAAATAATTTATTTTAATTGCTTTTGCAGCATTTTGATCAATTCACTCATCAAAATTGCAAGCTATTATATTCAAATGTATATGACTGTTTATTAGAAAAGACGAGACTTAACTAGATCTATAACTAAAGGTGATGAATACCCCCAGATGCCGACTTGACACAGTAAATGTTACATTTTACCAAGGGAAATATATAGTTTTTCAGTTTTTTCATACCTGCAAACTGTGGCTTAGTAATATCCTGACCAATTTCTAAATAGACATTATATGAAAAATAACAAAGGGCCATAACTCATTAAAATTAACTAGGAAACACCTATTGTGGACATGTACAGCTTGGCAAACTACTTCTTAGAAGTGTCATTGAGTTCCTGCATGTAGTTGCTAAGAAATAGTTCGGACACAAATTATCTATTGTATAAAACAAAGGGCCATAACTCAGTATAAATTAATCCAAACAAAACCTGTTTATTGCATGCACAACTCGCTTTACATTTTATAACTTCTGTGAAGTTTCATTGAATTCTTATGATTAGTTGCTGAGATATTGTTTTTACACCGTATAAATAACAACAAAGGGCCATATCAACCCGGTGAAAATTCAACCAAACAAGACTAGTTTAATGCATGCTCAACTACGCTAACTGCTTATCACTTCTGTGAAGTTTCATTGCATTCATGCAGTTAATTATTGAGAAATAGTCCGGACAAATTTGCCTACTGTATATACTTTGTAAAAACAAAGGGCTATAACTCACTGAAAATAATCCCAACAAAAAAAGTCTCAACATGCAAAACTAGGCTTACTACTGATCAGTTCTGTGAAGTTTAATTGAATTTCTTTTAGTAGTTGCTGAGAAATTGAAGGGACAAATTGTGTATACAGACGCACGGACCGACCCTCAAACTTGAATCCAATATAGCCCCCATATATTTCATATCTGGGGGTATAATGATTGTGTTGTGTTTTAAGTAATAAATACATATTGTAGCTTACATTTGTTCAGGAATGGAGGCTTTAATTTCTGAAAAAAAAGAGTATTTTTTCTGAATTTACTTCAAGTTTGGACAATTAACTATCCTTCCGTGTTTTTTTACCAGTACTTCAGCAGTAATCAAGAATGATTGATCAACAAATGAAATTAAATTAGCATAGACGCAATGTCTTCAACCTAAATGACTCTTAGAACACGTGCCGCGCCTTGGAACTCACGAACCCGAGGTTTACCACGTAGTGCGCTACCTACTGAGCAAAGCGGACGGTCCTTTCTGAAAAATGCAATCGCAAAAATACCAGATGACCAAAAGCAACATGTTTAGACAGCTTGTGACCTTGACCTTTGAACTACAAGTATGGGTGATGTTCATGACACATCATTTCATTGGAACATTTATACCAATTTATTTCAAAGTCCTTGAATGAAAACAGAAGGCACATCCCAGAAGAGGAAAATATATTTGACCTAATGTGTAATCATGACCTTTGACCTATGGATCTGGGTGTTGCCAAGGGTGCAAGCTCTCATTGTATTATACCAAGTCATTTTCAAATAAGTCAATGCATAAGGGAGATACAGCCCGGACAAGGCCTATATGCTTTTTTGACGTTTGACATCGAAGTGTGACCTTGAACTATAGCCTACGGACCTTGGTCTTGCGCATGACACATCATCTCATGATGGTAAACATTTCTGCCAAGTATTTCTAAAATCAATAAAAGAAAGACAAATTTATGAAGCAGACATAAAAAATAGATCCAATCTTTGACCTTTAACATCCACGTGTGACCTTGACCTTTGAGCTACAAACCTGGTTATTGTGAATTGCACACTATCTATTTGTGTTTAACAATTATGCCAAGTTATTTTTAACAGGTCAATGCATTAGGGAGATACAGCCCGGACAAGGAAAATCCGGACGGACTTAAACTTACTAACTAACGTACAGACACGTAACTGCCATTGTGGCGACTATGTCAAGCTCACCGCAAGCGTGCTCGACAAAAAGTGCATTTTAAAATGTTGGTATACGACGAGTTGGGGCATATAGTTAGTAAGCAAGGAGTTTATTGTGAACATCCAATACATTTAAAGTCTTCAATTTATCCATAGTGACATCGCTAAATCTCCAAGAAAATGGGACATGGTTTGTGTCTAGGTGATCATATCAAATAACGTTTTTTTTTCAATATATCAACTAGAAATGTGTCCGTATGACACGAATGCCCCCGCTAAATCACTCTGGACACAGAATGAGTGTTGTGTTGCGGACATTATTTGAATACTACATCGAACCAGTTGTCTGGTAATGCAGCCCAAAGTGGGTGGTAATTAAACTCCACCATTTCAATACAAGGAATACACAAAGAAATTAAATGTCCGCTGTGACATTGACCTTCAATCAAACAACACAGCTTTTGCACAAGACACGTCGTCTTGATATGATGAGAATTTGTGCCAATTTATTTCAAAATCTTATCATGCATGTCAAAGTTATGAGCTGGACACGAAAAGGGGTTTACTCAGAGTTCAGTTAGTAAACATTATAACATCGCCATCTATAGCAAGCGAATACAAAGGCATCGTCGGAATTTGCTCTTAATAAGGGGGGAAATGTAAACCAAGTTTGAATGGGTAAAGCATAGAAGCAATTGACACGTTACTGCGTTGATTACATGGACTTAACATAAATTGAACATATCCAGGGAACATTTGGTAGCCGCACTAAACGAAAAACACTTATACATATGGACAATCAATAACGGAATACCAATCTGGAATGTAACAATTTCAACTATAACACGAGGGCGAGGACGGCCCTATATCGCTGACAAGACAATGTTTACCGTTAAAACATTGTTTCGAACCTGTGTCATGCCACGTCTGACGATATCTAGGTTTTCCTTGACTTGACCTGGTGACCTAGTGTCTGACCCCACATGACCCATGTTCAAACTTGTCCCACATACCATTAGGACAAACATTCTGACAAGGTTAAGCGACGATCCAATGAAAACTGTGACATCTACAGTGGTAAAACAGTTGACCTTATGACCTTGTTTTTGATCGAGATGACTTATGTTTGATCATGTTTAGCATATCAATTGAACCAACATTTTTGACAATGTTTGGTGAAGATCCAAATCAAACTGTGTAAACAAGGTTTTTACCGATGATTTGGCCTGGTGACCTGGATATTGATCCCAGATTACCCATTATCAAACTTGTTAGACACATTATTAGGACACATATTCTGACAAGGTTAAGTGCGTATCCAATCAAAACCCTGACATCTGGACCATTAAGAAAATTATACACAAGATTTGACATGGTGACCTAGTTTTTGACCCCAGATTACCCATATTCTTTCTAGACCTAGATTTTGTCAATATTAACATTTTGGCGTAGTCTTGTGAAAATTGAATTAAAATTGAGTAAAAACTAATTCAAGCCAAACCTGGTTATAGCATGCAAAATTAGGCTTACCACTGAATTCCTGTCAATAGTTGCTGAGAATTGTCCGAACAAATTGTGTCTACAGACGCACTTACCGACCGACCGATCGACCATCAAGCGTAAATCCAATATAGCCCCCCATATATTTTCATATCTGGGAGGTATAAAAACAAGATCAGCAGTATTAATTCAGTTTTTTTTTTTTTTTTTTTTTTTCATTATTAATTCCCAGATAGAGGTGTAAATGTATACGACAACGAATAAATAAATACAAAACAAACCGAGCCACTTACGTCGTTGTCTGGATATGATCTACCTGTTGATTAGCTGTAACATATATAAAAACATAAACACAATGTAAGTCCCGAAATTTGCTGATTACAACCCATCACAAAACAAAATGACATTAAAAACATTTTACGGTTTTAGTCAGTCTATCTTTCAATAGCATTTCAATAAAATGCTGGGCGGTACTTCACTGCTGTCCTTGATTATGTACATGTACTGACTTTGAGCTCAACAAGTAGTTACCAACTTTCCCAATGAACGATTAGTGGTTGAGGAATAATAACATTAGACGCATTGTCTTCAACAAAAATTGCTACGGACTAGAGCTATCACTCTATGTGATAAATACCCCCAGACCCCGCATTGACACAGAAATTGTTACATTTTACAAAAAGAAATATAACAGTCACTTTTTCATTTTTTTAGGTTGAATAGTTCCTGAGAAATAGCCTGAACAATTTCTATATAAATTGTACATTATATAAAAAGGAAAAAAGGCCATAACTTATTTAAGATTACTTTTGACAAAACTTGCTGAGGACTTGCACAACTTGTAGACTATTGGCTAACTTCTTATCCCTACTGTGAAATGTTATTGCTGAGAACTTATATATATACACTGTATAAAGGAAACATTACAAAGGGCCATAACTAAAAGAAAGTTAATCAAAACAAAACTAGCTTTCACATTCACAATAAGGCTTGTTACTTATCACTTCTGTGAAGTTTTAATGAATTCCTTTGAGTATAGTTGCTGAGAAATAGCCCGGACAAAATATGCATGTTTTATATTATATTAAAATGGTTCCCGTAAGATGTTGCAGTGCACCAGGAACAGGTATGGTCTAAATATCAAGGGCTCTGATTGGTCAATTTAGCTATTTCAGTGGTTGCTGATTTCCGTAAATCTGATAAAAATGTACGAATAGATTTTACTAATCGGACATCCTTCATTTAAAATAAAAATTGTGGATGCTAGAATATATACTCAATGAACATTCATTACAGAATCAATTAAAGAGATGACCAATTGAGTTGAATTGACCATTATATAATCAACGGGCAGTGTTCCAATTACATACCAAAAATTGCATTTAAATATAACTCAGTGACTTTAAACAAAATTTGTTGTTGTTAAATGACTTTCCCTAAAACATGTCATATATGTATAAATATATCACGTTACCAAAAGTATCCTAATTATCAATTACGACCCTACTAAATGTAGGCTCTGTCACATTGTTGTGATCTGTTACATATGAGCCATTGACACATCCCTTATAGAGCCATCCATCAATTTTAAACAGGTAAACACATTTTATAAAAACATGCGTTTTTAAAGCACATGCTTGTTTTTATAAATCGAAAAATGCTATGCTACCCTGAACATCTTTCTAGTCATTTTGCATGCATTTTCGACAAAAAATACTCCAAAATGACGCTGCTAGAACTTTTAGAAATTATTAACTCGTGTGTTTCATTTCACGGGAAGACACATCAGTTTTTTCTCGTCCGTGAAGAGGAAACTAGACCAATTAATAGTGCATACTACATTGTCCAAACTTCCCTATTACCTCAACTCAAAAATAACTCACATAGTTCGCTTTATAATGAAATACTTTTTGCAAATGTGACAGAGCCATAGACAACGGGGTGGAGCCAACAGCAATGTGTAAGAGCCCTCACAAATGAGATGGAACCAACATAATCTTCAGTGAGTTGTAATATATAATTGTAGAAATACATACCTAATATCTTAGCTCTAGGCCTAGTGGTTTTGGACAAAAAGATTTTTTGATTTGTCTAATATAAAATAGAGTAAACCCCGGGGCGGGGTTAAATTTTGAGCCCGGGGCCATAATTTGAACAAACTTGCTAGACGTCCACAAGACAATGCTACATACAAAATATCTAAGCTCTAAGCCTTGTGGTTTTGGAGAAGAAGATTATTTTTAATTTTCCTATATTAGCCTATGTAAATCAAGTGACCCCCGGGCCGGGGTCAATTTTGACCCCAGGGCCATAATTTGAACAAACTCGGTAGAGGTCTACAAGAAAATGATACATACCAAATATCTTAGATCTAGGTCCTCTGGTTTTTTGAGAAGAAGATTTTTGAAGATTTAAAAACAACAACTTCTGGTACAACTTCTGGTTGCCATAGCAACCAGAGTTCTGCATGGAATAGAATTCTTTGAACAACTTTGGTAGAGCTTCGTGCAAGGAACACACATGTGAAGTTTGGTTGAAACTGACCAAGTGGTTTAGGAGGAGATGTTGTTTAAAGAAATTGTTGACGACGACGGACATACCACGAACCTAAAAACTTACCTTGGCACTCTGTGCCAGGTGAGCTAAAAATGGAAACAAAAACCAACTTATGAATAACGCGTCGAGTATTTAAATGGATTTGACTTGGAAAATAATTGATATTGATGACAAAAAATGGTCGTTATTATGGTTTTATTTGCAAATTCGTACTCACTATTTCGAAGATCTTCATATGTGACGTCACTTGGAAGGTTCAAATTTTCATACTGGTTTTCCGTCCCAAGATTCCTAAATCAACCATTACATACATGTACATTAGAAACTGATACAGGAAGAAGCACTCTACATACTCACTAAGCTGTGTGAGAATTAATTAGAAGCATTAATAAGCGTTCATTTTTTATGTAAAAACACAATTATTGCGATATAATAACGTACAATTAATTTTAACCATTTAAACTATTTAATTCGATTATATCCAACATATATGATCACTTATCATGCATCTAATAAATTATTTGATACATGAACGTATAGTCAAAATCAAAAAGAAATATTCCCCAATAATCACATAACAATTTCAATGCTGTTGATGGATTGTCTGAAACTCTTACATTGGTGGTTGTCTTCTCTTGACGATGACGTTGATAACTATGAATGATGCACTGATGGCAACCATTCCCGCCACAACATAACCTATTATCGCTGCAACAGTAGTTGGTTGATTTGTTTCCGCCACTGTGAATCATAAAAAGATAAATTGAACTTAATGTCATTTGTTTCATGTCATCAAAACACAACTAGAGCTGTCACAGAGGTGACTAATACCCCCACCGCCGCTTTGACACTAAGAATGTGAAAGTACACTATACGGGTAAGTTTAAGGGGACATAACTCTGCAATGAGTTGATCACTGGGCATGAAAATTGTGTCTTGCACATCTGCATTTACTGTTGATAACATATTTCAAGTTTCAATTCAATCCCTTGAAAAATGTCGAAGTAGTTCGCTCCACAAACTAACACAGCCATTGTACACTATATGGCTAAGTTCAGGGGCACATAACTCTGGAATGAGTGTATCACTTGGATTAAAAATTGTTTCTTGCACATCTACACTTCATGGTGATAACATATTTCAAGTTTCATTGCAATTGCTTGAAGAATATGAAAGTAGTTCGCTCCACAAATTTCAGATACTTTATGCGGACCGACCGACCAACCAACGACCGACCGACTCCGGGTCACTCCAATATACCCCTCTCAAACTTCGTTTGCGGGGGTATAATTAAATGCGATGTTAATAAATATGTAACTATCCTCTAGTTAGGTATTTCTTATTTTTCCGTTTCATATCATCATCATCTGTTATGCATACATGTTAATAAATTGTTTAAAAATTTCTAGTTGAATAGAATAAACACTAAGTAAAAGATCCAATGAGTACATGGTAAGCTAATATAATGTATTCATTATTAATGTTATACCTTCATTGCATGTTTCACCGTAATAACCCGCAATACAACCAGTTGGACACACACCAGTCACTTTGTCACAGGTTGTATTCCTGCGGCAATTTTCACATTCTTTTTCACACTTGTATCCGTATGTTCCAAATCCACATTCTACAAATTGGGGCGAAATGATAGAACAATCTAAGAGAAGCCGTCAAGTAGTATTATTAAACCTCACGTGACTTATTTACTCTATAGTCTTATGTGACGTCATAGGGTGACAATCCGTAATGTTACCCTCTGTCATTACATTTCGGCTCGCTTGCCATAACGAAACTACCCTCACGCGCTGACGCGATATTACCGGGTGTCGTGTTTTAGTCAATCTGTTCTATATCCTAGACGCTTTAATGGGCGATTATCAAAATCCACTCATTATTTGACATCCCGTTTAACAGAAGATAATTTGACAGCCATAATAAATATGCTTCGTTTTAATCTCTGATAAAGACTTATTGTTTTGACTCAACCAGTACGAAAAGACCGTAGCATGTTTGTTGCATTCTTGTATTTCTTAATTATTGCTTTATTCGGTATAATAAAATAAATATCACATCCCACATAGGGTGATAGAACGTAATGTTCAATCTTGACAAAGTAATGTCAACCTCGGCTAACGCCTCGGTCAACATTACTTGTCTCGGGTGAACATTACGTTCTATCACCCTATGTGGGATGTGATATTTATATATTACTAAAGGTTAACATCTTTACAAACAATATTTGGCTTCTAAAGAATGCGACTATATCCTGGAAAGCAGCCAAGGTTTAATGTTCATCAGACATAAAGCTACGCAATCGTTAGTAAAAACTCCACATATATGGTAAAATGAAACACAACATGATTCATGCATAGAGTGACGTGGTGTTTAAATGTGAAAAGGACACAAACAAGCTTCGATTAACGTTTTTCGTTGACTTACTCACATAAACCAAATTTCGGACAGGAAACCGCGGAAAATTTCAGTAATTCCGGAAAAGGTAAAATGCTCAATAAATGCATTACTTTTGTTCCGACCAATGTTTTATTTTATTCCTTTAGATGTGAGAAAAATAAATTATAAACGATTTATATTTAATTGTAGAAGTGCGTTATGATCATAAAAGAATCATTATTTCACCGACAATAAAAAAACTTGCATTATCATGTAGGTAATATTCTGATCTATCTCAACATTTCAAAAAAAAGAACAGCACTATTAAAATCAAACCGTTAATCGCGTTTAAGATCATGGGAATGTATATTATGTAATGAGTATCCGTAGTGCTGTAAACAAGAGAAAAATGATTTTACGGTCCTAGGGTTATTTTTTGTATTTCTCAATAAATTTTAATCTCAGTTTTCAGAAACGCACAAATATCTATATATCTTATCAGAAAAAATGTTTTGATCGATGTGACATTCGAAAAACTCGTAATTAGTTAGTAAAAAAAAGAAAAAAATACACCAATGTCAGATGCACTTTAAAGTTTAATTCATTTTATTACTTTCATATTTCATTTTGATAGTTTTGTAAGCCTTAGCGCAAGTCCTCTACAATAATACCATTTTTATTAAATTAAATATCGATTGAAAACCTTGGTGTTTATTACCATTTTCATCTTTTTTCCGGGAAATCATAAAATCTAATAATTTTGTAGCGAAGACAGAAAAATACACCAACTTTAAACGCATTTTACTCTTAAATATAATACTGTCATAATCAAATGTAATATTTGTATCAAATCACTTATAATGCACTTAATACAGTGGGTTTATTTTGAGCATGTAATTGTGGTTTAGTTTTTAAATCAATAAAATGGTGAAACTTAAATTGACCTGATATCCAGCCCGAAACATTAAAGTAATACATTTATAATACGAAATTTTCATTATAATACTGATTTCAAAATAAAATACACGATGTATACATGTGAATGATTAGTAACGACAACTCGGGATAGTTTATTTTGAGGCTGGAAAATGATAAAATGACTTTGATCGATTGATATAAAATCAATACAAGAAGCTGTCACAGACAGTGTATCCCCAGCCACGACTGCATTTTTTTTCGAAAGGGTACAGCGAGAATTTTTTGGGTTTTTTTAAAAGAGGAAAAACAAAAGAAAATTAGTGATAACAAATCATTTTAATGAAGTGTGGCAAAATGTGCATGAAAAAGTACGAGACAAACAAAGGGTAATAACTCCCTAAAAATAATTCAATCACAAATCCCTGATGATAGTATGTGCCGTAGTACTTCATGATAAACATTCTATGAAAATTTTGTGAAAACTGCATGGGAAATGAAGGAGGACTTCAGAACAGAACCATCTAAATTCACAATTCAACAAAGTGCAATAACGCAGACTCCCTTAAAAAATAATTAAATCGCAAAACCCAGATGATATGCACCGCAGCACTTGATGATAATCATTCCTGAAAGATCTGTGAAAATTGCATGGGAAATGAAGGAGAAGTTGAGCACAGGAACATTTAGATGTAAAACCCTGACGATATGCGCTGCAGCACTTGAAGATAAACATACAGACTGTGAAAGTTTGGTGAAATTAAATGGGAAATATAGGAGGAGTTGCGCACAGAAATGTGATGGATGCACGGGTGGCTACCATTTTAATAATAATATTACGGTCGTGCCATTTTCAAAATAGATTTCTCATATATTATTCAAATACGATTTGATTTTGGATCCAATATTCGTTCGATTGATCGGATTTTCGATTATTATTATTCGTTGCCATCCTTGATATATATAATGAGTATGTTTTTTAAACCTTTTGTACAAGTGATAGTTATATGTTTATTGTATGCATGTTTATGTGACCATGTGCATTTTTGCTCGTTTTCAAATGGATGAATACAAATCTATCTTAATAGTAATAAGATACGCCCATGAGTAAATCAAAGCTCTGAAGGTTCTGCTGTTCTTCGGAACTACAAACAATCAAGTTAATGATTTTGTAGGGTGAGGTAATGTGCTGACTTAATGTTACAGATTTTTCATAGCCTCAACTCGCCCGGTGAGCAAGAATGTTGATGAAGACCAAAGTAGTATGCTTTTCTACACCCGCCATGCAATTGTTAAAGTTGTTCCCGTTCCATGTGTGTTCAGTACTGGACAGTTTAAAAAAAATAGAATTTCTCCAACCATGAAATCACTGGCAAGGTCAAACCGGTAGGAGACTTATGTGTTGCGAGCAACACCAGTGACTTATTAATAATAATTCAAGTCCGAACTGGCCTTGCTAATAAAAATTATAAAGTGCTTTATTGAAATTGTCAACATTATAGTATAGACTGAGAAATATGAACATACAGACGCAAGCATTAACTCAGAAATATGAACATAAAGACTTGAATATTGACGTAGAAATATGAACATACAGACGTACATATTGACGTAGAAATATGAAGATGAAGACTTGAGTATTGACGTAGAAATATGAAAATAAGACATAAGTTTAAACTAAAGAATATATACATAAAGACTTAAGTTATGACATAGAAATATGAACATACAGACGAAAGTATAAACTCAGAAATATGAACATAAATATTTAAGTAATGCCATAGAAGTATGAGCATAAATACGTAAGTACAAACTCAGAAATATGAACATACAGCAGTGGTTCTCATTAGGAACCGGCCACCGACCCAGAATCGTATTTTTCATTTCGGGGAATGGGTCAGGCTCTGGTCAGGAATTTTTCACTGACAACAAGACGATGCCAAATAAATTTTAGTTTTCTGGTTTCCTTGCACTTGAATACTATTCTTCCTGTCAAAGATGATCATAACTGATGATGTTTGATTTTTCCTTTTCTATGTTTTTTTGATAATTTGTCCAATGTCCATTAAAATTTGCAAAAAAATTGAAACAATGCTTAGGGGAAGGATCTGTTTATCGGACCCAAACAAAGGAGGAAAAAATAGCTAGTATCTGTATTTATAAATTGGATCATAATAATAACAGCTCTACTAGCTCAGTTGGTAGAGCATCTGACTTGAGCAGAAAATTTCGGGTTAAAGGCTGCATAGGGTACACTAATTTCCTCTTAATACACAATATGAAGGGATACAACAACCTATACAAATAAATAATATCAATTATTACTGAAATTTGTTTTGTAAAATCAAAGTGAGTGACTTCAATAAATTTTATAATTAATAATGACTGCTTCATTATCTGTTTACATTTTGTACCAACCTATACCTGGATATGACTCAAACATGACTTCATTATCTTCCCTTTTAGGCTCCAGTGAAACCCCTAGTGAAGATGCTGTGTGCAACAGTCCCAAATCCAAAATTAAATATTAAGCAAAGGGTAACCCTGGCGAAATCCTGATCATGATATCATGACTGAATATGTTGAAACATGTTTGAACATGTTTGACTTTCTTTCAGTCATGATGAGGGATCATGTTATGAGAACATGTTTGACGACCAAAACATGATCAGTCATACTTATCATTTTTTCAGCTTTAGTTTATTCTTAATTTGTCATTGCAATGTGTTGACATGTATTCACAACTATTACAAGAAGTGTGGAGTAATTAATCTGAAATCTAAACTGTTGTCATGTATGACTGTGTTATGACTATGTTTTGCATGATCATGTATGACTGTGTTATGACTATGTTTTGCATGATCATGTATGACTGTGTTATGACCATGTTATGTATGACTGTGTAATAATCATGTTAAGTTATTGATTGCCAAATATGTTGTTCTGATCATGCAAGTTAAAAGTATGAAAAAGTTAAAAAATGATGCGAAATTCCCATACCAGAGGGCACCGGGCCCCTTCCCCTAAAGTGCAGCTAGGGCCCTGCCACTCCATCCCAGTCGTATTAAAGAATCCACTGGTATTCCAGGAGAATAATAATTGAACATGCAGCCAACAAGTGACCCGAAGACAGGACCAATTTTGACCCCAGGGCCATAATTGGAACAAACTAATGGTAGAGGTTCATTAGAAAATGCTACAAACCAAATATCTAAGCTTTTCTGAAAAAAATATTTTTTTAATGCAAAATCAAGTAAATTTTTATACTTGGGTGGTACCAATTTTGACCCTATTGGGCCATAATTTGAACAAACTTGGTAGAGGTTCATTAGACAATACTACACACTAAATATCTAAGTTTTTCTGACAAAAAGATTGTTTAAATTTTCTTGTAAATAAGCCTATGCAAAATCAAGTACAGTTTTATACCTGAGTGGTACCAATTTTACCACAGGGCCATTATTTGAATAAACTTAGTTGTCTAGAGGTCCACTATACAATGCTACACACAAACTATCTAAGCACTAGGCATTGTAGTTTATGACAAGAAGAGTTTTAAAAATTCCTAGAAAACACAGGTGTTTATTTAAACATTTGGTACGAAAATGCACGAGTACGAAAATGCTTGAGTACGAAATCACCACTGACATGACCTGTCTTGAAACATAGTGTGAATAAATATGACTTGCTTTCATGTTTGTTCATTGATAACACGATTAAAGTAGCCTAATTGAATATTGATGTGCATGCTGGAGTGCTGAACGTAATCACAAACATCTGGATGACGTAATCTAATCACAAACGTCTGAATGATGCAGAGTAAATTCAAGGACAAAATGGCGAAAGTGAAAGTTGCGCGCAATATTAGAATTCCTATTGTCTTCTGCCAAGTAAAGATATTTTAGAACAGCACTGTCGAATTTAAGTGTTTTATTGTTTCAAAAAAATGAAGATTTCGTCTATTGAAAAGAATATTTTGTTCGAGTGTCGTTTGAAAAGAAAATAAACAACGCCATGACCAAATGCAGAGTGAGTGAATTTTCCTTTCTAAATAGAATCTACGTCTTAGCATTTGAATTAGACTTTTGCTTGTCACTGTTATTAATATTTTCCTGATATCAATACTCAGTACACAGGTTGTACAATTGTATCCACTCAATGCAAATATGTGTTGAAATGCTTTAAAATCGCGAAAACATGTGGCATTCATTTTTATGTTTTATGTATTAACTCGGAACATTTTTTATAATAAACTGGTTTTTTACTCTCATCTAATGAAATTACTATTATAAATAGTACTATGGACTATTACAGAAGAGTAAATTTTTCTAAACAATTTCAAAATAGACAGTGACTCAGACTAGATCTACTCAAGAATACAAATTACAAAGCTTTTTTCACAGGTAGGGGATGGGGCCTTTTTTAAATAACCGTGATTTTTGCAAAAGGGGAAGAAATAATTTATGTAAATTTAATTTTAGTGGAAAACTGCATGATTTTGAAGAATTTTCCTAAGGGGAAGATGCCTGTTAAAAGCCGGAAAAAAGCCGTGGAATAGATCGAAGCTGGGTACTGTATCTTAATGTTAAACTTAAATCAACATTTCTTGGCATGTTATTACCCAGTACACCTTTTGACTGTCAATATTCTTTGTGATTAACTACATTATATGTGCTAAGTGTACTAGGTGAAAATTAACTTGAATACATTTCTCAATTTCAGCAGCAACATGGCTTTGGAGCTGAGTATGGCTTTGGAAATTGGAGCTGAGTGGTTCAGTAGCTCTAAGATGAAAAACATTCGAAAACATTCAAAAATGAAAAGAAACACCCTAAAAGATTTGTCTTGTGGTACTGTAGTTGTTTGTTGGTATGCTCTCTGACACAAGACACTCTGACTTCTCGCCATGAATGCAGTTTTCAACTAAACCAGGAATGAGAAAAACTTTGGTCTCCTGTTAAAGATGCTGCATTGACTCTAGAAAAATGAAACCTTGGAAAAAGCTTCAGCAAATGTCCATTCTCAATAACTGACATATTCTGGAAGTGTAATGCAAATATGAAAATTCAATGAATATAGTGCAGTGTTGGATGTTAGAACTGATTTACATTAATTTTGTATAAATGTCTAGTTCAAATCATTGCTGAACTGCTGGTTTCAATTTAATATTCTATTTTCATTTGTCAATACTGTACCAATTACCCTATTTGTATACAGAATTTGAAATATGTTTTAAATAAGTAATTTTTATGTCACAGTTCTTATTATTATTCAGAATTTAAGTTTTTATATGTTAGTTGTTACAATTATTATAATATTATACATAATTCTGAAATTTGTATTAATCAGTGAATACTCAGCAGTATAATTCTCAAAGGTACTCGCTTTATAATTTAAATTACAATGTATGCCCCTTTTGAAGAAAAAGGGTTTATATTGCTTTGCGCATGTTGGTCGGTCAAATGGCCAGTCAGTCTGACCATAACCAAACCATGTCCAACTAATAACTACAGAATGATTTGGCCTAAGCTCTTCAGATTTGTTTGGGATGTCGGTCATCACATGTATGATGTGGATGACCCCTATGGATTTCCAGGTCAGTAAATCAAAGGTCACAGTGAGTGACCTTCAGCACAAAAACCTGGTCCGACCAATTACTAGAGAACTATTTGTTTAGGGGGGGGAGGTCATCACATGTAGATTTCCCCTATTGAATTTTAGGTCAAATGTCAAGGTCTTGACTGTCTGAGTTTTACTTGGGGAGCAACTGTGTTTCACAAAGTGAAACACTTCTTGTTTACAGTTAAAGTCTATTTTTGTTCACAGTTAAATTTTGTTTTTATGCTTTCATTATGAAGACAATTTTTTTTTGAAGAATACAATATTATAAAAGACATACGGTAATTTGCTTGTCACTTGTATGGAAGATCTTGATTAAGTATTGTGTAAAATGTTTCCATAAATATTCAATTCATAATTGTACTATTTATACAAATGTTTGTTTTTAAAAAAATTATTCATACAGCATTTATGTATTCATATTATATTATTTATCACTATTATTGTCCTTGACAGTACCTATGTTTGGTCTTCTGGAGATCAAGGTGATGGTCACACTAAGCCCTTGTTTCTTTGTGCTTTTTTATATTATGATTTTTATGAATAAAATTTTGGATTTTTTTGTATTCAGAAATATATTTATCATTATAGGATTATATTTATTAGAAAGTAAGAGAAAGTTGCTTGACAGGTTAAATATAAACTTTGTTTTGTTGCAATTTCTGATCATAATATGGATAATTTAGATATAACACAATTGGGACAAATTTCATGAACAGGTCACTCACTATTTTAATTAAGATGTATCTGATTGCTCAAACAAATTTAAATTCAGGCATACATTGCCCCGTTTCTTTTTTTTCAGGTCAGATTTTATTATAATGGTAATAGGTTAATTTAGTCAAAGCATTTAACCGTTAGGGAAATACATGTCACTAACACACCCTTCTTAGGCTTTTTGAATTTATGTTAGAATTTCTTTTATAATAATATATGTATATAATAATAAAGAAATGGCCTGCTGTATTCATTGTGATTTTGATATCATTTTAATTTTGAGTGTTGTAACATGAATATGGGTGATCATATTTGGTCATGTTGACAATGGTTCAGAACAAGGACAAATATGACTGAATATGTTTAAAACATGTTCTAAGATAATGGACAAAACACATTTGAATCATGAAGCAAAACAAAACACATTTGAATCATGAAGCAAAAACATGTTCTAAACATGTTCAAATATGTTCTAAATATGTTCAAACATATTCTTAGATAATGGAAAAAAGTGTTGGAATATGTCTGAACATGTTCCAATCATGTTGCAGGAACATGTTTAAATATGTTCAAACATATTCTTAGATAATGGAAAAAAAGTGTTGGAATATGTCTGAACATGTTCCAATCATGTTGCAGGAACATGTTTAAATATGTTTGAACATGTTTATTTTTAGCGGTGAAACATGATCATTCATGATCATATTCGATCACGTTTGACAATGGTGCCATTTAACGGACATGTTTAAACATGTTTGAATATGTTCATAACATGGTTAAAACACAGTCAAACATGTTTTTATATCATGTTCAAACATGTTTAAAACATGTTTGAAAATGTTCTGATCATGTTAATTTCGCCAGGGTTTAGGTAAGAAAAATTCTAATTTAATCACAAATTGTAAATGGCATCTGAGGTTTATTGAAAAAAGGGTTACCCAGGTTTACAAATTTAGATTGTACATTTGTCAAGATTTGTATAATTATTAGGAATGAAAGAAAAATAATATAAAAGAGTGCCATACAGGTAAAAAAATACGCCCGTCAAAATTCTTCAAAGCGTCAAGGGGCATAACACAGAAGTGCCTAGACCTTTGGCTGGTATCGAACTTGACCGAGATCTCATGGCCATGAACATTTCCATTAACTTTGATGATGATCCGAATAAAACTGTTCAAATTGTAGAGCGGACACTGTTGTGGACGCCGCCTGCCCGCCATGGGTGTTTCCATAATATGATGCTTTTCAAACAGCGTATATAAATGGTAATGTGATTATATTTGACCTAATATGCTTTAGACAGTGTCTTTTTATTTCTCAAAAACAATTTTCTCAACAGATTGTTTTCTTCAGACTCCTGTGAAACCCCTTGTGAAGATGCCATGTGCACGGTCCAAATACCAAAACTTGATCTTCAGCCAAGGGTAAGATCATAAATTCTAATTTAATCACAAATTGTAAATGATGGCTAATGTTTATTTAAAAACAGGGTTATCCAGGTTTACATATTTTGACAAAACAATTTAGCTTGTACACTTTTTAATCATGATATTTGTCAAGATATCTAAGTATTGGGAATTGAAATACAAATGTATCAGATTTAAGTATGATAGTGTTTTATACGGTTTGAGCTGATGTTAATAAAAATTGACCAACTATGCCTTAGACAGTGTCGTTGTATGTGTTTTTCTTACAGTTGCGAGTTCCGAATCCGATGCCATCTCCCCTCCAGATGACAGTTCGAAAGATGGTTCTTCAGAACATCATTTAACTCGTTTTGAATCATGGGATGAGGAAAAGTGTTCACTGAATCACTGAATTGTTTAACTCTAAAACAGTTCACAGCTACTACACATGTCCTCCTTCGTCTTGCAGTGCTATTAGTGTAGATGAGGCTGTACGCATCCGACCAAACGATTTTGTCACAACTGGATAAATAAGACCAATTGGTGGTTGTGTTACTAGAAGGAGAAGGCATGATTTGTCTTGCATGTAAAAAGCATTGTATGAAAATGGAAGTTGTAAACAAGGTAAAAGACTCACTTGCCTATATAGGGCTTGCTCACAGATGAAGTTTGTGACATTACAGTTACTGAAAACCTAGTGACATTTGTTCAGTTTTTCTGTCGTAAAAAACATGTTTCTAAGCTGCCAGAACATTTTGGCTGATCACAGTAGTGCTGATGGTAAGTCTATCACAACATTGCTTTTGAAGGAGCTCATACACATCAAGCTAGATGTTTCCAAATTGACTGGTTTTTCTTCAGATGGAGCCTCTGTTATGACCGGAATAAAGTATGGGGTTGCAGCATTATTGAGAGAAGAAAATCCTCGTCTTGTAAACATTCATTGCATATGTCATAGACTAGCTCTTTTCTGCACAGATTCAAATGAATCAATATCTTACATTAAAACTGTAGAAACTCTGTTGCGCCAGTTATTGCAGTTTTTTTTAAATTTTCCAAAGAAAACTTCTGCTTACATGAAAATACAAGTGAATTTAAAGTCGATTACTTTGGACAAAGCTGCTAATAGGAAAGTTGCAAGAAAACTTAAAAAGGCCTGTTGTACCAGATGGCTTAGTCTTGATGCGTCAGTTAGTGCTGTCCAACATGATATTGAGGCTCTTCTACAGACATTGGCTTTGTTTGAAGACAAGGATGCCACTGCGCGTGGCTTGCTGAGAAGGATCAGATGTGTTAAATTCCTTGGTGCTGTCTACATTTTACACGACGTTCTACCCATATTGTCTGGATTGTCTCGTCATTTCCAGAAAGGATCACTTAATTTTTCATCAGTTCTCCCAGCAGTGTCTCTGACAAAGTACAAACTGGAACAACTGAAAGATGAAGAGTCTCCCATTCAGAGATTGAGTCAAGATATTGACTCATATACCAATATGTGTGTAGACATTAAGATCACTGACAGAGAAGCAAAAGAACTTAAAAGTCTACTTCAGAAATACATTGATTCATTGATTATGAATATTGACAGGCGGTTCAGTGACAGTTCTGAGGTAGTCACAGCCTTCAGCATATCCCTGGCGAAATTAACATGATCAGAACATTATCAAACATGTTTTAAACATGTTTGAACATGATATAAAAACATGTTTGACTGTGTTTTAACCATGTTATGAACATATTCAAACATGTTTAAACATGTCCGTTAAATGGCACCATTGTCAAACGTGATCGAATATGATCATGAATGATCATGTTTCACCGCTAAAAATAAACATGTTCAAACATATTTAAACATGTTCCTGCAACATGATTGGAACATGTTCAGACATATTCCAACACTTTTTTTCCATTATCTAAGAATATGTTTGAACATATTTAGAACATATTTGAACATGTTTAGAACATGTTTTTGCTTCATGATTCAAATGTGTTTTGTTTTGCTTCATGATTCAAATGTGTTTTGTCCATTATCTTAGAACATGTTTTAAACATATTCAGTCATATTTGTCCTTGTTCTGAACCATTGTCAACATGACCAAATATGATCACCCATGTTCATGTTACAACTCTCAAAATTAAAATGATATTAAAATCACAATGAATACAGCAGGCCATTTCTTTATTATTATATACATATATTATTATAAAAGAAATTCTAACATAAATTCCAAAAGCCTAAGAAGGGTGTGTTAGTGACATGTATTTCCCTAACGGTTAAATGCTTTGACTAAATTAACCTATTACCACTATAATAAAATCTGACCTGAAAAAAAAAGAAACGGGGCAATGTATGCCTGAATGCAAATTTGTTTGAGCAATCAGATACAATATCTTAATTAAAATAGTGAGTGACCTGTTCATGAAATTTGTCCCAATTGTGTTATATCTAAATTTAATTTAAATTATCCATATTATGATCAGAAATTGCAACAAAACAAAGTTTATATTTAACCTGTCAAGCAACTTTCTCTTACTTTCTAATAAATATAATCCTATAATGATAAATATATTTCTGAATACAAAAAAATTCAAAATTTTATTCATAAAAATCATAATATAAAAAAGCACAAAGAAACAAGGGCTTAGTGTGACCATCACCTTGATCTCCAGAAGACCAAACTTAGGTACTGTCAAGGACAATAATAGTGATAAATAATATAATCTGAATACATAAATGCTGTATGAATCATTTTTTTAAAAACAAACATTTGTATAAATAGTACAATTATGAATTGAATATTTATGGAAACATTTTACACAATACTTAATCAAGATCTTCCATACAAGTGACAAGCAAATTACCGTATGTCTTTAATAATATTGTATTCTTCAAAAAAAAATGTCTTCATAATGAAAGCATAAAAACAAAATTACTGTGAACAAAAATAGACTTTAACTGTAAACAAGAAGTGTTTGCAGTGTTTTTTCTCTCTTCATTGGGAAGAGGCCTTAGCCTGTTGAATTTGGGAAGAATTATCGCTAAAATTAATTGCTGGGAAATAAAATAGCTGGTTAAGTTTTGATTTTTGGAAAAACTGCATGATTTTAAAGAAATTTTCAATTGGGAAGAGGCCTTTAATAGGCCTCTGTTATAGAAGGTGAAAAAACACTGGTTTGTGAAACACAGATGCTCCCCAAGTAAAACTCAGACAGTCAAGACCTTGACATTTGACCTAAAATTCAATAGGGGAAATCTACATGTGATGACCTCCCCCCTAAACAAATCTGAAGAGCTTAAGCCAAATAGTTCTCTAGTAATTGGTCGGACCAGGTTTTTGTGCTGAAGGTCACTCACTGTGACCTTTGATGTACCGACCTGGAAATCCAGTGATGACCAACATCCCAAACAAATCTGAAGAGCTTAGGCCAAATCATTCTCTAGTTATTAGTTGGACATGGTTTGGTTATGGTCAGACTGACTGGCCATTTGACCGACCAACATGCGCAAAGCAATATAAACCCTTTTTCTTCAAAAGGGGCATACATTGTAATTTAAATTATAAAGCAAGTACCTTCGAGAATTATACTGCTGAGTATTCACTGATTGATACAAATTTCAGAATTATGTATCATAATATTATAATAATTGTAACAACTAACATATAAAAACTTAAATTTTGAATACCGGTAATAATAAGAACTGTGACATAAAAATTACTTATTTAAAACATATTTCAAATTCTGTATACAAATAGGGTAATTGGTACAGTATTGACAAATGAAAATAGAATATTAAATTGAAACCAGCAGTTCAGCAATGATTTGAACTAGACATTTATACAAAATTAATGTAAATCAGTTCTAACATCCAACACTGCACTATATTCATTGAATTTTCATATTTGCATTACACTTCCAGAATATGTCAGTTATTGAGAATGGACACTAACACTTGCTGAAGCTTTTTCCAAGGTTTCATTTTTTCTAGAGTCAATGCAGCATCTTTAACAGGAGACCAAAGTTTTTCTCATTCCTGGTTTAGTTGAAAACTGCATTCATGGCGAGAAGTCAGAGTGTCTTGTGTCAGAGAGCATTCCAACAAACAACTACAGTACCACAAGACAAATCTTTTAGGTGTTTCTTTTCATTTTTGAATGTTTTCGAAAACTTTTTCATCTTAGAGCTACTGAACCACTCAGCTCCAATTTCCAAAGCCATACTCAGCTCCAAAGCCATGTTGCTGCTGAAATTGAGAAATGTATTCAAGTTAATTTTCACCTAGTACACTTAGCACATATAATGTAGTTAATCACAAAGAATATTGACAGTCAAAAAGTGTACTGGGTAATAACATGCCAAGAAATGTTGATTTAAGTTTAACATTAAGATACAGTACCCAGCTTCGATCTATTCCACGGCTTTTTTCCGGCTTTTAACAGGCATCTTCCGCTTAGGAAAATTCTTCAAAATCATGCATTTTACCACTTAAATTAAATTTACATCAATTATTTCTTCCCCTTTTGCAAAAATCACGGTCATTTAAAAAAGGCCCCATCCCCTACCTGTGAAAAAAGCCTTGTAATTTGTATTCTTGAGTATCTAGATCTAGTCTGAGTCGCTGTCTATTTTGAAATTGTTTAGAAAAATTTACTCTTCTGTAATAGTCCATAGTACTATTTATAATAGTAATTTCATTAGATGAGAGTAAAAAAACAGTTTATTATAAAAAAATGTTCCGAGTTAACACAGATTACTCGACATAAAAATGAATGCCACATGTTTTCGCGATTTTAAAGCATTTCAACACATCTTTGCATTGAGTGGATAAAATTGTACAACCTGTGTACTGAGTATTGATATCAAGAAAATATTAATAACAGTGACAAGCAAAAGTCTAATTCAAATGCTAAGACGTAGATTTTATTTAGAAAGGAAAATTCACTCACTCTGCAGTTGGTCATGGCGTTGTTTATTTTCTTTTCAAACGACACTCGAACAAAATATTCTTTTCAATAGACGAAATCTTCATTTTTTTGAAACAATAAAACACTTAAATTCGACAGTGCTGTTCTAAAATATCTTTACTTGGCAGAAGACAATAGGAATTCTAATATTGCGCGCAACTTTCACTTTCGCCATTTTGTCCTTGAATTTACTCTGCATCATTCAGACGTTTGTGATTAGATTACGTCATCCAGATGTTTGTGATTACGTTCAGCACTCCAGCATGCACATCAATATTCAATTAGGCTACTTTAATCGTGTTATCAATGAACAAACATGAAAGCAAGTCATATTTATTCACACTATGTTTCAAGACAGGTCATGTCAGTGGTGATTTCGTACTCAAGCATTTTCGTACTCGTGCATTTTCGTACCAAATGTTTAAATAAACACCTGTGTTTTCTAGGAATTTTTAAAACTCTTCTTGTCATAAACTACAATGCCTAGTGCTTAGATAGTTTGTGTGTAGCATCTCTAGACAACTAAGTTTATTCAAATAATGGCCCTGTGGTAAAATTGGTACCACTCAGGTATAAAACTACTTGATTTTGCATAGGCTTATTTACAAGAAAATTCAAACAATCTTTTTGTCAGAAAAGCTTAGATATTTAGTGTGTAGTATTGTCTAATGAACCTCTACCAAGTTTGTTCAAATTATGGCCCAATAGGGTCAAAATTGGTGCCACCCAAGTATAAAAATTTACTTGATTTTGCATTAAAAAAATATCTTTTTCAGAAAAGCTTAGATATTTGGTTTGTAGCATTTTCTAATGAACCTCTACCATTAGTTTGTTCAAATTATGGCCCTGGGGTCAAAATTGGTCCTGTCTTCGGGGTCACTTGTTGGCTGCATGTTCAATTATTATTCTCCTGGAATACCAGTGGATTCTTTAATACGACTGGGATGGAGTGGCAGGGCCCTAGCTGCACTTTAGGGGAAGGGACCCGGTGCCCTCTGGTATGGGAATTTCGCATCATTTTTTAACTTTTTCATACTTTTAACTTGCATGATCAGAACAACATATTTGGCAATCAATAACTTAACATGATTATTACACAGTCATACATAACATGGTCATAACACAGTCATACATGATCATGCAATAATTACAAGGCAATAATGGTGAAACATCCTTTTACTTATCAATATTCCTTATCTGCAGTAATACAAATCAGCCATTATAAATGTAGTAGTTTTAATGTGTATACTCAACATGGGACAAAGGTATACTTTACATTATAGAGACAATTACAAGCAACATATTACCTGAATTACAAGATGGTCCTTGCCAGCCTGCATTACACTGTGACTTCTCACAGTGACCTGTCACGTGATCACACTCTGTTCCATTTATACAGTTACATATACTGGAGCAATTTACACCGTATGAAGGCGATAAACATTCTGAATAAACAACAAAAATGTCTTATCATTATACTGCAACCCTTTGATATGTTTGTACTTCAATGAAGGTAGGAGAGACAGATATGCTATATGTTACCTTACAAGTAATAGAGGATATTAAATGTGTATGAATTCCGTACTTATTATATCTAAAGAGTTGAATAAATTGAAGACGGAATCTATATCAATTTAATATTTTTTTTATCACACGCCCTGAAAATACAGCGAAAACTAACATACTTGAATGACGTTACTAACAACAAAAGAGTGACACATGTGTAATAATGTTTTTAAACAGGAGCACAATAAAATAGTTCCAGTATAAATCATCACAGATAATAAATGTTTGAACATATTTAACGATATAAACAGTGTCTTTGCTGAATCAAATTGTTAAAATCAATTGATCATTACTTCAGCGAAGTTATAATGTTTGTTAAAGACACAGCGTAGGAATACATTCATCTGAATTGGCTCATTTACATATTATATGCACAGTCGTTCCATACCGTTTCTACGATACGGCAGAAATGGCACGGTTATGTTATGAATAATGTTTTGTCGTCATACAATTTATCCTCTATTAATTACAGAGCAATAATGGTGATATATCTTTTCACTTATCAATATTCTTTATCTGCAGTAATATAAATCTGCCATTATAAAGTAAGTGATTTCAGTGTGTACACTCAAATTGGGACAAAGTTAGTCAATAATGGAAGCATTTTATACTTCATATTAGAGAGACAATTGCAATAAACATATTACCTGAATTACAAGACGGTCCTTGCCAGCCTGGATTACAATGTGACTCTTCACAGTAACCTGTCACGTGATCACACATTGTTCCGTTTATACAGTTACATATACTGGAGCAATTAACACCATATGAAGGCAATAAACATTCTGAATAAACAAAAAAAAAGTATTACCATTATTTTGCAATTCTGTATGTATACATTTAAATGAAGGAGGAGAGACAGATATTCTATATGTTACCTTACAAGTAACAGAGGATATTAAATGAGTGTGTATTCCGTACTTAATTTATCTAAAAATTTGATAAATTTTTAGACGGAATCTCTATGAATTTAATATTCTTTTTATCACAAACCCTGTAAATACAGCGAAATCCAACAAACCTGTATGACGTTGTTACTTATAACAAAACAATGACACATGCGTAATAAGTTTTTTTTAATCAGGAGAACAAAAATAGTTCCATTATAAAACATCACCAATAATGAATGTGTGAACATAGTTAACGATATAAACTAAAATCAATTAACCACATTTCTGTGAAGTTATCAATTTTGTTGACAAACAGCGTAGGAATAAATTCATGTGTATTGGCACATTTACATAATTATTATATGCACGACCGTGCCATACCGTTTCTACGATACGGCCGAAATGGTACATGTATGTGATTAATAATCTTACGTCGTCCTACAATTTATCCTCTATTCATTACAGAGGAATTATTGTGAGACATCCCTTTACTTATCAATATTCTTTACCTGCAGTGAAACAAATCTGCCATTATAAATGCAGTGATTTAAATGTGTATACACAAAATGGGACAAAGGTATTCGATAAGGGAAGCATTTTAAACTTAACATTAGACAGACAACTATAAGCAACACATCACCTGAATTACAAGACGGTCCTTGCCAGCCTGGATTACATTGTGACTCTTCACAGTGACCTGTCACGTGATCACACTTTGTTCCGTTTATACAGTTACATATACTGGAGCAATTTGCACCATATGAAGGCAATAAACATTCTGAATAAACAACAAACATTTGTTATCATAATATTTCAACCCTTTATGTTTGTATTTTAATGACGGTAGGAGAGCCATTTATGCTATATATTAGCTTACAAGTAATAGACGATATTAAATTTACCACCAGAAAATTCGAAATTTTATGATATCGGATATGAATCAGGAATTAATTTGCTAGAAAATATAATTCTAGAAAATATGGATTTATTCAATGACTGTGAAGTGTTGTTCTGTGGTGATTTAAATTGTCGTACAGACAATTTAAGTGATACTATTAGTACTAGTAATAACATTCCAGCTTTACAACAATTTGTGGATATTATTGATGAAAATATCAATTTACCCAGGGTAAATAAGGATAGTGTAGGTAATAAATTTGGTAGAGACTTATCAGGGTGGCCACAGAAATCCGAAAGTAAAATTCCCTGATCTTTCCCTGAATTTTCCCTGACCAGAAGTTTTTTTCCCTGATCACTTTTTGAATCAATATAGCTAACACAATACAGTACATTGTATATGTATACATTTTGATAGAATAAGCATTCAAGTTAAACTTTGCTAATCAATTCCACAGGCAATTTGTTCAATTTCAGCCATTGACCAAAGATGTTATATACCAAATGCAGGCTATAATAAGCAATGTAGTTAACCATTATCAATGCTAAAACAGTCATATACATAATAAAAGATTCAATACAAAGGAAATTTTGACGGCATAGACATACTTGCACTTTTTAGTTGCAAGTACATTTTATTAAAACAAAACGCTGCATTCTGACATAATTAGGTAGAAAAAAATATGGTTCTAATCAAATTTAGAAGCACTTTGCAAGAGGCCTATTTAACTGATCATTCACATTGAATATTAATACGCACATGGAAAAATGTATGGCAACATCCATTACATTTTACTCTTATAAAACCATTTTTATTGATTGCTGTACACCAAGCATCACATGAAAGACATGTACCCACACGTCAGACACCAACTTCCAATACACTGTTATTGAAGTTCAATGACTTAAAATTATTCTGCATTCTTTGTATGTTAAATAAATTATGGGACCTCCCCAAATATTGTTGTGTGACATTTTGATAACTAGGCCTATGCTGTGAATGTAAGGCCAGTGTTCAATAAAGAAAAGTTGTTCACTTAATCATGAGAGCAGAAACCATCATTAGCAAAAAAGTATCTTTTTGTAAAATTCCCTGATTATTTCCTGATTTTCTCAAAATTTTCAAATTTTCAATTTAATTTCATGTTTTCCCTGTTTTCCAGAGTCCGTGGCCACCCTGTTATTATCATTTTGTAAAAGTTATGGTTTGTTCATTATAAATGATAGACTTGGTAACGACCGACATATAGGTGATTATACTTATATTTGTGCAAATGGATGTAGCACTGTTGACTACTTTCTTTGCTCACATTGTGACTTTGATATATTATCTAATTTTTGTATTGAAAATATAGCTGATAGTGATCATCTACCATAGTCTGTTCTAATCAATATTACTGATATTGGATCAGGGCAGGAAAGTGTAAAATGTTCTTCTGAATCATATGATACATTTGTGATTAATGTAAACAATGCATCTGAGTACAAGGCTATTTAATTGAAAGTGTTTATGAAGGTATATTTGGTCATGTTGAGGCAAGGATTGATGATGATACTATGAATGTAGATGATATAATTGTATACTTTGAAAATGCAATAATAAATTGTTCTGAACCCTTTAGACAGCATAAGAAGTAATTTAAGGTGAACAATAATAATAAATGGTTTGATGCAGAATGTAGAACTCTTAGAACAAAAAGAAACCGTTTATTAAGAAAATATAGGGTGCATAAAATGAACAATCATTGAATGAGTATATTTCTTGCAAAAAAGAATATAAATATACATGTAGAAATAAAAAGAAATCCTATCTTAATGATAGTTTAAGAAGTCTTGAAGCTTCAGTTAATGATCCAAAACTTTTCTGGAAAAATATTAAATTGTTGAGTGAAAATTGTTCAACCAAACCATATATTTTAACTAATGAATGGTTTACTCACTTTAAACAAGTGTTTAATACAGAATCTGGTGTTTTTAATGGACCTGTTGAATTTGATACTTCTGTTCATGATAATATTGAAGATATAATATTCAACAGTGAAATCACTGATGATGAAAAAATTGATTCAGTAAGTAATAGAAATATTAAAAAATGTTGTTCTGGTAATTTGACTGGTGAACATTTCATACATGGAATTGACATAATTTTACCGTATCTGAGAAAACTATTTAATAGAATTTTCTTAAATGGTGAATTTCCAAGTTCTTGGACGCATTGTATATTAATACCTGTACATAAGAAGGGTAACATAAATGAACCTGATAATTACAGGGGTATTTCTATTATTGATATATTTAGTAAAATTTACATTGGTATATTGAATAAACGTATTGCTTTTTGTTGTCAATGCCTATAACATAATTTCAGAAAGCCAAGCTGGATTCCGTGAAGGCTACTCTACAACAGATAATGCTTTTGTTTTATATTCCCTAAAAAGTAAATACTTGTGTAAAAAAACGTAAATCACTATATGTTGCTTTCATAGACTTTAAGAAAGCTTTTGACTCTGTGAACAGAACAAAATTGTATGAAGCATTAAATAAAAATGGAATAAAAGGTCATTTATTTCATTCTATCCAAGCAATATATGAATCAGTAAAGGCTTGTGTTAGAAATGGATCTGTGTGTTCTGAATTTTTTTATTGTCCTATTGGATTGAGACAAGGATGTAAGCTAAGTCCCAATCTTATTAAAATCATATCCTCAAACCCGCTACGCTATGAGGATCTGAAGACGACCTATAGAAGGTCACCTCAGGTGACCTTTTCCACTAACCAATCAGCGCCTTACTTTCATAATTCTGAAAGTGATCTGATTCTATTTTTAACCGCAGTTAAAACAATATTTGACTTGTAGTTATCACGAACACCTATTCTTACGCAACTAAATGTAATGATAGCGCCCATGTGACAAGGGTGTTTATTAAATTTTTTCTACTACTATGGCCGAATCGATCAAGATTACTAAAAAAAATAAAAAGTGGTTGCAGACAAATATGTTATACGTAATTTAACGTTTACTAACGTTTAAATAACATCGTCAGGTAGAAAGTTCATTCGGCCAAAGTACCGATGAAACGAGTTATACGATTGGCTGAATTATAAATAGATATAAATAGTGATCATGGAAATTCCGACTTTTGAAAATAGAAACTGGTATAGGCCGTCATCAGATCTTGCCGTAAGGAAGATCGAATACTTTAGTCAGATTGGCTAAGTCCAATTTTGTTCTGTATTTTTATTAATGAATTATCATCTGTAGTGTCCAAATGTGGACCCCACGGTGTTCAATTAAATCCAAATGACATTGAAATTTTTATTTTAATGTTTGCAGATGATGTTGCTCTTGTTTCAGACACTATTTTAGGGCTCCAAAATCAATTAAATGCTGTTCATACAGTCATACTGTTTAGAGTGGCACCTCAATGTAAATGTTGATAAGACAAAATAGTTTTTTTTATGGTGGTCAGCTCACAAAACATGAAAAATGGTTTTATAATGGTAATCGTGTCGAATCAGTTAACTCATTTATGTACATTGGTTTACATTTCACAAGTCGGTTATCTTTGTATAAAATTGCTGAATGCATGGCTATCAAAGCTAAACGTGTAGTTATTTCTCTGTTAAAAAATTTGAAAAATGTCCTACCTATGCCATATAAATCATACTTCAAATTTGTTTATACTAAAGTTGTCCCTGTGTTACAATATGGATCAGAAGTGTGGGTGTGCATATGATGGAAAATACAGAGAGTTCATATTTATACTTGTAAACGCTTTTTAAATGCTCCTCTTAGATCTTGTAACGAAGCAATTATGGGTGACTGCTGTCGTTATCCAATGTATATTGTAGCTTATAAGAGATGTATTAAGTATTGGCTAAGGATATTATTATTACCAAATGATAGGTTTGTTAAAAAATGTTATCGTATGTTATTAAATCTAGACGCTCATGGTTACATCAATTGGGTAAGTCATATAAAAAAGAACTTATACACCAACGGCTTTGGATATGAATGGGAAAATCAAGGAGTACCAAATTGTAATACTTTTATTGATACTTATATTCAGCGACTTAAAGACCAATATATTCAAATATGGAGCACAAAATGTATAGAGCACAATAAACTATCATTATACCGAATATATAAATCAAAATTTGAAATTGTATCCTATGTTGATGCTTTAGATATTTCAAAATTTAGATCAAGCCTTGTATCATCAAGATCTTCATCTCATAGCTTATTAATAGAAAGGGGAGACATTTAGGTATTCCTAGAAGTGATAGGAAATGTTTTTATTGTAAATTATGTATAGAGAATGAATTCCATTTTGTTCTTGTTTGCCCTTGTCATCATTGTTTGCGACAGCAGTATTTACATGAAATATATTATAAAAATCTTAGTATTAACAATTTTAATATTTTGATGACAGGTACAAATACCAATATCATAAGGAATTAGCTCTGTACACATATTATGCCTTTAACTTGAGGAAGCAATTAATAGAAATGTAGCATTATTTGAATTGCTGCATATGTCTCTCTTTGTATTCTATGTTATACACTTGTCACATTGTATTACATATTGACCAATTACTGTATCTATCCTTGCTATAAGAATTATGTTGTAAACAAGCTGAACATTATATGATATTAGTCATCTTGCCAATAAGTCAGCTTGGTGTTTCACATGTAGATGTTTTATGTAATTATAAATTGAAAAAAAATGAGTGTAGATCCCGTGCTCAATTTATTTCAGGAGTTGAATCAATTTAAGACGGACTCTGTATAAATTTGATATTCTTTTTATCATATACCATGTAAATACAACGAAAATCAACAAATATGCATGACGCTGTTACTAATAGCAAAAGAGTGACACAGACGTAATATGTTATTTTAATCAGGAGCACAAATAAGTTCGAGTATAAACATCATAGATGATAAATGTACGTGTGAACATATCTAACGATATAAACAGTGTCTTTCCTGACTCAAATTGTTAAAATCAATTAACCGTATTTCTGTGAAGTTATGCATTTTGTTGACAACACATCGTTGGAATAAATACATGTGAATTGACACATTTACATATTATATGCACGGCCGTGCCATACCGTTTCTTCGATACGGCCGAAATGGTATGTGATAAATAATGATAATGTCGTCCTACAATTTATTCTCTTCATAAAGAGGAACAATTGTCAGACATCCTTTAACTGATCAATATTCTTTATTTTCAGTAATACAAACCTGCCATTATAAATACAGTGATTTAAATGTGTATACTCAAAAAGGGACAAAGGTAGTCGATAAGGGAAGCATTTTATACTTTACATAAGAGAGACAATTACAAACAACATATCACCTGAATTACAAGACGGTCCTTGCCAGCCTGGATTACAATGTGCCTGTTCACAATGACCTGTCACGTGATCACACTCTGTTCCGTTTATACAGTTACATATACTGGAGCAATTTAAACCATATGAAGGCAATAGACATTCTGAATAAACAACAAAAAGTTCTTATCATTATATTGCAACTCTGTATGTACTCGTATGTATTTCAATGAAGGTAGGAGAGACAGATATACTATGCTTTAAGTTACGTTACAAGTAACAAAGGATATCAAATGAGTGTGAATTCCGTATTTAATTTATTAAAGGAGTTGAATAAATTAAAGACGGAAACCAAATATTTAATGGAATTTATTAATATTCCTTTTTATCTCATACCCTGTAAATACAGTGAAAACCAACATACCTGTATGGCGTTATGACTAATGACCAAAGAGTGACACATGCGTAATAAGGTTTTTAATCAGGAAAACAAAAATAGTTCCATCATAAAACATCACAAATAATAAATGTTTGAACATATTTAACGATATAAACACTGTCTTGGCTGACTCAAATTGTTAAAATCAAATAATAAATACTTCTGTGAAGTCATAAATTTTGTTGACAACACAGCGTAGGAATAAATTCATGTGAATTGGCTCATTTACACATTATATGCACGGCCGTCCCATACCGTTTCTACGATACGGCAGAAATGGCACAGTTAAGTTATGAATATCGTTTTGTCATCATACAATTTATCCTCTATTAATTACAGAGCAATAATGGTGATACATCCTTTTACTTATCGATATTCGTTATCTGCAGTGATACAAATCTGCCATTATAATAAATGCAGTGATTTAAATGTGTATACTCAGATTGGGACAGAGTTAGCCGATAAGGGAAGCATGTTATACATCATATTAGAGAGACAATTACAAGCAGCACATCACCTGAATTACAAGACGGTCCTTGCCAGCCTGGATTACACTGTGCCTGTTCACAATGACCTGTCACGTGATCACACTCTGTTCCGTTTATACAGTTACATATACTGGAGCAATTTACACCATATGAAGGCAATAGACATTCTGAATAAACAACAAAAAGTTCTTATCATTATATTGCAACTCTGTATGTATGTATTTCAATGAAGGTAGGAGAGACAGATATGCTATGCTTCAACTTACGTTACAAGTAATAAAGGATATCAAATGAGTGTGGATTACGTATTTAATTTTTTTAAGGAGTTGAATAAATTAAAGACGGAAACCAAATATTTAATGGAATTTATTAATATTCTTTTTATATCATACCCTGTAAATACAGTAAAACCAACATACTTGTGTGACGTTATTACTAATTACCAAAGAGTGACACATGCGTAATAAGGTTTTTAACCAGGAAAACAAAAAAAGTTCCATCATAAGACAACACAAATAATAAATGTTTGAACATATTTAACGATATAAACACTGTCTTAGCTGACCCAAATTGTTAAAATCAATTAATAAGTACTTCTGTGAAGTCATAAATTTTGTTGACAACACAGCGTAGGAATAAATTCATATGAATTTGCGCATTTACACATTATATGCACGGCCGTTCCATACCGTTTCTACGATACGGCAGAAATGGCACAGTTATGTAATGAATATCGTTTTGTCGTAATACAATTTATCCTCTATTAATTACAGAGCAATAATGGTGAAACATCCTTTTACTTATCAATATTCCTTATCTGCAGTAATACAAATCTGCCATTTTAAATGTAGTAATTTTAATGTGTATACTCAACATGGGACAAAGGTATACTTTACATTATAGAGACAATTACAAGCAACATATTACCTGAATTACAAGATGGTCCTTGCCAGCCTGGATTACACTGTGACTCTTCACAGTGACCTGTCACGTGATCACACTCTGTTCCATTTATACAGTTACATATACTGGAGCAATTTACACCGTATGAAGGCGATAAACATTCTGAATAAACAACAAAAATGTCTTATCATTATACTGCAACCCTTTAATATTTTGTATTTGGCTCATTCACATGTTATATGCACGGACGTTCCACACCGTTTCTACGATACGGCCGATATGACACGGGTATGTGATAAATAATATGATGTCGTCCTACAATTTATCCCCTATTAATTACAGAGCAATAATGGTAAAACATCCTTTAACTAATCAATATTACTTATCTGCAGTGATACAAATCTGCCATTTTAAATGTAGTAATTTTAATGTGTATACTCAACATGGGACAAAGGTATACTTTACATTATAGAGACAATTACAAGCAACATATTACCTGAATTACAAGACGTTCCTTGCCAGCCTGGATTACAATGTGACTCTTCACAATGACCTGTCACGTGATCACATTCTGTTCCGTTTATACAGTTACATATACTGGAGCAGTTTACACCATATGAAGGCAATAAACATTCTAAATAAACAACAAAAAATTCTCATTATATTGCAACACTTTATGCTTGTATTTCAATGAAGGTAGGAGGGACATTATTATATGCTATATTTTACCTTACTGGTAATAGAGGATATCAAATGAGTGTGGATTCTGTACTCAATTTATTTAAGAAGTTTATTAAATTTAAGACGGAATCTTTATGAATTTAATATCCTTTTTATCACATACCCTAAAAGTACAGCGAAAACCAACATACCTGTATGACGCTGTGACTAAGTAATAACGAAAAGAGTGACACATGTGTAATAAGGTTTTTATATCAGGAGAAAAAAAATAGTTCCTGTATAAAATATCATGGAAAATAAATGTGTGAACATATCTAACGATATAAACAGTGTCTTTGCTGACTTTAATTGTTAAAATCAAGTAATCATTACTTCTGTTAAGTTATAAATTGTGTTGACAAACGGCGTAGGAATAAATTCATATGAATCGGCTCTTTTACATACTTTATGCTAGGCTGTGAAGTACCGTTTTTACCGCACGGCCAAAACGGCATGGGTATGTGATAAATAATGATATGTCATCCTACGATTTATCCTTTATTAATTACAGAGCAATACTTTTACTTACTACTGTCGCAATACAGTCCGGTCCTAGCTGGAGCACACATGTTCCAATAAAACATGCAGTATTAAAATGCATACAATACAAATTATAGTGTTATTTAACGTGTGGATATATTTATAACCACGAAAACAGTACACGCATGACTGTGTTTAGCGAGAAGTTTATTAAATGCTAAGGATCACGTTACCAGCAATCCATTGGAAAAATCACGTCAACACCGATACTGATAAATTATACTTCAATCAGAAAAAAAATCTATTAGTAAGTAATGATTAAACGATGACTGTTTGTCATGGTTATTTACGATAGCTTCTTCAAGAAATGCTAAGAACAGGTACACCAGACTTTCTATTGATTGCTTGAATGTTTATTGAATTAGTAACAAATACATTTTGTATCTTGTAGTCTTTATCACAAATATTAGGTACCTTGATTGCATAAGTCGCCTTTCCAGCCTTCAGAACATCCTTGTATACAAACACCATCAATATGATCGCAAGTGTTTTCCAAACAGTTGTCATTACAAGCATGTGTACAATTACTTCCATAAAATCCACTTTGACAAGCTTGAACATATAATTGTTTTATTTTTGCGTTAATTTTATTTCGTGTCGATGGCACATGTCGGTTATGATAAAACACGTGTACTTAAATGTCAACAAATAAACCAATCGTTGTTGTTTGTCGTGAAAACGGGGTTAGAGAAACATCTCATGCAATCATTTAAAAGAAGGCAATTTTCGATGTAAGTGAATACCTAGTTCATAATCAAGCTCTGTAGGAAGGTACATCGTCAAATTTGCCTTTTATCTAATCAATACAAATTCATCTACACAGTACTACTGCAGTGAAATGTAAGACAGACGTATTCGGTGCATATTACAATCACCGTCTGTATACATTAGAAATGAAAAATAATTACTCTGATTGCAAAAGTCGCCTTTCCAACCATCAGCACATCCATATAAGCATACACCATTAATATGATCGCACAATCCATCAGCACAAATATCACTGCACATCTGTGTACAATTGGTTCCGTAATAACCTTCTTGACATGCTGAGAAAATAATTCAGTTCCAATTGTATTCGTCGTATTAAAGCAATTCACAAGTAAGATATCTGAAGGTAAATATATAACTGAGTTGCCGTTTTCGTTCACAGACTTACATTGCATATATACAACCATGCATTATTAATATTCCTTATCTGCAGTGACACAAATATGCCATTATAAATGCGTGTACTCAAAATGAAACAAAAGTAGTTGATAAGGAAATCATTTCATAATTCATATAAGAGAGACAGAACTTTACAATCAAGATATTACCTGAATTACAAGACTGTCCTTTCCAGCCTGGATTACACTGTGATTCATCGCAGTGTCCTGTTACGACATCACACTCTGTTCCGTTGATACAGTTACATGTGCTCGAGCAATTCACACCATACGAAGGCGATAAACATTCTGAATAAACATACAAATATCGTAATAACTTTGCTACCCTTTATGTTGGTATTACAATGAAGGCATGAGAGAGGACTAATATGCAGTACGTTACGTTATAAGTGTTATATGTTGAATAATCCTACTACTTACGCCTCTCGCAAGACATTCCCATCCAACCTGAATCACTCATGTTGCATTGCTTCGAAACATCAGATACTGCTCCAGTACAAACTTGTTCATCGGCACAATGACATGTGTTTGAACATTCATCTCCACATTTGTTGTTTGGACATTCTGCAATAGACGAAGATTATATAAAACTACTGGTTCGCTAGTAAAAAACACATGCTTCAAATGGTGTCTAACTTTTCCACTCATTAAAGTATGAAGTAAATATAAACAGTGTTGATTCCAAGTTTATGTTATTCATACTGTGTTTTGTCCTTTATGTGTTGCATTCTTCTGGTTGGCTGAAGTTTGGACGTGGTGTTTCTTAATATGTGCTATTTTCTAGAAATCCTTTCATTTATGCATTTTCAAGCTCCAAGTGTAATTAAAGTAGAAGCCCCCTTATGGCTACCTCCTTCTGAAGATTGTATTCAATAGGGATAATTTGTTTAGAAATTCACTTCCTAACTCCTAGTCGTGATTTCAAATATTACTCAGGGTTTTGTTTGTGTCAACATAAAAGTATGTATTCACATCATTTATTTGTTTTGTTTCAAATGTGAACACACTAGAAAAACAAGAGGGCCATGAAGGCCCTATACATGCTCACCAGGAGAAAATGTCATTTGGAGATGAACATTGTTGAAGTTCTGTACGCGAGTCCAAGTAAGATCAAGTGACCCATCTGGGCCGTTTTTTATCCCATGGCCATTATATGAACAGATTTAAAAGAGGTCCATTAGACAAAGCTAGATACCAAATATCTTAGCTCTAGGCCTTGTGGTTTCGGAGAAGAAGATTTTTTAAACTTTCCTATATAAGTCTATATAAATCAAGTGACCCCGGGGCGGGGCAAATTTTGAACCTAGGGCAATAATTTGAACAAACTTGGTAGAGGTCCACTAGACAATGCCACATACAAAATATCAAAGCTCTAGCCTGGCAGTTTCGGAGAAGATTTTTAAAATTTTCCTAAATAAGTCTATATAAATCAAGTGACCCCCGGGGCTGGGCCAATTTTGACCCTATGGCAATAATTTGAACAAACTTGATAGATGTCCACTAGACAATGCTACATACCAACTATCTTAGCTCTAGGCCTTGTGGTTTCGGAGGAGATTTTTTAATTTTTCCTATATAAAATAGAATAAACCCCAGGACAGGGCCAATTTTGACCCCGGGGCCATAATTTGAACAAACTTGGTAGAAGTCCACTAGACAAAGCCACATACAAAATATCAAAGCTTTAGACCTTGCGGTTTTGGAGAAGATTTTTAAAATTTTCCTATATAAGTCTATATAAATCAAGTGACCCCCAGGGCGGGGCCAATTTTGACCCTAGGGCAATACTTTGAACAAACTTGGTAGAGGTCCACTAGAGAATGCTATATGCCAAATATCTTAGCTCTATGCCTTGTGGTTTCGGAGAAGATTTTTCTAATTTTCCTATATAAAATAGAATAAACCCCAGAGCAGGGCCAATTTTGACCCCGGGGCCATAATTTGAACAAACTTGGTAGAGGTCCACTAGACAATGCCACATACAAAATATCAAAGCTCTAGACCTTGTGGTTTTGGAGTAGAAGATTTTTTAAATTTTCCTATATAAGTCTATATAAATCAAGTGACCCCCGGGGCGGGGCCAATTTTGACCCTAGGGCAATAATATGAACAAACTTGGTAGAGGTCCACTAGACTATGCTTCACACCAAATATCAAAGCTCTAGGCCTTGTAGTTTTTGACAAGAATATTTTTTTCATTTCCTATATAAGTCTATGTAAAATCAAGTTACCCCCGGGGCGGAGCCAATTTTGACCCCAGGGGAATAATTTGAACAAACTTTGTAGAGTTCCATTAGACAATGCTACATATCAAATATCTCAGCTCTAGGCCCTGTGGTTTCGGACTAGAAGATTTTTTAAGTTTTTTCTATTTTTTGCCATAGCAACCAGAGTTTTTAATGAAACTTAATTTTTTGAACAACTTTGAAAGGGGACCACCCATTGGCACCCAAGGAGCATTCCAGCAAAGTTTGGTTGCAATCGGCACATTCGTGCTCTGGTGAGTTAAAAAGAATTTTAGATTTTACATAAGTTCGCATTTTTTATGATTTCTATTTACCAAAACATTTCAAAATCTCAAAGACTAAGAGGTAAGTAAGAATTTTGTATTTGAATCAGTCATATAGTGTACTGCTCAGTTAAGATAATGTGATAGTGACGTTTCATTTTATTTGTACACAAAAGTTTACTACGATTGTATGAAAAGGTACAATGGGTTTATAAGAAAAGAATATAACACTATAGTTTAACAATGAAATTGTAGATGACTGGTTAGTTAAGCCTTTAGAATTGCTTCGGAGCGAAAACTTTATCCCGAGTTCGAACCCCATCGAATGTCTCTTTTTTCGTTGTCTTTACCCCAGACGCGAAGGTAGGTTCGTTATAATATTTTAGTAAATACATTGTATAATGAATTATTGTCCTGCGTAAGGCTAAGAGCGCACAAGCACTGACGTTTTAGTACCGTGCACAAGTCTTTCGTGCCAATTTATCGGAAGGCATTTGAATGTATATATATATGCTACTCACAATTTGATAAGGATCAATTTTTGTTCTGTATGGCATTATCGTCGATTTTGGATAACATACATAAGAAATGATTGTTTGTTATTTTCAAAGATACCTGCATATAATGAGCGCAACAAGTAATGCATACATTAAATCAATCGAGAGTCGAAATGGGGACAGGGTCAAATTATACATGTTATGGGTATGTGTGGGGGGAATAGAACTTTTTGAAACTTTGAAATGCGCAGAAGTGCTAACTTCTGTGTTTAGTATTGAGGCTGATGTCCTTTTGTCGTATGATCGAACACAAACTTCTAAGATCTCGTTTACGTACCTCACAGTCTCGATACTAAACACAAAAGTATGTAATCCAAAAACAAACTAGAACTCTGCGAGTCGGATGTGTCGCCTGACGTTGGATAGTTTACGTGACATATGAGCAAATATGTTGCAAAGTGCACTTAACCTTGCTTTAAAGTAGTATACTTTTGTGCCTGTTTACACTGTCTGAAACAAATGAGTTACGGTTCTTGCGTGCTGCACTTCAGTTCATTGCAAGAAACATCAAACCAAGCCTCAAGAATTTCCAACTTATGGTGACAAAGTTATGTTCCTGACAATAAATCTTCTATAATTAAACACTCAAAGGGGAATAATTAAAAAACTGCACAATGTAGAGTTATGGTTCTTGTGCAGTGCAATTTGAATCATTGCAAGAAACATGCACACCAATTTTAAAGTCATTTGAACTTATGGTGACAACGTTATATTCCGGACAAGCAAACTACATATACAAGTACGTCTGCTTGTGCCGGGACGACATTTAATTGTCGTCACAACATATCGTCTATATATGATTAAACAGGGTTACTGCAACTATGACAAAAATATTCCCTGATTTTTCACTGACCAAATTAAGTTTTTTACTGACCAAAACCACAATGTATTTTGGCCTCCTCTTTCGTACAGCCACCCTATCAACCCATTTCTGTTATTGTTTATCATTTTTTTCAAAACATCACAAACATTTTAAAGTTGCAAACAACCAAATGAAATTAAACTGTGTGACATTAATGACAGCCCATTAGCCAATGGCTATTAAGATAAGCTCTGGGCTGCTAAAAGTGTTGAACAGCCTTGGGCCCTATGGGCTATCGTAAAGTGCAAAGTAAGGCAGTTGAGAAATTTACTACATCACCGGTCCAATTCATTACGGAAAATATGTTGTCATAAGTATGTAACGGTCCGAGAAGAAGTTGACTGTATCACCCTAATTAACTATCAATATATCCAGTACCAGATTATGGTTAAACAATGTTTTGATCAGAGAATTTCTGTATCCAATCTAAATATTAACAAATATCGGGCTGTTCGAGTCAAAGATATAATACCTATGTCTGATTACAGTGCTTCTTCACAAAAGTTCTTTGACCGAATTAATTAGCCTGAATCTAAGTCGATTACCATTTAGCTTTGGGCTATTACAAATAGCTTGGGCAATCAAAATCTTGGAGACCATATACCCCAACTGGCTACCATGTACAAAAAGTTAATGTCACACATTGTATAATGGTCGAGGTGGCTGTAGTCAATGAGCTCAAATATATGTCACTTTGCTCAGTAGGGAAAGGTTTCAATCTCCTATTTGCTTCTATAATAGACAATTTGCATAAAGTAGTAATGATGAACAACTGAATAAAAACGATAAGTATGAAGTATTAATATCGACTTGAAAACAGCCATAGTCATACTTTCCACTGTCATTTATGTATATATGAGATAATTTTCGAGCTTTGATATCAGTTTTCCCTGACTTTTCACTGACTTTTCAGGAATTTTATTTTTCACTGACCAATTTCCAAAATTCCCTGACAATTCGCTGACCTTGAAAAAATCATTTTTCCCTGACTTGTTCAGGTCGCTGGGAACCTTGTTATATAAAAACGTTAAAAAATATCCGAGACAAGTAAATTGATAATGAAAAGAAATCAGCAATCCATAGTTAAATATATAAAATATATATATATATGCAGTCCGTTATGTAATCTTAGCTTAGATGGTCCCATCAACTAGCTAAATATGGATGAAAGTAGATCGCCTTTTGATAAAGAAACCAATCATAATTTCCAGAATTACGACGAATTGTCTAAGACAATTCTTCAACATCTAATAAAGGCATGAAACAGATAGTTAAAATAAGATATGTCAAACGATAAAAATCATAATACTATTAACACTTGATCTAGTATGATTTTTATAAACCAAGGGGCCAATGTGGCCCTAGAGCGCTCACCTGAGAACAAAGACAGTCAATATATTTAAAGACCAGATAGTATAGTTTTCATCTGGTATAATCCGTTTCTAATCAGATTATGATCAACACCAACTCTAATTTTCATAAATACTGGATGCAGATCAATGTACATTCTGTGTAAATACGATTATGAATAATGAAGAAATGAGGGATCTTAAATTATACTGTAAAGAAGCTAAAATGTAGCAATTTTTCTAAGTCAAGGGCCCACAACTCTACAAGTACTAGTTCAATTCCACCCATAATCAAACTCATTAAAGATATATAGGTTATACTCATTCACTGTACATATTTTAATGATTGGTGAAATATTGCAGGCGCTAAACTGTTAACAAGCTGAAATACAGCAAATTTTCTATACCAAGGGCCCATAACTCTTGAAGTCGTGGTCCGATTTCACCCATAACTAACCTTGTTCAAGACATTAACTTCATACACTTTCAATGTAAATAAGATTAGGATCGGTGAATAAATAAAGGTGCTAGAGTGTAAACAAGCTCAAATATAGTATATAAGTATATAATTTCAAAGTCAAGGGCCCATAACTCCTGAAATCCATGTCCGATTTTGCCCATAATCGAACTTAGCCGAGGCAGTGTGGCCATATGCATTGTCATTAAGTTTGCTGCTTAAGATTGGTTAAGAGTTGTGAAAGCTAGAGAGTAAACTAACTAATTGTGGACCGACGGACAACGGATATTCATCGATCCTAAAAGCTCACCTGAGCTAAAAAGACAAAATTGACGATTTAAACAAAAAGAAATATATGAACAGAAAATAATTTCCGAGAAAGTACTATCGCGGTCTCACACTGATATGTTCACAACAAATGTAACAGACAACATCGTTACCAACTGCGCTACACCGACATTCCGGTGTACTTGTCGATATTTGTAAATTACAAAGTCAGCCTGTAAGTCAAATGATAATTTGTACAATATGACAACGGTTTTACATCGTCGTGGACTCGACCACTGCGCGTCACTCTATAATAATCCTAACTGAGCAGTACATGATATGTTTCTGATACGTGCCTATTACGATGATACAACCTTAATTAAAACAACCAAACACGTGGCTGAACTGAAATATCCAGCATATAAATACTGCTAAACCAAAGTAAAGCGATGACAATGTAGTTATTTTCTGAATTCCTGTAATGAGATATTAATCATTTTGGATATTCAGATTTCAAAAAGCTTGTGCTTGAATAGTGTAAAAGATCTAGATACAGCCATTTCAAGATGTACGTCTAAACGCCTGAGTAAAATACGTTCAACTAAAATAAATACCTGAACAATAAAGTCTTATTTCACATAAAGTCACAACACCAGTGGCTATAAATCTCCTGATGACCATATACCGAAACAATCTAGGAGGATTTAAAGCTATAGGGAATATACTTGGCACTTCATTTACAAATGCAATTCGATGGCCACTCGTTATCATTCCATCAGACGTAGTATTATCGATGTATGTACCTATATAGTCGTTTTGCTGAGATTGTCCTGTAATAAAACCATTAATACATAAAAATGCGTATGCGTTCACGGAACGAATATAAACAAATATCAATAACCAAACGGAAGCTTTACTAGTATTCGAGTCACGTCCCTTAAAAAAGACAACTACACGACTTATCTTATACGTCTCATAATCAAAAATTGTATATGCAAACATTTTTGCGCAAATTTCAATTTTACGCAAATTTCGAAACTTGGTCAGTTATAGTGCATGTTACCGCGTGGCCTCGTACTTTCTTTAACTGTGAATCACTTACTTCCGTCCAATCTTCCATATATCTCAATCCTGCCAATCAGATATTGATGATGTAAATCAATCCGCCACCAAGATGATTCTTCACCTTTAGTTGCACTACAACACTCGCATATACCAGGTGTGCCAGAGATTATACCATCTATAGCTTTATCACTAACCCAATTAAATCTATTGTACCTAAGAGTGCTTGACAAGCTTGTAGTGACATTTATTTGTTCGATCAGATTACCGCCTGAAAAGATAATGTTATGTGTGAAACGTATGCTTAAATTATGAAAGGCACCGCCTATTTAACCTACTCGTGTTTACAACACTCTATATTTTATGTGATACATTTCTGTGATATCCTTCTTTTGTTCTCTTAGTCCAATATCTTTACGATTGAACCACTCTCAATGGGCAGGCGTTCGTTATTTTTGTAATATTGGAGTGTAGTCTAAATACATATATTGGTCTTCAACTTGGTCTGCACAAGTTTTTCGAATGCTTTAAGGATTCGAAAATAAATCTAATAAGTATTGTTTATGAGTTTAATGAAAATGTAGCAGTACTACATACAGTTGTTGGTTGTATTTATTTATTGGCTGTAACAGTTATATTTACAACCCGATTAGATCTGTTGGTTGAGCACCTGGATCACAAGCAGGATTCGCGATATTGGGCCTCGCATCCAGTACATTATTTATCTACACCTTCCAACATATTATAAACACAAAGAAAAAGATTTTTTTAGGTAAATTCATTCATAACATTATTGACCGTACAAAAAACTCACCTGACTAAATACACTTTTGTATTCCACTTTTGTACTACGATGTAAATTATATATAGTCTCACAGTATCTAATTGCTTACAGTGTTAATTTCATATTGTACACTAATTTCATATAAATATACGAGTGGTGTCCCAGAAGTTTGTGAGCCTTTTCCATGTCTCGGTATTTTGTTGGTATATTTGGCTGTTTCTTATAAAAATTAAGTTTAAACAATTTTAAACCAAAAAATCCATCAACAGTGTTTTTAAAATTCGTCTAGTGTTGCTAAGACATGTTTCCATAGAAACCAATGAAGTACATACCGGCGCACGAGAAAATTGTGTCCATTGTACTAAACGATGCGTGTATTCATGATACAAAACCCTTTAGTTCCGCATATCGTCTGAGCGCGCAATTTCGTCTGCAGGAAGCGTGACGTCATGACGTCATACCCTGTCAGAAGAGTTGAACTACTGCGGGAAATTTAATCATGACGTCAACTGGCGACGTGAAATTAAGGGCGGTGATGCAGTTTTACGTGTCGCTGGAGAAAGCTCCTACACAGACGCATAAGATGATTAAGGAGTCTGGATACTCGAAATGCAGTCGATCATAAGCATTTCAGTGGCACAAACGATTTGAAGAAGGCCGGATAAGATGCATTTCTCGATCGCATCGTCACACAGGATGAGACACGGTTATGGCATTATGATCCGGAAACAAAGGCACAGTCGTCCGTGTGGAAGACATCCAATACTTCACTACCAAAAAAAAGCCCGGGTCATGAAGTCTGATGGCAAACACATGTTTGTGCTTTTAATAAAAAGGCATGGGATGCTTTTCATACACCAAGTACACTGAACGACAGACTGTAAAAGACCGGAAGTTAAGTCCCAACAACAAGGTATACACTAAATAACAGTGCAGATGAGCTTGTGCTCGAGACCCCGAGGAAAGTGTCATCATTCGACAGCCAATAATACAGGGATACAAACAGCAAGTGGGTAACGCGTCCTATGAAGTGCATAAGAACAGGTGGAGACTCTATTGAAATGGTTTGATGAGACTGTGCTACGTGCGCCGGGCGGCAGTAAATGATCTTGTAAAAACCTTTGTAAAAATATGTCTAATGTATATTTTCGGGACTTTTTATCATTACGTTTAGGATACATTAACTTTATGACGGAAGTGATAATTTTGTCTCTAGCTTATACATCGTTTGAGTTATGAATCAAGTCCACGAACTTCTGGGATACCCCTCGTATATACTGAGAGAATAAAATAAACTTGAAACTTTTCCACAAATTACAAAAGTGTATTTGCCCCCAAGTAGAAATGTTAGGTAGGACATTTGTCACCCAGTGCTTATTTTAAATTGGACATTTTCCCACCAGTGCTTAATTCTTAGTGGACAATTGCCGCCCCACCCCCAGTGTTTATTTTTCACAAGTATTTTTAAAACCATTGAAATATATAACGTTTTTTTTGGGGGGTCCGTGATGTCTGTATTTTAACTGGATACACGTATGAAACTGTTCATGTAATAGTATTACAGAACAGTTATGCATGCAAAATGGTTCTCACCGCCGAGCACATGCAGAGACGCATCAATTTTTTTTTTACATCGAAGAGAAGGAAACAGGATGGTGAGGTAACCACTGACAAAACTTGGCTTTACTTATTTGATCCAGAGACAAAGGAACTGTCCCATCAATTGAAGACAGACGGGTCGCCTACAACTAAACAAGAGGGCCACGATGGCCCTTTATCGCTCACCTGAGAACAAATGCCAATAATTAATGACCAGGTTATATAGTTTCCATCTCGTAAAACTCATTTTGACATAGATTTTGAGATAAAAACCAATGAAGGTATAATACTGTTAAACAAGCTAAAACGTAGCAAATTTTCTAAACCAAGGGCCCATAACTCTTGAAGTTGTGGTCCGATTCCGCCAATAATGAAAATATTATTAGGATTGGTGAATAAATGAAGGCGCTAGAGTGTAAACAAGCTAAATATAGCAAAAGTCAAGTAAAATGACAGTTCATCACTCCAAGATATGAGGATAATTTATCATGTCAGCGGATAGTGGAGTAGATCAATATCAAAAGGTGTTTTGAACAGCCTGAGGCATTCTAACTGTACTGAATTTACTGTATTTATTGGATTAACATCTCTTTCAATCTTAACCTGAATTATGTCAAACCGTGATCAAGGTAGCAAAAAAGTGGGAAAAAACCAGGTCAACAACCAACAAAGCAGGTAAAGAGAAACAACTCAGAGGTTAGCAATGACAGTACTGTCCATGATGACAGTTTAAACATGCATGGCGTGCAAACACAACTGGATCTGATGTCAGAAACTTTGAAGGACTTAAGAGAAAACCTGCAAAATACCTTAAAGAAGCAAGATATTGAAAAATTAATACAATCCATTGTAACAAAAAAAATTGAATCACTAGAAAAAAGTATGAGAGAGACAATATAAATAGAATCAAAGAAGAAACAAAAGAGATAAAAGACCGAGTGGAGTCATATGAAAAGGAAAATGAAATGCTTAGAGAAACACTTGAAGAAATAGAAGAAAAGCACATTCGCAAATTACAGACAATACAAGAAAAGGTGAGTGAAAACGAGAGAAGAAGTATAGAGGCTACTATACGAACAAATCAAAATGAACAGTACTCCAAAAAGAACAATGTAAAAATAATGGATGTTCCAACTGAAGATAAAGAAACCATTGAGCAGATGACAACCAAAGTGATAAATATATTTAAGAGCAAATTCATAACACTGCAAAAAGAAGAAATACAGGCAATACATCGCATCCCTTCTAAGAAAGGCGGGATAAAACCAGTTCTTATCAAGACCATCAACAACGATGTGAAAACCAGGCTTATGAAAAATAGACGGTTGATGAAAGAAACAGGATATCGATTGGCGGATGATGTGACAATTTTGAACTCTGGGTAATTAGCTGATTACTACTACACCCAGAGATTGATAATGCATGGTTTTTTAATGGCTCCATCATACATGGACAGACGAGGAGCGGGAGGATTAAGTTTCAAATATTTGACAATATTGACAATACAATTCAGCAACACAGAAAGGTGTACGCTTCTCGTGTTAACAACAATCAGAGATGAACTTTGAAGCTGGTATAAAACTATAAATGAACTTCTGTGCTGAACACACTCAAGTAATGGAGAGCTAACTGAATACTCAAAAGACAATTTCACAAAATGTTCACAATGTACCGTAAGTGGACACCTTCTTTGTCTACTGTATGATAAGATATACTGGTTTTTTTTCCTCCTATTTTTGACTCATCTGGTTTTTTTTAAACTTTCCATTTTTTCCTCATTCATATAATCTTTCACTTAATATATATAACTAATTCTCATTTAATCATTCACTTATATATAACTAATTCTCATGCTTGAGAAATATTTGATTAAGTACATGTTTTTTGTTTTGTTTTGTTTTCAACAAAATTTTCCGATAAGGCATAAGTTCTGCAATTGAATTAAAGTAATATGTTGTGGTAAAAGTTTTATCACGCTCATGCATGAGCAATTAGATAAAATAACCATCTTGCATGCTATGTAACTTTGTTTAATTTTTTATATATTATAGTAATGATGATTATGATGTGTATAATATCTCCTCTTGTTATATTCATTCATTCTTTCATTTCATTCATTTATTCATTATACTTACCTAGCTACTCTTTTGTTTGTTTATATAATTATTCATTAAATCATTTCAGTCCCACATATATCTACCTACATAAAATATTTAATATTCTAAGTCATGTAAGGGCTTATAAGTATATTGATTGCTTTGGTTTTTTTTTTTTTTATATTTCTATCACGAAATTTGTTCAAACACTTTACATTTTATCTTCTTGTATGAAAAAAAACACGAAAGTACCACGTATATTATAATGGTAATTCAAAGCTAATTACATGCCAAATGGTTTGTATATAATTATATTAAAGACAAAATAATTTAAAATTATTATATGATATTGCCAGTTAATTGAGTAAATGTAGCTCATATATTTTTTATATGAACAAACAAGCATGCCATTCTTATATTATGTTACATTATGCACATATAAAACTTTTTAGCACCTTCAAAAATTGCTGTTATAAAACATATAAGAGTGCAATTTAAAGATGTAGATGTAATTTTATGATGAACAGCTTCAAAACACTAGAAGCCCAAGGGCAACCTGTCAAGCCCCTGTTTAGCCAGCTTGTGATCTTGACCTTTGAACTACAAGTATGGGTGATATTCATGACACATCATTTTATTGAAGTAAACTTTTATACCAATTTATTTAAAAATCCTTGAATGCAAACAGAAGTTACAGCCCAGACAAGGAAAAATAATTTGACCGAATGTGTAATCTTGACCTTTGACCTATAAAAATCTGGGTGTTGCCAAAGACACATGGTCGCATTGTATTATGGCAAGTCATTTTTAAATAATTCAATGCATAAGGGAGACACAGCCCTGACAAGGTGTATAATGATTGTTTTTTATGTTTGACCGCTAAGTGTGACCTTGACCTTTGAGCTAGAGACCTTGATTTTACGCACTGTACACCGTCTCATGGTGTTTTACAATTATGCCAAGTTATCTTAAAAAGTTTCCATGCATAAGGGAGATACAGCCCGGACAAGGTGTATAATGCTCATTTATGACGTTTGACCTCTAAGTGTGACCTTGACCTTTGAGCTAACGACCTGGATCTTGCGCACTGCACACCGCCCCATGGTGTTTAACAATTATGCCAAGTTATCTTAAAAAGTTTCTATGCATAAGGGAGATACAGTCCGGACAAGGTCTATAATGCTCAGTTTTGATGTTTGACCTCTAAGTGTGACTTGACCTTTGAGCTAGAGATCTGGATTTTGCGCACTGCACACCGTCTCATGGTGTTTAACAATAATGCCAAGTTATCTTAAAAAGCTTCTATGAATAAAGGAGATACAGCCCGGACAAGGTCTATAATGCTCATTTTTGACGTTTGACCTTGACCTTTGAGCTAGAGACCTAAATTTTGCGCACTGCACACCGTCTCACGGTGTTTAACAATTATGCCAAGTTATTTTAAAAAGTGTCAATGCATAAGGGAGATACAGCCCGGACAAGGATCCGGACGGACACACTAACTAACTAACTCACTCACTAACTAACGTACAGACACGCAACCGCCATTGTGGCGACTAAGTCGAGCTCACCGCAGGCGGGCTCGACAAAAACAGTTACAAACCACAAAATATGATATAACATTTTTATAATATTTTTTTTTGAAAAGCCTTGTAAAAAAGGTCCTGTATAAAAAGATTATAGCAATTAGATGATTATTACCATTTCAATATAATGAAAAAATACATTGTATAAGTGCAAATAAATTACTTTGCCAGTTCTCTTTTAGTTTTTGAAATTGCAATGTTTATGTTTGCTGTCTTTTTTCATGTATGTCTTTTTTCAAGTTACATTCATTGTAAAATTAAGAATATTTTTTTGGTTAAAATGAACATATTGTTGTATAAATACACTAAGCGATGTACTTCTATACATACTGAAGCCCTCGGTAATGATAATATTTATTCTTTTTATATCTATGACTGATTTAAAAAAATTCTCTTACAACTGCAGTGGTTTAAATCATAAAATGATACCAAAAAACGAACCGTTGTCCTTAACTTTTTGAAAGAACAAAAGCCAGATATTGTCTGCTTACAAGACACACACTTTACCAAGACCATTGAACAAAATATATATGCTCTATGGAATGGAGAATGTTTTTTCAGTAATGGAAAATCTAACTGTAGAGGAGTCTGCATACTTTTTAGGAAAAATCTTGCTGCTTGTGTAAATTCTGTAGAAACTGATACAAATGGAAATTGTGTAGCATTAGATATGTCTTATAAGAATAACAGATTTACATTATTAACATTGTACGGACCAAATAGTGACTCACCTGATTTCTACAACAATCTTTTTAATACTATAGATAAAATGGGAAATGATTCTTACGTAATGTGTGGAGATTTTCATCTAGTTTTGGACAGTGATCTAGACTATTGTAACTATAAATCAAAGAACAATAATTATAAAGCAAGAATTATTTTACAAGAAAATATAGATAGTCGTAACTTAAGTGATATATTAAGACTATTACATGGTGAAGAAAAAAAATACACATGGCGTAGATTGAATCCTATACAACAGGGGCGTTTAGATTTTTTTCTAGTTAGAGAATACTTACTTCTGGTTGTACGCGACTCAGATATTTTATCAACATATAGGTCGGATCATTCTCTTATTACACTATTATGTTGTTTTAATGATGTTGAACATGGAAGAGGCCTATGGAAATTTAATAATTCACTGTTACATGATACTGAATATTTAAAATGCATTAACAATAAAATTGAGGAAGTAAAACAACAATATTGATTGCCCGTCTATAACATAGAAAACTTATCAACAACTGAAGATTCAAATTTACAGTTTGTAATAAATGATCAATTATTTTTGGACACCCTATTGTCATGTCCCGGTTTTCATGTGCTATTTAATATCTATGTCCAACTTACACGTTTGTTTACTTTCGTTTTCGCTAACATTTTTTCGAATATGAAACATTGTCATCGCTATTTATTTCACTCGATTGTTAAATCATAGCATTTTAACCTATTGTAAACTAGGTTTACCTTTAAATATCCTGATCTACATGTTTCTTTGGGACTAGGTAGTCTATTTTTCAGGAACGCGCTAGTGTTCGAAAGCGCACAGTCTTTTTTGTGCGCTTTACGTCGAAAACCAAACAGTTTTATTTCTGCGTTTTATGTTGGAATCTGCACACTTTTTTATGTGCATTTTATTCTTAAAGTTATGCATATTTTCTTGTGCACTCAAAACGCACACATTTTTATGTGCGTTTTTTTTTTGTGCAGTATAAAAGCAAAAACATGGGAAAATTCTAGGACTCTGATTTTTGGTTTTGATCTATTAAGGTGCGTAAAGTATTTTTTTGTCTTTTTTATTGAAACTAATAATACTGCATTAATAATAACACATTATTTAAGTTGATTAAGAAGCATTTAAATTTTTAAAGCATTTTATTGATTTGGTAAAGAATTAGATGATTTATGCATTGTAACTATTTAAAGTTATTATAAGGTTCAAAATCACCATTAAAAGTTAGCCAAATGCGCTGGCCATCGAATCAAATATCCTTTAGACAATACATTAACTTTGTTATTTGTTTAGGATGGCGTCCCACAGTTTAGTAAATTTTGTTTAAACTTTTGAAAATCTTTTAACACCCGCGGGTCCTAAATACCTCTCCGAAACAAGCCGAAATACTTCGCCGATTTCCGTAAATCAAGCTTCACTCGATCACGTGATAAATTAGCATATTAACAGCAATGGCGGATACACACGGTAAACAAAGAGGGAGACCAAGAATAAAAGATAATGAAAGGAAGAGGCGTAATTTAAGGTTGTTCGTAAGAAGTCCTACGAACAATCAAGGATTAATTTAGGAAATGGAATTGCTCGGTGGAACGTGGTAAAACACGATCATAACATACAGAGTGACCGTGAAGGGGCGACATTCCTGATCGACAGGTACGATGATTTTTGTTTTGTCTGGTTATATTTTCGACAGGGCATGCAGAGATCGATCGGTTTTATTGTTAATGTTTATTCCGTTATTTCTGTTGACGATGTCGATCAATCCCGGTGGAAAAACTGCTTTGGAACCGAAAAAGCTCAGGTTTCAAGAATATAGGCGAGACCGAAAAAACGCTGAACTGAAAGTGAAAGTAGCAAAAAGTAATATGCAGGGGCATAGCTGGAACTTACTTCAAAAGGAGTATAGGTCTCTCCCCTCAGGTCTATGGTCCAAAATATGGCTATATCTAAGCTTTTTATCATTTTGGCTTGTTCTAGATATGACAAAGTAACAGCATCCAATCCCAGAGTCTAAACTTTTTGACCAGTCTCCTGCGAAAACTGTGTTAAACAAGGCTTTGAATCATGCACACAGGTTGTTTTCTTTTAAAGTAAATATGGAATAAAAACTTAAAGACTGACTGTACAATTAAAGATTTTGTGAACATGTCGTAGGTCTCTGTCTTGATTTTTAAGCTGACATCCCGGTGAGGGGTTAATTTGGCATTAAACTTAATTAAAGGAACATATAGATTATAACTTATAATATAAGCATTATAACTTGGCCGTTTTAAATTTCTTTTTCATTTCAAATTAAATCCAAGGAGTTCAAGAATATAAAGTCCAGCTATGCGCCTTACATCACTTTGTGATATCTATCCAATTATTTTGACAATGCACAACAGATCTGACTTCTTCATTAAGGCGTTAAACAAATACAAATGTAATACAAACATTGAAGTTATTTAATCTGGTGCAATTCATGAAAAACACACAAAGATAATGATAGACAGGAAGGAAATCATCCATCTGGTTCAAGTCTAACGTTGTAATGAGATTTGATTGAGAAGGCTGTTTTTATTTTAATACAAATTTGTAAATGCAATATAAATCTAAGCTATTTCATCTTCTTTCCTCTGAGTCTGACTGTAATGTTCATATGTTTCTTCTAATTAGTCAATAGACTTGATGCTCCAAACCATTAATGTTTTCTAAAGTTTTTATTAATTTAAATACGATATAATTATGTTCATGTGCTGAAGAGTAATATTGTATGCATTATTTTAGGTACCATCATATTCTTGCTGCTGAGATACCTGGACCATCAAGACTGACCTCCACCCCTGACAGTTGAGGGATGTTGTGAGCACCCATTCAGTATCTGGTGTGTCAGTTTTAGAGATGGAAATGCATGGTGGCAGGTACTGTTTTATCATTTAGTTTCTCTATTATTTTGTTCAGTTACTATACAATGCCATATATGTGAAATAAATCCTACATAACTTCTAATAAAGAATTCAGGATGGTAAAGTGAAATGAATTTGATTTTCAGAAAATAATTGCATCTTTGCAAATTCTGGTCCCTATGTGATGAGACAAGCCTCTGGTCAGGTAAGGAGACTGGTCATCACATGTAGTCACTATGTACTATGATTTATATGATCTCTAGTATGTAAAAGTCTCAGTGATGTTCAACAAAAAACTCATGTCATACCAATATAACCTACAATTTTGTCTATGTGGACAACCGCTATTAAAAGTGAGGTCGATAAGTTAAATGGCAAGATTACTCAACGCAATAAGAGGAAATTAATATCCACTTTGCATTTTTAGTGGGTGTCATAACTCATTGTTCTTTTTTCATTCCTTTGGTAAATGTAAATACTTCACAATTAACAATAATTTTTGTGACTAATAATTTTACAATTCACCCATCCATCATTTCGCTCACCTTTCAGTTGTGCAACACAGTGTTTTAAAAGCTGTTCAAAGCAAAATAGTGAGTGGAACATAAATTTTAAATCACGATAGTGTTAATGACAAGATGTGAAAATTCTTGTAAAGATTAAGTTACAGTCTATGGTTAGGCTTGAATTCCTTGAGATGGCATTTTAGTGGAAGGTGTTCGTAAGAACAACAGTAAACAAAAAATAACAACACAAAATTTTTGTATTGCAGACATGTACATCTTGATTTAACATCAGGATTGGAAGAAATGGACTCCTCTGGAGACAACAAAACTGAGTGAGTATGTCTTCTTTGGTGATTTTTCATTGGCAAAAATATATTGTAGTCACTGTGAAAGGATAGGAATAAGAACTTTAATGTACATTACACGGCCTTAAAAATGTTTGTTTGCTGTTACCAGAAAACTTTTAGTTGGTAGGTAGGTAGGAATTTTTTTAACAATTTATTTTTTATACATAACCCAAAGTACATGTCAGAATGCTGTTTTTGATTCCAAAACATCCTAAGAGGCCAATAAGATTGTTATTGGCCTTTTTGGTCAATAGATAGTGTTATGGCAAACACATTTATTTGTAAGAACGGTCATATGTCAGCATACTTCCTGTTTTCGCATGGAAATTAACCAACTGACTTTCTGTTGAGTTGCTATGTTTTTGCACAAGTTGTATGAAGTATTATGAATAATTTCCTGTATATATAAACATTTACTTATCTTAATTGTGTGTTAGTATCATGGCACTTAGCCTTTCATATTTTAACTTAACTGTTTTTCCTCTTTCTCTAGAAAACAAGAATCCAGTAGAGAAGATGGAAAGACTTCCAGACCTCATTTGATGAAAAAACTATTATCATCCTTCATTGATCCTTCAGAGTAAGTTACTACAATAATATTATTTAAAACCTTATTATACTATGTATTATAGATTTTTGTAAAATAATTTTTAGCATAATGTTTTATCTTGGTGAAAGGGAGAATCATTTGCTTTCATGCACAGTCAGTGAAATTACAGAATGTGTAGTAAACAGTGTTGTAATCTGTCTCTTGGATTGGAAGTGACCACACATTAACTCACTGTACTGTATTTGGAGTCAGCTAAATTGGTTTCAACCATAAATTCTTTAGAACTATTAGTTAGGATATTTTATCATCTAACTATGGTTAGTCTGTAAAGGCATATATTTAGTTTGACAATCACTGTAGTCATTTATATTTGTATGCATTGAAAAAAATTCTAAAGGATGTCTTTCTTCTTTTTGAAAAAAGGTACCTGGTATTTACTCTGCGTAAATAAATCATTCATGTACATATTACATTTACTCCGCCACCACCACCGAAACATGCACTGCAACACTTGTACAGTCCATATCTCACAAAAAATTGCTTCATTCCATATTTTACTTTACAAGTCGAATTTTGTATATTGTATTTATAGGTAGGTATTGATGGAGTTTCCTTTCAATTGTTCCTTCAAAAGTCCTTGATTATAATATTTGAATCAGATAGGTATGACCACAGACACAATTTGTGTCTGAATGTGTGCCTGAGAATGACTTGTACCTGTCACACACGATCTGTACTTATAACCTTCCCTGGTAGCTCAGTTTGTATAACGTTCACCTTTGGAGTTTGAGCTTGTGAGTTTGATCATTGGCTGCGACATACCAAAATTGTTAAAATGATTCTGGTTAATCACCCTAAGATGGTGCTTGGCATATAAGGGTCATTCCAGGATTGCTTGGCCCAGTGTCAGGATATTGAAACTGGGTGTTGTATCACATCAGTGTTCGAGGCGTGATATACAGTGGAGACAACCAGTACTGAAACATGTTGGAAGTTGGAAACCGTCTCTGTATTCTGAAAGATTGTTGGTTGGATGTAAATCCAACAGAACAGATACATATTAATTGATTATTGGTATTGTAAATTTGTTCTTTCAGGAAAAAACCATCCAAACAAAACATTCCTATGACATTTGGCTTGCTGCTAAGAACCAAGGTAAATTACTGTAACACATACCTATATTGTTTGAATAAGAATTTAGAAAATTAATTGATTTTGAACATTCCAGTAGAACAGAATCATGTTTACTAAAATAAATTTTGCTAATAATGGCTGTGAGATAAATGTATGTTTTTCCTTCATTGTAGAACTCAAGTACTCATATGTTGTTCTTACTAGATTGCACAGCGAAAAAGCAAAAGCATTTTGCATCAATGGTGTAAAGATATTGTTAATCATTTCTGGTTCACATGCAAGATAGGGAAACATATGGTCAGTTTGTGGAAAGACATATTTATGCATTTGTTCATTGCTTTTAAATTGTTATCCAGAAAAGACTAAGTTGTTATGAATCAGATGAATCAGTTGGTTAGTACACAATATAGTGATGTCATCTCCTACAACTTTTTAAATAAGGTTTGTTTAAATTTGGGCTATTGTATATGTTTCAAAAAGGTTTAAAATATGACAATTTTAATTATGTTACTTCTTCATGACCTAGTCTAAACAAGTTGCTTTTTTGTTGGATTCAATGCCATTATGAGAAGAAAATAAATCATTTGTTGTGATTTGACTGTGTTACGTTACGCACCAACTGCCTGCTCATGCGTACTTCATGAAAAAATGTTTAGAGGCAACAATAGCCTACACATCGCACCAACTGACTCAAAACCAGAAATATCCTGCTCTAGTTAAAGCGTCATTAGGACAGGCAAATTGTTTTGGTTATCATGTCTTAATTCTGTGTAAGAGAAAAAATTGTTGCTTTATTCCTTAGGGACTATGGAGAAGTGTCCTCCACCACATTGTGAATGTGCATGAGTGAATTCTGGCTCACGGGGATGATAGAATTTACCAGTGCCTACATGGACCATTGTCTGAGTAAGACCAGACCAAATCTTGGATTTCTGTTTCTCAGCACAAGCAGGCCGTGAAGGATCTCGCTTGTGTTGTCTAAGATAAACAATTGCTGAAGAAAGTCCATTACTTCCTACATTTTAGGTAAACAATGAATACTTCTTGTTAACACTAAAATTTATATTTTTTATAATCGCATCAGCAAGAAAAGAAACAAAGATATATAAATGCACTGTCAGACTGTTAGTTCTATAAAAGTTGTCGATTTTGGTAAATTTTGAATGCTCTCATTGGAAAATGTTGATATTGTATGTGTTTACTTATTTCTATGGAAATACTATCTGTAAATTTCCACATTTTACAACAAGTTTTACATAAACAACATATTTTCCATTTCTTAATTATTCTACCTGTTGGTATAACCAGTAAACTGTCAGCTGAATCATTTTGAGAATTACATATAAGAATAACTCATGTGCTAATTTTAGCACATTCTTTTATGCTCGTGGCTGTAAAAGATACAAAAATGTACTAATAATTCATATAGGAGTACAGCAAATCTTGAAGGATTTCACCAGCACATCCTGATGCATTGCGCCCAGAGGTTTTCAAACACACCTCCCATTTACTGAGTTAGAAACCTATTAGCAGCCTTGGACAACAACACGCATGCCGACAGAGCAAAAGTGCTCAACAAAGATGGATCAATTAGGTACATATTTACGTCAGTGTGAAAATTTGATTGCTTTGTAGGGGGGGGGGGATGCTTACTTAGTGGCAATGTCTCCTGTTCAATTTCCAAAGACTGCATTCACATCCAGTAATAACCTTAAAACAAATATTTGGCAAATGAGATATTTGGTGTTTCTTAGAAATTGACTACTTCTTCTGGGGGACAAATGTAATCTTACTGTCATATAAGATATGAGCTCCTGGCTGTTATTAAAACTGACAGCATGCTGATGTTGATGCTATGATAGATGTTGTGGGCAACTTAGTACAGTCAACTAAAATATTGGCAACTCAGACAGTAATTTGAAATGAATTGGTGTTATAACTTTTTGTGACTGGCCATCCAAAAATGTTTAAAAATGAACTTTTTTAAAATGTGTCACACGGCACCAATCAGTTACTGATTTGTGAAAATGGGCAGTATCACATACACTGTAGAAGGGATTTTTTACAATGATGTACATTTATTTTGTCTACAATACAGGTTTGGTAAGAGGGTAAAATCCTGTGGATAAAGTTTAGTGTAGAATTGTGTTTCAGACTGTAGCGTGTGTGGAACAAGAAGAGTAGGAGGTGGTCTGTATACCCAGTGATGGAAACAAAGACATATATAATGTGTTGAAAAATGCTCTGTGTGTGAGACTGGCGGATGGTGTTGGCATGTTCAAGCCCGAGCTGGAGGAAGGTGATCCTAGGAGGCTATAAAAGCATCTTGCTCTAATATTTCCTAAAGCAACACAGATGAAGAACAGAAATCATCACTGTAAATGAATGGCCTAATCCGTACAAAACATTTTAATGTTGAAAACATGAACACACTTTTTAATACTGTCAAACCTGAAACTGTCAATTATTTTTAGAAAGTAGGACTTACAATAGACTGTAATACTTTTTTATACACTTCATCTTATTTATGCTAACTAGTCTATTCAGTAAGTTATTTTATCACCTATCAGTTTTAAAACTGTTCATGTCAGTCACCCTTTGTTCTCATTTATGCATTATTATATTACATGAATTATGTCTATTGATTTCCATTTTTAGCTTACCTGGCACAGAGTGCCAAGAGAGTATTTAGGATTGAGTTATGTCCGTCATCGTCCGTCTGTTGTCAACAATTTCTTTAAACAACATCTTCTCCTAAACAACATGGTCAATTTCAACCAAACTTCACAGGTGTGTTCCTTGCATGAAGCTCTACCAAAATGTGTAGCATTTCTAGTGGAGCTCTACCAAGTTTGTTCAAAATATTACCCTAGGGTCAAAATAGGCCCCACCCCGGGGGTCACTTGATTTATATATATGCTTATATAGGAATATGTTCTTCTCCAAAACAACAAGGTCTAGAGCTTAAGATATTTGTATGTAGCATTGTCTTGTGGACCTCTACCAGGTTTGTTCAAATTATGACCTGGGGTCAAAAATGGCCCCGCCCCTGGGTTTACTCTATATTATATTAGAAAATTAAAAAATCTTCGTGTCCAAAACCACATGGCCTAGAGCTAAGATATTTGGTATGTAGCATTGTCTAGTGGATCTCTACTGAGTTTGTACAAATCACGGATGCAGGGTCAAAATTGGCCCCGTCCCGGGGGTCATTTGATTTACATAGGCTGATATGGGAAAATTAAAAACCACAAGGCCTAGAGCTTAGATATTTTGTATGTAGCATTGTCTCGTAGATTTCTACAAATTTCATGCAAATCATGGCCCCAGGGTCAATATTGGCCCTGCCCAGGGGGTTGATTTCAACAACTACTTGACAGTTTGGGTAGATAACTTTTAACCATGACAAATAACCTCCCTTGATCAAACAAGCTTACAGTCAGTATTGCATGCAAATCAAGTCCACTGCCAGCACACATTATTGGAATGTAAGCTTATGTTTATACAGCAGCATCTGCTAATATTTTTAATGATGATAATTGTGTCTATATGAGCGAGCCAGCTAAAGTAATCTTCCTAAAACCAAATTTCAGTGACCTAGATATTTGACCTATTGACACTAAGTGTAATCCCACTCTAGGCAATCCCCTAAGCTATCCATACACCAACTTCCATTGCAATCCATCACCCCTAACTGAAGTTATCATCCGGAAACTAATTTTCTATTTTTAGTAAAAGTGACCTAGATATTTGACCTATTGACCCCAAGTGCAATCTCACTCTAGGTAATCATCTAAGCTATCCATATACCGACTATCATTGAAATCCATCTCCCCTAACTGAAGTTATCATCCCGAAACCACTTCGGACAGACAGACAGACGGACGGATGGACAGACTGACATCGACAAACAATATAGTCCCCTCTGGTACGGCAGGTGACATATTATCCCTTAGTGTTACGATACTCAGGTGAGCGATACAGTTGTTTATTTTTATGGCTTGCTATATTTCATTTCTTATGACAATTTGTTGTTGATGCACCATAAAACTGAACTAAAAATAAACAAACTATTAGTCTTGCAGAAATCAATCTGAGAGGTGGTAGTGTTATTGATTTGATATGTACAGAAATAATGTTCTTTTCCCGCTCTAAAACGTTGCATGTATTACCTCAGAACTATTACTCAATACAGTGAAAAAGATTCCTCATGCCATGTTGTACATTATTACATTCGTTTATGGTCAATTCAAATGACATATGCTGTCTCAGAGGATTGATTGTATGAAGTTTGTAACATAATCCGGGGCCGATTTCATAATAAGTTAATTAAAACAACATAACTTTAATTTATCATTTTAATTTCTATCATTTGAATTCAATACAATTTTTTAAACCAGATTTATCTATGCCATAGACATTTGGCTTTGCAGATCACCTGGATTTTACAGACTTCAAATCCAGTCCAATATATTTGGACTTAGCCTAAGTAATAAACATATTACGAAATAGGACCCCTGAAGTGGAGGCCATCTATTCTTCTTATACATTTTGCTCACATTTTTGTTTAAGAATGCTGTTATAAGAATGTCACTGTATGTATTATAAATTCTAGTTGGTAGAAAAACAATTACAACTTATAAAATCACTGTCAGTGCCTGTATTTTCTATTGGTCTATTATATCAATACATGTGCTGTTTACACAAATAACCAATACATCTTCACACATTACACACATGCACATCATCACATGGTTATATTGGTTGTCTCTTTCTACCTAGCCAATACTTGCCGGAATAAAACCTGTGCATTACTCCTGGGCTCATCTCGATCGGATGACACAGTGTTTCCCACTACTCTCCATGTCCATTCAGTGAACCTCATCCTGTGAATGCAATAAACATGATAAGTACTCAATATTACAAATATTCATAACAGTATAAACATGTATACTGTGATTCAAATTTTTGACCTATTTCAAATTGCCTATACAGGTCAACCTCTTCAGAGCATCAACGTCTCTTTTTTTCTTGATTTTTCTTTTTTCATAATATCACTACATGTACTAATTTAACCCCTCTATAGCGACAACTTCTCAGTAACAACACACTTGATACTCCCAAAAGGTGTTGCTTTTGGGAGGTTGCACTGTATTATAAGTCTATACAATTATGTATACAGGTATAAGTAGCTGAGCATACATGTATGTTATGTAACAATCAGTGGTTTGTAAATCAGTATGGATAATAAATAAATACCGGTGATAAGCACAGAAAATATCAATAAATGTACATGTATACACAAAATATGTTTTCATGAGATTGAGAATATGATCTGCAGTGAGAACACTGTCAATTCTTAGATGGCACAGATATATACCTGGATCATAATTAAATTTGGTCTATGCCTATGGTGGATCATTTACAGAAAGTATTAGTATAATTAAATGGTTGTTTTCTGCTGTTTCAGTAGAAAAAAAGATAGAATAAATCAAATTTACAGACAGGAACCAGTAATTGAGAAAAGTCAGAAACACAAACCTTCATTTCTTGCTGCTGTCTTTTCAGGATAGACTCTTCTGACTCTTGTTCAGGAAGACCAGCACCATGGCCCCTGCCTCTGTCCAGACTGCTTGACCTTGTGGACTCTCGCCTATCCCTCTGACCTCTCCTCCCACGTCCTCTCTCAACCGGACTAGATGACCGACTACTGTCAATGCTATCTTGTTCTATGCTCTTTTAGTAACATGAAATGCACAAGGAATCTACATTCAGACATCATCACTTTTTACTGTGTTGTATAAATTTACATATGACTGAAGAAATTCATAGGCGCGGTTTATAATTACAGTGTAACATGGCTTATTAATTGAAGTTGATCGCGTTGTCTTGACATGCTAATGTAAGGGAATATAATCTTTACAGACAATGGTGTCTTGACTGAACACGTTCTTTTCGGCATGTTTTGTTGAGCGAAGCACCGATGCGTGGATCGACTGAAACCTCGTAAACACTTATAACATGCATATTGCTTCAATTTAAACAAATCAAACCTACACCGGCATTCACATACCAAAGTAAATTAACAGTTAGGTCTATAAAAACATAATTTGGGAAATAAAAGCATCAGAACTGCGCCTATTTCAAGCGAGTCAAAATGTCCCATGTCAGCTCTCCGTCGACAAATAACCAGAATTAACTGGTACAACAACCGCAGACATATATTGTACATTATGTAATAATCACGATCAAGCCTAAGCATTACCGAAACTGTAATAATATTGAGAAAAATCACACTTACGGACGATGTGCTGGTCGTCGCAGACATGTTGATTTGTTTTGATCGAACATTGGCTAAAAATAGCGCTCAATGACGTCACGCATTTATGCAAATCGCCGATCTTCCGACCAGTTACGGACGTACCCGAGTAATGGCCGAGATTCAAAGCAAACGAAAATAACAAGTTTTTTATCCGCTGTCATCCGCGTCACAAAGCATCGTAAGGGAGAAACTAAGTTGTTAATATGTTCTTCAGCATGTTAATACCCCATTGATGTGAAAATTTGTACATTGACATAAAAATAATTATGATTCCGTCCTGAACAGTAATATATCTTTAATTGTTAGATCCATTTGAATCCTTTCAGTAAATACTTGTTGATAATTGAGTATTTAATGAAAATTATCTGTTTGACTTGTCATGTATTTAATGAATATCTGAATGGTTAATAGTTATATGAGAAGTTAAAAGATTATATTAAATTGAATAATAGAAATTTTACTCAGACAGTCAGACTTAGTTGTTTATACTTAGTTTATTTAAGGTTACTGTGAATTGATACACATTTTGTTTGCGGTTACATTATTTATCCAGAGTCCATATTATTTCATTTCTTCTTACACTTACACCCACCAGATATAAAGTTAAATATACCCAATACAACTATTTCAATATATTTTTAACACTACTCGGTTTTTGCATTTACAAAGCATACTTCATCAGTGAAAATAAACTTAAAGATGTCAATGTATGGAATCTGTTTAAATATGAACTTTCCACACTAATTGAATACTACGAAAATAAAAATGAAACAAATTATTTTATCTTTAAGTTTAAATCACTTATACTATGTTGACGTATTTTTCCTTTTTCACTAATGTTAAACCAACCAGTATCCTAGCCACAAACTTTTTGGTATATAGTTACATAATATTATAAACATCACTCTTGTCACTAAGTTGTCAGTGTTAAACTTTTCATCATATTTAGAAAATTAATATTGCATTACAATAGTATATTTTCATACATGTACATGCTGATTTATACTTATATGTAATATCCTGTATATATGTTATAAAAATGAATAAACGGATTACCGTTCGGTAATTGGAAAAAAAAAAAAAAAAAAAAAAAAAAAAACCACCACACATGAACAACTTGCACATTATTATGATGGCCAACCCGCTACAATTTTAAGGACACCGCTCGACACGTGACACATTTATGGTGGCAGCGCAGTGGAATCTTTGATTTTTTCAACTTAGATTCAGTGATCGACCCTCAGCCTCAGTGAAGATGGCAGATTATGATTCAGATGAAGAGAGAGAGGCATTCTTTAGATCAACTCCTTTACAACAAGAGATTGAAGGGCAAAGCACTGTAGAAATAGAATCAGCTTCATCCCAGGGGAAATTCTCAGAAATTGAAAATCAAGTCCAAAATGATTCTCCAGTATGGGTGAAAAACACTTGAAAGTATGACCAAGATGCAAGGTCAAATGTCACAGGCCCTACAAAGCATGACATCAATACTTACAACCTTATGTTACAAAGACCAAACTACAGCAGATTCTCAACACCATGAAATAAATGATAATTATAACAACACAGTCAGAAACCAAGGTGATTATAACTCAGGCTACAGAAACAACCCCCATAACATGTTTCCCCGCAACAAAATTATTACGTAGACCAAAGTCCCTACACAAGAATCAATCAAAGACCTAATTGTAATAAAAATAGCCATCAGTGTAGCTCTAACATTAAATTACCAGCTTTCACTGGAAAAGATGAGTGGAAAGTTTGGATAAACCGATTTGAAACAATAGCTGAGAGACAACATTTGAGTAATGACCAAAAGCTAGACAATTTGCTTCCAAAATTACAGGGTTGTGCTGGCGACTTTGTGTTTGCCCAGCTTAAACTAGATACACTTAGGAATTATACACAACTAATATGTGAATTAAATAACAGATACCGTGTTACAGAGATACCCAGAACATTTGCAGCAAAATTTAGCAGGAGAGATCAGAACATTAAAGAGACTGCTGAAGAATATGCGGCTGAATTGAAACGTTTGTATAACAAAGCGCACAATGAACGCGACATTAAAACAAGGAATGAAGATTTGGTACGCAGATTTCTTGATGGCTTGCGTGATGAAGAAGTGAGGTGGGGGTAGAATACATAAAACAACCAAATGATACAGATGAAGCAGTCTACCATGTAGTGAACAACATTCAGACAAGGAGAAAACATTTGAATAGTTCTGTGCAGAAGAAAAGATTTATACGGAGGGCAAAAGAACAAGATGATGACGAACAAAATGGTGAAGCTAGTGACAGTGACATAGAAGAAAACAAACATATATACAGAATCCCAACTAAGAAAATTCAAGGCAAACATAAACATGAAGATAAAATAGGCTCCAACAGGTCCTACATAAACTTAACCAGCTCACACAAACAAGGGTAGTTAGATGCTATGCTTGTAACCAAGAGAATCATTATGCGAGAGATTGTCTATTGAATAATAAGCCACACAATAGGGGAAATTATGGTCAAGCATTCAGAAACAATGGTAGTAATCAACAGTTTAATACACAAAATTCAACTTAAAGGAACACTTTAAACATGAATGGACCAAACCACCAGGCCGAGGGGAGGTCCTAGACAGTGAAAACGGTCATGCAGTAGTACACGTATCAATGGGTGATGAAATCATCAGGCGTAAAAGACCTTACAGTAGTGGTGTCTACATTAAAGGGGCAGTGCAGAATATACCTATAACACTTACGGCTGACACCGGGGCAACCAGAACTATCATATCAGACAGGGTTTACAACAAATTGGACATCAATCATAGACCGTTACTACAGAAAACAGCTTGTCTTACAGGTCCTAGCGGAGTACCACTGAAAGAACTAGGCAAAGCAGTGTTTGAAATTAAACTAGGGCCACTTAATTTAAAGAAAGAGTTAATAGTAGCAGAAATTGAAGATGAGTGTCTCTTAGGAATAGATTTATTACAGAATGTTGATGGCGGCCCAGCAGACTTACTATTGTCCAAAGGGTTATTACTATTGAATGGTAAAGAAATTCCATGCATACAAATAGGGATGAAAAATGAAATTAGGAAACTAAGGGCAGCAGATCACTATACTATACCTGGGTACTGTGAAATGGTGTTAGATGTACTTGTAGATAGAAAAGAAGAATATGACAGATTCAGTAATTCAGAGTTTCTGATTGAGCCAACAGAACATTTCAAGACAACATATCCTTTACAAATGGCAGCAGTTTTAGTCGATATCAACAGGAGCCCAACCAGCAAAATAAGAGTATTGAATCCATTTCCAACATCTGTATCCGTAAATCAAGATGCAATACTAGGCCAAGCGGACAAAATAAATGTAATTAAGGGTACTCTGAAAACTCAAGAACATCCCGAAGAAAATACAAATGATGCATACGTACGCAGAGTCACATTGAATGGTAATAAAAGTATTAGAAAAGGGGAAGAGATATTAGAAGATCAGTCCGTTAAGAATGATGAAATACATGTACCTGAACATCTACAAACATTGTACAAATCAGCAATTAAGGGACGCAGCCAACAAGAAAGACAAGTAATTGGGAAACTGCTAATGAGATTTAAGAATAGTTTTTCAATCAAGCCCCATAGTTTTGGTGACTAAAACGAATGGACAGGTCCGCCCATGTATTGACTGTCGTAAGGTAAATGCACTTGTCAAACCTGATGGGTTTCCGTAGCCACGGGTGCAAAATTGCTTGGACGCAGTAGCGGGGTCAACACTTTTTACAACATTTGACTTGACTAGCGGTTATTTCCAGATCCCATTGAAGGAAGATGATATTCCAAAGAGTGCTTTCGTTTGTAAATTTGGGCATTTTGAGATGTTAAAATTGCCGTTTGGATTGAATAACGCGGCAGCTACTTTTCAGAGGACAATGGAAATAGCTTTACAGGGTTTACAGTGGGACACTTGTCTTATCTACATTAACGATATTGTCATGTTTGGAACTAATTTTACACAACACATGGGCAGAGTCAGAGAAGTACTAGAGAGGATAGAGGCCGCAGGACTGAAACTTAAACCTGAAAAATGCGAGTTACTGCAAGAAGAAGTAGTATTTTTAGGTCATGTAGTATCAGCAGGTGGTATCAAACCAAATCCCGTCAATATTTCCAAGATAATACAGTGGCCTGTGCCGACTAATGTTAAACAAGTGAGGCAGTTTGTAGCGATGGGTTCTTATTATAGAAGGTTTGTCAAAGATTTCGCAAAAATTACACGACCTATGTTAGAACTTATGAAAAAGGTAGTGAATTCAAGTGGAGTGAAGCCTGCCAAGGAGCTTTTGATAGATTAAAGAGTATTTTAGTAAGTCCTGAGATAATGGGATATCCACTGCAAAATGGAGGAGAATTTATTTTAGACGTAGACGCCTGTGATGTAGGGATCGGTGCTGTACTCCATCAAGTGCAAGAGGGGCGTGAAAAGGTAATAGCTTACGCCAGTAGAGCTCTCAATAAAGCTGGAGGCAACTACTGCATAACAGAAAAAGAGCTACTTGCTATCCGTTATTTTGTGGAGTATTTCAGACAGTATTTACTAGGAAGGAAGTTCTTGGTGCGAAGTGATCACCAGGCGCTCACGTGGCTTTTCAAGTTAAAAGAACCAAGAGGGAAAATAGCCAGGTGGATAGAGATATTGTCACATTATGATTTTTCAGTAGAGTATAGACCAGGGCGCAAGCAAGGGCATTGTGATGCTCTGTCGAGATGTAAAATTCCTCGAATTTGTGACTGCCCATCAATGGATACCAGTGAACCCCTTAAGTGTGGTCCATGTAAGAAATGTACCAAAAGAGCTCAAGATATGCTTCTACAAGGTTGGAACAATGAAACGGAACCACCACTTACCAATTTACAAAGCAATGACAAGCAAATAATTAGGGTGACAGAATGCACAGAACAACCAAGTACTTCAAAAGACTATCACTGTAAACCTCAGCAAGAAAGTGTTCTCAATTTCCTACCTTGGGCTGGATACAATAGTCTATGTGATTTGCAAAAGTTGCAATTACAGGACATTGATATCGGTCCCATACTGAAGGCAAAATTGAATGGTACAAAACCAACTAATATTGACATGCTTTCATCAAGTCCAGCATCGAGGCACTACTGGGTCATGTGGGAAGTTTTAGAAGTTAAACATGGCGTTCTTTTCAAGAAATTCTTGAAACTGAATAATACAGGAGAACATTGGCAGTTTGTTGTCCTTCAAAGTTTAAAGAAAGAAGTGTTATTTGAGAATCATGATTCCATCATTTCAGGTCACTTGGAGTGCAAGAAGACTGTAGAGAAAATACGCCAAAGGTATTACTGGTACGCGATGAAGGGTGACATTAATCTGTACATTAAACAGTGTGATAAATGTGCAGCTAACAAGAAACCAATGAAGATCCCAAGGGCATCTTTGGGTACTATTACCACAGGAGCTCTATTTGACGTGGTAGCAACTGATTATCTTGGTTCATTACCCGTGACACAACAAGGCTACCGCTACATTCTTGTACTAACTGACCATTTTAGTAAATATGTTGAAGTGTTGGCAGTGCCAGACCAGACTGCAGAGACATGTGCCTCGAAAATTCTTAACGAATTTATAGCCAGATGGGGATGCCCACTTTCAATACTTAGTGACCAAGGTCGAAATTATGAGAGTAAGGTATTCAAAGAACTGTGTAGAATGCTGGAAATTCGCAAATACCGAACCAGTGCTCGAAACCCAAAATGCAATGGCCAATCAGAACGCTTCAACAAGACACTCATTCGGATGATAAAAGCATTTTTGTGTGTAGAACAAGACCAATGGGACTTTAACCTTGGATGTCTCGCAGGCGCTTACCGTGCTTCACCACACGAGTCAACAGGACTGACCCCAAATCTTATCACAATGGGCAGAGAAGTGAGACTACCTTCGGAAATGGTGTTTGGAAGTTCCACAACCGTCAGTGAGCAAGATGTTACATCTTATGGTGATTATGTCGACCACCTGCGTTCTAGAATGCAGCACGCCCATCGAGTTGCTCATGATCACCTGGCAGTAGCAACAAAGAGACACAAAGCTATATATGATGCAAAGTCAGCAGTGTACAAGTACAAAGCCGGTGACGTGGTTTGATGTCTAAATGAGGTTATGAAACTTGGTACCGCTCCAAAGCTAGAAAGAATATATGATGGACCGTTTATGGTCAGCCAAGTCATCTCAGACGTGAATTTTGTCCTTCAACTTGAAAAGAACGGCAAAGAAAAATTAGTTCATCATAACAAGCTCAAACCATATGAAGGCATCAGCCTCCTAAATGGATAAATCAGGCAAAGCAAAAATTAATTTACAAATAAGCATTGTGCTATTTACTGTATTTACAGTTATTTTTCTGTTGCAACATTTTATGATTTTTCCCCCGTTCTACAGGTATGTAAAATGGTCCAAAAGGAGTAGCAAACAGTCTAACATTCAAACATGCAGTTTAACTAAGTTCGTTATAGCAATGTGTGATGTGTGAGATAAAAATTGAGCTTATGTCTTACCAAAAAGCGTGGAATTTGGTAAGATGAGTTTTTTTTTGGATTTTTCTTAGCAGGTTATCAGGGACGTTTGGTATTAAAGATAGAGAAAGGAGAAGATCGACAGTTCAGAGGGAGTGAACGAATGCAGAAGGTTGTTTTGCAAGGAAAGAGCAAGGTTAGTCCACAAAAGTGGTGGGGTGTGATGTCATAGAAAATGACGATACGAGTAAGAAGAAGAATAGGTTACAGTTTAGAGACAGTGTACGGACTGACGAAATGATATGGGATGCCTGACTAAAGAAAACTAATAATTGAGCAGAATGAAGAAAGAAGCCAGATGTTAGCACAATGACGATAATGGACTTCATTTCATATTTTTTCTAGCACGTTATTTTTTACATTACAGACGTTGAGCATTTCTTCAGTGGTTAGAAGCACCGGACATAATCATTAATTGATTTAAAGCCAATTTTGTTCAGTGGACTTAATGTGGTTTCCCTTTGTGTATTTTCAGTTATCTACAAGAAACCTGACTATGTCTGTAGTTTCATCATCAACACGAAAGAGGAAAGTATATCAGTGCCTTAAATGTTTGCACAGAGACAACAAGACATACGTAGAAGCTAGGTATATAATCTATAACCACTTCATGAAGAAACAGCCTGGACGCTGTCCCATTCTACTGCAGGTGGTGTCTGTTTGTTGCCTTTAAGAAGGAAGACATGGAGAAACATGTCCACAGCTATCCTCGTCACAGGGCAGTACTGGGGGAGAGAGGAATGAACGAAGAAGCAGAATATCTAGTGGAGAACAGGTATCTAAAAAAAAAAGAAAGATGAAGACAGCATGTTAAGTCATTTTTTTAGTAGAGGTGTCCTTTAAACAAATATTTATAGGTTGTCAAGTCGTAATTTTGGTAAATTATTACCGAGGTGATAAATGAGCCCCGAGAAACGATATCAAATTTATAATAAATGCTCACTAAACTTTGACACAAAGATCGAGATGTTTTTTTTTTATCATGCAGTTGTTCAAACAATAATTCCAAATTCTTGCGGTAACTTTTAACCGGTTTAACCTACAGGTCCCCATATGTGATTACCAACAAGGATGTGTTAGCCCTGTCGCCGGAAGAGAGTATGGAGCACTGGGAGAGCACAAGAAGAACAAACAGAAGAGGGGATCTCATAAAGTAAACGTTAGAGGCGACGTACTTGGACCAAGAACCACAATCTATATACTGCCAGCCACAGACCCCCACCCAGACCATTCCAGCCACACCTGAGTCCGCCCACGTCACGAACTATAGCCTTGCAGCCATCAGCCCGACTATGTCACCCGTATCAAATATTTCCCAGTATATGGCACCACTACAAGAGCTAGTAAGCCTAATCAGCACTGTATCACACCCTTCACCCGGTTCAGCAACACAGACAGCAGGACCAACCTCAGATGCTTTTAATATAGGCATGCCAACACCAACGAAAGAAATTACTTCGACTGTTCGACTGCATTTTCATCAACACCAGTAAATATGCCCATCTGCTTGAACAACACAATTTTGAAAACACCAATCCAGATACCTCAGGAATGTCCAGAGAAGGTGGACGTACTTTCAACACTGCCAACAAGAGAGGAGTGCCGAGCACTGAGAAAGTCTGCCTCGCCCTCTATTTCTTCAGCCTGCAGTAACTCTAGTACAGACAGCTCCGTGACCAGATACAACGAAATTTTGTCTGCTATCAACCATCTTCAATCCTCAATACAGTCTCTGAATGAACAATATGTAAAGCAATATCGAAGCACAGAACATATGGCGCAATGGCTGCTACAACTGCCAGCAATAGTGGCTCAACAACCATCTACTACCGAACCTCAACCCACCAAAACTCAACAGACAGACAACAATGCTCAACAGCAACCAATTTCAGAACATTCATCCTCTCGACAACATAACTACAGAGAAAGATCACCCTTAAGGAGAGGTTCTTACAGAAGAGGGAGGGAGAATCAGGACGGTAGGCCCAGATCACCATACTTAGGAAGAGACAGATGGGGCCACCATCATCGCTGTTAGATTTTATCATTACCCCTTGAATGCTAACATTAGAAGTAGTTATTTTAGAAATCATGTCAGAATCTTGTACATTTTTTTTATTGCTTAAAGTAAATTAGGTTTTGAACCTACCCTTAGGTAACACACTTTCACATTTATTCTGACTCCAGTAAGGTTATTATAGCAAGAAATTTGTCTAGCGATTAAAAGCAGTTTCTATTTTTTTCATTATTATTATTATTTATTTTATGGTTACTGATTTGTGATTGTTTCAAACAGTGCTTATAATGTAATGACATTGTTAAATTCATTCATGTAAGATTTTTATATATGTTGCAACTGAAAATTGTAAAAAGCGAATTTGATGGCACTTGTTTTTAATTTTGGTGCAATTTTGCTATACTTAAGGTATCGTTACTTGATCATTCGGTTGACTATCTTACATATGTATATATATTGTTTTTATTGTTAATACTGAGATGTTAATTAAGTGTTAATGATTTCATAGTTGATGTTAATTTTGAAACCTCTTTGGTTAAAGGAGGACCTTTAATGTTAAGGAGGGGGCAATGTCATGCCCCGGTTTTTATGTGCTATTTAATATCTATGTCAAACTTACACGTTTGTTTACTTTCGTTTTCGCTAACATTTTTTCGAATATGAAACATTGTCAACGCTATTTATTTCACTCGATTGTTAAATCATAGCATTTTAACCTATAGCAAACTAGGTTTACCTTTGAATATCGTGATCTACATGTTAAAAACCTTTGTGTACACTAGTTTAGCCATTACGGCGGATGTCTATTTTTAAACATGCGCGGTGCATCCTGGGTTGTTTATCTTGGTGACGTTGAGTATTTTTGCGGCGAATATTGCAAGAAACTTTAATTTATTAAGTAAGTTTTAACTTTGATTGTTAGTCGTAGAGTACAGTCTAGTCATTTAATGCCTCTAGTTTTAATTAATCATAGTTTTCATGTACTTTTAAGTCATTTTTATTCCATAATCTTTGTTTCTTTAGGACTAGGTAGTCTATTTTTCACTAAATGTCAATGCTAGCGTTCATGGTTCAGGAACGCGCTAGTGTTCGAAAGCGCACAGTCTTTTTTTTGTGCGCTTTACGTCGAAAACCAAACAGTTTTATTTCTGCGTTTTATGTTGGAATCTGCACACTTTTTTATGTGCATTTTATTCTTTAAGTTACGCATATTTTCTTGTGCACTCAAAACCGCACACATTTTTATGTGCGTTTTTTTGTGCAGTATAAAAGCGAAAACATAGGTAAATTCTAGGACTCTGATTTTTGGTTTTGATCTATTAAGGTGCGTAAAGTAATTTTTGTCTTTTTTATCGAAACTAATAATACTGCATTAATAACACATTATTTAAGTTGATTAAGAAGCATTTAAATTTTTAAAGCATTTTATTAATTTGGTTAAGAATTAAATGATTTATGCATTGTAACTATTTAATTGTTAGATCCATTTCAATCCTTTCAGTAAATATTTGTTGATAATTGAGTATTTAATGATAATTATCTGTTTGACTTGTCATGTATTTAATGAATCTCTGAATGTTTTGATAGATTATCTGAATGGTTAATAGGTATATGAGAAGTTAAAAGATTATTATAAATTGAATAATAGAAATTTTACTCAGACTTAGTTGTTTATACATGTACTTAGTTTATTTAAGGTTACTGTGAATTGATACACATTTTGTTTGCGGTTACATTATTTATCCGGAGTCCAAATTATTTCATTTCTTCTTACACTTACACCCACCACACATGAACAACTTGCACATTATTATGATGGCCAACCCGCTACAATTTTAAGGACACCGCTCGATACGTGACACTAATGATGGAAATACGTGGTAAAACTTTCTCATATGCTTCTTACAAAGTAAAACAAAGAAATAAAAGAGAAGAAAACTTGATTGAAAAACTAAAGAAAATTGAGTCAAAATTAACTGAAGAAAACCGAAAGGAAATCTTTACATTACAAGAGGAATTGGAAAACATAAGAAAAGATAAAGTGCATGGTCAAATCATCCGTTCTAGATCAAATTGGATTGTAAATGGAGAAAAAGTAACAAAAGATTTTTGTAATTTAGAAAAGCATCACTGTGTTGATAATCAATGCCTTTCTTAGTAAAAGAAGATGGTTCAAATATTTATGGCCAAAATAATATTTTGCATGAAAATTATAATTTCTATAAGAAATTATATTACAGAATGAGAACTAAGTGATTATGATATTAATAAGGATTTTGAAAATATAGAAATTCCCAAATTGTCACACGAAAATTCGCTATCTTTAGAAGGGTTATTAACATTTAAAGAAATTTCTGAAACACTTCAAAATATGAAAAACGATAAAGGTCCCGGTACTGATTGTTTTACTTCAAACTTCTTTAAAGTATTTTGGAATAAAATAGTTTATTTTGTTGTACGTGCTATAAATTGTGCATTCACAATGGGACATTTTTCAGTAACTCAGAAACAGGGTATTATTACATGCATTCCAAAAGATAGTAGAAACAAGCAGTACTTAAACAAGAGGGCCAAGATGGCCCTATATCGCTCACATGACAATCACTGTTCACTCATTAAAACATTGTTTTGAACCGGTGACCTAGTTTTTGACCCCAGACGACCTATGTTCGAATTTGTCTCACATATCATTAAGACAAACAGTCTGAGTAGGTTTGGTGAAGACACGATCAAAATTTGACATCTGCAGTGTTAATAAGGTTTTCCTAAGATTTGACCTTGTGACCTGGTTTTTGACCCTAGGTGACCCATATTTAAACTTGTCCTTAATATCATTAAGATCTGACAAGGTTTGGCCAAGATCCAATCAAAACCATGACATTAAGAGCTTTTACAAGATTTTTACCTAAGATTTGACCTTGTGACCCAGTTTTTGAACCCGGCTGACCCATGTTCATCCTTCACCTACATATCATTAAGGCAAACATTTTGACAAAGTTTGGTGAATATCCAATTAAAACTGTGACATCTACAGTGTTAACATGGTTTTTCATAAGATTTGACCTAGCGACCTAGTTTTTGACCCAAGATGACCCATGTTCATACTCGTCCAAGATATTATGAAGACGAACATTCTGTCAAGGTTTCATGATCATCCAATCAAAACAGTGCCTTCTAGAGTGTTCACAAGGTTTTCCAGCAATTTGCCCTAGTGACCTAATTCTGTTACAGAAATGACCCATTATCAAACTTGATCTACATATTATTAAAATAAACATTCTGACAAAGTTTCATGAAGATGCAGTCAAAACAGTGATTTCTAAAGTGTTCACAAGGTTTTCCATTATTTGGCCCTGATGACCTAGTTTTTGACCCCAAATGGCCCAATATCGAACTCGTCCGAGATTTTGTTGATATTAACGTTCTGACCCAGTTTTGCTAATATTGGGCTAAAAATGTGGCCCCTAGTGTGGTCACAACATAAAGCTTGACGACGCACGACGCACACCGCACGACGCCGGACGCCGGACGGAGAGTGATTCTAATAGCTCACTTTGTCACTTTGTGACATGTGAGCTAAAAACTGGAGACCAAAAACATTATTAAATACAATATATAAACTAGCTTCAGGTTCAATAGCAAACAGACTCAAAACAGTTTTAAATATTTTAATTGCAAATAATCAAACAGGATTTGTAAAGGATAGATTTATTGGAGAGAATACTATATTGTTATATGATATTATGGAATATACAGATAAATATAAACTTCCAGGGTTACTAATCTTGATTGACCTTTTTCAAGTTTGGTCCTATGTTCAAAAAATGGATTTCATTATTTTTACTTGATACCAACTTAGCAATGCAAATAAATGGATTTTTATCAGATTTTTTCACAGCAGGTCGTGAATGTTGTTAGGGTGGAACCAATTTCATTTTCATTTTGTGTGCAGAAATTTGGGCTTCAAAGATAAGAAACTGTAAACTGTGTATTTATGTAATTGTGTAGTGATTAATATGTATGGTTTTGTGTATATATATTATGTATATATGTTATAACGATGTACATGTTGTACAAGTTAATAAAGTATATGTTCTGTTCTGTTCTGTAAAAGTATAAAAGGAATAATAATAAATGAAGAAGAATTCAAAAGTTTGCAGTTTGCAGTGATACAACACTATTGCTCGATGGATCAGAAAAATCTCTTAATTCAACACTAAACATATTAATAGACAATTTTGCTAAATATTCTGGCCTAAAAGTAAACTTTAATAAAACACATGTTATCTGGATAGGATCTATGAAATACAGTACAAGATCTATTAAGACTAAATGGAAACTAAAATGAGGGGATACACAGTTTAAATTATTAGGAATAATGTTTGATGTAAATCTGACAAAAAATGTTGATAGTAATTTTCGTGAGAAAATAAGTAAAATAAAAAATTGTATCCTATTTTGGAATAGAAGGAAGCTGACACCAATAGGTAAGATATATGTGTCATAAAATCTTTATTACTCCCCATTCTAACACATTGTTTTACGGCCCTTCCAACTCCATCTCCTCATATAATGAAAATGATAGACAATATCTTTACTAATTTCGTGTGGGGAAAACAGTTAAAATAAAAAGTTCTGTTTCAATCAAAGACTACTGTGGTGGAGGTATAATTATGGTAAATGTATACAATTATAATGACACTATAAAGCTTAGTTGGATAAAAAGATATAAAAACAAATAATAGTCAATGTTTTGCATTACCTAAATCAATATTTAACATAGACAAACTATTTAGTACTGGAAAATTTTATGCTGAAAATGATATAAGGAATATTAAAAACCATTTTTGGATATCTGTTTTGAAAAGTTCCATTATTTATGTTAAAAGTTTTAATGTTGATTCAAAAGACACTATGTTAGATATACCACTCTTTTACAATCATAAATTTATGACTTGTAAAAAAGGAATTTATATAAAAACTTACAATGGCTTCAAACTAGAATAAATCATAGGATACTTGGAGTAAAATCATTATTACATAAAATGAATTTAACAGATAATAACTTATGTACTTTTTGTAAGAAAGATCCGGAGACAATAATCCATCGTTTTTGGGAATGTCCTAAGGTAAAAACTATAATAGATTTTGTGAAATTAAAACTCAATATACTGAATTTTGATTCAAACATGTTAAGTAGTAATTTTTTTATATTTGGTGTGTATGATAAAGTTCTAAACAGTAATAAATATACAATACTTTTTCTTGAATTAAAGAGATATTTATTTGTATGTAAAAATAAAATGACTGTACCAAATACAGAAATATTCATAAAAAGTTTACAATTTGCATTGGAAACCAATAAGGGGTATACAAATAATAATATAGAAGAAAATTGGTCAATTGTAAGAGCTTTAACATCAGTTCAATTATGATAGAATGTCTGCTTTGTGTTTTATAATTGTTATATTTTTAAGATGTAAGAGCTTTTTCACATGAAACAGTTCATTATTTGAATGTATCTTATATATATATATATAACTGTCACGTCTTACTAAATTGTAAAGATACACTATTTGAATGTATGCTATGTATTTATTTAATAATGCAACTGCTTATACCTTATAATGTTGTAACTTGAATTCTACATGTATTTCTTTCTTTTTGTTATTCATAGTTTCTATCTATCTTTATTACCTTGTAATTTGTAAGGTATAAGTGGGATGGCACCCCGACCCACTTACTACCATTTGACGGGGACAATAAAGATAAAAAAAAAATAATAATAATAAAAAAAAAAATTATCATGCCAGCGTGTAACCATGCAACAGTTCATAATACCAACATGCAACTGATTCATTGTGTCTAAATTTCAGGATTGTCAATCACACCAGCATTCTGATGGCTACCTCATATTATGCTTAATACTATTATATTATTTATGATTGAATGACAATAAAACCTGCAAGTTCTGCAATCGTTTTTATTCAACATGAATTTATTCATACCAAGGACTAACATACATCTATGTATTTAAGTCCTTGTTTACGCACAACAGAAATCAGGTATGTATCAGCATCAATTGAGACACTGAGACATCACTAATACATGCTGACCCTCAGATTTGGTGACACTATATAAATAATGAAAGCCAACAAGAGGGCCATGGCGACCCTATTTCACTCACCAGAAAAGCCTACATTTGTAACTGCAAAGTCAACTGACCGGAGGCAGTCAATTTTGATCCCAGGGCCAGGATTTATACAACTTGGTAGAGGTCTACTACTCGCAGTGTTTGACACTTACTCTAGTCCGTCGGTCCAAGACCGACAGAAATCACCAAGATATTATGAAGACAAACATTCTGACAAGGTTTCATGATCATCCAATCAAAACAGTGACTTCTAGAGTGTTCACAAGGTTTTCCAGCAATTTGCCCTAGTGACCTTATTTTACTATAGAAATGACCCATTATCAAACTTGACCTACATATTATTAAAATAAACATTCTGACAAAGTTTCATGAAGATCCAGTCAAAACAGTGATTTCTAAAGTTTTCACAAGGTTTTCCCTTATTTGGCCCTGGTGACCTAGTTTTTGATCCCAAGTGGCCCAATATCGAACTCGTCCGAGATTTTGTTGATATTAACGTTCTGACCCAGTTTTGCTAAAATTGAGCTAAAAATGTGGCCCCTAGTGTGGTCACAACATAAAGTTTGACGACGCACGACGCACACCGCACGACGCCGGACGGAGAGTGATCCTAATAGCTCACTTTGTCACTTTGTGACATGTGAGCTAAAAACAACCTATCCTGCCTAGCTTTCTCTTATCCTTAGTATAATCGACAGAGACTTACTGAAAATACTATTCAGATTTGATTAGTATCTGTATCAGAATACGCAACATATTATGTTTAATTTTCGCTCATAATAACACAAGTTTGATGGTCAAATCTTCGTCGATAAATATTACAGTAAACCACCCGAAAAACGAAATTCCCCGAAAATCCGTCAGCTTTTCAAGTCCTGTTTTTTTTCTGAATATTTAACAAGTTCTCTGAAAATAGGAATTCTCAGAAAACCGGACCATTGACCAAGTCCTGAAGAAGTCCAGTTATCAGGGGGTTTACTGCACAACTTCATAACAGTGGTCATTCACGTCACTGAGAAATACGCAACGTACATAAGTGTTTATCGATGGCGATTTTCAAAATGGGTATGAAGTTCCAGATTGCTCAAGAAACTGATTCTTTCCGTCATTGGATTCCTAGGGTCAGAAATAACAGAGAAGAGTAGCTCGATGGATAAAGTCTGGCCATGACCAAATGTCTAGCGTAACAGATATGCTGAAGTCCCTTAATCTCTGCCGTCTTGATCTAAGACACATTGACAGTAGGTTATCCCTTATATATAAGATCACACATCAGTTGGTTGCTGATCCCCACTGAACATTTCCTTACGCCACCACTTTCCCGTCAGTCACGCCATAACCACCCCTGATCCTACAGGTTGATAACAGCAACCACTGACTACTTTAAGTATCCTTTTTCCCAAGAGCCATCCACCACTGAAATGCCCTACCCCCAGGTGCCCCTCTCTCCCGCCCTTCAGCAATTCAATGCAGCAGTATGCTGTATTGAACATATATCACCCTAGATCTTCATCTTAAACTTATAACATTATAACATTATAAAAAAATACTACTGTACAGTCTTATACTTATATTCTTATATCTTTTAAGAATTCTTTGGTTTGATGTCTACGTCCCGAAAATAGTTTGACATCATTGGAAGAGATGGATGGGTGGATATTTACTATCATTATGAGCGTAATCGACGGTACGACATGAAAATGAAAAGAAATAAGGCTTCAACTCGTTTTAACATGGTAAAGCCATACCTGGTAGAGTGTATATTTCAACTTCACAAATCATAAGTGGACCTGCACTACTCACTGGAGTCCTATATGTTCCTGGTAGATCTATCTTCACATACTGGATTACAACTGGTCGGAATATATTTATTTCAACATGTCCCGCTTCCATTGAATAAATAGTATCAGTGTAAATGAACCCATTTGTATCTCCACCAGTGACATGTATTCGATATCCTTTTAACTCGTCTATAAAAATGATAGTACATCAATAGCCATTGTATCAAATAAGACATATGTGTTTTACATAATCTAAACAGTTAAATGTTATACATTTAATTCAGGTTTATAAATTTTCCACTTTTCTGTCTTTCGTGTGTATTGCATTTTGCTACTTGACTCATAAATGAAGAAGTAGTCTTGGGAAAACAATAAAATATAATACCAGTACTGTCCCTACGTCCGTACACGATGAATTTTTGTACAGTGTATAAGTTACCAAGGTCCACTTGCCACCATGGTTCAAGTTCATTATCTGTTCCAATGAAATCCTCATCACTACCGTTACGACAAAGTTTCTGTCCATCTACTGCGGGACTGGATGTCCACCGGGTGCCTGCTGGATGTTCATGTGTACTGGATTGACTCGTACTTTTATTAAGTGCAACGTTTGTTCTATCTGAATAAACCGAAAATGAACATTTCATATAATAAATGATTAGCAACTTTTAAATTAGGAATAAAGATCTTACAATTAGTTTGTCTGTCTTTGAGATGACTGTTATATCTAAATTATAATTGTACGGCGGCGGAAGCCCGCCGTACACTCTGGTATGCTTATTTTTAAGTGGCAATGCAAAATCGCAACTTTTTGCGCGAAGCAGATTAGTGACAGTGCCCGAAATACTCCGCAATATTCGCAATGGTCATCATGTGATATAAACAAAACAGAAATAGAGCGAGGTCACGTGTTACTCACACCAACTAGTGTTAGCTTGATGACGCAGTCGCTATTTATAGTCTAAGAATGGAGCGAGCTCGATAAACAACGACGGGAATGAATCTGCCCATCTGTCAATAAATGCAGCCGAAACTCTTTATATCAAAAATTGTTCAATCTAAATGAACTTCGATGTATAAATTATTAGAGAAATTCGCTGTGTTTATTATCGGTGTGTTGTAATAATCATTTAATCATGTTAGTTATAAGATACGGAACACGGTATTTATACGTTTCGATGTATTTATTTTAGCAACATATTGCAAATAAACAAAACATTATAAACATATTCACACAGACTAATTTTATAATCGCGAGCGTGGACACTGACTTGTTTACGCAATTGTCGTTAATTAAATATCGATTTCGGAGCTCAATACAAAAAATGTCCGATCAGGTGAGAAATGATGACTTAATTGGTTCGACATAGACGGTCACTTTATGGTTCGATATAGATGGTCACTTAAAGTTGAAAATCTATGTTTGGGACCGTTATACCAGGTTTTAACGACAACGTACCCTCAGACAACGGAGTATATTATTTTGGAGACTTTATTTAAATATTTCATATGCATTCCAGCAGATATTGCAACGTCTGATACATCGAGGTGATAGTTTCCCCTGATTTTAACTTTAGGGTGGAAACAGGGACTACATATAGAGTACCTCGTGAACTGTAGAGCCATATGACCAGATTCAACATCAACGGCTTGTATTTTTGATGGAGTAGATGATCACTTTAGTTTCGGGATCAGTTAAGTCAAAATAACAACCCCGAAACTCCGCACATCCTGATAAAAAATGTTACATAGGCCACATTCTAGTAATTGCCGGATGCGATTTTGCGCCGTACAAACATTTAACTTGTAATAATATTACACATACTAGAAACAATGACGATTAGACACATCTCATTTACAATGAACGAATCCCACAGTAACCGCTCGGCAGAACGTGATTTCATGAGAGCAGACGAATATATCCCATTTTGTCGATCGCGCTCTTTTGGTCTGTAAATAAGCACCCTTAATGTGCAAAAAGGCTTTATGAAACGAAGAAGCTACAATTTTTAAAAGTATGTGTATGTGACCCTATATAGATCACATTTTGAAAATAATTTGATACGAATCAGTTTATTTATACCACGCTAAAAATATCAATAACCCGGCCAGTCTCATATGTAACGGTAGGTGGGGTGGAAAGGAAGTGTGTCTTAGAACGTAACAAGACATATTTTCACTGATGTACGTACCTTTTTAGATAAATGCTATCATCGCACAGCATTCAGGTAAATTGACTAGTATTTTTAGAACTGGCAAAAAAAAATTGTTGCCTTTTTTTAATAGATAATAATCTATTTCATGATACTAATAAGTTGTTTGGTTAAATCCTTATTGAATGTTTTAAACATAACTAAACACAGGAACTATTTTTGGGTGTTATCAGCATTTTATAGGTACTAGAATAGCCTCCCAGCAGATGATAAGGTTGACAATATTAGGTTTTATTATACAAATAAACGTCCTGCTTAACATTTCTACTAGGAGGCAAAATTAAATGTCCACATGGCCATTTTTTCATGGGGGGCAAATGTCCAGGTGCAAATGCCCGCTTCCCATATCAATAAGACTACGTCACTTCTATAAACGAAACCTAATGTGCATAAACGCACTAAATCACACGAGCCTGCTATCGTCTGCGGATAGTACCTAATCTCTGTATAGTACTTGCTAGAAATAAGAAATTTCATATACAATCCATTTCTTACAGTTTTGTCATGGAATAAGAATGATTGTCAGGCTGTTTTGCTCAATTTTTCACTTTATGTTATCTGACGCGATCCAGTTAAAGCACGAGTACATAAAACAAAATACAGTGAGTGTATGTTGCAAATAACTCTACAAACCTATTGAAAAAGTAATTCCTGACTGAATCAAGGTCAACCAAAAAACAATAAAACATACCAGCATGGAATGCCATCTTTCACTCATTTTCTGAAATGGATACAAACAAGATGTGTTTCAAAAACACAATGTCCCCCTCCGGATGCCCTTTAACTTGAACATGCATAGGTCCTGTAGAGATTGTCATGATGAACCAAGATATAAAGTTTGGTGATAGTAGGCAGTAGCCTTTCGATTTAATAGACAAGGTTAAAGTTTGGTACAGACAAACAAAAATCTACTAAAAAGTATCGAATTACAAAACCCTGACAATATATTCTGGGGAACTTGGTGACAATAGTCCTATCAAAGTTTGGTAAAAAGCCCTTGGGAAATTTAGGAGTTGTGCACAGGAGAGTATTTCTCTACTACATATGCACAAAATATACAAAGGGCCATCAATCAGTCCAAAACAATCCATTCACAAAACCCAGAATATATGTGCTGGGTTTCTTGGTGACTATGAGTCTGTGAAAGTTTCATCAAATTCCTTTGAGAAATGTAGGAGAAGTATCATAGATGAAATGTAGGACATAAAATGAAATAAGGGCCATAGATCTTCCAAAAATGATCGAATCACAAAACCCCCAATATGTGTTGGGGAAATTGGTGACAATAGTTCTATAAAAGTTTGGTCATAATCCGTAAAGAAATATAGAAGTAGTTGCAAACAAAAGAGTATTTCTGTATATATATTACATAATTATGCACAAAATAAACAATATTCAATATTGAATCATGAAACCTTTACAACATGCATTGGGTATCTTCATAACAATAGTTTCATGGACGTTTTATCAAAATTCCTTGGGAAAACAAGGAAACAAGAGTATTTCGTTATTACAATCGCACAAATTTAACAAAGGGCCATAATTTCGTCAAAAATGATCGAATCATAAACAAATATATGTGCACGGGTTCTTGTTAACAACAAGTCTGTGAAAGTTTTGTCAAAATCCCATGAAAAATGTAGTAGTAGTATTCTAAAACAAATGTAGGAATTTGTTTAAACACAATGACCCTGTGACCTTGACCTACTGACCTGAAAATGCACATGTCATGTAGAGGTTGTCATGAGGAGCCTACATATGAAGTTTGATGAATGTAGGTGCAAGCCTTTTAATTTCATAGGCAAGGTTAAAGTTTGGTACAACCAGACAGACAGACAAACAGAGAGGCCAAAAACAATATGCCCCCGATCTATTGATACGGGGGCATAAATGTAATGTTCAAGCACAAGCGATCTTTAAACTAAGCGTATGCTACGAAACTACATTTAGTTAAAACGCTTTGGAGTTTTACTGTCGCTCATTCCAAAGTGGTGCCTTCATTGAGTCTGTGTCTTCCATTTATTTATTCTACACTTGTCTGTCGGGTGGCTTTGTGTCGGTAGATGTATGGGGACTACCGTGTGTTGATTTTAAGATTATATTCCTTCAACACAATTTTTTTCACACTTAACATATCTATCTATACTTGTCGTTCTACAACCTTTTTGTGGTAAAATGGTGAGCTAATTTAAAGATACACTATTTGCACACTATTTGCATAGTAAGTAGGTATTTTAGCCGATAATGAAATCAAGTGAATTAGTGCCTTGAGTTCACATCAATGTAAAAAGACAAACAATGACATCAATCATAATTGATGTACACCTAAAGATAGGTGTACTTTCGAAAATTTGACCTTGTAAAGGTTTGTTACGCTGATAAATAAATCGATATGGAAGTTAACAAAGCGAACAAATTTTTCAATACACCTGCTAACATTCGGGGCTCGAACCCGCGACATCCTGCTTGCAAGCCAGATGTTCAACATTCATTTATTTTAATTACAAATGCGACCATGTTTACAGCAAAATGATGTAAAGTAATTCCATCGTATGATTGGTTTAAATAATTCATGACGGTTGTAGCCAATCAGCAAGCAGTGATTTATTCAGTGCGGCCAGACGACTGGTTTCCGTCATCGTACGCGGCGAATATACGCCAGACTATGAAGCGGGGAACTAGTGCATTTGTTCCCGTCCTCGTATGTAACGAGGTTCGTATGCTGGTACACATTATCCGTGACGTAATAAAAAGCTATATTTAGTATCACCACCGTATGTACTTGTCAAAAAGACTACCTAGATGCCGTATGTTGAAGCATTATTCAATATGCGACGAATTTTAAAAAGAATGGACATGATAATGTGTACTTAATCATAAAAAATTTGGGTATTTTTCATGGCTCTGAGGGAATTTTTGAGGGGAAAAATATAGCTTATTTTCCGAGGGGAAGACTATCGGCGTCACTTTCTTAGTAAAAAAACCCCTGCTGTTCACTCATTAAAACATTGTTTTGAACCGGTGACCTAGTTTTCGACCCCAGATGACCCATGTTAGAACTTGTCCTACATATGAATAAGACAAACATTCTGAGAAAATTTGGTGAAACCATGAAAACTACAGCATAGACAAGATTTTCCTAAGATTTGACCTCGTGACCTAGTCTTTGACCCCGGATGACCTATGTTGGAATTTTTCTTACATATCATTAAGACAAACAGTCTGACATGGTTTGGTGAAGATACAATCAACATTATGACATCTACAGTGTTAATAAGGTTTTCCTAAGATTTGACCTTGTGACCTAGTTTTTTACCCTAGGTGACCCACATTTAAAGTTGTCCCTAATATTATTACGACGAAAAATCTGACTTGGTTTGGCCAAGATCCAAATAAAAACCATTACATTTAGAGCTTTTACAAGATTTTTACCTAAGATTTGACCTGATGACCCAGTTTTGGACCCCGGCTGACCCGTGTTCAACCTTGACCCACATATCATTGAGGCAAACATTCTGACAAGGTTTGGTGAAGATCTACAAAGTTTTCATAAGATTTGACTTCGTGACCTAGTTATTGACCCCAGATGACCCATATTTGTACTTGACCGTTATATCATTAAAACAAATAATTTGACAAAGTTTGGTGAAGATACAATTATAAGTGTGAAATCTATAGAGTTAACATGGTTTTTCATAAGATTTAACCTAGCGACCTAGTTTTGGACCCAATACATGTATGACACATGTTTTAAACTCGTCCAAGATATTATGAATACAAACATTCTGACAAGGTTTCATGATGATCCAATCAAAACAGTGACTTCTAGAGTATTCACAAGGTTTTCCAGCAATTTACCCTTAGGCTAGTGACCTAGTTTTACTACGGAAATGACCCATTAATAGACTTGACCTACATATCATTGAAATAAACATTCTGACAATTTGAAAGTTTCATGAAGATCCGAATAAAACAGTGATTTCTCAAGTGTTCACAAGGTTTTCCATTATTTGGCCCTGGTGACCTAATTTTTTACCCCAAATGGCCCAATATCGAACTCATCCGAGAATTTGCTGATATCAACGTTCTGACCCAGTAGTGCTAAAATTGGGCTAAAAATGTGGCCCCTAGTGTGGTCACAACATAAAGTTTGACGACGCACGACGTACACCGCACGACGCCGGACATCGGACGGAGAGTAGAGGTGTAACGATAGGTCGACTTATCGATGTATTGTGATAGTTTTGCTCACGATAGCAATAGGTCGATAGCATATTTCCAAGTCGATAACTATCGCAATAGTTTGTTCAACTATCGATTGTTTACGATAGATTTAGTTATGATTAAGAGGTATGCTAAAAAAGAATAATTTTTGCATTTCTACCATGGACTGTAGTATATATTTTGAGAAAGTGACTTATTTACCTGAAGTATACGCACTTATATGCTTAATTAATAATTTAATATGCATTACTAAGCTGCTACTTTTAAATCAAAATTTGAATCATAAATATCGAATGGGTTGGTTGTGTTTCTAGACTATTGCAATACTATTGGAATAGCAATTTTACTATCACAATACTATCGCAATAGCTTTTTTGGCCGCAATAGTCACCTCTAACGGAGAGTGATCCTAATAGCTCACTTTGTCACTTTGTGACATGTGAGCTAAAAATAAGACTACTCAAACTTTTTTTACTCAACTTATTTAATTAAATCATACATTTCTATTGTTCTGTTGTATGCAATTCAGAATGTCGTCGTATAAGAAAAAGTCACAACGTTGGGCTAACAACAGTTTCCCACAATTGAAACAATTTACCAATTGTACACTTTCTGGTCGAAGACATAAGATTTCTAGGTAAAAAACACCCGAGTTCATTCTTGATTTTCTATTCAATTTTGTACCGTGAGGGCAGAACTTTGAATTTTTAATATGCCAAAAAATACGTACAAGTCATTCCGCTGTTACAAAAAAAATACTTGTATGCACAGTTTTGCAGTGCATTTATAACATAAGACTAGTCTTCAACTCAAGATCTTTTCACAAAAGCAAAATCTCGCCACACATTCGATTTTAGTGACGCTGGTGGATCAACAGGCAGTTTTTCGTGGGCCATACTTGTTTTTGCAGTAAATGAAATGACGCGCGCTGATTGGATAATATTATTGACGGCGTACGCTAAATGACAATGCCAAACCGTACCAAACCGAAAATACGGATTCCAAATCGGATAATCGATCCAATGACATGCATTCAGATATATTCGAACTTCGGAGATTCGTTGCAGTCCTATAATAACACTGTAGATTTCACAGTTATATCTTCACCAAACTTTGTCAAATTGTTTGCATTAATGATATAACGGTCAAGTACAAATATAGGTCATCTGGGATCAATAACTAGGTCACCAGGTCAAATCTTAGGAAAACTTTGTTAACACTGTAGATGTCACAGTGTTCATTGGATCTTAATGATATGCAAGACAAATTCGAACATGGATCATCTGGGGTCAAAAACTAGGTCATGAGGTCAAATCTTAAGAAAACATTCTCTATGCTGTAGTTTTCATGGTTTTGCTTCGATCTTCACCAAACCTTGTCAGATTGTTTGTCTTATTATACAGTATAACCTACGTAGAGCGATATCTGGCAGAGGTGTCGCTCTGCGGATGTTCAGTAGTTATTGACTGTCGTTCATAGACTGTAGACTGTACATTATTTATCAGAGTTTTCTTAAATTTCTGCCATTTTGTGATTAACTCTACTCGTAACCGTTTTGCTAAACATAAAAAGGCGATTAATTAATTAAGACTGTTGATTAGATACTAAAAATACGTACAATTCACAAGTCTATCAACTCATCTCTCAACCTTATAAATCGAGCCCACAATAGTTTTACGCACACGCCGTTAGTAACAAATTAAATCGCTTCCAAATATGAAAATCTCTAAATTATGTCGGTAATGAGTTTTACTTTCGCATGTAACTGGATCTGTGCATATGCTGACGTCCGATCAATTGGGAGTTCTGACGTTGCTTTAACGAGCGTGTACGTAAATTTGTTTTCTTCTACTGATTGATAAGCATGTTTTGATATTTCATTTACAATTATTAATAACGACTTTGATATGTTTAAAATATCTCATCAAGTGCATGTATGTTAGGTGTTATTGTCTCAAATTGTCAAACTGATCCCATAGACAGTCTCTAATTTACTTGCCGCCCGGCTAACGGCTATAGTTACTCCAATGAACCGATAATTATTATATTCCCCTAAAGGTGTGAACAATAGACAAGAGGGCCATGATGGCCCTATAAATGCTCACCAGGAGAAAAGGTCATTTGGAAATTAACATTGTTGAAGTTTTCTATACGAGTCCAAGTAAGATCAAGTGACCCATCTGGGCCGTTTTTATCCCATGGCCATTATATGAACAGATTAAAAAGAGGTCCATTAGACAAAGCTAGATACCAAATATCTGAGCTCTAGGCCTTGTGGTTTCGGAGAAGAAGATTTTTAAAGATTTTCCTATCGCCATTTTCACAATAAAGTCTGCACAGCACTTTGTACACTGTTATACACCTATTTTAGAATTATACTCTGTACAAATTACTTCTTTTATGTGTTTTTGTGTTGCTAGAGTGTTCTTCTATGAGAAAAATGATATATTATATGTCTATATGGGTTTGAGTTTCTGTAACGTCAAAGAAAGTGTCATAATTTTAGCATGTATTCAGCGTTATGCTGTTGCACTAAAAAATGCGTTAAAGTGCATTTCAATTTTTCGGTAAAGGAATTGAACACACCATGCTGCATTTTATATACATCTCAAGCTCGGAGACTCAGCTAACAGGTATTTTTTATTTCATTAAAATTGATAAAGAACTGACGAACTAATGAACATTTCTGTAAAACAATGCTTTGTTATGCTTATTAACATCAAAACCTTTTTACAGCCTGATATTGCATAAAAATATGTTATAAATTCTAAAATTAGTTTAATGCATCATTAAATAATAACATCATTATGTTGTTGAAAGAAAACAAGAGGGCCAAGATGGCCCTATATCGCTCACATGACAATCACTGTTCACTCATTCAAACATTGTTTTTAACCGGTGACCTAGTTTTTGACCCCAGAGGACCTATGTTCGAATTTGTCTTACATATCATTAAGACAAACAGTCTGACTAGGTTTGGAGAAGATACGATCAAAATTTGACATCTATGTACAGTGTTAATAAGGTTTTCCTAAGATTTGACCTTGTGACCTGGTTTTTTACCCTAGGTGACCCATATTTGAACTTGTCCTTAATATCATTAAGACAAACAATCTGACAAGGTTTGGCCAAGATCCAATCAAAACCATGACATTTAGAGCTTTTACAATATTTTTACCTAAGATTTGACCTTGTGACCCAGTTTTTGAACCCCGCTGACCCATGTTCATTCTTGACCCACATATTATTGAGGCAAACATTTTGACAAGGTTTGGTGAAGATCAAATTAAAACTGTGACATCTACAGTGTTAACAAAGTTTTCCTAAGATTTGACCTGGTGACCTAGTTATTGACCCCAGATGACCCATATTTATACTTGACCGTTATATCATTAAATCAAACGATTTGACAAAGTTTAGTGAAGATCCAATAATAACTGTGAAATCTACAGTGTTAAAATGGTTTTTCATAAGATTTGACCTAGCGACCTAGTTTTTGACCCAAGATGACCCATGTTCGAACTCCTCCAAGATATTATGAAGTCAAACATTCTGACAAGGTTTCATGATCATCCAATCAAAACAGTGACTTCTAGAGTGTGCACAAGGTTTTCCAGCAATTTGCCCTAGTGAACTAATTTTACTACAGAAATTACCCATTTTCAAACTTGCCCTATATATTATTAAAATAACCATTCTGACAAAGTTTCATGAAGATCCAGTCAAAACAGTGATTTCTAAAGTGTTCACAAGGTTTTCCCTTATTTGGCCCTGGTGACCTAGTTTTTGACCCCAAGTGGCCCAATATCGAACTCGTCTGAGATTTTGTTGATATTAACGTTCTGACCCAGTTTTGCTAAAATTGAGCCTGACGGAGAGTGATCCTAATAGCTCACTTTGTCACTTAGTGACATGTGAGCTAAAAATCAGCTTTTTAACAAAATAGACAGTATTTTGATAAAATTTGATATTTTTACTTTTCAGGATCACTGGTACCACAGAAATGTAGTGTCCGCAACGCACAAAATATTGACAAAAGTAACAGCCAGAGGGGCAAATGAATGCTAAATACATAAAACATGATTGATGCACATTATATGCGCAAAATTGTGATACTGTTGTGCCTGCAATAAATTTATTCTATCCCAGTTACAGTCTGTAGTGTCCGCATCGTTTTGTAGTGTCCGCAACATTGTTTATTCTCCAGATATTAAAGTTTGAGACTGAAAATCTGTTTTTTAAACTTAAAATGCTTGAAAGCAGAATGTTGAATCATGGTTTAAATTCAAAATTTCAATAAAAATGAATCTGAAAGGTTCATATATTAACAGGTTTTCTCCTAAATCTTAAAGATCTCTAGCAATTTTCATTATCAAGGATATTGAGATTTATTATGTGAATGTCAATAGGTAGATTTAAAGAGAAAGTCATATGCAATGCTTTTAAGGTGATTTTACAGAAATATACTATAAAATATGTGGATGGGACAAAATTAAAATTTAACAGCTTTTGTAGTGTCCGCAACACTTTGTAGTGTCCGCAACATACTTCTTATGTACCTTTTATGTTGATATTTATTCTTTTCTTTCAATTTGCAATAATCATACACTATAAATTTTCAAATAAAAACCAGAAATATCCTGAAGTGTGCTTAATCTTTAAAGTCCCATCACTCATTGCTGAGAAGACTTTGTGTATTTAATACATCCAAGCTAAGTCACATAAAACATTACAAATCTTATCAAAAAACATATGACAGGGATAGTTAGTTAGAAAAATAGCACTATAGATAACTGTCCTTTAAAACTAGACTATTTTTTTCTGATTTCAATTTTTGTTGTATTAAAAAACAGTGTTGTGGACACTACACAACAGTGACTTAAAAAAACAAACATCTATAATGGATAAGTAGTCTATATTATAGTTTGAATTTATAATGAAGTTAAATCCTGCACATTGTACAATATTGTGGTAGCTTTGTACAAGATCTTTAAGTTCAGTAATCATTATAATGTATGCTTGAAAATATTGTATTCAATGCAATTTTTTTAGACTGTGCAGTTCTTAATATTTCGGTAACTTCTCTGAAAGGCATGCTTTGGTCTTCTATTATTGTGATTATTTGTGTAAAGTTAATTTGGGTGGCACTGAATCAGAAAAGTTTTGTTGCACAGGTAAATATAATCATTTTAAATATCATGTCAAATTCTAGGATGTTTCTAAATGGCTTAAATTAATTTTCTAGAAGCTACCACAATATTGTACATCAGGATTAATTCCTATAAGTGACCATGTCAGCAACATTACAATTGGAACACTTAATTTCTGTTCACTAACATTGATCCTTGACTAGAAGAATTAGTCTGCCAACTCTGTTTTTAGCTCACATGTCACAAAGTGACAAAGTGAGCTATTAGGATCACTCTCCTTCCGGTGTCGTGTGGTGTGCGTCGTGCGTCGTCAAACTTTATGTTGTGACCACACTAGGGGCCACATTTTTGGCTCAATTTTAGCAAAACTGGGTCAGAACGTTAATATCAACAAAATCTCGGACGAGTTCGATATTAGCCATTTGGGGTCAAAAACTAGGTCACCAGGGACAAATAAGGGAAAACCTTGTGAACACTTTAGAAGTCACTGTTTTGACTGGATCTTCATGAAACTTTGTCAGAATGTTAATTTTAATAATATGTAGGTCAAGTTTGATAATGGGTAATTTCTGTAGTAAAATTAGGTCACTAGGGCAAATTGCTGGAAAACCTTGTGAACACTCTAGAAGTCACTGTTTTGATTGGATGATCATGAAACCTTGTCAGAATGTTTGTCTTGATAATATCTTGGACGAGTTCGAACATGGGTCATCTTGGGTCAAAAACTAGGTCGCTAGGTCAAATCTTATGCAAAACCATGTTAACACTGTAGATTTCACAGTTATAATTGGATCTAACCAAACTTTGTCAAATCGATTGTTTTAATCATATAACGGTCAAGTATAAATATGGGTCATCTGGGGTCAATAACTAGGTCACCAGGTCAAATCTTAGGAAAACTTTGTTAACACTGTAGATGTCACAGTTTTAATTGAATATTCACCAAACCTTGTCAAAATGTTTGCCTCAATGATATGTGGGTCAAGGATGAACATGGGTCAGCCGGGTTTAAAAACTAGGTCACAAGGTCAAACCTTGTCAGATTGTTTGTCTTAATGATATTAAGGACAAGTTCAAATATGGGTCACCTAGGGTAAAAAACCAGGTCACAAGGTCAAATCTTAGGAAAACCTTATTAACACTGTAGATGTCAAATTTTGATCGTATCTTCACCAAACCTAGTCAGACTGTTATGTAATGATATGTAAGACAAATTCGAACATAGGTCGTCTGGGGTCAAAAACTAGGTCACCGGTTCAAAACAATGTTTGAATGAGCGAACAGTGATTGTCATGTGAGCGATATAGGGCCATCTTGGCCCTCTTGTTCATATTTCCTGGCAACTGCATGCAGCAGGCAAACAAAGACATTCTGAAGAAACCTGTACAACATGTATCTTCAAAGAGCACAAACAGGAGAAACTACTTTGTTTCTAAATATCTGAGGACAAGGTTCTAATAAAAAGTGCCTGTATATGCTTGCTTTCATGAACACATCATTTTAATATGATGTTTCAGTGCTTTAAGGTTAGCAAGTAAATATGAAATGCTATCAAGAAAATAAACCTGTATATACAAATGTATAAGTACTATGGCTTTCAGTGAAGGAACACTTAAAGTTGTAAGTGTCTGCAACATTTTTTTAAATGTTATTTTTCAAGTGATTAAATGTTACAGATTTAGGTATCTATAAAAGTCTTTTGAATGAATAGGTCAGTGGCAATTCACCCTTGTATACATACATGTATATAATCATTGTTTTTTAATAATATGCATTGTTGACATTTTACTTATTAGATTGTTTTTGTAAACATACTAGTAGTTTACATTAAAGTTGTAAAATTTAGGGATTTCTTTTGATAAAGATGATAGATACTTTATTTATAACAGCTAACAAGTATAAAATATTTAAATAAATAATAAAATTTACTTGAGACTGTCCTTTGAAATATAATGACAAAATATGTAGTGTCCACAACCTTTTCAGACCTCTTTTTATTCTATGTTTAATTTAATAATACTTTGATAAAAGCTATAACAAAAGACTTATTCATTGACAGAAATGTTAGACTTTGAATAGGTCAGTGGTAAAGCACCATTTTATACATAAGTATTCAGTGATTCTTGAATGATATTAATAATATCATGCAAATTTGAAATTTGTGATATTAAGATTGTTTTTTTTTCAGACATATCTGCTTACATAATAGTTGTAAAATCAAGGAATCTTTTCACGAAGATGATAGATACTTTATTTATAACAGCTAACAAGTATAAAATATTTAGATAAATAATAATATTTACTTGAAACTGTTTTTTGAAATATCATGACAAAATATGTAGTGTCCGCAACCTTTTCAGACCTGTTTTTATTCTATGTTTGATTTAATAATACTTATGAAAAAGCTGTTACAGAAGACTTATTCATTGACAGAAATGTTAGACTTTCAGTTAATGAGTACAACATGCCTATAGAACTGAAATTAGATCATAGAGAGCAAACAATGTAACGGTATTATTTTCAGGATAAAATTCTACAATGATTATAGTGCAAATGGATCAAATTTTATCAATATTAAATTTCTTAAAGGGCAAATGTGTTTTTGTTTTCTTTCACTGAACATAAAAACAAGAGTCAGAAACAATTGAATAGGCAAAACATGTCTGTTTATAAAAAGATGACAGGAGCATAACAAAAATAGGTGTAGTGTCCGCAACAGGCTGTACTAGCTGATATTAAAAGTGTCACAGATCTAGATCCACTCAAGCTAATGATAAAAAAATTTAGGATTGTCTGCAGGAATGTTGCTGTAACAGATACACAAAGCCCCAACTTAGTCAGAGAAAGTTCATTTTTGGACCTGAAGTGCAACATGCTTGCAGACTTTATTGTGAAAATGGCATATATAAAATAGAATAAACCCCAGGGCAGGGCTAATTTTGACACCGGGGCCATAATTTGAACAAACTTGGTAGAGGTCCACTAGACAATGCCACATGATAAAAAATATCTTAGCTCTAGGCCTTGAAGTTTCGGAGAAGATTTTTTAATTTTTCCTATATAAGTCTATATAGATCTAGTGACCCCCGGGATGGGGCCAATTTTGACCCTAGGGCAATAATTTGTTCAAACTTGGTAGAGGTCTACTAGACAATGCTACATACCAAATATCTTAGCTCTAGGCCTTGTGGTTTCGGAGAAGAAGATTTTTTTAATTTTCCTATATAAAATAGAATAAACCCCAGGGCGGGGCCAATTTTGACCCTAGGGCAATAATTTGAACAAACTTGGTAGAGGTCTACTAGACAATGCTACATACCAAATATCTTAGCTCTAGGCCTTGTGGTTTCGGAGAAGATTTTTTAAATTTTCCTATATAAAATAGAATAAACCCCAGAGCAGGGCCAATTTTGACCCTAGGGCCATAATTTGAACAAACTTGGTAGAGGTCCACTAGATAATGCTACATACCAAATATCTTAGCTCTAGGCCTTGTGGTTTCGGAGAAGAAGATTTTTTTAAATTTTCCTATACAAAATAGAATAAACCCCAGGGCAGGGCTATTTTTGACCCCGGGGCCATAATTTCAACAAACTTGGTAGAGGTCCACTAGACAATGCCACATACAAAATATCTAAGCTCTAGGCTTTGCGGTTTCGGAGAAGAAGATTTTTTAAATTTTCCTATATTAGTCTATATAAATCAAGTGACCCCCGTGGTGGGGCCAATTTTGACCCTAGGGCAATAATTTAAACAAACTTGGTAGAGGCCCACTGGACAATGCTATATGCCAAATATCTTAGCTCTAGGCTATGTGGTTTCAGAGAAGAAGATTTTTTAATTTTTCCTATATAAAATAGAATAAACCCCAGGGCGGGGCCAATTTTGACCCTAGGGCAATAATTTGAACAAACTTGGTAGAGGTCCACTGGACTATGATACACACCAAATATCATAGCTCTAGGCATTGTAGTTTTTGACAAGAAGATTTTTTAAATTTCCTATATAAGTCTATGTAAAATCAAGTTACCCCCGGGGCGGAGCCACTTTTAGACCCCAGGAGAACAATTTGAACAAACTTTGTAGAGTTCTATTAGACAATGCTACATACCAAATATCTCAGCTCTAGGCCCAGTGGTTTTGGACAAGAAGATTTTTTAAGTTTTTTCCATTTGTTGCCATAGCAACCAGTTTTTAATGAAATTTAATCTTTTAAGCAACTTTGAAAGGGGACCACCCAAGGATCATTCCAGCAAAGTTTGGTTGCAATCGGCATAGCGGTGTAGGAGGAGATGTTGTTTTAAGTAAACATGGACGCCACTTCACGAGGAACGATGGACGCAGGGCGATCACAAAAGCTCACCCTGAGCACATTCGTGCTCTGGTCAGCTAAAAAATGGAGGTAAATATTATAGATGTGGGAACTATGTATAAAGAAAAAGGGTGAGGGGTGAATTGTCTTACTTATTTTGGGGATGAACTGTCTTGGGAGTGAGCTGTCTTGGTTTTGCAACGGGTGAATTGTGTGGGGATGAATCGTCTGGTAACCTATATTCACTATCTGACTTGACAAATGCATAAACATTTGTGAAAGACAATAATTTGCCATTGCTCAAGGCCTCTAAACTGTGCATGGTTGCTAAGAAACTGTAGAGGTCTGAGTAAAGCTGACCCTGAATTTTTTCTGAAATAGGGTCAGTTTTCTTTTATCATCAACTTGAAACCATAGCGGATTGATCCTTCCCCCCCCCCCCCCCCAAACATAAAAATTGTAAAAAAATGTGTCTAAGCACACTGGTAGATTCTATACATTTTTGAGTCAATCCCCTATGCTTGAAGCAGGGATTTTTTTCACAGGTAGGCTTAGGGGATGGGGCCTTTTCCTTAAATTTGGGGGAAAATAATGCATTAAATTTTGCAAAAGGGGAAGAAACAAGATGTGTTTTATAAACACCATGCCCCCTCAAGTTGCCCCTTTTTAAAATGCACAGGTCCTGTAGAGATTGTCATGATGAACCAAGATATGAAGTTTGATGATTGAGGTGGTAGCATTTTGATTTGATAGGCAAGGTTAAAGTTTGATACAGGCAAACAAAGAGCCGTAAATCTGCTTAAATTATCGAATCACAAAACCCTGACAATATGTGCTGGTGAACTTGGTGACATTTCGAGGGCTCAGCGCAACACTGACGTAACTTGTTCTTATTTCAATATGAGTTACAACACTGTTGCGTTGAACCCTCGATTTATATTTATATCAAAGTTTGGTAAAAATTCCTTGAGAAATACAGAAGTAGTTGCAAACAAAACAGTATTTCTATATGTAACCCTGGTCTCATTTGACCTTTTTTATAGTACTTTCATATGTCCACATCTATCTGTATTATGTATTGTATATGTTTATATAGTATGTATGTTATGTATGTCACTAATATTCTCATGCACTTATTCCCATCATGCCTAAATCAACCCTTGCCAGTTTTAAGTACTCCCTACTTAGTTCTAATAGAGTCTAAACTTGTTTTACAGCTCGTCTAACATATTCTTCTTCTTATCTATTATAACAATTTACATTGTTAAATTACTACACTGACCCTGGCTCTATTTCTTTTGAATATACATTGTTATAGAATCAAACAACCTGTTGTTTTATATCTGAACCCACGGTAACATATATATATATATATATATATATATATATAACATATGCACAAAATAAACAAAGGGCCATAATTCCGTCAAAATTTATCGAATCATAAAACCTTTACAACATGCATTGGGTATCTCGATAACAATATCAAAATCCCTTGAGAAAACAAGGAAACAAGAGTATTTCGCTGTTACAATCACACACAATAAACAAAGGGTCATAATTCCGTCAAAAACCCGGAATATATCCTCGAGTGGCCATGCTTCGACCCTCTAAGCCTTCAATATGAACAAAAAATGGTACAGAATGTAATAAACATTAAAATATGACGCTTACTTGTTCATTTATCCATTTTTCCTTACAAATGTCCATTTTTTTAATTCAAATAATAATCCTAAGTACTTTAAATAGTATTGAACAAAGGTCAAGGTAATATTTGTCCGCCATTTTGAAATAGTCCATGCTTCGTCTCTGCGCGCGTGCAACAAATTAGGCCGATGCTAATCAATTTCGATAATCGTCTTTTCGATAAAATTATTCAAAAATGTTAAAGTAGTAACAATTTAAAAGAAATGAACAGTTAAATGGTATTTTTAACCCTTTTATCATGAATCACTCCTCTGCTCACGATGGTGACAGAAAAAAATCGTCAATTTTACATAAACCTCACAGGAGTGCAGTACGTAATTAGTACCCGAAGTTTGACAGGAATAATGTCTTCGCATACACTGCTGATATGCAGTTGTCAAATTATTTGCAGAAATATGCCAGTATTTAGGCATATAATACTGATAATTTTACCGTTAAACGGTAATTTCTAGAACAGAAACTTAAATTTAGCGCTAAGGAATAACGGGACTAAAACACACTGTAAAATTAATTTGGCCTATATTTTTTCAACATTCATCACGTGACTTACATCATTTGCATATACACAATGCAGACGAAGGCATAGAATTTACAAATATCGTGTAAGTTGATATAAAAACACATTTTATTAAAGGCTGTTATTGGGATTAGTAAAAAATGGATTTTTTTCCAGATCGTAAGTATTTTACAGTTTATTTATCTATGTATAACCCATTTTTGACGAAAATCTATGCTTCGTGTAAATAAATGTGTAGTAAACAAAAAGTTCACGATTTTCGCGCGCAACGGTCATCTCGCGAGATTCTGTGACGTAAACAAAATTGGGGTCGAATGAAGGACAGGGTCGAATCTAGGGCGCCGGACGATATGTGTGGGGGTTCTAATCTTGGTAACAACAAGTCTGTGAAAGTTTAGTCAACATCCCATGAAAAATGAAGGAGTACTATCCTAAAGAAATGTCGGAATTTAATTAAACACAATGACCCTGTGACCTTGACCTTTTACATACTGACCTGAAAATGCACAGGTCCTGTAGAGGTTGTCATGAGGAACCTATATATGAAGTTTGATGAATGTAGGTGCAGGCGTTATGATTTTAAAGGCAATGTTAACGTTTGGTACAAACAGACAAACAAACAGAGAGACCAAAAAGGCATAAAAACTTGATGTAGTTTGAATTTTAGGCGAAAACTGCATGATTATAAAGAATTTTCCTGAGGAGAAGACGCCTATTAACAGCCCCTGCTATAGACGGGGAAAAGCCCTGTGAAGATTAAGTCGTGCATTTTCAATTAATATACGACATTTTCTTTTCATATTTATCTTTACCTTACAATTAGCATCATTGTGGCCTCGATTGGTCCGCTAGCGCCGCTTTGCATCTATGTCAGTGGTAGCAAAATGGCGGCCAGTATCGATATATATCGTGATAACAAAGGGGACTAGCTATTGTAGTATTTTGAGAAAGAGATTCAAAATTTTACTTTGTCAATATTTGGAGGAAATAGATCCGTTTTGCCTGGTGTTTAAAAAATTGGTAAAATAATGTGATCCTAACAGGTCGATCATTTCTCAAGTCCGCGAATCATCACACCAGTAGACAAGGATACTATGCCTCGATAATATAATTGCATGGCTTGCTTAAGTAATGGTGATATTGGATGAATAAAAAAGATGTATCACTTACCAAACTGCTGAACTAACTTGATTCTTCGCAACTCTCAACAATCACATGTATACAGAAGAGCTTCCACTTTAAATCTTCCGATTACGAAAACAGTCCCAATTTTACAATTGAATGGTATAGGGCTAAATGCAAATTCAAATATTGTGTTTGCATTAAGTCAAAATAAGATCCATGGCTATGCGAAATCGTAATCGAGTAATACAGAACAGTCGTAAATAATTCTAAACCATTCCCTTACCTCAGAATACTGCAATATTTACGATCAATACGTAGGCCTACATTTCTAGGAATGATGACGACATAAGTTTTAAATGACGTCATAATTCGGGTGATGTATGCTTATTGCTGAACTACTTTAATTTGGTGTGCTCTCGGCAGGTGATCCCCAACTCCTCACACCGGTTACGTCACGCTTTGCTACATGCGGAACATTTCTTTAACTTTCTTATCGGCAAAGTTGTCTCCCTTGAAAACGTCTTATCGATCACTCCGATAACGTTTATCGAAAAACTGATTTACAATAGATTTATATAGGAGCTGTATGGTTTAACACTAATAACTTGTTTATAACATTAAATGAGAAAATTTTATAACCTCGTGAAGTAATCTTCATTCTCTGCACTTTATTTCAATATAATTTTTATTAGTGTGGTATGTGAACTTATTGCTTCCATTTTCGTTTGAAGTTGGTGACTATCGTTCGTTCATAATTCTATATGAAAACTGTCAAAATACTCTTAAACCTCGTTTTTGACAGGCCATAAAGTTGTTTTTTACTAAAATGACATTTTTTTATAACCTCGTGAAGTATTCTGTGGTGTCCAAGCTTTATTACAATATATTTTTTAAGAAATTTGAAAATGTGGAAATTGCTTCCAATTTAGTTTGAAAATGGAGATATTCGCGTTCAAGCGCGCGTTTCCGTATCAATATTGTAGTAAGTACATTGTACATGTACAGTAGTCGATGTAGCAACTACCGAATTAGTTGTTGTTATTATGACCTTTCATACATTTAACACATGACAAATTGTTAAATTGCTTAAGCAGGTGTATAATTTAAGTCGGTATATTTTTACCATGTTACAAAAAAAATGCCAATTTTTAGCAAACTGTTCGATAATTCAATAACTCGATGCATATTTATTTTCTTAATCAGGTTTATATAAGCGGGTCTAAAACTCAAAATATAACCATGGCTACCGTTTACAGTCACCCAGTGAATATAAATATATCTATTACAAATTAATAAATGAAGGCAGACAGTTTTATTGAGAAAACACCTGATGAAGGTGAAATTAAATGAATTTTTCTCGTGCATATTTTACCGGAAACATATTCTGTAGAAAGGATTATCTTCAGAAAATATGTATGTATATATTAAGTCCTTGTTATTTATCACGCTTTATAAAACTACGATTTGTTTAAACTTTTCCAGTCGTGAGCTTGCTGGGTAGGAAACATAAGTGATAAGGAAAGTGATTTTATAAACTCAGAAGTATATTCCAATTATTCTTTAAAGCCCAATTGATTTTGAATGTAGTAAATCAAAAACAATAGATAGATTGATAATAAAATATAAGAAATATATTTTATTTGAACCAATTTCGATGTACAACAATATTTTACACAATGTCTTTTTTAGTCTCATCTAGTAAAAATGTTGTCAAATGCTTTTTCTTATTTTTTTGCAATATCATTGAAAAAATACCGTGCTATATTTCTATAATTAGAATCTATGTACTTCTTGATTGAAAAGAATATTAAGAAAATACATTCGTGTGGATACGTTTTATTATCTGATACAGATATGGCTGAAGCCTCTGACCACTTTTATGACAGGATGTTACGTAATATTTATTGATTTTATCGCCCTGTTAAAGGGATATTGCTCATTCATGCAGTATCGGCCGGGTGTTAAAATTGACATACAATGTTTGATATTCGCCATTTCAAATTAAATACCAATTTATTATTATCATCATTATTATTGAAAGTGCCGTTTTAACTTTTTAAAGTCCCAAGTGATTAACTAATACAGTTCTACTAGGACAGTAACCAATAAATATCTAAATTTAAAGATAGATAGATAAATCTTTATTTTTGATTTATGCCGATGGCACATCAACACAATAAATATATAGACATACATGATATTGTACGTAAACAGTGAATGAGTAAGACTAACAAACAATCCCTGATTCTCGCGCACACACTTGCACATTCATACCCCAACACCCTTAAAACATTAAATATCAAATAGCTAAATTTAAAGACATTGGACAGCTCCTATTTAAGTGACCCTAAAAGCAACAGGAGGTCTATTCTCTTAATTGTTTTATTGCCCCTTATCTGTCTAATCCTGTCTGGTCACGGTCAGCTTAGTGTCTGGGTAGAAGATTTTAGATGGTGATAATTAGTTTATGAAAAACTTTTGTTGCATTTATAAGCATATAAAACAAATTTAAATACTGATATTATTTTTTAAAAAAGTTCAGATTTTCTTATATCTTGTTTGCCTTACTTAGCACAATCATTAGAGATCGCGTTCCAACAACGACTTGTATCTGGTCGTGAAATAAGAATCACTATGTCAGTTTGACTTGTCCCCGAGCTGTGTAAAAACATGCATTTTTTAGAAATGCGAAAGTTGAAAAATTAACCGTGCCCGTAGAAAAACTCAGCATATTTTGTCGAACGATTGTATTTTTTAATTATATATTCATATAATTATTTCCTTTAGTAGTGTGAAACAGGGATGCTATATATCCCTGTGTGAAATGAATATATATAACTGTGTTCTGTAAGGTGTTTGATTCCGAAAAATCAAAATTTAATTACTGCTGTAATATTTTATCTAATAGTATGTACTTTCCTTGACCTTATATATATAATGTCATTAAATTGGAATCAAACAGCATCATTTTACTGCTGGTTTGTTAATGTTATTCACATCAATATTCATTTATTCATTTAAAGATCAACATTAAAATATGTAATAATGTATTTTAAAAAACAAAAATATGACCTTTTTCTTTTGATTATTGTGTTGAAGACCATGATCCTTCACCCTCGTAAGAAAAATAATGCTCTCACATTCCCTAAAACTCAGATTGCACAAAAAACGACCAGGAGATATAGATCTCGGGTTAACGCTAAATAATCCATATTCGATAAGGTTAACTTGCTAAAATCAATACTGACCACTTATTGTTTTTTTGGCGTAAAGGGAAACAACTAGTTTATAACACAGGTAAAAAAATCAATAACGACAGGAGTTGTCTTTTCATAGGGAAATAGCGTCAATGTTCCGCTAAACTGGTTCCCGTTGACTTGTGTGTACAAAGCCTTTGGTGCACTGCATCATGGAACGGGAACCAGTTTACCAAAGCGTATGACATTGAATTGTCTCCCTTTAAGTGAACAGGTCATAAGCGTTGGTATAAGAAAATGCAATTATGTACACAATACTCATGTTTTAGATTTAATTAAAACAAATTTGATGATATGATATGTGTATTGTTTTGTGAAGGGTCTTCTATGATATACTACTTTGTTCATCTTTCAATTTATAACGGTCTCGTTTCACGTTAAAGTAACACTGAAAATGCGTTTTCAATCGAAAATCGTCGGACAATTAATTCACAGCAGACGCATTTTGTTAACATATATATTCTGTTTGGTATATTTTTAATCAAGTTTAACAATAGCTTAGTTATACATATGGCATGTGTTTGTTATCCATTCAGCACCTTGCTGATACTTTTTGAAGGTTTAACATAAGCGGTCGAACCTGGCACTATTTCGAAATGATCGCCAAAATTTGCATGTATAGTCCAAAACCGGAAGTGAAATTCAAATGAAAAAAGTGGGAATTATTCGTGCGTCCCGGAATTGCCGTGTAACTAACTACTCCATAATAATATTTCCTAGCAAATTGAAGACGACAAGACCTTTTTCTACCTTATAAATGAACCTAATTGAGGGGGGATTTTGAATTTATAAAGACAATATCCGGGTTATCTAAGTGTATCTAATTATTCAACGGAAAGTTTAACATTTATTGAACAAATTGTAGCTGAATGAAGTGTTGACTTAATAAATGAGATGTAACAAAGATCACACGACATCTTGTCTTTGCCTGCAAATTATTATTACCACAACGTCTAGGCTCAAACAATAGCGGTGTAACGTGATATTCGCTACATCGTGTTCATCACTCACAAACCATTCACTCCGCGGTTGGACTACTTTGTCTCGACTCGGTGAGCTAATTACCGCTCCCGCCTTTTTTAAACGTCTCCCTCGTTTGAAATCAGTAGAATTAATGTTTTAGTTCGCGTGTCACTAATGAAAGTTATTATTCCGTTAAGGTTTAACTATTGTTTTTAACTACGGTCACCCGGTTGACCTTGGGTGACACATATTATTTCGGTGCTCGGATTTGAGTCATACACGCGGATCATATCTGTCAGACGATCGATTTAAGCTTGTACAATTGATGTTATCAATACTGTTTACAACTCGTCACTTTCTTTAATTGTTTAGTTGACATTAAAGTATGAAATGATTTTGTAGCGGAATACCAATGTTGCTCATATGATACGTTGAACATTGAAGGTGAAAAGCGTTCCGCTGATTAGTTTAGTTGTTCAATTGTTTACTGCGTCACCAGGAAACCAGAAGCCAATATAACAATCATGATGCAAAAAAGGGACAACTATATTAGTTAAATGAGTGTTCGAGTATGTTATAGTAGCGGTGATCATGTTTATTCATAATATTCTATTTTCACAATGATCAATCATTTTTTTTTTTTGTAGATACAATATATTTTCAAGGCACGTACGTAATACATGCATTTTGATATATACAAGGTATACATATGATAAATATCCACGTGTCCACTGTGTGTCCATTATTACGCAGTGTATAGGAACAGACTGGATTCTGAAATATGACTTAAATCCGTCTACACAGTCTTACAACCGTGACCGACACGCGCATATTCTATAATCCTAAGTTCATCCTACTTACTTGACTGAAAATAAAACACAACGTATTAGCATAGACACTCTGCCACCAACAAGACAGACATGGGGTCAATTATTTGAAAAAGTAATCGATTAAATTAATGATTATTACTCCTTTTTCAGTAATCGATTAAATTAATAATTAATGGTTTCTGTTCAGTAATCGATTAATAATTGGTAATCACAACCAAAGTAATCGAATATTAATCGATTAATTTGAAGCATTTATGTATATTTTGGCTTTTGACTTTTCAGTGATATTAACCAGTGTTTCTCTAAAACACTACAATTTAGGTACCTGCTTTGATGCCTTTCTTATCAATTTTATGTGACTTTTGTATAATTACTATAAAACATAGACTACTTGCCAATAAGATGAGCATATTAAGACACAGTTAAACAGAACTTTCAGAAATGGTAGAATAACAATGTTTGCACTGGGCTTTCACTGGTCCTGGTTCAAATTTATCAGGAAAAATAAAACATTCTCTAACCCTTGATACCATTGTAATACAAGCTGTGAAATAAAGACTTGTGCATATACAATGTTATATTAAGTACAAGGGTGGATATGTTTTCACTGAAACTCATGAAATCAATTTTGACACTGCTACTAAGTACTATATTCAGTTTACCCTCGCCACTGTGAATCCCCGTATGGACGACCTTGCTTTATCTTTAACAATAAAACTATCTTTATTTAATTGCCTTCATGAAAATCTATTTTTTATCTAACATAATATATAGGCTATTTTTTTTAGAAAAAGCTTGTATGTGTGTCTATTTTTAACAGTTTTTAACAACAATAGATATCCAATACAATATTATTATGGTGATCTAAAAAAAGATTCTAAACTGTAATACATTTTTTGTACAATATGCTAATTTTCCTATATTTCTATTCTTTTTTTAATAGCATACATTTATGAGATGATACTATTTTAAGTGTAGATACATGTATATATATCTGACAGCTATTTTAAAATCTTCATAGCTGTATTTAATTATAATTTTAAATATTTTTCTTTGAATTTACTAATTCTTATTTTTAATTCTATTTTGATGTATATATATATGTTGTTTGGTCCATTGTAATCAATGTATATTAATTACCAGCCTGATATTCATTTTATTACACAGGATGTATTTTTTATAAAGTCATTTTACCCACTTGGATGCCATATAGAAAATAAGTACTTTCCGATATGTGGTTCGTATTCTCTTTTACAACATATATAAGAGGATGCAAACTCTTGGGTGAATCTGATATAGTGTTATTGCTTCATCTTTTGACACTTTCACTACTTCATTGTTTTTATACCCACCTTCCATCTCTTGGAGTAAAAATACTTATTTTTTTGCATTCATGCAGATCATCAATACAATAGATCCTTTGTACTGACTTAATCCTTAAGCTTCTAATACCCCTCAGGCAGAGACCTATTACACAAGTTGAGCAATTAGCTGGTGTGAAGTTAGCAATTATCTGGGGTAATAAATTTGTCAACTGTCATCATAGAATTTTGTATTTTAGCCAATAACAAATTGGATCCTTACTGCTTTTTGGTTAAAAGTAATCAAAAAGTAATCATAAAATAATCATGATTATTGACCTTTTTTAGCAGTAATCGATTAAATTATGATTAAAGTAATCAAAAACAGCACTGATTAATGATTAATGCATGATTAATGAATAAAAGTAATCGATTAATAATCATGATGATTAACGATTATGATTACCCCATGTCTGCAACAAGATTTATTTATAAATACAGTGCACCCTCTCCAAAGCAACACCCTTTGGGGTAGCAAAATTATGTTGTTGTTGTTGGTGTGAGATTGTGGCTCTTGAGATGTTAAATTAATACATGTAGTTAAATCGTGCAGTGGGAAAATCATGCTGTTGTTGAAGGGAGGTTGTTGCCGATGAGAGAGCCGCTCTAGAGAGGTTGTACTGTACTTTTAAATGATTAATGATTCAGTTTTGGTAATCTATGCTTTTGCTTATACTAGTATAGGATTATGATATCTAGATTTGTACAACAAAAACGATGTAGAAAAATCGAACAAATATAATGCATTAATTTGTGTCTACGATAACCTTTGAAATATCCGAATGCTGTGGACTCTGGAATGGGGGTAAAACATTCGAATCTCAATACGAAGGATTCCACTGCGGCGAGTTCTTGGCATGAGGTTGCCTTATGGCTCGGCGTTGTCCGAACTGACGCGAATCAGATGATTGCATTCACGCCAAATGTTCGTTAGGTCAAATACTGTAAACCAGGAAATTATTTCGCGCAATTTAAATTAGCGAGTTTCTCGGTTGGGTCGTTCACGCGAAAGTAAAATGCCGCGAATTGGATCACTAAAACAATCTTCACCTTAAGTTAAATGAAATATGTCATGTGAAATATAAGCTTTCATTTGGGCATGAAATAAGAAATCGTTTATTACACATTAAAGATATATTAAAATTGTAAAACTACTTTCATTTCACTACTTTCAACTACTTTTCTTTATATGTGTTTTTTCTCTTTAATATGGTCATTACAACTCATGCGAGAAATTTAGTTTTAACTTTGAAGGTTAGATCGGACATCGATACTGATTTATTGGTAATTTTCACACCCTGATATCTATCCCACGTCGATATAAGTGGATATAATTATCACTTCTATCTACAAATTTAACGTATTTTTTTTACCTTGACCAAAATTATCGTAGAATCCAATGGCAATATAGAGGATAAAAACGATATGTATCAGTATACATTTTGTATATGGTATTTAACTAAGTATTTTAAGAAAAAAGTTCGAAAGTAAATACATTAATCGTACATACATCGCAGTTATTAACCGAACATTAAATGAATCATAATTTTGTATGAAATGACATTACAAATTTTAAATTAATGTAATTTAGAAACGATTTGTCGACGTATGACTGTCAATACTGTACGTTCCTTCCTTATCGTACATTTTACTAGTAAACGACTGGCTGCTTTAAAGATGGTGAAAAAAATTTACGGGGCCTTCGCAGAAATACGATTCGTGTAGGAACCATAAACTAGACAGGAATACCTGATTTTAAATAATTATGTACTCTGTAAAGGCGTTTATCATAATTATATAAATCGGTACAAACATGTCTGATACGAAGTTCGATACTTAACTTACCAAAGAACAATATTAATTTCATAAGAAGTTAATTGCTAATTCTAAGCTCATCTAATGTTTTGAATGATCACTGCATCTTGGAGAAAACATGCCCTGAAAAGTAACATATACAAGTATGCCGAGAAGCTGTTTCACATGCTATAGGGATCCTTTCGAATGTATATGAGCTCCTCGAGGAGATGTATTCGTAAACGTTTTCATATAAAGCTCATCGGGGAGCTCCATTCGCCGAATATAGCTCCCGTACTAAATAAGAAGCTCTATTCGTCGAATATAGCTCCCGTACTAAATAAGAAGCTGTATTCGCCGAATATAGCTCCCGTACTAAATAAGAAGCTCTATTCGCCGAATATAGCTTCCGTACTAAATAAGAAGCTCTATTCGCCGAATATAGCTCCCGTACTAAATAAGAAGCTCTATTCGCCGAATATAGCTCCCGTACTAAATAAGAAGCTCTATTCGCCGAATATAGCTCCCGTACTAAATAAGAAGCTCTATTCGCCGAATATAGCTCCCGTACTAAATAAGAAGCTCTATTCGTCGAATATAGCTTCCGTACTAAATAAGAAGCTCTATTCGTCGAATATAGCTCCCGTACTAAATAAGAAGCTCTATTCGTCGAATATAGCTCCCGTACTAAATAAGAAGCTCTATTCGCCGAATATAGCTCCCGTACTAAATAAGAAGCTCTATTCGTCGAATATAGCTCCCGTACTAAATAAGAAGCTCTATTCGGAGTAGTTGTTGCTTTTATTCGAATAGAGCTTCCCAATCATCTGATGCAAGATAAAAATCATTAAATGTTTAATGATGATGAATTCGTTGTCTTTACAAACACATGGCAACATGATATATGCATTTATCATGCAATTATATGTAGAAATTGGATTGACCGTCCTCCTTTCTGTATGTCTATCTGGCATGGACATGCCAAGATGATATCACATTTTGAGGTTGTTTCAGTTCATTCAGTCATTATGGAGTTAAAAGTTTTATTCTGTGGAAAAGACGTGTATCGATTGTTAAAAAAATCCAAGAGATAGACTCACGAAATCAGCATTCTAAGAACGTAAGTCTTTCTGATTGTGTGTATGTTTCTCTGTTTGTCCGTGCAGACTTTATGTTAAGAAAATTGTGCTGTATGTTCTTTCATACCTAGAATTAGAATCATTGACAATCTGGCCAAATGACTCTCAGTCAAGTCACTGGTTTCCGTTGACATTTTTATATCACCAAGTGTATGCGAGTAGTATTTGACTTTGCATATGCTTTTCTCGTATACACTTCCCCAATTTAAAGAGTGTCATACACTATACAATAGTACCACGGGGAGCCATATTCGAAAGGAATCCTATAGGGTGTGACAAAGCTGAACAAAAACGGGGACCAGCCACTTCATATAGAACCAAAAGTAACTTATTCAATAAGCGGAACGAAAAGGCGACAGGGACCCAGTCACTCTATAGAACAATAAACTAAACAAAAAAGGGACCAGCCACTTCATAGAACCGTACTGGAGACAAGCATTTCAAAGGTGGTTTGACATTGCTCTGACCAGCGTTACCAATCCAATAAGATCTCATTAATCAAGCAATGACAATGTCTTTTAACGAAATTGTCAGCCACCAATCAAATTCTAGTCTAGGGGTCAGAGCTCACAAATCTGAGGGATTAATTTGTCCATGCGTAAATGTGTCACATTGTGGTCAATCCAGATATCTGAGAAAAAATTAAACTGCCGTGTTAGACTTCTCTTTAGTGGAAGAAATATAAACATTTCGGTTTATTGTGAAGTCGCTTATAAGTTTATTCATACCATAAAATGTAAATCATGGCCTTTTTGTGAACATATATAATTTTAGACTATTGTCTAGTTTTGTTCTTAATATGTCATTTAAAAAAAATGTATCACGGATATGTTTTTCAACATGAATGTTTTAAATGTAGTTATCAAAGTGGTTCATTGTTTTCAAAAAAAAACGCTAGCATTGATCCAAGTATTTGACAAAATTTTGATTCAAATATCAAGAGATTCGTATTTCGCCGCGGCTGAATTGTACCGGCCAATCCAGGAAATACATGTAAATGCATAAGACACCAAGAACAAATCTTACCTCTGTCATTACTGGCCAAGTAATGTACAAGTTATGTTTTTCTATTACATTTACATAAAAGGTTTTGTATGACTGCTTCAGTATCCACATCCCAACTACCTAACCAAGCACTAAGAAAGTCACAGAAAGGGAGGAGACGTGTATCCATGCTTTACACCGGGCACGATAAAGAACCAGGAAGATCTAATATATGATCTAAGAGTAGGGATATAAACGTCCAGTTCTCCTGTATCTTATCTCCCCGCCGTCTCTGGGACGGCTCTGAAATAACCAAATTGGCCGTTAAACAATAGATAAAGCATATGATCTAATACCTTTTCGCTGCTATATTTACTGTTTGTTTTTTCGAAGTCACAAGAAAAGTCAGCACTGCAATGTTCATTATTCATTGTGTGTGTGTTTTTTTTTACATAAAATTATGCTAATTTGTAAAAAGTGGAGTCATTGATGCCTTCAGATGGACATAATAAAATATATTTCGTTTCTTCAAGTTTTAAACTACATTTGGATACTAGTAGAAATTTATCCCTCGCGAAAATTTCACATTGTTCAAATGGGTTTATCATGGAGAGAGATCAATACATCTAACAAAGTTTGAAACAAGTAACAATGACAATACAATAGTCGTATTTACAGAGCAAATATTTATGTACAAGATATTGCAAAGAAACATGTTTACTTAATGCATTTGGGATCTCTTTTATTGCCAAGTAATCTGTCTACAGATTATGAAATTGTTGTTGAATACACAATGACAGTATCCCTAAGGGTGGATACACAACGCTTGTCACTTAGGTCGTCGTTATTTTAGGGATTATGTTTATTTTGATGGACTCAGACTTTGGCCCCATGACATATGTATATGTAATGGTTAATCGGTGCGTTCTCAATGAATTAGCCGATATTTATGTCTCTTGTAAGCTTTGAATGAGTACTTGCAGTCGACCGTCCCGACAATAATGGCCAATCGAACGAGTTGTCACCATTTTCTGCCATTTGTTTAAGCCCCATTTGCTGTAGAAAAAGATATGCAAAAACATTCAATTGCTGATATCATCCTAAGATAATTATTACCGACGAAACAAGCCCCTTTTCATCCGAAAACACTAATTTCACTGTGATTTTATGTAAGGCGCGTGACGTCACTTTACAACGTGTGCATAGAATGACTGCGGGAAAACACAGGTGTTCTATAAATATTATTTATTTCAATGATATTGAAAAAAATACGATAGTGGTTTCGGAAACAGTTTTCCTTACTATAAAGTATGCACGGAAGGAAAACACACCGGATTCCTGTTATAGGACAAACAGAAACTATTAGGACCAATACATTTATAAACTTATGGGACTTTAATGGATATCAAAAATACCATTTGCTCGAAATGTTGACCTATTGGATTTGTCACGAGGAGTTTAAACTTCGCCGTACACCTTATTTCGGAAAGAAAGTGTTAGCTCAACTCTACATTGTTCTTATCTGGTCAGTTCTGCTCTGTTCTATTCTGTTCCCATGACTGTGTTCTGTTCTGCTCTGCACTGTACTGTACTGCTCTGCTCTGAAGTGCTGTGCTCTGTAGTGTCCTGTTATGTTCAATTCTGTTATTTCCACTCTGCTCTTCTCTGCCTGGTGTACATTTTAGCGCTATTCTACTTGAAAGAATAATGTATCAGTGTCATGTAGAGCCAATACTTCATCAAATGTTTTATTTCTACGATAATTTACTCAACTCGCACTTTTACATTGTGCCTTCAACAACTCTATTGAGATCAATGCTATGTTAAAGCTGACCTTTTCGCAACAGCCATTGAAACTTAAATAAGATAAAAAGGTGAAAAGTTGAAATCAATTTGATTAAACGGCTTGATCCTAGAGAGAAGCCAAATAATGTGTAAGACATTGACAATCGAATGAATGATATTGTTACATCAAAGTTTAAATTAAGTCACACAAAGGGATGTTCTTTTTTCAGACTGCATTGAATGGGCTGAGCATTCGCCCGTCAACAGTCATTTTCTGGTCTCTTTGATGAACATAATGTTAATTTAAATCTTCGATAAATAATCCCTTGTATTACTGTTTTCATATATTTCGCCGGAACGGAAATCTTATTGATGATTTCTTGCCGGACCAGCGTGTTGTAATTAACCTCATCAAAAGCCAGACTTGAAGCGTCAAGATGCTGCCAATCAATGCAGATCTCGTGCTGTCTCGTTACCGCGAGATCTCATTTTTAAAATGCAACGACGCGAACAGATCCAAATCCCTTCGCGTACGGAATGAATGACACCCAATTTGAAACTCATCCCCAACAGGACAGGAGACAATGCATTCACTACATGAATTTCTAATTTACCTTTCAACACGGACGTCCAGTACGGGTCAGTTAAAACAGGATTAATATTTCAATGCATGCGCATGAGAATTCGGTCTCCTAAGGACCGTGGTCAACATGAAATTCCTTCACTAATGAATGTTTAGAATCAATTTGTGCTTCCCCGAGAGCCCATAGATGTTCATAACGCATGATAAAGTTGTAAAATTGTATCAATTACATATAATTCCCAAAGGATAATCACGTTTATCTGTTGTTTGTAAATAGAAAGTGGCAATGAAAATATGGCTCTGGTTCTCACAGACGCTTGTAATCCACATGATCTGTGTCATTTTGATGCATTCATGGCTGATTAAATTTCAATTTCGCTGAGTGTATTCCCATAATCTGTAGTGTAGCAACATGAGCAATGGAACATCGAGTCATTAGCTGATTACAAATCTACGAAATCTGACGATACGTTCAGTGTCAGAGATAACTGCAAGCCTCATTTCACGTACAGCAACCATTTGTTTCCATCGCACAAAATTGTATTTGTCATCTGACGAAACTATACATTTGGGATGTGAAGAAGACACTTTCCATTAATTATAATCTTTAATTGATTCTTCAAAATGTGAAAATTTCCTGAAAAAACAACAACAAACAAATAATTTATTGACAGAAAACTATTTGTTGACGCATAGGCAGAATCATAACTTATTTATTGACAAACTGGTCTAAAATAATTTTTTTTCATCGATTTAGTAAACAAACAAAAAAAAACGCTCACACGATGTTAATTTTCTAACTCATGTCGTCGTTTTATCGACACTTGTTATAGTTACTAGATTATAATGGTCAAACTCAAAATGATATCAAACCAATTAGAAAGCTAAAGTAACTTACACTGTAACCGATTCATGATTTATGTTACTTTAGCATTAGTTATTCATACATTTGTCTCATTTGTAAACATACAATTATATACAGTCAAACCTGTGCTATCGGCCACCTCCGAATATAGGCCACTCCTTTTTTAAGGGTTGCCCTTATTCACATTGTAAGATTGTACATTTGTGTAATTTTCTACGAAACATGCATTTTAGACATACGTTTTAGAAGATTAGATAGCATTCTACAAAACTGTAGCATCAAGATAGTCTATGTATAATGATGTTATTAAGACTTAGGTGACAATAATCCCACATTAAAAAAAATAGTAAGAGGCCTAGGTCTCCGTCGATCTAGATAAAAGCTCAATACAGTGAAACCTGTGAATAAAGGTTAACCTTAGGAAACATATAACGTGGCCTTTATTCACATGTGACCTTTTGTCGCAGGTTATTTTGTTTTATGTAATCAATGACGAATTTTTAAAGAATGACTTTTATTCACAGATTGGCTTTTAATCGAAGGTTGTCAACACAGATTAGACTGTACTTAGATTAATATATTGTTTATTGGTTTATTAGAAATACAATACGTTTTAATTGTAGGATTTACATGCTTTCGAATATGCTTATAATTTTCAAGTACACGTTTACACATGTCTCAGAAAATATGGACACAGTTGGGTAATTAAATTAATTAAAACTTATAAGGTATGTATTGATATTATTGTAGCGTGTCGATTGTTTGCACAAATGTTTCCGATATTTTATCATTTCGGGGCAAATCATAATTTCTACATTTTGTACTATCGCACGGTACCATTTCTGATTGCAATAAAGCATTATTCTAATATTTGAGTAAGATTCCGGCGAATTAATTTACATCTTTTTAAGTCTATGTGTTTATTTCTCTGTCTTTTTACACCTTAGACAAAAAAATGAATACTTGATTTTGGCCAACATCCAAATAATATCAAATATATAGAGTTGGTAGGTAGATATAACTTTTTTTCGAATACATATGTGCGTTGTTTACAAGTTTAGTTTGAAAATAAAGTTCATGTAGAAATAGATACATCGGCAAGAAATAATTTTACAAAGTCTGAAATAAGTCTTTTAGGGCCGGTCGGATGAACTTGGTTACCTTTTATGAGCAAGAGTGTGTACTGAAATACATTTTTGTATGTTAAAGTCCCATAAGCTTCTACATTTATCGGTATTTGCCCTATAACAGAGGAATCCGGTGTGTTTTACTCCCGTGCATACTTTATAGCAAGAAAAATTGTTTCCGAAATCACCATAATGATTGTATTTCTCCCAATATCATTGAAAAAGAAATACTACATGTATTTAAAGAACAGCTGTGTCTTCCCGCAGTCATGTTAGGCACACGTCATAAAGTGACGTCGCGCGCCCTATATATTTCCAGTTTACAAAAGCCGAAATGAGTGTTTTAAGAAGAAAAAAGGCTCGTTTCGTTGGTAATTATTATGTTGGGATAATATCAGCCATTGTTTTTTTTCATATTTTTATAAAAAAGGCTTATGGGACTTTAAATTATACAATTACGTCCTGTCAATCATACAAGCCACGTTATGCGTCTTTAATGTAAAAGTATCGCAATACAATGTACATTAACAACATTGTTGAAGATGTGTTGACATTAGGGTAGTCATTATAGAATACTTATGTTACAGTTGTGACAGATGGCGCTAACAAAATGAAATTCACTTAAGGCACTGATTTGTACCCTGATTATTTTGGTACGTATGTAGACAGTATTGTGTCAGCATGCTCTGACACAATCGTGTAAGAATGTCACATAGTGGCCTTGTTAATCGTGACTCATCTATTTTGTCTAGCGGAGTATATGTATGTAATTATTACGGTTGAAATATTCACTTTACGCTATTCTTCCTCTTCATCCGCCCACTACATACACGTTATCGACACAGCACAAAAAATACAGCATGACACATCTCATTTGTCCTTAGGGGGGTGCTCTTTATCGTAAACTTAAATAATTTGTACGACGATGATATTTATGACGATAACGATCGGTGATTGTTAGTAGTCGTTAATTGATATTAATTGTCGACGAAAGACATGGCCTCGTTCTGGACGTGTAATTGTAACAGTTGTGGTTTTGAGATTAGAAAGGCAAGAATGTGACATCATGACGGCTACACTGTTAAAAGATGTGAAAAGCTACATAAATTGCAATTAAGTCAAATTTGGCACACAAACTTGTGATAGATTTAATTTGATAAATTCAGTTTTACTTAGCATCAATGAAATGTCATTGGAATGTCCACTCTATCTACGACAATGATTCTGGCTTTTTCAGAATTTCTTTTTTGATATTTCTTGCAACGTCAATCATTTCACCTAAAAGTCAATGTAAATAATACTAATTATATATATATTATCATTCAACCATGATGCACGTCGTCCGGTTATAATTGCATGAATGCAAAACTGAAACAGAGTTTTAAAAGTTACAAAATACAAACTGGCGTTGATAAAATATGCAGATTTTGTTTACAAATAGTACAAACTATGCATGTCAATGAGAGCATTTTACTGAGCATAACACGTAGACACGACGTAATTACCGTCAGAGTCAAGCATCCAAGCTGTTCATACGTATATATATCATCGTCGGATACCCATGGTATCAAATTTCATGATGCATGGCGCGTAGCAAAGCAGCCAGCGACCGTTGGTTTCCGACGATAATGTATATACGTACCCATAAGATACAAAAAGTAGTAGTCATTGCGCTTGAAGCGAAGCTTGACAACCCCGAAGACGGTTTCATTGAAGTTGACACACTTAAAATATGGATGAGTAAATCTTTTATATCAGGAAGAAAAATAAATACTTCACATTACACATTTATTTACTCTATACATGGTTTTGGGGTATTTTTCAATACAAAACAATTGTTTTTCAATCCATACTAATCACAATGATGCAATTCAACATTAGCTACATAATTGTGTTGACATAATGACGTCACACCTGATTGTTGTCACTCGTTTCTCTTGAATCGGCAATTTTCGGATTTTCCGGTTAAGAGATTATTTTAATCTCGACGGAAAGTACCGTATGTAAATAGTTAATTGTTATTCCCAGGATAAATATTACATGAACTTGACGCATCGAGCTTAAGACAATCATCGCTGGTTAACAAGATCCAAACATTACGGAATTAGGCAGATTTAGATGAAAGAGAAAGTTAGCCGATGCATAAATTCCATCTAATCCTTGAATTATAAATATCAAAATATTGATGCACAAATTTACAGATAACTATTTCATAATATTATCCGCACGCTTGTGCATTCATTTCCGTATTTTCTTGAAAAATGTTTGTGTAAGATTAAATAATTTAAAAGATCAGTCAATATCGTATAAAGATCAATACAAACATAAAAAAACGGACCGAATAAACAATAATTGTTAAATAATACATTCTTGGCCCGAATACGCATTATTTGTGTAAATTATGATTATAATGTATGCATGTACCAAGGTCTTAAATCAGACAAGTGTACCTTGGAGTGCAAAATGCTAAGTCATACCTGTGTTAACACCAACCTACGAATAAAACCCATCCTTTGAATTAAAGCCATTCTTTTAAACACCGTCATTGACTATTTAGACAAAATGACCTCCGAATATGGGCCATTTGTAAATAAAGGCCACATTTTATCTTTCCCAAGAGTGGCCTTTGTTCACCGGTTTGACACGTAGTTCAATTCGGCTTTAAACATGTTCAGACAAAATGCGATATCATACAATAATAATAAAATATTAAACGTAAAATAAAGCATTATTCAACGACCAAACTAACATTTCAACCACCTCATTATGGTCGCCCCTTTTTAGAGACCAATTTAATATAAAGACCCCTTTGGGAACGTCAAAGTGGTCTTTCAAATGATCATATTTCTACTGTAGATAGTTAAACAAAATTGAGCATCAACATCTATATAAGATATTATGCTACATGTGCATGTAATTATCCATGATATTGTTAAACTGAGGACTTTCAGTTTTTTTCGCAAATATAACTCCAAAATAAAATTATTATTCGAGTCAATATAGTAATAAAAACTGAAGTTGATTATACGCATAATCATTGAATTCCGGATCGGATTGGTACGGCACACGTTTTGGTGTCGAATGCACGAGCTCTCGCGCAATTTAAACGCCTTTATCGGGGTAGAGTGTGAGCTTAAACAATGTACAACCGATGCCGGTCAACCACAAATAAAACACGTCCGCAACTAAAGATGATGACAATTATGTAATGAACTTAAAAGTTAGATTGTATTGTCCGAAATTTACAGCTTCGTTGACCGAAAATATTTTGCTCGACTTGTAAAATTCAATTAATTTAAATATGTCGTAGAAGATTGACTTGTCACACCTATATTGTAAGATGTGTGGACAACTAGATTATAAGGGTTTATGGGTATCACTAGATCTTCTGTGGGTGGTCAGTTAGATACTGAAACGTGACACTGGAATTTTGAATTTTCCGATTTGCATAACTACGCAATCTCAATACATGTACATGTCATACAGATATACAGTCAATCTTGTATTATCAGCCACCTCCGAATAAAGGCCACCCTGTAAATAGAGGCATTTTGTTTATAAAAATGGCATTTATTATTTATTACAAAATCACCTCTGACAGAAGGCCACCAGTCAATAAAGTCACATTTTGTCTTTCGCAAGCAAGGTTTGCATTTGTTCATAAGTTTGACTGCACTGACTAAGCTACCCTGTGTTCTTCATAAATGTTTGAATAAATTTTTATCGTACAGTACAACCTCTGTAGAGCAACACCATGTGGGAGCTTCAAATACTGGCCGTTGTTTAGAGGTTGTTGCCATACAGAGGTTAGATTTAGAGTAAATATCAACTTGGGGAAGGTTTTGTTATAGAGAGGTTGTTGCTGTACAGAGGGCTGCTCTTGAGAGGTTAACTGTATAATCAAACCTGACATAACGACCACCTCTGGGTACCGTTCACCAATCCGTGAAAAATAGCCTCTTCACAGTGTTCGATACATTATTAGATAAGAATGAAGACCAACTGTATTGTCCTCAGGTTGTTTCGTGAATCCGCATCTATAAACATAATAATTATATTGTTTCAGCATCTATCAAGATTGAATAAAATATAGTTTACTTTCATAAGCATTTAAACACTGTTTCAGTGGGTTCAACGCCGATTTCCCTCGATATTTCAGTCATACATGTCACCTAACGAGTTTTCCTAGGTTGTATTCTAACCAGTACTAACTCAACCATCCACAAGGTACGGCAACATTTTTGTAAAATTTTCATAAAAAAGGTTTGACCTGTCGCGATCGGGATTCCAACACGGATCATCGAGCTACAAGTTTAGACTCTGAAGAGAAAGCATTATTTAATACGTAAAATCGATAGCTACGTGAAAAAAAAAACAATCTATTATTCATTGTCTCTCATTCTCAACAATGACTAATGTGAGTTTTATTTTTCTACTTTATAATGAAATAGAATTAATAATCATTCATATTTTATAAATTCTAACTTAATTCATGAACGGTACGCTTATTAAGTCACGTGACTTACAAGTATAATTTGTGCATGGTCTGTATGAACTTACAGTCAAACATGTGTTTGTGACCATCTTCAAATAAAGACCATCTTGTGAAAAAAAGGCAAATCTTTTAAAAAACCGTCTTTGATATTTAGAATAAAACCACCTCCGAATAAAGAACACCTGTCAATAAAGGCCATATTTTGTCTTTTCCAAGTATGGCCTTTGTTCACAGGTTTGATTGTATTAACAAACCATTCTTAAAAAAGATATACATGGTATATACGTGTTTATATAATTATAATAATATTTTAATACTTGGGATAAATTTTAATCTATTACAAAAAGTGTCAGCACGCGTCTTTCTGACTAGTCTCTGTCAGTGTATTTGACGGTTAAACTTCGGACTGAATGTTTCAATCCAAATGTATTTGATTTAAAAATGACTCAATCTTTCTTATGACAAATGTATGTATAATAAGGGTATACTATTACATGTATTTGTCTGAATTCCATATTTGGATAGAATAGCTTTTGAAGCTATAGGTGTTAAGACTATAAAAGACAATTTGCCATGATATTGTCAACCACAAAAGTATAGTTAACTTCGCAGTTTAAGAGATAACTCGGTACTTTATAAACCACACCAGTGCATTTCACGCCTTAAAGTTGAGGTATATTTAAGTTTTATTGTCTCGCGATGAGTTAAATAATAGCTTTGACCTTCCTACGTTCGGTCGGCTCCGTGTTTATAGACATGAGTGTAATGTTTACCCTAGCGGAGGTGTCACTTGTCATTTTTGCGTTTAAATGAGATAGGAATGTATATGAACAAGTATTTCTAAAATTCATATCGAATAGGTTTCATGTGTTGATAAAATTTTATCATTAAACACGATATTTAACACTTTTTAATGGACTGTATGTGCACTTTGAAATATTTATAGTCCAGCGTTTCGTGGTACCGCTAGTTTCGTTATCTCGCATTCCTTGCCCTTTAACACTGTGACCCCTTAAGGGTCAGCAACCAATTAAATGTCACAAGGGACTGTTTCAAGTGCTGACATTTGTTTGATACTTTGCCCGGCTTGTTTTGAGTCAGATGGCACAGGGATATCAAAACGAATTACTCTCAGATGGTGGACGCAAAATAACGCTCCAGACACGAATCCTTAATATCATCTTCGGAATTCGACAAAGCTTACTACAAATGATTCGTGAATCATCGGATAATTCCGTAAATTTTGTATAATGCGTAGAAAGGATCACGCATTGAGTTGCATAATGGTTCAGGTGATCAGGCTGGTATCAATTAGAGACCTTCTATGCAGTCAAGGTCACTCTGTTACAGCGTCCATGATGCAGTGTAACAATATTAAAGATCCGGTCAAGTTAGAATACAGTCCTACTAGTGAAGTAAGGTTATCTATAAGCGATACTGACTTAATTTGTTACACAGAACTGAGGTGTTATTATAGAATTTGAGCAACAGCTCATCGTCATCTCATACAATAATATAACTGCATGTATAATAAAAACATATATAATAATAAACATGCGACATACGAGTAGACATAAATACCAAAGGTATATAAAGAGGAAATAGAAGGTAGAACAAACCAAACTGGTTAATCCGCAAAGAGTTATACATATAATTTATTACTAAGCTACATAATGTACAGACCTATAGGTAATATATAAATTACACATTAAAACAAAACAAAAAATAACTCATATGTACACGGCTGGTTTTTATCCGGGGGTTAATTTGCTCTATGGTATAAAAAACGGTTTTTAATTTAAAATATCGCCCTTATTCAGACAATGGTCACTATTCGTATGGTCGTTCACACAGATTTGACTGTACACCCGATCTATTCATTTGCATATCCTCGGCGATTTTCATTGAACGCATTGATGGAAATACGGCCGACAAGGTAGCTCGATTTTGATCATTCTAGTTACCCTAAAGTGGCTATTTACTGAGCACTTGACTTTTTCTTCTCAGTAGTCAAGTTGACAAATCTCCAATTAAGAAATGCTTTTTTAACAACAAAACGTTTCGATTTGCCGATTTGTATCAACTCCCGAGCATATGAAACAAAATGGCCGCCATGCTGAAAAAAAGAGTAGCGACATCTGTGACCAATCGAAAGAATAGAAGATATTTGCTGAGTAAATAAATGTATTTGTTCAAAGTTATCTCATCTTTGACTGACTACGAACATTCGAAAATGGACAACATGAGTACTGAATACAAAAAATAACGCAAAATTGCCACATATGGTAACATCTAGTTCTCTCATTGATATTAAATGGACGTAATGAAATAGATGGCTTCATGTAATGCAATATAATGGATGCTTTTAAATCGAAGAAATCATACGAGATAACATTGAATATTGTAAGGTTCAATCCGGAATCAATGTTGATATAACCATATCTGAAGATTATTTTAAGGTATCATTATTATTTCGTCTTCTAAATCATACGCCATTAGCTCACGTCAATTCACGATCAGTTGACAATCAGCCCTTAATGGGCCCAAGCTATAATAATCGGATCAAAGAAAAATAGTTCTGTTACTAAGGAAATGAGAAAATACTAATGCCACTTCTAGAATATCTAGTTTTTAAAAACAAAATCGGCGGTTATAGATCACTAAAATAATTAATTACTTGACCAAAGAACGGGCATGGATATGAAATTTACAGTCATTAGATCATCACAAAATTCGATATAATAAACTTTAGACGGTACTCTACTTTGATTGTTTGTAAACTGGCTCACCTGTGCCATTTTAGCAATTAAATTTTCAATAATAAAGCAAATTTTATCGTTTTATATTTACAGTCAAACCTGTAGCGGACACATCTGAATAAAGGCCATTATGTGAATAAAGGCCGTTCTTTTTTTCAAACCACCATTAATTATTTAGAACAAAATGACCTTACAATAAAGGCCACCTGTCAATAAAGGCCACATTGTGTATTTCCAAAGAGCGACCTTTGTTCACAAGTTTGACTGTATGTTGATTACTTCAGAGAACAAAGTTTACCATCGCGAGCCCAACTTTACTTCACTTGGGGTTCAGGGTTTGGATCTAGGCATGTCACTGACTGTATCTGAATCCATGATATCCGATTCATCGTCTTGTAACACTGACCATAGATCGCGAGCCGCGGCTGTGGTCCATTGGTTAGAGCGCTTGATTTGTAACCCTGCGATCAGGGTTCGATTGCGGGCCGGTCGCGACAGGTTTTACCCTTTCATGTAAATTTGACAACTATGTCAATTTCCTCCACGTGTGGATAAGTTGCAAGTGAAAGGGTAAGTTAATTAGTACTGGTTAGAATGTAGTCAACGAAAATTGGTTATTAAAGTGAACCGACCACCGTATCATAACTGACAGAATGTTGAAAAAAGGTGTTAAACACAAATAAAATGAATAATCATAGAACGCGAACTCCTCGTAAAAAAGTCTTAAGTGTGTGGACTTTAAACTGAAGCAAAATTTGTTGCAGTCTATCAGGTAATCATAAAAGGTTAATGCAAGGTATGTAACGAACTCACGTAGAGAATGTAAGCACTTGAATTACTGTCATCTCGTTCATTTTTATATCACCTCGTTACAGCCACAATGTTAATTTCATGATTTAGACAGTTTCACTGTCACCGGTTTTAATTACCAATATCTCACTTCTTAAATTTGAGGGCCTGACGCCTTTGAAGGTCATGACGCCTTTCGTAAAAAAGCTCCATTGAATTTTAATGGTACTTCAAGTCGAAATCTTAATTAATAATCTCAAATCCAATAAAAGGAATTAATAGAATTTAATAATCAATTTACGATTGCGTACTAATCGGATAAATACATAAAGAATTTATAGTGTTGACATTTCACGCTGTGTGGACCCAGTACTGTTTACTTTTATTAACCGCCAAATTTCCTTTTGTATATGAATCATAATGAAATAAAAACAGATTGATTTGAAAGTAAAAAAGGGTAATTTCATTTTTTCTCTCTCTCACACTGCACAATCTACCGAACACATGCACAAGAAAATTTTGTATTGCGCTTCACTGTATTTTTTCAAATTGCCGAGTTCCAGCTAAAATTATTCATACATGTACTAGTATTACGAACACAATTTAAAAGGATCTAAGTGAAAAATGGAATATCTATCTGAACAAATGTTCTCTGTAGATAATAGTATACTTTGCGGAGTACCTGTACGGAGTTAATTAATATAATGCCAGAAAGATATCCCGTTTCATGGTACAATAAGATCAAAACTACCATTGTGATTTTTATTGTGAATTTATTAATTCTTTGTATTTCTAAAAAACTTGTCATACCAATTTTTAAAAGACAGGAACATTTGAACAGTTCACTCAACCAGTCATTTGAGAAATATAAACCACTTATTTGTGTAGTGGACATACGGCGATATATCTGTATTTACTTATTATATATTTTCAGGACTAAATATGCAAATAAATAAATTCTATTCTATGAATCAGAATGTTAATAAATACTAATTATTAAACGTACGTTTGTGTATGGATTTGTTTGCAAATGTGTATGTATCTTGTACTTGTAGACTTGTTCTGACGAGGCATATCTTACTTAGTACTTACTGCTGATGGTGTTACTGATGATGGTGTATGTGTTGATGATGTTTCTGATGATCTAACTGTTGATGATGTTACTGATGATTGTGTGACCGCTGATGATGCTACTGATGATGGATTGAATGATGTAGAAGAAGAAGTAGAAGGTCTAGAAGTAAAGAAATCAATAGAAGAAGGCTTTGACATTATCAAATTATGGATTTAGTTACAATTTCATCCTCATCGTAAATTTTATTATTATTTATTATTATCATTATTTCTGTCTTTGATGTCTATATAGTGTATTATTTGGTGTTGTATGATTATGTACACGTCTGAAATAAATTCTTTTCCGTTCTGTTCGGTCATCAAAAGTACTATCACGTAGCACGACAGTAATAGTTACAGGGTTAGTAACTGACCCGATACGGGATATACGGGTCTGTGGAAAACCATATGGGGCGAGACCGAAGGTCGAGTCCCGATATGGTTTTCCACAGACCCGTATATCCCGTATCGGGTCAGTTACTATCCCTGTAACGATTATATCACGCAGACTACCTTTCTCATCATAATTTCCAATAAAAGCCTCCATTACAGACCATAAATTACTTCATTACAGACCTAATATATTCTGTTGACCTAATATACGATATATTAGGTCACCACGTGACGTCAAATCATCCAATGACAGAAGAGTATTTTGTAGGAGGCGTGATATTAAATAATGTGTTGTTTGTATGATATATGATTTAAACAATGTACCGGTATGTGTGTACGTTTAAATGTTTCATTCTGATGTTCCGTTCTATTTTTATTGTTGTTGTTGTTGTTTTGGGGGTGACTGTTGTTGATTTGTGAAATTCCGTGTCATTGTCTATTTACTTTGAACTGATACTATTTTGTTTCTATTTTGTCCAGTTCGAAGATTCGTATTAAAAGAAAAGGTTATTTATTTACATATCACTGTTGTTTATTGATATAGCACTGTTGCTTATTTATTTACCACTGTTGTTTCACGTGTTTGTTGTTTTAGTAGCTATTCTAACATATCAGTGTCATATATTAGAAAGCTCTTGTACTAATTTATAATCCGAATACATCCTGATTAAGCAATTAAATTTTGACAAAGTACTCGTGTTATTAATCCAAAATATTATGTCATTTATTAAAGACGTCAATTATTATAATAAAGGATTAAGCAACGTTAGTTATTAAAGCATAGTCTTTGACACTAATTTCTGGAGTTATTTTTTATCACACAATAATTTATTACTTCATGAAAGAAATATTTTAAATCTATTCATTAAAAGTATTTTGCTCATCTAAAGATATTGGGTAGAACATGACATTCTCAAATGGTCGTATTTGATAAGCGCATATGAGTTCTATAAGGGCCGCGGCTGTGTTCCAGTGGTTAGTGCGCTGGTTTTGTATACCCGGCGATCCGGGGTCGATGCCCAATCGCAGCAGGTCATATCCTTCCATGAAAATTTGACAATAATAACGATGTTCCTCCACTTTTGGAGAAATTGCCGGTTCCTAGTGGGGGGGGGGGGGGGGTAAGTTAGTACTTGTTAGAATAAAGTCCATGGAAACTTGTTCGGTATATAACTGAAAATTTGTTGACAAACGGCATTAAAGCCAATAAATAAATCATGCAATATGGTTTCTAGTTGGTATCAATTCGTGTAATCTTTTTATTCTTTTGACAGCATGCTATTTCTAAGACAATCATAAAGAACGGTCACATGTTCAAAATTGCGGCGTTTTGTTTGAATGTATTATGAATTCGCGTCACCGAGAAAGACCAGATTAAAGTAAACTAGAAGGTTTTAATGTGTTTTTGTACAATGTCGCACCAAAATCTGTTGGTTTTGTTTGAAGATAATGAATATTGAATGAATATAATACTTAGAAAAGTTTGACCTGCCCCGCCCTAGCGATGATTGGTTACTATAGTGACCCAAAATATATGTTTATACTTCATTTATCATAAATTATTTCTAACAAACAAAAGATATTAGATATGACTTAATTTCTGCCAATTTTCATCAATTTCTGTTAAAAGATGAATGGAATAAAGCAAAAGTCCACAGTAATTCTGGGACACCCCTCGTACGCTCCCATGCGTTCATCCTTCAGAGCAACCAAATGTTGTCTTCTCTTTGTGTATTTCTCTTATCTTGTATTTATACATAATTATACACATATCTTGTATTTATACATAATTATACACAGATCTTGTATTTATACATAATTATACACAGATCTTGTATTTATACACAATTATACACATATCTTGTATTTATACATAATTATACACATATCTTGTATTTATACACAATTATACACAGATCTTGTATTTATACATAATTATACACATATCTTGTATTTATACATAATTATACACAGATCTTGTATTTATACATAATTATACACAGATCTTGTATTTATACATAATTATACACAGATCTTGTATTTATACATAATTATACACAGATCTTGTATTTATACATAATTATACACATATCTTGTATTTATACATAATTATACACAGATCTTGTATTTATACATAATTATACACAGATCTTGTATTTATACATAATTATACACAGATCTTGTATTTATACATAATTATACACAGATCTTGTATTTATACATAATTATACACAGATCTTGTATTTATACATAATTATACACAGATCTTGTATTTATACACAATTATACACAGATCTTGTATTTATACATAATTATACACAGATCTTGTATTTATACATAATTATACACAGATCTTGTATTTATACATAATTATACACAGATCTTGTATTTATACATAATTATACACAGATCTTGTATTTATACATAATTATACACAGATCTTGTATTTATACATAATTATACACAGATCTTGTATTTATACATAATTATACACATATCTTGTATTTATACATAATTATACACATATCTTGTATTTATACATAATTATACACATATCTTGTATTTATACATAATTATACACAGATCTTGTATTTATACATAATTATACACAGATCTTGTATTTATACATAATTATACACATATCTTGTATTTATACATAATTATACACATATCTTGTATTTATACATAATTATACACATATCTTGTATTTATACATAATTATACACAGATCTTGTATTTATACATAATTATACACAGATCTTGTATTTATACACAATTATACACAGATCTTGTATTTATACATAATTATACACAGATCTTGTATTTATACATAATTATACACAGATCTTGTATTTATACATAATTATACACAGATCTTGTATTTATACATAATTATACACAGATCTTGTATTTATACACAATTATACACATATCTTGTATTTATACATAATTATACACATATCTTGTATTTATACATAATTATACACAGATCTTGTATTTATACATAATTATACACAGATCTTGTATTTATACATAATTATACACAGATCTTGTATTTATACATAATTATACACAGATCTTGTATTTATACATAATTATACACAGATCTTGTATTTATACATAATTATACACAGATCTTGTATTTATACATAATTATACACAGATCTTGTATTTATACATAATTATACACATATCTTGTATTTATACATAATTATACACAGATCTTGTATTTATACATAATTATACACATATCTTGTATTTATACATAATTATACACATATCTTGTATTTATACATAATTATACACAGATCTTGTATTTATACATAATTATACACAGATCTTGTATTTATACACAATTATACACAGATCTTGTATTTATACACAATTATACACAGATCTTGTATTTATACATAATTATACACAGATCTTGTATTTATACATAATTATACACAGATCTTGTATTTATACACAATTATACACATATCTTGTATTTATACACAATTATACACATATCTTGTATTTATACATAATTATACACATATCTTGTATTTATACATAATTATACACAGATCTTGTATTTATACATAATTATACACAGATCTTGTATTTATACATAATTATACACAGATCTTGTATTTATACATAATTATACACAGATCTTGTATTTATACACAATTATACACATATCTTGTATTTATACATAATTATACACATATCTTGTATTTATACATAATTATACACATATCTTGTATTTATACATAATTATACACAGATCTTGTATTTATACACAATTATACACAGATCTTGTATTTATACATAATTATACACAGATCTTGTATTTATACATAATTATACACAGATCTTGTATTTATACATAATTATACACAGATCTTGTATTTATACATAATTATACACAGATCTTGTATTTATACATAATTATACACAGATCTTGTATTTATACATAATTATACACAGATCTTGTATTTATACATAATTATACACATATCTTGTATTTATACATAATTATACACAGATCTTGTATTTATACATAATTATACACATATCTTGTATTTATTGTGCTTATGAAATGTTCATTAGCCGTTTACTGTTTTTGCATGTGCCGATGTGCCTGTGTTGCAAAAGACTTCATAAACGTATGTTCTGTTCTTCGCACGAGCTGGATATACTCTGCACGCATCTACTCATTCTACAGTAGCGTTAAAACTAATAATGACTGATAATGAACTGGTAATCGTCAAACTTTCAAGATATGGTCTTCATCTTTACTTTCTTCTGTCTAATATCTGACCAGTCTTGATTGATACTATTAATCTTTTCTTTAATTTTCAAGAAGTATTCACTAATTTATTTTTTGGAGAAATGGACCATGGATATAATGAGGTTTAAGATAATGTCCCAGATCATTAATCATACATACTGATACATGGGAACAGCGTGAAGACTACACTGACGTACGTAGTGAAGCATGTGCTGCACGAAGAATCTCGTGCCAGGTTCGTGTCAGATCTTGTGCGCTAATGAGCATGTTGATATGTCCCACAATGAGTTTTCGCTCATATCATGGCTAATTTGAGCATTGCTATGTGGAAAGTATTTCTTAAATGAACACCATATTGTTGAGGTTTTGTCCAGACCATTGGTCGAGAAAAAACATTTGGACATTGGACTGTTATCGTTCGGGCAGACTGGGTACATACAGACAAATGAAAATTAATGATTTCATTGGCCTTATCGTACTTGATATTCTTCATTCTAGTTAGAATGGTCACATAATAATGACTCTGTGATATAATATAATGTGATTGTATTTGTATATATGTGAATGAGACTTAAATAAAGAATATATATATTCTAGTAGATTTTGTTTTTCGGAAATCCGCCTCAAAATTGGTCACCGGTTCGCTTCAATCGGAACTCCTCGGCGTTTGTCTCAGTTACGGAAATGACCGAGTTGTAACGATTGTAGTTCGCTCGTGTCTTGAGGCAGATAGCATTACTTAATGCTCTATAAGTGTGATAATGGTGCTAATTATATAGTATTATGAATTTAGATAAAGAAAAGTCACACTAAATGACATTACGTCAGTTTTGATATTTTGTACTAGTAAATATTTGTAATTTTCCGTCCGAAATAAAAGTTTGTAAAGTTCATCAACTGAAAAGGGGTCGACCAGTTAATAAATATCTTATCTAATGCTAACAGTGATTAAAAGATTAAGGCTATATCAATCAATGCTAATTTTCCAACTGGCCGGTTATGAACCTCAGAAAGTAAATTAAAGCTGAAAATTCAATTACAATATGGCGATAAAGCGATAAGTAATTTTCACACTCTGTTCTCAAATTGTACGACGGCCTATTTCGAACCACTAAGTGTTTTGATAGCAGTAGTGGGAACTATTGTTTTAACAGAAATAAAAGAAGTAATCCGTATATATTGGCTATAAAAATATTTCCGCAATATCACGGACTGAAGCCTACAGTAAACATACAAAATTATTTACGTAAAAAATGAAAAAATCTTTGAAACCAAAATCATGAAAATAAAAGAGGGGAAGATTTAAGCAGAATTTATTTCAAGAATAAAAGATAAATACACTTTTTTTTCAACAACAAAAAAAGCACGTCAATTTAAAATTCCCACCAATTGCAGTTGAATTATTGAGATTGTTGTGAGTTGAACAATTCATTACATGAATTAAAACAACGTCTGGCGAATCTGTCCAACTCACCCTGGCAACATACGGGATGGCTCAAAGTGAGCAGTAATTAATTTGTTTTCGTATGTTTGTCGAAATTCCATTCATTGTTGATTTATTTGCTGCGCATCTTTTAAAACAATGGTGGGAATGAGATGGCAAACTGAGAAAGTTGAGTTGTTTGAGATTTTGTCGGAATCTCACAAAGATCTTGTTGATTTGTTTGCAAACAAACATAATGGTTTTAGTTCACATAAGAAAAACACGATCGTGAATTTCACCTCCGCATATTTGTCAAACTTACAGATAATGACAATCATATTAAAATGAAATAAATACGTTCTTTCTTAGAAATCTCCCTTTAATAAGATTGGTAAATCAGAAAAAGGAATGTCCGCTATATTGTTTGGTAGTATGTAATATGTCTGAGTTTAACTCCATTTTCTGTAAATCAATCCAATCAGTTTCATTAAAATAGTCTCGGCTCTTCTCAAATGTCTGTAACAGCAAATTTTATAGCATGAAGATATTGCATGACTTTGTTTTATAGCAAAAAAAATATATCGATAAAAGGATATAACTTTTTTATTTCCCAAATTCATGTTTCACACTAGGTTTCGATGTTTTGTAAATACATTTTGTATATTTATATGTAGTCCAAAGGATTTGTGAATAAATAAACTGAACCCTAATAATCTTGGTATAAGGTCGAAATTCTGTTTCGTAATTTAATCAGAAAAAAAAACAACCCTGGATCTTATATTTGTTTGTTTTGTTTGGAAATCGCAAAGTTTGGAGATAATTATCCTTTAATATAACTTTATTTGGTTACATAAACAGTATATTTTTTATCAAATTAACTTAATTGCAGGAAATTTTGTATGATAAATAACACCCACTTACGGTAGAAATCTGACACTAAATAGTGACAAGAAGTTTCGACTTGTAAAACATAATTGCAATTAACTGATATATCAAAGATATCAACACTTTAAAATTGCCAGGTACAATATGACATTAGGCATGATAATGACCCCATCTCGCACTGTCATAATCGTGTCGTCTTTTTTTTTGTAAGAAATAATCATTATCAAATCATTACATTAAAGTCCTTTATATTGTAACTATACGATTACACTAAATTATCACCTTTTTTTTTATCTGAACACACTTTTTTCCCTTCATATATCCGCTGTTAAGTAGACTTAATACAAGGAAATAAAATTATTTCCGAAACTGGGAAATAGAAACTTATTATAATTTGTTTTAATAGCTTGTTGCGATAGAAATCCGCACTAGATAAGGGAATGGTGATAAAAGACCTATACTATAATATTATTATAGTACAGGTCTTCGGTTATACATGTACATACAAAAATATCTGATCGATTCCTTTCTGTTCTGGGAAATTTCAGACCTAATCAAATGATATTTTCTATGTGTAATATCAAATAGACTGTGTAACACGGAACAGAACAGTTCTGTAATACGCATATATTAGTTCCACACACCGAAACGTTGAAATATTAAACTTAGTGGAAATATTTCATTAGAAATAAAAACAAACAATGTTTAATTATGTTTTACTATTTTCATTATGCCAAATAATTTAACCCGAGAGAAATTTACTATATTGTAATTTTAACTGGCTCGGGATGTTTCCGAGTACGTTATTGTCCATAAAATATTTAATAAATTGTTTCTAAGACTCAGTCAATATGGCTGTTACAAAGGTCAATAATTATTTTCACCGAAAATGTTGGAAATATTAGTCAGACCATTATAGTCATCTACAATGAAATCTTTGTACACCACAAATCACTTATTTTTGTTCAAACACGGTGTTGTTAGGTTATATGAGATAGGCGACCATGTAGTGTCAACACACGTGACACTCGTGCCATGCCCTACAAGCCTAGAGTCGGATGTACTCTATTATATTCTAACAAGAATGACCATTGCACTTCTCCTATTAATCTCATGTAGAAATGAACAGATTTATTCCTAGATGAGCAATTCGACAAGTAAACCTTGTCTAAATATTTGCACGATCCGAGTGTTGATTAGCTTGCTGTTACTCACAGACATACACGTTTAAGGGGCGCAAATATGAGAAAACGGCCCCAAACATGAATAAACAAGGCTCTTCAGAGCCCATCGATAGATAGAAGGTGGTCATAAATCATTCCAGTAATCGGTTTTCGATAGGTTTCTAATGTAGAATGTTTTGAAGGCTAATGCTATCTCATTCACTCCATCCAAGCCGCATGATAAGAAAAGATATAGAAGGATTATTCTCATTGTTTGGAGGAATTATGAAAATCAGACACACTTTTCAATAAAATTGCATGCTGTTTAGAATATATCCTAGGGACGTCGGAATTCTAAATTACAAACACCTTTAAACGCTTCTATTTTTGTATGAAAAGTTATGAACGGAGCCCTGATGGGCGTTTGTCCGGTGTTCATTTTAACAATTTGTATTGCTAAGTTTTTCGTTTTATCAACGTCTTGGGGTAAAATATAGATCAAATTTAATTTGTCCTTTAATTAATAATATTTTGACGATTTGCTTCACTTGGGTCCTCGCTTAAACTCAAATAAATATGTACTTATCAATATTATTTGTTCAAATTTAAACGATTATGATATGAATATATACATATTAACAAAAGCTTAAAGGGTCTTTTCGTGCACGTGTTACATAAAAACACTACTTTTATGACAGTTATCTGTTGTAAGCTTATTTAAGTCCCAAAATAAATAAATACAACACTTTTTCTATAGTCGAATTAAAACCCTTTAAGTATATTTATTTTAAAATGAAAAAACTCAGTCGGAAATATTGGTACGTAAAGTAGGAAGTGTCAAGATGATAATGCTTAATTATCTCAACCAATAATCTTGATGTTGCGATATAGAAAAACATGCGAAAAACTTACAAGATAGAGATCACCATTTGCAACTCGCTAGCTGCTCAGATTTCTCTAGTTGGCCGCTTCGCTGCGCATTGATTTACAACTCGCGCCGTGATTGGTTAGCGGATACAGGAGGCGGGGCTTACAGGTGTAAATCTTTAACGTAAATAACAGCGGCGAAAGGCTTTTTCTCATATTCGATTTGTACTTGCTTATTGACGAACAATATTGGAATTTGTATTATAACAACATTTTAACTGGATTAACTCGTACTTAGTTGACATTATCAATAACAATAGTGCATGATTCAGTTAAAAGGAAAACATTGCTAATCAAATAGTATAAACCTTTTAGCCAACGTGGACTTACGATATAATAGGATATATTAAGATCTACTGTTTTCTTTCTTACTGAAAGAAGCGAGTTTTGCTACAGGCGTCCACTTGAAGTGAAAAAAGAAGCCGGAATAATAGTATTACATATATTTGTTTTGATGGGAAAATAATATTATTTCATTGTATTGTGATATTAACGCTAGCTACAACTCGACAGCGGTCATTCGACAACTAAATGTTGGTAGATGAGTGGACATAATTTTGTAGTTTCGGACTTAATGTTTTTCGAGTGACACAGTTTATAGGAGCGCCTATGTTTTTCGATTTCTAACGGACATTTTTTTCGTTCAGAAAATGGGTTTCTCCAGAAAGCAGAAGACGACAGCGATGCGGGTGTATGTGTTCAGTATTATGTGTTGTGTTTCGTGTCTTGGACAGGGTGTGTTAAGATATTCAATATTGGAACAATCGCCAACTGGATCTATCATAGGTGATGTTAGAAATGACTCAAACTTGCGAGGTACAGCGTCCGCTGAAGATTTCTCACAGATTCAATACAGTATTCTATCACAAGGGAAAACTTACGAGAAATATTTCGCTGTGGACTCTAAAAACGGTTCATTATACACAGACGCTGTCATTGACAGGGAGACACTGTTAGATTGTATATACGAAGTAACGTGTAATTTGTCATTGAATATTGTTGCCAAATCTCAAATAAGTGCATTCTTTCGGACTTTGAAAGTGAGTGTTTTGATTGAAGACATTAATGATAATGCACCACTGTTCCCAATGGATTACATCACCGTGGATATATCTGAACTAGCTACTGTAGGTTCATCAATACCGATTGCTGGTGCAGTTGATGCCGATGTTGGCGCTTATTCCTTACAGCGATATTATATTCTTGACGAAGACAGCATGAACCTTCCATTTACCACAACTTACGAGAAATTTGTGGACGGTACTTCAGGCGTGAAGCTACAAATCATTGGTGATTTAGACAGAGAGACACAAGATACATATACTGTAGTGATAGTGGCTGAAGATGGAGGTGAGCCTAAACTAACGGGAACAATGACAGTGAATGTAAACATTGATGACACAAATGACAATCCACCTGTATTTGAGTATACTTTGTACAACATTACCATCAACGAAACTATTGAACTTGGAGAAGAAATTCTTCAAATCAGAGCTGAAGATGCTGATGTTGGTATCAACAGTGAAATAGTTTACGGAATAAGTAAGAACCAGATTGGAAAAGTACAGGAACTGTTTGCAATCAATAAATCATCTGGCGTTTTATATGTTAAAAAGAAATTTGAAAGCGGTGGTCAGTACAGGATTATAGTGGAAGCAACTGATCAAGGTACTCAGCCGTTAATGACACAAGCTGTAGTTGTTGTAACCGTACTAGATTCGGACAATAATCCACCTGAAATTAAGGTTAACCTATTTTCGGACACAGGAATCGCCACCATATCCGAGTATGCTGAAATTGGTACTGTTGTGGCCCATATCAGACTAATTGACACTGACACAGGGGCTAATGGAATAATTACATGCGATATCGATAGCGACGATGAAGTTTTCAGACTACAGGGCCTTGATGTAAATGAGTTCAAGGTCACTGTTGCTAAAGGTCTTGATCGGGAAACAATGGACTTTATCTTTGTCGTAATTAACTGTTACGATAAGGGTTCACCACCAAAGACTACGTTTGTTGAATTTAGTGTGCAGGTCATGGACGAAAATGATCATCCACCGACATTTTTGCAAGGAATATATTTCGTAGATGTCGAAGAAAACAATGAGATCAATATGGACGTTGCTCAAGTCACAGCTATCGATAATGATATTGGAAGCAATGGCGAAATTTTTTATTCACTTTGGGCCAGTGGTAATTACAGATTCACTATGGATCCATTGACCGGTATCATCAAATCACAGTCTCAGTTTGACCGAGAGACAGATACAACTATAACCATGTACGCTTACGCCTATGATGCCGGAACTCCAGCTCGAACCAGCACTGCTACAGTGGTGATCTCAGTTCTTGATCAGAACGATAACAACCCGGAGTTCGACCAGCCATTGTACGAATTCATGGTCTCAGAAAACCTACCAGCAAATGAATATGTCGGATTTGTGAACGCCTCTGATCCTGACAACGGCGACAATGCCAGATTGAGTCTAGCCATCAGCAAAGATTTGCCTTTTGAAATTGATTCATCAGGAAATATCAGAACTAACGAAGAACTTGATCGTGAAAAGGTTCCTACGTACAGCTTCCTCGTTATCGCTTATGATCATGGAACACCGTCCAGAAATTCTTCAACAAACATTGTTGTACACGTTACAGATGTCAATGACCACGGACCCGTATTCATCTTTCCTGATGCAGAAAATTACACTGTTGAGCTCGACGCTGACTCAATGCCACATACTGCAGTAACGAAAATCCGCGCCTTTGATATCGATGACGGTGTAAACAGTGAATTGTTTTATTCAATTCAGAGTGAAAACGTTTCTGATGTATTTGCGATAGATGGTAATTCGGGTATTATTTCGTTGAGGCGTCAATTGCTTAACTCAGATGAGCAGATATTTAATATTTTATTGCGAGTAGACGATAAAGGAAACCCAAGAAAGTATGCAACCACTTCACTGAACATTTTCATCGCTAGGAAAGAAGTTATATCTCCAAAATCAGAAACAAAGGGTGAAAACATGCTGATTGCGATCGTACTAAGCACAGTTACCTTTGTCCTCGTGTTTACAATTATACTTGTCATTTGTATATTGAGAAAAAGATGGTTCAGCAATAACAAGGATGAACCCGACTCTGACGATCAATTCTGTGGTAAACTCCAATCAACCAAAGCCAAGAGGGTACAGTTCGCGGACATTGACAACGGTTCTAATAATACAAGAGGTTCGGTTACCAAGACAACGATTCTTGAGTCCATGACAACGTTCAGTAGCGATGGCAACGAGAGTAAAGATTCTGACGTTACAACGTCAACAGTCGACATGGAAATCCCGATTCTTGACAAACAAAGAATGGTAAGTTTTATAAATATATATATTAACATTTTACAAGTTCTTAAGTAGTGTCCGCTCGATAAAATCTGATTTTTAAATCGTCACATGGAATAGTGATTAGTTTAACAAAGCGTTCTCATTTTGATAATAGTTTGACATATGATGTTTTTATTTTAAAAGAAAACGTAACCTTACTATTGATACTATTGTAAACTTTATCTATAATTAAATCTTCGGCCACACTGTACATGGAAATCTAGGTTAACCGTTTTACAAGGTCTAATACACTTTTATTGCTTCTTTTGATGTTGCTTTTCAAACTGTACTGTTGAGAACAATCAATTTCATTTCTTGATTTCATTCGAGTTTATTGTAATGTCGGACATGAGCCATTTGTGGTCAAAGTCAGCACCTTTTCGTGTGTGTTTTTTTCAAATTAAGGAAAACAGCAACTTCTAGTTTATTCTCACTGTCTGAAAAAAATAACTTGATTAAAAATAACAGCATATTCAAATGGGTTGGCTATAATATATCATGTATTCTTCATTAGTTTAACTACCCCAAATGACATAGTATCATATTGTACCTTGTACAATGTGAACAACCACCATTTCGCTTCGTATACATTATTCAAAGGATCTGATGATAATTGAATGTGATTTAAACATCTATAATACAATATATAAAAAACTTACAATCTTTTTGTTAACAATCAAAATTGACATAAACGCGAGTTGTTACGATGTACAAAATGTTTAACACCGCATTAAACAAAAGTCTTTCCTATGAATGGTTGATGACTCATGACATATTTGTCAAAACGAAATACGATAAATATGATAAAATACAGGCCTGACTTTTCAGCGTTTCGTATTATCAGCTGTTGTGCTTTTTTATCTTTAATTGTTTTGGGTGAATTTTGTGAGTTAAATCATTTCGTAGCCAAATTTTTAAAAGCTTTGATCGGAGTCAAAATGAATTTTTTATTACTGATTTTTCGATAAAAATCTTTAACTGATCTTGTTACAAACTATAAACGAACCAATTTTCCTTGGAGTGAAACATAATGATTAAGGATAAATACGTGTTAAATAGCGATTATCATTTTAATGAAATAATCTTGACAATAGTATTTTCTTCAGTTCCAAATTTTATTGCATTACGCATGGTATATTAACATCGCTTTAAAATATTCCCAAGTATGTATTGGCAATGATTAAGTATTTTTTCTTCATAGGAAGTTGATTCAAATTCGATCCCTTATACGTGTATTCTTACCCCTCCCGACCACGTGTCCAAACTGTATATGTATTTCTTATCCGTGCGCACGTTCTGACGTTTCAATGAAGTAACCTTTGCCACATGTGAAGATATTAAGTTGTGTTTAAAATGGCTATGTTTATTCACTTAAAAAGTTCAACTATACCAGACTGTGGAATATTAAATGACATGTTTAAATATTCGAGTGGCCATGTTTTTGTATCGTAAGAGAAGTTGAGAGCGAAATGAAAGTATTTTAAACTCACGGAAGGTTAAAGATTAAATCGTAATACATAAACAATTGATAAGTGCTACAACTAATTGTTAATTTCGACTTGTTGACCCCGAATTAAACTTTCATAATTGCGTGTATTAGGAATTTGGTGTTATGTTAGAAAATATTAGTCTGACGTTTTAATGGGATACATACACAAGATAATGCCAGAAAACTCATGCTTCGAGTTTAAATAGCGATCTAAAATTTGTTTACGTATTTCCCACAACCTGGCAGGTCATTGAGTAGAAACAACAAAGACTGTCTCATGTCCCTTAAAAGACACATGAGGGGTTTAATTAATTCCTCTAAGTCAATAATTAAGCTCACCATCTTGTATAATCTGAATAATTCATTTGATATGTCTTTGATTGTGTCCATGATGGACGAATTCTGTCACAGACTACCCGCTTGTTTTAGCGTCTGGACAGAAAATTAATTTCCTGGAATTAACTGAGATTACAATGGCTAGTTCATGTACTACGGAAATCCACCGACTTTTCTGAAATCCCACGCATGACAGAATTTAGATTGATTTCCACGTGGTTTATCCACGTGTCCAGATGCACGTGGTGCAGTTCGACTTTTATTGTTTAGGGCGTACGGAAAACTTCGATTCCACTTAATTGTATACTAGAACACGCCGAACCTAATAAAAGCAAAATATAAGACAGGAATAAATACTACGACTTTATGTCGCGTACGAATACATTTAGCCCTGTGCTCAAAATAGTATTACTGAATACAGATAAAATATTCCTCCGATCAAATGTTCGTTGTAGCCCCAGGATTCTATTTAGAGCCCTAAATTTTAGATTAATGATTTAATGTCACTCGTCCAAAACAATAGATGAACTTAATAGCACGTGGTTATTTGATACGCCTTATTATACCCTGGTATTAATTTTATTGAACCTAATAATCATACATCGATATGTAAATACTTAGATCTAAAAAGCCAATGTTAAAAAATTAATGGTTTTGCTATGTGATTCATTTTAAGAGAAATGTACCCTTTTGTTACCACACGTGGTACGTTTAATCAATGAAAGTGGAGCACTGGTTAGAAAACTTGGTACTTCAAGTTCACGCCCCCTAACCATTGACTATTTTGTATTTCTTTCATACTTCAATATGTGTCCGAAAAAGGAACGACTCTGAGTAAAATGATTTGAGTAGATATATGAACTTTTTGTCGTATTTCGTTTCTTATACTTCTCGGACTGTATAATAAAATAATTTAGGGTTATTGTATTCATTGACTGATACCGTATGAAGAATATATTGAAGACTATGAAAACATTTTTCACATTCAAGTGAGATCAAAACGATGAAGATGTCACTTTTGGAAGTCTGCTCGAAAGCGCATGGGGTTGAATTCTTACAAAATCTTGGGTTTCACTCTGACAATAGTAACCCAACTTCCATTAAATGGCACAAGCAACTTAAACATACGTTTCTAATACATGTAATTGCAATTTTTATATAAATAGGCGATGGCTCCAATAGAGTTCGAGGTTTTATGATATAACTGCGCAAATAAGATTTCTTAATCATAAAAAATATCTATCCGTTTAATCATCTGGCTCAAATTATACCATATTCTTTGAACATGCTAAATGATAAAAAAATGAATTGAGAGTAGACAGTTTTAAGCTCTTTAAGTACCTTTAGGAGGGACTGAAGATCACGCCAATTTCACCTTTTTATTGTACTCATGTGCGAATCTTTTAAGACCATATTTCTATAATTGTGAACCAAGGTATTCATTATATCAAAGTTTGTGAATATCTAGGCTTGAAATAATTACACCACAAACGCTTTCAGTTGAACTCAGGGTATGTAGAAGCATTGACCCTGACTAAAAAAATGCGCTCGAAATTAGTGCTAATTGCAAATATTATCTTCACGAATTAGTCAAATTATGGTTATTAAGATATACGATTTCCTAATGAGTGTAACGTATGAAAAGGTCCTCGTATAAAATTGTTAAGCATTCATTATGTTATTTCGGTATAATCATCCTGAACAAGCCGTATGCTTTTTTTTCATAATCATATTCTGAATTAATATGATCTATTGCGTTTAAAGATTTTAATGTCATTTAACGACCTTGGTAGCTTAATGACGCCGTATATAATAACATCTAAGTATACTTTCATGTCTATTTGACATATGTTTTATTTTACAAGGATAGTACATCTGCATTTAATTCTAATAATGTGACAGGTCGGATATTGTATGACTTAGGTAAACGTTGTCATTCTGTGTATCATTACTTGTTTTTTTACCCCCACCTTTTTAATAGATATCAAAATTGTAACTTAAATGCACAGCAAACCTTCATTCGATATTTTTTTCTTCCAGAACCCACGAGAAACAAATTCATACGGAAAATTAATGAAATCAACCACGGAACCCCATCCGGGAACTTCCGATTCCAGACACTCCACGCCTCGTTCTGAGACTGGCCAACCTCGTTGTGAAAAGAAGCCTTATTCCGGAACGAAAGTCATCGCGGCTCTACAATCTCACACCTCATTGCTGAATGCGACAATAAAGGTATAAACAATTAAAACATGTTATCACAATCAAATTACAATAGTAGAACATATACTTTCCCTTTTTGAATTAAACAAGTACCACTTCCTTCCGAAGGTAATCTAAAATAATTCTCCTTTTGATTTACTAAATATATACTTATAGCACACTGATTTTCCACTGAGCGTGCAATAATTTTAATTAATAATACTTAATAATCTAAAATCAGTTAAATAACAAAACTATTTATTTTCCGTTTCAGCCGAATACAAGTAACGTAAGTTACGGTCTTGGAGATGACAATCATTCACAAACGTCCAATGAGACAGTTACCAGCGACAGTGGACGAGGTGGCAGCGAGTCTGATATTCACAGCGCCATATTATCTAACTCACATGATTCAGGTAAGACCACATAATAATACATTGTCCATGTACTTGTCTCAACGAAGAATAACAATTTCACAAAACCGTTCAAATGAGGAGACATTGCGCCCATATTTCTAATTTCTTAGTCAATTATTTTGTGATTTTAACTTCTATTATTTTTTGTTGACTCGATTTCATTTGGGGAAAATACGAGAAACACATATTTATAACTGCTTTTAAATATAGTTAATATTGTTTATGAGTTTGAAATTTTGGTGCCTAACGTTGCAAGTTGATATCTCTTTCAGATATGCGATTATCGTCAGATATGCGTTATCCACCAAGAGCGCCAGTCAACAGTACATTTATAGACAACCACAAACCATGGTTAAATCTTGCCGATTTACGGCATCAAAATTACCCAAGATTTCCGGTTGCGCAGCAACTTCATAAAGACCGGAAACAAAGACTTCAACTAAAAAATTTCGCTGACAGGAATAGTGTACGCTGCAAGCAGAATGAACCGAACTTTCAACGCGGACCACATACTCAGAGTGATATGAATTTCGACAGGAATAGAATGTATCCAAAATCCCAAGCGTTTCCTCCACCGCCTAGTGACATAGAGCGAAGTTTTATGACGTATGAAGAGGATGATGACGATTTATCGACGACCACTTCCGGTAGTTACACCATTGACCACGAGGATGTGAGTCTAGATCTACGTTCACCGACATCAAGCACTACAGGATTACATGGCTATCTAGTCTGAGGTGAACTCCGTGGAACCCGAAGTGCTGCAATCAGTCGGTAAGAAATCATTTTATTCTAAACAATGAGTTTTGTTTGATATTTAACCTTTTAATACATATTAGAAATGTATATACATTTGACTATGTTCATGAGCACCATTACTTTTAATGTGTTTGACTCATATCATCGACTTCAAATATGACTTTGAATTTTTGTGAACGGACCACCAATTACATACATCATTTATATATATATTTCATAAGAACATGAAGAGTCATTCCTACTTGAACTTGTCTTAATTACTGTACGTAGTGTCACTGTAATTTGCGAATTGCACATTGTGCAATATGTAAATACTATCAAAATATATATACTTGTACAACACACCTATAGCTTTAATTCCACATTATTAGAATAAACAACACTCCTTTGTATATGAAAAATATTTCTTTATCATGTTTTATATGAAACTATTATACATTTAAGGGTAGAACGACACCAGGGGAGCATGCCTGATGAAGGGAGTCCGGGGTCTGATCTTGAAATGCAACCTTTGAACCTAAACTGTCCTCTCTGAATGAAAAGGTATGTATCCGCTAGTATTTTATGTTGATAATTAATAATATGTTCTCACGAAGCAAGAAGGCCTGATATCACGTTGAATTTTATATCAGGCGCAAAAGTATTGAATTGTAACAAATAATTGTAAGAAAGTGGACGATGAATTCTATTATATAAATACTTTTGATATAATATATGTGGGCTTATACGTTTAACTTTCAGAATACTTTCGAATCAAAACTTGATACCTACATTATATCATAATGTAGTTACAGTGAAAAATAACTCGTGTTTATCATAATATTCTATATTGTATTTCTCTGTTACAGGGACGGTTCTGTGTGCATCAAGCCAAGCCGATATACAGGAAGTCGTGACGTTATGACGTCACAAATGATGTCATTCGGATATACTCGGACCGGAAGCATGCTAAATACAGTGCTAAAATTGTGCAATATTTTGTGATTTTGTCCCAGCCAGTGAACGATTCAATTTCTACGGAACGTGTGTGATTGTGTTCAAATGACTGTGAAACAGTTTAATTACTCAGCTTGTGTTTTTAACGAACGAAGACTGTTATACTGCTTCGCAATTTTACTGTGATAACATGAAAATGTCTTGTGTACAAGACAACGGATTGTTGATTTCAATGCTAATGGATATGATATGAAAATATGACTATTAACAGGGTAATGACATTGTGTCTGTGTTCATATATTTAAATGTGTTTATTGTATATATTTATTCTTCAGTAAATACTGTTTTTGTTTACTTTTGAACGATCCTTACATGCATTTATCATTCTTTTGTTGTCCATGTGTTTTTTAATTGCTACGCATTATGTTATGTTGAATTATTGTGTTGAGAATTATAAATATCTTAAAAACAACTTAACAAAAAATAATAAAATATTATTAAAATTATTTCTCTAATTTGCTTTTTATTGAGTGCAATCGCAAACGTATTTTAAAACCATATACAGTGCAGCCTCTCCAGAGCGGTTCTCTATTTCAAGCAACAACCTCTCTTCAACAAAAGAATGCTTTTTCCCAACTGTGCCCGATAAGTATTAATTTAACCTCTCTAGAGCAACAACCTCTCAACAACAACATTATTTTGCTTCTCTAAAAAGGTGTTGCTTTGTAGAGAATGCACTGTATAACAAAACAATAATAAATAATACCAACCTCGTATTTCAGCAAAGCAAGGGAAAGCATATTTTAGAAGTAGTAAGTAGTAAGCCTTGCGCAAACTATTTAAAAAAGAACAAACATCTAGACTCAAGAATATTCTATAGGTTCTTGGTGTTTCGATGTATTGTCCATGACTTCATCTTGCTACAGATGCCACACGTACCATTTTTAAATGTAATTACAAGTTTTGTCAATCTGCAATAAAGCAAAATAGTCGAATAAACCCACATATGTTACAGCGGTATAAAGAACAATATTTCTTTACTCAAAGAGAACCTTGATTCTATCCTTTGTTGTAGAAAAAACAACGACTCCCATATAACATATTTTCCTGTTTTGTTTAAGCGACATAAAAAATAAACTCAATTTGACCGACCCTGTGACCATCTGAGTTTCACACAAAACGAGCATTTATTGTCAAATACAATTGATACCCAATATTTTATTATGAAATTAATATGACCAATGTATTGTCAAAGTGTGAACATGGCCGACTTTACTGTCCACAATAAAGAAATGTACCCAAGACATACACTGAAAATCGAGAACTTGGGAGAACTTGAAGTCCAAACACACGAAATTTCTTGAATACAACAAGTCGTTAAAACACGCCATTAAAATCGGCTGAGAAGCGAACACCCGCATGGTCCGCCCAACCCTTCCGTTCATTTCGCTGCCAGGTTTTGCTCCCGGAACAAAAGTTGAAATAAATACCGATATTTTATGACCCGTCTAGAAGGGTATACATCTGCGTCAGAGACTGGTATCTTGAAGTGAGTGATCGTTTGATCAAAGTGACACGGACGCTTATTTGGCAATATAGAAGTACAGGTATTTGATAAAACCTCCAAATATTCTGCAATAAAACAAACATAAAACCAGTCTCTTTGTGAAATTCAATTTCATTGACAATAATAAAAATGCTATTAGATGTGTAATTAAACACGATAAACCCTATTTACAATTGTTAAGGTTTTGACTATTGATGGTTGAAAATTTTGAGGGTGTAACACTTGACATAAAAATTGTAAAATTGCATTATTTCCCCGACGGGTTCAAACACACATGTTAAGTCAACGACTCCTTGGTAATTATTCCGACTAGTTGACGAATTCTCATACGATGATGGTCTATGATTATTTCATTTTCCAAGCGTTAAATAGATATAAGGTTTCAGCATTTGTTGAAAGATCAGCTCCAAGAAATTCCGACGTATACTGGTATCTCCAAGTTCTTAGTCATTTATAACGTCGAGAGAAAATGCTAATGTTGTTTTTTTCTTAGTTTTATGCATATTGAACAGCAAACGGTAAAAATATGTAGGCGTTCAGGCCTGGGAATAACCCAAAGTAATTGCTTGACAGAACTCGTCCATGTCGCTCAAGCCCAAGCTTAGGGAAAGGATTACGTCATAATTATGGACTTACATGTATATGCACTTAGAAAATGTATCATTTGAAATATCTGCAATATCAAACTTGCCCAATGAATTGTGCATACTGTATCAGAATTAGACTCGTGTCATTAGAGGTACTTACCTTTCTAATGGCGATTGGCGTACTATGTGTTGTCTGGTCCCGGGGTAATAAAACTTGAGTGCAGTCTTCAAGCTCAAATATCAATTCCATTCTCAAAGTATTACGGTTGAAAAGATAGAAAATATGTTCATATCAAATATGCTGTGACATAAATGTATCAATAATATCATTATTGTCGGATAATATACTTAAACACCTTAAAATACAAGATAATAATTATTATGAGATTTGAGCGCGGAGACCGATCTCACGTTTTATCATCTCAAACCCTAGTGGCCAAACAAGTTAGTTCGTATCAGTTGACAGTAGCGTGTGGAGAACATGTATGATTAGAACTGGTACTGGATTCAGGAGCATTGGTGAGGTATATAACGGAATTATTGTTGAAACAGGCGCAGTACCCGATGAATATTTACTGCGTTTCATTTGTTACAATATTACTTAAGTGATGTGTTTTGGTGAAACTTTAATATCAAGTATGGATACATAAATAAATCATGTAAAATTATTGTGTATTTACATAAAGATGCAGTCTATTTAAAATACAATGTAATATAATCGATGAGTGTGTGTAAATAGCTAATTTCTAAGATTCAATGGAACGCTGATTAAAATTTAAATTATTTTGAATGCATCACCTTTCTCTAACATGAGTCATGCTTATTTTTGTACAATTAGAATTAACTTTAAACTCCTAAGAAGTTCAAATGAAAAAATGCTCAACGTAGAAAATGCCTTTGTTGTCATTTAAATCAAATGAGTTAATGTCCCGACGCAATCTTAAATCACAGAGGATCATAATTTTCTATTTTTTTATCTTCGCTCGTCATCATTATACTCCAAATCTTTAACATACGACTGATGGCGCGTAAAACTCAAACCTTTCAACGAAGTCTCTACTAATTCCTTCAAAATTTGTTCACACCCGATTTAAGTAATTTTACTAATTTTCCAGCACAATACGATATATGAGTGTGATGCTCTTTTCATGGCTACCTAATGACATATAATCTGTTTCGCAAGGTTTACCTGACAAAAACGAGTGGTTAAAATAATACCAGTGAAACGTATTGGATTACATTATTTGGTTGTGTGCAATTCAAGGTTTTAGAATGTTTGAGTCCAAAAATGAAAACCGGAGACAAAATTTATTAGGAATCAACACACCATTGAACTAATGTCACCTACACGTATATAAAGGAAGAAAAGAATGACCAAAGTTGATCTTTTAATAAAAGTTATTTAGTTTATTATAACATTTAATGTTTGCTAAACAATACCTTCTGTTTACATGCTTGTCCTTTTGTTATTGTTGGTTGTAGCTGATGCAAGAAATGATAATCAAATTGTCGCAAGAATGACTGAAAAAAGTGTAGAGCTTAAACATTAGATACAGTTTTATGTATATACATTATATTATTTTGGTCAAGTGCTTTCAAATTCTTTCTTTTATACTATTTTTTTGCTTTCATTCATATTACATAGGGCAACTTACGGACTACTAATTAGTACTAACCCGTTCCTCCACTAACTAGTGACCTCTGCTCATAATGTGTATAATTATGAAAGGTCGGATAAATGACTAGGCGTATCGTATACTAATTCATAAGTCAAATTATCACAGAGTACCTTGGAGATCAGCTTTACGCATTCCGTATCTTGTCACAATGTCTTATTTTTATTTGCGATATGTTTTTTTATTTTTTTATTTGAGCATTACGCCTCTTTTCAACAGTCAAGAGTCATATGAGGTGGACAGTTAATCTAACCATCCTTCCTGGGAAGAACCAGTACTAGACTACCATCCTCCGTAAGCGATTGCCTACTTTCTAACATACAGAGGCATGGTCGGTAGCCACGACCCTCTATCAGTCTCACTTACAGTGATTTGAAATCAGCGACCTTAACAAGTAGACCACGGAGGCGGGTCTGTTTTTTCAATATATTTTCATTGTGTTTATGTATGTACTTGTACACATTTCAATAAAACATTTCCATGAACACGCGCGAACATCTGACTGCACGCGCACGATAGATATCAGCGTCACCTAGACGACAGTTGAAATATGGCCATTTTTCACAGTTGGTATTTATTCAGAGGTTTATGATCAAACAGATTAATACCTATTAATACCTATTTGCAAATATTTAACTGATATACACAGAATGAAGACCTTTAATCACACGTGGTTGTTACCACAGATGTTACTGTTTTGAATGCAGAGTGACATTGTAAGCTCGACGCAACTGATGGAATTTGAAACCCACAAGAACAAGTTTTTTCATGCGTTATCTGTTTTTTTTTGTGTATGCTTATATGGATGACAAAGGAATTTCCCTTTTAGCTCCTTTTTGATGTGATCACAGGTGTCGGGCGCCCTTAGCACAAAAAGTTCACTAAACACCCTTAATTGGGCTGCAAATTATACACAACGTATCTTAAAATTGTAATTAGTAGATTTTATGTTCAACAACTAAAAACAGAATAAAGCTTCTTATGATCTCTCATTGAAATCATTTAAAATGAAATTACGAAAATGCATTGACACGTAAAGAGCGAAGTTGTAAATATTTAATATACGAGAGATCTTAAAGCGGTTCGTCAAAGCCAGTCTAGTAATTTAAAACGCATGAATGAGTTATCCGCGCGTAGCCTGTTTCTAACCATACATTATTACACTATAAACAGTTAAATACGGATTTTAGTGCTGAGTTTAGGGGCAATAATTGATACCCTAAACTTTTTCCTATGAGTATTGGGTTAAATTTGAAATTCAAAAGATTAAAAAATGCTAACTTGTTTAAAACACACACACACACACGAAAAGAACACTTAATGTAATTAAAAAAGTCTATGAATATAAATTTGAAGCCCATTCCACAACTGGCTCAAATCTCAAACAAATGCTGAAAACCTGTTTGCCTTTTCTGGTCAATACTAAAATCGAAACCTCCTTAAAATAATTACACTTTATGATAACAGAATATCAATAAGTTCTTTGATTTTCAAAATCCATTTTCTCAGATAAGCAAACAATACTCTTTTTTTATTGGTCAATTTAAAAAGGTGTTCCAATGCTAGTTTGTAAAATAAAGATTACGAAATAAAATTCGAAGGACCCAAAATAACACTACTCAGTGTGAGATATTTTAAGTCACAGCTCGGTAATACATGAGTGGGTGACATATTCATGTTAGAAAATTTGGACAATAATGCATAATGTTAACTTTCCTCCACTCGTGGAAAACTTGCCGGTTCCTTATGGAAGAGTAAATTTGTTTGGGTTAGAATACAGTCAAGGGAATTCAGGTGAATCGACCGCCGTATACACATGTATCTGAAACAATGTTGTAAAAAAACGGCGTTAAGTCAAATAGGCAAGCAAACTTGGATTATATGAATATACGATAAGGAAACATGGCAAGTTAAGACATATGGCTCAGATATGACTTTTTGCGACAAAGTGTAAGTGCTCCAACATTTGGATTCACAATGTGTCTTAAAGCCAACCTAGCCTGAATCTTTGAGACGTGACCAGTGTTACACTACAGCGTACAATTACAGTAAAATACTATAATTTAGTTGTTTGTCAATTATACATAATACATGTATATATACAAATGTATATATAAAACAGAGCACTCATTTAGATCACTTCATTAATGGTGGTTTACTGAGTAAAATTACTATATAATGTACAAGTATATTGTTGATATATATAAAAACAAACATCGTGTACTGATATCAACTTTATTATGAAATGCAGCAGGCTATGAAAAATATAATTATATAGCTTATTTGTCGGTTAAAACAGGACCCGTGTGTTATAAGTTCTTCAGTGTACTAATACTACAATGCTTAAGGTCTGACTAAAATATCACATAATTATCACTTTGCCATTCTTTTGTATGATTGAAACAACTCGAAACCACATGTTGTAAAGATAGACTTACTTGTTGTTCTTTTTCTTTTCTGTTTGAATCTTTCATACGTTTTAGGCACATACATGATGCAGCTTTAACAACTGTATTAGTAATTCAAAATTGGGTAGAAAATGTAACCGGTTTTGACTGTTCAGAATCAGCATATATACATTCAATGTAATGCTTTATTTTGCTAAATATTGTTTGAAACTATCTTAGGTCACATTGTTCCTTGTCAGTTATAGAAGAAACTCGAGTGGAGAAAAATGTACATATTTACCAACGGCTCTCTCAAATGAATAAATCACGCTTTACAGCCAGTTTACTAAATTTACGTGCACATTTTACTCGAGTGTTTAAAAGTGAACAAGACTTCAATAACATGCTCACAATTGATAAAACAAAAAGAGTAATCTTTAGACATTAATAAAAGTAATTAACAGAATGGAAACATAATATACATAATACATTACAGGACAAGTATCGATGAGTATATATTGAATTGCGTCCTCACTCAAGCATAAAACAAGACAGGAATAAATAAATAAATAAATAAATACAAAAACAGGACATAAACATTATTATGAACAAAACAATAAATACATTTTTAAATTACAGGGTCATTTCTTAAAGAAAATAAATTAGCTTTTACATATACATATACGACGTGAGGTAAACGTATTATTATACATACACACAAAATTGCCAGATAAATGATCACTTGTTTGTATATACAGTAAAGCACGGTTTACAGAATTCGGATATGGCAAAGAATACGATACATTAATGTACTCTCTTTTCCCCGAATACACCCATACTCAGCGTATTGCGATGTACCTAGTGAACTATGGATTTAATGAAGTAAATATTTGGGTCAACAGGACTTTACTGTAACTGCAGTCAACTGTACCAGAAAAATCATCATCAATAATGGACACAAAGATTATTAACATGTATCATATCAAAGCCAATTAAATTAAATTTTTGCAGCATACAGTGCGAACTTTACTCAAACAAAATATTTGAGATACATGTAGTTGGTTTTTGCGCAATACAAATCGTTCAGCTAACGTACAGTCAGCCAGGACTGAAGAGAGATACAACCTCATAATCTCTTCACGTTTCACAACAGGCTTTGTTGAAAGTGGAACGAACTGAAAGAAACCCATATGATGTGCTGGAAGATTTAAAGAAAACATCAGGTGAGCATGTTTGTACATAATTTGCATCATATCATATAATATAACAGAAACACCTCCGTCTTGTGGAAAACAACATCTCTGGAGTACCTTAACAACAGGTTTATACGGGTACATATGTATTAACTATGTATAAACAACACCTGACTTAATTGTATCGGATCTTGCAGAATCTATTGATGTGACACACAATCATACTGACAAGTATGTGTCACTGTTATTCATCATTCTAGAAAGAAAATTAAATATTGCTTTCTGACGTGCGATCGTCATCAGAGAATATTGTCGTAGATCGAGCAAGGTAAGAAGTATTGGGTCGAGTTGGCGATGGAGTCTGCACTTCGTGACAAAACTGAGGTTGAATATAGTCAAACTTTGCTGATGCCAAAATATCGGGCGTGTTCAAACGATTCATAATAAGTTCAACTGGCGTAGACGATGTGGTATTTAATTCATGCTCAGGTGAAGAATTTTCTTGAATTTCTCGACGTTGAACCCGCCGTCTTTTCCTTTTTACTTTGTTAGCCGTGGGTTGATTCTTCCCTGAACGTGGAGGAAGTTTCGGTAATCGAACAGAAGAGAGAGGTACGGACTTTGGTGACAGCCCATTCGGTATTGTTTCTACCGGCGGAGGCTTTGACATATCTTGTTTTATTCCATCCATGGTAACATTTCTATTGTCTAATCTCACAGACTTTTTAACTGGTTTCTTCTTCAACAGTCGCGGATTAAATTTCGCATTCTTGTTTGTATCCTCTTTGGTGATCAGCGTGGCTGTGCCATTCTCTATATCTGGCGCTTCGAAATTTAATCTTGTAGACTCTCCTGAAAAGATATTACAAAATAACATACTATTTACCACATCATTTATGTGCGCATCTGTGTCAGGACATCTACTAGAAACCTCCAACCGAAATACTGCACAGATATAGTTTCCAAATTTAGAAGCGATTTTATTGTAACTGCATGAAGGTCTGTCATGATTGGTTGAGCAGAATACTCGACCAGTCTATATTCCGATGATAGAGAAGGTGTAAATACCATTCAGACGATGAATCGGAATACTAAAATTGATTAATGCATTTGAACAAAGGGGCAAAAGTAGTACTCTAAATTATAATTATTAGATTGTAATAAAACATATGCCGTTACTTGTTTCGACCCATATTCCAATTAAATACGATTTTCCATTAAATCAAATAGCGTACCAAGAAACACTGTGTTACAAAGCTGTCCTTTGTAAAACGACAGCAATAATGTTACAAGGTAAAGAGCTTTGAAACAATTGTTACGGTTGACATGAATCAATTTAATTGAACAAACACTTCACCTAACTCTTAATGGACAAAAGTAGGATACTTCAAAGTAGAAAGGACTTGGGTTATATTTCATATATCGTATTTCAATGCGATTAACTGTGTACATATCACACGTCATAGGGATCATGACAAGACTCAGTGCACGGACGGCTTATCTGTTTTATTTTTTCTAGACGAATTATACTTATGAGTATTATTTTATTATAGCTGTTTGCGAGTGTATAGTGTAGTGTCTATTACTAGTTTGGCTAATCCTGGCCATTTTATTGGCTAATGGTGATGACTGAATCTAATAATAGTTGACAGGTAAGTAAATCATGAAGGCATTGCCTAGATAAGTTGTTGTGTGCTATTTGAAGTTCAATGTGGTTGTATGATATTGCTCAGATTTATGGTGAATTCGTTAACATTTAGGGTTGATTCTATTTGATTGATGTAGGGTATGATATTACCATGTGCTTGTGAACTATATACATGAATGTATCCATTTGACAAATACTCATGATTGTCATTATGATGTGTATTACTCATATCATATAAATATTTTATACTCTCCTTAATGGAGGATTGAATAAAATATACAGTCAATATCCCTTATGAAAAAAGCAACTTCATACATAAAACATAAACCAATATGCTTCTTGTAATTCATCTACCAAAACGCTTTGTTATAGTTGTTCTTGTTATATCTGTTGTTTAACGACCCATCCATTCGACAGCTAAAGTCATTTCAGGGCCGCACCAGAGAGAGAAGATACAGGATTCATTTGTATCCCCACCCCTATTTCGATTAGATGTTCCTGTTTATTTATCGTGCCCGTGTAAATCATCGATATACACCTCACCGCATTTCCTGTGATTTTCTAGACACCGCACTTGACTCGGTAGTTGTGATCGGGACACCGAAAAAGCTTCCCTGAGAATTCCAGAAGGTGGAGCCCAGATCCGTCCCCGTGACCTTTATTTACCTGTTTTTAACTTCCTCACAATGGATCGGATGTTTATGAGTAAGTATGTCAACAGGTAACAGTCGATATAAATATATATTGTTCTAAACTTTCGCCAATAAATTTGATGTTAAGACGTAATTGATACATTGAGTATCTGAATTTATTTATCATTCCTGCATGACACAAGAATCACATTAATTGGACCGTCTCCTCGTCTCCTCCAAAAAGAAGCAATATTTTTAAATTGACGATTTAAAACATTCAGCTATATTCAAATGGCATTCTACAAAGTGTTTTATGTGATGTAATTCACGACTGTTACATGCAAGAATGTATTAACTGGTAATTTTGTTTGACCTTTGAGGAATGAGGAACTAGTATAATACAACTAAGTCACTTTTGGCCAATTTGTGTAAAAAACAACTGAAATATCTTATCTCAAAAATAAATAGTCAAATCTGTGAACAAAGGCCATCTTTTGGAAAGACATAACTTGACCTTTATTGAAAGGTGTCTTTATTCGGAGGTCATGTTGTCCTAATTAAGCAATGGGAATTTTTAAAAGAATGGCCTTTGTTCACGGGTGGCCTTTATTCGGAGGTGGCCACTAAACATGTCTGACTGTAACAGCAATGAAGTAATCAAAATATATCCGGATATCCATAAATATTCCGGAGAGGCATTCTTCAAATAAGCCCAACGGTTTTAAACCTGCTATTACAGCCATTCTATAGCTTCAAAACGCAGACAAATCATTGAACTGCGCTCTACGTTGAATCGATTCATTACCAATTATAAAAATAACCAATAAGTTAATTACCGGCACAATTATTGTACAGGTTAATTGGTCCTGTCTTAAATAAAAGAAGAAATAATTCATGACCGTAGCCCTTTCATCAATAGTCCTTGAAGGCTCGAGTTCATTGTAACCGATAGTGTTACTTATTGATGGAATTGTTAAAACAGACGCGCAACTCCTAACAATGCTTTATACATATGTCAGCTTGCCACTTATTTTTTTCCAAATGTGGCATTTGCCTTTTTGATTTAAACATGAGATGCCAAACGGACTTTGTAAGAGAAACTAGTCTGTATGTATTTACAGCGTATCGAAATGGTTTGGGCGACTTACGCGAAGTGTGAGTAATTACAAGTGAAATATGGAGTTCGGAAATGTTGTTAAAGGTCGGATTTAAAAAAAAAAATAAGTGTAGTTACACGTGAACCATCGACGTCGACTTGTGTAAAGAGTCCCCTTGTGCGCAATAGCGTGCATTCGTTCATATAAAACATAGTAAATCCTGAATAACACCACCATACAGAGCGGAAATATTTGTCTACCCTTTGCTGGTTTATGTTCGTAGCTAAGACTGTCGATACCTCTGTAAACTAGTTATTCATACTTCATGAGCTATTGATGAGGTATGCAAGAAAAGTTCCAGAACCGAACAGACCCTATTTTTATTTTATCTGCCAACACTAAAGTATTTGATTTCGTTTCAGCTGACGTATTCATCTTCCGATGAAATGTTTATCTCAACTTTGACCTAAAATGATGTTTTTAAAAACATTCTTCTGACCCTATTTATTTAAGGGATGTTAGATGGTGTAATCAGATATTTTTTGCCCTCATAATCACAAACAGTAATGGTAACAATATCCGTGGTCCAGCGGTAAGTACGCTAGATTTGTAACCCGGCGATCAGGATTCTATTCCTGGTCACAGCAAGTCATACTCTTCCATTAAAAATAGTAGACAAAAATGTCGATATTCCTCCACAAGAGGGGAAGTTGTCGGTACCTTGTGGAATGGTTAGTACGTACTGGTAAGAATATTGTCATAGAAAACTAGTTAGGTGAATCGGTCGCCGTAATGTACTTGACAATTGTTGGAAAACGGCTTTAAACACAAATGAATAAATGGTTTGCTTACGTAATGGTTTGTCCACAGTTGGAGTATTAAATGTAGCACTGATACGTTGTCGTTCCTTCCTTAATCTGTTACGGTAACATAAGCCGAGGATGACAAGAAGAACCACCAACAGTACTACTAAGATTAATATACCAACTAGTGCGCCAATGGGAATTGAAAGTATCGAGTCATCCGTTTTCTGTGATGGCGCAGATGTAGTAGCATCTACTGAATCTAAAAGAAAGCAATTACATGGTCAAGCTTATCAAAAAGTATTACACTTAGCAATTTTGAATGAATCAGTCTTGACTCGGATGTCCTGGTAGACCTTATTTGTGATCATTTCAATGTTATGACAACATTAATGGCCACTTAGATTTGAACCAGTTTTTATCTTCATTTAATGACATTACTTCTATATTACCATCGATTTCTTTGGTTCCAAAACCCGCCTCAAGACTGAGTATTCGCTGTATTCTATGACATAGATTATGAAAACTATCAAGTCTTGAATAATACCACTAGTCTTTTAAGTCAGGTTGCCTTTGTTCCCATTGTAAAATAACAGCGAATAGGTTAGTTTTTTTAGAATAATTACCGCATACGGGATACGTGTCATTCCAACCGGTCCCATCTGGTTGACACCATATCAACGTTGGCCCAACAAGCTCGTATCCGCTGTTACAAGTAAAGTTTGCTATCATGCCATGTGACAGTAAACTGTACTTGCCATTTGTGATATCATTCGGTGGGTCACACACTGAAAAAGAGCAAAAAACAGTATGCTAGGTTATATCCAAAATAACCAATTAACATACATTGAAAGCGGTAAAACTTGAAAGTTGCTTTACATTAAAGATGTGACAAAACTTATCCCATCTGACTTCAGGCTAACAAGTCGAATTTAAATAATTACATTGGCGCTTCTATACATAAATAAGCATTGTCAAACAAAGTAACAAATACCAGTTTGTAACGGATCAGAATATCGAATAATCTCAGAGCCATGTCTTGCGAACAGTTCCATCATGAACCATATCCTACTTTCTACAGTTATACGCACAAGTTTCATGCCAAATACAATCAGGGCTTACCACAAAAAGGATCCAGGTTGTCCCAAGTTCCATTTGTGAGGCATTTAACTGTTGCTGTTGAGTTCAAACTATATCGTTTGAGACAACTGAACGTTGCTATGGTGTTTAGACCATCAGTTGTCATGGTGACTGTACCACTCAGTGGATCCTGTTTTCCTGAACACATCACTAGCAAAAATACAAACGTAAACATTTTGAACCGAAAAAAAGAAACATGTTCCCAAAAATGTACAATAATGCTCTGTCTGTACATTGTGTGGAACATTTACGAATACAATACGTACACTTAACAAAAGAACGAATGTCATAATAATTATAGTAACGAAATCAGAATGAGTTAATGACATCTAGGCGAATGTATCGGACAGACAGTTGATGATAATCCAATACTCATAGATTACGTACCAAAAGAAGAGATCAGTAAATATATGAGCTACGTCAGATAATTACAATAATATAGTACAGTAACAGGCATAATTTTGATTACTATAAAGCTAATAATATCATCATAATTGATTCATTATAATGTTCATAAGAAAACTATTTTGATACTATTTTTTGTATGATTGATGCGAATAATGTTTCATATAACACAGTTTATAATAATCATATCAAATCAATACGACATTATACATTTTTATATGGTATTATAATTCATATATATTGAAAAAAAATGAAAGCTTACAATTTGTCAGTACTATAGATAAGTACAATGTACAGTATTTTTATGATTCGTAAATATTGTAAAAATGCAGTAAAAACTCTCCAGAGCGACCCTCTCTTGAGCAACAACCTCCCTTCAACAACACTATGATTTTTCCCACTGTACAAGTTAACTATTAATTCAACCTCTCTAGAGCAACAACCTGTCAACAACAATACAAGTTTACTCCTCCAAGAGGGTGTTGCTATGAAGAGGTAAAACTGTATGTAAAGCAATGTGTATTATTACCACAAGTAGGCTGAGCAAAGTTCCATGTTCCATCCGCACTGCACGTGTGCTCATGCTCACCGGAAAGAGAATAATTGAGTGCGCATGCGTAGGTAGCAAAAGAAGAAGAACCATTGGATGAAACAATGAGTTGCAACTCTTGTGGCGTCGTAATTTGGCTGCATTGATCTGAATTGATAAAAAAGTATTAGTACGCATTGGACACAGTATCTTTACAGTGCATGTAATTTCCATCAGTTTCATTATCAAATTAGCCATGTTCCAGTGGTTAGTGCGGCGCTAGATTTGTTACCCGGACACCCGGGGTTGATGCCCGGTAGCGGCAAGTCATACCATTCAATGAACAATTGACAACGGTGTCCAATCTCCTCCAAATGTGGAGAAGTTGCCGGTTACTCGTGGGACCGAAGTTAGTGCTAGTTCGAATCTCGTCCAGGAAACCCTGTTAGGTGAAACCGCGGCCGTATGATACTGATTTTTTATTATCATTTTCTTGAAAGACGGCGTTAAACTCAAATACATGTAAATAAATAACATCATTATCAGATTAAGGCCTTCCTAAAAAAGTCGGTTTGCGGTTACGTCACTAAAACCTTTAACAGTTGATAGGTGGGTCGGCAAATTATTTGGTGTAATATTATAATTATGCATATATTGAAAAACTGAAAAGAAAAGCAGACATAAAGACTGAGCATGTCTCTGACAAAATCGCAAAACATTTTTTGTGGTTGAGTTATTATAGATTTTAATGAATCATACGCATAATTCCAAATTAACAATGATGGCCTTACTATTTAAAAAAGGGCATTGGCTGTACGTGATAGAATTTAATTTTCACATACTATGATAGGTTAGTTTTATTACTTATTGTTAGCGAATCATAAAATCGTATTATTGTAAATACTAGTTCATAATGTAGAAGTTATGACGATTAATAATTATATCAACGATAGTGGTGGTAATGAAAGTAATTATAATACAACCAGAGATGTAGATAACATCTTTGTCTCTGATATAACCCAGATACTGTATTTTTTTTTGGATGTAATTGTACATTTTATATACTTAAAAAATATGACAATTTGTTTGTGTGGTACTAAACAAAAACAATATCAAAATGTCTGTAGCTATTTACGTGTCTAGTTGATGAATTATTGTTTTCATCAAAATACCACATACATACTGTCCTAGCTAATACATATGTATATCCAGTTTGACAGTAAATATTAATAATTCATAATCAACTTACTACATGACGGGTCACTACCATCCCAACCTGTACCATCATCTAGACACTGTCTAGATATCATCCCCTGAATACTATACCCTGTGTCACACAGATAGTTGGCCACAGGTCCCTGTGATGTATCTGATACAGAAACTGACCCGTTCTGTGGAGCAGACGGAGTTACACATCCTGAAAATTATATTTTAAGATCTTTTCTAACTAATATCATATGTCCTGATTTCAGTAGATACTTGTGTGATTGCTTATGGTGATATTAGGTCTGAGTAAATACAATCCCTGTTACTTAAAATTATTTTTGCTTTTGTAAACTTGAAATATGTAGAGCGCGTGACGTCACTTTACTACGTGTACATAGCTAGTATGACTGCGGGAAAACACAGGTGTTCTATAAATAGTATTTATTTCAATGATATTAAAAAAATACGAAAGTGGTTTCGGAAACATTTTTTCTTGCTATAAAGTATGCACGGGAGGAAAACACACCGGATTCCTCTGTTATAGAACAAACAGAAACTATTAGGACCAATATATTTAAAAGCTTATGGGACTTTAACGGCCCATTCGACAGCTAGGCCTATGATCCGGAGAGGGGTAGATAAGATACAGGAGAACCAGGCATTCGTATTCCTACTTTTAGATTGAAAGTACATCCCTGAAATATTGATTGGCGGAGCCGAGATTCGAATCCTGCAACCCTGACCTGAAAGTTCGAACCCTGCAACCCTGACCTGAAAGTTCGAATCCTGCAACCCTGACCTGATAGTTCGAATCTTGGACTACTTGCCTAAAGGTTGGATTCGTGAACCCATGACTTGAGCCGAGATTCGAATCCTGCAACCCTGTCCTGACAATTCGAATCCTGCAACCCTGGCCTGAGAGTTCGAATCTTGGACTACTGGCCTAAAGGTTGGATTCGTGAACCCATGACTTGAGCCGAGATTCGAATCCTGCAACCCTGTCCTGACAATTCGAATCCTGCAACCCTGGCCTGAGAGTTCGAATCTTGGACTACTGGCCTAAAGGTTGGATTCGTGAACCCATGACTTGAGCCGAGATTCGAATCCTGCAACCCTGACCTGAAAGTTTGAGTCCTGCAACCATGGCCTGATAGTTCGAATCTTGGACCACTGGCCTAAAGGTTGGATTCGTGAACCCATGACTTGAAGGTTCAAAATCCTTTATGGTAAAGATTATACAACAACAATACATTTCCCAAATAAGAATAAATGTACCGCTGAAGAAAACTGGATACCTTTACCTACAGTGATTAATATCAGAATGACACCTCAATACATACAGTAACTATTTTCATTTATTTTCGTTGGGCTCAATTTTCCTGGTTTTCACTAAAATGGCTATTTCATGGGGGCATACATTCGTCGATATTGATTTTTGAAAAGAAATGCCTTATCTGTGCATTTAAATTCATGGGGATTTGATTTCGTGGATGAGCTTACCCACGAAATCCACGAAATTAAATCCCCAACGAAAATTAATGATTCCACAGTATACATATATAACACTAACACATCAGTATATTTATAAAGTTGTCAGACGCCATGAGTTATCTGTAGCATTTGAGAAAACGTACATCATTTTCTGCTTTAAGTTTATAATCCAATGGGAAACAACTGCATGGTTTTATTATGATTGATAAAAAACGTTAAATGGATTACCTCCCTTGAAAATCGTTGCGTTTAAAATTTTACACGCATTCAATTGTTATCATACTAGCCAATCATCAGCTTCGTCGAAATTAAAATCATTTATATGATGTACTCGACATTCAATTATGATATAGTGATTTAAAGTGAACAAACTCTATAGAGAAATCCTAAGGTGTCGATTTCGTTGGTTCAAATGCTGACAAACCGCACAGTACATTTGACGTTTCAAAAATTGCAGAAAGTGTGCAAAAAGATATAAAAAGCTGATCCGAGTGATTCGTACAGAGAAGTTGCCAATTACTTACAGAGAACAATTCCAGTGTAAGTACAATGTACAAAATCCAGGATTATTGATTTGGTTAACTGTCCGCCGGTATTCATTTAAATCCCCATTAAGAAATGGGTATAATCAAAATGTTATAAAATACAGTTCATCCTCTCAATAGCGGCCGTCTCTTAAGCAACAACCTCCCTTCAACAACAGCTGTTTATTTAGCCTCTCTTGAGCAACACCCTTTCAACGACAACAACATAATTTTGCTACTCCCAAAGCATGTTGCTTTGGAGAGGTTGCGCTGTATTTTATTTAACGAGAATAATGTACATACTACAAATTGGAGGAGAATCGTCCCATTGTCCGTCAGTCTGACATTTCAGAGTTATCGCCCCATTGACATAATATCCACTGGAACAACTGTATGTAGCTGTTGTTATAGTACCTGTTGTAGACAAGGTAACGCTACCACTGTCTGGATGTGTAAGGATTGAACATTCCACTGAAAGTATGATAATATAATGTAATTAATGGTGACACAGCCTGCGTAATTAATACATATACATTACTTACAGTAAACATAAGGAGCGCGGTAATGGTCAAGTGGTTAATGCGCAGGATTTGTAACCCGGCAGTTCGAACCCCAGTCGTGGCAGGTCATACTCTTCTGTGAATATATGACAAAAGAGTCGATTTTCCTCCACATGTGGAGAAGTTGTCGGTTCCTTGTGGAAGGGTAAGAAAGTCCTAGTTAGAACACTGTCCAGGGAAATTTGTTAGGTGAATCGGTTGCCGTATAATGTATTACTAAAACAAGTGTTGAAAAAACGGCACCAAACTCAAATAAATAAATACAGTAAACATAGTTTTATATATGAACATAATTATGCTTATTTCAAGCTGAAATACATTAGTAATATAGACAAGAGATCTGAAAATAACTGGTCTTTACGCTGTTGCGTTCTATATATAGAATATGTCTCTTATTTAAGTTTGCAATGTACAGTAATTCGAATTCAATATTGACCATTTAGAAATATGAAATATTAGATATGGCAACATCAGAAAATATCTTAAAACCTTATGCCGGAAGTAACTCGACATTATAACAAGCTAAAGAGACTTTCAGTATGTAATCCAAGACACGTTTTAAGACCGCACTGTTGAAAAAAATAACGACTAAGTTCACATCGACCATACAAAAGGATATTCAAAGACTAGGACTTACCACAAGTAGGTGGGGAATTATTCCATGTGCCGTCTGGAAGACAAGTATGCTCTCGTTGCCCAGACAACGTGTAATTCACGCTGCACGTGCAATCTGCTGTAGTTACAGTTCCGTTCGTTTGTCTGGTAATTTCGAGTCCTTCCGTTACTGTTATGTTGCTACATTGACCTTTGTAATATTAGCAAACACGTTATTTTAGCAAGGTTTGTATAGTGGCATATTTTTGTATACACTTAGCAAGTTAATTTTCGCCAAAGCGTTCCGAATTTTATCGCAAAAAAGTTTTATCGCCCGCTTAATAAATGGGTTAAGGGTTAATGTTTCTATCTAATTTGGAAAAAAAAGTCTTATCCTGAAAAGTTATAAAATATTAATGAAAATGTCTTTCGTTTAAGGCACAAAAATGCCACCATAGTTTTGAAATGGAAACTGTCTTATTCATTTTGTTATCAATCATTATAAAGTACTGACATTGAAATTGATAATTCTACACTATTTGTAAATTTACACGAATGCTATTGAAATATAGTAAATGTTTGAATAAATATTTGATACGTACTACAAATTGGGTCACTTCCTTCCCAACCAGTACCGTCGCTGAGACAAAGTCTATTAGTCAAACCATCAATACTATATCCTAGTTCACATTGATATATAGCTACAGGTCCCTGTGTGGTGTCTGATACGTATACAGATCCGTATGATGGTGTAGATGGTGTAATACATTCTGAATTTATAAAAAAATGTAATAAAATGATGATGAATGCTGTTGCTGCCGCTGAAACTTCTCCTAAAGAAAAATGATAAAGATGATTTTGCCACAGCATGTACGACGAGGAATTTATTGTGCTTCTTACACTTTTCTTTTTTCTTATTTTTATCAATAACTGATTATCTTACTAAAGACACTAATGGTGCGGTCAAGTCGGTTTTGGTGTGTAGTGATTTGGTGGGTGTGGCGATACTGATTATGTTGTGGCTGATATACTTGATAATGGCATAAAGTGGTATTGCTACTGTGCTTTCGTTTTCATAATGTTGATGTATACTCAAGTAATTACGATGAATTATCAGTACATACTAGTATATACATGTATTATCAATTTTACTTTCTACGTCCTTGTTCAAAGTTACTTAAGATATTTTTTAATACACAGTCTTATTCTCTATAAGATAAAACCACAGTATATACATGTATACTAGTATATCATACAAAAGGAACAATTATTAACATATTTTCTTTTTCTTGGACGCAACATATTTGTTGACTTACTGCATGTTGGTGGTTCATAATTCCACTGACCATTGGTCTGACAGGTCAGACTAAGTTGACCAATCGCGTCATAGCCACTAGAACAACTGTATGTGGCTGTTGTTATAGTACCAGATGTAGACAATGTAACACTACCACTGTCTGGATGTGTCAGGACTAAACATTCAACTGAAAAACATAAAATGTCCATATTCGATAACAGGGGAAAGCACATTATGGTCTTTAGGAAGTTGACATTATGAAGTGTTAACTGGCACAGGCTAATCCGTTGCTGACAAATATCACTAGGCATGGATGTATTGGTGGTAATGAATAAGTGTGTCAGCGATTTATCGGCTCATAAATTAATATCCATCTTATTTTCTTTTTCTACTAAATGAAATGTTATCTACCAGTTAGAAGCAAAATCACGCATCAATATAGAATTTATGAAAACCTTTTGCTCAAACAAGATACATGAAATGCCAAGGAATCTATATTCTATACATGTAAATCAGCATGTTAGTAGGTTCGCATAACATACCGCATGTAGGTGGCGGGTAATTCCACGAGCCGTCTGTAAGACAAATGTGATCTTGTTGCCCTGACAACGTATTATTCACGCTGCATGTATATTCTGCCGTTGTCATGGTTCCATTTGTATCCGTGCTCATCTGTAATCCGTCCGTTATTGTCACATTGCTACACTGACCTGAGTGATTGAATGAAGAATCTTTACCAATAACAGTGAAACGTAATTTTTAGAGACATGCACAGATATATGATCATCATAGATAAATGCAGACTGGTTATCATAAATAATTCTTAAATTTAAATCAATGATGCTAAAAACATGAAAAGTGATAATACAGGCAATTGATTTACAATGTATTTGCTGAACTGCTAAATTGAGAGATCTGTGTGGAGCACGAAATAAACCGTTTGCTAAAGAAGACGCTGAATTATATCATTATTTTGAACACTAATTTGAAATTGATCGCAAGTGACTAAGTATATCCATTTGGAAGAAATTCGTGAAATCTTATTTTTTCTTGAACTCTTCTTACATATTTCATGAATAGTTCATGAAGTATAAAAAAACTATAAAGTTACGTACTACAAACAGGGTCACTTCCTTCCCAACCAGTACCGTCACTGAGACAAAGTCTATTAGTCAAACCATCAATACTATATCCTAGTTGACATTGATATGTAGCTACAGGTCCCTGTGTGGTGTCTGATACGTACACAGATCCGTGTGATGGTGTAGATGGAGTAATACATTCTGAATTTATAAAAGAAATATTTCAAAGATATTGATCACGAAGTTAATGATGTTGCTGAAACAACCGCGGAAGAAGTGGATGAAGATGAGGTTGAATACTCGTACAAGGATAATGATCAATGGTATTACCGCTACTGACCATCAGTTGAAAGAAATTGATAACAACAATGAAAATGCTGACTTATCTTCAATGTGCACACAGTTTTTTTGTGAAAATCAAACTTATATATTTGTTCCTCTTCGAATGCATCGTTGCAGATATATTCAAATAAAATTATGAGCAAAAGTTATCCTTGAGAAAGATAAAGATGAAGGTGGCCTTTATTTGCAGGCGGTCCTTATTTGGATGGTCATTTTGTTCAAAATAATTTATGACGGTTTTTAAAAGAATGGCATTTATTTAGGGGTGGCCACTTATTAAGGTTTTTGACTGTTCACATATTGTCTTTAAAGGGTATTTATTATCAGCGCAACTCGAAGCTCTTTTTTTTAAATTGGCGTCTTTCAATACAAAAAGAACAAACAAAAATACAAAATATGAGCGTCTCTATATGGATAAAACACCAATGCAATAAAAATATATATAAATCGTATATTTTTAGCTGTCAACTTACTGCAGGAAGGTGGATCATAATTCCATTGACCACTGGTCTGACATGTAAGAATTTGTTCACCACTGACGTAATATCCGGTCACGCAGCTAAATGTTGCCGTGGTCGTCTTGGAGTCTGTATCCATGACAACACTACCACTTGATGGAGCTGTTAGTGTTGGACACGAATCTAAAATAAATGAGGAAAAGGCTTATTAATCTAAGCTGGAATCGTGATTGCTTACTTTGCTATAAAAAATCGACCTTTTGAATTGCATGCTTTGTTGAATCGAAACGTCGCAAATGCTAGCCAGCAAAAGTGGCAACCTGTATACTTTTAGTACAATTGATATACATGTAATTTTTAATCACACTGTTTTCAATATTTCCACTTGGTATGAGGTCACAACAATATTAAGACGTATCATCTTGTCACAAATGGAGTCCTTATGTAGAGTGTTTTACACGATTAACTCATTATTCTAATATTTGGAGCAAATTTAGACGCTCAGTTTACGTACCACATTGTGGCTGACTGTCATCCCATGATCCATCACTACTGCACGTGATGACATCTGAACCAGTCAGTATATATCCCACGTGGCATATGTGTGTTGCTACCGTGTTGATACCATCTGTTGCCAAGGTTACGTTACCACCAACAGGATCGGATAGTGCGTCACATTGATCTAAAAAAATACCATCAGCATCAGTTGTATAATTAAGGACCACTGTGGTGTCTGAGTATGGAAAATGTTTCGTAGAGAAAAGTTCCTGATAAAGATATTTAGCACTACGTACGCTTCTTTTGTTAGAATACATATGTATTTACTTTCTTACTCTATCGATACATAACTGACTCAAAGAAGAAGAAACTGTCCCACAGATGGTTCCTTTTTCTTGGACCATGGTCCAGTCGAACAAGAATCGTAATTTGGTAATTTACAAAATGTATATCAGTAACTATAAATGATTTTGCGATGTTTGTCAAGTACAAGTATTGATAAGTGACTGTCTAAACGTGTTGTATTTATGAGTACTAACTGCAAGCTGGATCACTCTCAGACCAACCGGAACCATCCGTTGCGCATGTGCGGGTGGTGGTACCAGCTAATGAATACCCGACATCGCACGTATACGTCGCTGTTACACCGTCCGCAACAATATTTCCATTTTGCAAACTGGCTGGTGACTGACACGCTAAAAATACATCAAAATTTAATCTTAATTCAACGGATCACACAATGTTGTTAAGATGAACATATACAAAATGTAACAAAATATTCCCTGTTTGTTCTCAAATGAACAGAGATTTACATTTGCCCTATTCTCTCATGGCGTCGTAAATACTTCTGGATTCATTGTTCAAGTCTTTGTACTAGGTAGTCAGCTCCCTCATAGTATATTCCCTATTTAAGTTCGATCGTTTTTGAGAATCTGGGAACAATCAAACGAACGTTTAGTTTGCATTTACCGAGTGTACAAAATCAGGGAGGAGAGAAATGAGGTATTCATGTACAGGCAATGTTTCTAAAGACGTGTATTTTTGTACATGTATTATATTGCATCTAGATCAAACAGTGACTGCTTTTCACAAGTGACTGGTATCTTTTCTACTGGGTTTACGCTGCATCAATATCCTGGGCAATTCTGTGACTATTCCAGCTTTGAAGTTGGCCAGAACACATGTGTGCTCCTGGGTAGTTCCACAAACCATCCACTAGCTGGCTAGATGGCTTCCTAATTTGCAAAATATGGTTAGTGTGCGATTTGATGTGCTAGTGATTACCGGTTAAGAGCCCCAAAACCTCTCGACCACGGCGGATCCTTAGGTGAGCAGCAATTAAGGTATACTTTTTAACAAAAGACTATTTACGCATGTTTGTTTTCTGTATCAATCTATTATTAATCAATTAACAATCAATCAAGAAAAGATACATACTGCATGTAGGAGGCTGAAGATTCCAGGATCCATCAGTCAAGCATGCTCTTGTGCTATCTCCATTCAAATCATAACCAGACGAACACACGTACATTGCCATGGTTATATAGCCTGTAATATACGTTGATACAGAGCCACTGTCTGGAGCTGTTAACGTTGCGCATGTCGCTGAAAAACATTTACGTTAATTAATATGTGTGTAACGTTTAATAGACCACATCTTTTTAGAATCACACACAGCCATTTCCCGGATTTATGAATATTTACCGGTAGTAATTTAATAAAACCTTTTCAGTGATTAATCCGATAAGCCCGATTAATATTTAATTCATTGAACATTTTTTTTCCAAAATACAGATTTTATTTTCTACTGTCATACTTGTGCATGCGTGCAAACAACCATAAATGTACACATCTGTTTAACCCTTTTGCTACCAGGCACATATTGCCTACATTGTGCACGGTATTGACAGTGAATTTCAACGAAATGCGAGCTTATTAAACAAATCACAAACCGGTATACCCGTCACGTAGACAAATACACAGAGATTTATGAAGATAGGTATGCCCGTAACATTTGCAACTATATGGAGATTTGCGCAGACTAGCATGCCTGTCTCATTGGCAGCGAACGGGTTAACCTTGTGGATGCAATGTCTAGAATGGTCTGAAAGACATTTGCAATAGATTCAAAACATAAGTGAGAATGAAACGACTACCTTCGTATCTTACTAGCACAAAGAGAAAAATAAGCAGTTTGAGAAGGATGTGGGTATCAAAGGTAGGTTAAAACTTACCACAAGTTGGCAATGTGTCCCAGCTTCCATCAGACTGACAGTATACTTTATAAGCACCGTCAATAGTATACCCCTCCAAACATGTAAACAATGCATATGTCTGTGACCCAGTGGTTTCCATGACTACAGTTCCACCGTCTGGAACATTGATGGATTGACAAACACCTATAACAAAAGTATAGCTTATGACAACAGACGAAGTATCGAATGTGAACAGTCAACAAAATACTACATATGAGCACTAATCTTCCATCAACTGTCTCACAGTTACAATACAACACAAACTAGCTTTATAAACATTGACATTGACAATGATATCCAATTAAATATTGATATTTTCCTGTTCAAATCTAGTACAATGAACAGTACAATCAAACAAAGGGACATAACTTATTTTGAAAATAAAAGGAGCAATCATTCAATACACCATAATTATAATTTATCAGCCAAAACATCAAACTATATTCAATATATGGGTCAGTATGTTACAAGGTACCCATTGTAGGATCGTTCAGTGTAAAGACATTTTGATATCAACGATTGTTCTATTTCTGACAATGAAAGTGTCATACCCTTATTTTCCACATTTATTACTGAAGATTTAATCGACCTCTCGTTTAAAAAAAAGCGAAAAAATAATGAATGAACAAGTTTGCAAGCAGTTCTGATATCTAAGTCAAATTACCGTTAGTAAAATGATGAATGTATTCGGTGTTTACTTACTACAAACAGGGTCTGTACCAGACCATCCACTGCCATCTGTTCCACAAGTTCTGATCTGTGAGCCAGACAATGTATGATTTACCATGCATGAGTAATTAGCAGTAGCACCATTAGACACCACAGCACCATTCAATGGAGTGTTCGGAGAATCACATTCTGAAATTGAACATCGTTGTTAGTCATTCGCTCTCCTTCATTTACTTTCAGTAAGTCTATTCCATTTATTTTAACTTTATGATATGTTTGTAATTAGGCATCAAATGTATGGAATTCAGTTCACAGTACATGTATACATGAATATTATATTATCAAATAAAAAACATTAGATTCGTTAAAGTTATGTCAGTTTAAGAAATATGTCCCACTGGAGATCAGCAATTTATTGTATCGTAAGATTCTAATCAATCCAATTTGTTGCATTCTGACAAATTTCTCTATCAAACCTTACCTGCCACAACCATAAGAATTGTGCCAACATATCTTCGAATGTTACTGGACATATGACTACCTAAATGATAACTTTGTATAAATAATCTGAACAAAGATATGTCTTCATCCCGTTACAATGTCTCAATATAACATGTAGAAGTTAAGGGTGTTTCTATACTTACCACAGAGAGGTTTAGTACCATTCCATGTACCGTCAGTTTGACAAAATCGTGTTGAAATGCCAATGAGCCTGTGGCCACTAGTGCACGAATAGGTTGCCGTGCTGATGAAACCATCCGTTGTTATGGTAATACTCCCACTCGACAGTTCATCCAGGGTCTCGCATTGAACTAAATGAAACACACACACAAAAAAAGGAATTACATAACATTTAAATCAATTTTGTCTTAAACTATTTATAAACAAACATAGTAATTCTTTGTTTACGAATGTTTCACACCTACTTGTGGCTTAAAATGAAACTAAATCAAAAGCGTAAATGGAACTATGTTTATGGAAGGGACAATAAACGTCCAGTTAAAGGCATATGTTAGCTTTCTAAATTTAGTGAAACAGAATCGTAGATAAAATGATAGTAGAATACAAGAGATATATTTCATTTGTTCTAAAACAATATTTATATAATGCCTTTCATCTTGTAGAAATGAAGTTAGATGCTTTTCTTATTTTTGTCAATATCATTGACAAATACTGTGCTACATGTCTATACGTACTTAGTGATTAAAAAAGAAAATTTCCAAATGATTTTATTGCAAGTTAAATGCAGTTTCAACGATAAGACTAATTTCTAGCCTACTTTAATTCTAACATCAAAAAAGCTAATGGACTTTAAAATATCTATTTTTGTATACTAGTATTGGACTTTAAAAATAATATTTCAAGTAACAATATAATATTTTCAAGTACAGTACAATGTCTATAGAGGAACCCACTGTGGGAGCTGCAAATATTGGCCATTGTTTAGAGGTTGTTGCTCTACAGAGGTTAAATTTATGGTAAATATAAGCTTAGGGACATTTTGAAGGTGTTGTTATACAGAGGGCTGCTCTGGAGAGGTTGCTCTATATCTAGATTGTAAGTACATTACCCGATAAAGGTCTAGTGTGCTTAAACATTAAATAGTCCAGAGAATTTCATTAATCATTTTTTACCACAGTATGGGGCTGAAGGACTCCATGTCTGATCCGTCTGGCATGTTCTATCAGCTTCACCAACCATAGAATAACCAGCGATACAGCTATAGTTGGAAAGCGTCGTGGTACCATTCGAACTCAGTGTGTAACTTCCACCGACAGGGTTGTTCAGAATGTTACATGAATCTGTCAAGACATGCAACATACAATCAAAGTATAAATTAACGGGTTCAGCACTGGATTGATAAATTAAATTGTAACATAACTTATGTAACCAACTGTGTTAAAGAAATAGCTATTATTTCCGTGTTAAGAATTTGGTTTGAAGAATTATCGATGTACAAAGTAATCTTAAATGTGTTCTAGACGCAGTCATATCATCTCCCAGACTCTACAACCTGTCAAAATGGCCTCTAAAAATGGCCTCAATGTCTGCAAGTCAATGTCGATAAGCTCGGCCCTTTAGATGAGTGAGGCACGTATGGTAAGCGAATTAACTTAGTCGACAACAAATACATGGTAGTACTAGTACTATACAGCATTGTGATTTGAGTGCTTATCGTCTACGTATGTATCTTTATAGTAGCTTTTTGCATTTGTGGGAAGTCGGAAACGTTGATAAAATGTGAACATAATCGTTTGAAGCCAAGTCTCATACCTTAATTAATTCATTTTTTACGTGTGTAGTAAAAACATCATGTTTACGGTTATTTGACCAAACCTTAGGGTAGGTAGGTCCTTGGAAGTACACCAATAGTTTCGTACTTTTGATTTTGTTGTTATATAAATTAAGGTCAGTGCCAAAAGAAAAGAGTCGGTTGGATAACCGGTAACACGAATACTTTTTTTTCTGACCTTATTTTCAATGCACGAGGGGCTACCCAAGAGTTCATGAATAATGTCTAAAAAATAATTATTTTTCAACAGGTATTTCTCACGGTCATTTCATATTGTGCAAAGTTTAGTTCAATGTGAACTTGAATACGCAATTTCATACAGACAAAATGAGTAGTAGCCTCGCTATAAACATGATGTTTGTTGGTCTGCGGCAGTTCACGGTAAAGAAATAATTATTATGCAACCTGCCTACATTGAATTATAGTGTATCTCTAACAAATATTGGAATATGTGAACGTCAAATTTAGACATTATTGAGGTTGTCCATAAACTTTTGGATAGCCCCTCATATATTGCTAAGTTGAATAAACTAAATGCAATTGCTTCTCATGTGACACTTGTGTTCTGTCAAAGCGTTGCATGTGATATAATTGATGATTATGTACTTATACATGTATATATGCAACCAAAACTCAGATTTAAGGTCATTTATTGATGTCATAACATTATGAATTGTAACAATTATCAAACCGTCCATTTCTAAAATAACGAAGTAGATCCGTAGGACATATAAATACATTTCAACAGTGAATAGAATAATTCAAAATTGCACCAAACCAAATAAATAGTGAATATAATACAATGATGTGTACACTTATCTAAGCATTTTCACAAAATGTGAATAAATAGACATTAATCGTTAAAATTACAAAAACATGAAATAAATCATTTTCACTGAAATAAGTCACTGACAAAAATGAATTTTTACGTCAGTGATGGAATGAATTAAGTAACCAAGTACCCATTGGCAGGATAAACACATAACAATTTTTTTATCACGCATACGAATCGTTTTCTATATTATCAGCAATTCCCTTGATAGATTTTGATTTCGCTCGTTGTCCTTTTCGACTTAACTTTGTGTCCATGTTTGTGTAAGATGGAGCGTCAAGCTCGTAAGAATATACTGGCTGAATATAATTAAATTCAGCAGTTGACAATAGTTCTGGAGTCCTTACTCTGTCTATGCCAACCTCTCTAATTCTATCTTTTAAAGGTGTCTTCGGTCTTGGGTCAGACCTAGTCTTGCTCCTTCCCGGCTTTCTTTCCGGCGACAAGCTCCCGATTTGCCTTTTTGATCTTTTAGTCTTCATTACATGCTCTATTGGAGGTAACTGATTCCCTTTGGCGTGTGTCAGTCTCTGCTGGGGAGGAGACGATGTTAAATCTTTAGCAAACACTACACTAGATGTAGACATGGGTCTTGGTACACCATTATGAAATTTCTTTAATATGGGAGCCATTGCAGTTATCGGGGTAGTCTCGCTAATGACGTCAGGAACGGTTTCTTCAATTACTGAAATAAGAGTAATAATTTATAGTTTGTTTCATGCCGGAAATGTAAGCGCACACGCAAATATCGTGTAACAGAAACACGTATATATGTATAACATTTTAAGACACAAAGACAACATTCTGTATCCCATTTATACGTTCGGATCAGGCCTGTATGAACCGGGGTGCTCGACGGCACACTATATTTTCGGCTGTAACGGGAATCAAATGTGTTATAACTTATTATCGTATTGTAGACAAAGTCAAAGAATAAGGACCCCCCTGAAATTGCTTCATACGTTGCTGTGCATAGCAGCCAAAGAATACAAATGACATATTTGTTCTAAGATGTTATAGGGTAATTAAAAAGAAAACGTTTTTAAAAAAGTTAAATCTTTGTTTATTTTAGTTTTACGTCCCTTTTCAACAGTCCGTTTCATATGAGACAGACAGTTCACCTAACCATTGTTCCTGGGAAGAACCAGTACTAGACACCCATCCATCGTATACAACTGCCTCCTATCACACATAAAGAGATATGGTCGGTAGCCGGGCCCGAACCCTCGGACCTCCATCAGTGAGAGGTTACAGTGTTTTGAAGTCAGCGACCTTAACCAGGGACCAGGGAGGCGGGACAGTTAAATCTTTTATATTCTCATTGTGCTTACTTTCCGGATCATCTGGTTCTTTAGATAATCTTGACGCAGCTGATGAAACTCTTGAATTGTTTTGTCTCAGTCGAAGGTAAAGATGTATAAATGCTGCTAACAGTATGACCAGACAGATAAACAACACTATAGCAACAACTACAACAGCAATATGAATTTTCCAACTTGTGTCATCCTCACTCTCTTCTACGGGTTGTGTAGGGCTAGATAATTCTGTAAAAAGTGGTATATATTGTATTAATTCCGATAAGAAAAAGGATTCATAAAAACATACTCAAACTAAGACTTTCTATTGTTTGGTGTTCAAAGATGATTTAACGAGAAAACAATACTATTTGATCTTATTCCTGAAAAACAACTTACTAATTTAATGTGTATTTATTGCATTACATAGGAAATACAGAACTATGAACAATATTTTTAACAATGATTTGGGAAACGTTTACTTAGCTATGGTAACAGTATATGAATATGAGTGGAACAAATATATGGACCTGAATTCTAATTATAGATGTTTACTTTTGTCTTACAGAGATTACATACATGACAATAAGTATATACATGTAGTTAGCGCGAATATGAAGATGTTATTATGTTTTTTACTGTTTTTATTTTGTGGTATGTTCTGCCCTAATCGAATGTAAGATTTAATTTGCAATCTTCATATTTGCGCCAATTAGAGAGTGAAATTAAATGTTAGTAAACACAAAAGTGCGGATGGCAATAAAACGTAATTTAGGAGTTTAAAGATGAACTAAACTCACATGATTATGTGTTGATCATTCAATTCATTCCCAGAAGTAACATAAGCAAATCCCGCGAGATTAAAAACAAAATATCGCGTATTATCACGACTGATTTGTTCTAATTAGCGCAAATAACAGATGTGCTATATCGTTGTGTGTCATTCTAAGCTAATGAAGTACATACCACACTTATTTAAGGTAAATTCAAGATAAAAAAAAAAATAAACATATGTTTTTAATATTTCATAATTTCAAAATAAGTATTGGATATTTTATCAATGCATTAAGAGCTGAAGTACAATACAAACATAATACCAATCATGAAACAAGTTTACTTACCACAGACTGGAGAAACTCCACTCCACCCCGTACCATCATCCTGACAATATCGAACATTAGACCCAACCATTACATACCCAGTGTAACAATCGTATGTTGCCGTACTTAAATTGTCAGTTATAGTCAGCTCTCCATTAGAGATAAGTGAAGGAGATTGACAAACTGAAATGTAGATACGTAACTTTACAAGTCTAAGTTTTATCATGAAACTATAGACTATATTTCATTTGCGGATAAAACATAATTCCCCGTATGACATTTTCAAAATGCGCGAACGTTTTCTGATCACAATAAGATGACACGAAAAGAACTAAGAGGACACAAGAACTATATTGCTCGCAGTTGACGAAACAACAGTGTGTCTCCACGACAAGTTCGAAATGCATGTCACAGATGGTCTTCTATAACGCAATCAATCGACCTATGGAACGTGTCAAGGTCTGAGGATCATAGTGTATAAAGACATAACGTGACTTCCGGTTAAACCTTTGATACTTTGAGGAATACATGTTGCGACGTCATCATAACACAAAAATGTACATGAACATGCACTATAAACAATTCTGCCTCATAATTCGGGTATGAGTAATACATTCCTTACAAGTGGCATATCAAATAAAACTTTATGATGTAGTAAATGTTATCTGTACATTACTTTCCATGGCATTGACTTTAAACAAGAAATACATTGTCAAGTGATTCAAATGGTAACAGATATAATGGGACACCCTGTACTACTACATTCCTTATGTAAGTAACAACTTTTGTACGCATTGTCGAACTTCGGATTAAGAAAAGTTGGTGCTGAAATCCACTCTTTATATGGATGAAATTGTTAATCATACTCGTACTTATGCACAGATTCATAAACTTACTGCAGTACGGGGAAGTGATATCCCATGAACCAGATGTCAAACAGGTGAGAGTAGAAGTAGAACTGAGCGAATATCCAGCGACACATGAATACGTCGCTATAGTTGCTGAACTGCTTGTAGAATATGTTATCGACCCACTGTTTGGATCTGTCAGCATCGGACAAGTCACTGCAAACAAGATAACATTACGGTATTATTATCAACAATCCTATATTAGTATATCTCTATATAAATAATTACAATATGTAGCCATAACGACTTCGAACTGTGCGTTGTGCGAATACGTATGACTTATATCTTACACCAGGCCTCAAAACGACTTATCAGTTTTTTTGCATTTGTGCATAAAACGAACAATATAGTTCTACGGAGGAGATGCAATTTTAGTGTAAGTACACGTTCCTCTAAATGTGTTACTTCCTCCAGGGATAGTCTAAATTGCATATCCCACTTGTTCATCCATAATTAAGATTAACCGTTTATAGATGTAACTTATCAATAAATCCCGTCAACTAGTTTACCATCATGTGTATTGCCCATGATGCACTTAGTAGACAAGCAGATGTTCCACTGTGTTAAGACAAATTTGTGCAAATTAAATATCTGTCTTCCTTTTTTATGTATTTTCTGCTCGAAGACAATGCAATTAATGTTTTGTCCGGATTTTCTTTGTCAATGACACGTAGAAAGGATTATAAAAGTAAATTGTATGTAAGCAGTTAGTAATATAACGAACTACATATGTAATATGATTATAGGAATCATCAACAACTACACTTACCACATGTGGGCGCCATTGACTCCCACGAACCATTAGAGAAACAAACCTGCTCACTATCGCCAGACAATGTTGATCCAACATCACAAGAGTATGTTACAGAGGTATGTGTACCGTTAGTTATAAGATTGAATGTACCAGATGTAGGAATAGAAACGGTCTGACACACATCTGGAATGGAACATGGACTAAAATGTTAATCCGTGGAGTAACTGAATAAAGAAAAACGCGTAAATGGTGTTCAATAAATTTCATTATGTACAAACATATTCAACGTTGATAAAAACAAACTATTAGGCAGATTACTCAGCCGATACATATCCTTAATATTAGATTTGATTAACCATGTCATATTAATATTTGGAAAGGCCTCTGTGGCATGGTTTATTGGGAATTTTAACAAATCAGATTTGCATAATATCATTATCAGAAATGTATAATGCTTTATAATCGTTTTGATGGATTTCAAACCCTAAACATGTAACATCATGATGGCAAATGATAATTTTACTCGACGAAAAGAATATGAAAATAAATGGAGTTTTTGTTATTAACATGTTTAGTAAAATAATCAGAGAACAGGATTGTTCAGAGGGACTGATTCATAAAAACATTGACTACATACTACATGTTGGATCGGCATCTTCCCAACCAGTTCCATCTGCCATACACACTCGTTCAGCAAGGCCATTCAATGAGTATCCTGTGTCACAGGTGTAGGACGCCAAAGGTCCTTGTGAGCTTCCTGTGACGGACACATCCCCGTTATTTGGAGTGTCAGGAAAATTGCACTCTGAAAAAGTTTTCCTTATATATATCTACAAGTACGACCATGTTTACATTAACAGGTTACAGACAAAAGTAATGGAATAAAATTAATCCACACGTTGATGCTATTACAGAGCGGGACTTTCTCACAAAGCTCAACAATTTAGCGGGTTATCAATATTTATTGTATTTTCATGCCCTGGTAAAATTACATGACATAGTTCCAATAAAATATCTAAAACATATAGGTCTAGAATGATTTCATACTAAATTACTCTAGAATCATCATCTGTCTCATTGTAAAGACATCCTGTGAACCTAAGACTAATATGGTAAGGCTGGTGCTGACAGGAGGGTTTTAGATGGTACAGACTGTTAGATATACAAATGATGTTGATATTAGAATATTAAATAGAGCTCTCTTGGTCGATCTAACACTAAAATAAGGTCCTTACATACCATCATGATCTGTAAATGTTAATTAACAAATACAACATGGTTAAACAGATGAAACAAAACAAAATTATGATACTAGTATTGTGCAATAATCATTATACTTTGGCATGGTTTATGTTATGTTGTCCCAGCACAGAGTAATATGTAACATAGCAAAGGAACTATGAAGTAACCAAAGACACTCTATGGTTGTCGTCCTTACTGTTATGATTGAGAAAGCTGGGGATACATTCTTTTATAAAATTCTCGAAGCAAATGAACGCATGGTATTACAAGAAACAAAATGACTGCTTGTGCGGTTTAAAAACAATGTTGATATTTGTCTTCTACGCGTTTACCGATATAGTTCAGTAAGGGCCTTCTCAATAGTTCCTGATACATGTATGTCTTTACAGAATGTTTCAATAAAACAAAAATCGGATTCGTGCTTAATAAATTAAACTTGTAATTGTTTGTAACATTTTAATTTAAAAAATCATCAACTCGGAGTAGCATGTTACAAAGGCAGATCATGATTAACCAGAAGGAGAAACATTCAGAAGGTGTTTGGTCAAACGTATTCAAGAAAGATGGTATATTTACTGCATGAAGGAGCACTGTCACTCCAAACACCATTCGAGCCACAAGTAATGGTGTATTCACCAACAAGATAATACCCTGATTGGCAGGAAAATGTAACTGTTGTAGAAACACCATCCGATGATATCGTCATTGAACCACTGTCTGGAGCAACTATATCGGGACAACGGGCTGAAAGGAATTATTTCAGACATAAATACAATGGCTGAAGACAGATCTATAAATGTTGGGATTTGTTCTTACATTACACAAACATATGAGCAAATGTTATTTAAGGTGATAAGAAACAAGTCTGACAGTTTAAGCATGACTGGCATTTGGGGGTGGGGGTGGATGCCGTACTGCGAAGGTATTTAATAACTCCAATCTCACGGCATATACCAGTTTATTATTCGATTTGCTATAATCTAAACATGCATTTCCTATTAGTTGTACAAACAAGTTTAAGAATTTGTTGTTATAAAATTCTCTTCCAGGGAAAGTGTTTGAACGATAATTTTAATTTCTCTTTTTTTACAAACATTCACTAAGAGTGATGTTAAGATTAATAGAGATAAGGTATATTTGTACCGCATGAAGGGGCCGTGAAATCCCATGTACCATCGCTCCGGCACGTGATTGGTGATACTCCATTGAGAGTATACCCACTGTCACACGTATATGATGCCTGTGTATTATATCCGTCCGTACTAATTTGTACGGTACCACCGGTTGGTGACGTCAAAGTTGCACAGGTACCTAAAATATATATATATGTACATTTACTATAGATCTGAGACCATAATTATGATTAGGACAGACAGCACTAATAAAGTAAATTGTTTGAATTGGACAGACTTGTAGGAACGCAAGCACAATAATGTTTTAATAGATAAAGCACGATAAATGCTAGATTTTACTACCACAAAATCTAACAGTGTTAAAACTGAATCTTGATTTAAAGACTGCAAATGACTTATATGTGAGACACTTAGATAAAATGATTATTTATGTTATATCTTGTGTTAATATTTACATATTAAAGTTTCTAAGTTTATTGTCAGAATGGAACAGTGTGCTGTCATCCCGGTGTGTTTATAGGTACACGCAATGTAGCGTAACTTACTGCATGTTGGGTCATTACCACTCCAACCAGATCCATCAGCTCCACATGTCCGTGTTGTTAATCCATTCAGTGAATAGCCTTCGTTACATGTGTACGATGCGGTTTCTCCATCCTCTGTTAATTCGCCATTTAATGGAGTCGTTGGAGATTTACAAGCTGAAAGTTCATAACCATGCTTGATGAGTTTTTATATCGTTCATTTTAACAATAATGAACTAATTTCATGTCGCATAATTATGAACCGAACTAGGTTGCTCAGATATACAGTTTGAGAAAATTGCTAGAGGCCTTATAATTGCGAGTACTTCATCCCATCAATATATCACTACATCCTTACCAATGGTATAAAGGAGGAAGTAAATACTTCGTTAGATATTTGACTTTAAAGAAATTCCGTACCCAGAACCCCTCTGTTTATTACGTAATACTCCATTGATAAAAAATGAAAACAAGTATTAACATTCCAAGGCAGGCTTCCCTAGTTTAACATTTCCGCTACAAAATACCGAAAACCGCTTTGAAACCCGTCATCAAATAAGGCGGCAGTGTTAATTCCAAATGACAATACTGTGCTTTTGTAAGCTGAGCAATTAACAATTAAAGTGTTGGATCATTATCGTCTCATGAAATCGACGAATGTGACGCACCCCATTCAATTTTGATAGCCAATCAAAATCGCTAATGTTTACGGTGCAATAATTGAAACCACGCCCAGGATTAGTGTCTAGTAAGAGATTATATAAACAAAAATTGTCATTAATGAATTAATAGTATCATATCGTACCAATACAATGTAAAAAACGTTAAGAGATGTTCAACGCTGATAAGGAAAAGTCAATAAAGGGGTTCAGTATTTATCGCAATAAAACACCATTTTTGAGCGTTCAGTTAAAATCTTTATTTGCTTGGTATTAAAGTATGATAGTTAATCTTTGTAAATAACGTAAAATATCTTTTTACGTTATTTTAGCTATTATAACAAAGGCAGATACCTTAAGGGTATAAGTTAAATGTTCCATTCTAAGCCAATACACGTTTAAGAATTTTAAGAATGGTGTGTTACAATATTGTTAAACATGAGTTTTATTCACTTGACCAGGAATATCGTCTGTGACATCTTCAAGATACAGTAATACTCCACTCTACAGGTATTTCACATAAACTGGTTAATGTAGTACATTATACTAACATGAAACATAAGAATACTTACTGCATGTGGGTTCCACCAGAGTCCATGTGCCATCAGAATTACACAGACGTATAGTGTTCCCGTTTAAGTTGTATTTCGATGCGCACGCATACGTTGCCGTGGTTTTGGTACCGGAAGTTGTTAATGTCACGGTGCCACTTGTAGGATCCGTTAATGTTTGACACTGAACTAATGAAACAAAAGAACAAATGGCATTAGTATTAGTTACGTCGGATTGTCAACAATAAAAATGCACACAGCATTTGTTTATCGTCGTAGACAAAACAGTACCTCTCCAGAGCGGCACTCTCTTGAACAACAACTTCTCTTCAACAACAACATGATTTTTCCCGCTGCACGATTTAACTATTACTTTAACCTCTCTATAGCAACAACATTTTAACAACATCGACATAAGTTTGCTACTCCCAAAGAGTGTTGCTTTGGAGGGGTTGCGCTGTACTTCAATCTAGGTCATTGTAGCTTTAGTAAAAAAACTAAAGAAATTCTGGATGCAGGCACAGATATGTACGCAACACAGATGACATTGCTCTGCAATTCAACCTGGTTGGAGCATTATGAAAACTGGTCTTACGTGACAAAACAAATATATAAACCAGAACTTCCAGAAACAGTTATGTCATCACGATGTTAATAACAGACAATCGATTACCACAAGTAGGTGATGCTGTTCCCCAGGAACCGTCAGCCATACATGATATGGTACTCGTTCCATCAAGGCTATATCCAACCTGGCATGAATATGTTGCTGAAGTCGTTGTTCCAGTGGTTGATAACGAATAACTTCCACCAGTAACGGTTGACAAGCTGTTACACTGAGCTAAAGTATATGTAAAGTAACAAAAGCACAACAAATGATTTTATTAATAATTAATGCTTTAATGAATAAGCCACCAAAACTGCTTTCCAGATATATGTAATTTATTGAAGTTGGACGTAAGGCTGACATATGCACGAAACGGTAGAATTAAATAGTTTCTGAAACCAGTTTCCAGTGTATTCCTGAAGGTTTATTGGCGAGGAAGCCAAGGGAATGAAATATAAAAATGACGTTGTCCGATCATGGGGTACATCTTCTTGTGTTGGCAATTTTGAATGAACAAAAAGTGCTGTTCCTTTATAGCGTTATACAGTCAAACATTTACACGAAGGCCTATATTTGAAAAGACATAAGGTGGCCTTTATTGACTAGTGGCCTTTATTCAGAGGTCATTTTGATTTAATGCTAATAATCTCGGACGGTTGCTAGAAGAATGGCTTTTATTCACTGGGTAACCTTTATTCCGAGGTGACAACTAACACAGGTTTTAATATACATATTCAAATAATACAGTCATTGGATAATCAGATTTTGCTTCTTAATTGTCTTATTTGATAAATGTTGATAACGTATTACTTACAACATGAAGGATTGGCTCCACTCCAGCCCGAACCGTCAGTTTGACATGTTCTTGTAGAATCTCCATTCAGAGTGAAACCTACGTTACACGTATACGTGGCTGTGTCACTATTGGCAACGACGGCACCATTTGTAGGACTATTTGGTTGGTCACATGCTGTATGGAGAAAACATCGGCATTCTTATAACAATAGATATTCTTGAGTAAAGATAAGACCATTGTAACAAAATACAGCTTGATATTACATGACTGTGGAAACAAACACCACTGAGTGATTCTTCTTATGACAGATCTGTGACACATATGACACGTATCGAGTTAAAGGGGTTTATGGAAACACAAAGAAATACCAATTTAAAGATTTTTAGTATCATTTTTTTGTCATTTAAAATTTATTTAGAATTCCACCGTTATGTTTTTATTTTTTTTATTTTTTTTAATTTCAAAATTTCATGTAGGCTTAATATATAGTCGGAGAGCGAAATGATAAATGCAATGTATATCGAGGATATTGTTTTCGTTGGCTATTATTGACATGTCGTTGAAAATAGTTAAGAAAGTCAAGTGCAATAATAGTTAAGATACACATACAACACGTTGGTGCTGAGCCATCCCATGTTCCGTTAAGCTGACACGTCCTGGTGGTGTCTCCTTGTAACGTATAATCTGTAGCACACGCATAGTTTACTGTAGACACGGAGCCATCTGATACTAAACCTAACGTTCCACTTGCTGGGTTAGTAAGAACTTCGCAAGATACTGGAATAAACAATTTATATCGTTATTATCATTAATTACTATCAAACATTATGACTATCCCACAATTCGAGAAAGTGGTACACCGTATAAATAGGTACTTATTATAGGGCAGGTTTATACACAATATATATTGAAAACTAATATTTACTATAGTTGTTTACTATACAACGGAATATTGTAATGCAACAATCAGTATGGACAAACGTTTGCGCTAGGTTGAACAAACGGTTGTTTCGGGTACATGTTACTGTAAAACAGTTTTAAGATTTGTTAGATAGTTCGTAAATTATGCGATATTGCAGCATTTTCCCAGCAAAATGCAGAAAGTGTGACAAAATCGCAAATCGTCAATTGACCATTCGGTCGAATGGATTTTGGACGATAGGTTTCGACTTCTTTTGTACAGTGTGTTAAGGTCAGGAATAACAGTCCAGTTTACGATTGCCCGACCCAACCACCGACCGACCCACCGACCCAATTTTGTAGCTCCGATCCTGTATAACAGCGAAATCCAAAGAACAGGACTACTTTGGAAAGATCTGTACCTCCAAAATATGAGTTTAGAAAAATAGATATAGTTATTGCGACCTACCTAATGTAGACTTTGGACAAGTTATCCGAAACATAACTATCTTTTAACATTGTTTAAAATTATGTCTTATTGAAATGTTATTTCTACACATACCACAGTCCGGTTGTGTTGCATTCCAGGTCCCATCATCAACGCAAGTCATGGATTGAACACCACTGAGTGTGAAGCCAGCTACACACACAAAACTTGCTGACGTTATAGTGCCCGTGGTGCTCAGCGATGATGTTTGACCAGCAATCGTAACAAAACTGTCGCATTGGACTGAAAATGTTCAAATTTGATTTATCATTTGACATCGTCATAATTATAAATTCTTTATTATTGATATATAAAACACGATTCAATCAAACCTCCGTTAGCAACCACATCCGAATATAAGTTAACCTGTATTGGTTACAGGTTTGGCTGTATGTGCTGTATTGATACTCATAATACATTGATATTTGTTATTGTGTTTATATTTGTTACTTTTGTTTGAATTGATTTTCTGTCGTCATCTGACGATGGTTAAATATTCGTATAATTCGTATATGGTAAATAACTTTTAATAAATATCATATTATATAGAAAAGAGACCAGCTTTTGCTTAAAATTAAGATGTCGTAATTTTGAACCGATCATGTTATTAAAACAACGGGTACTACTGTATACTGTCCTAAAACATGCAGTCCTTCCAATGAATTGATCGTAATATTGCCATTGTCGCTTAATGAAGTATTACTGTATCTGAAAGATTTTAGTGCAATATATCATGGAAAATCAAGCATAGTTTACCCCTTGAAATGTTAAGAAAAAGGACAATGTTGACTTACCACATGTTGGATCGTCGCCTTCCCATGTAGCTGTTGCTAGTTGACAATACCTGACAGTTGGACCGTTTAATGTAAACCCTTCCGTACACGTATACACTGCCTCTGATCCATTGGCATTAACCGAAACTGTTCCATTGTCTGGTTCCACAGGATGTGCACAACCTGATAATACAGCACGTATTTAAAACGAGGATCCAGGCATTATATATGTGTTTTAATCACTTAAAGTTCTTTATCAATATATAGTATTGTTGTTAATATAAGGAATAGATTCGTATTATGTACAATTGCATCCATTGGTGTAACTGGTATTAGATATGTTCATTTTCTTAATACGAGAACATCAGACATGAGTAGAGGGTGCTGATTTTCGAATAAACCGGGTACAATCATTTATTGTTCCATCGATACTTCAATCACTTTTTCTACGAGTTTCCATCTAGAACCAATATACAAATTATGTTGGTACCCGCTTTCATATACAATGTAGCATGTTCTTATTCAATTCTGCTTGACGTTTGTCTTATATGCACTTACTACATGCTGGTTCCGAGTCGGACCAGAAATCCGTGTCTTCACAAATCCTCGTTGAAGTCCCCCATAATGTGTAGTTTGTGTCACACGTGTACAGCGCCGATGTCAAAGACCCTACAGTTGACACTTCAACATCACCATAGGTAGGTGCAAATAAATCGGGACACGTGGCTATTGTTAAATTTATAAAAAAATCATTAACAGTTATGCATTGGTAGATAAAAGCGTACACAATAATGTTTTAGAGCGTATTGGTTTTTACTGTATAATCATATTGAAGTTATATAGAGTATGTCTTCAAGAAACAAAAATGGAATCTTTAAATTAAATTGTCCTATTGTATTTGTATGCATATGTTTATTAGCAAACCGAAATAGCAAACTGCCGCAATCTAATTGAAGTTTATTCAACATTAAGCTGTTATAGAATCCTTGAATGGAATTAAAATGAACAAAGAGTTCATTTTGAAAGGTTAATCGTTGAAAGGACAATACTCAATTTAGAACAAAAGGAAAAAACAAGGAACTATTACAGCCTAGCGGTTATCTAAAACACGCAATACAAATAGAAGAAAGTATTTCGTTCTTATATTGCATTTATGAATATTGACTAGGAAATGAATGAACTAATCACAAAGCATGTATAGGGATGTATGTATCCAACAATCTTGTTCATTCAAGTGATTGATAACAAGTAAAACATATCCAACAGGAAGTAGGTACTTACGACAACTCACTGAAAAGAAAAAATAGAAAAATCAAATTTTTCTTTTATTGTTATTATTTTGATTGTGAACGTTAAGAAGGACTCACAAACTTCTATAATGAATTAACCTATGACAAAAGTTGACTAACTTTCGTTGCCGAAAATTTCTGGAAATATAAACATATCTTTCTGTATATTGCGAGTTCCATAATTCTAGTCTATGAATTGACTTTATTTTCACCTATCATATACATAAATACTATATCACCAAAATTATTAGAATGTCTATTCAAAGATTTAAATATGTGTAATAATTAAATATTTGTACTGACTTGAATATGTGGCTGAAGCATTTTCTAGGTGTATTCAAGGTTTCTAAAGAGACTACCGATACATAATTACATCGATCTATTTTTTATATACAAACTTTTTATTTAAACAAATATTTACACATTATTAATCCATTTCATTGTGTGGTTCGATTCAATCATTGGTTATATTTGTCAGCTCAATTGTTCTTATTTTACTTGTTTACAAATAATGACCAGAAAAAAAAACAATCTATTACCTCTAGCTGCTGAAAATGACAACAAACCACCTAATTGTAGACCGGAAGTAGTTACTGGGTACTGATCTGGTACCTGTCCATTCTGACAATATTTTGGGGATACAGATGCTATATCCAGGGAACCAGAAACAGCCTGAAACAATTTATTGAATGAAAATATTCTTTGAAAAAAAATGTGATCGGCGAAGTACCTTGGCACAAAGGTGACTTTATTCACGTGATACTTAGTCGTGGTCACGAGATACTATATGTTGTGCTCACGTGGTGATTAAGTCGTGCTCACGTGATGATTCAGTCGCTTTTGAAATATTGTGTTACATTAAACTGGTGATCATTATTCCAAGGCTAAAAGTAATGTACACACTCAAACAATCATATATTCATAGGATGATCTAGAATGCATCTTTTGACATTTCTTTTTAATTTAAAACTCTTTTCATAAATTTTAATTATAATTAATACAATTTTCCTAGAAACATTCTTTTAAAACTACATGTAATATATTCAATACAAGTTTATGGTTTCGCATTCATTGCCAAGTCAGGCAGATCTGTTTCTGATAATGACGTAATACACAATTAGATACAGACAGTTATAATTTAGAACCCCGATACCATAAACGTACTTATATTAGTGTCGTTGGATTATTCGAATAATTATAAATAAAAGCAAGAGCCGAATTGTATTAGGACAAGACATTTATTTCGCGACCATTCAGGAAACACGTCTTTGTATGTAACATATTACCATGCATGTATATTTGTAAACCGTGACGTCATCAATATCTGCGTCCGCGTCATTGCCATTAAATAACATCACATAATTTGTTGTTCCGACAGGTATGTTGTCAACACACCATACTGTATTGGAAACTGAAAAGAAAAATAGCCTTTTGTTTATGTATGTAATTTAATCTATGAAAGGCTTAGGCGTATTTTAAAGAAAACATCTAGTTATCTGGTCTACCCTGTTTACTTCCTGCGACCCTAGACTTTATGTGTAGCCATAGGAACAGTTACTCCGATTCATCACCTTTTCCAAACATTTTCAAGAACAAATAAAAATAGATAAAATAATATAAATAAATAAATAAAACAACGACCTACCAACCTACTTTTAATGAGCATGTTACCAGAAACTAATACATTGTAATTCATTTTACGCCTAGACATTTTTCTTTCAGTAGTTCAGAAAATTAATGTATTGTGTTACATTCTATGAGATAAAGTATTGAATCACAGACGTAGTTAAGTAACGAAGATTAACAATCGATAAAATAAACTATGATACTGCGCAGATTTTAAACAAAACATTTTTTCATAATAGACAAATTAATATTGTATGTCTGTCTAGCATGCTTTGCGTCAGAAGAGCAAATGATTTGTTTGTATTTGTTGAGCCAAACTGAAATACGTTTACATTGTATATACATGTACATGTATATATACATAATTCATAACGCGGGCAATTGTGTTGTGGTGAAACGTTATATAGCAGCTTGTCAAACCTCCAGATACCAAACAAACCCCTTGACACACAATACTAACGAAAATACTACGCATACGGCAATATGTCCTCTCTTGGTGACCGTTTATGTGAAGAAACTGGCAGTCACTTCCGGAGACCAAGGTTGGTACTGGATCATTATACCTTTGGTTAGATTTAGTTGCCTCCCGGTACACAAATATAATAAATTAAAAACCCGACAAAATACTCCTATTGATTCTGAACATGTACATTCAAAACTGTGAACAAGGGTCACCCTCGGGAAAGACATATTGTGGCCTTTTTTGACAGGTGACCTTTAATTGGAAGTCATTCTGTTCTAAATAATCAATGACGGTTTTAAAAGAATGGCCTTTATTCTCAGGACGGCCATTAATTCGGATACGGCCGCTTAAATAGCTTTGACTGTACTAATTGATCTCCGCAATAACTCGTGACTGTCACCTTCATCGTACAAAATAAGCCAGGAAGACGAACACATATCTTGTTCACATTCCTGGTTGTTCTATATAGTCGTTACTTGGTTTCATTCTATGGGCTCAAAATTCTAAAAGGAAATTGGGGATGATATGAGGCAATGCGTCGCAGATTAGAGGTGTTACACTACAAAACCAGACTCCTTGAAAATCGGAATTTCCTGAAAACCGGAATTCTCAGAAAAAAAACAGACAATTTTCAGGTTCTACTTCATTCGGAATTTATCAAAAGTTCTCTGAAAAACGGAATCCTCAGATAACAGAACTTTTTGTCAGGGCTTGAAGGGGTCAAGTTTTCAGGGGTTTTGGTACTCATAACACTGTTTACCTGAGTATGTCACTTTTGTTAAACACGTCGAATAATCAAGTGACATGTGTTGTGGGTCCGTGCACATGTCAAGTTCAGATGTTGTGATGTCACACGATGTTTGACCACTGGAAGATGTATGTAGATATCCATATTGTCCGAGGATTGACCAAGGACAATCGAGTTTAGTCTGGGCTTCATTTCCTGAAATTTTACATCAAGTGGTAAACAAAGGCATATGTTTATTTCTAAGGGTTTTCTCCCCTGACACAGAGCTAATTTCACCCCCCCCCCAAAAAAAAACAACAACAGCAAAATAAAACAGTTCATGAATAAATAAAGTCGTCAATAAATGTGTTTATTTGTTTACCCCTTCGAATGGAATTAACGAATGATGGTAATTATTTTCTTGAAACTATTCCCGCATACTTCATGAATTGTTCAAGAACTATGCATTAATTTATGACTGTTGTTATGTTTTATACATTTCCTCTGAAGAAACTGAATATATTAACGTTAAAAGTCGACATTATTCATATATTTTACATTTTTGAAAACTGGACGATAGTTCATCTTGCCTTAGCAGTCACTCGATCGGCGCATGAATTTTTATGCGACCTAAGTACTACCTTTGTCTAAATCCGCAATGCAACTGTTAAACTATATCCGGTTTCATTTTGCAGTATAAGTCTAAGTAAGTTCAGTTTCAAACACTTTTTTCAGTACTTTTATTTATACATTGTGTAATCGTATATTCACGATTATTTTATCGGAAATGAGTTATGGTCTAATTGACGTGCCACCATTTTTATCGGAAATGAAATAAAGTCACTTACCAACTTTCACCCAAAATTGATATTCACCGCCGCTAGCACCGGAACTCGAGCATATTGTACCCGGATCTGTCAACGTATTTACAGGATAGAGAAACACTCGTTCATTATTTAAGTTACCTTGCATTTCTGAAACAAATAGAGCAGAAATTTGTACAAAGTATTCATAACATATACTGTCACGACAAGCGACATAATCAGTATAAAGAACATCTGATTGCAACGATAATATACAGAACAGAACGGAACAGACTAATCTAGACCACGCCAATATAAAACATCGCAAATGATAAATACCGCCAATTTATATATTTCGTTAATGCAGGCGTCACACTGTCCCGAAGTAGACACCAGATGGACACACGATTAAGGAAATGTTTAAATTCGGGTGTGATCGTGATAACATCGGGCCATTCGTGAGGACATCTTAAGCCATCGTATGATCGCCGGTTGAGTTTCTCAAGCTTCGGCACCAACTTCGTGAGCGGTGACAAAATCTTTGGCATGCCAAAAAATTGCCGAAGGTCCACGCGAAGTATCATGTTCGTGTTGAATTCGTGTGTTCATTTTGCCCTTCGTATTGCCATCGTGAGGGCATCTTGTTTAATCGTGTCATCATCGTATTTTCTTCGTGTAATCATCGGTGCCATCGGACATTTTTGCCATACGAAGACAATACGAACGAAACAAGATGCCGTCCGATTGTCTTAAGAAGGCAACACGACTACGTGAAGCCCTCTCAATGCCGTCGTGTAGCCATCGTATTATAGTACGATGACATCGAGATGGAACCACGGTGACGACGAAGACAGCCGAATTTGAGTTGCTCAAGCGTTTCACAAGTGTTATAGTAACGAGAATATATAAAAAGCCGGTCATAGAGCACCTTCCTCAGTCAGTCCTGAGCAACTCTACAGAACAGAGGCATGTGTTACTCTCCAAGCTTCAATCACATTAATCCATAATTCACTTCCTGCAGAATGGCATACTTTGATGATGAGACAACCTTTTGATATATACCTTAGAAAACATGATGAACAACTCTGACAGGCACAGTACCTCCTCTTAAGGAAACTTTTCTTATTTCTTTTTGTCATTTCTTGCTATTAGCCTTCCTTATGTGATAGGGTTATTTTATTATGTTATTATTACTAATTTATTAGTATTCTTATCATGACTACAAGTACATCATTTCATCATTATCATCACCAATACTAGCATTCTTTCAGTCCGGAAAAGTACGGTCATATCTATCTTGATAATATATGACCCAACCTATAGTTCACTTTTTTAGCACGCAATCGCCAATTTTACTTTCATAGCGTACATGTATACGCACAGGGCAGTAAATCTTATCTACATAGTGAAAATCAAGGTAACTTTTGCATTGTGATCTACATACCATTTATTATTGACAGTTATTGTTTGATTAAATTTTATTTCAGAATCCCTGGATTAAACCCACGTAATACATCAATGGGTTCTTCGTAAACATTTAAAGGGTGACACTCGTATTAGATAATGTACTTATTTTAGGGTAGGTCGTATAGAAGAGAAGAACACATGGTACAGAAAGTCTCTCCCTCCCGGTTTCAACCTGTCTATCACCCTACAACATATGAAGTATGTGAAGCCGAGTTTTCTGCTGATGTGATCTAGTGTCCTACTACAACTGAAATATTGACCGCCATTGCTGAGTAGTTTGAGAAGAGATGACAATTTCCACACTGCTGTGGTGCTCTGGATGGCTCATGTGGTGGTCACCTGTCCTTGGAACGGTGGGTCTGTCTGCATACATTATAAAGGCTTCTTCTCATTGTCCTCATGGCCCTGTTCGACGCAGAATACAAGTGTCTTTGCATTGATTTTATGCCTCTCTCTTTGGTTGGAGGCTCAGTAAAGTCTACTCAGTTGCCTCTGCTTTCCTCTTCTGAACTCTGCATTTAGTGGGCAGCCTCCTACCATTGTTTCTCTATGCCTTGGGTGGCATGTTAATTAAATTGACTTTAATTTGAATAAAGTAAATTTGTAATTTATACCATCGGGAGGTCACATGACGCCTTCGTGACCTTGTTTGAAGGCATCGTACTCTCAATACGACGCCGTGTAGCCATCGTGTATCCTTCGTGTGTCCTTCGGGTAAACATCTAAACAAAAATTTACATCTTCGTTCTGCCTTCGTGTGTGGTTCGGGTGCCATCGTGTGATCTTCGTAAGGCATCGTACTTGATTCGGCTGTTGATTTGGCTATTGACTAGGATCGGGGCCAATTTCGCACGAAGTTCAAAATTCCACATTCGTGTGGACATCTGCTGTCAACTTCGGGACAGTGTGACGCCAGCATAAGGAAATGTAATGCATACGATTGAGAATTGCAGTAGTTGTTTATAAATAAATGAAGACTTGAGAATATTAAGCTTCTGTCTGGACAATGATTTAGTGATGACCAATTAACATTGTATCCATAGGCATGATTTAGATAATACACCAAAGAACTCACCTTTATTCATATAGTATCTGTATGAATAATCGGTAACTTTTGTAATAGTTATACAAACATATGCGTAGTAGTTGGTGGAAAATAATTCGAAAGAATTTGCTGTACTGAAAGCATAAGAAATACAAGTAGATCAAACAGAACTTCAATATATTTAGTAACAACTATGTTATAATTAATATGTCAGTTTTATACCTGAATTAAGTATACATGTACGAGTAGGTCACATGGTTACCCTCATGTGTATGAACATTTGTATGTTACTTGAATATGTTTTTATATATATAATATATTTCAGTAATATTTTGCACATTTAAAACATATTCAGTGTTATTTCGTTTTCCACGTTGCTTTTAATATTGTAGGCGCAATTTTGAAAAAAAAACTCGATACTTTATGAATGAGCCTCGTACAATGTCATGTACTGTTGATAACAAATTCCAAAGGCTTCGAATGTGATATGCATTTTATTCAGAAATGTGTGTTGTCTAAAAATAAAAATTACTTTCCCATAACTTCCCAAGAAAGATAGTGCCGGTGATCAATTACCTTTCTAAAGTATATTTTAGTTCAGAGAGATAATTTGTATAAAAATATCGGTAAAATAAATATTGACCAAGACGCATATATGAGTGTATGTAGTGAATAGCATTGGCCTGGAAGCAGAAGCGGAAGCAAGTACATATTTCATGCATAATACATGCATATACGTGTAGGTAAATAAACATATTTATAAACAAGTTTAAATATTACTATGGCGGCTTATATACGTCATGTCGTATTTTCACTTATTCACTACTAAATGGGCAAACACGAAGGGACGACAAAGTTTGGCGACCAAAGAAGAGCGACAATACGACATATAAAATGTGTCGTGTTTTCGCATTTCTTATGTCGTGCCTTTGTTTTCTAAATGCGAAAGGCACGAAGGGAAGATAAACTGCAAATTAGTCGTTCCTTCGTGTTTTCGCATTTTCGTGGCGAAAAAACGAAAATACCACATGGCGTAAATCAGCCATCATATATTACTAATTCTATATTTACATAAATATCAAACGGCCGTCTGAATCGTATGTGTCACTTTTCACACAATCCCATGACGTCACCACCGTACCGGAAGTGGGTGAAAATGACCAACCATCCAATGTCGCAACTTGGAAGGTAATAACTCCACGTGAGCTGTCGTGCCACTGCGTCGTTTGAAACTCGGATGGCCAGTCACATGTACAATGTACTGAAATAAAATGAAAAGGCAATTACAGTCAATTATGTGTACGAAAATAAAGACCAATTATACAATGTATTATAGTTTAAGGCTGGTCACTCGTGAAATCTATTTTTTTTCTTGTAACTAGGATGTTTCGATTCTAAGTTAATTTTGAAGAAAAACATTTTGGCATTCAGTTTTTAGTGTGAAAAGTATATGTTCATTATTTAACTTTTTCGTAAAATTACTTTTTAGCGATATACCCAAAATCGGTGACTTTCCTAATAATGGTTTTGAAAAAGGGGGCGTGGGTAGAGAAATTACCAAATACATTGTATTTAATCAAATATTAACCAAATCACTTAAAAATGTACTCATTGTATCACAGCCTGAGTGTAGAAGAAACTTAAAATATTAATAGTCCACTTTATGCCAATTTCTTGACTGTGTACTGTTTCAAATACTGTGTTGTTAACCAAATTATAAAGTTATAAAAAGGCATTATGAATACAGTTTATACAGTTTTTACATATTGAAGAAGTAACAAGGATTATGAATGGCATTGATTGTGCTGAAGTAGGTTAAACAACAATTCAAAATATGACATGAAAAGTACATGTCCATGTTCATATAAGAAAGTTATCATGTTAAATGTTAAGTCTCTTAGCTTTTTTTATCATATCATTCTAATGAATATTATTAGATATATATCGATATGTACACAAGTAGATTATTGTTATTATTGTTAATTTCGAACCACCCCACGAACATTTATGTTGTATGTTAATTATTTATTATGTTGTATAATAAAATAGCCTAATGCCTGTTGTATCCCATTGATGATTTTCAACATGTATTGTTCATTTTGAATAGACCTTTTCGCATAACAAAATAACTATAGTACTAAATTTGAATTATTTATGACGGTAAGAATATATTCCAAACAGTTCTTCCTAGTTTTTTTTATATTGTACAATTTATTATTGAGGACCTAATGATTATGTTTTCATCTGATACCCATTCCTGCTGTACAATTTGTGATAATGTTCAATTTTCATTAATTCACATTGTATAATTGTAGTATATGTATACTAAGTAAGGTTTACATCTGATAGTCACGTGATGCCTCTCTGATACCAGCAGAGAGTTGCGGCATGGTAGTGTACTTATACATCACTTATAACTGTATGCTTGTATTATATAGACCTATTAAACTTGTATTCATAGAAGACTTCCTTCTATTGTTTCTTAAGGATACAACACTGGCGACGAGGATAGGATAATTTTTGTAAATTGAAATTTGAGTAAAGAACTCATTGTGAAAAAAAAGGACATACATTTTCAAAAGTTTACTTAAAAACAGAAAATGGAAAAATTCAGTAAATTGGGTGGATTTAATCCTGATACAGAAACTTTTCAAAACTATGTAGAGCGTTTGGAACAATTTTTTCTTGCAACGGGGACGAAAAATGACAAGAAAGTGGCTGTGTTTTTAACTGTTATGGGACCAGAGCCATATGGAATATTACGGAACCTGGTTCAGCCAAACTTGCCTAAAGATAAGACATTCGAGGAACTCACACAAGTGCTACAAGACCATTATATGCCGAAGCCAATCATAATATCGGAACGTTTTAAGTTCAATAAACGGGATCAACGAGTAGATGAGAAAATTGGTGATTACGTCGTGGCTTTAAAAAAGTTAGCGATTTCTTGCGAATTCAATGATTTTCTTGATGAAGCTCTAAGGGATCGTTTTGTTTGCGGCATTCAGGCAAAAACCATTCAGCAGAAGTTACTGGCAGAAGAAAAACTAACTTTCAGAGGCGCTTGTGAGATTGCGGCAACCATGGAAATGGCTAAAATAGACACAGCGAGGTTTCAACCGGTCTCCGAAAGCGACGAAAATGTAAATGTGTTGAAAAAACAGGAAGTGAAGAAACGTTTTAGGTCTTATCAAAACGTGAAACAAGCGTGTCGACACTGTGGGAAGAAAAACCATGATTCTAATGTATGCAGAATGAAGGATTTTCAGTGCTATAAGTGTAAGATAAAAGGGCATATAGCCAAAATATGTCCGAGAGGAACGGCGGCGTACGTAGACGAATGTTCTTCCGACGACGAACTAAATTTGAATAGCGTGTATCAGGCTTCTTCACAGAAAAGGGCTGGAAAGATTATACTGCAACCGGAAGTTGGCGGAACGGTTATGCCAATGGAGCTCGATACAGGCAGTTCAGTATCAATAGTGTCGGAAAACGTTTACAAAGACAGTCTGTCCATGTTCCCATTGAAACAAACGGACGTAAAACTGAGATCATACTCCGGGGATCCAATACCAGTGCATGGAAAAGTTGAGGTTCCGGTGAAGTATGAAGGATCAATGTATAATAAATGTTCGCTAATCGTGGCGAAAGGAAATCGACCAGCATTATTTGGCCGAAATTGGTTGGAAAATATCCGATTAAATTGGGATAACATATTCTCGGTAAATACATGCTCTCTAGACAGTTTACGGCAGGATTATTCTAATTTGTGGAAGAATAACGTAGGTGCAATTAAGGGTTTCAAGGCTAGTATCCGAATGAAAGAAAAGGCCAAGCCAATTTTTTGTAAAGCGCGCCCCGTACCGTATGCCATAAAGGAAACGGTTGAAAAGGAGTTCATACGCATGGAAAAGGAGAATATAGTGTATAAGGTGAGGTCAAGTGAATGGGCTACACCTCTGGTCGTGGTTCCGAAACCGGATAAAAGTGTCCGTATCTGTGCTGATTATAAGGTCACAGTAAATAGGGAAATAGATGAGGAACAGTATCCAATTCCGAATACAGAAGATTTATTTGCGACATTAGCTGGGGGTAAAAAATTCACAAAATTGGACTTATCACATGCTTACTCGCAACTGGAATTAGATGAAGACTCGGAGGAGTTGCTAACGGTAAATACACACATGGGATTGTATAGATACCGGCGACTTGTATATGGTATAAGTTCGAGCCCAGCTATATTCCAGTCAGTTATGGATAAAATGTTGTCGGGGATAAAAAACGTCGTATGTCGGATAGATGATATTCTCATTACGGGTCCAGATGACTGTTCGCATTTAAGTAGCCTAAAGGAAGTGCTACGACGCCTTAGTGAACACAATGTCAAGTTAAATGAGAAAAAGTGTTCATATATGCAGGATGAAGTTGTGTACATGGGTCACTTAGTGGACAAAAATGGAATTCGCGCAACAGGGGACAAAATTGAAGCAATTCAAAGTTGTCCACAGCCGGAAAATGTGTCACAGTTAAAATCGTACCTGGGACTGATAGGATATTACAGGGCATTTCTTCCGGATATAGCGACAGTGTTACATCCACTTCATGAGCTCCTTAAAAAGGGGGGGAAATGGACATGGTCCAGTCAGTGCAGACAAGCATTCGAAAAAAGTAAGGATCTAGTGGTTAACAGTGGTTTGTTGGTACACTATGATATGAAAAAACCAGTTTCACTAGCATCAGATTCGTCATCATATGGAACAGGATGTGTGCTATCACACATAATGGAAGACGGTAGTGAGAGGCCAATTGCGTTTTACAGCAGAACGTTATCAAAGTCAGAAAAAAACTACTCAAGTTTACATAGAGAAGCGCTTGGATTAATAGTAGCTGTAAAAAAGTACCATAAATACCTGTTTGGTCGGAGGTTCACGTTAGTTACTGACCACCAAAGTTTGACCACAATATTTGGTCCGAAAACGGGCGTACCAACAATGGCTGCAGCAAGATTACAGCGATGGGCAGTAACTCTGTCAGCTTATGATTATGACATAAAATACAGAAAATCTGCCGATCACGCAAACTGTGATTTTCTATCAAGATTACCGATGATGTCAAATGACCATGATGAAGAAGATTGGGTTTCATTCATCGACGAAATTCCGATCAGTGCCAGTGACATTAAAGAAGCAACTCGAAAACATCCTGTTTTAAGCAAGGTCTATGATTACACGCTAAGTGGATGGCCAAACTATATGAAAGACGATTATCTAAAACCATACTTTGGTAGACGAAATGAGCTTTCAGTAGACAATGGTGTTATCTTGTGGGGACTTAGAGTTGTAATTCCAGATGTGTTTCAGAAACGATTACTCGAAGAATTACACGAGGAACACATAGGAATGACAAAAATGAAAGCTTTAGCGCGTAGTTATGTTTGGTGGAACGGCATAGATGCACATATCGAGCAGACAGTGCGCGAATGTGCAACATGCATGTCCGTGCAAAATTCACCACCGGAAGCACCGCTACATCCGTGGCGTTGGGCGACACGTCCGTGGCAGAGAATACACATTGACTACGCTGAATTCCAGCAACAAGTGTTTCTTGTTGTAACTGACAGTTATAGTAAATGGTTAGAAATAATTCCGATGAAGTCAACCGCGAGTATGAAAACCATCGAAAAGCTACGGGGGCTATTCAGTACATGGGGTGTGCCGGAAGTACTCGTGAGTGATAATGATCCGCGACTGTCATCAGAGGAGTTCGCAAGCTTCATGAAAGGAAATGGCATAAAGCACACATTTGTGCCACCATACCACCCAAGTAGCAATGGAAGCGCAGAAAGGGCAGTGCAAATATTGAAGAAAAACTTGAAAAAACAGCTGTTTGACAGTAAAATCAAGGAAACGAAAAATTCATTGAGTTGTAGACTGGCCAACTTTCTGTTCAAATACAGAAATACTCCACATTCTCTGACAAAGGAAACACCGGCAGTATTATTCCTAAAACGCCAACCAAGGACCCGTTTATCATTGTTACGACCCAACAAAGAGCGAGATATTGAGGAAAGACAGGAAAAAACTGTCCAATGTCATGATGGAAGAAAAACCACTGTCAGGAGTTTTAGTGAAAAAGACAAGGTGCTAGTTAAAACAACCTTAGCGGGAGGAAAAAGGTGGAAATGGATGCCTGGAACTATTTCAAAACAAAAGGGACCATTAACATATCTAGTTGTTGTGGGGCCTAAAATTAGATACTGTCATGTGGATCATTTAAGAAAAAATGAGTCAAAATTCCCACAACAATGTAAAATGAACAATGACATTCCAACTCCGGAGAGAAAATGCCAGACTGAAGATAAAACACGCAAAAACAACACGCCTGTATCAAATAACAACAGACATACGCTTAGGAAAATAAAAGCCCCAGACAAACTTAATTTGTAATAGGATCATGAAAAACTGACAGTGAAAAAAATTACAACACGTGTTCGACTAGAATTAATCAGTTATTTAGTTTATGGGTGAAGCAATATTATGGAAACACTTGTAGTCTGTTACATTTATAATTTTGAGAGTAAATAAATTGTCACAAGTTACCATAAAATGTGATTAATTGAAATGTCAAGTTCATTGCTTTTATTAAGAGAGGAGAAACTGTAGTATATGTATACTAAGTAAGGTTTACATCTGATAGTCACGTGATGCCTCTCTGATACCAGCAGAGAGTTGCGGCATGGTAGTGTACTTATACATCACTTATAACTGTATGCTTGTATTATATAGACCTATTAAACTTGTATTCATAGAAGACTTCCTTCTATTGTTTCTTAAGGATACAACAATAATAACCACGTGTCTTCTATCAATTATCAATACAAAAGGGCGGAAATTTTGCAATGCTCATTATTGATATATCATACATAAATAATATTACAATCAAAGAACAAATATACGCCTTCTATTTAGTTTTTGAATAACAAACTGATTTTGAATTTAAAGGTATGGTTTGTCAATACAGCAACGAACAGGAAAAAAATCTATATTACTGACTCGTGGGAAACTGGTGTTCATTTAAAATGCAGACAATAAATCACTACATTTAAATATGCTTGTTTGTTGGTCTTAGTGGATTGGGCGACGTTTGTTAGAACGATTTGTCCGTCATATACGGCGGCCGGTATTCTAACCAGTAATACCTTACCCTTTCACAAGAAGCCGACAATTTCTCCACTTACGGAGGAAAATAGATTTCTTTTTTTGGGTTAAAATTTCAAAGATTGGTATGACCTCCTGCGACCAAGATTCGAACTCGAATCGCCGGGCTACAAGTCGCCCACCAGGATCTCCGGGATGCAGTCCGCCACACAAACAAATGAACCATGACCACGGTTATCAAATATGTCAATAAAACAAACTGTAGATTATGATATTGTTATTAATTAGCAAAGGTGTTCTTCAGAGGTTGAAATTGATTGAAAGTTTTTGTAACGGACATATAACTACTGGCCCCAAGGTTATAAAACTTTAGGACGGTCTCCGAGCTCAAACCTCAAGTCCGTTCTCAAAGTATTATGGTTGAAATGGAAGAGCTGGTTAAAGTTTAAATACATATTCAGGTCAATTATGATGGGAGATGAATGTATCAATAATAACATTAAATGTCCGGTCTTAATTAACTTAGGACCATTAAAAGATAAAATATGAATTCTGAGCTCGGAGACCGATCTCAAGTGTTATTACCTCGGGGCCTGGTCCCGAAGTCGCTAAACTTGAGATCGGTATCAGAGCTCAAACCTCATATCTTGTATTATCAATGTTTCTAGGTTAACTATGTTCAGACAAAACTGATATTGTTGATACATTATTCTGTGGACATAATTTGTCTTAAAATGTATTTTAAACTGACATTTATAAGCTCTATTTTTCCAACTTTATAAAACTTTGAAATTGAGATTTGAGCTCGGGGCCTGGTCTTTAAAGTCATTTGATTCTTACTCACGGATAGTCATTGACATGAGTTGGAACGTTTTTTATTTTTAAAAATAGCATAGATTGGTTTTATAGGCAATGTACAAACTATGTGAAGCTGGATTAATTTCCTTAATCAGATCAAACAGTTAATATTTTAATCCTGTCGGTGTATCGAAAGTTCTTCACAGTGGCGAATGTTAATCTCTTATGCAGTACCTTAACATGTGATTATCGTATGAATACAATTGAAGTTATTTAACGCTTCGATTGCTCTGTACTATACATGTTGTGCGATTGATAAACGCAGAAAAATATTTTTTTGAAGGTTTGAATTGGAGAAAAATAAAACTCGCCGTACGTTTTTTAAACAGTTGTGATTTTTAAATTGTGTCTGATCTAATGTGTCCCACCTCCGTGGTAGAGTGGTTAAACCACTGTAACTTCTCACTGATAGAAGGTCGTGGGTTCAAGCCCGCTACCGACCATGTCTCTTTATGTAAGAAAATAGACAGTTGCTTACGGAGGTTGGGAGTCTAGTACTAAGTCTTCACAGGAACGATGCTTAGCTTCCGCCCCATAATGACTCTGGCTGTTGAAAAGGGGCGTAAAACTTGATATAAACAAACCAAACCGAATACCTTTTTATAAATGTTATATCATTTGTATGACGGGCAAACGCCTTTCTTTACCGCCTGCTCCTTATGCCGAAATTGGTGATGAGAGACTCAAAATACTTTGATAAATACACGTATTCTACATACATTACAACACTTTCATATTACAGCGAAGCAGACCAGAGAAGTACAGAACAGAACAGGATTGGACTAATTATATATTTATATTATATTATTAATGTATACTATTTATTGGGGTTTAATGACAATCAAAAAAATTATAAAACATCACGTGACATCTTTTTTGTAGATTTTTGAAGTGTCAAACACAAAAATAACTTACTTTGAAGGCTGGGGGTAGACTTATTTCTTAAAAATCAAAATTAAAATAAAAATACCGATATGTAATTAATAATTTCAATTTTCAAAATTTCCACATTTTGGATTTTTATTTTTTATTTCGATGTTTTATTAAGCATCTGATACAAAACTAAATGATTTTAATGGTATAATAATTGAATATGCAATGCAGATAATCATAGCACATTATCAAAAACAACGATGTTTGAATAAAACATACTTACCATTATTGATAAATAACACTCCAAAATATAAAAACAAATTAAATAAATAGTTTATCCCGACAATAATTTCCATGTTACTTTTGTTATTTTACACATAACGTTCTTATTGAACTAGAGAATTCGATCAAGAACGACATATTGAACTACCGTAAAGTAATCGTCAAAATGATATGTTTAGACAAATCGTAAATCTACTAATCGATATTAACGTTCATGCTTATTGTTTTAAACCCGGGCGGCGACAATGAAAGTTTAGGTAAATTCTGAATCACGGTTTAATCGTGACAAGACGAAGCGAAATATGATCCTAGGGAGTAAACACGTTTATGGCGATCCGAGCTTTTGTTTTAGAATTTTTCTAAAGTTCAACAATGGACAATATGACTTCGGTAAATCACCGACATACTTCAACGTGGCAACTGTTGAAATTTTTAAAATAACTCATATAAACAGTTAAGACAATGACTCAATGTTGTATTCGATTGATAATGACTTTGACTAGGACTTAAGTGTTTTCTTATATTTTATAGTACAATGATAATAAAAATCCGTATTTTTCAAACTGGAATTTTAAAGTTACATCCCTTAACAATGTTTTGTTCGAAATAATATTTTTGTAATGTTTTGCTAAATTAATGAAACCATTCTTTTAATTTCATGTTTCCTCTTGAAGTGTAAACTTCCAGAATCAAGAGAGAATAGAGTTTTCTGTTCCATGTCTAAAATAAATACCTTAGTGCAAAGTTTTTACTGGATATGAATTTGAATTGAGAAGTACATTAATTAAGCTATCAGCAAAAGGAAATAATTTACCATTGCAAATTATCTTTTTGATTACAGTGTAACCTCCATGAACGATCACCTCCGAAAAACAGCCACCTCCCTGATACAACCAGTATACTAGCAACCCAAATTTACATTTTTACTCTATTTTCACTCTCTCAACAACAGCCTCCATCAGCCATGTTTGTCCTTCCTACTGGTGACTGTTGTAGGGATGTTGTTATTCGTGTTATAGGGCATACTTTCCTTTTAAATCATTTACTGATAAAAAACACTATTACATTAAACACAACATAATACTAGCTGTGCTAAACTGGACGTTTTAAAAAAAGTCTTAAAAAGTGGCGACATCATTAAGTGCGACCATCTATATGAAAGGAAACGAGCAGCAGAAAAAAAAGAAAACTATACGTGCTGACGAGAAGCAGGATTTCTAGAAAAAAATGCTTGCAAAAAATCTTAAATCGCAACTGTCACCAGAAAAACGCCAACCGAAAACCATCCTAACAGATGTGGAATTTTGAAACATTAAGGTAAATACACAGCTGATACTTCTGTGGAATGGTTTGTAGCAAAGATACCATTCAAAACATTGTGTTTTAATATCATTGAACTTTCAAGCAATACTCTATTTAACTAACATCAGCCCCAAAATCAGTCACATAAGTACTTTATCATTTCATGACCATAATTTGACGCTTATTTTTCGAATCGGAACTATGATGTGCTTTTATCAAAGAATATAAACAGTCATCAACAAAGACAGATATTTTCTTGAATGCTGAAACACAAAAAGACAAATGTTTGAGAACCACATGCGTTTGTTTCCGAGTAGAGTCTGAATACAAACAATGAACATTTCAAGCCCAGCAAAACACAGGGACCAGAAACAACTTTTTTCGATTTAACTTCCCCTATTTGGTGGATAAAGTAATCGGTAACTTGTTTATGTATATTTTTTTGATGTTTTTGTCTGAATTATACAACCGTCTAACATTAAACACAAGTCGCGAAATTTAAAGGCAAATTTCATTTAATACCTTTTTTGTTCCTAACCCAGTTTTTTTTAAAACATTTCAAACAAACTGAACAAAATTAATCATATTAATATATTCTACAAGTATGATAAATAAAACTAATTATATAGAAAACAAAGGACTTTTTAAGTAATAATGACAGTTATTTTTCACCGCGTTAATCTTTACGGTTTTTTGGTTCTATTGTTTGTAACTTAACACAATAAACACAGAATGGGGATATATTGAAATTACCAAAAATAGACTGATTTATTTGTGTGTTTTAAATTGTTAGTTTTTTTTTACTTTCTAATGAATTTGAAGGATTACGTGTTCTAGTTTTGATATGGCCAAAACAATAATTATCTATGTTACATTGTATCTGATAGCCGACTTACATCTTATACGTAAGTATTTGAGATTAACTTTCGATTAATTGTATGACATGCATGTAAGACATTTCAGGTAAATAAATGTTTGTATATATGAGTTGGATTGTGTTTCTATTGCAGTACCTTGACAATTGAAATTCTTATTTTTGACTAATTATGCAATATAACTTTATGACACATATATGTATAATTTTATGATATTTGATGGTGTTATAAATTAGTTTTAAAAGTATTACACAATGGACCCGTCGTGAGATATACCTTTTGATAACTATTAGAATCATTCAAAATGACGAACCTCATGAAATAGACTTTTTCTTGCTAAGCCAAAGAACTAAAAAGGGCGAACCTCCTTCAAACACTTTATCTTTTTCTCCATGTACCATTTTATAATTGTACTTTGTTTATGATATTGTTGTTTAACGGCTTCAACAATGACCCCCTTTTAAAACTGACCAGTTCCCTTCTTTTGCCTCTATTGTAATGTATGTCAATATATGTTGTATATATGTTCACATAGGCACAAAATGTCTATGTATTCTGGAAATAAGCATTCTAGATCAGTGAAATAGGATATTTTTCTTTCTTGAAAACATATCACGAGTATTGTTAAAAATAATTCCCCCGTTCTATACTTTTATACTACATGTATGTGTTTTAAGTAATGACTCCTTCAGTAAAGTATTATCAATAAGCGACTTTCAGTGGACAATCGTTACCGTCTCGAATATTTATAATTCAATATAATACATGTAATATCTTTTCATTATTATATCATAAGACGCTGCTTGTACATGGCCAGCTGATTTTGCTGACAGTACGTGGATAGACAGCCTGAAGGGTGAACTAGTGTTTGGTTCAACACAGATGAATGGTTGGCCTTTTGATGTACAAGTGCAAGGAGGTGCTGACTTACAAGTTATTAATGAATGGGAATGTGTTTTATACGACAATGGTGGTTCATATCTTATCATGAAGTAAGTTGATCTTGAAATAAACGTTCATTACTAAAAGTGGTTTATCTTATTTTCAAACTCGAGTTCAAGTTTGTTACGTGTGCACGATTTTATCGTATTTTTGCATCTGTTTACAGTCGAAATTTCAGCCTAAGTCATGTTACAAAACAAAATTAGTTAAAAACAACTGTTGTAATTCGGATTATGTTATACAATGTATATGCTTTGTCAATTCACATTGAAGAAACTGCTGTCATTTATTTTTATTTTTGAAACTTCTATTATTCCGCTTTACTTGTAACAAAAAAATCGGTATCTGTCATGGATCCAATACTAAGTGTATCTCTGTAACATTTGCTCACGCCTTCATACATATACAAACTCATTAATAATTGTGTTCATCCCACAGTTATTATGCTATCATCAATGTTAAGCCATTCTATAACTTACAATTCATGAATATCACCAAAGTACTAAATTGATTTTAATTGCCTTCAAGTTCTCATACATATGTTTATCTGACTTAATTCTGGGGCTGAATCCATTTTATTTCATCTAGCGCTGTATTATTTTTTACAGGACGACTCAGACATTCATACAGTTTGTGGTAAATACATTCTATGGCTATCGTTGTCTCAAACTTGAAAAAATCACTGAGGCATCTTATCGCTATTATCAGATGGATCGTAAGTAACAGCCTTTATACGGGTGATGAGCTCCGACTCTGGATTTCTAAATGAGGTTCTTTGCAAAAAAAAAAAAAAACACACGAAAATTTAATTTTGGTTATGAAAAGTCTAGCTACTCGACAACTTATAAAAGTTCTAGAGGCGATAATTTTCGATATTTTGATTTACAATTTCATGCAAACAGTGCTCACGTCATATCTACTGGTTACTACATTCCCCGAGTTTTGAAAGTTTTTATCAAAATAAATTAAAAGTTTCTTTTCATCGCATTTTGCGGTGGTGATGAGAGTTCGATATGTCCAACAATTATTGTGTACATGCTGTATTATTGAGTCTATTGGATATATATTTAACATATTAATAAAATCATCAAAATACACTAAATTCAGATCAAATGCATTCAATACATTGCTATAAAAATCTACTATTATATAGCAATGTTTTATTTGTTTGCCATGTTTTGAAAGGGTTCAAATGCGTTTTATAATAACATTGTATGTTTACTTTGATTTTGGCCGCTCTTGGCTGTTCTTCTAATACTATCCAACATGTTGTAGCTATTCAGACGGAGTTTGACTATATCAGACTGACTGCAAATGCTGACAGTGCGTTAAACAATACGGCTTTCTTGTGTGAACACCCTAATGTTCCAGTAGCCACAGGAAGCGAATTCCAGGTCATGATTAAAAAGGGTATGTCATAAACATGGTGTGGATACAGTATGAGTAAAACATTGAAGTTGACCTATTAACTGAAAGAGAAATAAACAAAGTTAGTATGCAAGGGAAAGAATGTAGACTGGTAAAAAGAATGGTATGCCTGGTGAGGGAGATATAGACGTACTGGAAGAGGGGAGGGAGTGTGGAGCAAGCATTAATGGGGATACACATGCTCAAACATAAACAAACAGAAATACATTTCGTGGGACTGACAATTTCCCAGTTCAAAGCTGAAGTAGTTTACAACTGTCTCTCTTATTTTTTGTAATACAGTTGAAGTTGAAGCACTTTATAATTTTCTCTCTCAAATCTAATAATTAAATGTAAAATATGTAGTAAACATATTATGTTGTATAATGTCCGTTACTTAATACCATTTTTTCAGGATTCGAAAGTGTTGCTATGATAACCTGCCCTTACAGTTTATTGATGGATTACACATTTACGTATGTTAAAACATCAGACTCGACGCTGTCATGTGACCAGAATACTGACGTCGGAAACATCGATCTATGTTCTAATGTAACCATGGTAACGTTACAAAGTCCAGCATGTTCCCAATATCCATTATATTCAGGTAAAATAGAAGTCATCAGATACATACATGTATTTATCATTAAAATACAAACATATTCAGCAAGAAATATTTTAGTATTTTAGTCTTAAACACTTGAATATTTTACTAAAATTTACAAAATTACTTATTCTACTTTAAGTCACAGACAGAAGTAACGGACATGTGATAGTAAAATTGAAATAAATTCTACATAAAACACCATATAAGCTTAACCCTTATTACCTTGAATTAAAAAATATCCCAATTTCGGCCCCATTCAACTAGTATATAATGGTATATATCCTCCGATACTCTATTCTGACGCACACCGATTACGACGCCATTTTTGTTTTGATCTCGTTTTCAATTTTGTACTATCGTGTGAGGTCATGCCCGCGGAAATTCACAAGTAAACGTAACAGCACTTTCTGCTGAGCGAAAATGTGGGGATTTAGCCATTTTTGATGCTTTTTTAACAGATTTTATAAATAGACACCGAAAACTATGTATTTTTCTTACTGCTTAATTGACAAAATGTTGAAGCAAAATATTTTTCTTGAAACAATGAGAAAATAAAGCGATCTGCTGGCACATCCTCGCTCGCTGTTTTTATAAAGTCACGTGATGGTCATATGACCTGTAATGTGATCTACAATTGAAATATTCACTGTCTAGAGATGTGTACTCGTTAGGTAACAAGGATCGCTCAAATTGCAGTTAACAAAAAATAGTGTGTCTTATAAATGCTGCAGAATAACTTAATTCTTTGATTTCTCTTTATTTTTACACTTTTTTCTGTAACTAAAGGTCAGGTGAAGAAATTATTCCACAGCTTAAATGAGAGAGGTCAATATCATATCAAGAGTAAAGAGACTGGTGCCAACACAAGAACAGTGCTCAGCTTTACATTTATGCATTTTTTTCTGCAGACAATACCATAATTATGTTTTTGTTCTTAAAACAATATTTGCTACACATTTTTTTAAAATTGTAACGTACTGTTGTTAAAATGAGTACTAATTATTCACAGTGAAAATCGAGAGTTATTTATGTCTAGCTGTAGTTAAATATAGAAACCAATCAAATGCGTCGTTTCATTGTACTCTCATTCAGCCATTGTTGATAGTCGTCACTTATGAAACTATGGGTTCTGTGGTTAGAAAATGTATATTATCTATGTAAACATGATGTAAAACGATAAATAAATTATCACACTTTGCAATGCAAAGGTAATTTATTGCTTTATTTTTTACTTAGATATCCTGAATAATAATTTATTCTTAGGTGCGTCAGAACTGTGTACGCGAGGATACCTGTTAAATGGGGTCGAAGTTTGGGACATGTTTTTTATTTAGGGTAATTATGGCTTAGGTTTTGGTGTTTTATGCAGAATTTATTACAATTTACCATCACAGGTCCGTTACTTCTGCCATAGCTTTAAGCGATAGACCGTTATCAATGACTTAAACAAGAAGTTAAATTGAATTATATGCACTAGCTATATTGTTTTATTATTAAACACCATTATTTAAATGAAATTTGATATTTTCACAGTTTCTTGCATGTAATATCTAGCACCACGAATAGATAGATCAAAATATATGTTACAGATTCAAATACAAACATGTGTATTGACGTAGTTGTTGTTGGCTCTGATATTTTCGTCAGTTTGTACAATTCACAATATGATTCATCGAGTTCTAATACAAATATATACCAGTTCGCTTGTGTGGTAAGTCAGTATGTAATTGTGTTATTACATGATAAATTAATTAGTGTAAATCATTCAAATACACGTGTAGGCCTATAAATGTATCCAAATATGTCAAAGAAGATTTGTCATTACAAAATACTACGTTGAGCTCTCAATAGTTTAATTAGTATGTTATAGTTTATCCTCTTAGAAATTGTGCGCAAAAAGTAAGATATATGTTGTACTTGTTATACAAAACATCGAGATTTAGTTCATCTCGTATTGTTCTGCTTTGTTTCAGTCTTTCTAAAATTAGTCCTTAAATCCTTCCATTACAGGGCATTAATTCAGATGGAACATCGATGTCTGTCACGCCGGAACATTGTAAAGCCGACCAATCACCAACAGAGATCCCTGTTACAAACGCCAACACAGCTTTAGGGTCTGTTTTGGCCTTGACAGCAACTAGTGGTACGTCGTGGAACTTCATTATGTTAATATAGAAATGATTAACTTTCCTCGATGTTACTATGACATTCAAGAATACTGTCTGCTTTTTCGATAAGAAATCTGAAGTATCTTCCTATGTCATTACATGTAATTAGATCAGTTTTGAGGGCAATACTAGTAACATATCGTATGTACTTCGCTTCGAGTACACGACAGTTTGAAATGGACACATAATGCAACGGGACTGGGATCATATGATGAAACATTATGGCATCTTTTGAAGACTTTTCTTTATTAATATGTTTCTTGCTCAACCGCATTAACAACTTGATAAAGTGATTATTTCATTACATGTAGTACCGTTCTTACAAAGTGTTAAGAAGTACGAGTTAATCACACATTATAACATGTAACATAAAACATTTGTGTTTCTTTAATGTTCTCGTGATTTTAAAAGAATTGTTTTTGTGTATTTCAGCTCCATGTCGTAAGTACATTAAAATATCAATATTCCTGCGTAAATATCATCAGAACATTATAAGTTATAAATTAAAGAGATTCAATAAAAAACACATAAATGATCAACTGTTGATGGAAACGTCAGGTGTTCGATCATGAGAAGGCAACGTTTATCCGTTATGTACAATTTGATGACAGTATTTTTCACATCATACGAATATCTGTCATGCACATCTTATTCAAACACCATGCATGGATGCAGATAGTTGTTTAGGGAACAAATATACACACATTTCCTTTTATAATAGTCCCTCGTTTTACTTTTGCTTTATGTACAGTACAACCTCTCAAAAGCAACAACCTTTCGGTGAAGCAAAATTATGTTGCTGTTAAGAGGTAGCCGCTCTCAAGAGGTTAAATTAATACTGTGGAATTATTAATTTTCGTTGGGTTCAATTTTCGTGGTTTTTACTAAAAAGGCTATTTCGTGGGGACATAAATTCGTGGATTTTGATTTTTGAAAAGAAATGCCTTATCTCCGCATTTGAATTCGTGGGGATTTGATTTCGTGGATGAGTCGAACCACGAAATCCACGTCATTAAATCCCCAACGAAAATTAATGATTCGACAGTAGTTACATCGTAGAGTGGGGAAAGAACATGCTGTTGTGGAAGGGAATGTGTTGCTTAAGAGATGACCGCTCTGGAGGGGTTGCACTGAAGAATTTAAGTTAACCGGTGTTACTTGGTTCTCTGTCAGTACTTGTCATATACTCCACAAGTACTTTCGCCATCTCATGAATCACCACCCGAATCAGCTGTTATGCATTAGTTGTTATGGGCAAAGAGGACAGAGCAGCGAAGAAATGATCTATAAAATAGTTGTGAAAACCAGGAACAAAACTGATGTTTCCTGTCAGTGATAGTTAAATGAATAGACAGTCCTTTATAGCTAGCTCCGCTGATAAGTATTTATTTGCAAACTCGAATGTATTCATTTGCAGCTCCTTGTCCAGACCTTACAGATCCACTTGAGGGAAACGTGACCATATCAACCAATGGTGCTATTACATCTGCAACTTATGCATGTAATACTAACTTCACACTAAGTGGAAACGAAACACGAATATGTCAAACTGATGGTACATGGTCGGGAGATCAACCGTCTTGCAGTAAGTACACACACATGATGAAAGGCATTTAACTCAATTTACTTCGATACTGTGTTATTTGACAATGACCCGTTATGACTCATTTCTCATTTATAAGTACCATAAGATGCTTTTCAAAAAATTGTTATCACCAACGGATGTAGGATATTCTTCATATAGTACACCTATAATGCATAAAACTTTGCGACTAAGTAAATGTACTCTAGATGGTGAATTGATGTTGTTGCAATTCATGCTGGCTATGCCGCATTGGCAGTCAAATCTAAATATCAGTTTGCTTTTAAATTAGTTATCTTACGTGGACTTGATTTGTTCCCACTCTTGTTCGGTTATGTTTCTATCGTTCATTACAGTATGTCCTTTCCTAAGTTCACCAACCAATGGTGGATCAACAGTATCAGCTGATGGTCTTAATGCAACATTTGTATGTGACGCCGGATACATCCTAGATGGGAATTCAGAACTTACTTGTGATGTTTCAACTAACCTGTGGTCAGATACGGCACCGATATGTAGTAAGTTATTTAAAGACGCAATTTCCATAATGAATAAACAAATGTGCATTTGATTGTCAGTTGGTGTTTGTAACTTCGACGACAGTGTCAATAACATCCCGACTTCATAATTTCAAGTATGCTTTGAAATCGGACATGTTAATTTTAGCATACAGTTTCACAATTTCAATATGTAAGCATCAGTGTATTTTATTTAAATTTTTACCTTCAAGCAGATTTGGAGGAAATAATAATTAGACTAAACACGGATAAAATTTTAATGCATTTCTTAATAAAATTAAGCAACGATTGTATAGCTACTCGTAGTTCTGACAACAGCATAATGTTGCTTCAAAACATAGAAATACCATCTTCATCTGATTACAGAAATATGATAATCATTTTCCATCAATTCATCTTGTTCATTCGTTACTAGGGAGAAGTCAGTATATGATTTTCCATAATAAAACGACTTAAGAAGACATTAATTGTTTCAAAAAGACTTTTAACATTGAGAATATACTTGTATATAATGATTTATTGAACGTTTTAGACGAGTGCGAACAGCTGACAGCCCCGTCATCTGGATCGTTTGATATTGTTTCCATTGGGCTTACGTCCGTTGTAAATTATACATGTGATGTTGGCACAGCCCTTGTAGGAGACAGTACACGGACCTGCCAACAAGACACAACTTGGACGCTGTCAGCGCCAACATGCAGTAAATAAGTTTATTGTTATCTTAATAAGTGCTACGAGTACATTGTATCACGTTAATTTATAAAAACTTACAGTGTCTGCACAAGAGCTGTTTTTCTATATGCGTACATGAAAATATTTTTATAGATCAGTAAAAGATTTTTAGCGTCACTATGTATCATATTTAATTTAAAAATACCGTTTTCTACTACATTAACCTTAATTGTCCTAATGTTATTTTGGTTAATATGTTTTTCATATTCCAACAGAGAATCGATTAAAACAATGGCAGTCGTTTAACTATTCAAAACTTGCAAACATGTTTGTTTTAGTATCCTGTCCAACATTATCGCCAATCAACAGTGGTAATGTTACTATGACGATGTCAGGTACAACAACAATGGCTACGTATTCCTGCTTAGCTGGTTACGAATTAATTGGCGACAACACTTCAGTATGCACCACAATTGGAACATGGGATTCTTCACCACCGTCTTGCCGTATGTTTCCAGAATATAATCTCAAAATCATGTGAAGTAGCTACTTTATTTAAAGTTATAATATCAAATTGCAAAGGACTTATTTTACAAAAAGAAAACTTAACTTTTAAACAATCATTACTTTGATATTAAATTCATCTCGCGGACAAATCTGATATCATTACCATAAAAGGACGCATTTTACAAAAAATACAACTTCACTCTTGAACAATCATTACTCTAAATTCATCAACCTGTCAAATCTAGTATCATAAGCATGACTATTAAATTGCATACTTTTCAGAATGCATATCTCCATCCGCCCCAACAAACGGTTCCCTAGTCGTTTCAATAGACAAGACAGAAGTTACCTACATGTGTGATCTTGGTTTTACATTAGATGGACCAAGGGTTCGATATTGCATGACAGACGGAACCGGTTGGTCATCCGTTGACCCGTCATGTAGTACGTGCATTTTATATATTGATGTATTTATTTGATTAAAATATGGAATATTCCGATGAATTGAACGGTAACATTTACCCTTTTCAGCTGGTGTTTGGACGGTGCTTGGGGTAAGATAGAATAAACAAAATGTGTCATTTCCTTTCTACAGCCGATTTAATTATCTAATAATTTGAAAATCATATATATCTATTATTTGACCTTGTATTGCCATTTTAGAACGTTAAAACTTTGCTTTTCATCCGGCATTGAAGTTGACACTGGAACTTGATATATTAGTCAAAAGAGATTTACCACGTTTTGTCTTTTCATGTTAAATGTTCTGGTAAACGTTCGTTTCTTTTCTTTGAAGCATTATGTCAGGCTTTGACTAATCCGACGAACGGTTCTTCATCTACCTCAACTAATGGCACAATCACGACAGTAGAGTATTCATGTGATGTAGGTTTTACAATGAACGGAGATAGAACATCAAAATGTTTATCAGATGGAACATGGAATACAACACCCCCTACTTGCTGTAAGTGGTCAATTAATTGATATGTACATTGAGTCAATAAGGAAAAACATAAAAAAGAATGTCTTTTATAATAATTGATTTATTCGCTGAGACATTCTTATTTGCTTGGTAAGAGGTTCGGTAATTGCTTCGGTAAAAAATAATAAAAATCTTAGAATTGTGTATTTCTTTCTTAAACTTGTTGTTTTTGATTAAAAGTCTACCAAAACAAACAATAGAATATGACAGTTTGCATTTCTGGCAGCAGATTCAGCCATCGTGCATGTTGATACTGTTCTTTTTACCTTTTCAGCTGAATGCAATGTTTTGCCTGTTGTTTTGTCTAGTTCATTTACATTTCAAACCGATGGAACAACAACTTATGCAGAATACACATGTGACGTAGGAACTACCATAAGTGGTGACGTCACTGTCAGTTGTGACGTAAATGGTGACTGGACCACCACGTCAGCTAATACATCTTGTGGTGAGTAACAAAGCTAATACTAAACTTGCCCTTCAGATGGATGAGTAACAATACAAATCGTGTCGTGTTAGATTGAGGCGTCGGACTTTGAGTTATGTGGTAGAAAAGAAAGCACAACCAGTGTATGCGCTAATTGGTTTTCGATGAGAAAGTTGAGCTATTGTGTTCATTGTGGCGCCTGTGTCGTGCAAAGACTTTAATGAAGTTCATAATTCAGAAACTATAAGAGGAATCAACATGATACTTCATATGTGGATAGATCACACCGGGGGCAGTGAACAGTCGAGCATTGACACCGCTCTTGTTTGTTATTGTTTTAATTGTACTTTAAATTGTTCTTTCTACATTTGATAAAGTATGGCTTTGAAACATTCGTTTCAACATTGTCGAGTTTCTACATAATTGTTTTGCACGCTTTGCGATGGGATATGTTCCATTGTCAGCATGTTCATTTATCTACTTTACAAGCAGATTGACTTTTACTTAAACCTTTTTGAGCCAAACGAGACTTTTCATGATTATATTGTTATTCAGTATGCATCAGTATGTGTATGATTCTGACTTAGTAAGCACTGAGTTGCCCACGCTAAGCATTCCACTGTTATCTGGAAAAAATAGATTAACACTTATTGCTAATATTTCTATCAGTTCAAGGGTTGTCACAATAAGCGTATAGTTAGTTAAGGTCGGTATCTTGTAAGGTGTCATTATGCTGCAATTTGGAATGTAGATTTAATATTTTTCATTCACGTATTTTTGGTCGATGTCAGGAAGCGTAAACGCTAAGGTGTAATTTTAAATTTCAGTAAGTTGTTCAGATCTTTCTGGTGTCACTGGCGGAAGTTTTACGTTAGATACAAACGGTACTTCAACTGTTGCTGAATTAAGTTGTGTATCAGGATATGAAATGACTGGTGATGCTACAATAGAATGTCAGAGTGATGGAACTTGGTCATCAGTCACACCGAATTGTGGTAATCCTTATATTTTATCTCTTGCGATTTATGAGAATTGTCGTCGATTTTTATATTGTAGGTTCAAAATATTCATCCCTAAACACACGCGAAGTTTCTAATACAATGCCCGAATACATTGTCACAGTCATTTCTATGTAACATGGCATATCACAGAACCGAGTTTTCGTTGAACAAATTTTCTCTGAAAGTCCGGCAAATACGATGTATTGGGCACAACCACACTTTTAAAGTTAGTACAGGATGACTGTCACAATTTGTTGCCCAGATTTAGTTCTGGATCCTTTGCTTGGGCTCAAGAAATGAACCCATGTCTCGTCCTCAGTGACAGTATTTGCGAAAGACCATGCATTGTAATGTAGGAGCTGTTTGGGAGCTTTTATGGTCTTTTTTAGGTCTTTAATTAATATGTTTCCAACCATTGCGTGCGTTAATGTTATTGATGTAAGAATAGTCGCAAATTGTAGAATATGGATAGCATCTTAACTCGTGAAACAAATTTCGTATTTTCTTTCCATTTAGTGAAAACTGATTCAGATACAGGAAGTGAGTCAAGCAGTAACCTACTACCTGTGGTGATCGCCATGGCAGTAGTAATTGCGCTTTTAGTTGGTGCTTTAATTGTGTGCGGCGAATGCATATGGAAAGTCAAGAAATCAGGCACACGTAAGATCTAAGACAACTTGTTACAGTATTCAATCAACAAAGCTATCAAGATTATAGTTCGATTAAATCTTATATATGCATTTGTTCAAAGTAGTGTCTCAAGTATTTAAATCATCGATAAGTTTAAACTGAATAATAAGTATAAGTATAATTAATTGACAAGTTAAATTGCACAAGTTCCTGTCTTAAAATGATCATAATTACGGCGTACAATGAAAGACACAATACTAGTATTAATTGCAATTTAATGCCCAACATGTCAAACCAGTGTCAAAGGTCATTCTTAGGAAAGGCATAATGTAGCCTTTATTCTGAGATTATTTGATATGTTCTTAATACTGTGAAATTATTAATTTTCGTTGGGATCAATTTTCGTGGTTTTACTAAAATGACTATTTCGTGGGGACATAAATTCGTGGATTTTGATTTTTGAAAAGAAATGCCTTATCTCCGCATATGAATTCGTGGGGATTTGATTTCGTGGATGAGCCGACCCAAGAAATCCACGAAATTAAATCCCCAACGAAAATGTATGATTCCACAGTAAGCAATGACACTTGAAAAGAATGACCTTTGTTCACCGTGTGACTTTTATTATTATGTGGTTGATAACGCAGGTTTGATTGTACATGTACTTGTATATAACTTGAGATGTTACCGTACTCATCGCTATTTTTTTTATAATATTAGCTGATCTAAAGAAATCTAAAACTGAAACCACAGCCAATGGAATAACACTAACAGCCGCCAGACCTCCGCTATCTCATCAACATTCTGTAATTGACTTCAAGGCCCCTTTCTCTTCTTTCACCGCACCGAGCAGTCACAGTAATACACCAAGGTATGTTGTTCTATATAATGCATATTGATACAGCCTTCGCAATGAATTAATTTGCATCTTTCTTTTTATGATTATAAGGTATTATCATACTCGTATATTACTGGTAATTTGTCTCTTAATAAAACTCTTAATCTCTTCTTCCGTAGTTCCATCGACAATAATTATTTTTTTCTTTTTGTCACAACCATAGTCTTTATCATCTTACATTCCAGACCAGGGTCCTTATCATCAAACACTCGTTCGATGTCGTCAGTACTATCTGCAGGGAGTTTAAATTTAGACTTAGTGCGGGAGACAACAACTAGTTCAGTTTTTAATGACCACCCGGCTCCCTGGTCGGCCACGAACCGCACCAAAGTCAACGATAAAATCGACCCCCATCATTTTGGACCACTTCCACCGATAGGTGAACATTCTTCTAGTGTCCAGTTAACTAATCACCATAATGATAGTCCAAGAAAAAAGAAAATGTCATTCGGGAAGAAAAAGATGAATTCTGTCGGGCATGTGAGTGATGGAAATAAATCAGTTATCTCGAAAAGAACCGGTAAAATGGACGGTAAAGCTAATGGTAGTAAACCAGGTGGTGCAGCTTTACCCAACCCTTCCTATAAGAACACACCAACTACCAACACGGATGGCGTAAGTAACAAAGTACCTAAACTAGACCTCGGTGAGAAAACTGAACGTGGAGCAACACCGGTTAATCACAGCATAGACGTGAATAAATCAGATAAAATCGGAACGCCTAGATCCAATATCATCACGACTGTTCAGTAGCTTGAATGTCCAGTTATTGTTGCTTTATTAAACAACTTGAAACTAATTTATTTATTATCAGCGACTTTCGCTAACAATTTTTTTACTATTGTTGTGTTATTGAAATAAAAGTAAATCAAAATTGTGCATTTCTTCTGTTTTATTATTATTATTATCCGTTGTTTTATTATAATTATTTTACCTGTTTTATCATAAACATTCATGTAATTGATATGTTAATGTACCCACTGATATGTATTTTACACAAAGTTAACGTACATGTACATATTTCCTTTCTTTTTTGTATTTATCTATTATTATCATTATTTTTGCCATGTATATTATGTGCATATACAAGATTTATTTAGTTCCATTTATGAAATACATAATGCACATGTGCCACAAGGCTTGATATATTTACTGAAATAAACTATGTACATACCTCGTATGAGGCTTATTTGAATATTGCATCAGCAAAGTTATACAGTGTGTTGGTTTGTCTACTCGTATTGACAGACAGTAGTAATGAAACTGTGACAGAAAAGTTGTTATCAGAACGGTTTAAAACGACCCATTTCAACTCAAAACATTACCTAAAAACGATCGTCTTATTTCAACAACCACTAAATTCTGGATCGATTGCATATATATTCTTGTACCATCCAAAATGTGATAAGAATCACTTGCGATAGTGCTTGTATTGATTGCTTCGTTATTAATAGTTGATAACATTTGTTTAAAAAATGGTCACCCAAGCGTCATACAGACAATCGAAAAAAGTGTTAAGTGAAACATATCCGATTATGTATAGCTTAATAATATTTGTTTGTACAGAATATTCATACATTGCGTAAGTGATCCTTATTAAATTATCAGTAGCATATACATGATTGTATCTTAAATTGATGACGACACTACCTTTATGTTAGGATCGCCTTCGTTTATACATATTATCTTAGTGCCAACGTTACACATTGAGATCAACAAAAAGCCCGATGCAATGCAGTTTCTTGACAGACAGAAACTAGAATCTATATATATTTGAGTTTCTACTCAACTTTGTTTGTGAAAATGGGTCCCGTATTCTGTTAGACTAATTATGGATTAAGAAATATACTAAGCACAATAGTAGTTATGTTGATATTATTAACGATGTAAAAACAGACAATTTTATCAAATATGTTAATTTCCATTCAAGTAAAAAAAAAAAAAAATCATGAATTTATTTTTCAAAAATGACAGAGTCATAGATATCTACGCCTCGGTAAATATCAAGTATCAAGACTAGTGAAATCATATAAATATCGGCTGAAGTTATTCTAATCCCTGTTGACAACAAAAAAAACCCTTTTCCGAAATAGAAAGGTTAAAAAAGGAGCCCATCTTTCTAACAAACCCAGTTAACCAGATATGTCTCATAAACTTTGTAGCAAACAATTCAATAACTTATCTATTGTTTTAAACTGGAAGAAAGAATGGGAAAAGAACGTCGGTATACACGTTTGAAGATATCTAATTACCTTGTGTCGATAGCGGGTCCACTGAATTAAATTATTGAACTGTTCCAAAGGTGCGTTTAATTCGATTGTCTGTGAGCATTGAAGTAATGTTAAAAAGTAAATCTCACAGCGATAAAGACAATAAGTTTAGTTAACTTTTAACCCAAAAATGAAAAGAATTTCAGAAGGTAGATAAATATCAGTGTATTAGCATATTTTATTATCAGTTGAAATATTCTGTTTATATAAACTCTAGTCAGAAATGTATTTAATATAATGGAAAATCAGAATACTTTATGGAATATTGTGATAGTATTTTGTGTTATAAACCAACATTTTGTACACGGTAAGTAAGGACATTCATTATATGTTCGGTTGCACCAGTACAGGATGAAGTTTTTCGCGAAAATACACATTATGTGCCGGACAGTCAAAAATTATAATACAATTTGTACAAATAGATAATACTCAAAGTATATTCAACTTATCCAGGCGGGGCTAAGCTATTGTTATTTGTTGGAGAAAAGAATCTCTAAAGATTCCTAGTAGTGATAAATAAGGGTGGGTGGGGTAATTTGGTGAAAATATTATTATAATAACGTTGCTTTTTAATTTGGAATACTTTAAGTCAGTAAAAACTTCCTGATATCCGTGACGTGTTACCTGACCCACAATATTCTATTACTTGTCGATATTTCAATTTCAATATGAATAATATCTCACAACTGTAACGAATAGAGTTGAAAAACGCTTAAACCCCAACGGTTAGCTCAGTGGTTAGAGCGCTGTTCTACTGAACAAGAGAGTGTGACATCGAACCCCGGGCGAGGCCCACACTGTCTTTGACAAATTTGACAAAAGAAATTACATCTTATGTTAAATCGTCCCCACCCCTGATTGTATGATATGTGGAGTAGCTTGGCAATAGCTTGCGGATAGAATGTGGTTAATACTGGTTAAGACCTATATGAAATCCATGTAAGCTGGTTAGGATAACTGTCCGCTGCGGTATAATTGAAGAAATGGAAATGTTAAAAATGGCGTTAAATCCGATGAAATAAATAGAAAAGTAAATGAAAAACGTTTAGCCGACCTATCGACCCTTTAAGCTACAGCAATGTCAGTGAAAACCAGATTTTTTGTCGTAACACTACAGTGCATTAAATAACATTGCTCTCGATTGAAGGTGTTTGTCAGTGGCCGTCTGAGTTTGCGAATACAGAATGGAGAGATAGCAGTAAAGGAGATATTGAATTTACCTCAGACAAGCTAACTGGTTGGACAATCACTATCTCAGCTGTGTCACCTCCACAACAGTTTGACAGCTGGTTATGTCACTCTACAGAATTATACACATCTAATAATATTCTAGTCTTAATGTAAGTATGGTGTAAAGGCAAACCTGTTTAGCGGCTACCTCCGGATAAAGGCCACTCTGTAATAAACGTCTTTCTCTTAAAATCCGTCATTGATCATTTAGATTAAAATGCCCTAAAAAAGGACCACCTGTCAATAAAGACCACATCATATATTTTCGAGGGTGTCCTTTATTTACAGGTTTGATTCTAATGATAGTTCAAATTAGTTTAATAAGTTCATACAGTGATTGGACAATGATGAATACAGTAAAACTTCGTTATGAATTTCTCCTCAAGGACCATTAATACTGTTTCAACATTGATGGATCATCAAGTTTGTGGAGAAAATCCTATCAGTTAGAAGTGGTCGTTATAAAGAGGTGCCCGTTACCTTATTTGATAAGTCTCAAACATTTAAAATTGTTAAGATTTAATCTACTTACCCTTTGGTAGGGTGATTTGGGGCTAATGGTCAACTTGAAAGACAGTAAGTTGATAACAAATTACTAATTGATAAAATAAATACTGTTGTCTCTTTGTTACGATTTCTAGTATTTTAACAGAGTTGCTTGCAACCTTGTTCTTGTTGACGTAGTGATGAGAAATCCAAGATGGCGTATAAGGCGAGTACTAACATGAACTCGCAAATCTAATTTCTACCCATATCTTATCAAGTTAGATTGTTTTAGAGTAAGTATAGCATTCTAGTGACGTTAGAGTTGGAATTATTATTTTCGTATTAAAAATTTAAAGTGTTGTATAATTGTTTTATCTACAGCACAGAGGACACTTTCGAGCCATATGGTCAAGTGGTATATGGTTATCTTTGTATAGAGATCCGTCAAATAACTACAGCATCTTACCGGTATTATATTCGCAATGGTAAATATATATTCAAATATTTTTGTTTTTCATTTTTCATATTAGAACTCGGTTATAGTGAGGTCCTTGGTATCCATGTAAATACTGTAAGATATCCATTACATTGAACAGAAGGACGGTCTGATCAAGGAACCATAATCTCGTATCTTATCATATCCGAATTTGTACTTTATCCGAGTACACAATAACCGTGTTTCACTGTATTACAATTTAACAATATGACTTAACACTACTTTGCCAGGAGTCATGAGAGATTGTAATACTTATACAACGGCTAACTATATTGTTTGTGATAACTGACCTAAACTAGTTATTATGTTATTTTCCAGGGCGACTTGCCATAACTTGTATGTTCTTAAAACAGTGGACCATAAAAGATTGTTATACCCCCGCAAACACAGTTTGAGATGGGGTATATTGGAGTCAGTCAGTCGGTCGTTGGTCAGTCCGTCCGTCCGTCCGTCCGCATAAAGTTTGTGGAGCAAACTACTTCCACATTTTTTAAGCTATTGCAATGAAACTCGGTATATGTTATCACCATCAAGTTTATATGTGCAAGACACAATTTTCATGCCCAGAGATGCACTCATTGTAGAGTTATGTCCCTCTGAACTTAGCCGTATAGTGTACTATTGCAGTGTCAAAGCCGCGGCGGGGGTATTAGTCACCTGTGTGACAGCTCTAGTTAAATTTATTTAATTATACAGTCTTCTTACGTTTATCCATTCAACAAAGAAAATATTTACAGATACAGCTTAAATACGGCAGTAAATTATCATAGACAATTTCGATAGTTACTCGCTATGTTAAAACATGTTTACTTACAGTACCATATATTAATAAAAACCAAATGTTTGCGATCCTATTCCTTTAGTCAAGCGTTTATTTGAGCATTTGCTTGCGTGTATTGTTCACATCAGTATTATGGTATACTGTAGCTCATGTGAAAATATCATAGTCTGGCAACTCCCGTTTACATTATTTCTGTCATATTAACATAACATAAATTAAATAATATGTCAGGGTAAAACCCGCCTTCCCCGGAAACCCGTACAGATATATTTCATGGCTTTCTTGCCCTAGTATTGGGTTATTATTAAAAAATGTGCTATCTGTTTAAACGCAAGAACTACATAATCATTTTCGTTCCAGTGATATCTGACGGTGTTAATAATGAACGCATACAAATGTCAACGTCTGCAAATGAAATTGACTGGAACATAATATGTTTGTTCGATGATGTGTATGCTTCGTACAGACCTCCAGATTCAGAATATAGAGTTCTTGTTAATACTGGTAGGTAAAACAATTATTTGATTCATGGTTTAATTGTAAACCCCACTTATTTTTTTCCGTCACATAACCAATGTGAGTTGAAGCACATCACACGATGGGTTTTCAGAACGGTATTGACATGTATTTTTCAACGTGTCAGACTGTCAGTATTATTACATTATATTATTATATACCACATTTATGAAGCACTATTTTCATATAAGAATATACGTTCAAAAGTGCTGTACAATAGAATTCACATACAATGTAATACACAGTAAAAACTAAAGTATGTCGAGTGTAACAGAATAAAACCCAGCGCGAATACTGGTCAGAACCCAGGAAGCAGTACATTTGTAGTCGATCGTAGTTAATATAATTCATCCTCCGAAAGCAACTGCCTACTCTCTCATATGAAGATATATGGTCGGTAGCGGGGCTCGAACCCACGACACTCTATCAATGAAAGATTACAGTGATTTGAAGTCAGCGACCTTAACCACTTGACCACGGAGACGGGTTTTAAGAACTTGCTATACAATCGATGTAAAAATAAGTTTAAACTAAACTAAAACTAAACTTATGAAAATAAACAATATACAGTACACCCTCTCCAGAGCGGCCCTCTGTAGAGCAACAACCTCTCTATAACAACCTTTCAAAATTTCCCTTAGTTGATATTAACTATAAATTTAATCTCTGCCGAGCAACAATCTCTAAACAACGATCAATATTTGCAGCTCCCACTGGGTGTTGCTCTACAGAGGTTGTACTGTACAAATAAGTGACAAAAACAAAGAAAGTACAATAACGGTAGAATACGAACATTCATACACATTTCTGATTATCTTTTTTTTATTTACAATTATATACAATGTATACAAATACTTTGTATATTAAGTAAAATGGATGTCTAATAATACTTGAATCGTTTAAATAATACTGTGTTTTGTATTATATTTTTTTGTATAATACATTCTGTTGGATGGGTTTAGTTGAATGTGTTTTAATAGGGGTGATAGTTCTGGTGAGTTATGATATCTTGGTACGTTTTTATTTCTAGGAAACGATTTTTACTAATTTATATCCCTTATTTGAAAATTAAAAAGAAAAAGCTGTTTTAATATGTATTGTTTACCCTAGCTGTTTTCAAACCCAACAAAGTTAACAGTTAAAAGTTTAATAAATTTAAAAGACACTCTGTTCTGAATGACATTGCGCCAAATGATGTATGTTGAAATACCATCTATTAGTTGTTAAAGAACACTCGTACGGCCATGTGCAAGGAATCCAAGTTGTTTGGCAAGAATAATCTCCCATGGTTTCATAATAATTAAGTATGGATTGTTTCCCTTTATCGGAATAAATTTGTAAACATTTGACCACCATAATCGGTATAAATATGATCCATTTCAGACAATATTTTGGATGCTAAAATCAACTGCCCGTATATATTTCTTGGAACATACGGATATACTCACACAGACTCGGGCAGCACGGAGACATGTGATGCAGTAACGAGCACGTGGTCCACCTGCAATGTTGTTACAGAAATGACGTTTAACTACACAACTTGTGCTACAGCAGTGGCTTATTCAAGTGAGTCCGGACAGTGATTTCTAATGAAATATAGCTTATTGACCCAATTTCACATTGTTCTTGAAATGAATATAAAATTTTGATAAAATACAAAAACATTACACGAGGTTTATTCTACTAGAGTGTAACACAGAGAACAATAAGAACTATTATAATCTGTTGACCTATAAACAACAAAAGAGAAGAATTGAATATAAACTTTCTGCGATGAAACTGTTTCAGCTTACTAATAGCTAAAATGCATTATGTATTGTGCACAATGGACTTTCCTAACACTTCTTGTTACCTTTCTGGAGTCAAACTTGAGGTAAGGATTACTTATGCCTTAAATGGAAAGTTGATCGCAGATACAATTGTCCCTGTGTTTGTTCATGTTTTAGAATCAGATACAGTATGGTGTATAGATAGTGTTTATTATGGTGAAAACAACTTTGTTACCGTCTACAATGGAAATGACCAAGATTCGGACATTGATGACATCAATACACATCGATTCGCATGTTTTGTGAGTAAATATTTGATTTCAATATATTATAATATAAAACAAGACTGATTTGATACTAGTGTTTGTGTCTGGGTTAAACATGCAATAAAACAAGAGGACCAAGATGGCCCTTGATCGCTCACCTGAGAACAAAGGCACTATACTTGATGACCAGATAATATAGTTTCCATCTCGTACAACCCATTTTTACGTAGATTTTGAGATCAAAACCAACAATGAAGGTATAATACTGTTAAACAAGCTAAAACTGATGAAATCAGGTGAGCTAAAAAGCCTAACGGAAATTTTCCCCTCCGAAATATATGCACTTCCATTTGGAAATTTCGCCGTACCTAACAAATGTATTTACAAATTCAACATCTCACATTTCTCCCTACTTGGTTAAGAGATAATTTACTGGACTGAATATTTGTCATTAAGATCTGATTAGATAAGTGTGTCATACAACCGCCTTTTCTGTCACTCAAGTCATAATCTATTAAAATTGAGTTGAGGAATGCTTTGGTCTTTTTCTGTAAATACCCAAGGTATATTTAATTATGTTTGTCGCCGGATACTGTACAAGGATTTTGGTGATCATAATGTTTTGCCGGTAGAAGTGTGGCAGATGACAAAGGACACAAAACTTACCAATATTCATATAATAATAAATAACACATACATTACAAAATTCTGTGAATATACTCAAGACAGTGTCAATTTGATAAGTGTTGTTTATTATGATGACATGCATGAAGAGAAAGCAACAGGCTGAATAAGTTTTACAGCTTTTATAAATTAATACAAAATGTGTTCATTTTAATATCATTTAATCTTAATGAAGCGTTGAAGATGTTGTTACCAGTATAGTAAATATTGCATGTGTTGCTTATACAATTGTAGGCCATATCATCTGATGCATCAACAGCATCAGTAACACCTGGTAGTTGTAAGAGCGAGCAGACTTCGGATTCCTTTCCTTCTACTGGTACTTCAGACATCGGGGCGATACTAGATCTAGTTAAGATCGGTATGCAATTTATTTTATTGCGTGCGCTTATAAACACATTTTGAATACACTATTAACAACACCAAGGTTTGACAATTACAATTAATAGACACACACCAATTTATCAATTTATTAATTCAATAAGGCAGGACATTAAATTAAAAATTATAACAAATTCAAATTTAACAAAAAAAAACACACAAAAAAAAACGATATATTTCAAAATGATTCAGAGAACTTGTGTTTGCAACAAGTTGTGGGTTTAAATTTAATTAATTAGTTGTTTCTATTTTTTCTTACGACTAAATTGTTTTTATCTTGTCGTTACAGATGCCTGTGGTACGTACCAAATTTAACGTTTCAACCACGTGATGGGTCATATTAACAAGGCATAACAAAACCATGAAAATATTGACCACATGATCTTATATAATATACATCTATTAATTATGTAATACAATTAATTAGATATTATGTTTTATTCAGAAGGGGTTTAGTTTGGCGTTAAGTTATTGCAATATTCAACATTAAGTTTGCAGAAATTAAACTGCAATTCGTTTCTTGTCAAATAACAGATAAACCTTCTGTTGTTTTCAGTACCCTTTCCACAAATATGCTGAAGAAATTCTACAAAAAAATACAGTTGCTTTTCAATTGTTTCAAGTACTTGCAATCAAAATTAGTTGCACGCTTACACATTTCAGTTACATGCCCTAATCCTGAAGCCCCAAGTGGTGGCTCGGTATCGTTTTCAACTGACGGTGCAGTTACTATAGCGACCTACGAATGTAATGCGAATTATTCATTAGCTGGTCCGGACGTAAGAACATGCCAGAGTGACTACACTTGGACCGATGAAGACCCTACATGCAGTAAGTATACCAATGCTGTCTAGCTTCACTGGAACTTATTTCCGCTCTAAATCCCAAACAGGGCACATTTAAGCAGGTGAAACAATTTCCTTGTACCATATATATCTTGAACCTCGTTTTACTATTCGTCAACAATTTGGACTGGGTGTACCAATTATCATTAACAAATTTCCCGAACCTTTCCTCGTTTTTCGTGGTTTTCCAGTAGTTTGCACTTCTTCACACTTCTGTATTTTTAACTATGAAAGTACATGTATTCGATTTACCCATATTTGTTAATCTTGTTGATTTGTATTACTAATCATATCGTTTCCTTTAATAAACTTGCTCTCACACACGAAAATATATACCCCAACAACAAAGGGTTATCACATGCTATACATTTTTTACAATATTATACAATGTTATGTTCTATTACAGCTTGTATTTTACCTGCCGTGCCAGCCAATGGGAGTTTAATAGCTGCAACTGATGGGACTTTGACATATTATTGTGATGCTGGTTTCATTCTGAATGGCGATCAAACAAGACAATGTCAGTCAAACTCTAACTCTTGGACCGGGTCACAACCTGTGTGCGGTAAGATCTTTATATGGTGAAACTAAACAGCGAAAGACAAGATACATGTATGCTGTATATCTCAAATAACACTCAAGTTAAGATGAAATCAATTCTAGAAGACCTTGAACAACAAAGAAACTTGTATCATCGTGTATAACAGCAGATGTTTAATTTACATGTACATACAAATAGCAGTAAAATTCTAGATTTATTAACTTCTTTCAAAATATCACGTGTCACTTCATTTCCAGATCCTTGTGACGTTATTGGGGCTATAGATGGATTGTTAGTAAATTTGGAAACTACTGGCACAACATCTGTTTCTACGTTTAGTTGTTCTACTGGATACACACTAGATGGCTCAACTGAGGCAACATGCCAATCATCAGGATCTTGGAATGCTACCATACCAACTTGTGGTTAAAACGCTTTCTCTGCTATGCTATTTGATTTTTTTATTGTTTAGCAATTATTGTTTTTGTTTTATCAAGTTTGTGTTCGCGATTTGTAATACATTTGCATTTGAATTGTTTTATATTTTCATAAAGCGAATGTTAAAAAATGTGCACCTGAAACAAAGTTATTTACTAATATATATATTTCAGTTCTGTGTGACAATGTGACGTCGTCCAACACATTGGACGTTTCACTTGTTTCTGATGGATATATTAGCACCGCTGAATTTAGCTGTGTTGCTGGCTATCAGCTTATTGGCGATGTCAATGCAACCTGTGACGTAGCTGGTGCTTGGAGTCAGGTTCCCTACTGTGGTAAAACATCCGATCATATAGACATATGGACAATTATAGAAATTTAACTTACATTTAACCCGTCTTAGTACAAAATAAATGTATTTATAGAATTTCAAAATCAGTAGAAAGTGTGGGTTAAGTATCAACGTCCAGTCAGTCTGCCCTTATGAATTTCTTTAAATTACAAAAAAATCTTCATTTTCATTCAATGGTACTTAGTATATTTGTTTTGGTTCATCTTATCTATATTAGAATTGATAATCTTGTAGAGTGTCAGGAACCTGCTACGCCATCTGATGGTTCTCTTACTTGGAATGGTACATTTGCTACTTTTGCTTGCGACATTGGATATAATTTATTAGGACCTCAAGCCATTATATGTCTTGATGATGGTACTGGATGGAATGAAACATCCCCTACATGTGGTAAGACAATACGTAATAATAATGTAGCAGTTTTCAAAAAGGATTTTATCGACATCTGTTTGTTATTCATACTGTATGTTAAGAGCCGTCGAACAATTTGGTGATAAAAGTATCCTTCGTAACATAAACTATGGTATTGTCAATATAAACAGCCCACAAACGTTAGTATGTTCAAGTGGATATGAGCGGAAATTATAGCATTTCAGCCGCTCATACAGATATTTATTGTTCTAGCTAAAACGTAAGCATCGAATAACATTTTTAGATACTTTTGCATCTTTCACTCAAATCTCCTTTTTATATTGTTTTGAAATATAAGTGAATACATGTTTATCGGTTTATAGGAAACGCTCGTATCTTGAATACATAAGTAGTACTAATTGTTGAGAATTGATGTCTAACCGACAAGCTACATATATTTTAATGTATTTATAGAAATTTGCTCGACACCAACAGTGTTAAGTGGTGGATATCATAATTTGTCAACAGACGGTTTTGTTACCATGGTGACGTACTCGTGTTATGATGGGTATTCATTATCTGGAGAGCAAATCTCATTCTGCCAAACCGACGGCACATGGAGTGATACCTCGCAGCATTGTGGTAATACTTGATTTCACCGTTTTGTTAAACTTATTTTGAGACGGATACATTTTACTATCATTATTCAGGTCACGCACGTCGCAAAATTTTCTAAGCCAGAGATTCATTCTTTATGTCACGTCCTATTAATTTCATAAGCAATTTCTACCGTGGGCGTCTGAATAAAAGATGGATTCCAAACATTAATTGTCAATAAACTGCCACCAGTATAAATGTACATCATTTGTTTATTATGATATCTTCAGTCACATCCAAAGACATTGCTATTTGGGGGGGTCGAGTTGTACTGTAAACTCGCTAGCTTTACTTTACCTCGTATTTTTCAGTTAAGTGTCCAGATTTGGTTGCACCGTCTAGCGGTGCAGTTGATGTTACGACAGATGGACAAACAAGTGTAGCACAATACAGCTGTGTAACTGGGTATACTTTAAGTGGATCAGCAAATAGTTCATGTTCACTTAATGGTACTTGGTCAAATAGCCCGCCAATATGTTGTGAGTAACTGTTTAGTGGTATAAAAGTATTAGTTCATGATTAAAAGTAACATACATAGTAAAGCGTGAACTTTCCTTTGTAACTAACAATATCAAGACAATGCAAAATACAAAAAAATAAAGCAATAAGAAGCTATGCGTTTCAATACTTTATTAGATGGCTGTAGATTTCTTTGTTCAGTTAAAAGATCTATATTTAATGTTATTTTTATGATTTTTTAATTTCTTATCAACGCTTTCGTCAATAGTAGTCCAGTGTGACTTAAACTTGCTATTAAAAGCAGAACAAAGACTCAGAAACTAGTTTCTTGCAGAGCACTTTCAGAATACATGTATAGCATTTGTCCATAAAGTGGTACGACATAATGTAGATATTGATCTCACTGCTTTGTTTTTTGTTTTGTCATTGTCAACGTACATATTTGTAATGATGCTTCTTAGATGGGAGGTCATGTATCATAAGTTAATCCGTACACATGTACTCATTTTAGATTGTTCACCAGCGGCCATACCCGATGGCGGCTCAATAATATCAGACGATGGTGAAACTGTTCAATATCAATGTAATGTTAACTACAGTATGAATGGAAATAGTGTCAGGGAATGTGCCACAAATGGATCTGGATGGACTGGACAGGATACTACTTGTGGTAAGCATGGAATCATTGTGTATAGCTTTTTAAATGCAAGTAATTTAAGAGATTTCGTGTAATTTTTGCTAATCAACTAGTTTTAGCGCCTAGTGATACGCATAACAACCTTTGATGCTTTTTTCAGTTCAGTGTGATACTATTACTGATGTTATCGGTGGTGCTGTACAATTAACTACAGATGGTGTAAACACTAAAGCTACATATACGTGTGAAACTGGATATACAATCAGTGGTTCAAAATATGTCACATGTCAGTCTGATGGCTATTGGAATGCCAACCAATCCAATTGTTGTGAGTAACAGTATATTAATTTTATACAAACTTCAAATTTAAAGGCCCATTAGCTTTTTGAATTCTGTGATGCAGAACAATAAATTAAAGAAATATCGTTTATTTGCTCGCAAATTATATTGGCATAATGCCTTCTTTTAGCCACATCTCGTAAAAAATATGTCATACGCTTTTTAATATTTTTTTTGCGATATCATTGACAAATACATGTACTACATTTCTATATGCACTTCGTGAATGGTTTTTTTTTTCAAATAAAAGTCAGTTCACTCGATATCTTTCTAGATAAGATAAGACCTTCTTTAACTTTAACATCCAGGAAGCTTATGAGGAGACGCAATAATTGGGTTCAGTTTCTCCACGAGCTCCCTTGTTTATTATCTGGTGGAACGGGAGTATGTGCTCGAAGGCCACCCCTAGAAAATATGCCTAAAAAGAGACAGCGGAGACAGACACTAAGTGTTTCCGTTCATTAAGAAAATACAAAACTAGGAATTACTTTATCAGTTATATATGGAAATCGATCCTGTGCGTTTCTTAGTAGAATAGTAGACTCTAATCATAAACGATAATTCACCTTTTTATAAAAGAAAACAAATAAATGTCTATGAAAGACACGTATATCAATTCATACCCGTGTCTTCTTTAGCTCAATGCACCTATCTACCGGTTCCGGACAACGGCAATTACTCAATATTTAGTAGTGATGATAACACAGTAACAATACTAGCGTACACTTGTGAGGTTGGTTACACCATATCAGGCTACAGTGAACTAACTTGTGAAGACACTGGAACTTGGAACAGAGACTCCCCTACTTGTGGTATACACGTGTTTCTTAATACTTACAGCTTTTAACAATTACCTGACACATTTTAACAATTACCTGACACTAAATGAATCCATTATGCTTTTGTATGATTCTTATGCATTTGTTCAGCGAGTTTCATGAAAAATAAATCAATTATCAGCGTAACTAAAATCTATCATTAAGCTATATTCACAAATAAGGCCTCGCCATATATATGCATCAACTATATCATTTTGTGCAAAAAGCTTGTCTATGCATATTCTTTAAAATGATACGTTGCAAATTCAGTTAATGATATAACTAAGCACATTGTTCCAAGTATAGTCAGACCTGTGAACAAAAGTCACCCTTTGGAAAGTTGCCCGCGGCTGACACAAGTTTGACTGAACCAATTTCAAGTATAAAGGCTCGCTGTGTAGGCTTGTTTACATATACGATACAAATAAAGTAATTCCAATGATATCATATTATCAACACATGTTCAATTAGTATTCGCTTTTTCTGTAACAGAAAAATGCCAGGACAGGGACTCTCCATCAAGTGGAAATTTCAGTTTATCGACGGACAATCTAACAACAACTGGTATTTATACATGTGCTGTAGATTATGAACTAAACGGTGTCTCATCTGTAACATGTACCATTACTGGAGACTGGAACTATCCTGAAACAACGTGTGGTAATGAGCAACATAATTATGTTATACTGTATTTTCATTTATTTTCGTTGTGCTCAATTTTCGTGGTTTTACTAAAAAAAGTTATTTCGTGGGGACATAAATTCGTAGTCTGGTGTCCGGACGTGCTCTACAATTACGTCAGGCAAAGCTCAATAATGGCGGTCTTCAGTGGTAATGCACAAGCAACGGAATATTCTTATTTTGACTGACCATTAGTGATGTTATGCCTAATTTTAATTATTTATGTACTACTATTGTAACAGCGGTGATATATTTTAATGATCTTTCTTATTTGTTGATACAGTATATAATTATACTTTCATGAAGTAGCTATAATTTCGGACGTGAGTCTTTATAGTTTCCAAAATATCTTTTGTGATCATCTAAAAAGTGGACCTCTTTGATATATTTTATATAAATAGGCTTCATTACCAACCCTCACAAGCACTTGATCACTTGATATAAGAAAATATCCTAACCATAGAATGTACAGAGGACGCCGACATTATTGCGCTTTGTCTGACCCGATAACGTGTAAGGGGAAGGAACTCCAGACTAATAAATTCGTTGATTTTGATTTTTGAAAAAAATTCCTTTATATCTGCATTTAGATTCGTGGGGTTTGATTTCGTGGATGAGCCGACCTACGAAATCCACGAAATTAAATCCCCAACGAAAATTAATGATTCCACAGTATTGTTAACTTGATGTTTACATTTTGTAAATACACCTTTGCTTTGACACTAAACTAACGTCAACACAAACAAGTATGTTCATTGCGAACAAGTGCAATGTACTACATGAGGAGGGTTTTCGTACCAACTTCGCTGTAAGCACTCTCAGGCGCTAAATGCTTGATTGAAAGTCGCCCAGATAATTAGCATCAATTGTCTACAATATTAAATTATGTGACATCGTTCTTACCTAATAATGTACCGACAGTATAGTAGTATTTTGTATAACAATTATTCGTTTTGAATGTAATCGCGATAGTTCTCTTTTGTATTGTTTGATAAGATTGAGTTAATATCTCAGCAAAAGATTAGTTGACATCACGCATACATTCCATTACAGAATGCATAGCACCGAATGCTCCCGTAAATGGTACAGTAGTTGTTGATCGACCAGCTATAGTATATTCATGTGACCTTGGCTTTACTATGTCTGGTAGTAGCACTGGAGTATGTAACACGGACGGCACCGGCTGGAGTATAGACACACCAACATGCGGTAAGAACCGAATTGATCTGAAGTGCTTTCGCAGAACACTTGATAACTAGTACTAACTACATTATTTGAAACGAAAATGATTACATTTGGAATTAATGTGTTGGAATAGAAACATGCACATTGTGTATTATTCAGATACGAGATACATTTGTACATGTATTTGAATTAGCAATGAAACTTAAATTACAGACCGAAATAATGGACTCGATAAATAGTTCACTGATAGTCTATGACTGAGCGGTACCGACTAAAGGTCATAACACATAATGGACCAGCTTTTAAAATTCCTTTTAGCATCATATTCATTGAAAATAGTTAATAAAATATTAATATTATATATGAATTGTATCGTTCATTCTATAGTTGAATGTGCCAGTTTCCCAGATGTTGAAAATGGTAGCATAACACTGACCAGTACTGGAGTTACAACATTAGTAGAAATAACATGTCAGTCGGGTACAAGTATTCAGGGTGAATCAGAAATTACATGTGATACAAATGGTTCATGGGACGGCGATGTTCCGGAATGTGGTGAGTACAAAAATGACTGTGGTAGGTGTGATTACACAATACGATAAGAAATATTATTCTTTGTAAAAAGTCATAGAAAATATACAGATGTTTATCTTTTAAAAAAGCAGCATGAAATGCATTTCGCACACGAATTGGAAAAAGAGGTTGCGGGCTTTAAATGATATTACATGTATATGGTCAACACAAGCGAACACAAATTACTTTCTTTTAACTTAATTTATGAATTACTTGTCACAAAATCAGTTTTCGGTTCGAAAATGAAAGTGTTCACTTAACCTATGCAGTAACTGTTGTTTTATTACGAAAGAAATTGGATTCATTTGACGTTTTTTCTATACTTGTACAGTGGCATGTCCTGATCTCCCTGACGTAACAGTGACGTCAGGATCCGTAACCATAACAACCAATAGTACAACAACAACAGCCACCTATAACTGTCCAAGTGGGTATGAAGTTAAAGGTGCACAAACAATAGAGTGTCTATCAAATGGAACATGGAACGAGTCACCGTCTGACTGTGGTAAGCAATTATATTGTAGTTATTCAATATGCATGTTATTTTGATATATGGACAAGAACCTGTTTGATAATGTTTGTACCCTCTGTTAAATTTCATGAATGGCAAAATTGAGTCTGTTTTATAGATAGACCTTACAAAACCTATGGTGGAACATTTTAAGTCTTTATACAGTAATTAAAGATCTCTTTATCTTGCTAAATTTGATCTTAAACACCATATCAAACTTGCATAAAGTTTTAAGGTCGACATTTATTGTACGTCTTGAAATAAGTTATTAAAGTTCAAATGTTGAAAAAGGCCTGTTTTTTTCATATTAAATTTTCTTCCATTTCTAAACTACTTTGTTTGTGTTTGAAGACAATACATACATATTTTATGGGGAGATACACATGTACCTGTATATCGTACATACTCCAAAGATATTTCATAATTTACCGGACAAACTGTTCAAGGCGCAAATCAATCAGATCGACCAACAACTAGACACACAAAATACCTACATGTAGTCAATATGGAAAATCACAAATAAACACAAAATCATCATGAATCCTCATCTTAAAACAAGAAAACGCGGCTCGCAACAACCTTCATATAATATAGCCTCATAGTTCACAAGCCAATCAACATATCTTACACAGCGACCATGCAATATTGTGAACAATTAAAAACTAATATGGTTTATTTCACTAGTGTGTGAAGCCCCTACAGTGTCGGAAGGCGGTGGTTTCATTACTGCAGATGATGGGATGAGTGTTGCGTTCACTTGTGCCGAGGGATATACCATAAATGGTGAGATGACATCCGAGTGTGCTGCTGATGGATCAGGATGGCTTATAGAAAACATCAACTGTAGTAAGTGCATGCTTAATGCATGATGTATTAATTTATTGACCAGTGGCTTTGAAACAATTAATCAAGCACTTGTCATTCTCATTGCATTGAATGGTGTTTTAAAAATCTATTAAGAACAAAAGTCCATTTATATCCATATATTACATACTAAGTATTTAAAAAATAAGGGTGAATATGGACTTTAATGCGTTTCATTTCAATGGCCATTCGTCTGCTTTAACATTTACTTTAGTTCTAATTATGGAAACATTTATTATACCATTTATTTGTTATTGTTTTGAATATTTGCGCGTTAATTTGTATTGAAATGTACATTGGTTGATGTGTTACTAATTCTGATATTGTGTTTGTTGTATTCAGCAAAATGTGTAGATATTGTTGCACCACAAAATGGCAGTGTTGCATTGCTGACAAATGGGACACATACAAATGTTGAATACTCGTGTGACATTGGGTACTCACTTTATGGTACAGCTGTGTCAGAATGTCAACCAAACGGCACGTGGACAATGACATCAACAAATTTGTGTGGTATGAACGCAATATAATCTATTTTGAATTTCATATTCTTGGTGTCCTTAACGTCCGTCTTAATTATGGAAAGAAACGTTATGGTTTATATTATATCATTTTTTATATTAAATCAAGTCTACATTAAAACTGTATCACACAAAATGCGGTGTAAATATATCAGAGCATTGTATGTTGTTGAAACTGTGTTTATTAGATAGATAGATTTTATTTCAATATGCAATGCGTTAACATGGCATAGATGCACAAAACAAACATATAACAACATGACAACATGCATGAATTTATGAAGAGTCATGTCAAACAACATTATATAAGAAGGATAAAATAGTTAAAATCAACCCTTGTTTCCATTGTGATCCAATAATACAAAACGTATGTTGTATTTCAGAACCCTGTGACAGTTTGCCCGAATTAAGTATTGCCAATGGTTCTGTTACCTTTTCGTCAAATGGAACCAATACTGTGGCATTATACACTTGTCCTGATGGATATGAAGTCAAAGGATCAGAGACAATTACTTGCAACATGAACGGAACATGGGATTCCACGCCTTCGGATTGTGGTGAATATTTATGCTACATTATTTTTGCATCCATTGTTCACAACCTCAATAATATACCGGTTTCAAATCAATGAAAACTATAGTATGTTATACTTGTATATAGATAGGACTGTAGAATCAAGGTTTTTCAAGGTATTTAAGTAAATATTATGTATATAATCATGAGTTCCTTATATTGTATTGACTTAAAATATCAGTTAACAATCTAACAATTGGATATATCGTTTTGTGGACTGTTCTATGGTAATTTAAGACAACTTGTTTCATTTCATATTATGAGTAAAAGTTCCTTTATACTTGAGCGTACGTTGATTCCTTTTAATCTTATTCTACAGTCTGCGAAACACCCCCTCCACTTACTGGTGGAAACTATACAGTAGCAGACGATGGATATAGTGTTGAATTCCGTTGTGATGCAGGATATATCATGACCGGGAACCAGATGATCACATGTTCCACGGACGGTTCGGGCTGGACTTTATCATATCCTTCATGCTGTATGTACAATGTATCTTCATCTTGTTCAATAATCGTCTCACTCTTCTTGGAGCAAAGTCGCGATGAATATTGAAACTCTGACAAAATCCCAACAGCTGCAGAATATACAAAACAAAGCTTCAATTTCTTTCATGAAAACATTTCCACGTTTCATTTTTCTAGACGAATTATACCTACGAGTATTTATCTATTATAGCTGTTTGCGAGTACTTTCTGTATTGTCTATTACTAGTTTGGCTAATCCTGGCCAATTGATTGGCTAATGGTGATTTCGGTCATTTTTAATTGGTCAATCATTGGAACGGCTATTCGTCGTGTTACCTGTCATGTTTGACTGAATCTGTTCATCTGCTCAGTTGTTGAAACGCAAATAAGTAATGTAGGCATCGTTCTATGATTGTAACGTGGCATAATATCGGGAATATCATTAGATGCAAGTTTAATGTGGTTGTATCATATCAGTCAATGGTGGATTTGGTAGTATTTAGGGTGTATTTTATTCCATTGATGTATGGTATGGTAATACCATGTACATTTGAACTATATACATGGATGTATTCATTTGTCAAATACTCATGATTGTCAAAATATGTGTATTATCTATAACTTGTAAATATGTTATACTCTCCATAATGGAGGAATGAACAAAAGCAACTTCATACAAAAAACTTAAACCAGTGCTTCTTGTAATTCGTCTAACTATAACGTTTTGTTATAGTTGTTCTTGTTATACAATTAAATGGTGTCATTATACATGAAGTTGGTAATCGAATACGTTCATAGACATAACAGCAGTCTCGCACTTCAAACGATTGACCTAATTAAGCGACTTGCGATTCGTAAAATCACTTCCGTATAATTGTTATAAGCAGTAGCCAGCATTCCTACATTGTAAGTGTATCAGAAATGGGGAGAACAATGGGTGAATATGGTTTGGAAGAATAGGCGTAAAAAGTAATTATATCCTTATTGTTAACAGCGAAATGTGACGACATCATTGCACCTGAAAATGGAAGTGTATCTTTAGAGACCAATGGTACTGTAACCACGGCAGTGTATACTTGTGATATTGGAACAAGTATCTCCGGCGCATCAACAACGGAATGTCAAGCAGGTGGCAACTGGAGTATAACTGTTCCAACTTGTGGTAAATATAAATGACACAGCACAAATATTAATATATCACTCGTACCTAACATCACCTCCTCTCACGGTGATTATTGTATTCAGTACAATCGTACTTACACATAAAATCATACTTTTTACATTTGCGTCGGTCATTACAATATTGACCAAATCACATTTTTAGGTTGGATTCACTTTATTATTCATTTTTTAGTCCCAGCCTTATTATCATAATACTGTATTCAGGGCTTTCGTTTGACCCTTAAAGTGGAATTTTGACTCTTGATATTAGTAAAATAGGGCTTCTGACTATTCAGAATTTATATCAATGAGTCAAATTTGCTATTACAATCGTAGGGAAATTAGCTGACTCATTAAATATTTTTTTATAATCAGCCAATGATCATATTTGATCGTCAACCATTGAAGGTTAAGGAACAACCTGTTTATTTCATTTCATATTATATTTCCACTGTAGACGTGACAAACTGGTACCAGTCAAAGCTATGTTCTTCCTTTCAGTCTCGTGTCCCGATTTACCCAGTGTTACTATAGCAACGGGTGATATTGAGATGAAAACTGACGGGACATCTACGGTTGCATCGTATAATTGTCCACCTGGGTATGAGGTGAAAGGCGAACAAAATATAACGTGTACCAGTGATGGAACATGGAGTGCGAATGCTTCCGATTGTGGTAGGGGGTTGGGTGTTTTTATTGTCCAATAGCTCCATTACATATCTTTTTATTATTGTGTACTTATATAATTAATGTTATTTATGTCCGGGGCTGGTTGGTTTGTACGTATAAAAGGGATTTGTGCCGGAAAAAGTGCTCGGTGTTTGGAAAACCGTGATTTTGTTTGTTTCTTGGATTTCGTGTTAGTTGAAAATAGATGGAAATTCGTAGAACAGAAGGTTCGGTGTTCCGGGAATTCCGACTAATAGTGCTTTCAATTTTGTGATGCTCCAATGTAAATATTTGCTCCTACAAACACAAATTACTGATTTTGTCAATTGCATTAATTTAAAATATTTATGTTTTAAACTTTTAATTTATAGATCTGTCATTATATTGTTCAAGTATAATTGATCACAATACAAGAATCCATTAAAAGTTACGCATGTGTGAGAAGTTGACAAACCAATCGACATGCAATTACTATGATGGCCATTGTGTAGCTAGACATTGAATGTCGATTGTTGATTGTTTTGCCAGCTTCACACACATACATTTAGCGGCAATTCTAGTACATTTAGTAATATAAAAAATAAATGTATGAAAGAGATGTTGATGTATGTTTTTCGTGTCGTGTATTTAGTATGTGTGACACCATCAGCTCCCGATGGAGGGAACTACACGTTATCTGCCGATGGTCTATCTATAACATTTGAATGCGAAGGAGGTTACACTATGGTGGGTCAGCAAACAGTGAATTGTGGAGTAGATGGTTCAGGATGGAGCATCGCCTATCCTAACTGCAGTAAGACTACGAGTTAAAATGCTATTCTTGATATTAAACTCAAAGCATACAGGGACCAGTCGTTTGTGTTCCTTGTATAACGAATGCATATCTCTACGCATTTGATGGGAAACGAAATGTTGAATTAAGTTAAACTTTTTTCTTTGTATATAATGCCTCCATCACAATAGATCTGAATTATTACATAAATCAATCACAAGTACAGTGCAATCTCTCCAAAAGAACTCTCTTTGGATGTAGCAAAGTCACGTTGCTGTTGAGAGGTTGTTGCTCTAGAGAGGTTGAAATAATAGTTAAATAATCGTGCTGTTGTTGAAGAGTGGTTGTTGTTCACGAGAGGGCCGCTCTGGAGAGGTTTCACTGTATTTTCATTTTTATTTGAACGTGTATATTACTTTATGAGATATCCATTCCGACTTCAGCGGAATGCGAAAACTTGAGTTCACCAAATGGAGGCAGCGTCACATTGACCACAGACGGTGTGCAAACAGTTGCTGTGTTTTCGTGTGATGTTGGTTCAACGCTAGTCGGGGAATATGAGTCCAAATGTTCAGAAAACGGAACCTGGACAGCGACGCAACCACAATGCGGTACGTCTGTTAGTCGTTATTATTACCCGCTGTTTGCATTGTGATTTTAAATTCTACAAAAAAAAACATAAGAAAACATATTATGTTCTGTTTACATTAGTGTCGAAACTACCGTAAGTACCGATCATGCTGCTGGCCGCCTGTGTTACGTATCAGTCCGATCAATGTTTAGATAATCTACTAAAAGACACTGACACCGGAATCATCATACGAACACACTCATGCTGCAAACTAATTTTGAAACGATATTATACACTAAATCAATACATATACCAGTGTCAGACAATTTCGAATGCATATACAACCAAACCTGTGAAAAATGGCCACTCATGAGAAAGACAAAGCGTTACATTTATTGGCTGGTGGCCTTCATGCGGAGGTCATATTTTGCTTATTAATCAGTAGCGGTTTTCCAAAAATGGCCGTTATTCACAGGGTGGCCGTTATTAAAAGGTGGCCGCTAACACAGGTTTGACTGTAAATGGAACATACGTGAATAATTATGATAAGTGTGAAGGATAATTAAATGATATTATATTCGTCATTTTCTTATTATTCCTCTCTGATTCTAACAGTGACATGTCCGGAAGTTTCTAACATAACTAGTGGTGCCTTAAATTTGTCAACTAATGGTACAACAACCACAGCTGAATACACGTGTGATAATGATTACAGTATAGAAGGACAATCTGTACGCACATGTTTACCAAACGGTTCATGGGATGTAGAGGCTCCGTCATGCTGTAAGTCGGTGATTTAAGAATTTAAATACTTGTTCACTTGAGCGACAAGAAATGCTATTGCTCTATAACTTTTGTGAATCATTTACGCGAGATTGCTTCTGGTTTTGAAAAAGACAAATAATCTCTCTAATTGAAACAATAAAGATGCTTTATAGCATGTCATTTACAAGTTTTAGATATTTAGATAATATTATGCTACTCACATATATTATTTAAAAACCTAGTATCCATGCATATAGTAAACACATACTGCATGTTATATATATTTTTTTAGCTAGAAAGTGCTTTCGAAGCTTGAACGAAAAGCTGGTGGATTCGATTAAATTCTTATCCTTCTTGTTTCGTTTTTTTCTGTTGAATGAATCCAATAAACAAAGGCTTCAACAAGTACGGATTTAGCCTTTCCATAAGACATACAATCACAAATGTCACTCATATTTACTTTACATGAAATTATACTTTATACTTGGATTCTTTTCAGACTGTAGTCCTCCAAGTTCACCTACATCTGGTAGCGTTGTTGCCAACAAAACAACCGCTGTGTATAGCTGCGAAGAGGGCTTTATTTTGAAAGGACCACAGCAAAGAACTTGCCAGGATAAAGGGCTTGGTTGGACTGAAACAGCACCATCTTGTTGTAAGCTCATCATAATTTGATCCATATACTTCGATGTCATCGTAACATAACCCGAAAGTGATTTATGAGAACATATCTCCTTAAGCAAATTTATAAACAGGTTGTGAAGCAACCTGCTAATTGCGATCGAAAGGATAGAAGGAAGGTTCGTTAATGTATACAATTACTGATTTTTAATACAGCTTTGAATACTAGTAGTTTGCTCTTTTCCAAAGAGATGAGCTATTTTACTGTTTTACACTGTAATATTATCTATTTAAGATCAATGCGACTCAATAATTGCTCCCACAAATGGCACTGTTGATCTTAGCACAGATGGAGCTGTTACACTGGCGACGTTCACATGTGACGTAGAGTTTACCATGGATGGTTTAAATGTATTGTCTTGTCTGGAAAATGGATCTTGGTCAAATCCATCTCCTAACTGCGGTACGTACCACAACTTGAACTCATAAAACACGATCTATGTCTATTTTATCATTGAAAAAAACTTAACTGATGTTACAATTACATTATTTAAGATATAAAAATACTAGTAAGATAGAAAAAATTAATCAATCACGGAAATTTAATTTCTAACTTTTTTCATTTCTATGCATGTTTGTGTATATTGTTTTGTAATATTCATACTAATAACATGTAATATGCTCACCGGACTTGCAGTCTGAATTAATCAGTTACTGTTCAATGTGAGTCAATGTGCAAAGCCTTCGCTTCGCATAAAATTACCAATTTTGTGGCAATTGTTTTTATACAGTTCAGTGTTTAACTCTGTCTCAACCCACTGGTGGAACATTGAATACAACAACAAATGGGACGCTTACTACTGCCACATTTGAATGCAACCTGGGTTCCAGTTTGAAAGGGAATGCTACAAGTTTATGTATTGATGACGTCACGTGGTCTTCTGTGGAGCCCACATGTGGTAACATTATTTACATGTATTTGCTGGTCTTATTGCGTTTTAATGAAGCTACATGTGTTTCTATCAGCTCAGTCTATTAACTGACTAGACCAAATTACATGAAATTGTATTAATCCACGTAGCTTATCTACATATAGACATCCAAGTTATGCTTAAAAAATATTGCTCAAAACTTGTGCAAAACATAATTCAATGTTTGCTTGATTTGTATTTTTTCTTATACAGTTGTCACAATTTTCGAATACGAAAGCACGAAACAACAGTGTCCACGTACTAAGTACTAGGTATACGCTATAAGGCAAAATGGACGCACCCAACTTCCTAATACCGTCTTTCGCTTAGCGCACATTCATTTTGATGCTGAATTTTTCTACATCCGCCATGAAATTGCAACCAGTTCCCATTCCATTTTGTGCCAGCACGTTCAGTTTCCATGCGTACTTTCAGTACTTTGATTTCATTAGCTAATGTCAACATATGTTATTATTGTACAGAAACATGTCCACCGTTGTCGAATCCAAACAGTGGATACGTAAATCTGTCAACAGATGGACTAACTACTACGGCACAGTACGCATGCGCAGACGGATATTACGTCAGTGGAAGCGACTTGATTTCGTGCCTTGATGATGCAGCGTGGTCTGATGTTTCGCCAACATGTTGTAAGATGTTATGTTTGTATTAAAATGGAATAAACAATAAGCTATTGATTTGCACAATTTATGGCACTACTATTATGCGACATCGTGGCATAGCATTGCATCATACTATATTCTTCACATACTATACTTTCCGTAGTCCAATTAATGGTTCACTTACAACGTACACCTCCCTCCAATTAACTTAAATTTCAGCTATCATACGCATAGATTGTGATAAGTAATAGTTTTTTATATACCCTCTTATATTAAAAACAAAATACTCATTTATATACAATCTATCTATACGTTATTGTTTAATTCAGTATGTGATGATCCTGCTCTGCCTAACGGTGTTGTGTCATCAGATGGACAAGCAGCAACGTTTGAATGTAACGTTGAGTATAGTCTATCTGGAATAGCATCATTTGAATGTCGTTCAGACGGTACCGGATGGAACGACAGCCTTCCTAATTGTGGTAAACTGTTATTAAATAAATTAACAAACTTTACGACTGGCAAATATGCGATAAAATGCAAATTGTTGTAATGGATATGTGATAATATAATTCATTAAAATGATCACACATGCCAAAGTCAAAAGATTTTCGTGTAATGCCATTCATTCACCCATGCTGACTCAATCGGTTCACATAGAACAAGATGTGTTTTTAAAATACAATAACCCCTCAAGATGACCTTGACCTTTAACATACTAACCTACTGATCTTAAAATGCACATGCTGGTGCTAGGAGGTTGTCATGAGAAACCAACATGAAGAAAATATGAAGTTTGATGATTGTACATGTAGTTGGAGGCGTTTTGATTTCATAAGCAAGGTTAAAGTTTGGCACAAACAAACAGACTGACAAACAGACTGGTAGACAAATAGACAAACAGGCTTCAGACAATTGAAATAAACTTAGATAACTGCTCCATAACTGGAGGAGAATAATTGCCAGTGGTGTGTGGTGATATACAGTAACTGTTGAAAGCTAGGTCTAAGCCTGTCGATAGAATAAAAATTATTTCTTGTCTCCTGACACACAGGTAACTGGTGAACCTCTCCAAGGATTTTATCACCTTCTGTTTATAACGAATACTTCAGAGGTACCTGTATGGTATCTTAGTGAAGTAACCAAAAAGCGTGTTTGATGAAATTGGCAAGGGGGCCAAATTAACCCTGAATTAACAGCTGAATTTCCTGAATGGATTTGTCCAATTTTCGTGTTGGAAAGGTCCATTATTAATTTAGGGATTCAATGTATCACAATGAGAATTTATAAATTCGTAGCCTAACAGAAATAAGGCTGGTCAGCCTTTACAGTTTCGGTTCAAGTATTTTATATGCTAATCATTTTATCAAATATTGTTCGCAGTTCAGTGTGCAGAACTCACAGATCCAGTCGGAGGTGAAAACACATTGGTAACTGATGGTTTTAGTACACGCGCAACGTTCAGCTGTGACAATGGACGAAGTTTGAATGGAACAAATAGTTTGCAATGTAGTTCGAATGGAATGTGGAATGGTTCGGTTCCGACCTGTGGTAATATTGATAGATAAATTATGATGTGTAATATGCTCTTGAATTAGTTTTAACCACCGAAATATTACACGCGACTGTTGCTATTCAATTGAACATTGAAGCATTATCTCTGCTTTTGAAACAGTTACTTACACGGCTTTCTTCAGTGCGTATAGCAATATTTTTCATTTACAGTCGATCAAATTTAGCATTTAATAGTTCTATGTCGACATAAATTGTTGAACTAATTCAGCTGGGCTCGAATTTAACTTTTTTGCCACTAGCAAGTTTTTGCTAGTACAAATGTACACAAAATTTCAACTTGCAAAATTTGAAATTCACTAGCATTTTTTTCACATTTGCTTTTTAAAAATATTAATGTTATTATAACAATATATGTTGTATTTCATTTACATGTAATTATATTGCATAAAAAATAAAGTTATTGCGACACTTTCAGTTCCACTCGCAAAAAATGCTAATAGTAAAATGAACTAGCAAAGTCTATTTTTCATTAGTATATTGCTAACTAGTTTGCTAGACTTGGTGTTAATTTCGAGTCCTGCTGATGTTGATAAATTTTGATGATTGTTCAATGCTATGCCGTTACTTTGTGCTGAACTGGTATCGGTTCTACAGCATTGGCAATAATAACTAAGTATTCATTTGCTTCTTATTTATGTAAATGTGTAAGAAATCATTGACATGCGATTTTGTAAATGATGGAAGGGAGTTTTTACTTTAACACTTAAAGTATGTAACAGCAACAATTTAGATCAATTGGCTCTGAAATCACGAAAGATTGCTAGTGATTTATTCATTGAGGAGGCGTCGCATGAACTCATTACCGTGGCCATCATTAACATAAGTACACTGTTTATTATTAATAGCTTTATGCGAAGATCTGGTAGCCCCAACCAATGGCCAGTCTGTTATGTCGAGCGATGGAGAAGTGACCACAATTGAATTCAGATGTAATGATGGGTATGAGCTATCAGGAACAAGTATCGTACAATGTGCAGTCGATGGTAAATGGGATCTCCAAGGGAAGAGTACTTGTAGTAGGTTTTCTTTTAATAGAATGGTTGACAAAAATAACATCTTGCGTACAATCAGATTTTGCTTTTTTGACACATGGTGGCTGTGTTCTTCAGTGTGATGGAGTCTGTAATATTATTGTCATTTAGGTTGCTACGTTTACGATAATGCAAGACGAGCGTCTTGTTTGAAATGAATGTATTGAACTATTCACTTAGAGCACAATCATTGTTTTTTAAGTATATCAGCTACCTGTTCAGTTTCTTGATCGTTTGGTTATCTAGTATTTGTTTGTTTAACGAATCTGCTTCTTGTCATCATTATCCCAAATAATGGCACGGATTTAGTTGAACTAAGTGAACAACCCATTCCGTTATAAGATACAGACAACTATTTATATAAAACCCATTCATACTAAAATACACACAGACGATTCTTTAGATGAATTACCTGGAGACTTTTGCTAATATTTAAGAAATATGATACAACAAAGACTTACCGATTGCATGTACATTTTTTTCCAGAGAAATCTGCGAGCACTGAAAAATCTTTACTCACCGCCCTTATCATCGTCGGCGTGATTTCTTCGGTGATAATTATTGTATTGTCTGTGCTGCTTGCAAGATTTATATATCTGTACTTCCGCAACAAATCTGACAGCGCAGTAAAATATTCTTCCCAGAAAAAATCATTCGGTATTTCTTTTGGTTTTTGATTTAGACTAACTGAACTTTATTTCTTTACAATTGCCAAGCATTGCACACATATATGCGTCTTTAAAATTATTCAAAGTTTAAAATGTACATTTTGACTAGAATTTTTCGGATTTCATATCTTTTATCAGGTATTGCCCAGATCGACTGATTGTCACATGGTGAACATGGCATAAGAGATCAGAGAACGTACTTATTTCTTTTAAACTACAAAATGTACATTGAAATGTATTGAAACACGGCAATGATTCGGTTTTTATGACATTCTTTAGTTAACAAATTTTGACGCTAATAAACTTATCTGAAAACAAATGTTATACATTAAACCCCTTTCTGTTCAATGTCTGCTAATGGTTAACATGTTATTACTGATACAGATTTCACAAGCAAGGATGAAGACTTATCATGGAAAACAGCGCCACCTGTTCAAGTTCTACAATCAAGAGCGCCAACATTTCATCAAACTCACATTATGGATGCAAGCAGTCCATTTTCTCCAAGCCCAGCACCGGAAAGCTTTGCGAGTTCTCCAACACCGAGGAGTTCCAATTCCCCATCACTACCACTAGAGACGTATAGATCAGGATCAAGTATTGTCAGTTTCCGCAGAAGTGCTTCGACTCTCACAAAGAATGGTCAAGCAAGTGTCAGTTCCATAAAAATTACCAATGAAGATGATCCTGACGTCAAGTATAAAACTCCATCGCCTGTTTCCAAAATTAATGGTACAACTAAGAATATAATCTCTAAAAATGGACACAAGCCTCCCAGCAGACTCCCCCCTTTACCAAATCATCAGGATATGGTAGGAAAGCTGAATACACCTAGAGAGCCAAGTCCTGATAGTGGACAAAAATCGCCATCGGACATACGCAGTGGCACACCGTTAGTAATGAATCATTCCATTCTTACAAAAGACTACAGTGATGCAATGTCTATGGATAGTGTGTCTACTATAGACTGATGAGGCTTATACATGATCTAGCTGTATCGTGTTTGAAACTTCATTGTAAATTATTGAGATTTTTGCCAAAAATATCTGTACAAAAAATGGAAACTTTTATTTCTCTGTTACTGATATATATTAAGCCTTTTGTGATTTGTTATTAAAGAAGTACATTTACTCTTGTACTCCTGTATTGAAATAAATCGTTGTACACGTGTTAGCTCACACTATCCGTGACAAATTTGACTGAAGATATTTCATTCTAATATGTTAAATTGTCATCCACCTCTGAATTATGCGGGGTATCTTGACAGAGGCTTGCGGATAGAATGTGATGTGGTTAGTACTGGTTAAGGCCTAAATGAAGTCCAAGAAAGCTTGTTATGATAACTGCCCGCCACGATATGACAGAAATAATGTTGAAAATAGCGTTAACCCCGATGAAACAAACAAAAAAACAAAACACATGTTAACATTGGCATCGTCCGTGTTATCAATTATGAAGCGTAAAGAAAGAAAACATATTCAGTATAACACACAGTGCATTAGTTCCATAAACATGTTTAGCGACTTATCCTTCTTTCCAACCCTGCTAAAATTGTTATGTAGGCCTACATTATTAAAGAGAAAACTTTTAGACTATGGACTTTAAGGTTTCGAACCTTGGGAATGATATGATCTTCTCTTTGATCATATTGTAAATTTTGCAAATGCTTGTGAAGAACAACGTTCATGTTAGTATAATATTCATTACTTCGTTCATTCAATTAAATTTTCATATATGGAGGAAAATCGGCAAGTTATAATAATTGTTCAGAGAAGGTATGGCCTAACACGATTTCGAACACAGATCACAGCGCACAAACCACTGGACCATGGCTGCGATCACACCGATACTTCAAATTTATGCATTTTCCCATTCAGCATCAAAATATGAATGTCTTTTTCGTTGATACAGCCAAAGAAGCAGTAGATAGTATAACATTCAGTCTTCATAAGGGCAGAATACAGCAAAATCAATTGATGTACCGCCAACACAATATTAACGGCTTCGTGCGAACAAAGATCACAATATCAACAAGCGTCATTTTTTCAGATATTTTTATTGTTATCATTCGGCAAGCAAACCTCTGAATAGACCCCGGCGGTATAAATTCATTATTTATTATCATATAAGCCATTTTTTCTTCCATTATTGTGATAGTTTTTATTATACGCCCATTTGAAAAACGGGTCGTAATACGGGAACACCCATGTCGGGTGGGCGGACGGCGTCCACAGCAGTAGCCGCTCTCCAATTCAACCATTTTATTAGGATCTTCTCTAAACTTGATGGAAATGATAATGGCTATGAGATTTCGGTCAACTTCGATAACCAGCCCAGTCGGTCTAGGAACTTGTTGGCTATGCCCCTTGATGCATTGAAAAAGTTAATTTTGACGGGCGTATTTTGTGACCTGACACTCTTGTATAATTATTAATTAGACTTAATTCATGTATTTGCTGCATATTCATACCAATAAAAAACGGTTTTATTGAAAAAAGTACAAAATAATACCCAACTCTTTTAAACACATCAAGAACAGAAAAGATTTTTATTTTCAAAGACGTGTACAAAGTTCATACTACTATTCATATACGTATTTACATACATGGATAGCATGATCAACAGACCATTGAAATAAATATCGAAATACAAGTACATGCCCATAGAACTGGGACAAACATTTAAACATAATTAATTAGACAGGATGGTTGCTCTTAGCTCTAATTAATGCATTTTGATAAACAGAGAGATATTACGTAATTTTATATTATTTTCATTTTGTAGAAGTAGAATAAATTTAAACATGGTGGGCCTATTGACATAGTAATTAGTAATTAGGAACATATAGTCTTCGTATTTATATAAATCAGGGGCAAATACAATTTTTTTAATTAAATTAAAAATATCTTCTACGTCTTGTGTATGAAGCAAAAAAAAAAAAACACCCAACACACAGAATGATACAAAAATATTGAGGACAAAATACAGTATCCCGGAGAGGTATCAGCCTTGGGACGGTCATGGATATATAGTATACCTGGCTGTAAATATGTAAAGATAGTCTTTGGTAGATACTGAAAAGAAATAATGTTTATGTTTTATGACGCATCGACAACAAATGATCATGTTGCACATTTAAATAAAAAGGTGTGTTAAGGATAACATACAAATATGAAATTGAAAAGAAATAACTATCAGCTCTTGGTAAAAACAACGACCATCTTTGGGATCATTAAATAAGTTGGTTTTGTCAAGAAGATGCATTATCAAGTAAAAATACTGCATAAATAGGTCTATGTACAGACAGAGTCAGTGGACCATTTTAGTAATACCGTTGTATACAAATCATGAATATTTAATTAACATGAAGTACGATAGTCTATGGGCTGTAGATTAGCCCCCCCCCCCCCCTCCTATAAGTTCAGCTGTAATGAGACGTGGCAATATCCTTTCCCTTAAATCCCTTCCACCCTCGCCCGTTGTCAGTCTAAATTTAAAGTAGTCCACCCCCCCCCCCCTCAATCTAAAATTGTATCCTACGGGCCTTCAATTTATGTTTAAACCCACTAAACGTCAGATGATTTTCTACCGTATTGTACAATGGTTTCATCGGAACAAAAAATGAATTCATTAATTGTTCTTGTATGCAGTTACCCATACGTTAGATATATAACTGACAGCAAGTCATATATATATAATGATCGAGCATTCGAAATATTCATTAAGATATCACTAATAGCAGGGACGTAGATAACATTTATGTCTCCGCTAATAGAAACAAATATAGACCTAGAGCTGATTTGCATTTGTACACACACATGTTGTTATTGATCTTCAACCAGCTTGTATTAATATCCATAAATTAATTGTTTGTTTCAACTGCAGCATTTATAGTAACAGTTGGTAAGTTTGGTATTCAAAATTATGACCGTTAAACTGGCTTTGACCCCCAAGTCGAAGCATCAAACAAAGTCTTGCAGGTCGAACTCAATGATAACGCGGTTATTATGCACGTGTTTTGTTCAGTTTACGATTTTGTAGTGATCTTACTTATAAATTAATCTAATGTATTGATATGCTATGGACATTTACTCTGTATTGTAGAAACACTTAAATTATAGAAACAACTTACATGATTACTTCTCGCATCTTATAATATTATTATAAAGGGACACTTTGCTACATGTAATATTGTTTTAGTTTTGTTTTATTTTAAGATAAAGGGCTTTTAGCCTAGGAATCAAGGTATCTTTACATACATTTCATATAATTATAATAATCATGTTATCTTGATTCCTAGGCAAAACAACTATCACACGTTAATACATAACGCACGGTACAAGTAAAAATACTTTGATTTGACATTGAACCAGTACCTGTATACTGTGTATAATGCATTTAAATTTTGACAATATATATTATATTTTAACGTTCATACTTCTAAGATCTTAGTATATATAAAAAAATTTAGTGTCCAGTGGTGTAAATGGGAAGCAAAAACACTGTCGGTTTACTTGGTAAGCAACGTGGGTATTTTAAATCTTATAAAGTCTAGTAATACATGTACCACGATCAACTCTTTTTTTAAAAGATATTCAGAGACATATAATACGTCTCTGAGATATTTGAGTGTTCAAATGTAAGCTCACATAGATTTATAGCGGCAAAAATAAAATTCCTAATGCAATTTTGAGATGCCTTTTTCTCAGATTGTTCTGGTATTATTTTCGACTTAGTCTTTTATAAATCTTTAAGTATCTTAAAGATATCTGTTCTGACTATAATGTATTGAACATTCGATTTAATTGCTACAAAAATAGCAAACTCCGAATTCATGGCGCTCTCCAGCCTGTTCCGTTTATTGTACGGGCATTAAACAATCAAGATGAGTTACTGCCCTTTTAAAAATTACGCCATTTGTAATTGTTTTGAAAAAAATACTTGACGCGTTTATCATTATCGGTATCATGGAGGATTTAAATCTCAGTGTTTTCTTTTTCTGCGTGTCGAAATACTTTGAAATATTATTGCTTTGACTGTCATGGAAGTATTGGACACGACTGGTGTACAATTCAGGTAATTTTTGATAATTTCTTGGTGATAACAAGGGGACATAGGCCAGGGGACTGACAGTGACACACAACATACTTCTTATCAGATTTACTGTTTGTACTCTATACAAGAGATAGATTTGTTATAGATCTAGTAAGTCTTTGACAGTCTTCACAAATAACTTTTTCAAGCACCAGTCTTGTAATTGTAAAATTTCGCTGGACAATACATAGTTCCCACGACTACAAAGTACAATATTTACCTCCCTTGGCGGCCAGCTTTGAATTTTTGATGGCAAATTAAAAAAAAATTGATAGAAGATATTTATATTTCTGTTTTAATAATTCTAAATATAGGATATTGATATGTGACAACTACATTTTCTTAAACCTTATGTGCTCAGGGTTCTAGCCAGGATTTTTTTAAGGCATGTTGCAAATACAAATTTGAGTCACCCGTGAGCGTTACGGTGAAAGACTGAATGTGTGCAAGTGGGGGGGGGGGGGGGGGGGTAAGTCCAACAACTTAAGTGGTTCATATTTCAGTGAATTTTAAAGTCAAAAGATAGAACTGTTATAAATATATAACATATCATACACAAATCAATAGGAATTAAGATACATGTATCAGTTTTGCATGTCCAAATAAATCATTTGTGTGAATCCGAGGCACCATGGTTTTGACAGGATGCTCTTTTTATGGAAGTACATGGAATGCCAACCCATACTGCTCTATCAGGCATGCACTTCTTAGGTCTTCTTTTATAGTACATGTAGTGTTTCTCTATTTTATATGTAACCACTTACATTAGAACTCCAACTCAGAGATGGTTTTATACTTTAGTTTATTGCTCAGTGGCTATTTAATAAATGATGTACAATAGGCCTACTATCAGAGAGGCAACTATAGAGACAAGTAACTGATAAGCCAAGTGACCATAAGATTAACTCAATACACTACACTCTTCAGTACACATTTGTTTACATTCTGTAGTCATAGTTAGATTGATATCAAATTTTAAAAATATTTTTTTCTTTATTTGTATTTTCAGCAATCATTGCATATTTCACAGTAAGAAATTTTATTGAATCAATTAAACTTTTTATTGACTGAATAAAATGACAACAAACATAACACATTGTCACTACCTAAGTTCAAACCGAAAGTAGAAAATGACGACTGACATTTTTTAACCGGAAGTAGCTGTACTCACTCCGTTTTGACATCAGATCGTATAAGTTAAACTTGAATCATTTTTTTAGATTCCTAGGGATATCAACTGCATTTAACTTCTGCTAAAATTTAATAGATAATGATATTTAAGTTACCGTTTCCGTATGTTTCCATTTAGGATCTAAAGATTGGATTATGTCAAGATCGGCGTTGCGGATTTCTGATCAGAACTCACGATTTCTGATCAGAACTCACATCATGAATGTTATTCCATCGACTCATATGAGTCTCATTTCGTTTTTAATGCTCAAAGATTCCTCGGTGATCGATTTGCTAACGCGTATTTTTTATATCCTCGTCTTCCGTATAGTACTATAGATCTACGTACATTAAAAATGTTCAGTCTTAATTTCACGGTTTTGTCGCATGATGTCAGTATTTGCACACCGATACTGTAGATCTATGCATTTTTCGTCGTTGTTAACTATAAATCATTCGCAGAGGCATAGTAATCATATGTTGCCCAAGAAACGTGTAATCTAGATACACACGATACGTCATCAGCAATGAATTTCATTCCGAAATAAGTTGCTATCACTGAATGACGTCACTAACAGTGGAATGTGTCAATTTATATTGAGGCAACTGCATAACGGGTTGAAAACGATATTGTCATAACGGGTTGAAAACAAAATTGTCATTTTAAGATCATTGTGTGTGTACCACAGGTATCGTTCATATTTTTAACTTTATGCGAAATATGCATGGCAAGCGACACTCCGCTGACTGCATATAAATAAGAGCTGCATAAATTGTGTAAACTTTCAGAATCATAATTATGATAGCTACTCGTGAAAAACAATGCGGCGAAAATCAACATCTTCAAACGGCGCAATTCTGGATGTTTTAGTGAAAGTGCGCATGCGATAATTATAAGAAAATCTTGTCAACACTCTTACTTAAACTTTCACGGTCATAACATCGAGTATTTAGTTGAAACACGTGGTAAGGCGGGGCTACGATTTTGTCAGCGACATGCGTCATGCATTCGAGACTGTCATTGGTTTATTGATATTTGATTGACACTGTTCTTAGTGACGTAACGAGTCAGCACGCGGCACATATTCGGATGAAGTTGCTTTTATAATTGGTTGTGTACACAAGCCATGTCGTATACGTAATTAAGGGATGTCGGTGGAATTAAAGGATGTCGAATATACAACTGTAAGCCTGAAGGCATGTCGTCCACGACATGCGATATTAGGCTGGCTAGAACCCTGGTGCTTACGGCCTTAACAACTTAATGATTAAGTTATCTTTTATGAAATGAGTTGTTCGATAATCAATTTTATGATTTTCTCTATTATGTGCATAAGAAATTTGCCAATCAAGATGGCTGCCAATGGAGGTAATTATTGTAGTGGTGGGAACTATGTATTGGCCTGATGACCCGTCAATTTTTACCAGACCGGCAGTGATTTAGGCAGACTCAGTTTTCAATACAAAGACTGCTTTGAGAAATGAATGGACTACGAGCATAGAAAATGAGGAAGTCTGTGCAAATTGCAGTCCTGAGTCCTCATTTTAGAACATAAAATGTATGTTTGTCATTATATTTCAATGCCCATTGAGTGTACTTTAATTAGAATACAGTGCTCCAGCTAGCCCGTTTCTGCAGGGCGTCGCGCCCTGCCCTAAAAACAGACGCCCTGCCTTTTTCAAAGACCCTGCCCTACAAATCATGCTAACATCGTTTATAAAGGACCTATATTCTACCATCTATCGTTTTGTTTACGATCAAAGCGTGTTGAAACTGTGAAATCCATGCTTGCTCGCGGCGATATTTAATCACGTGTGTAACTGTGTTGATGACCGGTTACCGGCATACATAATGAGATCGTATATAATCGCATTGTTTCTCACGGAACCAATCGTGTCAAAACAAAGTCATTATACGGGTATGCATTTGTTTATTACACTAGATAAGGAATTGATGCCTTGGGCATCATCGATCGGATTAAAAAATGCATATAACTACATCAATTAAACTGATCGTCTTTGATTAATTTACCGACACTTAGTCACAGTCAATTAGCATCTTGGAAAGCGAGTATTTACTATCGTAGACATTTATTCAAGTATATCGGTCTGAGACCGACAGAAGTTGCAAAGGGCCGTCACATTTATAAAATAAATCGAAAATCTATGTGTGAATCAGTTAAACCAGTCCACTACTACAGTCCACTTTACCGTTTTCGGAAAACGTACTTTCGCTTTACTTATCGATTTTAGGATAAAGTCGAAACATCTCCAAATAAAGCTAATTATAATAATAATGAATAAACGCCAATTGTACGGTCCGATTCCGGTATTGAATAGACAAACAGAGACGTATCTTACGGAAAACATACAAACAAATTATGTTGTTGTGAGTCTAATTCTTGGATTGATTAGTTACTAAAGTAAAAATTGAAACAGAAGATCTATGTGTTACTTTTTGTGATTGTTAATGTTAAACTATGTGCAGTCTTCACGAAAAACTTTTTTAAGCACTGGACATTCGGTCCAGTGAAAATGCAAACTTTACTGGACCGAATGAACTTTTAGTGGACCGAAATGAGAATACACAAAATTCTATATAATTTGGCTGTATGTCATAGATTTGGAAGTTTATTCAAATATTTCATTTTTTTTGTTCTGAAAAAAAAAGGTAAAATTATCACTGAAAAATTTACTGGACATTCGGACCACTGACATTTTCAAATTTACCGGACCTATGGCCATTTTGGTGGCCTCGGTCCAAGGTCTGGTGCTAAATTCGAAGACTGTATGTGTATAGGGCGTGTGTATCTTTGGACAATTTTGAGAATAAAATTACACATATTTCTTTCTGTTATTAAAATTGTTATATGATATATATATGAATAGTTACAATGTATGAAAATAATGGGCACTGGGCATTCTTAAAATTGTGTCTTTAAAGGTGGTAAAACCAAAAGAAATTTACCCTTCCCTGTGTCATAACAAAACACAAAAAAGAAATAAAATAATCAACAATAACAAACACTTGGTTTTATAGTTTATTTATATGCTGCAAATGTATTGTGTGTTCAGCAGATTTTCGCGCATTACAAGTGCCCTAATGTCCTTGCCAACGCCCTGCCCTTCCCAAAGTCTAGCTGGAGCACTGGAATACAAGACAAGTATGAACGTCAGATTTTCACAAATGTATTGAACGAAGTTATACAGGTTACATCACATCAGACCAGCTTTATTATTTGATTTACTTAAATTTATCGAATTCAGGTCACCCAAATTTCAGATAGCCCGACGGGATACCCAGCTTGGAAACCTAGGTACATGTAGTCCTTGGAGAAAATAGGTCGCCTCGGGCTACCGGACCACTGTTAGTTTCAACCCTGCTGTGATATGTATATATTCAGTTACTTAGCTGTGTTTAAATCTTAATTTAATTCCTAATGCAAATAGGCGCATTTTGACCGGTTTCCATGAAAATATCATTTGAATATATATAATTTCTGTGTTAGTCAATACATTAAAGGTTGTTCATGCAAAATTTATTTATTGTACGTTGACGTCTACAAAAATGACCATTTTTCTGGAGGAAACCAGCGATCAACCTTAATTAGGCTGTATTCAGCTTTTTGAATGAAATTGAATCCAAACTAAAAAAGTACTAAAATGTAAATGCACAGTAACTGTTATTCAAACACTTTCTGGGCCTTTTGGATCAATGATCAGAAAGTGTTTGAACAAGGTACATTAACTTTTATAATATATAGGGAAATTTGAAAAATCTTCTTGGTCGAAACCACAATGGCTATAGCCTAGATATTTTGTATGTAGCATTATCTAGTGGATATCTAACAAGTTTTTTTTTAAATATCTGCCCTCGGGTCAAAATTAGCCCACAAGACCTAGAGCTAAGATATTTGGTATGTAGCATGTTTAGCAGACCTCTAGCTAGTCGGTTAAAATTATGGCACCAGGGTGATAATTAGCCCTGCCCAGGGGCTCACATGATTTATAGGCTTATAATATATAGGAAAACAAAAAATCTTCTTGTCCAAAACCTCAAGGCCTAGAGCTTACATAGTTTGTATGTAGCATTGTCTTGTGGACTTCTACATGTACCAAGTTTGTTAAAATTATTGCCCTAGGGCAAAATTGGCCCCGCCCCGGGTCACTTAATTTTACATAGGTTCATGATGATTTTCTTTAAAGATTCTTTTTCTCTGGTGAGCGATATAGGGCCATCATGGCCCTCTTGTTTTAAGGATAGCTTAACACTAACAGACCTAAAAATGAACATAGTTAATGAACAGTTATAGCCACTGCATCAAAATGACTAATTTTCAATCCCTCTCAAGTGAAGTGTACACGGTAATTCATACAGAGATGGCTAAATACCCAAAGGCAGAGTTATGACTATAAGGAATAATTGACAGTCTGTGTTTGCAAATAGGTAATATTTGAATGAAATTTCTTTTTCTTTGGTAGATGACACAATCAAACACAATGAGGAGAAGACGTCTTAGTTGTACATTGAAAGTGATTGGTGTATTATTCATTGTATTGGTTTTAATGAGGTCTGATTGGCTGACTGCTGTATTTCTGTCCAATATACACCCACAACATAAAAGTAAAGATGTCAACTCAATCCCCATTGACAAGACTTCATATCACAGTCAAGGAAATGGTATTGTCAACTCTGAAGGCAAACAAAACAGTATTATTAGACAACTGACGAACGACAAAGTCCCTAGCTTGATGCAAGAGTGTCCTATTCCACATTTAAAGGTATTCATGCTTTAACTTATAAGTGATTGTTTATTGGTAGGGATTTTTTTACTTCTATGTTATAACAATAATAAAAAAATTCCCGAAACTTTAATTTTGTTTATTTGCTAGGATATGCGTGAGTAGGTAGGAGCACTCCAAACAAACTTATTTTTATTTTCAGCCTTTAGACCTACATGTACAGTCTGTTCTGAGTGCATGGATTTTTCATGCTTTGTTTCCTCCTTCAGTGATCAGATTGTGACTTTAGGGTCTTAATTTCTTATCAGTCTGATTGAAAAGTAATAGTTTTTCGGTAGTATCCTATTCAATTGTCTGTCTATTGTCAGTATTGTGTAGTTTAAAATCACATTTGATAATAGAATGAAGGAAATCTTGTTAAAAACATGATCATCTATGGTCAGAACCTTTATTATTTGGTCAATTCAGAAGAAATACTGATCACTACAGAAATCACATTTTCTGCTTGACTGTAAGAAAAATTTGGCAAAATGTTTTATTTACATGAAGCTAAATGTTCTCATTACAGATGAATATGAATAAAAAATATGTTTTGCTATTCAGCTGCAGTGCCTTTGTTTACGATCCATTTAAACTTGAAAAGGAACCAGGACTGTCTACACTTCAGGTGAATGGGTCCACGGCCCTTTGAAGGAAGAATTCTCTCAGCATTTTTTTGAAGAATTGGGGAATATTTCTTTATTTGGGGGAAAAAACCTACTATTCAGAGTGGGAAATGAGGCAGAATTCTGACCTCAATAATTGTACTGGTCAGATAACATTGTAGTTTTTTGTTTCAGAATTCGTCCACTTTTCATGATACATTCCCAGCAACATGTAAAAGAAATCAACCATCAAAAAGCTCCTGTGATGTTGCTAAAGAATTGTTCGGTGATCCATTGAAACTGGACATAGAAAATGTTTGTAAAAGAAAAACAGATAGATCATATTGTAAAGTAAAGGTAAGGATGAGTGATCCATAAAAGCTTCTATAGTGAACTTTATTGTCAGTCTTGATTTTATTTAGTGTTAAGCGTTTTTAATGGTTGTATAGTATAACTAAATATGAATCATTTGTGAAAAACTATTTTCTCATATTGTTGAATGAAATTTTCTTTTCAAAATATATTTGATTCCAATTTTGTTCCATAGGATATATTCAGCTATAAACAAAGCATTTATATGACATTAACATCTTGCTTTAAGGGATCACCAGCTAACTGGAAGGCTAAATGTGATGTGTCATCTTGCAAAACAACATGGCTGCTTAGTGCTATGGAACCACAATCAGGTGTATTGAAAAAGACAGCCTATAATTCTGTGGTGCATTTGCAAAGAAGCATAGAACAAATTATTAGGAACAGAAATATAGGATTCTGCTTCATAGAATGTGGTTTGAAGGAAAGAACAAAAAATTCATCACCACAAATTTTAAATCTTCCACCTATTGTCAATTCTCATTCCTCAGTCCCAAGAAAGGACTACATAAACATTAATATAGTATTTATTGATTCTGTTTCTAGACATCATTTCTTTAGATCTTTACCAAGATCAGTGAATGCTTTGGATGATCTTTCAACAAGAAGTGATGTTCTAGTACTTGACTTTGAAAAAGTTCAGGGAGTTCGTTCACGGACATATGAGACTTTACAGACATTATTCTCTGGAGATATTAACCCCTTTGAAATTCCATTTGGTACTCAGGAAATGCCAACCAAGAAGTTAGCTGTTCAGGAAATATTCAATCCACTGAGAGATCTTGGATACACAAGTCTTTGGTTAGAAGATTTATGCCCTTATTGGGAATGGGGTCTATCAAAAGATTTACTTGTGTATGACAGTGACTTGAGTAAGAGTGAGTTACACAAGAAATTCTTGCGTGCCATTGAGCAGGCTGGTATTGATAGCGTCGGGAACACATTTGCCAGCTGTGAAATTCTTCATGCCAATGGAGTAAATGACCCTTTTCATGGACCCAAAAAGCCATGTTACAATGGACATTATCAACATGAATATTTATTGAATTTCCTAAAGATGTATGCGCATGATAAACTACACAGACATCAGCCTTATATATCGTTCTTTGAGACAAATGTTGGACATGAAGGCTCAGGGAGGAGGATTCAATATTTTGATACAGCATTACAAGCATACATAAAGTACATTAGTAAAATGCAGAACACATTAACTGTGATATTTTCAGATCATGGCAACGCTTATGGAGATTTCGTGAAAGCTGGAAATGAAGGTCGCCTTGAGATGTATCATCCATTTTTATTCATGATAATGCCGAAGAAAGTTCAGTCATATTTTACTGTTAGACAGTTGCAGTCACTGATGACCAATCAGAATAGACTGATTAGTGTTTTAGACTTACATTACACATTAACTTATATAACAGAGATACTATTTAGTATGAATAGAAATAACTCGCATGAATCTCAAGACACATATCGCAGCCAGGTCAGTGATTTTAATCAACGGTTTAATGTGTCTAAGTACGGCCTCTTGACTGATATATCATGGAAAAGAACATGTAGCCATATGCCACGAGTGATGCCAAACTTATGCATATGTGAAGGCTATGATTTTGCTGTTAATGGAAATCTTCAATATCATCAAATCTTAGCTATGTATTTCATTGGAACATTGAATAATGAAATTTTAAAACAGAGACAAACATTAATCAAACCAACAAGCAAAATATCAATGGCCAAAGGAGGATTCGATCGCTGTAAGAGGTTTGTGGTGGACAAGCTGAAAAATGTACAGGAGAGTAAATTAAATGTAAGTACCTATATCACAGTCTTCACAAATAATTTTTTCAGGCAATGGACATTCATTCTTGTACAGTCATGAATTTTACAAGAGCAAAGGAACTTTCATCACATTGAATGCTAACCTAGGTGTTTTTACTTGATCAAATTTTGTTTCAAACCATTTATCGATGTTTAATTCATATACATGTATGATGTTATTATTTATAATATTAACTTTATTATTTATTAGTAAGACATGAGTTTTTGGACTCCATTATGCATTTTAGACTATTTACCGGTATCTGCTAAAATTTTCATGGCACCTTCAGCCTGTTGATCTGTCAATTCCAAGACTTTTCAAGACTCAGGCCAAATCGAAATGTACAATAATTGATACTTTTTATTAAATTTGTAAATCCTTCAAGGATATTTTATGGAATATTGAAAACTTTAAACCAAGAATGGACACTTGAAAACTTAGAAAAGTGCTTATTCACAACTGCTGACATAAGCTTGGATAATGGTTATCATATTATATATCAGCCGGAAAAAGTTTTTCTCTTACAGACTTTAAACTACAGTACAATCTCTGTGGAGCATCATCCTGTGGGAGCTGCAAATATTCATGCAATTTTCAGAGGTTGTTGCTCTACAGAGGTTATATTTATAGCAATTATCAGCTCAGGGAAATTTGAAGGTTGTTTCTCTACAGAGGTCTGCTCTGGAGAGGTCTTACTGTATATTCATTATGAAAGAATGTGATGAAAGAATACCATTTAATCCTACTTTTATTTTCACTCTATATATAGTTTGTTGTTACAGTAATAAGACCACTTCAAAAGGCTGGTTTATTTATCCTGGAAGTGGTGGTAATGTTGAGCTTTTACTGAATATTGTGCAGTGAAACCTCATTATAAAGTGACCATCCAAACATGACAACCAGCTCATTACAACCACTACTTACCTTCTGTACAGTTTTTCAATAATTGGTCACTTGGGGTAAAAAACTAGGTCACCAGGGCAAATTAATGGGAAAACCTTTTGACCGCTCTACTGTTGTAATTTCATCTTCATGAAACAGAATGTTTATTAACGTTTATTCTGATGATATCTTTGACAACTTCGATAGTGGATTATTTGCAGTCAAAAACTAGGTCACCTGGGCAGATTGTTGGAAAACCTTTTGAACACTCTAAATGTCACTGTTTTGATGGAATCTCTGTGAAACCTTGTCAGAATATTTGACTTTGTAATATCTTGGACTAGTTCGAACATAGGTCATCTGGGGTCAAATCTTATGAAAAACCATGTTAACATTTTAGATTTCAGAGTTGTAATTGCATCTTCACCAAGCATTGTCAAATTGTTCATTTTAATAATATGTAGATTAAGTGCAAATATAGGTCATCTGTGGTCAATAACTAGGTCACCAGGTAAAATCTTAGGAAAACCTTGTTAACACTGTAGATGTCACAGTTTTATTGGATTTTCAACAAACCTTGTTAGAATGTTTGTCTTAATGATATGTGGGTCAAGGTTGGACATGGGTCTGCTGGGGGTAAAAAACTAGGTCACCAGGTCAAATCTTAGGTGAAAACGTTATTAAAGCTCTAGGTTTCACACTTTTAATTTGATCTTTGCCAAACCTTGTCAGATTGTTTGCCTTTAAGTTAATGATATAAAGGATCTGGGGTCAAAAACCAGGTCACCAGGTCAAATCTTAGGAAAGCCTTATTAACACTGTAGATGTCAAATTTTGATTGGATCTTCACAAAACCTTGTGAGAATGTTTGTCTTAATAATATGTAGGACAAGGCAAAACATGGGTCATCTTGGGTCAAAAACTAGGTTACTAGGTCAAATCTCAGGAAAACATTGATATATTAAGTAGACCTAATGACACAGGTTCAAAACAATGTTTTAATGAGTAAACAATGATTGTTATGTGAGCGATATACATTGTAGGGCCATCTTGGCCCTCTTGTTTATATTTCCTCTCTATTTCAACTTGGTAAGTACTGAGATCTCCATGGAAATAAGACCATTTTTTTAGATTCAAAAGGTGGTCTTAAAATTGAGGTTTTGCTGTATATATAAATAGTTTTCATTTATTTAATCCACTGATCCATGCTAGTGTAGGTTCGCTTTGCTTTATTTTAGGTTATAATTATATTTTTATAGGATCATGAAATGTCGGCAAAAATGGATTTGTATGTTCGAACCCCAGGACAAAAGTCTGCTGAAATATTTTTCATAAGTGTCCATATAAAGCATGGTTCTACAATATCCCTAGACAGCTTTGAACGCATCACCCCTTATAGTCAGTATAAGATCTGTTCTGACAAAACTGTTGAAACCAAACTCTGTGTGTGTGATAAGGAAGATGATTTAAGCAAGGAAAGTGGTAATAACGAAGATAAAAGAGACAAGTTTGAAAGTGACAATGACATTGACCCTTACACCCTGCTGTATCCATCTATGGAAAGTGAAATTGGATCTCTCAAAATTAATGGTATTGAGTGCTTCTACATAATAACACATTCCAATAAGTATGGTATTGTATTTGAAGCTTTGAATAACTGCAAGAAGACACTAAAATTGATTATGCAACTTAATCCTGTTCACATGTTCATGTCAACAGAGTCAACATTTAAAGTAACATTGTTACCAAGGGATGTAAAATTTTTATCTGCTGGGCTGAGTGTTGGTGAAGTTGAATCATCATGTACAATAAATGTTAAACATGCTAGTAGTTACAACTAGTATTAATTACAACCAAGTGCATTGTAGATCCCCATGTTTGAGATGCATACTTGTTTTTGCATCATTATTTTTCAAATTACAGATTATCTTGGAAATGTTCTTTAAAGATTATATTATATTACATGTATATGCACATTTATGTATCTGCTTTTGTGATAAACTTAGATTATTTGAGAACCAATATGTCAGATGTACATCTTTATTACTTACTGTTATTCATATTTGTAATAGTTATACTGTGTTTATGAAATTTGTGGATGGGTTGTTTTCAGACTGTATGTATTTGATATTGTACTAATTCTTATGATAAGATGAAATCGTACAAGTATTTATTTATTTGTGTTTTATGATGTTTTTCAACAATTTTTTTCTGTTATATATGGCTACTGATTCACTTGACAAGTTTTCCTGGTTGGCATACTACCTAGTACTAACTCACCCTTCTGCAAGAACCAGCAACTTCTCCATATATGGGGGAACTGGAAGTAAATTTACATTGTTGTCGAACTTTCAGGGAAGGGCATGATCTGCCACGACCAGGAATCAAACCGAATTGCCGGGTTACAATCTAGGACACTAACCACTGGACCATGGCCTGAAACGATATAAAATGATGTATGTCAGATGCGTATCTTTGTTAATTATTGTTATACTATGTTTGTTAAATTCAATTTGAAAGGATGGTAAAAATTTATATATCTGCTTTCCTCGGCTGATTTATGACAATAGTAAGCTAAATTTTGTCTCTCTCTTTTACACAGTGATTTATGATAATGATAACTTGACACCAAGTATTTTATATGCATGTACAGTACAACCTCTGTAGAGCAATACCCTGTCAGACCTCAAATATTGGCCATTGTTTAGAGGTTGTTGCTCTATAGAGGTTAAATTTATAGTAAATATCAGCTTAGGGAAATTTTGAAGGTGTTGTTATAGAGAGGTTGTTGCTCTACAACAGGCCACTCTGGAGAGGTTGTACTGTAATTTACATAAATTACAGTTTGTACATGTACCTTTTCTATAATGATTTATGTTGACTAGCGGTAAGATTATGCCACATTTTTATAATGATTTTTTATAAAAATTTGTACATCAGTGCCTTCTTATAAAGATTTATGATGTCAATCAGCAAGTTTATACCTTTTCTGTGATGATTTATGATGACCATCAGTAAGATTATACTATCTTTTTATAATGATTGATGATAACAATTTGTACATTAGTGCCTTCTTATAATGATTTATGATGATGTTCAGAATGTTGATCATCTTTAAAATTCAATATTTAGCCTTATACATGTATGACTCTGTAAAACACTAGTTATATGTATATGTTTCTACAGGGCTAGGTTTCCCATTTTTTCTCAATACAATACTATATTGTTGAAAATAGTAGTAACATGAGAAAACTACATGTTTCAGTTGCTTAGTGTCTGCTGTTAACGTTTGCTTTGGAAGGCAGGATATTTTGTGTATATATTTTTTTAGAAATCGTATTATTATCTGTATTCATAATGATTTATGATGACAATCAGTAACTTTGTGCCTTCTTTTTGTAATGGTCTATGATAGTCATTTTATTGTTATTTTGGTTAGTAAGAATAATTAGAATGTCAACTAGTCAAATGACGAACACAAATGTGTATACTATAAGACACTATTCTAGAACCTAGAAATTAATTGATAAAGCATGTATATTACAAATGGGCTATGTATAAAATTAACTTACCAGCATTAGATTTATAAGACATTTGATTTATTTAAGTCTGTTCAATATAATACTGTAACAGCTCCATTGTTTTGAAAGAGGTTAATCTCTCTTACAACAAATGCATTTATTACTCTGTATTACAAGTTATTCCACAGTTCAAACTCATAACATATCATTTAAAGACTTGATTTAACAAATTCCATATATAAAGTTACACAATTGTGATGTACTTCCATGTGACATGTTATTCATTTCTGTTTACATAATTATACATAATTTTGTCTTTAGTATTTATCGCTTGCACTATTCTAATAGTATTTGATAACAATTAACCAGCAAGCATCTGAAATAAGGGGTCCTGTGTGGTGATTAGCCGTTAGGCAGAGTGAGATAAGTCCTGTACAGTTAGCATGAATTCTACAGTATCTGGAAACTATTCTTTTGTTTTGCATATTTTCTGGGGATTTAAGTGGTAAATGCACAACATAGGAATGATCATCATGCTTTGTTATGACCTTGGCTGGTCTCCACATTTTCCCATCAGTGTACAAACACTTTCATTCAAACCTAACTTTGGGAGTGGTTTGCACTAAAAATTGTGCTTTAAGCTTCCTAACAATGGTTACTGTTGAACTAAGTGTGTCTGGTTATTTGTCAATTTCAAAATAAGGACTGTAATAATCTGCAATAAGGAAATAATTATTTCCGTCAAAATGAAACAAATCAGTGGCAACATCTTACCATGGGCCTTGTGGTACACGTTGGGTGTTAATGGCTCCTTTTTATTGGACTTTCCATATTTTAAAACATATTACAATTCAGCACATAGCTACTTATCTTTTTTGTCATCACAGGCCAAAACATAACATCTCTTGCTCTTAGGATACTTTTCTCGGTACCCATGTGACCAACATGTATTTGCTCAATCATGTGCTTCCTTAGTGATTTGGGGATATCCATTGTTTGACCTCTGAAAAAGGTCTCCCAAGACTGGCATTTTATCTCAGTGATTGAAATATTATACAGTTCACTGATTGTATTCTGACCTACAAGCAGGCCATCTTTCAAGTATAGTTTCTTTCAGAAGTTGCATCTGAGCATCGTTATTTTTAGCATGTCTCATATTTTCAAGTCTATGGTCAGTGTATTGTCATTTTCTTCAGTACAGTGTGTACATGGAGGCCAAGGATGCATGCAGTCACTCGCTCGGTGCGCATGAATTTTTATGCGGATCTAAGTACTATCTTTATCTACATCCGCCATGTAATTATTTAACTAGTTCCCATTTCATGCTGTAGTCCAAGTCCGTGTATGTTCAGTTTCCATAAGTACTTTGAGTACTTTGATTTGACCCCAGACGAATACTGTCCTTTTTAGTAAATACCTCATGGAGCTCATAATGTCAGATAGGAGCAAATGTTTGAAGATAGTTGACCACGCTTAGTGCATATTTTAGTTCCGCATGATTTGTTGGAGTGGCAATTTGTGATATTCCTTTATATTTGTTGGGATTGAGTCAGGTTTGAATCCGTTCGACGTTATCAAGTAACCAAAGAATGGCGTAATAATATTAGTTATTCCTAATATGTAATAAGTGGGCCCTTATAGGTTCTACAACACATTTAATGTACACACGCATACGGTACAAGATACAGGTACGAACTATCTCCTCTACGATACTTAACAAGCATATTCATTATTAAGATGTATATACTTAGTACCAAACTATAAGTAGCATATCATTACATCCCCCTTTTTAAGATTATTTAAGTTACTCAAAATAATCAATAATTACTGTTTATTCTGAACTCGAATCGTGTCACCTTGGTTAAGTTCGGGTAGATATTTGGCGTTTTTGTCATAGTGACGTTTCTGATTTAGCTGTTTCTTATTCAGTTTATACTGACTATCTTTTGAATACACAACTTCTGGTTTCAATTGTTTGTATGTTACAGGAACGTTTGACCTTAGTCTTCGGTTCATGAGAAGTTATGCAGGAGAAGCTAGATTGTCAATAGGCGTATTGCGATAATTCAATATTGCAAGATACGGATCTGATCCTTCCCGTTGGCACTTTTTAAGTATCGACTTTACTGTATTGACAGTCTTCTCAATTATACCATTTTATTGCGGATATCTTGGTGAACTGATAGAATGTTTAAAACCCCATTCCTTTGCAAATTTGCAAAGATGTCTATCTCGACACCTTCTATGTCATCAAAACTCTGGCTTAATTGCTTGTGCAATCTTTCTTGGGCACTGTTAATACCATAACAGACTCTTTGAAAAGTCTTCGTTCAAAGGAATCAAGTTTGGAAAATATTTTCGCTCCCGTCATTCTGCTTTTAATGTAGGCAGCTGAAAATGTTCCCTTTTAATAGCTTTGTTCAGCTCTCTAGGATACAAACATATTCTTAACTTACCATTTGGCTTTTCAACAATAACCATGTTTGAAGTCCAATCAGACGAACCACCTACTTTCTTAATAACGCTGTCGTTATCAAGTTTGTTTATTTCCTGTTTCATTCTATCCCTCAAAGCAACAGGGATTTTTCTAGCAGCACACACTTTAGGTGTCACTGACCCATATAGTTCAATTTTGTATGGTGTTTTCAGACAACCAAGACATTCGTAGACTTTTGGATATTCTTTTATCAATGAATCCTTGGTAAATATAGCAGACGCCGTAAATTTGACTAGACATAACTCTTATGAAGCTTCTAGACCTATAATACACTGGCGATTTCTTTTATTCGCAATATATTCCGTTGGTTTACACATTGTGTTGACATTAGCAATACCCAGGATTTCCAATTCACGGGCTGTAAAACTATATAAATAGATGAGCTCTAGTCGGACAGATTTTATCTTCCTTATTTCTGATTTTTCTGTACACATAATGTGAAAACAAATTTGCTTGACTCCCATTGTCTACCTTGAATCTTACTGGCCTATCATTTGCTTGTTATATGGAAAACCATTCATCATTAACGACTTCTGTTTTTCTCGATGATTTCATAGTTCCTACATAGTAATTATCACCCCCTAGTTGATCATTCTGCAGATCATGTACATTCTTGCTTTTACAGCATTTTGACCAGTGATTCCATCATTGACACTTATGACACTTTTTCCCATATGCAGGACAATGCCATGGTTTAAACCACACTTTGTACAGACTTTTTCAATTCTTTTGGTCTTGCTACACCCCTGCTTATACATGGGTTCGCCTTTTCCTTTGATTATGTTTTAAAGCATCCACATTGGGATTTTCATTTCTTTGAGATGCCGTTTCGATTCTTCATCTGCGCGACATATAGATACAACCTTATCTAGAGTACATTTGTCCTCTCTGAGTAATCGCCCTTTTACTTTTTCCGAGTACACACCACACACTATACGGTCTCTTATTATCATGTCGATTGACATAACTCCATATTCACAACTTAAAGACAAGAGTTCAGTAATATACTGATCAATTGTCTCCGACTGACCTTGATACGCGTGTTAAATTTATGACGTTCCATTGTAACATTTGTTTTCGGGGTGCAGTAATCTTTGAACTGTAGCCAAAGTGGTTCTTATTTGTCCGTTTGTTTTTTGCTCACCAGAGCACGAATGTGCTCAGGGTGAGCTTTTGTGATCGCCCTGCGTCCATCGTGCGTCGTGCGTCGTTACGATTACGTGGCGTCCATGTTTACTTAAAACAACATCTCCTCCTACACCACTATGCCGATTGCAACCAAACTTTGCTGGAATGATCCTTGGGTGGTCCCCTTTCAAATTTCTTCAAAAAATTAAATTTTATAAAAAATTCTGGTTGCTATGGCAACAAATAGAAAAAACTTAAAAAATATTCTTGTCTGAAACCACAGGGCCTAGAGCTGAGAAATTTGGTATGTAGCATTGTCTAATGGAACTCTACAAAGTTTGTTCAAATTATTCCCCTGGGGTCAAAATTGGCTCCGCCCCGGGGGTAACTTGATTTTACATAGACTTATATAGGAAATTTAAAAAATCTTCTTGTCAAAAACTACAATGCCTAGAGCTTTGATATTTGGTGTGTAGCATAGTCTAGTGGACCTCTACCAAGTTTTTCAAATTATTACCCTAGGGTCAAAATTGGCCCCGCCCCGGGGGTCACTTGATTTATACAGACTTATATAGGAAAATTTAAAAAATCTTCTTCTCCGAAACCGCAAGGCCTAGAGCTTAGATATTTTGTATGCTGCACTGCTAGTGGACCTCTACCAAGTTTGTTCAAATTATGGCCCCAGGGTCAAAATTGGCCCTGCCCTGGGGTTTATTCTATTTTATATAGGAAATTTTAAAAAATCTTCTTCTCCGAAACCACAAGGCCTAGAGCTAAGATATTTGGTATGTAGCATTGTCTAGTGGACCTCTACCAAGTTTGTTCAAATTATTGCCCTAGGGTCAAAATTGGCCCCGCCCCGGGGGTCACTTGATTTATATAGACTTATATAGGAAAATTTAAAAAATCTTCTCCGAAACCACAAGGCCTAGAGCTAAGATATTTGGTATGTAGCATTATCTAGTGGACCTCTACCAAGTTTGTTCAAATTATTGCCCTAGGGTCAAAATTGGCCCTGCCCTGGGGTTTATTCTATTTTATATAGGAAAATTAGAAAAATCTTCTTCTCCGAAACCACAAGTTCTAGAGCTTAGATATTTGGTATGTAGCATTGTCTAGTGGACCTCTACCAAGTTTGTTCAAATTATTGCCCTAGGGTCAAAATTGGCCCCGCCCCGGGGGTCACTTGATTTATATAGACTTATATAGGAAAATTTAAAAAATCTTCTTCTCGGAAACCACAAGGCCTAGAGCTTAGATATTTTGTATGTGATATTATCTAGTAGACTTCTACCAAGTTTGTTCAAATTATGGCCCTGGGGTCAAAATTAGCCCTGCCCTTGGGTTTATTCTATTTTTATAGGAACATTTTAAAAAATCTTCTTCTCCGAAACCGCAAGGCCTAGAGCTAAGATATTTGGTATCTTTTAAATCTGTTCATATAATGGCCATGGGATAAAAAACGGCCCAGATCGGTCACTTGATCTTACTTAGACTCGTATAGAATACTTCAACAATGTTAATCTCCAAATGACCTTTTCTCCTGGTGAGCATTTATAGGGCCATCATGGCCCTCTTGTTCTAAGAATGCGAATGTGTTAAAAATGTCTCTACCTTCCTGACCAATGACATACAAGGTAGCTTTGCATTTTTCCTTTTCTGATTTTTCACAGCATTTATTCGGCAATATGACTTAAAATCATGATATCTTGGATTCTGAGGTGTACAAATCTCATTCTTATCATTAAGTATGTAAGAACTCTTCTATGAGAGTAGGCAAGGTATAAGTACAAGACCCATCAAGAGATTGTACCACTGTATAACAAGCCCTACGGCCACTGACACCCTTACTACCACCACAAGTTCTAAGAACATTCTCCTGAGTTGCTCCATTAATCCATAACAAAGAAAGTAATTCTGGTTTTATCAAGGATCTGTTACTTTGTTCATCAATAAAACAATATCATTTTGCAACATTTTTAACACTGTTACCAGAATAAACATTCACTAAAACAATTTTTGAACAAGATTGTCCGTTAGCAGAGTCACATATTTTCTTACATGAAATCCTGACTGTTGTTTGGTTCTCCCTTCCTCATTCTAAAGTCTAGAGTTGTATCAATAGTTGTTGTAGTGCAATGAGATTTGCTGGAACAAACACTACACATGAATTCACCTTTGCATTCCCGAGCTGGATGCTTATCTGAAAAACACCTAAAACGTTTTCTCACTAAGAAACTTCCTTTTATCGGAGACGGTTTTCGTATTAAAGACAAGACAGATTTCCAAAGAATGATTAGTCCTATTGATTGGACATCTAACTGCAATATCAGTTTTCGTACTGATACCACTTTCTTGTCGTCGTTTTGAAATGTAGCTGTCTTCTGAGCTGGACTATTATAACCGAAACTTGGATCATTTCTTATTTTTACGCTGATTATGTACAATCGGAACAAAAACACTGAAGGGGGATTGGCATGTCAATGTTTTTTCTTTGTAGTTAGTGGCTTGCACTGTCCATTACTCCTGTAGGTTGCATGGTAACTTTGCTACCACAGGATTGACTCCAACTGCAGAGTCAAAGTATGACAGGATCATGGAATGCCTGGGATTTTGTTTCAAATTTTCTATCTCAAATAGAATATCACAAATATCGTATAATTGAGAAGAGTCTTTCAAATTCAGTTAAGGAAATGTCTTCAATTTATTGACTGTAGCGTGAAAAACGTTCTCTTGAGAACCATATCTTTCATCCAATCTACTCCGAATCTTAGCCAAACCTTCCCCTGGGTTCTGGACTTACGCAGCCTTTAAAGACGATGTCTATCTCTTGGAACTGTAACCCAGCCGTTTAATCAGTAATTCAATTTCGTCGGAGGAAGAAGCACTTATTTCCTCGATGACAGAGGTAAAGGTTGATTTTAAAGATTAGTATGTTGCCGATTGCTCGCGGAAGGTAGACAACCTTGACATCAGGATGTCCTTTCTTAAAAGAAGTTTTGTAAAATCACTGGCAGTACTAGAAACAAATTCGTTATCAGGTGGGTTCGTTACAGGCGGACAATTAGTTCGATTAACAGGCAGAATGGTATTAATTTGACTAACATCGGTTCTTTTACGACTATCGGCCACAGGAACAATAATATAACTAATGTGATCATGAACTGATTCAAAATGCTTCTGCAACCGCCACTTCTTCTCTCTCATTTAATGACTTTAAGTCAATTTCTATGTTCGCCTTCTCTCGTAATAAAGCTGCTGCTCTAACCTTTTCTTTTTCCTCCAACTTAGTTCTTTTCCTTTATAGATCAGCTATCTTTTCAGAATATGCTGCTTTTGCTCTGGCGGTTTGTAACCTTAATCTCGATGGACTACTTTTTGATGAATGAGTTTGCCCCTCTGAAGAATGTAAATTCTTATAAGAGCGTATTTTCCCAAAAAACTCATAGTAATTTTTCTTTTGTCAGCTATCAACATCTTCAATTGTTAAAAAATTTCCAGACTCTCGCGATTCTTGACTGTCTGAGTGAGACATCGCTGGTAATCCGAAGCTTTAGAGTCATATTTATTGAACTGTTCAATTCCTTGGGATTTTTACTGACTTTATCTTCAATGCACCATACTCATGATGAAAATATATCATGATTCTCCTTAAAACGTTTTTATTAAGTTTTGACCATTGCTGATCTAACCTACCGTCAAACTTTTTCTGAAGTTTTCTGTATTAACCATAGTCCCGGTGTCTTTCTTAAAATTAATATTTTTTTCGGAAGGGCCAGAATTTGTCAGAAAACAGAATTTGAACTACTTTTGTCATGTTTTGTCCTGCTCACCGTCGCAAAATGATTTAATTGTCACAATTACCAGTAGGACTTCCCTCTTGTTGGACATTCTCCGAATATATGTACAGTTACACGGTTCGTGCACATTGTCTGGTGAGATGTTCTTGTGTTTGAAAGACGGGATCCTCTGTGGACCTGGCTAGTTGTGTGCTTTGATTGCCCTCTGTAATGCATCGATTGCCTTCCATAGCTAACAAAGTCGACATTTTTCTGTGTCACAGACCGCAGCTGTTCTTGTGAGTATTCCAAACTTTGTGCTGTTTGTTTTGGCTTTGTCCAAGGTTAAATCTGCACAAACGTGGATTAGCTTCTCTCGTAATTTATCTGTCTCAAATACTATCCTTTCGCATAGTATGTTGTCATGCTCTTGTCGTAGTCTCTGGCAACCATTTTCAGGCGTGTTACGAACCGGTCGAATGCATCAGCTCCTTGTAATTCATTGTTAAGCTTGTAGTGTGCAAATATTGGATTTAGTTTAGGCTGCACAATTGCTTTAAACTTGTCACAGTATGTTTCCAGCTTCTTTTTATCATCACCACTTAGTGTTCATATAGAATGGATATTCCTGCCTTTTTCTCTCCTACCTATAATAATAAGTCAGATATAAATTAATCGTCCGTCTTGCCCTTCAGTTGGCCAGACGACACCAATTGTGTATGCCTTGGACACTTCTGCCGTGCTTCAGTCCTCCCTGTCCATCACCGGTGGTTGGATGCCACCAAATTCCATGCTTTTCAACAAGTTGTCAACATATCCAATTTTGATTCCAATAAAAAAATCTGTCACCATGTACTGTTTTTTTGTATGTCAGTATTCAAATGACAAACACAAAATGTATGTGTATATCTAGACTCTTACAAAAAATTATAGTAGAGCATGCTTATTATAAGATGGCTATTTATAATTGACCAGCATTAGGTTTGTAAGAGACCATCAAGAATATAAAGTCTGTTTCACTATGATACTGTAACAATAAATATACAAGTTTGTGCGTTATTTGTGTAATGATATATGATAAATATACAGGTTTGTGCGTTTTTTAATGATCTATTGAGGGAGGGTATAAAAGTGTGTTCCCTCTTTGTTTGATGATCTATGATACATATACAAGTCTGTGCCTTCTTTGTGTAATGATATATGATAAATATGCAAGTTTGTGCATTTTTTGTGTAATGATATATGATTAATATGCAAGTTTGTGCGTTCTTTGTGTAATGATTTGTGATAAATATACAAGTTAGTGCGTTATTTGTGTAATGATATATGATAAATATACAAGTTTTGTTAAGGTAATTTAACATTTCAGATGGCTTGTAATAATTATCTGCTTATCATGGGATAAGTAATAGTAAGTGTTTTTTTGTATTACATCAGGACTTCCTTGGTGATTTAAGATGATCAGTATTGAGTTGCGTTTTCCATTGATAGTTGTAATTATTATTTCATCTGCCTTTATTTGTTATGGAATGGCTGTTTTTTTGACATCCCATTTTATGCGAGAATCTCAATAATATTTTTGTAAACATGCAAAAGATTTTAATTAATATTTGAAATTTGGATCACTAGAATCTCATTATCATTAAGGTATCAGATTGCCTTAGACTTTATGCAATATGTAAAATGTATAGCATATCTTCACAGAGAATGTGTGCCTTGCCCGGGTTTGGAATATACAGAGCTGAAGCCCATGGACCTTATGCTCTACTTATTTGTACAATTTAGCAAATCCAATATCATTTTAATAGCAATTGTTATTTTTACTTCCCCTGTTAATATACAATATTTGGTCAATACATTCACGGTATATTATTGAGATAATTGTGACTATTTGATATGCCTTCGAATCGATGTTGTGAGAACTTCAAAGTTTGATATTTATTCAGAAATTAAATGACACATTTGTATAGACTACAAATTTCTGTTGGATCTCATTTATGTAGCTAACATACTCATATATTGTGTATAAGTATTTTATTGATTTTACTGTATCAATAAATGAATGCCATTTATCTGTAAAACTTGTTGTGCTTTTGTAATCGAACCTCATAGTTACTGGTACAAATCATTCATCCATAAAAAAATAAATATTTGATTATTTTTTTGTCGAGGATTCAAATTTGGATGTACCTTTTTTGAAATGTTGTACAACTGATTAAACTATCATGGTCTGCTTTCTACATTGCTGTAGTAACATCCATTTTGAGGAATGGATAAAACACGTATTTTATACAAAAATAAAAAGATCATAAATAAAGTAAGGAACGGATTAGAAGAAATTACATCGACAATTGTCCATACTGCTCGTTTGGTGCCAAGATAGAAGCCCAGTAAAAGGAAATAGAAAATATTTACAATATACTTTTTTCAAAGATATGTGAGGGCATTACTTATAGAAGCTTGGATGTGACCTTTACGTAATTGATAAACGGTGTTTACTCCTCACAATCTGACTGACAATGTCTTTAAACAATTTATACCATAAGTATACAGAACTGAAATAGGACGGACATTCCATGATAGCAACTGTGTTGGCTATGGAATCATTCACAATGTGTTTGCATTTAGTTTCCTCTATGAATTTGTATTCGGTTCCCTGTTTACTCGTTGGGGAAGAAATGCTTGTGAGGGATATGCTACTCTCTGGTACATTAATATAATTTATTAATTTCTAAACCAGAGCTTAAAACTAACACTTAAAAAAACTTTAACGTACAATAATATCCTTGCTTACATAAAAGTGTGCTACATAGCTAGCCCAGTTATGATTTAACGCAAGTTAATATCATGATGAATTTTGAAGGCAGAGATAAACAGCTGATAAAACAATGATGTAGTGTTTGGTTAGTTTAGCTCACCAGAGCACAATGTGCTCAAGGTGAACATTCAGTTCAATACCCCTACTGTGGATGATCGATAGTCTAGTGGTAACGCGCTGGACTACTATACGAGAGGACGTGGGTTCGAGTCTTGGCTACGTCTTTCAAATTTCAGGTACGATTTTCAGTGTACCTTTCCCAACTACCGAGCCAAGAAGTGTGTTGAGAAAATCACAAGGAATTGATCGGCGTTACAATAAATTAAATTAAGAGAACGGGATAACTGTTTGAAAGGAGAATGGATATAAATGACCGATTGACCTACTGCAGCCTATCTCTCCTCTTGTTGAGGTGGAAAACAGTTCAGACTCGTCAAAAAAATGCGAACAGAAAGTTCAATAGACTATATTCAAGACACGAGTGTCATTTATCATCTGATACAATTAAAGCTTCTAATTGGTAGTAAACGGAATTTCCTTGAAGTGGTTTGATAGATGTATGAACCACTTAGCACGAAATACACGGCGGAAGAAATCCGATCTTACTAAATCACGAAGTACTTGTAAGAACTTCTGTTAAAAATGGGCTTGCTTTAAGTCAGATATAGATGTGAATAAATATCTGGACAATAAATATTCATCAACAAGGTTTGTTTTAAAGCGATCCTTTTGGTTGAGATAACTTGTATTGGTTTTATATTTGTTGAGGGATCTCAATGCTTATCTAGATACGATTGATGCCGGGTGTGATATTAGGGTACTATGTAACTAATATCTGCCGGTAGGTGGTGGGGCAAGATGACAAAGACTGCAAAATTCTATTTTCAATATATATTTTAATATTAAGTAACGACCAGCTTTCAGGTCGATTGACCAGTCGTGTTAGCTGGAGATTGATATAAAGCCAGTCTATGTTCACATGTCCAAGAGAGAAGCTGTATTTCGTAGTATTAAACTTGTACATGAGTACATCATCACAAATATGACAAAATATAATACAGTTATTGATTACACGAATGTGAAAGGAAAACTGAAAACATGAAACATAGTAATGTATACAAATTTAACAGAAAAATATAGACATAGCAGTCACATGTGTTAGATTTACGTTAAAATGATGAGGGTGAAAATGATAAAAGTAATAAATAAAAACAATATTTCATACATTTAATTATTATTTGTTATTAATTTTTTAAAAGGTTACTATTGCGGTTTAAATGATAAATTCACGATCATTTATGTCAACTTCGTCTTAAAGTTAATCTCTGAATGGGTTATTCTAATAACTTAACATCATATTATATATAGCAATCATACTTAATTACATTATTCCTTATACAATATAAACTTTTTAGCGAAACTTTGTTGTAAACAGCCATCCAGTAAGTTGATATGTTGTCCCGGCTGCAACCTGATGTATACTAATGAACTTTATCATGTGATAATATACTGTAAAACCTCAGACATTCTATAACGCCGTCAAGTCTACATGGAAGAAATCAGTGACCATTTTGGTAGTGACATAGAAAACTTGTTAACTTGTGACATAAGTGGTAATACACTTATGAATTTGGATACGTCGACGACAAAATTCAGTGCAGTTTAAACCCAGAACAATACCCAAAGTTTATGTGCATTCCAAGGAACTTTACGCTATATTTACATCATACGAGTTTTATATAATACAATGTAGTTTACGTTATGAAACATAACCAGGATTAAACAGACTGTTTTAATGAAATCTATAATATATATATACCTGTTTACCATGATTCCACCTATTCATGGATTTGTTTGTGACTGTTTAATCAGTAATACTACTTGAAATGAAGTTTCATTTCGTTTTCGCAGAAACAAATTGCAACAGGGACTCTCTGATTTTACATTTAACCTCATATGCCACTTCTTCTTTTCCTTGGTAATTACATATTAATGTCTTGAATAATCTGCTGACAATTTCAATCTTAATGTTGGTATTAACTAAAATAAAAATGTGTTTGCGTTTTGCGTGCATATCTGTGAGAACGTGATGTGTGTGTGTGTGTGTGTGGGGGGGGGGGCCTCTTGATGATTGCTAGGTCATTCTATCTGTCATGTTATTATCGTGTCTCCTACATTCATATCTATTTGTTTGTAACTCTTCAGAAAATGGAGGAATAAAAGCTAAATAATAAGTTGAGAGTTATAAAGACACAGTATTTCCCTAAATGTTGATTTAATATATAAGCCTAATATCTATGGCAATAGTATGTATACCATCTGCTTTGTATGTACCTGGAATCTTTTAAATATAATATGATTGAACATTGCCATCAGTAAATCATAACAACTTGTATTTGTATTTAAAATAATGTATAGACTATGTGTCATACACTTATGATATTTCTAAATTCTGAAATGTATGTATGGCAGATGTTGATACTGTATGAATGTCCGTTACATGTATGTGGTTTTACTTATTTCAAAAATGCGTTGATTACATTTGATGATTCTTTAAATAAACAGGAAAACACCAAAACCACTTATTATTCTTTAGGGAACTGTTCAATATTTTATTATACATTGTATATATACGCACTTGACCCACACCTTCAGAATGTAAAATAGGTTTGCAAAGTATGTATTATGTGTAACAGGTAAAAAGGGTTTAGATAGTGGATGGCTGTCATTTTCTAAATTCATATAATTATACATTTCTTTACAAGAATAATTGAATAAATATAAGATTTCTTGATATCCGGGTGAATTGGTTTGCCTTGTATAGATTTCTGATGGAACGAAGAGTATGGCTGATGATCGCCTGAGAGTCCATTAAGCCTGACGTATTCAGATTGATTTCTGTATCAATAAAATCTATGAAAATGTTAATTAAACCAGAAAACCACTAAATGTTTAATATAAATGTCAGTGAACTAGATTCGATTCTCATTTCCAGGTCATGATACTTTCTTAATGACGTGATTGTGTTTTACATATAACTACATGTAGTTAAACGTCGTTGTGTTGTTGTTTTGTCAAACCTGGATCCATTAATGACAACAATGGATAAAATGTACATTACATGCTTGGTATTAAAATTCTCTCTCAACTGTATTTTTTTACATCAACTGAAGCTGAAATAAACATTGAAGACGAAACTTGCTCTTGTAATTGGCATGCATCGTATGAACCTGTTTCATTAAGAGACATTTTCCAAGATCAAGATGCTATGAATTCATTTAAGAAGTTAATGAGTCAAGTCAACGTAGTGCGTCTATCTGGATACGGTTTTATCTCACTAACATTCTCTTACGTAGCATGCCTAGATCGATCAAGATATTTGTTATCAAAAAGTGACACAGAGTTTACTCAATTAGACGTAACCTTGTATCAGTGTTTTACTGAAATGCCATTGTCTTAACAGTTTGGATATTCAAATGTAGTACGTTATTGTATTAACGAGTATGGCCGCAGTTTAATGATTGGAGATAAATATTGAGACATTGATTATTCGTCTACAGAATATACTAATTATGATATTTCTATATTTTCAACCGGTTCTTCCAAAAGTGATACGGAAGTCGACAAATATGTCGAATATTTCAGATTGTGTCAGTATGCTTCAAAAGCATCTCCAATTGAATTACAAACCGTCAATGGTCTTTGTAATTTACATGTTGACGGAGGTGTATGCCTTGTGGATGAGGGTGGGCAATGTTTCAGTGTCTCAAAATATGGTCGTTTAAAGCAATGTATGAAACACGAAACACCGGTAAATGGTTTACCTGCAGAGTTACATTGTGAACTGTACTCGGGGAAGTTAGCCACTGATCTCAACACCCAAGATCTTCATCGTATCTTTATTAGACACCAGCAAGACAATTTATACCCACTAAATGGTCAGAAGCAAAGAATGATAAATGCTACAGTGGACAATGTCACACTCAAATTTGTAGATGTGACATCCACTTAAAGCGCATGAAGAACTCCACTTGAGTCATGACCAATTTTAAGCAGTTCTTGGAGTTCTTGAACACACAGGACTCTGGCAAGAATACTTGATAATAGAATATTAAATATTATTATACCTCAATTTCATTTTACAATGTAAATCGTCCATTGGCCACCGTGACATATAAGTACTGTCAGAGCCGGCCGGAAAAAATTACTGTCTGAAAAATACTGTCGCCAGCTACCAAAGGTACGGAATGTTCGAAAATTATACTGTAGCATTCGCGCATGCAACGTATCTATTTTCGCATTTCCGTTATAAACAGACGATAATGATAAGCAGCAAACGTTTCTGGTCAAGAGAAAGACTAAAAGAACACGAAGTGTGTTCTGAAGCATGTGGTGAATTTCTTTAGCGAATTTCTTCGCTCAAAAGACATGGAACTAAGTGGAATTGTGGAAAACTCCACTGAACTGAACAACCTGCTGCGCTATTTTAATGCCTCTGTTCGTCAGAAAAATGGCGAGGAACTGAAGAAAAACTCCTTGCACAGTCTAAAGTATGGGATTTCGAGGCATCGTCTGGACACATATAACATTAATTTGAAAGAACATTTTTATCAAGTAATTTCGCAAAATTTAGTGTCTGCCTTTGAGATATTTTTTTAATAAAAGCTGGCATGATTTAGTTCTTGCAGAAAGTATAAAACCTGTAAAACATAGCTATTTTTAGAATTTGTCCAACAGAAAAACATAAATAACATGGAAATTTATTAGTGAAACTGATGGACAAAACATTTAATTGTTTTCAATTTTTGACAATTTAAAATGACCAGATTTGTGTGTCCAATTACGTGAATTCATCTTTTTAGGATGGACGATACTCCTGATGACACTACTCGAGAAGGCAAGATTTACGAACAGTCAGACAGTCCATTTTGTCCTGTTCAGTGTTTTAACTAGTACCTGTCGAACTTGTCCAAAAAATTGACGCATTGTGGCAAAGACCCATGGAATCATTTGAAGAAACAAGTGATATTTGGTACTTTGGTGCACCTTTAGGAACAATACTTTGTCAAGAATGATGCCAAACCGCGACAAGCATGACTTGCGAAAGTATACACTAATCATTGTTTGAGAGCATCATCAATAACGAAACTTGATAGGTATGGTTTCGAAGCAAGACAAATAATGCGCGCATCTGGTCATAAATCTGAACCTTCGATTCGTATAATTATATTCAACTCATTTGACTGAAGAGCAGCAACGAGTCATGTCGAATTACCTCAGTAAACCATTTTCCAATAGAAAGGAAATGATACTAGTGTTATGAATGATCTGTCTGAACAAGAGCTTTTAAATATTTTCTCGACTGATAACGCATTTGAGAAGTTGTTACATGTATCTACTAATGACAGTAAACAAAATGTAGTGCCGGTCGTCAGTAATCAAGAGGTTATTCAAAACCAAGTAATTCAACAGAGTTACAACAGACTCACAGACATTAGCAGAACTGCTCCTCAGTTTAACTTTAGCAATTGCCAGGTCCATTTCATTACCACTGAATCAGCTCCCGTCACGATGTGCTTTTTTAGCTCACCTGATTCATCAGGTGAACTTTAAGGATCGGTGAATGTCCGGCGTCCGTCGTCTGTCCACAATTAGTTTGTTTACACTCTAGCAACCGCAGCTCTTTACGAATCTTGATTAAACTTGCTCACAATGTATATGGCCACAATGTCTCGGTTCGATTATGGGCAAAATCTGATAATAACTTCTAGAGTTATGGGCCCTTGAATTACAAAATTTGCTATATTTAGCTTGTTTACACTCTAGCGCCTTCATTTATTCACCTGATCATATTTTCAGTAAATGTGTATAACCAAAAGGTCTTGGACAAGTTCGATTATGGGCGGAATCGGACCAGAACTTCAAGAGTTATGGGCCCTTGACTTTGAAAATTTGCTATATTTTAGCTTGTTTACACTCTAGCACCTACATTTATTCACCGATCCTAATAATATTTTCAGTAAATGAGTATAACCAAAAGATCTCGAACAAGTTTGATTATGGGTGAAATCGGACCAGAACTTCAAGAGTTATGGGCCCTTGACTTAGCAAATTTGCTATATTTTAGCTTGTTTACACTCTAGCGCCTTCATTTATTTACCGATCCTAATCATATTTACTCATCTAATCATGGTTTTGAACATGTTAAGTTATGGGTGGAATCGGATCACAACTTCAAGAGTTATGGACCCTTGGATTAGAAAATTTGCTACGTTTTAGCTTGTTTAACAGTATTATACCTTCATTGTTGGTTTTGATCTCAAAATCTACGTTCAAATGAGTTTTACGAGATAGAAACTATATTACCTGGTCATTGATTATTGGCCTTTGTTCTCAGGTGAGCGATAAAGGGCCAATGTGGCCCTCTTGTTGTTAGATCTTTCAACGAACTCTCGGATAACCCCTCGTACTAGTACATGTATTTTAGCGAACCGGAATTCAAACCGACGTAGCCATGCTACACTGAAACCCTAAATTGAGATCACAACACTATTGACACCATCTTAGTGTAAAAACGTGTCGGTTTTCTTTATTTCAGTTCTTTTTCATATTAACGAGGAGATCAACATGAAATAAACGCCTTTTGGGTACCCAAATCTGGTTCAAATTTGGAACTAAACCAAGTAAGAAAAGGGTCACAACTCGTATGATAACAGGAAAGTATACATTAAACACTGTTCTTAATTCAATAACTTAAAGAAATATTTCAAATAAACCACCATAATATCCGGTATAAATCAATTTCTTCTTCAAAATCATACAAACGCGACTGGTCGCAAAATAGCGCACGTTTCATCAAATTATCTCAATAGTTTACATTCTATTTTGAATGCCTATTGAAATGTTCGCACCTTTCAAAAGCAAAACATATATTTCAATGTAGACCATATATATATATTTCGCATACATGAATATGAGTAGTAAACGGCGGTACCCTGGGACCCGGGTCATATAGAATATAGAGGGGGTGGGTCCCCAAAGTAAACAAAATTGTGACAAATTAGGACAAATTGGAAATCCATGTTGTACCCCAAAATAGTATGAATTGAATTTTAGGAAACTTCTGGGACCATTGTTTTGTGTGTGTAATAGACTGAGACAATGAGAGAATTTTCTTTCGAAAAGACATGGTGGCCCTGAAAAGGGCCGTTGGTGGTCCTGAAAAGGACCGTTGGTTTCTTCATAGCTGTTAGTCGGATCTTCATTTCTTTATTTCTTTACCATATTTGCCCCGAGGTTGTTTCTCAAGGTCATGTTTTCGTTTCTTCGTTTCTGTCATCTCCGGTTTCTTTTTGTCATGCTCCGGTTTCTTTTTCTCATGCTCATGTTTTCGTTTCTTTGAATCATACATAAACTGTACAGGTACAATCATTTCTTGTGGCTTAAACCGTACTTCTTGATTTTTCATGAGTCTGACCATCTCTTGCATGACTTGATTCATCTGTACCATTTCTTCCCTGATACCTTGTAGAACAGACAATCCCGTTGTAGGCTTTGCATCACCCGTTGTATTAGACTGTGTTTTCGCCATAGGGGGCTGTGTATTCGTCATAGTGGGTTGTACATCTACCATGGGTTGTATCGGCTGTACATCTACCATGGGGGGTTGTACATCTACCATGGACTGTTGACTGTACTTAGGCAGGCTGTACAGTGGTTGACTGTATTGGCTGTACTGTGGCTGACTATACTGTAGTTGACCGTACTTTGGCTGGTTGTACTTCGGCTGGTTGTAATGCATACCCGCATTCGGGTCTATCAACTCAGATGATTCTAGTGCTTCTCTCAATACATCGTATGGCATGTTGAAGGACTCCATGCTAGATAATGAAAAAATAGTGTCTGCGCCGGGGGTATTTATACTTTTTGCCTGCACGCGCCAGTGTTCTATTAGGTCAAGGTTATTTTTGACACTTCAAGTTTTTTTTGTTTTTAATAAGTGTGACACTTCAAGTTTTTTTTGAACAAGTGTTTGACACGTCAAGGCCGACACTTCAAGGTTATATTGTAGATATGCTTTGTACACATCATACAATCACAGCACTTTGAATACATTTGTGGGAATACTTTGTACACATCATACTATCACAGCAATTTGAACACTGTACACTTAATATATACTATCACAGCAATTTGAACACTGTACACTTAATATATACTATCACAGCAATTTGAACACTGTACACTTAATATATACTATCACAGCACTTTGAATACATTTGTGGGAATACTTTGTACACATCATACTATCACAGCAATTTGAACACTGTACACTTAATATATACTATCACAGCAATTTGAACACTGTACACTTAATATATACTATCACAGCACTTTGAATACATTTGTTGAAAATGATTGTACACATCATACAATCACTTATATTTGTAGGAAATGTTTATAGAAAACTTACCTCACACCGTATATTTGTATTTGGTGTTATCAGTTAGGCCATTTACTAGTAATATTGACAATATGAGAGTGATTCTTTCTGAATTGTATGGGGGCCCTGAAAAGGGCCGTTGGTGGTCCTGAAAAGGACCGTTGGTGCTTGTATGGGGATTAATGGCGTTTACCGCATCTCCCCATACAAGCGGGACACCACTTGTCCCATTTCTGGACATCCTTGGGGTCCGGCGTGGGTTGGTAGAGGTTCGACGGAACCTCTACCAGTTCATCTTCCCAGTTCTCTGGGGTTGATTCTTGGGGGGTATCCCCCCAGTCCTCTTCCCCAGAGCAGACCTCAACCTCCTCTACAAACTCCTTCCCCTCTCTCAGGGTCTTCACCTCCAACCTCAACTCTTCTAACTGCATCTCCAGTTGTTCAATATACCGCCCTAAGGCAGCATATTTTCTCTTGATAATATTGACTGTTCTCTGTGACATCTTGATACAGAATGAAACTAGATCAAGGCAAGGTCACTCACTGACTTTGATACAAGGACTCTGATTGGTCCATTTTTAACGGTATTTCATTGGTGTATTTTAATGGCATTTCATTGGTCTATTTTAACGGCATTTCATTGGTCTGTTGTTTTCTAGGTCAGTTAGTGTTTTTTCGTAATCCATAGCTCATTTATGTTTCATGATTCAACATGGGCAACTGCTTGAAAAGTTCTTCTGATGAACCTGATGAGTTACAAGAAGATGTTTGGGTGGTCAAGATGGGTAATTTGTACCAAGACTTGTCTGAATTCCAAGATGTTAGTGTTGTCAAGATGGATATCAAGATGGGTAATTTATACCCTGACCTTGCCATGTATTATGATGAGGATTTGAGAGCCAACTATTGGCGGTACTTATTTCTTGCAGAAATGCAATGAATTACCCAACGGCCCTTATTAGGGCCACCATATGTGTTAGATTCGTTTTATATCTCGAGCAAAGACAAAAGCATATTACATTGTCTATCATTTTATTTTTGAAAACATTCTGAGTAACAAAGTACAAAAAAGTACAACAAAGTACAACACAATACAACTCACTTAGTCTCCAATTTAAGTCTATACACAATTGTCCAACACATTGTCCAACACATTGTCTGGATTACACAAAGTCACTCACAGTTTTTGTTGGATTCTTTTTGTATTTACGTTTTTTCTTACTCTGTTCTGCGTCCTGTAGATCGACCTGTTCACCTTGTTTCTTAGGACAGTCTGCGATGAAATGTCCTTGTTCATGACAATAAAAACATTCATTTTTATCGACGGTTTCCGTACAGCTTGTAGAATAATGTCCTTTCTTTCCACAACGATAACACTTGATATGATCCCATGTTACATTTTTCTGTCCACAGAGCTGATCCGCTAAGTTGTTAAGCTCTTTAATTTTCTTCTTTAATGAATACATCAAAGTTTGATCTCGGTTCTCTTCAACTTGGTTCATTTTAGGATCGCTCATGTTGAAATGATAAAAAACTGACGGAGCGTACGTCTTTTATAGAGTGTCACGCGTTGTGACCTTGAACCCGAAGTATATAAAACGGCGGAGAAGTTCTAAGATCATAATCATGTCAGATACCGACAGTACTAGTGGTGAGGATGAACCTCCAACTAAACGAAGTAAGTTTGAGCCTGTGCGCGACTATTATGACATACAGTCACGCATGGAAAGAAAGTCAAGAAAATTCAAGACTCAATCTAGAGTATATGATGTGACATTTCAGCCGTATAATCAATCGTTTGAATTTACAAACAGGTTGTTTAATGATATGATGGATCAGCTCTACAAGAGATGTGAAGTGAAGTCGAATGATCGAGTTCGAGTATCTATTCTACATCCTGATTTGGACTTTGGGATACATGTTCCGTTTAATAGGGCATCTCGTATTAGTGGAGATACATTATTGGATGAAATTGAACGTGTGGCACAGAGTAACCGTCAATTTAAAATTCATGATGGGGCGGCACAGATGGAAATTACGCATATTGCTATGCCACAGGGATCCGGAAAGAAAACATTCAAGGCACCAAACTTATTCAGTATGCGGAAGTCAAAGACAAGTGGTGTGTGTATTGACAATAGTAAAGACTCTATGTGTTTAGCTAGATCTATTGTGGTAGGACGGTGCAAAGTACATGAAAATCAAACCCCGGAATGGAAAAAACGATGGGGTCTTATACGTCACTCTAAGAAAAATCTTCAAAAATACGAAGCTGAATCATTATTAAAGCAAGTGGGTATTTCATCGGATCAGTCGTGTGGTATAGAAGAATACCAAAAACTACAAGACTATCTCTATCCAGGCTATGTGATTAAAATCCATCCACAACATTATGGAAGTGAATTGTTATTCAAACCACCTGCTATGACTGAAAAAAGTCGTGTGATTCATATCTTTCACCATGATAATCATTATGACTGTATTGTATCCATTACCGGATTTCTCGGGCGGAGTTATTATTGTGAATGGTGTGATGTTGGTTATGATCACCGTGAAGGACACCAGTGTAGCCATATTTGTCAGTGTTATGCTCACACCCTGTGCCCAGCAGGGCAATCTATAAGGTGTCCGGATTGTCGTCGCCTATTCCAGAGTCAGGCATGTTTTGACAATCATAAAACAAAAACGGGAAAACAACGTAAAACCATTTGTGAATCTGTATGGAATTGTAAGAAATGTGGGCAAAAGGTGATTGGAACGAAACGGAGTCACGTTTGCCCAGGGACAAAGAAATGCAGGTGTTGTAAAGCCATAGTAGGACCAGATCATGACTGTTACATTCCAACGTATGAACCACCCGATAGAAAACAACCACCAGTACCATTCATCTTTTTTGATTTTGAATGTCGTTTTGATTCTGGAGAACATATCCCTAATTTTTGTGTGGCTCAACGTGCTTGTGGTGACTGTATGTGTAAGTCAGTGAAAGCTCCTTGTGAGTATTGTGAAGAGGTGAATGAAGCCAGACAAATGACATTCCGTGGTGAAAATACGTTACAACAATTCTGTACTTGGCTATTCCTCCCTACCCATCGAGGATCGACAGTGATAGCCCACAATGCTCAAGGCTATGACGCTCAGTTTATTCTTAGATATGTGGTCACTCAGGGGACGGCGAAACCCCAGTTAATTATGAATGGTAGTAAAATCATTCAATTGAGAGTGCATGGAATACGCATGATTGACTCCCTCAGTTTCCTGAGTATGCCTCTCTCCTATTTTCCCAATACATTTGGACTGACCGAGTTAGCCAAAGGATGGTTTCCATTCTATGCAAACACCTTGGCGTATCAAGATTATGTGGGACCTTATTTGCCGCTACACTTTTACAAACCGGATAGTATGAAACCAGAGCGACGTGAAGAGTTTTTAATCTGGTACAATGAAAGAAAAGGTGACGTATTTGATTTTCAAAAGGAAATGGAGAAATACTGTCAATCGGATGTGGACATTTTAAGACGCGGGTGTGGAGAATTTCGTCAACAATTATTGGAAAGTGATCAAATAGATCCATTTACTGAAGCTACCACATTAGCTCAAGTGTGTAACAAAGCCTGGCGCAAAAATTCCATGCCACCTCATAGTTTAGCCGTGATTTCGGATGCCGGGTATCCCAATAAAACCCGGTATTCCATGAAAGGCATACGTTGGCTACAAATGATGGCTGTCACCGAAGAGATACATATTCGGCATGCCTTGAATAACAAAGGCGAAGTCAAAATTGGACCTTATTACGTGGATGGCTATTGTCAAGAGACCAACACCGTGTATGAATTCATGGGATGTTGGTACCATGGATGCCCCACCTGTTTTCCTAACCGAAGTACCATCAATCCATATACTTTGAGAAGCATGCAACAGGCCTATCACGATACGTATAAGCGACTGGAGTCTTTGAAAGAACAGGGGTATCCTGTTGTGGTCATGTGGGAATGTGAATTTGATCAGCGTTGTCAAAAGGATCCTGCCTATAAGACAAGAGTGGAACGATTCTATCATGGTCAAGGCCCGATTCAACCCAGGGAAGCTTTGTTCGGAGGTCGTACGAATGCCATCCGACTGTATCATGAAGTAGACAACGACCAAGAAATCAAATATGTGGATATTTGTTCTCTCTTTCCGTATGTGAACAAGTACAGGACTTATCCGATAGGCCATCCAGTGATCATGAGTCAAGAACAAATTGATCAACAGCATATTGAGAAATACAAAGGACTGATTAAATGCCGTGTTCTACCCCCGCAAGATTTATGGATGCCTGTCTTACCCATACACTGTAATAGCAAAATGGTGTTTACGCTATGCCGTACTTGTGCTGAGAAGGAGATGGATTATTGTACACATTCCCCGTATGAACGGTTCTTGTATGGCACATGGACTCATGTTGAATTGGCTAAAGCTATTGCTTTAGGCTATCAAGTATCAAAAGTGTATCATGTATGGCACTGGGATGAATGGAGTACGGACGTCTATCGGCAATACATTGACAAATACTTGAAAATGAAACAAGAGGCTAGTGGATATCCTCCAGGGGTGGATACGGAAGAGGCTCAAGATAAATTTAAACAAGATTATTTTGAAGCAGAAGGAATTCGTTTGCAACAGGTGGAGAAAAATCCAGGAAAACGAGCTTTTGCCAAAACCATGCTGAATTGTCTCTGGGGTAAAAATGCTCAAACTAACCTCTTGCCTAAAACAGAGTATGTTCATCGATTGGACCAGTTCTACGGAATACTGAACGATCCTAAAAAGTCTGTGAAATATGCAGAGTGTTTTGATCATGATGAATTCATGTTAATGAATTATACTGATGAATCGGACAAAGCAGACCCTCATTCATCATCCAATCCTGTGGTGGCTTCATTTGTGACGGCTTATGCTCGATTAGAACTGTACAAAGTGCTTGAACCTCTAGGAAAGAGAGTACTGTATTTTGACACAGACAGTTGTATGTACATTCATGACCCTGATGGCTATAATGTTCCTATTATCTCCAGTCGATTGGGAAAATGGACAGATGAGGTACCAAAGGGTCGTATTGTGAGATATGTCGCTTTAGGTCCAAAGAACTATGGCTATGAATACATTGAAAACGGTGAACTCCATCAAAAATGCAAAGTGAAAGGCATTACTTTAGACTACAATGCCACTCAACAAGTGAATTTCAATACGATGGTGGATTGTGTGAAAGACAGACACCATTATTCGACCGTAGTTGAATATGCTTCTCGGATTAAACGTCATAAGGACAGAACCGTGACCAGTGAGAAACAAGTCAAAACATTTCGTTCGGTGTATACCAAACGTATTGTGGTCGAGAATCATATGACTGTGCCTTATGGTTATCTACATGACTGACCTTGACCTTTTAGGATACCTTTTGACCTAGAACAAGTCATCTAAAAGTCATTATTCATAAAGACATGGATTGGATACCCTTACTACCGATAGAGCTGAGACTTAAAATTTATCGTTATGTCATATGGGCTAACGCTAAAACATGGAAGATGGAGTTAGTGCACACATGGGCTACTCATAATGCTATACATAGCTTACAACATACAAATCATCGACGGATAGAGAGACTGTTGAAGGATGTAGGTGATCGCCAGGACTTGTCATTCAACCAAAAATTACCTATTCTACGAAAACTGAATGTGGTACAACAAAGCTTAGATCGTATGTTATCTACGACATGGGATTTTTTAATCCACGATGCTAATTTGAGCGACGTATCTGCCTTAGCTAACAATTTTCGTTCTACCCCCAATGTGATATGGTTCAGTATGGCTGAAGAGGACAATGGGAGATCTCACCCCGGATGGCGTCAGTATTCACAGTTTAAAATACGTGGTATCATGGTATTTAAGAGACAGGTACCGTTCACTCATGTTATTCATATTCTACAGTATCGTGCCGTGTTCTATAAATTAAGGCATCGCTTAAGAGAAGTCAAAGACGAGATTGAAGCCGTTCATGCGAATCGACCTAGAATAGTGATTTGTTCAGGAAATATTCAATTATGGTTAAACCATCTAGACGATTTATAAGTTTATATTACATTTTGAATTTTGAGCTGTATACGGATACGTTATACAGTATTGTACAAGATGACCTTGTCAAGGTCAAGGACATTCGCGCGTGGATTCTGAACCCTCACACGTTTGAACTATTTAGACAGATGATTCGTGATGCTATGATCAGTGCACACTTAGACTTGAAAGCTATCCATCGAGACGATTGGAATACTTATGTATGTAACGATAGAGTGATTCACACGATTCAAGAATGGAACAGTTTGATATTATGAACCATACCCTGTTGAGAAAAGCATTGGTATTTGCTTATCGTATGAAGATACCTGAAGGTCATCATTCTCTGGAATGGATTCGACAACAGTTGAGTACACCAGACATGTTTGAAGAAATGAAACATGGACTTCATGTGATGAATTCATTTTATAAACAATCAGTACCCATGGACTTGAGTGAAACGGATTGGTTCAAACAGGTGGTGAACAATGACTCTGTGTTAACATTTCTGAGTCAATTTGGACATTCAGAATGTGTGTTTGAATTTTCTGACAAACTGTTGTTACCCTTACATGACATGTGTTGTTCTTGTTGTGATTATTCTTGTACTCATACATAAACTTGTAAAGAACTCAATCATGTTTTATCTGGTTACACAAATAAATAAAATGTTTTTCTTCCAATAGTGTTAGTTGTGATTTTCACGTCATGGAGTCCAGTTTACTTTTTAAGCATCCTTGCAATATGTTTATCTCAGGCCCTAGTGGCTCTGGTAAAACACAATTTGTAAAAAAGGTGTTGGAATACAAATCAGATTTGTTTCAAGTAGTACCAGAGCGTATTGTATGGTGTTACAAAGAATGGCAAGTAGCCTATGCACAATTACAAGAACAAGAACCTAGTATTCGGTTCATACAGGGGATACCTGACGAGGATGAAGAGATAGTAGAGGATACATCCATTCCTCATTTAATTATATTTGATGACATGCTTGGTGATAAAGATGAAGAGAAAATCAAATTATGGTTTACACGAAAAGGTCACCATCGTAATGCTAGTGTGATCTACATTACACAAAACATGTTTCAACAATCGAAAGCCAGTCGTACCCTGAGTTTAAATGCACATTACATGATCTTATTTCAAAACACAAGAGATAAAGGACAAATCAAAGTGTTGGCGAATCAAATTCAATTGCCACACTTGTTACCCGCTTATCAAGATGCTATCTCTACACCTCATGGGTATTTAGTGATTGACTTTCACCCTCAAACACCAGACAGTTATCGGTTAAGAACAGATATTTTTCATCACTGGATCACTGGAGAAAAACGTGGGCCAGTTGTGTATATATAAACATCGTTTACTCATATAAGATCATTCAGTCATCATGTCAGCCACAGCCATAGCTCAATCGTTAGAACATTTGGGTCAGGAACGAGACCCTACTGTACGGGAGCAAATGCTAAGGTCTGGATTAAAAGAAATGCTCAAGTGGTTCACCTTAGCAGCAAAGGTGATTTTAAAAAAGAAAATTGTGCTACCTAAACAAACACAAAACTTTATGCAAAAACATCAGCATGAATTAGAGCAGCTGGGAGATGATCAAGTGGACATGGATACTAAACGTCAACTCATATTGAAACCAGGAGGAGGTGGATTTCTTGGTGGAGTCATGACACGAAGTTTACTCCGATGGAATGGTCAAAAGACGATTCGTAAATTTGTAAAATCTCCAGCTAAAAAAGCCAGAAAAGCGCCTGCTAGAAAACCTAGAAAATCTCCAGCTAAAAGAAAAGCACCAGCCAGAAAACCTCCAGCTAAAAAAGTAGTCAGAAAATCGCCTGCCAAGATCAATGAACGTTTTATTACTCTCCGTCGTCGAAAGCAAACCACTTCAACACCCTCTATGGCTGTAACTCCAATCAGTAAGTTACAATGGTCTCCTATCAGTCCTGTGAGTAGTTTGAGCTTTAGCTCATCTAGAAATTCATCTAAAAGCTCATCTCAAAATTCTTCTAGAAGTGGATCAAACAGTTCTTCTCAGAATCCATCTAAAAGTTTAAGAAGTTCATCTAGAAGTTTATCTAGAAGTGGACCAAGCTCTTTTAGCACACCTAGAAGTTCAAGAAGTTTATCAAGAAGTGGACCAAGCAGTTTGAGTTCTTCAAGAAGTTATTCAAGCAGTGGGCCAAGCAGTTTATCTAGAAGTGGACCAAGCAGTTTGAGTTTGAGTTTATCTAGAAGTTCGCCAAGTAGTTTGAGTTATTCAAGCAGTGGGCCAAGTAGCTCATCTAGGAGCACACCTAGGAGTTTGAGCTCATCCAGCAGATCATCTAACAGTTCATCCAGTAGATCATCTCCCAGTTCAAGAAGTTCACCAGACACTCCATTGTGCCGTTTTTCACCCCTATCCTTATCTACCTTATCAAGACAGGCTGTCTTGAAACCCCTTTTGAGACATCGTATTCACCTGATGAGACAGGGCCCTATGAATCCAGCTTCAAGTCAAGCCTTTGATGCTTTAGTATAAAAGCTGTGAAGAAATAAAAACAGGTATTATTTGACATAATGGCACCAAAGAGACCACTCCTGCATAAATACGGACATCTGGTTTTGGGTTTAACTCAAGCCCCAGATGGGTTAAGAAGAAAGATGATACATGGAGCATCTAAAGAAATGATTCAATGTGTGGCAGAATGCTGTCAGAATGTTTTAAAAGGCAATGTTGCCTTATCCCCCTCTCAAAAGCAAAGGTTGAAGTCCAAGCGTCAACATCTCCGCACTTTAGCAGATAAAAGAGTATCCATTCAAAAAAAGAAACGTGTGTTGAATCAAAAAGGAGGATTATTTCCATTACTGGCTCTTGCTCCAATCATTGCTAAAGCTGTTGCTGCAGGAGCACTCAGTGGAGGTGTTGCCACACTGGTGAAAAAGCTATGAAGAAAATGGCTATCGTCCCATTCAAAATGCTAGAAGAGATGAATCGATGGAAAACAGAACAACGACCACGTTTACCTCCTCCCCCACAAGTCAGTCAAACATCCGATTTACAGAAACAAATGGGAGACGTATTACAAAATGAATCGTTGTCTGAATCAGAAAAAGCACAACACTATGGGCAAGTCTTGCAAAGGTTTCAACTGTCTCATCAAAAAGCACGTGAACCGGCTACTCTGGCTGCACCAGTTGCACCGGCTGCACCGGTTGTTCCAGCTGCTCAAGGGGCACAAGCGGCTCCTGCTACATTGACGGATCGGATTCTTGAAAGTGTTCCTACTACCATGCGTCGAAAAACTCAGCTTTTATTACACTTTCTACAAAATCATCCCCACATGTCATGGAATGATCATGGGATGTTGGAATACCATGGAAAACCAATACAAGGATCCAACATTATTGATTTGGTCAATGATGTCATACGTCATAGAAAAGGGTCGGAGCCTAGAGGATGGGAACAGTTTTCTAGTGGACTAAGAGATGTCAATGTACCACAAGAAGTGATAGGAAATAAACGGAGATGGTCATGGATGCAAAAAGCAGACGATTCGGAGGAAGATGAATTCTTTGATAGTTTTGTTGAGCCTCCTTCACCTATAAGTAAACGGGTGAAAGCAGAACCTATAAGTAAACCTGTCAAACAGATGAAAGCAGAACCTAAGTGGGAAGCCTACTAGACAACATGAACAAAAAGGTAGACAGTCTGTTACATCAGATTTATTATGATCCCCATCATCCGGCTGGTTTTGGTGGGGTAGAACGTCTTACTACAGCAGCTCGAACTCAACTGAAATCCATTACACCAAGTCAAGTGCGATCCTGGTTGAAGGGACAAAAGACCTATACCCTGCACAAACCTATCCGTAGGGCATTCTCGAGACGGAAAACGATTGTGGGTGGTATTGATCATCAATGGCAAGCTGATTTGGCAGACATGCAATCCCTGGCTCAGTACAACACCCCTTATCGATATTTGTTGTGTGTCATTGACGTGTTTTCAAAATATGCTTGGGTCGTTCCCCTCAAGGATAAAACGGGGCTCACATTGGTGGAAGCGTTTCGCTCTATTCTTAAAACGAGACAACCTAAAGCGTTGCAAACCGATAAAGGAACAGAATTCAAGAATCAAAGGTTTCAACAGTTTTTAGACAAAGTAGGGATTCATTATTTTACGACTGAAAACCCAGAAACGAAGGCTAGTATAGTGGAACGTTTTCAACGGACATTAAAATCACGCATGTGGAAATACTTTACGCATCATAAAACACGAAGGTATATTCAGGTATTGTCTGATCTCGTGCATGCCTATAATCATCGTGTTCATCGTAGTATACAAATGGCACCCGTATCCGTGAATGAGAATAACGAATCTCAAGTGGCCTTGACCTTGTATGGAAAATCAAGAAAGAAAGCGTCGACGACCCTTCATGTGGGAGATATTGTTCGTATCAATAAAACAAAACGTACATTTGATAAAGGTTATCTACCCAACTGGACCACTGAACTGTTTAAAGTGATCCAAGTCAAAAAGACCTCTCCTGCTACTGTGAAATTGACTGATTTAGACGGAGAACCCATACTGGGTTCGTTTTATTTCTCTGAAGTACAGGTTATAAAAGATGATGCTATCTATGAAATTGAATCAGTGCTCGCCCATCGCCAGAGTAAGATAGACGGAAGACGAGAAATTAAAGTGCATTGGAAAGGCTATCCTTCGAAATTTGACAGTTGGATTCCCGAATCCCATCTCGTTTGAAGTTTGTTAATAAATACATCATGTCTCAAGCTGATACGGCCAGTGTGGTAGTGACTGCCTCAGAGCAAGCCAAATTGTGTGAACCCAAAAATAAGGTCACTTTTTTGTCACAAATTGTAGTGGTATTTATTATTATTACCGTATCGCTATTTAATTTGTGTTTTCAACGACCCGATCGAGAATTGTGGCTTCTGCTTTTAAGTAGTTCTCTAGGTTATATTCTACCGAATCCCTCTTTGAAATTCAATAAACCTAAATCAACATGAGTTCGTTTTACATCACACTCATGAGTGATAGCTCTATGGATTTATTCCCAAGACAATACGCAATGTTGTTTTCGTACCAAACTGGCAAAACCCATCCATCTCAATAAACAAGACTGGGAAATTGCCTTAGTGGAAATGATTGTTCCTAGTCAGGTCATTAATGTCACTGAAGAAGAGAGACATTTCTGCATTGTTACACACGATCCTGTCCTGGGTAAGGCCTTTGAATCCTTAATTTCCTATTGTACTCTCCCCAATAAAGAAGAAAAGGGTGTACGACTTTGTATTCCTGTAGGAACTTATGTCACACCCCAACATTTGATCGAGACGATTGACTTTACCGTGAAAGATAATCTGGGTAAAATATTTAGACAGAAAGGCCTTCGATTTATCATGGGTTTTTCAGGACAAAGTAAACGCGCAAAACTGGACAGTTCGGATAGTCTAGGCATTCAGTTTCATCCTCACATGTTTATTAAACTGGGTGGAGCTCCTGATAGTTCTCCTACCATCTTTTTAAAAGACACTCCGGAGCCGTTTCCTCATGGCGTAGATATTAACATGGGTCATAATCATTTGTTTGTTTATTCTGACCTCGCGTCTTATACCTATTTGGGAAACATAGAAGCCCCCATCTTACGTGTAGCTCCATTTGATCCGAGAACGAAAGCAGGAACTAACCCCCATATTCATTTCGAGTTCTTGAATTTACACTATGTACCACTGGCTAAAGCCGACTTTGACACCATCACTATCCATATAAGGGGTCACACTGGCCAGTCTATTCAGTTTATTCATGGGAAGTCTATGGTGAAACTACACCTACGTCAAAGACAATGATACCTACTTACCAAGGTCAACCTCGACAATATGGACACGGACTTGGATCCATGTTTAAGAAAGCCATGAAAAGAATTATGCCTTTACTGAATCCATTTGTGAAATCTGGAGTTCGCACCTTGAAAAAAGAAGGACTCCAGCAAGGAAGAGCCGCTATCAATGATATCTTGACAGGATCAAACGCTAAACAAGTAATACGAAAACGTGGAGCCTCTGTATTAAAAGATGTGGGTGAATCCTTGTTACGTGCTGTGGCCAGCCCTAAAAGACGTATAAAGAGCAAACCAGTCAAGAAAAGACCTCATTCGAAACTTCATCATCGCCGAGTTAAGCAGGCCAGACCTCTTGATATTTTCGATTAATCATGATGCAACACGGTTCCTGTGAATGTAGTAAGACAGAGTTGGATGTGTCTGTTGTGCCACCTACTATGACAGCCACGCAAGAAGGTCAATGGACTGAGCATTATCCCATTTCTGCCCTGGACAATAATGCTCCGATTGAATTTGTGATTCCTGCACAGACAGAAAAATGGACTGATCTGAATCAATCTTACCTGTACCTAAAACTAAAAATTATACAGGCAGATGGTACAGACCTAGCAGTCGACAGTGAAATTGCTACCGTCAACAATTTCTTTCACAGCATGTTCTCAAGCATTGATGTGTACCTGAATAATAAACTGATCACCAGCAATGCGGACACGTATGCCTATCGGGCATACATAGAAAATTTACTCTCCTTCACCTCAAGCTGTAAAGACACTCAGCTTCAGGCGTTAGAGTTATGGGCTGAAGACACCCCTGGTCATATGAACACCCACGTACATGACGGGGATAACAAGGGCTATATTGAGAGGCGTGCTCGTGTCCATCAAAGTCGTGTGGTGGAACTATGTGGACGACTTCATTTGGATCTGATGATGCAAGATAAATATTTACCCAATGGTATGGAAATACGCTTAAGGCTAAACAAAGCGTCACCCCAATTCTGTCTCATGGGTGCCGCACCGGCTAAAATCAAGTTTCTAGAAGCAGGATTCAATGTAAGAACAGTAGATTTACTGCCAGTGGTAGCCAATCAACTCAATCAACAGATTGCTCAACATAACATGAAAATCCCCATCCGACGAACTGAAGTAAAAACATTTACGATTCCTAACGGTCAACGATCCAAGATTGAAGATCATTTATTTCAAGGTCAATTGCCAAAACGACTTATCATCGGTATGGTAAGAAATGGAGACATGAATGGAGACATGGCTACCAACCCCTTTGATTTCCGTCATTTTACACTGAATCATCTAGAAGTCAGCATTGACGGAAAAAGTATTCATAACAAAGCGTTTCAACCCAATTTTCAAACGTCAGAAATTCTAAGATCCTACATGTCACTTTATCAAGCGACAGGATCTCTTGGGCTCAATCGTTCATTTGGATTGAGCATGACTGATTATCGGTTCGGATACACACTCTGGGGGTTGGACTTGACAGCAGATCAAGGTTGCGAGGAAGGTCAACTCCATCCTATAAAAACGGGTAATCTGAGATTGGAATTTCACTTTGGAACAGCACTTGAACAAGCCATCAACGTGATTGTATTTGCGGAATACGACAATCAAATTGAAATCAATCAATTCAGAGAAGTGCTTCTAGATTATTAAGATGGAAGACATGGATATTGAACACCTGGAAAAAGGACAAGATTACGAAATGAAGTTATTGGCGTATCCTTGTTGTACAAGTTCAAAGACGGACTTTTTACAAGAGTGCTTGAATCATCACGTCACAGAAGCACTCCAATCTTTAATTTATAATCAAGTGCATAAAGACTGTTATGGTTGTCGAGTGAATCATCCTAGTCAAGTACAACATGTACTCTGCTTATACACGAATACGGAATAGTGGACAGAACTTTACATTCAAAAAGCGATTCAACGTTTGGACGTGTTCAAGGTCATGGAAAAGTGGTATCCTGAATTAGTGACCTTGACCGATAGTGAAAAAGGAGACGCGTGTCGATTATGGATTCAATTTAAAGAAGAACTCACTCAGAATCAGTTCATAGATCAATGGATCAGTGTTTGGGCTGAACGTGTCAACAGAAATTGGCATTATGGAGACGAATGAACTACAATACCTATTAGATCATTCACCGTTATTAAAGCCACTACATGCTCGTGTTTGTGCCAAAGATCAATTACCTTCAGAGAAACCGCATGACGTGAAAGCCTATATTGTGAATACCCATAACGGAAATCAACCTGGAGAACACTGGGTGGCTCTTTATTTAAAAGACAATAAAGCAGTGTATTTTGATTCCTACGGATTACCTCCTTTCGAAGAGATTCTAACCTTTGTGAAAAAACATGCCAACAAAACTTATCTGTGGAATGCCATGAGAATACAAGGCGATATGTTACCGGTGTGTGGTGTGTATTGTCTATTCGCTTTGGATTTTATCTCACGTGAATGTGACTTGAACCAGATACTGTTAACCCGATTCAAACCGGACATGTATGGAAAAAATGACACTTATGTGACGCATTGGTTTCATCAATATTATGGTACTTATTACATGCATGCTCAATATGTGAATAAATGTGGACAAAAGTGTTGTGCTCAACGTAACTCTAGACCAGAAGGTCACAGACGTTTGTATCATAGTATCATACATAGAAATACAACTCTTTATGGTGATCATTAAATGTAAACAATGTTACTGTTTCATAAAATGTTTCATGTAGTTTCTTGTTACTGTTACAAAAATAAAAGTTTAGAAAAACTGAAACTAGGTGTCTGTTGTCTTTTTTCTAAGTTCATAAAATTACCAATCAAGCTCCGCACATGCATCGGCGCGTGACGCCATCCAACCCTAGGGTGACGTCATCCAAGCAATATGACGTCATCCAACCACGAGAGTGGGCGGCGTAATACAATACTCCGTCTTACAATGCCTCATTTCCTTCTGAGAACTCAAACACTCAAGATGGAGGCTTTATTCAATGAACTCAAAACAGCAAAACAACTGACTGAAAAACAGAGCAGGGTATGGCGTTCAATCAGTCGCTTAGCGGCTAGCATTGTTAGAAAAAGGGAACGTGATCTTCAAACCATTGGTGAGACTTTGAATACCATTGAATCCAATCGATTTCATCATAGAGAAGAATTATCTCAAATGCGAGAGCAATTTCGAGATCAAGTCAGAGAAAGGCAGCGAGATGCTCGGGAACGAACGGCGAATAGACAACGGGAACAACAACAAGAAGAAGAGCATTGGCGTATCATCACTACCGCTCAAGTTGAGTACACGGAACAACCACCAGTACCAGAACAGGAATGGTCCTGTGGGGATCTAACATGCAGGCTCTGCTATCCCCCACCAGACTGCAAATGTGAACTATGTACCCAACCAGATCAGTCAGCATAGACAACTATCAACGGTCCTTTTCAGGACCACCAACGGCCCTTTTCAGGGCCACCATGTCTTTTCGAAAGAAAATTCTCTCATTGTCTAAGTCTATACACACACAAAACAATGGTCCCAGAACATTCCTAAAATTCAATTCATACTATTTTGGGGTACAACATGGATTTCCAATTTGTCCTAATTTGTCACAATTTTGTTTACTTTGGGGACCCACCCCCTCTATATTCTATATGACCCGGGTCCCAGGGTACCGCCGTTTACTACTAATATGGTTCATATAGCCCGAATCGCAGCATACAAGTTTTACGTCTACTTCAAATTTCTCGCAATAGTTAAATCAGAACTCAACAATTTATTTGCCTCGAGAACAAAACATATTTGAAAGAAATAAAAACGCACACTTTTGAACGTTTCAGTGAATGATTACCCCCAAAAAAATTGCAATGCGTGGCGCAAAAGTGGTTATGTCATCGTTTATCATCTGATATTGCCTACTTAAGCGTCTGATTGATAGTAAACGGAAATCCTTAAAGTGGTTTTATGAAAGAACAAAGAATCACTTAATACGTAATACTTGTAAGAAATCCGGTTTCACGAAATCACAAAACAACGTACAAACACGTGTGTGATATACGTTTTAAATTGTATTTACAAGTGAACAAGTGAGTAGTGTTGAATACGAACAATGATTTTATTTAAAACGATTATTTTTGTTGGAATAACTTGTATTGTTTCCATATTTGGAGAGGAACCTCAATGTTTCTCTAAGTATGATTATGATCGTAAGTTGTTGGAGCAAATGTTAGATCTACAACAACAACTAAAACAAACTAAAGACATGGTTTTGGAACAGAAGAAACAGATGGATGGAATGAGTAAAGCAGGTAAATTTTTATATATTACGTTATATTAAGCTTCTTAGACAGTTCATATTAATATATCGAAACGTCAATTAATAAAATGTCACATTTACTATCTATGAAAAGCACAAATCTGCATTATAAACAATTATTATGAGTGATTATTGTCGCGTTCTGTGGTCGTGTTACTGGGTTTATAGACATTAGAACTGCAGCTAGAAGTATTAAGTAATTTAAGTTGGAATTAAGTTAGTAACAATCATGTATTAAAGTTCTATGTTTTGAGTCTCGTATTTGAGATTTCACCACGCAACATTTGATTTCTGTTATGGTGAATGAATACATATGGTTCGCTTTGTAGACTTGATTCGTTTCAATTAATTTAATCCACATAAGATGGTTTTGTAGATGACAATTTTTCTCAACCGCTTAAAAGATAATAGATAATCAACAGTTGGCATATCATGGGATAGTTCAGATGAAGCATGAACCACAATGGACAAACGATTATGACGGATTGACAATAATTTAACTTTTATGTGGTCAATTATCCGACGTGTTAATTTGACCGACAATGTTTTATACAATATCTATAATATTATGAAAACCGACGATGAACAAGCATTCAATCTTAGAGATTTGTTGGATACTAAATCTATGTGTCGTACTTTGGATTTACTTATATTGTTGCTGATATAATTACAGATGCCGGATCCGTGTATACGCGTTGGGGTAGAAACGTGTGTGATGGAACTGCCACTGTCGTATATACAGGTACATTTATACAAGTATCATGTGCTTTTAGGTAACATGTGTACGAACACGTGAATAAAATATTAGAAAACTTGCATCACAATTGATAAATCACCTCTTGCAATACGATACGATGTACAAAAACCCCTTGTATTTCAAACGCAGTGTAAGCATCATAGTCACTGTGTACCTTTTGGCCACGTCTTTCCGTACACAAGGCTTCCGTATCTCGTGTACTTTTGTCACAAGAACAAATCGTGGTGAATAATGTAGTAAATACATTAATAATATTTTTCCAGGCTATACTGCGGGTAAGAAGCATAACGAGAAAGTAAATGGTAGTGATACTATTTGCTTACCGGCTGATCCAACCTGGTTGAAATACAAGGATGGAGTGCAAGATGCAAGAGGAAACGTTTACGGAACTGAAATTGATACTAAGGATGAATATGGTATATTTGACTACGCGGTGAATAACCAGGACATTCCGTGTGCAGTTTGTAAAACACCGAGGCGTACTCTTCTAATGATCCCTGGCAGAGCCTCATGCTATGATGGATGGACACAGGAATACCAAGGATACCTTATGACGGCATATCACGACCATCCCGGACCCCATAACCACATTTGTATGGATTCCAGACCTGAATTCTTACCAAAAGGTGCGGGTAATGACAATGAACATATATTATATTTTACAGATGCTAGATGTGGGTCGTTGCCATGTCCATCGTACGAAAATGGTCGTGAACTAGCTTGTGTGGTATGCTCTATGTAAAAATGATATTAATCACGTGTTTGAGACACTAGCATATTAAGCGACCTGATTTGACATTTCTATTAGAAAACTCTGAACATAAAAGACTAAGTACAGTAACAAAAATTATGAATTAGCATCAATCAATGCAGTTATCATAATTCATTTGATGATCGTCAAGGTTCAGTGAAAATCGCCTTATTCATTAAGATTAGTTGTGTATTATTTCTGAAGAATTGTAAAGGTTTTTTTTCGCTGTCGCCCAAGTAATTTTACTTCAATACGTACTCGTTTACATTAAATTGACAGTGATTTTACTCAGCATACTAATACAAGAAACGCGTATTTGCTTCTCTTTGCTAGCTTACAGCTGTGTACGTTATTGATCAATGTAACCGCAATAAACATGCCCGAAACAAATGTTATAACCTTAAAATTACAATCAAAATGTTACCTACTGACCACTTCAAAATACAGTCCACTTTATAACAATTGCATTTATGTTTGGACCGGGTTTCAGTATCTCCTTTATATTACAATACGATAATGAGACCTCCACGATGTTATTTCCTATACTTTTCGTCTCAAAGATGGTCCTTATATTGAGATTTTACTGTATAAAAATGTATATACGTGTGTATAATTTGTTGGTTGTTATGGTATATGGATCAGATCAACGGTATTTTATATATGCTATTGCTTCGGCGGTAGAGCACATGACTGGACTGGATATAACGATTCCGTATCCAAATTTCTTCACAAATAAACGTCGAAACGGACTCTTAGGAAAAACTACATAGACTAAAAGGCCATAAATTATCCGTCAGAATTCTGCGCAAATGAAGTACAAAGACGGCGTGCAAGATACAAGAGGGAATGTGTATTGCACTGAAATTTACTAATGATGTATATTGTATGATTGACTTCGCCAACGGGTGCGGTTGATTTCATTGAACGTACATTAATTATATTTTACCAATGCTAGATATGGGTCGTTACCATGTCCACCTTACGTAGAAGGTCACGAGCTAACTTGTGCAGTATGCTCCATGTAAATTCCCGAACAGTAAACGCATGTTTGAACAGTATAAAAAGCACTGGACATGTTAGTACATCAATATGACAAAGTCAAAGCAATGTGAGTACTGTCAGAAGTGAAAGTTGAAATGTGTTTGATAATACTTGGTAGATGTGCATTAGACAATACCAAAAATCTCAATCAATTATATGGCCTCAATATTACAAAATTAATCCTAATGTATATATTGTTCGGACTTACAGTTTCTTTAAAAGGAAGAGTCAGTTTTGGCCTAGTGTAATGAAGACGCCTGGTAGACGTACACTTGTTATGCTCATAATTCTGTTAAAGTTGATAATAAACACAAACATCCACTTCCTGTTTACTGTAATAGCATATCTGCCTCCTAAAAGTTCGTAATTATATGTTATAATAGAGTTTATATATAGTATATAGTATTCCTCCTTCATTAGACTTAACTCTTTAGTGATATGGTTGAATGTACGCCTACAGTGCTAGGGCTTAGGGGTCATGGGTGGAAATAATTATTAAAACGCCCTGAAATCAGTCAAACGGGTTGTTTATAATTCTCTTTTACGTTGAAGTTGTTTTTAAAAAAAGATTTATTATGCGAACCCATCTCGCAAATAGGAAATTCGGTTTTGCGAGATCGAGTCCATTTCGTATTTTATATCTATCCAGTAGGCGGAGTTACGGTTAACTGATGTCCTCCCTCTTTTAGTGTCTTTTGGCGAGTCCCATGCGTAGTAGCGATGCGCACTATTTATTGTATGAATGAAATTTTCCTACGGATCGCCCTTATGAATGAAACTTTTGTGCGGATGAATACTGAATTATTAAACTCAATAGTGTTACAGTTTGAAATGCCAAAACAATGTAATAATTCAAAATTAACATAATCCTGCAATATATCCAAGTTGTATCAAAAAATGCAATCGGTTGAGTTATTCAACCAGTGGTACTATTTTTCTACGCGAACGTATGTATGAATAAGAGACGTCACGTTTTTGTAAGTAGAACTCTAGAAGCTGTCGCTTCGCATCCGCTTCTAATCAATGAAACATAAGACATTTTAGTGTAAATCCTCTAAGTTCATTGGGAATATTTTCGCATGTTGTCTAGATTTGTAATTGCATTTCATTGTCGCCGCAGCAATATGGCTTCGATTCTAGTTCGTTCTCAATATATTGATAATGGTCATACTCTGCGTACTGACAATAAAGACGTGTACCTACTATGTTTATACATGTTTGTGTTGCTTCTCACATGTAAGTAAAAAATTGAAACTAACCTCATATAAGTGGTAGAAGGCAGGAACGAACTGAACATCTGCAAATACCTGTGTGCATGCAGTAAAATGCACTCAACGACCCATTAAAGAGCACCTCATCGAACTAATGTCACATGAAAGAACCTACGGTCATTATATTACCAGGCTTAATAAACTCTAAATGTGGTTTAAGGTGTACTCTAAATGGAGTGTCGATGTGAGTAGTATGAAAAAGCAAGTAACTAAAAAATAGTGAATAAAATAGAATTCAATGCTGCATATTAGTTACCTGACCTTTTCGTTGAAAGTCCGCTATACAAACAATGGAAACCTTCTTATGACATCTGTTTGATGTATCTTCTCAGATTCAAACACATAACCAGTATTACAGTTTGTCCTAATTTCTCGTCCAATGAAATGTCTGCATTCCATTTGAAATTTGTATTTTTCTGAATGTACAGAAATTAAGACAAACTGTAAAATAGTTATCGTTCATATTTTGATTTTTATGCGACATATCACTGCGCTCCGCTCCGCGTCGCTTGTGTTATATCCCATAAAGTTCAAAATATGAACGATAACTAATACTTAATTATTCAAACTATTGTCAAATCCTGCCTAAATATTGCACTAAATAGTAACAAGCAGTCGTTGAAATAAGTACAGGTAATTAGATAAAAGTGGCCAACGAAACGAAACTTATTAAAAATATTGAACCCGATGCATGATGAATTTCTGAAACTTGTCATGACAAAATGACCACAAACATACTATAAACCAGGAATCATTCGCGTCAAGAAACTTTCGAGGTTTTATGCACCTTCGCGATATTAAACTTTTGCGGATTTGAGGAGACCGCGAATCACGCGAAGGAAAACACGCTTTGACTGAAATGAATACTTTGATTAGCATTTCACGGCATTACAATATACCTAATGTTACTGTGCCAGGTCAGTGGTCATGGTAGTTTTAAGGCTATTTATTCTTTATTGGATTCACTTGAATACTGGTATTTGTAGTTACCTTGGCTTGATACGTAGGTTTTTTTCCGACACAAAAGTCAAAGAAAATGACAATATATATAACAATAGTAATTTCTGTGTATATTTAACCACAGTCTACTCTAATAAGGGTGTCAAAAACAACAAAACCGGTAACTACCAACCTTATTTAAAGTAGGATGTTCACACCATGGATTGTAAACATGTCAAAATTCAACCATGACCACATTGGACAAACACAACATTGCAGATTTCAAGACAATCTTCTTAAAGCGACTGATTTTCGCGGTTTTATAAAGTAAAATAAAGTAGTTCGCGGCGTTTTATTTTCACGAAATAACCCAACTTAAATTACCCGAATTAATTTCCTGGTTTACTGTAACGAAACATAGGCACTCGATTTCGTGATTTTTATACGTTTACAGACGTTATTTTTCAATTTCACCCATCAAACAACGCAAACCTGTCGAAAGAAAAATCTTCAATTTTTCCTTTATATTGGGTGTATAAAAACACCAAAGTAGTGCAGCCGCCATCATTTCGATTGACGGTAGTGACGAAAATAAGCGTGGGTTCATGTCTATGTAATGAACAGTGTTCATGTGACGTTGGCATTGTTTATCGACATAACCTGTCGGTGAAGCATAACCATGCCAGTGTACGTATCACCAGAATGTCTGTATCTTATATTCATATATTCCTTGCAATTGAAGATAATGAATCTTCTGAAGGCACATGCTGGATCAGAATCTGACCGGTGTAAACAGTGTATACATTCTGGTTTATGTACGTTTTCCTAACAGTTCTATACATTCAACCGATAACCAATTTCAAATCCAGTAAAGCACTAGTCAGGTATTGCATACATACCAGGATAAAACCACGAAATTGTATTCAAATGAAGAACTTCGTGTTCAATCTTTGTGAGTTCAATTGAGTCTCAACTAAATTCGCTTGCTGTAGCATCGTGTAAGTTTATAATCATGTTGTCTTGATGCATGGAATATACCAAATAAATTGATGTCGATGGCTTTACATTAAATTACAAAATGTGCGCAGTAATAATAACATAAAACATTCACATTCGGGTGGATTGAAGAGAGAAAGAGCAGGTACTTTACATTTTCTACTTTTAATAATTATTTAATTTAAGACTTGAACATGGGTTTTATCTACTGGAAATTCTGCTAAACGTAAAGAAATATCTTGTCTTTCAACAGAGTTATACATCATTAGTTTGTTGCATATTATATATCTAATTCGTTAGATTTCATTTGAGTCATTGCAGCATATATTTCTGATGGTAAAGTGGTAGGCGCAAAGTTTGAATTATCTACTATACTACCTATTTGTATCCCACAGTGATTGTATGCATATTCCTTTATCATATTGGTTGTTTTGGGTAAATTGTTCAATTAAGTCTCCAATTTTAGTTGAAATATCTATGATCAAGTGTTATAAAGTTTCAGTTGTAAATCCTTAAGTTTGTTACTAGTTCATATCCGCTGACAGTTCCGAAGTTGCCATAATTATCATGATCTGTGAAATAATGAAATAATGATAATGTTATGAATAATTCATGTTATTCTACCCTATTTTGCTTTATACATTTGTTGTGTGATTAAGTGATTTTAGTATTCATTACTCGGTCTTTCATGCGGATATAATTCGTTCAAGCAAATACTGCGTCATGAATGATGAACCAATCGATTTTATAAGTAACTGTTTACTTGTTGAAAATTATCCATGATTGAGTGAAATGTGGGTAAGGATCGTTATTGTCCTCACATCTTGAATACTTTTTGTCTCACATATGAATTGTTAATATACTCAAACTGTTTGCTTGGTAATTTCGAAATCATTGTAAGCTGTGGAATATGACGTTTCATGTTTCTTGTCTTGTCGGATAGTCATATCTTATGCAACTTATGGAAAGCAAATAACAAATTGATGCAATAAAGTCAATCACCATTTTTAAATCAATATTACGTCGGTTATGATGTCCCGATACCAACTGAGAATATGACATCTTGCAATAAGAAATTCCAACATCTGCTCAAAGTATTACAACATAACTAAGGAATAACAATTTTATGGTAAATGCTGCAGCAATTCATACATTATTATCCAAAGTAACAGTTGATAATGGCTAATAGTGAAGGGTGTTTAATTCGGTTATTTCCAAATATTGCAAAATATATTTGCCCGTATACTACCTGGAGTAATGGTTCAACCAAAACGTATCCCGACAGTTGTTATTCATTCGTTGAATCCATGATGGCAACATTTGACTTGATTGTCTTTGTTGATTGGTTTGGTTTTGTCTACATTCAGGGATTTACAGTAGGAGTCTTAGCAGTAGCTGGAATGCCTATTGAAATATTCACGTGACTGTATGAACCTTTCGAAAGCAAAACATATACTTCTATGGAAACTATGTAATATCTCATACACATGATTTTGGTACCTAGCCTCGAATAACGACGATGTAGCATGTAACATTCTACTTCAGATTTCTAGCAAAAGTTAAAGATCCACTTTCACCTGCAATAAATTTATATACACATACGCATAACATTATATTCGGGCGTTTATTAAAGCTCTTCTTCGAAAGACTGACCCAGTTTTGCAAACAGTTCATGCTCACTCCCGCTCTATGAAATCGTTGGAAAACACCAACGTTATCGCTAGTTAGTGTAACATCCTCTATATGTAAATTGGGAAGTACAACCGAACTATACTGTACGTTAACAAGACGGAGAAGAAAAATAATCAATCCGATCAAATTAATTTCATTGAGAATCGGACTTAACAACGACGCCCAGCGAAGATCAACAAATCACGTACATTACTCTCCCTTTAATCAACGTACAAGTTTGTTTTGCCTAAGCACTTGATCACGTGACCAGTCACGTGTTCGGTTTTACAACGTTTTTTTATGGAAGGATATTATCAGAATTTCTATACTTTGGTGTAGTTTTTACGTTTTGACATATCAAATTGTCTATATCGAACACTTTATTAAGTATCCAGATTAACTTTTCGTAACATAGAGCATCTTTTAATCGGAAAACAACAATTCATCTTTTTTCTCGAAAACAACGAGTTTGAAAATAGTATTAACGCAAACAAACGTTTCAATTTATACAATGCATGGCACAAAAGGGGTTTTGTGCCGTTTATTATCTGATATAATTAAGCGTCTGATAGATAGTAAACGGAAATCCTTTAAGTGGTTTTATTTAAAAACAATGAACCACTTAATACGTAAAACTTGTAAGAAATCCGGTTTCACGAAATCACAAAACAATGTATAAACACGTTTGTGATTTACGTTTGTTTTTAATTGTATTTAGAAGTGAACAAGTGAGGAGTCTTGAACACAACAATGATGTTATTTCAAGCGATTCTTTTCTTTGGAATAACTTGCATTGTTTCCATATTTGGAGAGGAACCTCAATGTTTCTCTAAGTATGATTATGATCGTAAGTTGTTGGAGCAAATGTTAGATCTACAACAACAACTAAAACAAACTAAAGACATGGTTTTGGAACAGAAGAAACAGGTGGATGGAATGAGTAATGAAGGTAAAACCTTGATATATTATGTAGTATTAACCTTCTTAGATAGTTCATATTAATGTTTCTAAACGTCAATTTATTTAAAGTCACATTTACTATTTATGAAAAGCATAAGTCTGCCTTAAAACGAATTATTATAAGCGATTAACTAGTGTCGTGTGGCTATGTGACTAAGTTAATAGACCTTCTGTGGCTAGTATTGAGTGGTTAAATTAGAGTTTAGTGAGTAATAATCATGTATTAAAATTTGATGTTTTGATGACAATCTCGTATTTGAGATTTCACTATACAACTAATTCTCCGTAATTGTTTAATGAATACACATGTTTTGCTTTGTAGATTATTTCGTTTCAATTAATTTAATCTCACTATCTGAAAAAGAAAAATCCAAGTGTTGTCTGTAATTGTCATTCAGATGGAATTGATAGGAAAGAACACACATTAGATATTATGAACTACATGTTGAAATTCTATGTTCAATTTAAAATCTGTAGAACGGCAAAATGTTCGCCTTTGTAAACAATATAAGATGGTTTTGTAGATAACATTTTTTCTAAAGTCATTTATAGATAATGGATTATGAAAACCGACGACGAACAAGCATTCGATCTAAGAGCTTTGTTGGATACTAAATTTATGCGTCGTACTTTGAACTTACTTATAATCACGGTGCGAATACCACGTGACTTTTTGCTAAGGATGGGTGCTCCAGCAATGGCGGATTCCGTCGATTCAGGTAAGATTTTTCCTCCTTGTAGTCTTATATGTACTTTATATTAAAAAAGCTCTTCGCTAGAGCCCGGCCATTTCAAAAACTCATCCTCGGTTGTAGATTATTTAGCATAATATCCCCTAGTTAAATCGTAAAGTGTCACCGCGCATTTTTCATATACACAATGTAAGTAGCTAATGTGGGGTGAATTTTTTAAATTTTAAGGAATTATCCCCTTTGGGTGGATTTACAGGGTTGTTAATTTGGCGCATGATAACAAAACGCCTTTCTAACACGTTACAATCAAATATTGTCGGTTAATTCTCCAATTTGAGATGTAATGGTCAGGGAGATGACAATGCTAATAATCGGTGACAAAAATATTATGCTAATGTTGGGTGAAAATGCTAAGGATGGGTGTCATAAAAATGTAAGAACTTTCATCCTTGTTAACTGGCTCCAGATATGCTTTTTTCACAAATTTTAGTTTTATCGGTCGGCACTTAGCCAGAAGCCATTGTCGAAGAATACGGATATCTTGTTTATAACATACAGTGATCAGTGATTATTTGCAATGTTTTCTGATTTCAGATGTGAAATGTATAATGTTATTTAATTAAATAACTTCAGCAAAGTTTATGACTTCACACAAATCAATATTAAATCAGACTGCCCAGTAATTATTATAAAAGTAAAGGTTTTCTATAAACTATTAATTTGATTGGCTGCCTAAGAGTTGTTAAAAGCATTCATTCTGTTGATTAGTATTCAATGATAAAATCATGGAAAAAGTTAATTAAATGTTATGGACAGGTGAGATGTTTTTTTAAAGTAATTATCAATAAAGGAAAAGAACTGACACTTCATGAAACTCATGTATTTCAAGTTGGCATTGATTAGATCAAATTATTAGGTTTATCATTATATTACACTTTTTTATTCGTGTTATCTCAACTTTTAATCAGTCAGAGTCATGTGAGGCGGGCATATTAGTCAATCTTATCATATTACTGAGTTTCCGTACGATATCAGCAGTAGCTGTCGTACGACATTTGGTAAAACTCCACTTTTATCTATTTTGCGCACGTTCTTTCAAATAACATCTTTACAATGCTAAATACAATGCACAATAGCAACAAAAACAGTTTGTACCATCTGTTTTTCTTGTTTCGCAATGTTTAAAAGTCCTAAAATAATTCACTTAATTAATAAATAATTTATTTTTGGTCTAATATTAGATGTTGAATTCAAATGTGTTGTTTATGTTTACGATATACTGCTGTACATGATTTATGATCTTTAATGCGTGTTTGATAGTGATTTATAATAAACTGAACACCTTACGCATGTTTAAAGGACGCCCTCCATCTAACCTAGCAAATAAATATATTTTATATAGTATAAGACTTTATAAATGCAAAATTTATATCTTTAGACAATTGTTTTCCTTCTCATTCACTTTTTACTTCCTTTGTAACATGCTTGGATGAAACAGGATCCATCGGTCGAGGGAGTATAGCAGAAATAACTAGTTAGAAGCACTGTAATGCAGAGCTATATATTCCCGAAGGTATTTTTGAGGTGTTTTGTGCATGAATATGCGCGTTTTCATTTAACCATGGAATTTCAGGCCACGAATACAGAGATACAGAGCGGACACGCAATAAATCATACTTGACCCCCAAGTGTGACCTTGATCCTTCATAAACATGCAATTTGCACGTCATCTCGATGGAGTGAATATTTGAGTGAAGTTTCTTCAAAATGATGTTTTTTTTTACTTTAGCAACTACATTAATTTAGTGAAATCACAAATAATTATTTCTTAAGACTGCTTATTTTCTATGTTTTGAAATGATGATCAACAAGATTCAGCGTGTTTCTGTTTATATAGCTGCAGGTCTACCAACAGTAGCACTAGGATATTGTCTCAATGATATTCCCTCAATCGATGAAACCTTTTTGACAATGAAATCTCCCAATACAATCACCTTTTTACATCTGTAAATATAAGGGAGACAATATGAATTCATAATACATAAATTATTTACAAAATTTTCTAAAATTTGGAATGTCTATCTGATGCTATACAAGGCTTGTATATAATTAATGTTATAATTATACCGATACAATAATGAATTTCTGAATATTTATTTCAACCGTGGTATTCTATCAACACAACTTAGCCATTGGGTCAAGACATCCCTCTGAAAACTAACAAATATTTCTGTTACGACAAGATTAGATACTTCATGATATATATAGTTTAACCAATTTCATCTTCGATATTTCTACTTAAAATGTCAAGTATCCTGCATTTATTAAAAACTGAATATTCTAAGTGAGCATTGTACGCATCAGAATGCCAATCACACAGAAGCTGAATTATGTCAGCAGATAAGCCAAGTCTAAATACGTTGGTTGCCATACATCTGCTAAATGAATGAGAGGAAACATAGCACTATTTAAACATATTTTGTAAATGATTTCTGTAAGTTTTTTTCATGTATGTGTTATACATAACAGGTTTCACAGACTTAACAAAAATAATGGTTTATCCCGAGACCTTGGGAGATCCTTTATCATATTTCCATTAGTGCTAGCAGTTACTGGACATGAAACTAAATTAAATAGTTTCTTCGATGGAATGGTCAAAAGGCTGTCCCCAACTTGTATTGTCTTTGCCCACCTTAGATTAACATCTACATCTTTGCTCAGCAAATATCTTAGATAATTGAGCTCATTCTTAGTTTTTGGAGTTAAATAAGATTTTCTAGCCATCAATATAGTATAAATAATCTAAGACAAACAACTACAGCTATAATTTATAAGGCACCTATATGTAAGTTCTGTGTTAAAAATAGAATAAACTGTGGGAAATTACTATGAAAGAAACAATCCACACAAAAATCACCACAACCGTCAATACAACTATCACATCAAAATATTTCATCACGTTTTTACGATTTACCTAATAACATTAATGATATGCCTTTATAAGTAGAAAGTACATCAGACCACCAACGTAAGTCTTTTTATAGGTATGTGGATCGTTTGGGTAAGTGACGATCCGATCCAATCCACGATTCAACATTCCAATGAATGGATATACCAGCATCATTTTCTGGTTCATGCTTATGACCCATTATTTAAAGATCCGATTGGACATCTTGGCAAACAAAAGAGTCCATGATGAGACAAATACATTCAGAGGAAAGGAGATTTTAAGAGCAAATAATACACTTTATGTTAAAAAAAACAAGATCGCGGACCACGAATCTCAGATTTGACGATTATTCATATTCGATTTTTTAATTTGATTCGTGATTACCCGAGTACTCGCCACAACCCTACATTATTATATCTTAATCTTTAAAAATACATCGTATATTTATTTCTATACTTTGCTATGCTATATACTTCCCTCAACCAGTTTAAAAGTTTTGCTGATAAGAAATCTACTAGGTTAAAAAAGCCCCGATAAAATTCAACCGACAAAACATTCACGGCGTCTCTTTAAGTGTAGCACTTTTTTTTATTAACCCAGCCAGGTATGTTTCAAATGACATGATTTCAAATCGTCTTTCGTCGGTGATTCCAATGGTCATGTCTTTAGAATTTAGCAATACTCAAAAAATGATACAATGTGTGAAGGGAGACTACTCTTATGTTTTGGCTTCAACTATTCCACATTTATTTAAAACTTCACCCGATGTCAACTAAGACACGTTTGCCATATCAGCTTTTTTCGGCCCCTGCTAAATCATCCAAATTGTTCACAATACAAATGCCCATTTTAATTATACATTATATGAGCAGCACTCATTGTACCCATACTCAAAACTGTATTACTGAATATATGTATTTTCCAAACAAACGAAATTATTTTATAATTAGTACATACTCGAATCTGTCTTTATCCCCTCCTTAAATATTTTATACATTAATCGCTTCAACAAATGATTTTCGAAACAAACAATGCGTGACACAAAAGTGGTTAATATGTTGTTGTTTATTATCTGATATAATTAAGCGTCTGATTGATAGTAAACGGAAATCCTTAAAGTGGTTTCATGAAAAAACAATGTATCATTCAATACGTAGTACTTGTAAGAAATCCGGTTTCACTAAATCACAAAATAATGTACAAACACGTGGACGATTTACGTTGGTTTTAAATTGTATTTAGAAGTGAACAAGTGACGAGTCTGAGCACAACAATAATGTTATTTCAAATTATTCTTTTTGTTGGAATAACTAGCATTGTTTCCATATTTGGAGAGGAACCTCAATGCTTATCTAAGTATGATTATGATCGTAAGTTGTTGGAGCAAATGTTAGATCTACAACAACAATTAAAACAAACTAAAGACATGGTTTTGGAACAGAAGAAACAGATGGATGGAATGAGTAAAGCAGGTAAAACTTAGCATCTTGGATAATTCATATACATATATCGAAACGTCAGTATATTAAACGTCACATTTACCATTTATAAAAAGCATAAACCTGCTAAAAACGAATTATGCGATAAGTGTCGCGTTTTGTGGTAGTGTTACTGAGTTTATAGACCTTCTGCAGCTAAAAGTATTAAAGTACGTTAAGTTAGCTTTAAATTAGTAGCAATCACTAATTAAAATCCAATGTTTTGATAGCAGCCACGTATTTGAGCATTTGATTTTCCGTAATGTTAAATGAATACATATGGGTTGCGTTGTAGATTTGTTTCGTTTCAATTAATTTACTCCACATATCAGAATGATGTTAATCTCACTAATTGAAGATATCTACGTGTTGTCCGAATTACAAAGTGCGGTACGTAATTGTCATTCCGGTGGAATTCATAGGAAAGAACACACATTAAATATAATTATGAACTACATGTTGAAATTCTATGTTCATTTTAAAATCTGTAGAACGGCAAAGTGTTCGCTTTTGTAAACTATATACGATGGTTCTGTAAATAACAATTTTTTTCAACTGATTAATAGATAATGGATTGTTAACAGTTAGAAAATCATGGGATAGTTCAGATATAGTCTGAAGCTCAAAGTCAAACATGTTTAAAGGACTGATAATAATTAAAGCGAATGCAATATCATTCGACTTTAATGTGGTTAATTATCCGACGTGTAAATTTTACTGAAATGCTTTTATAAAGTATGTATACAAGTATGAAATCCGACGATGAATGGGCATTCAATCTTAGTGATTTGTAGGATACTAAATATATGCGTTGTACTTGCCATTAGACTTATTTATAATGTTGCTGATATAATTTCAGATGCCGGATCCGTGTATACACGTTGGGGTAGAAATGTGTGTGATGGAACTGCCACTGTCGTATATACAGGTACATTTATAAAAGTATCATGTGCTCTTAGTCTACATGTGTACAAACACATACATTATTATAGAAAAAATACTACATATAATCAGTAGCTGATACTGATAACAAGAATTCCCATGTTATTTCAATCTTTCTTTTTTATTAGAATACTTGCATCACAATGAATGAATCATTTTTTGGCAGTACGGTTTCAAATAGCCGGTTGTATTACAAATACAGTGTTACTATCCATGTGAACTTGTGCATTTCGTAACGGCTTCGTTTACACAACGCTTCCGTATCTCGTATACTTGTATTAGAAGAAAACAACAGTGATGAATAATGCAGTAATTATAAATGTCATATTTCCAGGCTATACTGCGGGTAAGCACTATAAGGAGAAAGGAAGTGGTAGTGATACTATTTGCTTACCGGCTGATCCTTCGTGGTTAAAATACAAGGACGGAGTACAGGGTGCAAGAGGGAATGTTTACGGAACTGAAATTAATACGAATGATGGTTATGGTATATTTGACTACGCAATAAATAACCAGGATCTTCCTTGTACTGTGTGCAAAACACCAAGGCGTACTCTTCTAATGATCCCTGGCAGAGCCTCTTGCTATGATGGATGGACACAGGAATACCAAGGATACCTTATGACGGCATACCACGATCATCCCAGTCCCAATAACCACATTTGTATGGATTCAAAACTTGAATTCGTACCAAAAGGTGCGGGTAGTGATGATGAACATATATTATATTTTACAGACGCTAGATGCGGGTCGTTGCCATGTCCACCTTATGTGGAAGGAAGGGAGCTAGCTTGTGTAGTGTGCTCCATGTGAAGTAACGGATACTTAACGTATGTTTGCACATTATGATAAAATCAAGAACTAAAACCATTAACCTGTTTAGTCTTTTTATACAAAAACCTTTTTTATTCATGTTGTCTGGACTTTTATTTTCTTTTCATCGTCGCCATAATTTTTATCCTTATTCGTTCTCAAGAGATGTTTGTTAGTTTGTTTGTTAGTCAATTTTACTCCCCTTTACAACAGCCAGAGTCATGTGAGGTTGGCAGATTAGTCAATTTAATCATATTAATTTACTGAGTTTCCGTGCGATGTTTATCAGAAGATGTTGTACTACGTTTGGTAAAACTCCACTTTTACCTCTTTTGCGTACGTTATTTCGAATAACACCTTAACAATGCACAGTAGCGACAGAAACAGTTTGTGTTATCTGTTTTTCTTGTTTTGCAATGTTTCTGTAGCACAATTTGTTCTTCATAAGCCCTAAAATAATTCCTCTAATTAAATAATTTATTTTTGGTCTAATATTAAATGTTGAATTCAAATATGTTGTTTATGTTTACGATACAATACTGTACATGATTTAGTTGCTTTACACAGTGTTTTGTAAGCTGCAAGATCTTTTATGCGAGTTTCGATAGTGTTTCATAATCAATCATACACCTCTCGTATGTTTAAAGGAAGCCCTCCATATAGTCTAGCAAATAAGTATCTTTTTTTCCATTTTAAAACAAAATGATCTATAAGACTTTATAAATGCAAAATTTATATCTTTAGACAACTGTTTTCTTTCTCATTCACAATTAATTTCCTTTTTAACATATTTGGATGAAATAAGATCCACCGGTCGAGGGAGTATAGCAGAAATAACTAGACAGAAACACTGCAAAGCAGAGCAATATACGCCCGAAGGAATGTTTGATACTGTAAACAAATTTTTGTGGGGTATTTTCGGGCATGAATATGCGTGTTTTCATTTAATCACGGAATTTCAGGCGTACGATGTAACAACCCGTTTTGTAATAAAAACGCAAATTGCAATAAACAATTAAAATAGGTCAAATCTATTCATTTACATTGGAATTGATTGTATAATGATGTATTAATACTAAAAATATATGTGCGACACATATATCTCATATAATGGGTAATTCCAGCAAGTTTCATACCCAACGCAGTTTGCAATAAAAATTGCCCATTTTCGAAACGCAAATTGCAATAAAAATTTCAATTTGCTCAAAACGATTTATTTTCACCGAAACGATTGTACATTGATGTTGCTATCATAAAAATATATGTGCGACACATATATCTCACATAGTGTATAATTCCAGCACGTTTTATACACAACGCAGTTTGCAATATAATTTGCCCATTTTCGAAACGCAAATTGCAATAAAAATTTAAAATTGCTCTAAACGATTTATTTCCACCAAAATCGATGGTACATTAATGTTGTTATACTAAAATTATATGTGCGACACATATATCTCGTATAATGTGTAATTCTACCAAGTTTGATTCTTAACGCAAATTGCAATAAAAAATCAAAATCGCTTAAAACTGTTTATTTATACCCGAATCAATTGTATATTAATGTATATTAATACTAAAAATATATGTGCAACACATATATCTCATATAATGAGTAATTCCAGTAAGTTTCATACTCAACGCAGTTTGCAATAAAAATTGCCCATTTTCGAAACGCAAATTGCAATAAAAATTTAAAATTGCTCAAAACGATTTATTTTCACCAAAACGATTGTACATTAATGTTTTTATTATAAAAATACATGTGCGACACATACATCTCATATAATGCGTAATTCTACCAAGTTTGACATCCAACGCAGTTTGCAATAAAAATTGCCCACGACTTATTTCTGCCAAAATCGATGGTACATTAATGTTGTTATACTAAAAAATTATTAGCGACACATAATTATCTCGTATAATGTGTAATTCTAATAAGTTGGACACCCAGCACAGTTTGCGAATAAAATTACCCATTTTCAAAACGTAAATAGCAATCAAAACTTAATATTGCTCAAAACGTTTTATTTTCACCGAAATCGATTGTACATTAATGTTGTTTTACTAATAACATATGTGCGACACATATATCTCATATAATGTGTAATTCTACCAAGTTTGACATCCAATGCAGTTTGCAATAAAAATTGCCCATTTTCTAATCGCAAATTGCAATAAACATGTGAAATCGCCAAAAACAGTTTTTCATGTTTGAAACACTTGTATACTGATAATATAACATCGAAAACCTATATGGGACACATGTAAGTGGTGCATAGTTTCATGACGACAAGTTTGATTCTTAACGCGAAATGCAATAAAAAATATCTATCGCACAAAAGTATTCATTTATACCTGAATCGGTTGTATATTGATGTTTTGATACTAAAAATATATGTGCGAACTACATAAGCAGTCGGCCAATTTCAATGAAACTGTACAGTGATGTTCCATGCATGCAGCTCTACCGAATTTATCCATAAAAATCATTGCAAACTCTTTTTAAAAAAATTTCTTGTCAGAAACCACGGCTACGGCTTAGATATTTTGTGTGTAGCATTGTCTAGTGGACTTTTACCAAGTTCGTTCACATTATTGCCCTGGGGTAAAAAATGGCTCCTTGATTTTACATAGGCTCATTAAGTAAAGAAATAAAAATGTGTTTTCTGTTGAGCGATAAAGGGCCATCATGGCCCTCTTGTTTAATTATCTTTCCAGATACTTCTGCACTTGCAACAGTATCTTTAGAACCATCAGTATAAATGTGTTGAGGTGTATGTTAAGTTCTTTCAGTTAAGGGTAATTGGTTTGGAAAGTGCTACCGAGTGTTTCTGTAATTTGGTCACAGCTGAGTTCGACGCGAAATTCTGCCGGTGTTAGGGTCCAGGGCGGGATGTCTGGAACTCTGTACTCAGCAAATGGATCCCATATTCACACGAGGCTCTTCAACAAATTGAGACATGCGGATACCAAGTGGTGGAATTACGTTTGGTTTCCGTTCAAACTGAGTTTAGATAAAGAGTTAAATACAACTTGGTGTGTATGTCTAAAAGGGTTTGATTTTAGTTTTAAAATGCACTGACCTGCAAGTTTTTGTTTCCAAAATAAATGGACGATTCGTTTGCATCAACGTAGAGGCCCTTAACAAGGGAGGTTTTAAAGACTCCATGCACTATTCTTAAACCATGGTTATGTATTGAATCAAAGCATTTTAGATATGATTTCCTAGTTGATACATATGCAATGCATCCATAGTCTACTTTTGAACAAATATGATACCTATATAAACGTAAATGTACTTTTCGGTCAGCTCCCAATCAGTGTGTGCAAATACCTTAAAGAGGTTGAGAGCCTTCAGGCATTTCTTTTTCGGTGATTGAATATGTTTGTTAAATGAAACCTGAATTGGAGTGTTGTCCAGATTGAGATTGGGTCCTGGACACACCCATTTCTTGCTCGTGTGGACCTGACAGATTGTTTCCCACGCGAAACACGAATGAAACATTCTTTCAAGGTCGATGAATATGGCTAAAAAATTCCTCTCTCAGTAATGTTTCCAACCGCACAAGGTGATCAACTGTACCACATTGGCACCGGAAACAACTATGTACATTGATGATAAGGTTGTTAGATTCCAAGAACCAAACAAGTACGTTGTTTGCCATTCTCTCTGCTGTTTTACATATACAACGGGTAAAAGCTATTAGGTGATACGTGTAAAGATCACTAGGATCCTTGTCCGGCTTATGAATTTTTAATTACCAATGTCTCTTTCCAGGCAAGAGGGTATTCACCAAAGTCCCATACATTATTAAAAACATCAAGTAAAGGGGTAGATTTTAGTTATTTTTTAAGAACAGTTTTTCTTTTATTTTTTGCGGTCTTGGAAGAGATTTCTTTTTCCTTCATTGGAATAGTGCTCCCGAAACTTTGTGAGTAATTTTCAGTGGGAAACTTTTTTCCACCGCTAATTCCTGTGTCAACAGACAACTCATGCATTGGGGATTGGGCATTGGAAGCTTTGTCATTAATTTCGCAGATCATATCACATGTGCTCTTAATTGAACATTCTGCTGCTTCTATCCTAACTATTGATATGCTTTTCACGACTAATAGTCTGCTACTTAGGATTTTTTCCCTACTGGCTTTTAATAGTTTCCACCGTGTGGGTTGGTCATAGTCAAACCGACCTTTTAATGTAATAAAGATGGGGAAGTTTCATACTTTAAATGATACAATGTATTATTTATATATGTCGCAAATATATATTGAACAATCACAACATCAATATAAAATCAATTCTGGTACAAATGAATCATTTTTGGGCGATTTAAGTTTGTCATTACAATTAGCGTTAAGAATCGAACATGTCGTCAGGAATCGTTATATGACTTTAATGTCTCCCATCTGAGTTTTCGGTGTCGTATTATCAATATACAATAGATTCTGGCATAAAAACTATTTTTGGAGATTTTGGTAGATTTACGCATTATATGAGATATATGTGTTGAACAATCGTTTTGGTGAAAATAAATCGTTTTGGGCAATTTTAAGATTTATTGCAATCTGCGTTTCGAAAATGGGCAATTTTTATTGCAAACTGCGTTGTGTATAAAACTTGCTGGAATTACACATTATGTGAGATATATGTGTCGCACACATATTTTTAGTATTATTACTTCAATATACAACCGATTCAGGTATAAATAAATAGTTTTGTGCGAATTCTTTTTTATTGCAAATTGCGTTAAGAATCGAACATGTCGTCATGAAACTTTACATGACTTAAATGTGTCCCATATAGGTTTTCGATGTTATATTACCAGTATACAAGTGTTTCTGACATAAAAAACTGTTTTGGGCGATTTCAATTTTTTATTGCAATTTGCGATTAGAAAATGGGCAAGTTTTATTGCAAACTGCGTTGGGTATGAAGCTTGCTGGAATTACGCATTATATGAGACATATGTGTTGCGATAATTTTTAGTATTAATACATTAATATACAATTGATTCGAGTATAAATAAACAGTTTTGAGCTATTTTAATTTAATATTGCAATTTGCGTTAAGAAACAAACTTGGTAGAATTACACATTATACGAGATATGTGTCGCACATATATTTGTAGTATAACAACATCGATGTACAATCGATTGTTGTGGAAATAAATCGTTTAGAGCAATTTTAAATTTTTATTGCAATTTGCGTTTCGAAAATGGGCAAATTATATTGCAAACTGCGTTGTGTATAAAACGTGCTGGAATTATACACTATGTGAGATATATGTGTCGCACATATATTTTTATGATAGCAACATCAATGTACAATCGTTTCGGTGAAAATAAATCGTTTTGAGCAAATTGAAATTTTTATTGCAATTTGCGTTTCGAAAATGGGCAATTTTTATTGCAAACTGCGTTGGGTATGAAACTTGCTGGAATTACGCATTATATGAGATATATGTGTTGCACATATTTTTTTAGTATTAATACATTAGTATACAATCGATTCGAGTATAAATTATCAATTTAAGGCTATTTTAATTTTTATTGCAATTTGCGTTAAGAATCAAACTTGGTAGAATTACACATTATACGAGATATATGTGTCGCACATAATAAAAATTATAGTTTTAGTATAACAACATTAATGTACAATCGATTTCGGTGAAAATAAATCGTTTTGAGCAAATTGAAATTTTTATTGCAATTTGCGTTTCGAAAATGGGCAATTTTTATTGCAAACTGCGTTGGGTATGAAACTTGCTGGAATTACGCATTATATGAGATATATGTGTTGCACATATTTTTTTAGTATTAATACATTATTATACAATCGATTCGAGTATAAATAATCAATTTAAGGCTATTTTAATTTTAATTGCAATTTGCGTTAAGAATCAAACTTGGTAGAATTACACATTATACGAGATATATGTGTCGCACATATAGTTTTAGTATAACAACATTAATGTACAATTGATTTCGGTGAAAATAAATCGTTTTGAGCAAATTGAAATTTTTATTGCAATTTGCGTTTCGAAAATGGGCATTTTTTATTGCAAACTGCGTTGTGTATAAAACTTGCTGGAATTACGCATTATATGAGATATATGTGTCGCACATATATTTTTAGTATTAATACATCATTATACAATCAATTCCAATGTAAATGAATAGATTTGACCTATTTTAATTTTTTATTGCAATTTGCGTTTTAATTGAAAAACGGGTTGTTACATTAGTGAATTCACAAATAATTCTTTCTTTAGAATGCTTATTTCCTATGTTATTGATACCAAAATGTATTATTATAAACAAAATGATGATCGACAGGATTCAGCGTGTTTCTGTTTGTAATAACTGCAGGTCTACCAACTGTAGCACCAGGAAATGGTCTCAATGATACTCCCTCAATCGGTGAAACCTGTTTCCTAATGGAATCTCCCAATACAATCAATCTGTTTACATCCATGAATATAAGTGTTGAAAAAATAGAATTAATTTTGGAAAATTACTAGGAAAAAACAACAATCTATACAAAAAAAACACCACAACCATCAATACAACTATCAGATGAAAACATTTCATTGCGTTTGTACCATTTACCTAATGTCATTATGATATGCCTTTACAAGTAGAAAGAACATCAGACCACCAAAGTAAGTTTTTTATAGGTCTGTGGATCGTTGGGTAAGTGGCGATCCGATCCAATCCAACCCACGATTCAGCATTCCAATTAATGGATTTATCAGGATCATTTTCTGGTTTAAGCTTGTGACCCATTATTTAAAGTTCCGATTGGACCTCTCGGCAAACAAAAGAGTCCATGATGAGACCATTTACATTCAAAGAAAAGGAAAAAACAAGATCGCGAACGACGAATCTCAGAAATGACGATTATTCATACTCGATTTTTGGCTTGGAGCTACGGCTCCAAGCCTTACCATTGTTTTCGGTTGCAGTTGTTCCCTAGATGCTGGTAGCTGTAATGTGAAAGCTGGGTACAAGTGCGCAAAAATGTTTGGAGTCCGGCGATTGGTTGCCAGCTATATGTTAACAGTCCGGTGATTGGTTTATACTAACTGTGTGAATCAGTAAATCACGTGACTTCAGTGTAAACAACATGGCGGTACCAATAATACAAATCGCGGTAGACATTATAAAAATCGTAAACTTGGAAGAAATAAACTATCAATCACTGTGAAATGGATCGCAATTATTGTGTCAGATCAGTGTGTGTGGCGTATTTTTATGTTAACTCGAAGTGTGACGTGATTACGTCATAACATTAAATAAACCGTGTCGGTGGCAAGCCTGTTGAAACTGACTCTAGGACAACTGTGTCAGCGGATTATTGAACTCAGTGTTTTGTTGAATCAGTTGACAGTGTGATCACCCTGTCGTCTTGATCCCATCCACCTCACCTGTTACAACTATGAACATTAATACGGAGACTTGGTGGATTATGTACGTACGATGTGTGGAACGGCGAACAATACGGAAAGACTTGCAAACAAAGATGTCATGAGTGACGAGAGTTTCGGTTAATACGAGTACATTACTTGAAACTGGCAGTGGTAAGTAATTGATATATAAGGTACATGCATACTTTCTTATATTTTACCCTCTTACAATAACATATTGACACATTGAATGAAAGGTTTTTGAATTGCTACGTGTTCTTAATTGGTAAAGTAAACTAATCAATTTATTCTGATCATCAAATTTAGTCAAGAATGATACTGACAAACCAACTTTGTAAGACACAGTAAAACAGCAAACCCCAAATATACATTAAATATTAACATGACACTGGTTGACAAAAGTCAAGATAGGTTATCAATATTTCATTAGTTTTCAATTACTCTTTGAATGATGTTATATATTTTTTGACAGTGTATGGGTTTATGAAGTGTCATTTCTATACATTTTTCACAAATAATGCAGAAATCGATGGATGGGTTGATGAGGGAACTTGGTGTAGCATCAATGCCAGATGCATCTTTACATACTAGGGAGAGATATATTCTGTATTTTTTAATACCTATTTTGTACGACTCATGATTCTTACACTTCCTGAATTAAACTGACATTGCAATAAGTACTACTGCAAATATTGTTATCTGTTTTACTGTAACATTTGATCAATTTGTAATTCCAGTATTTATCCTCTGACATTTTAATAAACAGAAGATACATATTGAATTGTTTTCAGTATTAACTGTCAAGACATACTGTCATAATCATAATATATCAGTTACTTAACTTAGTTAAGTTAGTATGATACTACAGTCTGTGTTTGAGTATAAATGAAGCTTATTGAATTATTGGTACATAATAATAATTTGTATGTGTTACTGTATCTCTTTTTACTAACTTTCTAATGAATATTTTGGAAAAAAATGTCATTTTTATCAAAATTTCATGCACAAAAATTCTTTGATACCCCTCAAAGCTTTTACAAGAAGATAATCATTGCTTCAATGTATGTAAATATTCCATTTTTATCAAAGGTTACATGTCTCTGAACACTGTGTAAAATATTAAGGGGGTTGAGCAACTAAAACTTGATAATTTTTCTTTTCCAAAAGTACTAATATCTTTAAGAATTTGGGTGCACTGGGAACAAATACTGCAACTCTGTGCAATAAACAAATTTGACAAGTTTTACATCTTTAGATATAAGTTTATTAACTCTGTCTGGATGAAACAGCTTCAAAATACAATGCACAATAAACAATTATACCAAGTTTACTGATATTTTGGACATGAAAATGTGAAAAGTCAGCTGACTATATGAATACCATAATAAGTAGGTAATGTATGAAAGGAGAAAGTTAACAGAAACGAGGTATCAGTACAGTAATTTATCTCATGTCAGTTTTGAAAATATGAATACAGAACCTCAAAACATTGGTCATAAACAAAATAATAGACATTTATTTAGCAATGTTTAAGGGTGCACAGGGGACAAATGATTACATGAATTTTAACTTGCTAACCTTTGACAGTAACATTATAAGCATTTTCAGATTAAATAACTTAGAAGATAAAATATCAACATTCTACATGTATCATGTTATGAAACATCAAAAGTAATTTTAGTTTAATCAGGATATCTACCAAATAAACTAAACCAATTTAATCACAATGTCATATGTTGAGTTCATTTTCATGTAATTGGTGTTTTATTCCCCTGGTCGGAAGTAACTCTTGCACAGACAATTTTTAAATGTCATGCTGCAGTTGCCAAGAAATAGCTTCTTTTAACAGCAAAGTGTAAATTGTTTTAATAGCACTTGCATTAAGAAAAGTAACCTCATATCATCATCTACCTCAAGAACATGAGAATATAAAAAACAAGGATTGGACATCTGCAAAAATTACAGTTATGTTAATAATCTGTACATAGCATGGATGGTATATAAATAAAACTCATTCATTATTTTTCTACCATCTGATGCTATTTTCAATAAAAGATATTTTTTCAAAGCCTTGAATGGAGATACTCTGTGCTTTTGGTGTGCAGTATCCTTCCTATGATCCAAACACTGTGAGTTCAAGCCAGAACATCTTCCATGGGCTTTGTTCTTGACATTCTTTTATATTACTTAGTATTGGTTGTATAGAGAAAATTGGCACAAGAGTAATTAATGTAAGCAAAAGTTGCAGGTTTCACAAATGAACTAAAATGAACTAGTATTTATAAACTAAAATGATATGAAGTTAAGTATATGTAAAACTCACTGAAATTTAGACTCAATGCTGACACAATGTTGATTATCAGGAAGGTAGCCAACTAATAGTAAAGTATAGCAGGAGTTTGTAACTATAGAAGTGATCAGGACATTTTCATCTTGGGAATGCATCTTTATAGTAAAATGTCATGGTGCTAATTCTTGAATAAACACTTGTCATGGTCAGTAAAATTTGCCATCAGGGTCAAGGGCATCCATATATTTTTCAAAAGACTGCTGCAAGGAGGTTCCAATTTGCTGTCTGTGATTCTAAATAGTTTTTGTTCTTCTTTTAATCAGCAAGCTCAGTCTTCCTTCTTGCCCAACTTGGAAAGTTTGAAACCAGCATTTCTTCTGGATTCTTCCTCATTTCTGCATAAAATCAATGTCTGACATCATCACACCATTCTGGTGTCCCCAGTGCACCAAATTACTACTTATTTCTAAATGCAATTATTTGAGTATTTATCAAAGAATTTGATTTCATAGAAGTTTTTTTTCAATGATACATTCAATGAAATATAAAAATAAAATTATTCAAATAAATTCTCTTGTGATTAAGTAGAAAATTTCAAAACTTTTTGTTTTAAAAAAAGAAATTTTGATGTAATATCATATGAAATACTTACCAGTTCTTAGAAGGATCTGTTCTTCTTGGTTCTAATTGCTGCCAAATGTCTTGGTGTAAGGTACATAACACTAATAGGATGTAATATAGTAGGCATCTGTGACTAGTGACACATTATTGATGCGTGCCGTAAATAGGGTGCACTGGGGACATTACTTAAAAGTCATGCAGGGCCTTCATATATATATTTGTAAATGGGTGAAAACTATTTTTGCATCCCTTGTTAACTTCTTGTCAGATCAATAGTAAAAAATGCTGAAATAGTTGATGAATTGGTGGAAATATGATACCAAACAACCATAAGGGTGCACTAGGGACATTTCGGGATAGCTATCAATATGTTGGATTACTAGAAAAAGGATTGTACTAACATATAAAACAAAGACAATTTATGAAAGAAGAGACCTTAAGCAACATATGAGAACATTTTAAGTGAAGAAGAGTAGAGCCAAATAAAAGATGCAGAGTTCAAAAGTAAAAAATAGTATTTTTTGTTACATTTTTAGCTCACCTGATTCATCAGGTGAGCTTTTAGGATCGGTGAATGTCCGTCGAACTTTAAGAGTTATGGGCCCTTGACTTAGGAAATTTACTAAATTTGAGTTTGTTTACACTCTAGCGCATTCATTTATTCACCAATACTAATCATATTTTCAGTAAATGTGTATAACCAAGAGATCTTGGACAAGTTCGTTTATGGGCGGAATCGGACCAGAACTTAAACAGTTATGGGCCCTTGACTTTGAAAATTTGCTATATTTTAGCTTGTTTACACTCTAGCACTTACAGTTATTCACTGATCCTAATCATATTTTCAGTAAATGTGTATGACCAAAAGATCTTGGACACGTTTGATTATGGACGGAATCGGACTCAAACTTCAAGAGTTATTGGCCCTTGATTTTGAAAATTTGCTATATTTTAGCTTGTTTACACACTTGCGCCTTCATTTATACACCGATCCTAATAATATTTTCAGTAAATAAGTATAACCAAAAGATCTCAAACAACTTCGATTATGGGCGGTATCGGACTACACATTCAAGAGTTATGGGCCCTTGACTTAGCAAATTTGCTATATTTTAGCTTGTGTACACTCTAGCGCCTTCATTTATTCACCGATCCGAATCATATTTACAATGAATGTGTATGACCTTATGGTTTTGGACATGTAAAGTTATGGGTGGGATCGGACTACAACTTCTAGAGTTATGGACCCATGGATTAGAAAATTTGCTACGTTTTAGCTTGTTTAACAGTATTATACCTTCATTGCTGGTTTTGATCTCAAAATCTACGTAAAAATGAGTTTTACGAGATGGAAACTATATTGCCTGGTCATTGATTATTGGCCTTGGTTCTCAGGTGAGCGATAAAGGGTCAATGTGGTCCTCTTGTTTTCTGATGGGTGAGGTCATGAGATGTTGATTTTCTGCTAAAATATCACAACTTTGGTTTCATACATCTAAATGGTTGAACATGAAGACAAAGTGTGAATTATGAATATGAATTGGTTGCAATTGGTCATGAAATAAAACACATTTGAAGTTAAGCTACTGTACAAAATGTCACACTTTTTTGGGTGCACTTGGGACAAATTTAGCTACATTTTACTACATAACCTTTTAACGGTTTGACCTTTCCAGTTGAAACTTTACATACTTAATCAGTGGAATGGTTGGCTTATTTACTGCTATAAATGTCTTCTTTTAACTTCAAATATATCAAGTTAGAGACAGCAAAATAAAAAACTTCATTGTTTTGAAAACCACCCATGTGCATGATTTTCAGTGAAAATATCCTGTCACTCTGGAGTTCTGCTGTTCGATAGATATATCATATTTGTAAGAGAGGTATTTTGAGACACTGCACCTACTATTACTGTGATTTTTGTGATTGAAGTATTATTGTACAGAAATTAAAATCTAGAACACCTTTGTTTATAATTTCAGTTTGCGGGGGCATACACTACATATTACACAGATTTCAGCATGTTACAATTCTGGAAATACAGATTTTATGACGAAACAAGATGTGAAATGTTTGGTTTAGATACCTGTTTTTTTCTGGGTACACTGACTTTTTGAAAAAATATTTCTGTAAATGTTCTTAAAATTTAAGATACAAATTCCTTTTGGTGTTTGTCAATATAAACCTTACCAATGACTTGTGAATGCCCAAAATATGTGTTAATGACATTATTTATCTCAGATGCTTGCAAGGTTGATATCTATTATTGTGTGATTTCTTTTTATTCTTTTGCTATCATAAACTATAAAAAATCTTCGGACATTTTGCTATGACACATTGAAATTGTATTTGTTCTTCTACTATAATCTTTAGGAAAAATTGTAACTATTTTATATATTGTTTAAAACCACCTAGTCTGTGTTATAAAATGTTCTATATTATATAGTGTTGGGCCGACAATCACCGACACTCGAATAATCGTCGGTGTAAAATTTCAGAGCGACATCGCCGATGTCACTTCGGCCAGTCGATTAATAATCGGTCTTTTCGTGTTTTAGTATACTTTTCTCTTTTTACTGATATTTGGGTTAATTTCTCCAATTCTAAGCAAGGGAAACTACTCTAACTCGTTTTGTACCCTGCTTTCTGGATTTATGCTAAGATTCTCGCCTGGTTACGGGGTACCAGCATTCAGCATGGCTGCAAAGTCAGATGCAGACGAAGAGCTTTGAATCATTTACAATAATCTCCGTGCAAAGGTGCTACAAAGAGTGTCTGGGTTCATACAGTGACTCTTTTTTACATACAGTCCATGTATTCGTGGGGAACCGACATAGTCAAGAACCAGAATGAGACAAAAACCAAACAACACAGTTGAAAGAAAGAATGCCTAATTACATCACAGGCTACCGGCATGTGATAACAGCAAAATAAAGTTTAAAAAAAATAAAAAAATTCAGCATATACAGTAAAACCTCGATTATCCGAACACCGATTATCCGAATACCCGGTATTATCCGAATAAAATCTACGGTCCCGATTACGTCTCTATATATTTCAAGTACAACGAACCCCGGTTATACGAATCGGATTTTACGAATACCTGGTGTAATCCGAATACATTATTTGGTCCCTAATGTTACAAATGCGCGTATTTTCACACCTATTATTCGAAGTCGTCAATTTAACAATGGCCGATTGAGAATCAAATGTCGTGTGACAAACAATGTGTCACATCAATTCATACACGAAGCGTGTCAACAGTTTAATTATCGTTAAGTTGACCATATTGTTTGTTACGCTTTTATACTAATCGCGACGAATATTACACTATGATCTCGGGTATAATAAGTTAATATGCGTACGTACCTGCATGGTGATCTGTATGAACTTATTTGCATTTCAGCGTCAATAAAAATTTAAAAACAGATTCGAACACAGTTAAACAAAGCTAACTAGAATATGATGAACAAACGTACCAAACCTAAAGACATTACGTCTTCGATTCTTTAATTGTCTTAGAATGTTACGATAGCGATGCCAAGTCGATCGTTAGTAAGGGAAGTGAGAATGACATATTATTGTGTCGGATTGTGTTCTGCATAATCCATAAATGCGCGGGTATTTATTTAACAAGAATTATTGTTTCATTGGTTAACTCATATACATTCATAAAACAATGATAAATAATAAGTGTTTGTTGTACATTTTATTTTATTCTTATTATCACTCAAATAAATAACGTCATGTTTACATACGAGAGTTAACTCCCTTGCAATATACGGACAGTACGGAATTTATCGTTTCCAACCAATACATTATACTGAAATGGATTATTCGAAACCATGGATTATCCGAATGATTTTTCAGGTCCCAATGACATTCGAATAATCGAGGTTTTACTGTATATATTATAGAGTAAAGGTATAGAACTCCTGGGCTCAGAAATCATACCGGTCATGTTCATCAAGGTCCTGTTGTAACAATTCTGAACCGATTCTTAAAAGCCTGGTCTTATTCGACGCAGAAATAATTTCTCTTTAACTACCATTCACTCTTATATCCATATATTGCTCTGAACTGGAGCAACAAGCCCTTCAACCTACAAAAAGTACTACTCGCCATCGATGTGACCTAAGCTTGTTTTCATTAGCTACAGAGTAAATTTCTTTATTCCTTCGTGATTTCATACCCACTCCGGTGTAAATCGAAAGAAAATCAAATTGTTTATCAATCACCGCCGACAAATAATTCAATTGATGGATACCTAAAGCATTACGATTCAATATCCCACGCTTTCGTCCGATTTCGCTTCTCAGCTGCCATGATCGCATAGTTTAAACGCCGTACCATTTTCGTGCCGTTCCGGGACGATACGTGTCAACGATTGGTCAAAATCAGAGGTGTGGCAACCTTCACCTTTAGCAGTCATTTTGCCAAAGAGAGTTTAAATCGTCAAATAATGAATCGTAATGCCTTAAATATCCACCAATTGAATGATTCGTCGACGGTGAGTGATAACAAATTTGATTTTCTTTCGATTTACACCGGAGTGGGTATGAAATCCCGAAGGAATAAAGAAATTTACTCTGTATCTAATGAAAAGAAACTTAGGTCACATCGATGCCTAGTGGTACTTTTTGTAAGTTGAAGGGCTTATTGCTCCAGTTCAGAGCAATGTATGGATATAAGAGTGGATGGTGGTTAAAGAGAAATTATTTCTGCGTCGAATAAGACCAGGCTTTTAAGAATCGGTTCAGAATTGTTACAACAGGGCCTTGATAAACATAACCGGTGTGATTTCTGGGCCCAGGAGTTCTATACCTTTACTCTATAATAGATATATGGTGATTTTTTTTTTTTTAAATTTATTTTGCTTTTGTCACGCCGGTAGCCTGTGAATTACATGACATTTAAAAGTTGTAACTATAGATGAAATATATTGCTGTGTTTAGATAATAAATATGTAATATTGTTTGTCATGTACATAGATGTTTTGCAATACAACTGTTATTATTTAATAAAGAAATAACATACTTTCTGTTGTAAATATTTGATTATTTGACTCCTGTGGAGTATATAGTAAAGAAGAAAACTTAAATAAGAAGTTAGAGGAATAACTGCTATCTTGACCGATTATCCGATTATGTCCGATTAATCGCATCGGTTGTTTCATCCGATTATGCCGATTAATCGGATGGCAATTTCAGCCGATTTGCCCATCACTAATATTATATGATATTAATATAATACTTGCATTCCATATTATTATTGTTGAACATACTATGGTCCATGGACTAAATTACTTGTTTGGCGTGTTTCGATAAACATCTGTTTCACATTTTATCAAAGGCATTTTACCACTAATTTACATTTTATTGTTTTCATTGTTTAGAATGTTTTCCTTTCAACGTAAGTATTGTTAATACTTACGATAAAGAATGGTCATTTGTTAAGTAAAAATGTAAACGTAGTTGTGATCATGATGTTTTTGTAATAAAAGTTTTTATTTCTGTTATGTTTTGTTAATCTTCATATTTCTCAAATTCAGAAAGGTTAATTTTCTCAAATTCCATGTATTTTGTAGCATAATTGTTGAAGTTAGATAATATGTTAATGGATTTTGTGTACCTATGATACCTTTTAAGAAATCAAGATTTGAAATCTGTTATAGACATAAAAAAATTGGCATTTTTAGCTCAAATGTCACAAAGTGACAGGGTGAGCTTTTGTGATCAGTCTTCCTCTGGTGTCGTGCGTAGTCAAACTTTTACCTTGTGAACACACTAGGGGCCAAATTTTTTAGTCCAGTCAAATTAACAGATGGGGTAGGACTAAATGGTACAGAATTTATTTTGTTATAAAACGATCATGTATATGATAACATACATAAAAAATAAAATAGGCAAAAATCTGACCAGTTTTAACAAAATAAATAAGCTTTTCATTTTCGGATAATTTCACTATGATTGCGTATAAAATCCGTATTGCCTCGTACTTGACGTCTAATAAATCAGCCTACTATCGTCTCAATGTTCTTAGGAGTTGATATACTAAGTAATCACTCTATATAGCTGAATATCTACTATTAAGGCAAGATTTTGATAGTCGGTTATCAATAAAGAGTCCTAATTAACCTAATGTATACTTGATCAGGCTTACGTTAATGGGTTGTTATTCACGACCGAAGGCTTTTGGAGCCTATTTTTTTTTACTGAACGTTTCAAAAGAGGAATCTTTGGTCTAGTATCCCACTTTCTATCAAATGAGACCACGCTTTTTGTGGCAAAACCGTACATGGGTGAATATGTATATTATATCATGGACTTCCGACGTTTTATTTGTCTAGAAAAACAAAGAATGAAGATGTTTTCTTTCTATTTTTGTTCATGTTTATCAAATATGTGAACAATGAAGAGTGACTTCTTGCAGAAAAATTAACCTTTTATGAAAATACAAATGGAAATAAATGTAGCAAACTTCCAAAAATGTAAACCAATGAGAAAGTAACGATAATGACTGGCTTTTCGATAATCACTGAAATTGGGATCTATCAAACATATGACAGCTTAACAATCCGCATTTTGCGCAAGTGGGTAACTAATTTCAAAACTAGACATCTGATGTGAATGAATAAAGAATAAACAATCAAAATATATCAATTTACTATTAAAATAGTTTAAGTTATTACTAGTTTTCATAGCATAACCAATGTTAGCAAAGAAATGATGATTGGTCCAATACTGTTCAGTGTTGTTTCGTGCATGCAGGCATCTAACATGCTGCAGATGCTTTGTAATTTTTTATTTAGGCTGAATATTTTCACCGAATATTACTCAAACTTATAACCAGGATAAAATCAGCGAATGCCTCATCTATTAAGGAAGACCAACTGAGTCCAAGTATATATGACATTTCAATTTTTAAAATAGATAAATATATCATGGATAGTAAAGAATATAAAATGTTTATGTATTGAAGAAAAATTATGATAAACACTTCCTGAGCCGACGAATATATTCTTATATACTTTAAAATTTATACTTTCGTTATTTTTCTTTAAATTGACATTGTTATCCTAAAACATTGTCTTTCTGCATCTATTAATGTCATGATATTATAGGCTGAAAGTTGACATGTAATACTTGTATTGCAAAATTAAAGAGACACAAATATTTAGCCGATATGCCAAAATAAAACCTGACATTACAATAACAGTTGATCAACAATACCAATAATTTGTTGCGGCCGATGACAAACATACATTCAAACGCGATTATTACGCGGTCAGTGCAGTACCTTTTCACGTGAGTTGAAAAATGTTCACTTCATACGATTGCATTATTATATATCTACAAATATTCTCTGAGGTCAAACAGAACAAGTTGTTTCGTTAATTTTACTGACCAATCATCCAATTAAGACTCTTCTTTCCATGGTTTGAGGTAAATAACCCATCTCAGAATTTACATGGAGGTGTTTATAAATGAAATAAGCTGAAATTAAGATTAGAACTATTAAAACACCTATAAGTAAATAGGAATAGGTTTTTAAGAAAAGGCAACCTGTTCCGCTAAATTAACTGACTTTACAGATTATTAGAATTTTGCGTCATAAGCCATTTTGTGAATCGGGATTTTACAGTTATATTTCTGATTTGTTAAGTTTTATATCTGTATGTTTATCAAGTGAGACCAAATTATGGGGAAGGATGACTACAGTGTTCAGTTATCTATATTCAAAGTTTAAACATCAATTTAATTACAGTACTTGTTCATCCGATTTGTCGCTCCTATTATTATTATCAAAATTAGAAAAATAATATTTATTTTTTTATTATTGCTTCCTATTATCGCTTGCTCACAATGTTTTTTTTTACAGATAAGTGCTGGTCTTAAGGTACCTACAATTGTCTCGGCAGATAAAAATTCTGACTCCTTTCGTTCTGGGTGATTCAACAATTTTCATCAGAAAACAATTGAATAAGGACATTAAAAGCGTTTTTACTGGTAAACGGTAACAGTTATTGAAATAAATGAACACAGACTTTTTATTCGCATTCCCACTTTCTTGTTTGAATGAAGGAATTAAAGATGATATTTTTCAAAAATATTTCGCCCGCTCGCTAAAATCGGAAAAGTGAAAAGTATTATCAAAAAAATATTTCGCTCGCTCGCTTGCTTTCATCAGAAAAAATCCGATAAACAAGATATTAAATTGGTGTGGCCTAATAAATAATCATAGTAGGTGGCATATTATTAGTGTCGGGTTAGAAATGCCTTCACGTGCAGTAAATTGATACATGTACGTATTTACAAAGCTTTGTCAGATTTTCATTGGAAACTCAATATAAAATAAAGAATGATCAGGGATGCAGTCAGTCTGGACTGAAGGAGTGTGCATTTTCGGACTTCATGAGGTATAGAATCAATGGGCCTCGGTCATGATCCAATAGTTACGTGTGCTGGACTTGTTGATTTCCTTATGTGGAGAAGTTATGTGGAGAAGTTGCCAGCTCCATGTAGGATGGTAATTAAGCTAGTACTTGTTAGAATGCAGTCTGGGAAAACTGGTTTGGTGAACAGGCCGTCGTTGAATATCGTTGAAAACAGCGTTAACCGCATCGAAACAAAGACCCACTATGCATGATGGATGCCAATCAAATACCTTAGTTTAGACCATATCATGATGGAGACCAAGAGCATGGCCAATTTGACACTGGGGTAATAATTGTTGGATTTAGATTGAGGGATCATTAGACATAGCGTCAATAAACAAAGCTATCGGCATTTTCGCTTTGGAGAGAAATTTAGAATTTTTAAACTATTTTTAGTTGCCATGGAAACCAGACTTCAAAATGGATAACAAATTCTTCAGGAATCTGAAAGAGATCTACTTTCTTACGGGTTATGTTGTAAAGATCTGTAAAATTTATCACGCTTTCACGAGATAAGTCTTAATTTCTATGTTACCATAAGGGGGTGGGGTGATGTAACATCTAATTTTGACTTCAAACATTACAAATGCTTAAACATCTTTTATTTTTCGTATTTTTGTATTATGCAGGGCTGATATTATTCATGTTTTGTAAAATTTAATAGATATCTATAATTTATCTGATGTATTTGTCAAAGTTATCGCATCAGTTAACATACTATTGACGTATTATTTGATAAATGATGGCCTATAATTAAAACGAATTTCTGGAAAAACGGCCGATCCGATTTTGTCCTATTTTTATCCTGATATTGTAGAAAGTCTAAGCTTTCAAATGAGCCATATTTCATTTCTGTACCATTTTGTCCTGGGTTCGACCAAAATTTGTCATAACTTGACCAGACTATTGAGCTCAATTTCTGCAAAACTGGGTCAGAAAGTTAATATCAACAAAATCTCGAACAAGTTCGATATTGGGCCATTTGGGGTCAAAAACTAGGTTACCAGGACCAAATGAGGGAAAACCTTGTGAACACTTTGGAAATCATTGTTTAGATTGGATCTTCATGAAACTTTGTCAGAATGTTTATTTTAATAAACTGTATGTCAAGTTCGATAAAAGTTCATTTCCGGTCAAAAACTAGGCCACTAGGGCAAATTGCTGAAAAAACTTGTGAACACTCTAGAAGTCACTGTTTTAATTGGATCATAATGAAACCTTATCAGAATGTTTGTCATTGTCTTGAACAAGTTCGAACATGGGTTATCTGGGGGTAAAAACTAGGTTGCTGGGTCAAATCTTATGAAATACCATGGTAACACTGTAGATTTCACAGTTGGATTTTTCATAATTCGATTTTCACCAAACTTCGTCAAATTTTTTTTTAATGATATAATGGTCAAGTACAAATATGGGTCATGTTGGATCAATAACTAGGTCGCCAGGTTGAATCTTAGGAAAACTTTGTTAACACTATATATGTTACAATTTTGATTGGACCTTCACCAAACCTTGTCAGAATGTTTGCCTCAGTGATATGTGGGTCAAGGTTGAACGTGGGTCATCCAGGGTCAAAAACTAGGTTATTAGGTCGAATCTAAGGTAAAAACTTGTTAAAAGCTCTAAATATCATGGTTTTAATTGGATCTTGGCCAAACCTTGTCAGATTGTTTGTCTTAATGATATTAAGGACAACTTGAAATATGCGTCACCTAGGGTCAACAACTTGGTCATGAGGTCGAACCTTAGGAAAACCTTATTAACAAAATTTTGATTGTATGTTCACCAAACCTGGTCAGAATGTTCGTCTTAATGATATGTTAGACAAATTCGAACATGAGTCATCTGGGATCAAAAACTAGGTCATAAGGTCAAATCTTAGGAAAACCTCCATGCTGTAGTTTTCATGGTTTTGATTAGATCTTCACCAAACCTTGCCAGAACGTTTGTCTTATTTATATGTATGACAGGTTCTAACATGGGCCATCTTGGGTAAAAAACTATGTCACAGATTCAAAACAATGTTTTAATGAGTTAACAGTGATTTATAGGGCCATCTTGGCCCTCTTATTTTATTATGCATACTTATTTATATCAATAGAATTAGTACTTGCAGTGTCCTGCTTGCTCATCCCCAGTTTTGAACAGGGTTGCTTGCAAACTTATTCTTGGTCACTACCAGTTTTCAACGCTCACAGAATCAAAATCTGTAGCAGAATCTAAAAATAGATTTCATGGTTTCCCCTATCACAACCAAAGAAAAAGTTCTTCACCAAACGCCAAAAAATAGTTCAAAGGAGAAGACGGTAATCGGTCATATCTCGTTCACACTATCCATATAAACATGTAAATAAATTACAAGGAAACTTTATTTAATTTGATTCGTGATTACCCGAGTACTCGCCACAGCCCTACATTTGTATATCTTGAGGTATAACAATACGTCGTATATTTATTTCTATACTTTGCTATGCTATATACTTCCCTCAACCAGTTTAAAAGTTCTGCTGATAAGAAATCTACTAGGTTCAAAAAGCCCCGATAAAATTCGACTTACCAAATAATCACGACATCTCTTTAAGCGTAGCACTTTTTTATTAACCCAGACAGGCATGTCTTAAATGACTTGATTTCAAATAGTCTTTCATCGGTGATTCTCATGGTCATGTCTTTAGAATTCAGCAATACTCCTAAAAATGACATAATATGTGAAGGGGGACTTCTCTTATGTTTGGGCTTCAACTATTCCACGTTTGTTTAAAACAGTACCCGATGTCAACTAAGCCATGTTTGCTCTATCAGTTTTTTTTCTGCCCCTGCTAAATCATCCAAATTGTTCAAAATATAAATGCCCATATTATACAAAATTTAAACAGCACTCGTTGTACCCATGCTCTAAACTGTATTACAGAATATTTGAATTTCAATACAGTCAAACGAAACTAATTTATACTTAGAAGGACATACTGATATCCGTCTTTATACTCTTCCTAAATGTTTTATGCATTAAACCCTTCAATGAATAATTTTCGAAACAAACCATGTGTGACACATAAGTGATCAATATGTTGTTGTTTATTATCTGATATAATTAAGCCTCTGATTGATAGTAAACGGAAATCCTTAAAGTGGTTTCATGAAAAAACAATGTATCATTCAATACGTAATACTTGTAAGAAATCCGGTTTCACTAAATCACAAAATAATGTACAAACACGTGGGCGATTTACGTTTGTTTTAAATTGTATTTAGAAGTGAACAAGTGAGGAGTCTTGAACACAACAGTGATGTTATTTCAAGCGATTCTTTTCTTTGGAATAGCTTGCATTGTTTCCATATTTGGAGAGGAACCTCAATGTTTCTCTAAGTATGATTATGATCGTAAGTTATTGGAGCAAATGTTAGATCTACAACAACAACTAAAACAAACTAAAGACATGGTTTTGGAACAGAAGAAACAGATGGATGGAATGAGTAAAGCAGGTAAAACCTTGATATATTATGCAGTATTAACCTTCTTAGATAGTTCATAGTTATGTTTCTAAACGTCAATTTATCAAAAGTCGCATTTACTTTTTATGAAAAGCATAAATCTGCCTTAAAACGAATTATTATAAGCGATTAACTAGTGTCGTGTGGTTATGTGACTAAGTTTATAGACCTTCTGTGGCTAAAAGTATTGAGTGGTTAAATTAGAGTTTAGTGAGTAACAATCATGTATTAAAATTTAATGTTTTGATGACAGTCTCGTATTTGAGACTTCACTATACAACTAATTCTCCGTATTTGTTTAATGCATACACATGTTTTGCTTTGTAGATTATTTCGTTTCAATTAATTTAATCTCACTATTTGAAAAAGAAAAATCTACGTGTTGTCTGTAAGTGTCATTCAGATGGAATTGAAAGGAAAGAACACACATTAGATATTATGAACTACATGTTGAAATTCTATGTTCAATTTAAAATCTGTAGAACGGCAAAATGTTCGCCTTTGTAAACAATATAAGATGGTTTTGTAGATAACATTTTTTCTAAACTCATTTATAGATAATGGATTATGAAAACCGACGACGAACAAGCATTCGATCTTAGAGCTTTGTTGGATACTAAATCTATGCGTCGTACTTTGAACTTACTTATAATGTTGCTGATATAATTACAGATGCCGGATCCGTGTATACACGTTGGGGTAGAAATGTGTGTGATGGAACTGCCACTGTCGTATATATAGGTACATTTATACAAATATTATATGCTTTAAGATAACATGTGTACAAACACATACAAATAGAAATAAAATATTACATTTAATCAGTAACTCAGTTATTCATTGCTGATAATGATAACAAAAATGTCCATGTTATTTCAATCATTTTTATTAGAACCCTTACATCAAATTAATTTATCATTTCTGGCAGTACTGTTTATAATAGCCGCTTGTATTACAAATGCAGTGTTAGTATCCATGTAAACGTATACATTTTGTAACGGTTTCGTTGACACACAGGTTCCGTTTCTCGTATACTTTTATCAGGAGAAAATAACAGAGATGAATAATGCAGCAAACGTCATATTTCCAGGCTATACTGCGGGTAAAAAGTGGAACGAGAAAGGAAGTGGCAGTGATACTATCTGTTTACCGACTGATCCAACTTGGTTGAAATACAAGGACGGAGTGCAAGGTAACAGAGGGAATATCTACGGAACTGAAATTGATGTTAACGATGAATATGATATATTTGACTACGCAGTAAATAACCAGGACATTCCTTGTGCCGTGTGCAAAACACCAAGGCGTACTCTTCTAATGATCCCTGGCAGGGCCTCTTGTTATGATGGATGGACACAGGAATACCAAGGGTACCTAATGACGGAATACCACGGTCATCCCAGTCCCATTAACTACATTTGTGTGGATTCAAAACCAGAATTCCTACCAAAAGGTGCGGGTAGTGATAATGAACATATATTATATTTTACAGACGCCAGGTGCGGATCGTTGCCATGTCCACCTTATGTAGAAGGAAGGGAGCTAGCTTGTGTAGTATGCTCCATGTGAAGTAATGAATATTTAACGCATGTTTGCAGAATAGGATAAAATCAAGAATTAAAATCATTCATTTGTTCAGTCTTTTTATTGATAAGCCTTTTTTATTCATGTTATCTGAACTTTTAATCAGTCAGAGTCATGTAAGGCGGGCATATTAGTTAATCTTATCATATTACTGAGTTTCCGTACGATATCAGCAGAAGCTGTTGTACGACATTTGGTAAAACTCCACTTTTATCTATTTTGCGCACGTTATTTCAAATAACACCTTTACAAAACTAAGTACAATGCACAATAGCAACAAAAACAGTTTGTACCATCTGTTTTTCTTGTTTCGCAATGTTTCAAAAGCCCTAAAATAATTCACTTAATTAAATAATTTATTTTTGGTCTAATATTAGATGTTGAATTCAAATGTGTTGTTTATGTTTACGATATACTGCTGTACATGATTTATGATCTTTAATGCGTGTTTGATAGTGATTTATAATAAACTGAACACCTTACGCATGTTTAAAGGAAGCCCTCCATATAACCTAGCAAATAAATATCTTTTATATAGTATAAGACTTCATACATGCACAATTTATATCTTTAGACAATTGTTTTCTTTCTCATTCACTTTTTACTTCCTTTCTAACATGCTTGGATGAAACAGGATCCATCGGTCGAGGGAGTATAACAGAAATAACTAGTCAGAAGCACTGTAATGCAGAGCTATATATGCCCGAAGGTATTTTTGAGGTGTTTTCGTGCATGAATATGCGATTTTCATTTAACCATGGACTTTCAGGCACACGAATACAGAGATACAGAGCGGACACGAAATAAGTCATACTTGACCCCCAAGTGTGACATTGATCCTTCATAAATATGCAATTTGCACGTTATCTCGATGGGGTGAATATTTGAGTGAAGTTTCTTCAAAATGATGTTTTTTCTGACTTTAGCAACTACATTATTTTAGTGAAATCACAAATAAATTATTTCTTAAGACTGCTTATTTTCTATGTTTTGAAATGATGATCAACAAGATTCAGCGTGTTTCTGTTTATATAAGTGCAGGTCTACCAACAGTAGCACTAGGATATTGTCCCGATGATATTCCCTCAATCGATGAAACCTTTTTGACAATGAAATCTCCCAATACAATCACCTTTTTACATCTGTAAATATAAGGGAGACAATATGAATTCATAATACATAAATTATTTACAAAATTTTCTAAAATTTGGAATGTCTATCTGATGCTATACGAGGCTTGTATATAATTAATGTTATAATTATACCGATACAATTATGAATTTCTGAATATTTATTTCAACCGTGATATTCTATCAACACAACTTAGCCATTGGGTCAAGACATCCCTCTGAAAATTAAAAATGTTTCTGTTACGACAAGATTAGGTACTTCATGATATATATAGTTTGACCAATTTCATCTTCGATATTTTTACTTAAAATGTCAAGTATCCTGCATTTATTAATAATTGAATATTCTAAGTGAGCCTTGTACGCATCAGAATGACAATCACACAGAAGCTGAATTATGTCAGCAGATAAGCCAAGTCTAAATACGTTGGTTGTCATACATCTGCTAAATGAATTAGAGGAAACAAAGCACTATCTAAACATATTTTGTAAATGATTTCTGTAAGTTTTGTTCATGTATGTGTTATACATAACAGATTTGGCAGACTTAACAAAAATAATGGTTTATCCCGTGATCTTAGGAGATCCTTTATCGTATTTCCATTAGTGCTAGCAGTTACTGGACATGAAACTAAATTAAATAGTTTCTTCGGTGGAATGATCAAAAGCCTTTCCACAACTTGTATTCATCTTTGTCCACCTTAAGTTAACACCTGCATCTTTGCTCAACAAATATCCCAGATTATTAAGTTCATTCTTAGTTTTTGGAACTAAATTAGATTTTCTAATCATCAATATAGTATAAATAATTTAAGACAAACAACTTCAGCTATAATTTCTAAGACACCTATGTGTACGTTCTGTGTTAAAAAAATTGATTTAATTTTGGAAAATTACGATGAAAAAAAAAACAATCCACACAAAAAAAAACACTACAACCAAAAACTATCAGATGAAACTATTTCAAATCACGTTTGTACCATTTACCTAATGTCATTAACGATATGTCTTTATAAGTAGAAAGACCATCAGACCATCAAAGTAAGTCTTTTTTATAGGTATGTGGATCGTTGGGTAAGTGGCGATCCGATCCAATCCACAATTCAACGTTCCAATTAATGGATTTACCAGTATCATTTTCTTGTTTAAGCCTGTGATCCATTATGTTCCGATATGACCTCTTGGCAAACAAAATAGTCCATTATGAGACAATATACATTTAGATAAAAGGAATCTAAGAACAAATAATACTCTTTATGTTAAAAAACAAGATCGCGAACCACGAATCTCAGAAATGACGAGTATTCGTAATCTATTCGTAAACCCTACATTTTTATATCTTAAGATATAACAATACATGGAATGATATTATTTATTTCTATACTTTACTATGCTATACAATTCCCTCAAGCAGCTTTAAAGTTCTGCTGATGAGAAATCTACCAGATTCGAAAAACCTCCGTAAAATTAAACTTACCAAATAATCGCGGCGTCTCTTTAAGCGTAGCACTTTTTTATTAATCAGACCAGGCATGTTTTAAATGACTTGATTTCAAATAGTCTTTCATTGGTGATTCCCATGGTCATGCCTTTAGAATTTAGCAATACTCCTGTGAAGGGGGACTACTCTGGTATTTTTGCTTCAACTATTCCACATTTGTTTAAAACTGCACCCGATGTCAACTAAGTCATGTGTGTCCTATCAGCTTTATTTGCCCCTGCTAAATAATCCAAATTGTTATATATTGCAAATACATATACAATGTACCCATATTATGCATTATATAAGCAGCACTCATTGTACCCATACTCTAAACTGTATTACAGAATATTTGTTGTTGTTTTTTCCAAACAAACGAAACTAAATTATAATTACAAGGACAACTGGAATTTGTCTTTATCCCTTTCTAAAATCTTATAAATTTTATACATTAAACGCTTCAAGGAAGGATTTTCGAAATAAACAATGCGTGACACAATTGTGGTCATGTTGTCGTTTATCATCTGATATAATTAAGCGTCTGATTGATAGTAAACGGAAATCCTCAAAGTGGTTTCTTAAAAAGTACAATGAATCACTTCATACGAAATACTTATAAAAGGTCCGGTTTAACTAAATAACAAAACAATGTACAAACTCATGTGCGGTATACGTTTGTTCTAAATTGTAATAAACCGTGAACAAGTGAGTCCTGATCACATAAATACTTATGAACAATGATTTTCTTTAAAACGATTCTTTTTGTTGGAATAACTTGTATTGTTTCCATATTTGGAGAGGAACCTCAATGTTTCTCTAAGTATGATTATGATCGTAAGTTGTTGGAGCAAATGTTAGATCTACAACAACAACTCAAACAAACTAAAGACATGGTTTTGGAACAGAAGAAACAGATGGATGGAATTAGTAAAGCAGGTAAATATTTGTGTAATAATGTTGTGTTTGGCTTATTAAATAGCTCATACGAATGTAAACGTCAAGTGATCAAAAGTCACATTTCTTATAGTTTTAAAAGCACATAATTATCAGTCTTAATATCAGTGTTACAAATAAAGTGCGGTAAATATGATCGCTCTCGATGAATAGATAGGATAGAACACATAATTAATAAATTGAACATTCGACTCATAATCAAAAGTTCATACTTTCGTAAAAGATATAAGAATATTTTAAGGATAAAAATAATTATCTACCGGTTGTTAAATAATGGATTAATTTCACTTAGAATGTAATGAGAAGAATTAGATGTTTGATAGTGTTTATATTGAATGTGATCTTATACGAATTTAGTTTTTTCACTTACTAGTATCAGTGTAATTCCTAGCAAACTTTAACTGATAGTGTTCTAAAAGTTAAAACAATATGTATATCATTACAAAACAGACGATAGACAAAATTCAGCCTTACACACTGTGCTGGATTGTAAATCACGTATACATTTGCATTTTGTTTTTCTGTAGATGCCGGATCCGTGTATACACGTTGGGGTAGAAATGTTTGTTACGGTACAGCTTCTGTCGTTTATACAGGTACAATTACGCATGTGTTACTAGTTTTTGCTTTTTTGTTTACATGTGTACAAACAGATATAAATAGGAAAGCAACAACATTAAATCAATTAACTCATCGATGATATTGATAAGAGGGTTGTCCATGCTATCATTTATTGAGATACCTGCATTAAAACAGTGATGACTATGTATTAAATACAATTTAATTATTATTTCTAGGCTACACTGCCGGTAAAAAGTTCAGTGAGAAAGGAAGTGGTAGTGATAGTATTTGCTTACCGACTGATCCAACCTGGTTAAAATATAAGGACGGGGTGCAAGGTAACAGAGGGAATGTTTACGGAACTGAAATTAATAATAACGATGGATATGGTTTATTTGACTACGCAGTGAATAACCAGGACCTTCCGTGTGCTGTGTGCAAAACACCAAGACGTACACTTCTAATGATCCCTGGCAGAGCCTCATGCTATGATGGATGGACACAGGAATACCAAGGATACCTTATGACGGCATATCACGATCATCCCGGACCCCATAACCACATTTGTATGGATTCCAGACCTGAATTCTTACCAAAAGGTGCGGGTAATGACGACGAACATATATTATATTTTACAGATGCTAGATGTGGGTCGTTGCCATGCCCACCATATGTAAATGGTCGCGAGCTAGCTTGTGTAGTATGCTCTATGTAAATATATTAGTAACCACGTTTTTGAAATATATTTAACAACCTGATTTGATACATTTATTTGAGAAAAAAGTGAACTAACTACATATAAACGCAAGGAATGAAACGTTTTTTTCCCGCCACCAATAGGAAAAAAAGTCCAGTTTTTATCATTAATTGAATTTATATTGGGCTACAAAGTTTCAAGGCAGTAGAATTTACCATTTGTAACTATATTCAATGCTCACTTGCCAGAGATGTAGATAATACACGAACTGTGATGGTAACTCTAAAAAAATCAAGAAATACATTGTCGCGAATTTGGGAAATTCTTAATAATTATTCCGCGTTGAATAAAGCTGTAAATAAATTCCAAATACCGTGACCCAGCCGGGTACTGAGGGAAGTAACTCACGCAATTTGTTTAGGGTACCAGCTGTATAAGTATATCAGTTCGTGTGAATTACCATGAACCAACTAAATAAAATCAAAACTCTGAAAGTTTTGCTGTTGTTCGGAACTACAAAGCAGCCAAAAGTACTTCCTTTTTTGTAGGGTGGGGTATTGGACTGAAACACCAATTTGGAAACCGAACGATAGTTCGCGCATGAATTTTGATCCAGACCAAAGTACTATGATTTTCTACACCCGCCATGTAATTGTTAAAGTTGTAACCGTTCCATTTGCTATCAGCACTTTGATTTATGTCCCCATTCTGATCACCAAATGTAGTTTAGTAATTAGCTTGTACAGTCTGTTTGTATACTAAACTTATGCAAAATATAATACTCATACAGTATGACATGTTAGAAGAAAAGTTACACGTTATAATAATTAAATTAAACGATTAAATTTACCGATGAACCATCTTTTTAAATATCCTGTTGTCTCAAAGTTATCATCGCATCGTCCATGAATTCAATGATGACTTCTATATGTTATAATGACGTCATCCGTCCCTGAAATGTGTTTACTGATTGTTAATAATGTAGTAATCCTAGGGAGAGGATTGTTTATATTTTTACGACTGTTCTGTATTGCTCGTTTGCGATATAGCACAGCCATCTGATTTTGACTTATATGCACGTAATATTTGAATTTGTATTCATGACATTGAATTGAAAAAATGGAACTATGTTCGAAGGCAATTGAAGCTGACCGGTATGCAGAAAAATGAAAACAGAGCGATTGTTGGGAAATGGTACCGAACAACAAAAATCAAAGCAGTGCATATATAATACGATTTCATTATGTATTGTACAGTAACGTTTTGAGAGGGAACACTGTATTACAATATATGATGACCACACATAATTATAGAATAGAACTGTTTAAACACTTACATATATGAAATAAAAAATTGTTATTAAGCACATACCCGAAGAAACGATTTGACGACGATAAACTAAATTAATATGAAAAACAATACTTGAAGTACTTCGGAACTACAGATCAGAATTTTGATGTAGACAACAGTACTACGCTTTTCTACATCCGTCATGCAATTGTTAAAGTTGTATTGCTCGATTACGATATTGCATAGCCATCTGATTTTGACTTGAATGCACGTACTATTTTAATTTGTATTTATGCCACTGAATTGTAAAACTGGAAATATTTTCTTAGGCGAAAGGTTAATGGAAGCTCTTCGGTATGTAGGAAAATATTTCTCGACCGACTGTCGAGAAATGGTTTTAAGTTCTTAAATCATGTGTTCGTACCGAACAACAATAAAATGATAAAATCGGCATGTTTAAAATGACAAGAAAATAGGAAAACAAACGCTGACATTATTTTACAAAAGCGTATTTTGATATGTTGAAGAAACAAAAAAACACCATATTGGTGAATATAAAATTATTTACTTGACGTGTATTTTACACCGAAATTGTCAGTAAAGGTAATATAAATATTTCAAATGAGATTATTAGCGTCATGTTAAAACAAAGCAAACGATTTGTTTTGACAAATTCAAAGGACTGGGTAAAGGCACTTCAACAGAAAAAAGAGCAATATTATATGAAGAAATTATTGGCGATTCAATTGTAAAACTCCATAAAACAGTACAAATATACATAGTCATGCGAGTTAACAAAATACGTTACTATTCCATACTTTACCAGGCATTTCGATATTTAGGGCTTCTTGCATTTCATACAACAGTACGAATGATAGGTTATTCTTAACAGTAATCGCTTCGACACGCTCATCCACATTCAAACGAATAAATATGTAATCTTTCGGCCATTGGTAAACTTACGTGAAAATAGATTATGATTCAATATATGATTCGAATATTATGGACTGATAGAAAATGATATAGTGTAGAAATTTGATAATTTGTGTCATATAAATAGCTATAAACAATTGCTACTCTAGCAGTATTGTATATCGATCTTGTGATATTAATCAACCCGATTAGTTCAGTTGGAAAATCATTTGACTTACAAGCAGGGTGTCGCGAGTTTGAGTCCCGCATCGGGTAATTTTCCTCTTCTTATTGAGCAATAATTAACTATCACGATGCCATTCCAATATATTTTCTATTTAATTCTGTATTTACGCACGCAACGTAACGTTACAAACTCGTGAAAAAACTATTGATTTTCAGTAACTTTCAACATTCACTTAGCTCAAAGTAACGTGACTTGCTGTTTGGTCATAAGATATCAAGTTTCACAAATTAATAGGTTTTCTAAAACTAAATTATAAGCACAAAAAAATACTGTGCGTAACTCGATTACTAAACGATATCACCTGAGAAGCATATATCGCTACATCATCCGTATCGTAATATTTTTGTGATATTATACCCACTTGTTTTAGTGGTGTGCATCTTAATGGACCTTACATTTAAGTATTTAACTTCTGTCTTCATCATTTGTGTTTTGTCAATCATGACTAACTACTTTCTGTGAAGTCATAAACCGTTTCAAACATTCAGAGACATATTTGTTATAAATTATTACGGTACTCAAATGTGACAACACATATCCTATCACTGGATTACAGGAAAACAAACAAACAAAGAAACAACATGAGGTATGCATTAAAAACTTTCTAAGAAACCTTTTGCCTCTGTGAACAGAACTAAATTGTATGAAGCGCTGGATAGAAACGGAATAAAAGGTCATTTATTGTAATGTTTTTATTGACGAGCAATTTATTAATAGGTCAAGGCTTGCGTTAGAAATTGGTGTGTTCTGATTTGCTATTGACTTATCGGATTTAGACAAGGTTGTAAGCTAAGTCCAATTTTCGTCCGTGTTTTTAATATATTTTCCTCGATGGTGTCAAGACAGTGGACTTCATGGTGTGCAAGTACTTCAGTTATTCATTTTCAACGCCTCGGCCAGAATGATCAGTGATTGGGACGAATAGTTTTGGATGTAATGTCTGCACAAAGGTTCGAACCCACAAACCCGAGGTAGACTAATGCTAATAAGATAAGCGGATATGCTTACGAAAACATTTGACGGTAACCATGCATTAAATTTCAGTAAATTTCCTTATCCAAATCCTTTAGGATTGTGATTTAGAAAATATATTTATATCCTTACTAATAGTGTAACCTTGTTAGTATTTTGGAGTCTTCAAAAATTCCCATGTGATTATTTGTATACCAACTTTAATAATATAATTTTGATATTTCTGTATTGATGTATGATCCAGATACTAAACATGGATACTAAGTAAGATGTAAGTATACAGATGCACAAGTGGTAAGCGGTATCTGCATTCTTTTATAAGCTTTTCCGTAAAGTAATCTTAGCTTTCCAGTAAAGTAATAAACCTAGTGTAAGCAACTGACTTTCTGATAATTATGAAAATGGATATGCAAAAGAAAGGGATTACTATTCCGAAGTACATGATTGTGTGCTTGTAAAACACCACACTTCATGTGCCATCTGGTGATGTTTCATTACTCTATTGGAACCATATTTGTTGATGTTATGTCAACATTCAACATTTCACGTGCTGAGACGGCTGTTTTCCTCTCCACAGGCATGGGTGTTGTTTTTGGAACAGGTATACATAATTTCTCGGTTGATACAGTGTTTAAGTACTAATCAAAGCATGAGACGACATTCTACTATAGCAATACGTATAGAATATTTATTTCATAAATCAACCAGTTGTGCCAATTAAAATGTATTAGTAATAACAAAATTGTCACAAAAACTTTCAGAAAGAAATGCGAAATTTATGTAACTCAACTGGTATTATTTTCAAGCTTGTCTAGAAATATTCTTTTAAATCTGAGATATATCGTGCGATATAATATTATTGAGATAAATAATCAAAATTGAACTGTTCCAGTAAAATTTACGGATTTCGAGGTGCATTGCTAATCGAAGGAGGTATGACAGTGAACTGTATTCCCGAATGTCTCCTTTGGAAACATCAACCAAAAAATAAAACAATTCTAAGAAGGAACAGCACAAATGGTGAACGCTTGAGGCAACATCAAGAGTCACATCATACTAATGTTATCAGAAATAAGGACAAAGTGATAAATGAAAAGAGCAATCATGCGACCAATTGCAATATTAAGCCTGACATATATTTCATTGATAATTTCCCAGTCCTTAACAATGATTCTAAGACGAGACAAATACTAGTAAAGCAAATAAACCTTGTAGGAAATGATCATGCAGAATCCGAAAGAACAGTTCTGACAAAGTGTTAAATACGTTGTCAAGAACCGAGGTTTCATGACTTTTGTTTTGGGTTTTGTTACGGCGTATCCTTCAGTTGGTATTGTAGTGATATTTGTAGCTGATGTTTTTTTAGGATAAAGGATTACCAATGAATGATACAACTTTCGGATTACCTCTGGTGAATATTTTGAACGTTATTGATGCCTGGAGCTATGATGCAATCTAAACACATACCGATGCTTTTCTGTCCGTTATTGGCCTCATTGATGGCAACAACTGTCTTGGTAGGGGTTTCAATAGCGACGTCGAGAAGTGAAACTATTGCATTTATAGCATTCACTGGAATACCTTTAGGAATGGTCATTTCAATGTTCAGTGCGATATAAAAACGGAGGCATTGTTCAACTGTCTTTGATCTAAAAAGCATGTAGATCAATGCATTCAGAAAAGAAGCACGATAAATATAAACATTTACTTATAAAATGACTTGTATAGACTTATCTTTCTTAATTTTCTGTAATTATAATGAAGTGTGTAATAAAACAAATATGTACATTGTACATACGTTGATAGTTTTGATAGAAATACATATACTGTTATTTGATTACAACAGGTATAAATAAACTAGCTGCGTGTAGACTCACTCATAATTATGTTTTTTGTATCATTTACAACATGTATTTTTTTTAATTTGTATTACTTACCGTAACACTTATAAAACAGTCTTGTCTAAAACAGTCTATTCAACAAATAAGGATAATAGAATACAATGGAACAATAACGCAGTTTATTAGTGATAAATGGGTGATTATGCTCTATGTTTGACAAAGTGTTTAATGACAGCTGATACCCAATAATCTTTGTATCTTTGACGTTGACGGTGAAGGCTGCAATATATATACATGTATGTACGTATTGGATGGTTATATATATGATTGATCATCCCTCGAGATGTCCAAGCTTGTATTGTCTTGTGAGCTCGACTTTTCATAACGCCACATGTGAATAAAAACTGGAGAAATCCTATAAACGGGTTAGGGTAGTGACGTGAAATATGTGTGATAATGATCACTTTCTGTATTTAAGTAGGGGTACGTGCTACACAGTCAAAATAAAGTCTTGCATATTAAAAGTTCTGTGAAGTAGCTTGCATAGAATAGATAAAAGATAAAAAAGGATTTGGTTTTGAAAGTATATTGTTTAGATTCTGATAAACTCAAAAATCATTTTGTGGCACGATTAAAGTCATTCTCGATGTATTTGTAATTCATATGTAGAAGTATGGTATTTGTATAAATAAATTGCCTGTTATATTATCCAGTCCGATTAGCTCAGTTAAAAGAGCATCTGACTTGACTCGCGGGCCCTGTTACATTTAGTACCGCGAATGTATGACTAGCCTTGGAATCATAGAGCTAAGATGAACCAAAGACTGGGTTAGTCTAAGGAGCATGTTGCTATCGCAATAAATGTCTTTGAATAAAAAGGAAAGAGGACTGTAATAGTATGATATGCATAGTATTTGTATTAATGAATTGGCTGTGACATTATCCATTCGGATTAGCTCAGTTGGTAGAACATCTGACTTAAAAGCAGGAGGTCGCGTGTTCGAGCCCGCATCGGGTACATGGTTTTCCTCCTGTTGCACACAATTAAGATGTATTGAGATGGTAATAACACTTTTCGTAGTATATAAACATGTATCGATTCTGTCGGGACCCGCTAACGTTAACGACGGCGTGGCACGCCTACGGCCATGTTCTATTGATTGACGTCATTGTTTTGTTATTGTTTATTATATTATGTAAAAAAGAAGTCTAACTTCAGCAAAACTTAAATTGTTTATTTAATTTATTTAAACCTCAACGTTTCGGCCATATTGGCCTTCATCAGGATCAATAAATGTTAATATCGTTCTATACATAGCGTGACGTCACTACGTTTGTCTAACCTCTATACATAAAACTGATTACTATCCACATTTAGATAGTTATACATACGCTAAAATATAGTTCCGCGGAAGGATTAAAAATGTCAAAACAACCATATTGGCTGTATGTTATTAACAAAATTTGTTTAGTTATGTAAAATGAATACGTTGTACCATTTCTATTCTTGTGCTTTCGTCAATAACACTCATTATTCAATGAAACGCAATGTTGAAGTACGCTTGGCTCCAATGTGTACCATACGGTGACGTCACGCTATGTTATTGTTTATAATTTCCATTTTGTAAGTAGTTCCTACAAATACCCATAATGCCCCGAGCAGAATAACACAGGTCAGTGCATAGCGCTACCGTAGTGTACACATTGATGTTAATATAAAAACAATAAACAGGAAATGACGTCATCAACGTCATGCGACGTCAATAACAACGTCAAAATATGACATACAATTTTGCGCAATATTAGTTACACAGGATACTAAAAGATACAATAATACTGGTAAGATGCAAATAAAATAGCAAGATATGATGGGAGACCAATATTAACTATATAACAAATATGAGATACATAGACAGACTCTTGGATTTCAACAGAGCACAAAAAGAATTAAAATAATATTTTAGAATTCATTCCATTCGGACTGGTAGTACCTAGAATATGCATCCATTTAGTTTCTTTTAAAAGTCGTTGCCAGTTATTGTGCACTTTGTCTATAGGCATAAAAGAAAAATCATCAAAACTGTGACCAGGAAGGTTAAAATGTTCAGAAACATTTGTTAAAGTTTCAGGAAAATGTTTAATGTCGAACTTATGACTATTCATTCTTTGGCTACATTTTTGTTTAGTCTGGCCGACATATTGTTTCTGACATTTCTTACAAGTAATGAGGTAAATCACTGCTGAGGAAGAACAAGATAAACCATTTGTCTTACCACAGAAACTACAACTATGTAATAAGTTCCATTCATTTATTTTAATTTAAGGTATGGCAATATATTTGTCATGGCTGGAATTGTATAAACATACATGTATAAATAAACAATAAGCATATTCTTTTAAATGTCAAGTACAGTATGTTCCGTCATCGGTCACCACTGTTATGATAGAATATGCCAGCAAAGTATATCATAAACTTCACTTAAATTAACCAAGCTGTAAGACAAACATTTTGTTCAGCTCCCGACAACGGTCGCTGATAAGTCCTATTGTATAAAACACTACAAACGTCTTCAATCATTGGATAGAATGTACCCGACACCTTGGTAACAGTGTCTTTTTGACCAGCCATGACGAATCCTACACAATAGACGCTTTTCATCTATTTCCAAGATTGTTGATCTGCAAAATACAAAAATACTCAGCAGCAAAATTGTATATATAAACCGTTGGGTGGGAGGGAGCGGAAATTAATCAACTTACGACTGATCTCGTCGAAGTCAAGGAATGAAAAGACTGTTTTAGCTCCAATCTGCTCCTTATATACCCATCTAAATATAGCCTCTGGATTAACCAATCGCTGAGCGTTATTGATTTATAACGTTTCTGGGTAAGACAAATGGTTTATTCTCGAGCTAATAAACTTTACATTGTCTTACCACAGAAACTACAACTATGTAATAAGTTCCATTCATTTATTTTAATTTAAGGTATGGCAATATATTTGTCATGGCTGGAATTGTATAAACATACATGTATAAATAAACAATAAGCATATTCTTTTAAATGTCAAGTACAGTATGTTCCGTCATCGGTCACCACTGTTATGATAGAATATGCCAAAAAGGGACGTGAACGAAGCAGAGCGGAGAGAATGGACCTTCCGCCACAAGCGGTCTATCATAACTCCTAACCAGCCATGAACAAATGTATACCAAATTACCAATGCTAATTAAGTTATAAATCCACAGTGACTGCTTCCATAACAACCACCATGAATTTATACCCAATGTATACTCAGTCCGTTCAAAAACGCACACTCTGTATCTTCCCCAATGTTTGTGAGGTATTATTTCATTGTATCCTGACAAAATTAATGAAAGTACCTGTACAATCCAATGAAATACATGATACCTGCGGCCAAAATGTAAAACTTAAGTGTGGTAATTCCATTTGATGTATTTTCATGATAGTTAACAAACCGAAATAAAACCAGTCGTGTGTGTTTCTATAAATGTATAAATGAGTATATTTTCATACTTTTACAAATGTAATAAACTTTAAAATAGTCAACAAGACATGTACCATGTATATCATAACACAGTTCTAATTAAGAAAAAAAAAAGAACATTTCCGCTTTCCGTAAAAGTCAATATAGCCCCGGACAACGTGTTAAGCATTATAGCACAACCCAGGACGGAGGATAATTGGACCCCATCGTCCTGGATAAATCTTGGATCCGGGCATATGTCTGGGTATTTAATGGCACGGCCACCATTTTTAATTACAAAAGAGCTGAGACAACTATTAATACGTTTTCGAATTTTGTCTGCCACAGTATTTAATGGAATATAACGCCAATATTGCCTGGGTAAAAATTTGGGACCAGGCAATCAGGGAAAGGGGAAATATGGACTTAATTTCCTTCAAAAGGGTATCGAATTCCCAAGTCACCTCAACCATAGGTTTAAGACCTATATCATTACCACCACAAAAATTATTATAAGATCAAGTACTGGGTATAACACCGTCATATAGTCTAATGACTCCAAAACATGAACTAATTTCATACCACTTTTGTAATTCCAAAATGTATCTACCCCAAATTTCCCTAAACCAAGGACCCTGACAAATTGTACGAACTAATGATCCATACTGTCGATCATGAAGCTAGCCGTGTATTAGTTACAAGTACAACAAAATTGACTAATACAAACTCTAACAGCTGACCAGTGTTTTTTCTCTCTGCATTGGGAAGAGGCCTTAACCTTTTGATTTTGGGAAGAATTACTGCTAAAATTGTTGATTTGGGAAACAAAATAGCTGGTGTAAGTTTGGATTTTTCGGAAAACTGCATGATTTTAAAGAAATTTTCAATTGGGAAGAGGCCTTTTAAAGGCTTCTGTTATAGAAGGTGAAAAACCACTGAGCTCAACCAATCAATTGCAACATCAACCAAATACGTTCAATAAACGCACACATATTTATAGAGTACTCATGTATCTCACCACACACCAAACTATCCTTATTTAAACTGATTCCATGTGCACATATAACTCAGTGTGGTGGCTAAAAACGGTTTTCACCTACCGCTTATTTCCCCTCCAAACCACATGGACCCGACAACGGATTCCATGGGAAATTAATACTGACTGAACATTAAAAGCCAAATTCGGATCGCCGGCCTAATAATTTGATCATGGCAATATGGCTAATCCTATACAAATTTGAAAATGTTGTCCTACTTCTTCACACGGACCCGGCAACGGTCTCCATGTGGAAATAACTATACTTTTTAATTTAGCTACTAAAATCGGATCGCCGGCCTAAAAAGGCATTATGGCAAATCCTATACAAACTCTTAAATTTATAAACTATTTCTAAAAGAATTAAATTTTAATTAAATATCTCACTCATTAAAAAGAACATAAATTACTTAAAATGTATAAATGAGAAGCAATAAATTCCACATTCTTTGAAATTAATTGCATGATACCACATGCTTTTCAAATTTATCAAGATACCGCATGCTTTTCCAATGAAATTATTGCATGATACCACATGCTTTTCACATTTATCAACATACCGCATGCTTTTCCAATGAAATTATTTACATGATACCATATGCATTTCAAATTTAGCAAGATACCGCATGCATTTCCAATGAAATTATTTGCATGATACCACATGCTTTTCAAATTTAGCAAGATACCACATGCTTTTTCAATGAAATTATTTGCATGATACCACATGCTTTTCAAATTTAGTCAGATACCGCATGCTTTTCAAATTGATTAGCAAAATAACCATGCTTACAATAATTTAGGAATAAATCACGCTTTTTTCCAACATAACTTCAATCAGGTAGTTTTCATACCAAAGTACTGACTTGGTTGAGCTCTTTTCCCCACTGTGAATTCAGATAACCCTAACAAAGCTTAGTAACATGGGCTAGGGAAAAGCCGCTGAAAACAGCATTGTCTTAAATTGAGAACGGCAAGCTTTGGGGAGTGCTTGCAGTAAGGTCAACAGTATATCCCAAGTAATAGGGCATCTAGAATACTGTGTGCATCTTGTTCTGTGCACCCCTTTCAGTAATGATTTAATTAAAAACTGTTTGGTATTATCTCTACAACCACTTATTTTACATGTACAACATATGGCTGTTACATGACCACTTACAAAACAATATGAGTATTTATTAAGCGACATAAAAGCAATGTAATCCGAAATCATAGCACTGGACGGCGCCCATTTTACCCCGAGCCCATTTTCCCTACAAAATTGTTCAAATGCAGACATTTCATGATTATACTTCTGAATTGTACTTTCCGCTAGTGAAGACTGTTATAATCTGTCTACCTCAGGTTGAAAATGGAATTGGCTGCTTTGAAGCATGTACCTGAAGTGACCGGAAACACGTGTCCACTGAAATTGACTAATACCATCACAAATCGTGTTTCTCTTACCCAAAATATGCACATTTTGACTTGTGTATTATTGACCAGTCATTAATACTTGGAATCTTATAAATTGCTTTACTCTTTTGTTCTTAGATGATTTTTAGTTTATTATTTCGACCAAAGATTGGTTATCTGATCTCAGAACTATCTTTTTATAAGACAGTTCATGGCGCCAAATACAAAATTCTAAACATATCGGCAGCAGCTCTAAATATGTTATATCCTTAAATACCGTATCATCCCACATATCTGGCCAGCTGAAAACACACCAATGGCCTTTAAATAAACAGCCACATCCCAACTTTCTATTCCCGGACGCATCAGTGTAAAAATCTAAATCATTATCTTCAGACCAATTCAGTTCATTAAAAGTACACGAACCATTAAAATGCGTTATGAAAATCAACCATACTTTAGCATCTTCCATTAGACCTTCATTAACTCTAACAAAATGGTGTGGTTTCTTAACTTTAGCCATAGCATAATAAATTCTGCGATTAAACGCTCTGCCCGCTAGAATAGCTTTGCAAATAAAATTAATCAAACCAACAAAAGATTGTCTTAACCTAAGTGTTTTACTACCAATTAAACTGGTTAATGCTTCACGGGCTTTGTGTATCTTATCTTCTGGGATACTGATTTTCTGAATAACCGAGTCCAGTTCTAGACCCAAAAACGTTAATTTTGTGATCGGTCCTTCTTTTTTTGGCTTTACTAAGAGGAACTCCTAAAGAGGAACAAACAGATTCAAATGTGCTAACTATGTGGAAGCATTCCCCATAAGTAGCACCTGCCATAAAGAAATCATCTAATAAATGGTCAATATTGTGAGATAAGGATTCTCGAGAAACTATCCTCTGAATAAAAGTAGAACATTTTTTGAAAGTAAAACACAAGCAAGAAGCCCCCATCGGAAGCATTTTTTGGATCCAATAACCAGCATCAGTCTGAATACCTAACAAATCACAATCACTGGGCCAAATCGGACAAAGATTAAAGGCTGATTCAATGTCCGCCTTTAAATTGCCATGTAAGCTTGACATCCAATGCGTTGCACAATATTAACCTCGCTATCAAACTTTGAATATTGTACTCTACAATAGCTCGGCTCAACAAAATCATTTACACTCAAACCGTTAGGAAACGACAAATTTGTAGTTATACGCCAACCCCCACAACTTTTTGGTACCAACCCGACTTGGTTAAGACGTAAATTAGAAATTGGAGGAACACAAAATGGCCCAATAACTCTATCTAATGCTCTATACTCGAATAATTTTGTGTTCAGAATTGTGCTATTCTGTCTTGCAGACATTAAATCATTAGACCTAATCCGCAGTCTTGAACCATTATAGTGCAGTTTGAAACCTTCACTAAAACAAAGCAGTAAAAAGTTTGCATCTTCTGCATTCGGATAAATCTCTAAGTACAAACATAACGTTTGAAGATTAATATAGGTGTTGTTCCCATGTGCCCATAAATCTGGCCTTTTGGAACCGACTACTGAGGAAAAGTCGAAGGCCGCTTGAGTGTTAAGACCTGAAACTTATACCAGGATAACGCGGTCTCAAATTGTGCTGACCCATGCTCCTTTGAGCAGACTGAGGACGCTGAAAACGAATACCAGCAGCACCAAAAATATTGGTACAAACAACCGCAGAGTGCTGACCTTGACATTTTACACAATAATGCATATATTTATATAGTCGAAGGGTCTTTGACGATGATACGTTTGCATTGCAGTTCATCGTCAAAGCCACTTGTTCTTTAAAAGCTAACAGGTAAACGACTCAATCTGAGTCGCGTTCGACGTTTCCCTATTTAGCGCACAAATTTCCGTAAAACTTGTGTACAATTCGATGAATTATAGTATAATCTATCAATATGACCAAAAATATACCTTCGACAGACGAAAGTTATCAAATATTTTGCCGATGTTTCATACTACCCTTAATTTCGTAAATGCTTTGGATTAAGTCCGTAGCATTCCAGAAAGCATGTAAATTGATCTGATTGAATAGACGCATGAACAAGCGTCTTAAGCTGTTGACTTTGTAAGAGGACAATTCCATAACTAAAATGGTCAACAAGACGAAATAGAAAAGACCAATTTAGTTATGGGACCCAGAACTAATATTTATACGTTTTGTCTACACAGAAACCATTCTGGTTAAAAGTAAAACAAGTCTTGTTAACAGATGTAATATTACTGGCACTACTTGTAACCAGCCGAGGTATCTTGGGTATGCATAGGCTGCATACATAACATCCACAATTCTGAATCAACAATATGCCATGACATATGATCAAACATCTACTTTTTTAAGCCAAACTGTTTATCATAAAGCAACCAACCATTAAATTTTGTGGATGCAAGCCTTATCTTCGACATGTATTGTAATAAACCAAGTGTTTCACCAGGATGTCTTTCAATATAAACAGATATGGACACAATAAATGCATCTGACCAAAGTTCGACCCTCTCCGCTACCTTAACTGATATATCTTGTTCCGTCACCACAAGTTCCCCATTGACTAAAGTAATTGTATTTTTTGTTTAGCCTCCGCCTATTTATGGCGTAATAAACAATTAAATTCAATAAATCTGTTATCAGCCTATATTTTCTCTTTGATAGGCAACGGAATGTGTGCCGACAACCTGAATGCTGAACACGTGGGCGTCAGATTATTCAAATTAAGGTCAATAGGTTTAATTATCACCTGATGTAGATGTATTACCACCACATGCTCACCAGCAACCACACGCGGGTCCAAAACATCCACAGCTTGGCGTTTTTGTTTTCCCTTCTTGCTTGGCTGGTCCGAGCGCATGTTTCATTTTGGCATGTTGGCAATGTATGGAACAAAAACAGAAGCAAATAATTAACCTAACGAAATAAACAATCTAAAGATAAAAATATTAAACCAATACACAAGATCTATACAAATACTAGTACTGACGTCAATAATTATGACGTTCAACACTCAAGATCTACAAATTGCTTTAAATTTTTTTAAACCTCATGTCTAACCTGGCGCTTAACCATACACCCAGCCCGTGTGTTTAAACTCGGTTTTATATAATTAACGCAAATTATTTTACTCAGAATTCACAATAAAATGAATTAAACCTAGTGCAAATTCGAAATGAACAGCACGTGGACCATGTTATGCAAAATTATGCAAAAAAATTAATCAACTTACGACTGATCTCGTCGAAGTCAAGGAATGAAAAGACTGTTTTAGCTCCAATCTGCTCCTTATATACCCATCTAAATATAGCCTCTGGATTAACCAATCGCTGAGCGTTATTGATTTATAACGTTTCTGGGTAAGACAAATGGTTTATTCTCGAGCTAATAAACTTTACAGTATAATCTTAAAATCTTTACAAAAATTAGTACTTGAAAAACTATCATTCTCTTCAATTTTGCAACAATGAGAACATCTGGGTCTATTACATTTGGATACTTGACCCATACTAACACTGTTTGTAAATTTTGAGTGAACAAGGACATCTTGTAAACTGGAAGGACGTTTATATGCTATAATTGGTTTAAGTTTTGAAAGATCTTGTACAGACTTATTTTTTTAATGTTTTAACAATCCCCAATATTGATTAATTATTTTTCCTATATTAGGTAAAGAAGGGTTAAAAGTACATACAAAAGGAATAACATATTTCGATGAAGAAAAAGAAGAACTCTGTAAAGCATCTTCTACGCTAAGTGTTGATGCTTTTGAAATAGCTTCATTCACAGTTTTTATAGGATAGTTTCGTTCAGTAAAATATTATTTGAGTTTTTCACAATTCTGTTGAAAATGGAGGTCGTCCGACGTAATTCTTCTGTAGCGTTTTGCCTGACTGTATGGGATTCCCAGCTTACACGTTCGAGGATGACATGATGAAAATTCTATGTATTGATGGCAATTTGTTGATTTTCCAAAGACGCTGGTTTTTAATGAATTATCTTCATCTTTTTCAATGTTGACGTCAAGAAATGTAGCACTTGTTTGGGAATAAGTATATGTAAATTTAATATTTTTATGAACATTATTTATTTTTTCAATAAAAGACAGTAATTCTTCAAGACTGTGTTCCCATATTAAGAAAATGTCATCCAAGAAACGTAACAACAGTATGAGTTTTTTGGAACAAGTCCTTAGAAAGTCCATTTCTAACTGACCCATAAATAAAGAAGCATAACTAGGTGCCATTTTGGTGCCCATCGCCGTTCCCATGGTCTGAAGATAGTTCACATCATTAAACTGAAAGTTGTTTTTAGTTAAAACAGTTCTTATTAACTTAGAAATTGCTGTTACATATTCAAGTGAGTGGTGCTGGTCCTTTTCAAGGAAATAATTGCAAGATTTAATTCCATCATCATGAGGTATATTTGTATATAAGGAACTGACATCAAGTGTCACTAAAAATGATTCTTTATCAAGCTTTGGGATATCCCGTAATTTCTTAATAAAATCAGTTGTATCCTTCACATAGGATGGTAGTGTTTCCATGTGCGGTTTTAACACACTATCAATAAAAGATGAAATATTTTCAGTAAGAGACTCACATCCAGAGACTATCGGCCGCCCCGGGTATCCTATTGGCAAATCGCTTTCATGTTTTTTGTGGATTTTAGGCAGGATATAATATGAAGGTACTCGATTGTTGGTGGATGGATATAGACCATCCTTTATTTTTTCACATATGCCATCTAAGTTAGAAATGTCTTGCTCTATTTCATTACGGAAGTCATCTTGTGGGTTTAAATGAAGTTTGCAATAATACATATCATTATTGAGTTGTCTGGATACTTCATCACAATAATCAGTGCGATTCATTATAACAACTGTGGCACTCTTGTCAGATTTCTTAATAATAATATTTTTGTCTTCCCTAAGATCTTTAAGCGCTGATATTTCCTCAGGAGATAAATTAGATGTATATTTATATTTCTTTGTCTAATGTAAAAGTTCATTAGTAATAGCATCAATATAAAAGTCTAAAGTTGTATCTCGTCCTGCTGGAGGGATGAAAGTAGAATTTTTGGATTTTTTAATAGGAAAGTTATCATTTGGTATGTTCTCATTTAGAGAAGATGTCTCCTCATCACACTGCTTTTTCTGTGCAAAAAATTCTTTAAGTCTAAGTCTCCGTGTGAATTCAAAAATTTCTTGTTTAAAGTGAATTACACTACGTGGTTTAGGAGTAACACAATATTTTAAACCTTTTCCAAGCAAACGGTAGTGACTATTATTCAAAATTTTATCTGAAATATTTAAAACTGTTTTCTTACCCCTGTCTATTTCTCTCTCTATTTTCTTGTGTTTCTTCCATTTTCGTTTGTTTGTAACTCGGATGAATCTCCTGTTCCTTTTAGATTTTGAAGCACATGTATTAGACTCTTTATTGTTGATGCTAGATTGCCTCCTTTTTTCTTTCTCCATTTCTTTTTCTGTACTGTTTTCCAAGCGTGATTTTCTTCGAGTGTATTGTTTCCCTGTTTTGATGTTGGAATTATCAGCTTTTTGGCCACTGTTGGATGCAGCTGCTTTTGTTGTTGTTTCTGTTGCTGTTGTTGCAGTAGAGATTGCTTCCCCATGTTTACGGCCTCGCTGTAAGATGTCTTGTTGCTGCCTGGGGAACTCAAGTTTTTTGGCTGGTCTTCACCGGAAAGATTTTTATTCTGTTTTTCATAGGTAGATGACTTCTGGTACTCGGATTTCCTGTATGAAGCACACTGTTTAGAATGAGTAGTCTTTTTAATTGTCTCAAGTATCCAAATGTAATAGACCCAGATGTTCTCATTGTTGCAAAATTGAAGAGAATGATATTTTTTCAAGTACAAATTTTTGTAAAGATTTTAAGATTAAACATGGTTTATCTTGTTCTTCCTCAGCAGTGATTTACCTCATTACTTGTAAGAAATGTCGGAAACAATATGTCGGCCAGACTAAACAAAAATGTAGTCAAAGAATGAATAGTTTTGATGATTTTTCTTTTATGCCTATAGACAAAGTGCACAATAACAGGCAACGACTTTTACAAGAAACTAAATGGATGCATATTCTAGGTACTACCAGTCCGATGGAATCAATTCTAAAATATTCTTTTTATTCTTTTTGTGCTCTGTTGAAATCAAAGAGTCTGTCTATGTATCTCATATTTGTTATATAGTTAATATTGGTCTTATTGTTTATTAGTAATTATAAAGGATCGAACATGAACAACGTTGTTATGATATCTCTCGTCTTCTAACAGACATGTTGGTGCAGTGACCAGGATATGAAGCTTCTTAAGCTTATTTCACTAAAAGGAGGGCAGCGGAAACTTGTTTCCAACTTACTGGTGAAATTGGGAGAAGATCTTTCAAGTTCGGACGCTCAGCAAAGACTTGAAATACTGTCAGAGAAGCTGAAGCCATTAAGAATCTCAATGAAAAGACTATCAATCACGCTGACGCAGCTGATATGGATACAGAACTAGTTGAACATGAGGAATATTACATTAAACTTGATTTTCAAATTCGGGGGATAAGAGAGAAATTGCAACTACCTATCAAGACTTCCACAGCCTCGCCAATTCAGAACGAGAACCAAACCGCTGCGTAGATACAGGATCGGAGAGTGGGCCGTCGGCGCCACCGGATGTCACACAGCAGATAAGTGTACAATCAAGTAACATTTTTAAGAATGCTCCTTCCATAAATTACTGCATGGCTGACATAAATCGTCAGTTCATTTCAACAACACTCTCTGATGTTCAGAAATTTGGTTACTTACGCTCATTGCTACTTAAGAGCGCCGCATTATGTATTGCCGGATTCCCACTTACCAATGCGAATTGCACAATGGCCGTAGATCTCATTAAAGCAAGGCTTGGACAGACGTATACAATTATAAGTGCGTATACATGAAATCGTTGATAGTGTTGCTACGTCCTTCCAATGTTCCTAGTAGCTAACAAATGTTCAAAGACACACTTGAAACATATATTCATGGACTTGAATCACTAGGTCAAAGCCGGGAGTCATACGGAAGTCTACTGGTTCCTATCATCAAGGACACGCTACCGTGCGAGCTGCAGTGCCACATGGTCCGTGACCATGGAAACATAGAGTGGATGCTTCCCTAGCTGCGATGTGCGATAGAAAATGAAATCAATGTGCTTCAGGAAGATGAGATCCCAGAAATAGAGTTAAGGAACGGTCCAACGGCATCCAGGCCACTCTTTCAAAATAGAAATCTATGTGTCTTTTTGTGATAATCTACATAAATCGAACGATTGTACGATAGTGTCTGAAATAAATGCAAGACTTTAATGTGTGAAACGTGGACGATTGCATTACAATTATTTAGCCGATGATCGTCAGGTTTCAGTCTGCAAGTCACTCAATAGAATGATGCCGTCATTGTCAGCGGAAACAACATACCGCCATTTAAGAGCAACAGCGAAAGATAAAAGGCTGAACACAAAGGCCACCCCGTTCCGGTTCGAGCCAGCAATACGGACAGAGACCGCTATATTACATTCAACGACACAGCACCCACAAAACGTTTTGGCCAATGATGTTATTTCAAAGGTATGTTCTGAAAATATTTCGGTAGTAGCAAATATTTTGTTTAACGATTGGGCACAGAGGTCCTTCGTCAAACAGCAGCTCGCAGACAACCTAAGCAGACGGGGGTTGAAACAATCCATTTAAAATTTGTTTGGTGATGTTTCAAAGTGCGACATACGGCGACCACGACAGTGACTCAAACTAGCACACCCATTTAATGATGCTGAGATCTTTTACATTTCTCTTCTTATTGGTGCTGATGCATATTGGAAAAGTGTGCAAAATCGTGTCATCAAAGGCAACGGAACTACAGCCGTCCAATCGAAGTAGGCTATCTGCTTTTAGGTCCCCTGTCAGCCAGCCAATAAAGTCATCCGCCAAGTACATGGTGAATGTCATTACCACTCCTTCAAGTGATAACGATATGGAGCGCATCAGGGAGCTAGAGTCCATTGGCATCACACCGGAACAAGGGGATACTTCCGCTTCCGGTAAAACGTATACTGAAGAGTTGGAAGTAATTATCATTTGCGTATTTGAAATAGTTGTATTTTTTTGCATCTAAAGACAATTCGCCGCCCGAAGTATGGCGGGACGCGCTAACGTTAACGACGTCGTGGTGCGCTTACGGCCATGTTCTATTGTTTGACGTCGTTGTTTTGTTATTGCATATTAGTAAGTAAAAAGGATAGAACCTGAATAACGTTGCTATTATATAGTTCAAGATATAAACCTGATAATCAGGAAATCGTTTCTTATAGCTAATTTTTTTGCAGCACCATGGACTTAATCAAACTCTAAGAGGACTGCTGTAGGCAGGCTTTGCAGTATTGCAAGTTCTTCCTTAATTTTATTGTTATAATTATACACACATCACATCCATTCAGCTAATTTGGCCAAAAGAAAATACTCTAATGGGTTGATTGATGAGTATATCTCTATTTGAGATGAAAGAAAATGACGTTGCTGCCTTCATTTATTTAATGACCTTGTTTTGTATTTCAATATCATAATAAACATTCAAGTAAATAAACAGTGTGTGCAATATAATATGGATAGATAAGTTCAGAGCAAAGTTTTAAATTGCCCTCCCAAATATGTTATAACAAATTGTAAGGATCAGGTATAATCTCACTTTCTACAGTTATTTCTCCAGCTATGCAGCTAAATCACGCGAACATTTTCTTTACATGATGTAATAAATTCACTGCCTTGCAACTCAAAAATGCTTCATCAATGTTTTTTTAATATCATTGATAAGTTAAAGATATGGCTGCATAGTTCTAAGAAATACCTGGCTTGATTTGACTTAAACGAAGTAAAATTGTATTTAAGCGGAATTTCTTTTTAACGCAACCCATATATTGTCTTGCGCAAAATTGTATTATACTTAAAACCGAATAAATATCTTGCTTAGCTAGGTTGTTCACTGACGCATCTTAACGATCATTTCACAGATCCCAACACGCATTATAAACATACTGCATATTCAGCCACTATTTCAAGTTTAATTTTAAGTCTACAGCAGTTTTCTGTGTATTATCGGCCTAAGATAACAACAAAATGTTTTAGTGTTAAAAAACATAAACAATGTTTACTACGTGCGTATATTAGTAAGATGAAGATTTGACATAAGATATTTATCATAATTTTTTTTTATGTAAACTTCTCAAAATTTGATAAGGATCACTTTTTTTCTGAATGGCGTTATCGTCGAGTTTGGATTACATACATAGAATATGAAGTTTAGTTATTTTCAAAGATACCTGCATATCTTAAGTGCAACATGTAATCCATACAGTAAATCATTTTCAAGAGAGTAACGAGCGTCGAAATGAGGAAAGGGTTAAAAATAGACAGTTATTGGTATGTGTGGGGAATAGAAACTTTGAGGAAAATGAGCAAAAGTGCTAACCTTTGTGTTTAGTATCGGTACTGATGTCCTTGTGCATCAAAACAACAGCCTGACATCGACTCCTTATGCTTCTAATGAGCTGTTGAATCTTAAATTGTGGGATTTGAGCCCATTCTTCCAGACGTGCCTCTCTGAGCTGTCTCGTGGTTGTTGGCTGGCCAGGATGCTCAGATATCGCTCTCTGCAGCATATCCAAGACGTGTTCGTCTGGAGATCGAGCGGACCATTAGAGATGTTTAACGCTGATAAGAAAACGTCGATAAAGTGGTGCATTATTTATCAATGCAGTAAATGCAGTAAAATATCATTTTACGTTTTTTTAGCGATTTTAACCAAGCCAGATACGTTAAGTAAGGCCCAAATGTCTCAATAATGCATAATACAAAATTATCTTCTAAAAAGTTAATGTCTTCATATAAATCAAGACCAAATCAGACTGCCAAGTTATGTATAAAAAAGCAAAGTTTTTCTTTAAACAATTAATTTGTTTGGCTGCCTAAAGGGTGTAAAAGCATTCACTCAGTTGATAAGTACTCAAGAATAACATCATAGGAATAATTGATTAGATGTTAGGGACAGACACGATGTTTTTAAGTATTTATCAATCAAGAAAAAGAACTGACATTTCATGAAACTCATGCCTTTCAAGATGGTATTCATTAAATTATTACGTTTATCATTATATTACAATAATCAGGTATCTTTGAAATTAAAATTCATTTCTTATGTATTTAATCCAAAATCGACGATAATGCCATACAGTACAAAAAGTGATCCTTATCAGATTGTGAGTAGTACATTATGTAAGCTTGTGTAGATATTTTGACTAATTGTTTTTTATGCAAAGCTAGTCATGTGTACACTACATTATACTATCATTTCCTAATTCATTATACTCGATCATACTTACAGTTATTACGACAACTTAGTGAATACGTACACTAACAGTCTGGCGACACATCATATTCAAAATGAGGTAAGAATTTATACATATACTTTAGTCATAATAAAGTTATAATATTTATTATTGTTCCATTCTTACATTATCGCTTCTGTCCATACAAAGACAATCAACCGTGCGCGTCCTTATTGTTTCATTTTTACATCAACGCATATCTCCATGTCATGAAAATGAACCGCGTTAGTCCTGATCAATATGATCCGATCATGAGTCCACCAAAATTAGTTCAATATTTTACGAATTATCATATATTCTTCGTATTGGTTAAAGACCCATTTGCTTTTTGAATTAAGTAATACATAACAATAGATAAAATGATATTTAGATAATTATAAGCAATATATTTCATTTGCTCTAAAACAATATTTTACATAATGCCTTTCACTGGCCACATCTCGTAAAACTGTTTTCAAGTGGGTTTCCTTATTTTGTACTATATCATTGTTAAAAATACTCTGCTCCATTCCATATGTACTTAGTGATTAAAAAAGAAATGTTCTAGGTAAAAAAATACCGACTTTAGTTTTAACATCCAAAATGCTAATGGGGCTTTAAAGTTGATTTCGAATGTTCTTTGGAGTATACAACAACCTAAGCTATCATAGTGTAGCAAAATTAACGTGGTTACTAAATTAATCTTAAACTCTAACTGCTCTTTAGCTTGTCAATCATAGTACTTCTTCGCGAAGCAAATTTTACATGAATAAGGAGAATTAGAACCATCTGGTTGTTTTAAAATGTGTCTTTAGCTTGTACGCGTATGAATTCTTAAAATTCTCTCTATATTAACAATATGATGCCGTTCTTTGTAAAAGGATTTATGTACCAAAACTCCTGAGGCTAGATTAAAATCTTATAGTCATGTTTATGGATGCCTGACGAAATATATCCATGATACATACATGCTATGAATCAAATTACAGAAATTTCACACCAAATCTAAATCGGAAGAAAATCATTACTTTCATGACAATCAGGAATAGATAATATAAGTCTATGTAAATAAATAATACAGTCAGAATATATATAACGATAATATACAGAAATCAATATAATACTTATGTATTCTATCCACAAACTAGCTTACATATATACATATATATAACCGCATAACCTGGAATTACCTCACGAGTTCAAAATGTTCAATGTTTAAATGTTCATTTTTTTTCTAATTGCATGAAAAGGATAAAAAATAGGTAGTTGTTTTTAAGTTCCGATAATGGTCCACGAGTTAATGATACTTGACCCTTACATATATCCATCAATATTAATCTTAAACAACTATATTTTCACAGGGTAACCTACTGTGACTTTCACAAGTGTTTGGTATTCACCACTTGTTTTTTGGTGATGTTTATGCACGTAGGTTTAACTTACTCGATTGGAACCATATTTGTTGATGTCATGTCTACTTTCAATGCGTCACGTGCAGAGACGTCTGTTATCCACTCCACATGTATTGGCGTTATTTCTGGAACAGGTAAACTTATCATATGCATTTAGAACATTTGTTCATTGTCCTGCTGGTCAGTAGAGAATTTGTCAATTATTTACTTGATACGGGTTTCACGTTTGATTTATAACCTGACTCTGCATACAAATCGAATTTCTCTTGGCAAATAATTTTAACCAAATACAATATGTTTCTTGTAATGTGTATGATATGGACCCGCGTATTACATTTCAGTTCATATCAAATATCAAAAATTAAGGTATTAGGATAATATATTTGCTCAGTGTTACACACATGTAAATAGTACAAAAATAGTATTGCCCAATTTTCTTTATTTCTTTGACATCGGATACAATAATGTATTTCACGAAGATTTTTTTTAAAAAAAACGTAAGAGCTATTGTCCTTGTTGAAAAATATAAATTTCTTCTGATATTGCATGGTGACCTATATTTTTCTTTTATTGAATTATATTGATATTGTGTAACTGCATTACTTTACCACGAATTTTTATTGCAATGGGTGTTCGTTTGTCTCTAATCTTTGAAAAATAGATTACTCCCATAGACTTCGATGCAAATTCAAAGGGAAAATAAATCAATGGAATTACAATGGTTTTGAAGAAATCTCATGATAAATCATTTATTTCACGGAAATCTAAAAAAATTATCAAGCATTTACCGAATCTGTCTGTCCTATTTTTAGATAATAATTTTGGGAAATATGATCCTAATACAACAGGTACTTTAATTCAACTCTCAGTTTACTGTCTCTACTAACACATATATTATTGTACATTCAATAGTATTTCATAGATTCGAAATTATAATTAGCGACTTTTCGTTGCCTAAACATACTTTAAAAGCCTTGACTTTGTCCCATATTCAGGTTTTTTAATTTATGCCTGAACCTAATTTTCGGGGCCGTAGTCCAATGGATAGTACGCTGGACTTGTAACCGCGGAGAGAATTGTGCAGGAACGCATTATATATTATAATGTTTGAACAAATAATTATGATGCAATTATTTTGTCTGTATAATAAAGAAAGAAAAAAGGATGAAAATACGATTGTTAGTGATGTTTCATAATGGTAAATTAATAATAAACAGAAACAGTTCATGAGAACAAAATAGAACCATGTACTATGATCTGTTTATGTAATTCTTAAATCGTTTTACTGATGCCGTATAATATCTGATAGTGATTTTATAATTCTTTAAAAATACAGACAGCTACATGACACTGTATTATACTTGTTTACGTCACGTACCTTAAACAATTACCAAGGTCCCAATTTGCTAATATTACTCCAATTCCACTATATATAACCCCACAATTAAATGTACAATACTGTTTAATTCCCAAGTCATCAAAAAAATATATTATGCATGTACAACAATTATGCAACCTAATCAGTTCAGATAAATCATTTGGAACGATAAATAACAAATTTACGTTTATTTCATCATTTAAGATGTCTATAAAAGGTAAACAGACCCGCGGCTTGAACACATGTATTTTACATATTGATAATGAACCAATACACGATATTTAATACACACAGAGACTGAGATATTAATTCGTTGTGTAGGAGGCTAATGTCTTCAATTCGATCTGTTAGAAATCAAATTTTGTATTTAAATTGAATCCACGATTTATCCGCAAAATACTTGAACAATCCCGCGACATAATTTTATTATGTTCTTAGTTATTTACGATTTGGTGTGTTCTTTTATCCGATACATGTAAACAAAGAGATACAAAATTAATGTAGTTCAATACATAAGTCTATTAATGAACAACGTTTATTTCAAAACTAATTTAAATGCTGCAATCTTTGAATAGAATATGCGTAGCGCGCATTTTATTCGTATAATATTTTCATCATATACCCTCATTACTAGTATATATTTTTCACATTCATGGTTTCAACACAATTCTGAACGTTATTGTACGCGCATCTTTTCAAATGAATTATTATACAATGTGTATATCAATTGAACATTATAAGATATGTGTAACGGCTTGTTGTTCACAAGTTTTTTTCATCATTTGGTGAAGAATTCTGACTATGAAAAAGTACACAAGATCCGCCCCATGTATAACGAACATTTCCGTCATAGATATTGACCATTTTGATTGTTTATCAACAGAAAACCATGGCACAAACTTAAATGAATACAGGGTATGCGGTATCCACTTGATTTATAAGTTGTAACTGTCTCCATTTCGACCGATTACAAGTCACAATTTGTATTTAAAAAGTCAGCATATTTTTCCGTGAAATACGTCAAAAATCCCGCGGCATGAATTCATTTGTTCTTAGATTAACTGTACGTACGTACACCACTTTGTATAGATGTAATAATTATAATAATCTTCAGTGATATTTTAATCTGTAAATTCGACTTCAACTTCAAATTAACGTTTACATGTTTGTATAAAGATAGATTTACGATGAAAATGGTGTAAGAAAAATACAACCAATTATTATGTTTGTCGCACTTCGTAGTGTTTGATCTTAATTCTTATACATGATATATTACTATAATTAAGTTTTCACGTCAGTAATTCTTACGCAATTTATAAATATCAAAAAAAATTTGTTAGATAAGTATTAGTTTATGTCATTATAAAAATGGATTTACGAAGTGTCTAATGAAGAATTAAGATATGATTCTGTTGAAGAATTTTGTGACTGTGGAAATTGTGTTTTGGTGGAAAACGTGGAAGAAAATGTTGGCTCTGATTCTAAAATACAAATGCGTGCTTATTCCTCACAATTAAATGCGATATCTATGATAATCAACCTTTCTCCTTTCACTCCCGCTTAACAAAGACAGTTCACCCCCTAAAATATGTAAGACAATTCACCCCTTATTTATTAGATAAGTGACTACAATGTTTAAATGTTGTTTTATGTCTGTTAAATCTTTTCTTGTGTCAAATTATTTAATTAGTCAGGAAAAGGGTTTTTAACGAAGTTAAAATAATTGAACTAAACAAAAAAAAAAATACTCAAAATTTAAAATTATTTATTTTACAATAATTGAATACAATTAGCATACAATAGGATATAATTATATAGAAAAAATGAAACAAAATGTTGCAATAATTTGTTGTTTAAAAGTATTTATTTTATTAGAATAGATAGAATTGTGTACAATTAACAAAAAAGTAAAATATTTTGTTTTGGTTAGTTAAACTATTAAGTGTCATGAAAGCTTTGTAGTTCTATACATCAGTTGTACATAAGAAAAACTAAGATCAAAGAAAGTGTGAAAGGGATTAATTCAACTATCATTTAAACCCTTTGTTTGTTTACTAACTTTACTTTTATATTGTAGCCTACTTGAACATGAAATAACAGTAGTGATACAAATTAAAAATGATACACTTCAAAGTCATATTTATTGTTTCTTATTTGTAATAATTGATAAAATAAGTTCTTAAGTTATGCTAAACTAGTACCAATAAGAGTAAATAGTTGATGAATGTCTTATATATAAAAATATATCAAATCAGCAACAATAAATATTGCCATTTACTTATTTAAATCTTCTATATAAGTTCTAATTATAAAAAATATTTTATGAAGCCAAGTCTAAAAATGGGGGTGAATTGTCAGGGGGGGGGGGTGAATTGTCTGGAAGCCGCTTATTCGCCATATCAATGTTTGTGCAATACGACGTCACACGGACCTGCTAATCGTTTGTAAATGGGTAAAATTGCGGCGCCAAGTACACTTTCAGATATCCCAGTTTCTACGATATTTTCGTAAAATACCTTTAATGTGCGTATTTTAATGCTCAAATGATTTAATTCGCTCTGATTAATAATTGTTTCAATAAGATTATTTCATAAATAGGGTTGCGTTACCCTTGAACATAGTTACCACATCTACAATATTTACATGCCTTTGCGGCCATCTTTGATGGCGAATTCGACAAGCATTGATAGAAGATATTTATATCTTTTTGGGATCATTCTAAATATAGGACATTCAAATGTGACAACCACATTTTCTTAAAACTGATATGCTTATGACCTTAACAGCCTTACGATAAAGTTATTTTTTATAAATTGAGTTGTTTAATAACCAATTTTCTGATTTCTTTTTCTATTAAGCGCATAAGAAATTTGCCATCTTTGTCAATGGAGGTAAATATTGTAGATGTTTGAACATTGTATAAAAGTGTCAGATCAAATGTCGTCTCATGAAATCAACGAATTTCCATTAATTGCATCCCATTCAATTTTGATCGTACATCGTTTACGGTTCAATAATTGATACCACGCACAGGTTTGATGTCTAGTAAGATATTTAATAACACATTATTGTCATTAACTGAAAGGTATCATATCGTACCACTACAATGCTCAACATGTTAGAGATGGTAAAACTGACAAAGTAAAGTCAATAAAGGATACAGCGTTTATCGCAATAAAACACTATTTTTCGCTCGTTGTTGATTGGTATGAAAGTATGTTATCTAATCTTTGTAAATAATCAAATATCAAAACTAGTATGCGATAAAATAAATCCTTTCACTGATTTTCTTTTAAATTTTGTACAACATCTATTGTATCAAACGTAATGCACACTTGTAAGAAAGAAATTATTTTTAAAACGAGTGTACCTTTTTGTGACCCTTTGCTTGTTAAACAAAAAATCTTGGAAAAACTGAGACGTTGAGAACTATGTACATTTGTATCTGAATGATAGGGAAATACAGCTCTGGCCAAAATCTGAAAAGTTAGCTCAAACCACTAGTTTGGTTGTTGCCTTCATCATGAACGTTTTATTTTATTTGCAGGCTTGTTATCTGGAGTCATTATCCACAAATTTGGTATAATATTTTGCGGTATAGCTGGAGGATTGCTCGCAAGTTTAGGCATTATGGGATGTTTCTTTGCAACATCTACAGTGCATATGACAATCAGTTACGGAATAGCACATGGTAAGTTGTAATTAAAGACTCAATTTTAAGTATAAACTCGTGTCCATTTTTAATATAGCTTTCATCTAAATATTGAATGTTCATTTTTGACTTTAAGTATGGGGTATAACACTTAACTCATTCATCCATGTACACATTTTACCACTTAAACCCTACTGGTAAATGATAAGCCAACCCATAAGTACAATATTGATTTTATATAACCTGACTCCTTGAGAGATTTTGTACTGTTTTATTGACAAGTCATAAATTATTAAAGATGCATTGTGTAATTTGCCTCAGGCAATGTAATAAACAAGTGCATAAAGCTGAAATTTCACACATCTATTAGTAATAAAATTACCTACACAGCGGTGTAAATTTCCTCACTAAAAATATGGACTGATTTATAATTATAACAAAAGGAAAGATCTTGCAGCAGTTATTAATGTATTTGTAAAAACATATTAGAAGGATTTATGCTTAAAATATAACCTAAACTTTCTACTCCATAATACAATAATTAATCATAATGTTACCAAAAAAGGTGTATACAGTACTTCAGTACTTATTTAAGTAGTATTTATTATCAAAATAAATATTAATTTAAATATTAATTTAAAGAACAGATTCGTTTAAACAATGAACTGATCATAAAAAAGACTAGAAAGAAGCGTACGAGCAGCCATGTCAAGGAACGGAGTCGTTCAGGAGTTTAAATACCTTTCTATAAATCATAATCTATGCTAAACAATCATCATTCAAGTCTCAACACTCTTAATGTAGTAAAGTACGTCAGTTTAAGCGCAATCATTGGTGCTTTTAATTCTAAATTTATTGTTTGTAAAATACTAAGTGTCATACTGAATCATTTCTGAATGTTATTCCTGTTTTATTCTTGAAAATGATGATTCAAGCAGAATATTGATAACAACATTTCAAGTTCTTAATTGTCAAACAGGGCCGTATCAATAAAGCATCTTGATTATTTTCTTAAACTCGGTCAAATTAGCTATGCTAGGAAATGATTTTATCTTAAGATAATAGAACCGAAATTATTTCTATCACGCTCGTGCTCGCACATCTATGAAATATGAGATAAATAAATCAATGACCAGTTCAGCATTTTATATCTCCTTTATCATGCAAAAAAAGTAATTCCTTCGTGAATAAGATAGAATATCGCATGGTATTTACAAACTTAGACGAGTATTATTATTAGAATTCATAGGTAAATATTGAAATTTGATACTTGGATATGAATAACTGCAGTAGAATCAGTCCTAGCAAGATTGATTTCTTCGAAACATTGTTGATTAATAACAAGAAAGACTTACAATAAAGTGCAAATTGAATATAGAATCTAGTTCCCTCTGTAACTTTAGCTAATAGTATTTTGTTTCTGTCCTGTTGGTGATTCGGTAAACAAAATGTGCATGCTTTAAGAAGTTTCTTAAAACATTTAAGTTACCTTTTTAGCTATCATAAAATTAGTCGATATTTAATTTAAGAATAGAGTTAAAATCATTTATGAATAAGACTTTAGATATTTCTCAAATTTAAGAGCAAAATGAACAGATTTCGTGTATTTAAGTCAAAATTTAAGAATATCTCAAGTTAAGAACCTTTATAAATACGACACCAGGACTTTAAAAAAAGAATCTACATCAAACTCATGATTCTGTTATAAATGATATAACCACTGTTTCTCGAACATGCTGTTGCTAGATCATATCATTAAGTGGTTTGTCATTTGGAGCTTAGAGATTTACATCATTGTTATAATACTCTCAAAACTGAACATTCGATCGTAAATACCAGAGGGCATTATGATCATGATGCTTGAATTGTGCTGAATGGATATCGATGCATTAATTAATCATTGCAGCATTTGGAAGAGGATGTATGTACATTTGTTCAGTTACTGCCATCGGTCAACATTTCAAAGGTAAAAGAAAGCTGCTGATGCTGTCATTACAAGCGTCAGGAGTCGCCCTTGGTGGTATGATGTACCCACATATACTTGTCTTTTTAAGGTACAGTTACAGTTTAAATAAAAAACAGAAATATGTCAATATACAATATTTACATAGTAATTTGACTAGGAAAAAAGTGAAAAAGGAGTTGGGTCAAATATATATCCTTGTTGCAGCGAAAGATCGTTTCCTAGTTAATATCATCCCGCTGATTTTCCCTCGCAATCCTTATTTATGTTAGGTTTACAGGATATTACAAAATAATGATACAGTTTCATTCATTCGTATTTATAGCCTCAGTAATGCATTTACGATATTTCTAAGATACTAATTATCTAAACTGGACGACTGTTTGAGTCGAAAGCCTTTAGTTAATTACTAATACTGTATCCTTAAACTATTTTCAGTGATCGGTATGGTTTCCGTGGTGCATTGTTGATTATTGGAGGTTTAACACTGAATTGTATTCCTGGATGTTTACTTTGGAAACGACCAGTAGCAAAGAAAGAAACTCGAATTGAAAGCATGAATTCTGAACGTTTGCGGGTGTACCAACAAGACATGCGGATCAGAGTCATGACAAGTAATGACAAGATAACAATTGAAAAAAACAAAGACGTTCCTAAAAATGAAGACAATGATATATTTTACATCAAACGCTTTCCAGTACTGCAAGGTGATTCTAAAACCAGAAAGATAAACATTAATCAAGGAGCCAAAGCACTGACAATTATCACTGATGAAACGGAAGGACCACTGACACTTCTCCAGAGTATAAAATACATTTTACAAAACAAAAGTTTTGTGATTTTTACAATTGGTTGTCTACTTGCCAATCCTGCAACATGCATCGTGTTGATTTTTGTTGCTGACGTATTTGATGAGAAAGGTCTTTCCTTAAACGATGTTACATTCGGCCTAATGCTTCTGAACATTGTTAATCTATTTGGACGTCTTATTCCGGGAATAATGATGCAATCTAAGTATATTCCTACTCTTTTCTGTCCTTTCTTTGCGTCGCTTGTGTCTACGCTAGTTTTAATTGGATTTTCACTGTCTTCATCCAGAAGTTTTACTATTGGAGTTCTAACTGTCGCTGGAATACCTCTAGGAATGTTCATTACAATGTTCAGTGTGATCTCGACGAAATTGGTTGGAGTAAAGAATCTTCCTACTGCTATTGGTATACTCTTCTCAGCAAGTGGTATTGGAAACGCGATTGCTGGACCTGTCACCGGTATGTGTTCACAAAACGAACATATTTGTCTGTATTCTTAATAATTCAATTTATCCTAGCCTTTCGTATTTTAACAAAATACTATTCTTTGTTACATCGTCCCCGTGTTCAAGGTATAATTTCCGTTGCCTGTATTTGTGCCGAAGGTTACATTGTGAATATGGTCTTTTGAGGTTTGTCTCTATCATATAGACACATGCACCTGTTCTGATTGGCAATAGACTCATGTTCCTCTTCTGGTGGACAATAAACGACTTATGTCATAGACGACATAATTATTTGGGTTGCATATTGTTTTGTGTGTCAATAGCATGTATCATTTACTTATTTCAGGATATATCAGAGACCAGTCTGGATCATACACGGTACCGTTTTATGCCGCTGCTGGAATAACAACTATTTCTACACTTCTGTTTCTGATTGCATTGACAACATACACACTGCATGCTAAAACACAGAACAAGAGATCGTCCGCTTACTATCTGACGAGCATGTAGATTCAATACTCACACTGACGGTTGATTTTTAGAACTGTATGTCCTATAAGCATATTGAAGTAAAATACACTGTGTTACGAAACATAAATTGTTTATTAAATAAACAGAAACTATAAATGTGCTCTTCTGTTTTAACGCATTCATTAATTCACTATTGTTAATGACCGTTGTTGTAAATTGAGCTTTGTTCAACTCCACTACGTCGTCAATCGCTCGGTGCATGAATTTGAATGCGGACAAAGTACTAGGTTTTCCACGCCCACCACGAAAATGGTTCCATTTTTATGAAATATTCATTTTTGACGTCCTAAATAGAAACATCAGACATAACGTTCAACTAGTGTGAGAACTTTCAGAACTTTGATTTCAAATGGCATGCACTGATATGTTCATCTTCAGGCAATGGGATGATCGTTTTGATAGCGTTCGGAATTCACATGTTGCAGTAAAGTATACGGTAGAGCATCTGGAGGTTACATATTTGGTGTCGTAAGAGTGATACTAGTCTTCGAAACCTAGACCTAGGGTAAAGCAGAGGCTGGGTTGGTCTAAAGAGCATGTGGTTGTCGCAAAAATGTCTTTGAATAAAAAGGCAGAAGGCATGGAAAAGTATGGTTATATGTTATTGTCGATGATATTATCCAGTCGGATTAGTTGGTAGAGCATCTGACTAGCAAGCAGGAGGATGCGGGCTCGAGTACCGCGTATGATACATTGTTTTCCTCCTATTACACACAATTAAGGAATATTTCGATGGCCTCTGCTGTGTAATAACACTTTTACTCCCAGCCACAAAAGAAACACATCTGAAGCATATTTGAAGCGCAAATGAAGCTTCCCCCTGGTGTGTCAAAGAAGTACTTTTAAAGTCTCTGCTTCAAGAGTACCTCACAGATACAGATAAAATTAAATATGTCTTAGGAATGGAGATGCGCATGTGAAGTCCCTGTCTCAATTATGTTAATTAGCGCTTCAGATATACTTCAGTACGCAAATTAGGATGAAACGCATTTGAAGTCCCTCGTCAGAAGCACCTTTAAAGTACCAACAGAAGCGCTACTGAAGCACCTCAAAGAAGCGTCATCGAAGCGCCTACTTATTTGAAGTCCCTGTTCGAAATTATGTTCAAACCATGCATGACCAAACCATGAAAAGCTTGTAATATGCCATGTCTGCATCATCAGACAGTATTCAGAATAATTATTCAGATATTATTCAGACATTTTTAAGACAGAATTAAAAAATATTCAGATATTGTACATAGAGTTCACTCAATTACATTCAGAGAAATATTCAGAAGGTTTTTCAGAAATGTCGACCCAGTCTTTCCTTAGATCATTTCACAATACTTGGAAAACGTAACTACAATAGCAGTTTGATCACATTATATGATGGGGATCAATCACACATGTATCAAACTACAGCACAGGCAAATTGCAGCCTATCAAGAAGTGTTTTATAACACCCCACCCACATTATTTCACCATAATTGTCTCTTGATCAATATGAAACTGTCGTGTTAGTTTTTCTGCAGTTGTTAAACATTAATCTATACAAAAACTTAACAACCAATACACTTACCAGTGTATTGACATAACAGTTTTCGCAGTTTTTCCATTTTCATTACAGTCATACCTCATTTGGTTATGATATAAAAGTCAGCCATTTTTTATTTTACACCATGTGACCTACGATGTCATCCAACATCATCATTCCTTGAAATGTACTGAAGTATTTGTGAAGCCCCTCCTTATAAGAATCTAGATTAAAGAAGTCCATCCCAAAGTCTTTGAAGTACGCTGAAGTCCCTTGAGCTTCAGTGGTGCGGGGAACTTCGTTTGAAGCATGATAAAGACGTATGAAAGAAGTCCCCGGGACTATAGATGAAGCAGGTCATCAAATTTTGAAGTACTTCTGTAGTACAATTGAAACAGAGGCTTTTGCTAAAGTTTCTGCTTCTTATGTGGCGGGGCGTCTACGATCTATGAATGATTAAAAACTAAGACCATTCTGTAGGTGAGTGACCCTGCGAAATGTTTTTTTTCAACTTACAAAACGCGCATATGCTGCTTTATTCAACCAATCTTTAAACCAAAAATTTCATTAGGAAAATATTGCCCATTTACTTAAGGTAATGATACGCATCTTAGATCATTGGTGTTTGGAATGCTACTCATATTACAACTTTACGTTACGTATGTGGTTTTAGTTTCAGTTAAATATCTATAAGAGAACGTCTCTACTACTGTGTTTCCACATTGCACACATGGTGTCGCGCCACATTCTATGGTTTATAATAATTATGTTGAATTTGTATAGTGAAACTGTTCTACAAAATTGTCCTATTGATCGGCTTCTCAAAAATCGTATACTACTCGGCTGTTGTTATTAGCATCGGATGGGCCATCAGAAGACACAGTTCAAATAATAAGAATAATACAAGACGGGAATGAAAGAACTAGACAAATGAAAGATGTTAAAAATGATATTCAGGTACTGAGACAACGAAATGTGATATTGGGAACATTAGGAATATGCTACATAATATTGAGAATAAGCAAGTTCGCTTGGAATCTGAATGAGAAGATTGACAGAATAGACCATAAAACAGAAGTCTTTGAAGCAGACTTAGCAGCTCGATCTATGCATCAAGAAACTCGAGATGATGTTATTGAAAGCTTGTCGAAGCAAATGTATTACCTAGAAATGGATAGTCAGAGATGTAATTTAAGAATTATTGGTATACGTGATGCAGAGAAAGAAATCATTATCATTACAAATACAGTAAAACCTCGATTATCCGAACACCGATTATCCGAATACCCGGTATTATCCGAATAAAATCTACGGTCCCGATTACGTCTCTATATATTTCAAGTACAACGAACCCCGGTTATACGAATCGGATTTTACGAATACCTGGTGTAATCCGAATACATTATTTGGTCCCTAATGTTACAAATGCGCGTATTTTCACACCTATTATTCGAAGTCGTCAATTTAACAATGGCCGATTGAGAATCAAATGTCGTGTGACAAACAATGTGTCACATCAATTCATACACGAAGCGTGTCAACAGTTTAATTATCGTTAAGTTGACCATATTGTTTGTTACGCTTTTATACTAATCGCGACGAATATTACACTATGATCTCGGGTATAATAAGTTAATATGCGTACGTACCTGCATGGTGATCTGTATGAACTTATTTGCATTTCAGCGTCAATAAAAATTTAAAAACAGATTCGAACACAGTTAAACAAAGCTAACTAGAATATGATGAACAAACGTACCAAACCTAAAGACATTACGTCTTCGATTCTTTAATTGTCTCAGAATGTTACGATAGCGATGCCAAGTCGATCGTTAGTAAGGGAAGTGAGAATGACATATTATTGTGTCGGATTGTGTTCTGCATAATCCATAAATGCGCGGGTATTTATTTAACAAGAATTATTGTTTCATTGGTTAACTCATATACATTCATAAAACAATGATAAATAATAAGTGTTTGTTGTACATTTTATTTTATTCTTATTATCACTCAAATAAATAACGTCATGTTTACATACGAGAGTTAACTCCCTTGCAATATACGGACAGTACGGAATTTATCGTTTCCAACCAATACATTATACTGAAATGGATTATTCGAAACCATGGATTATCCGAATGATTTTTCAGGTCCCAATGACATTCGAATAATCGAGGTTTTACTGTAGTAAAGTTTTCGAGCACTTTCTCTGTCCTACAAATCCAGATTCTTGTTCGGACCAGAAGAAAGAACTGAATGATTGCTTAGAGTACGCTGTGAGATTAGGGACTATTCATGGGAATATTCCAGGACGGTTCTAGCCAAATTCAATCATTAAGCTGACAAGTTCCGTTATTATTCAGTCACCGTGATTCATTGAGAGTAAATAGTCTACGAACTGCAAATGACCTAACAAGCCTGGAGAGACAACAACTTGCAGTATTGAAATCAAGGGGTTAACCGGACTACATTAAAACTTGAAAAGTGGTGATACTACCAAGTGATAAAACCATTAATAAATCGAGGGTGTTCAAACGAGGTACTACAAAATTAATGTGAATTCTGCCAGAAATGCATCAAAGGGAGACAATAATGACAATGTTATTGTTTGTGCAACCGGTGATGATATTGTTTTGGTTGAAGATATGTCGAAGAATGGTTAGGGGTGTGGCCAAGACCCTATACATGATAACTGCTTGAAGTTTGTTTCATGGAACATTGGTGGTATGGTTGATAAACTGAACAATACTGACTTTGTACATTATATCTCTATGTCTAATGTAATATGTTTGCAGAAAAACTTGGCTTAGCGATACAGATTACTTGATTAATACTTTTTTGGATTACACTGTTTATTGTTGTAAAGCTAAATAATCTACTAGAGGTGGCGTCATTGTTTTAGTAAGCAACTATAATAGAAGGTCAGTTCAAAGAATGAATATTTGATACTTTTGAATTTGGTATTGTAACAAACTACATCTTTCGACCACAAAAATATAGTTTATTTAATCGACATATAGAATCTACATGTATTAATATAATCATACGATTCACATATCACAAGACTTCATAGTCAAAGCACACAATGTTGAAATCACTTAATGATATACGTATACAATCATTATTACAAAGAGACGGTCAGCACGGACGTTATGGAAGGACAATAATTCTGAAATACTGATCAGGATGGACGGTCAAACGCTACTGGTGAACATGTACTTTGGACTCTAACTCTGGACCAGTAGCTCCACAACGAAAGTGTGAACGAGTGAGTGAGTGCTGCATCTCAAATCCGCCGCATTATATACCCTCGGCATAGAAACCATGTGATTGGTTTCAGCCAATCGCCAGATGCAACACAACACATTAACCAATCAATGTCAGCAGTGACGTCACAATTATTATAAACATGACGTTGAAATATATGACAATGTCCGGCATTACACATAAAACTTTGTCATAAAATAAAGTATACTTATCGTAATAAAAAGGAAACAAGTTTACAACTATGAGATTCTACACTCGTCAAGGATTCCAAAGATGCGTATGTTATTGAGATGTGTTCGTTAATAATGAAATAGTTCTTCTTTGAAAATTCGAATCGAGGGAAATTACAGACGCTGACAGATTTGACAGATAATAATAAAACTAGATGAATTGCGTCATGGAAAGCTATAATGAATAATGAGAAGTTCGTTTTTATGCAAATAGCTAATAATAAAACCATAGCAAGACCAAACATTGTAAATCTCTATTGAAATAAGCGGACGGAGCAAAAACACTTAATTCATAAGTAATAAAGTTGGTGGGGTAACAGACAGTATACACCCTAATAAGGTGGGAGGGGTAATGGGCATTACACTATCATTTTTAAAGTTGACAAAGAGCTGTTAAATTCTGATAATGATGTTATACATGTATTTGTTTCTGTATATTTTCCACCGCATGGTTCACCATTTTATGCTTAAAGGGATCGTCAAAATGGATTAACAGTACTTGAAAATGTTTTTAGTAGCAATGAACATGATCTTAATAATTGCTCATTTTTTATTAAATGGTGATTTTATTGCTAGAAATGCCCAGCTTAATGATTTTCTGATATATGATGATAATATTCCAGAGTAGAATGGCTATTCTGATTTGTTCGGGTACGATATTTGTTCGGAACGAACATCATGTGACATCACTGTGAATGGCTTTGGTAGGGACCTTATTGCGTTTCGTAAAACAAATTCTTTATCTCTTATTAATGGTAGATTAGGCGAAGATAAATACAACGGTGAATATACATTTATGGTGCCAATGGTTCGAGTGTTGTAGACTATTTTATTTGCAGTTCTGGGCCCGTATTCAAAAACCAACTAAGATGAAAAATCATCTCAGAATACCGAAATTATCTTAGTTTTCACCAAGTTTTGCTAACATTGTAAAATTTGTCTTAACTTCTGTCTAAGAGTGAAAAAAATCTTAGAAAAATTCTTAGGTCGACGATTTTTATCTTAAAAGTTTAGTCAAGGTACGAGGTGTCTTAACTTTAAGAAATTTTCTTAGATAAAAAATAAAACGAAAATGGCTGCTACGTCGAACTCATTATTTGTCCATATCTATGAAGAATAAAGTTAATTTCTTGGATTATGAACTTTTAAACACTTTTCTGTCGTTATTTTGACTTGATCTTGGGCGGAGCAGTTGTCAAAATAACGTGTCAATTTCACTTACAAATATTGTGAAAAGATACATTAAACATCACAAGATAAGCAAAGATCCAGCAGAATGTAGACCTTTGGTGCTTAACATGAAATTCATTGCCAGTGATCCAAGATGCTTTTCACTGGACTTTATGATAGAACAATCAACAAGTACGTGTTTATGTGACTATTTGCGCATATGTGGGATATTGTACGATTTGCGGATAGACATTGCTTCAAGTTAATTGTCATACAAGGACAGTGCAATGTGAACTAAAATATCATTAAACCATATACCATTTAATATATTTCGTTATTTATGTCGTTTTTTGCTTCTTCATGAATAATTCAGCATCAGTTTCTGAGTTTATCAACTATGAAGACTTGCTATGAATTGAAATGATGTACTTTGTATTCACAGATTCTTTTGAGGACTCCATGAAACAATTTTGGTGACATTAGTAAAGACAGATACCAGTGCCTAATGTGATTTTGATGTGATAAACATTTAGATAGATAAACATTGCTTTCCATGAATTTGGGTGCAAATATATTCAGCCACTGTTTTGCTGTATTAATGTTTGATATGAACATGAAATCCAAAGACAACAGTATAATCTTAAATCTTTATTACCTTGTTTACATAATCTTGTTAATGCACATATTGTGATAAAGTTTGTTCAACTGAAAGCACATGCATGCAAGAATTTCATTGTGACTTTAGTATATCATCAAATATAATTTATTTATTATTTTGTGAATTTTGTTGAATAGAGTATGATACAGGTATAAGCAATTTAATTTGAAACTACCAGTAAACATGCAATTGTATCCTTGACAATATGAATTAAGTGAAGCAAATGATATCAGTAAACTTTATAAAATGCGTTTGTATGAATTTGAAATTAATGCTGCAGAACTGAAAGATGTTTTTGTTATTAACCATCAATGTTCAGTTATGGATTAAATATTCTACAGCTATACTGAGCCTCTGTTGTTATAAAATCTCCCAACTGTGAGTAATGATATGACAAGCAGAAATATATCAGACAGTAAACAAAATACATACATATATACATATTTCATAGTAAGAATCAATTAAAAACATGAGTGATCAATGATACTTGGGTTCTGATTCCCTAATGGTACATATTTTTATTTTTGATACTACTGTTGTTGGAACTTTACCGAAGTACTGCATACTTCATAAAATTACAAAATATCAGATATTAATTTGAATTGATATAATTATCAGTGACACTGTTTGTAAGGAACCTGTTTGTATATTTGCAAACATGACCAACAATTATACTTGTGTCATCTGTGGCTGAAAAAATACAAATCGTATCCGTAAAATTGAGAAAATGTATAACAGGTTAAACTAATCGCCAATCGTAAGTTATGACGTGGAAAAAACCCTGACAACGGTAAATTTTCAAAACTAAGATTTCTTTTCAAACTAAGAATAATTCCGTCTTAGTTTACGCTTAGAATAAATCTAAGATGAAGACTAAGAAATTTCTTATGTCTTAGTCAAAATTTAAGATAAAGAAAATTCCCAACTCGGAAAACTAAGAACGTTTGTGAATACGGGCCCTTATCTATTACAAAAAGGATCCAATTTCATTGTTGATGATTATGCACTTTGTGACCATGTGCCTCTTTTCCATATCTGTCAACTCCAGGTAACCATTCTGATGATAACAATACTTATTATACGAACACTGCAAGCAAGATTAAGATTAATTGTGAACAAAGCTCATTATATCAAGATACCTTATGTAACACTATTGTAAGTGGAGATTTTAATACTTTAGATGAGAAAATGGATCAACCTAATGCAGATGTTGAAAACAAAATAGTTTTAAATTTGTTGCTGAAAGACTTGATGAAGCTACATATAATGAGGGACACTGGTTCAGTTTATCAACCTTTTAGGCATGTTCTAAAATCACTCAATAGTATTTCTTAGATCTTGTGATTTTAAATGGCATACATTTCTAAACTTGTATTGATAGATTTTTTTTCTAAATTTTTAAGAGTAGGTAAATTTAAGTATTTACTGATGAATTGAATGACCGTATAATTTATCATAATATAAGTACCCTTAATAGAATATACATGTGCTCATTACTAAGTTTGCGAGGAATACACGATATAATATTTCCACATACAATGTATTTCTTTAAAAAAAATTCTCAATCTTTTTCCAACGAAAGGTTCGTTACTTAACGTCACGAACCTTTCATTTCATTAAATGTAATCAACAAAGAATCTACGCCGATTGCATTGAAATTTCAACAACTGTCGGACAAATCAATATTTCAGATTGCTTACGAGCGAAACAGAGTTAAAAAACAAACAAACAAACAAAAACTAGACTTTACTCATGTGTTCATCAAAAAGAATGTCGGATAAAATTCATCGGAAACTTTGCCCTTGTTTCAAGGATGAACACGTCGTATCTCTATCATACGTCATACAATCTGATGCACGGAAAACTGTACCATACCTTTCCTTAACAACATTTACAAGTACAATTAAAATAGCATGGTGCCGAACCTTTCATCACGAACCTCTCATTGGGCACCTTATGGAACCCTTCGGAAGGAAAAAAAAAGAAAACAATAAAGACGAAAATTTTGTATTACATAATTAAATATCATGTCTTATAAATGACATGTAGTAAATTATTTTTAAGTACCAAAAACAGCGTTAAACTGGAGTAACAAACCTTTCATTTGCAAGTGGAATTTTGTAGAGTTCATTATTTAAGAGCCTGTGATCAAACATCTGTCGTGTCAAGACGTAGAATATTTGTTTTAACTGCCGTACGGTTATGTAAGAGTGTTCTGTGGTATGTTTTCAATTATAAAGTTGTCTACATATTTTTCAATGTAACGAACCTTACAGCAGTTTAGCGACAAAATTTATTTACATGTGTTTCCAAGAGAACAATCAAAATATTTTGATCATGGTGAATAAAAGGCTCTGAAGGAAGTTCTACAAATATTGAAAACGATTATGCTTCATTCACGAGCGTGCGTATGTAATATTTTAATCCAAATAAATACTTTCTGAATGACGACATTCGACATTGAGCTTGAAATAAACTATGTAGAAATGTTAAATTGTAGTGCCTTGATAAGATCGTCATCAGAAAACAGATAATTATTGTCTAGTATTAAAATAAAATGTCGGCGACATAGAAAATTGGATATTGCACTGCCTTACTGAAAATGACCCTGGAACACAGGACCGGATTGTGGACAGAACGAGTCCCATTTATGTGCTATATGTTTTTTAACGAGACTAAGTTACTTCACATATATTAATACACGAAAGAGTTCTTACCAAAGGAGAGTGAAATTGTTCACAGAATTAAGTTGAGATGTAGCCTCGGACTATCAAGCTATATATAAATACAAGGAATGATACGCTTTTCCAGCCATCTGTCAATACGAACAACAAGTCCAGGTTTTATCATTAGTTAAATTTGTATTGGGCTATAAAGTTTCAAGACAGTAGAATTTACCATTTGTAACTATATTCCACGCTCACGTGCCACAGATGTTGATAATACATGAACTGGGAGGTTATTCTAAAAAATCAAGAAATGCATTGTCGCGAATTTGGGGAATTCCCTAATAATTATTCTGGGGTGAATATTAGCTGTATATAAATTCCAAATACCGTATCCCAGCCGGGTACTAAGGGAAGTAATTCATGCAATTGGTTTAGGGTACAAGCTGTTTTCTTTGAAGAAATATCATTTTTGTAATAAATGATTTGCAATAAATAATTAGTAAAATAAAGAACATAAAATTATCATATTAAAGCTGGTATATAGAAGTGTTTTATCTAAATACACCTTTTATAAAGGCTAATATATAATTCACCTAGGTTCTGTGTTTAGAAATGTCCAACCTGATAACCGAAATGTTTGCAGAACTGCAGAAAAACACCTGGGGCATATCAGCAAGTCAAGCCAGTTTTCGTGGCAAAGTTTGGTGTACTTATTGCAAATAATGTTCCTGTGTAATAATACAAGAATGTTACGCATTCCCTGTCGCTTAGCTCAGAACATTGTTTCATTCCTCGTGTATATTATATACATATACAATGTATTTGTGATTTGTAGTAGCAAGTAACGTTTGGATACAATTTAAATCTCCTGTGGTTCTTAGTACGTAAATGTATCATTGACCAAAAGTACATTATCACACATGGGAAAACTACATACATTGTTACATTTCTCCATTTATTTACGCTTCGTGAAATTATATAGTTCTTTTATGAATTGTATATCAGACCTTTCAATCTTTAAACTTACGTTTATATGTCAATTACGAGTAACGTTAGAATCGGCATCAGCTACTTGCCGATCGCATCGCGGTCGTACCCAATGTAAATTGAAGATGTATGTATGATATTAGAACTACATGACACATAGTTTATAATTTACCTAGTGACTAATTTGTTTTTCCTGTAAATATCAATATGGGCAACCCATATGTTCTTTACGTAATGATATATAATGATGCAATATTTTACCGAGATATAAGTATATTATGTCATTTGAATTGCCATGAAAACTTGAACTAACTAAATAGAATCAAAGCTCGGAACAACAAAGCAGCCAAACGTTTTGTAGGGTGCGGTATTGGGCTGAAACACCAATTTGGAAACCGAACGATAGTTCGCGCATGAATTTTGATCCAGACCAAAGTACTATGATTTTCTACACCTGTCATACAATTGTTAAAGTCGTTCCCGTTACATTGGCTTTCAGTACTTTGATTTATGTTCTCCATCTGATCACCAAAAGTAGTTCAGTAATTAGCATAGGCACTCGATTCCGTGATTTTTATACGTTTACAGACGTTGTTTTTCAATTTCACCCATCAAACAACGCAAATCTGTCGATAGAAAAATCTTCAATTTTTCCCTAATTGAGCATATAAAATACACCAAGGTAGTGAACTCGCCATCTTTTCGATTGACGGTAGTGACGAAAATAAGCGTAGGTTCCGGCTTTCCTCGTAAAAGCTGTCAAAACGTTTAAAGTTTGGGAACACTACAACGAAAGCAAGCTTCCCGGAAAGCACGTGCAGATTAGAAGGAAAGCCGTGACCCACGATTATTTTCGTCACTGCCGTCAATCGAAAAGACGGCGAGTTCACTACCTTGGTGTATTTTATGTGCTCAATTAGGGAAAAATTTAAGATATTTCTTTCGACAAATTTGCGTTGTCTGATTGGTTAAATTGAAAAATAACGTCTGTAAACGTGTAAAAATCACGGAATCGAGTGCCTATGGTAATTAGCATCTAAAGTCAGTTTTAAACTCAACTTATGCATAATATAATACCCATACATTAAGACATGTCCAGAGGAAAATTTACATGTTTTAAGAATTGAATTAAACGATTAGAATTTCCCGATGAACCACCTTCCAAAATATCGGATTGACTCAAAGTTATCATTGCATCGTCCATGAATTCAATGATAACTTCTATATGTTTACAAGAGAAACCAGGAACCAGACTAAATTAGCATATACAGCACGAGAATAATGATGTCATCCATCCTTAAAATGTGTGTACTGGTTGTAAATATTGTAGTAATCCAAGGCAGAGGATTGCTTAGATTTTTATGACTGTATTGCTCGTTTGCGATATGGCATGGCCATCTGATTTTGACATATATGCACGCACTATTTGAATTTGTATTTATGACATTGAATTGAAAAATTGGAACTATGTTCGTAGGCAATGGAATCTGTACGGTATGCAGAAAAATGAAAACAGAGCGATTGTTGGGAAATGGTACTGAACAACAAAAATCAAAGCAGTGCATATATAATACGATTTCATTATACATTGTACAGTGACGTTTTGAGAGTGAACACTGTATTACAAAATATGATGACCACACATAAATGTAGAATAGAACAATTACATATATGAACAAAAATTGTTATTAAGCACATACCCGAAGAAACAATATGACGACGATAAACTAAATTGATATGAAAAATAAAGTTTCCTTTTAAAAAGGAAAGGCTTGGCTGGTTGTTGCTGATAAAAGTTAGTTCTGATACCATAACTAAATTGGTTCATTTTATTTCGTCTTGTTGACAATTTTAGTTATGGAATTGTCCTCTTTCAAAGTCAACAGGTAGTCTGAAACATCGGTATATTTTTCTATTTATGGATTTTCCTATAATTCATCGTACTGTACACAAGTTTTAAATTGCATCAGAGAAAGCGTTTCGCAAGTTAAATTATAGTAGGGGTGTATTTCATTAATTAATTAATCCTCCGCTTGTTACCTTCAGCAATTATGTTGATAATTAAACAAAGAGCTAGTAAAGTAAAAATAATTGAGACTGCGTTAATATATCTTATCTTTTCGTGCCTTAACGGTTGATGGAACATGCCGATTTATAGTGAAACACCCCGATTTTACAATGAAATCGCAAATGTGTACATCAAGATCACGTGACAAAATTATTGGCGGCAATAGCGTTTCGCAGGTTTCATTATAGAAGGGGCTTCCTTAAATTCTCTTGAACAATCCTCCGCTAATATGTCTTTCAGTAATGATTAAAATAATTGATTTAAATATATTGTACATGGTAACAGAAAAAATAGACAGTTTTAAAATGTGTACCTTACTACCTTAACGTGTAATTAATGTTAATAGAACAAACCGATCTTTAGTGAAACACCCTGATTTCATAATAGACTGGCACAGTGAAGTTGGTACACTCAAGTCATGTGATACCGATTCACACATTAAGCGTAAACCAATCACCGTACTGTTAACATATAGCTCTCAACCAATCGCCGGACTCTTAACATTTTTGTGCACTTGTACCCAGCTTTCGCATTGCATCTACCAGCATCTAGGGAACAAACGTAACCGAAAACAATACATAGGCTTGGAGCCGTAGCTCCAAGCCAACAATACTTGAAGTACTTCGGAACTACAAGCAGAAAATTGATGTTGAAACAGTTATACTCTTTCCTACATCTGGCATGCAATTGATTAAGTTGTATAACTCGATTACGATTTTGCATAGCCATCTGACTTTGACTTGAATGCACGTAATATTTGAATTTGTATTTATGCCACTAAATTGTAAAACTGGAAATATTTTCTTAGGCGGAATGTTAATGAAAGCTCTTCGGTATGTAGGAAAATATTTCTCGACCGACTGTTGAGAAATGGTCTTAAGTTCTTAACCTCATGTTCGTACCAAACAACAATAAAATGATAAAAATCGGTATGTAAAAGATGACCAAAAATAGGAAAACAAACGCTGACATTATTATACAAAAGCGTATTTTGATAATGTTGAACAAAAAACAACAACATATTGATGAATATAAGATTAATTGTCAGGAAAGGTAATATAAATATTTCAAATGAGATTATCAGCGTCATGTTAAAATAAAGCAAACGATTTGTTTTGACAAATTCAAAGGACTGGGTATTATTGGCGATTCAATTGTAAAACTCCATAAAGCAGTACAAATATTCACAGTCATGCGAGTTAACAAAATACGTTACTACTCCATACTTTACCAGGCATTTCGGTATTTAGGGCTTCTTTCATTTCATACAACAATACGAATGATAGGTTATACTCATAACATTAATCGCTTCGATACGCTCATCCGCATTCAAACGAATAATTTTGTAATCTTTTGGCCATTTGGTAATCCACGCGAGAATATATTATGATTCAATATACGATTCGAATATTATGGACTGATAGAAATGATATATTATATAAATTTGATTATTTGTGGTGTCATATAAATAGCTATAAACAATCGCTACTGTGGCAGGATTGTATATCGATCTTGCGATATTAATCAGCCCGATTAGTTCATTTGGAAAACCATTTGACTTACAAGCAGGGTGTCGCGAGTTTGAGTCCCGCATCGGGTACTTTTCTTCTTCTTTTTGAGCAATACTTAGCTATCACGATGCGATTCCAATCTTTTTTTCTGTAAAATTCTGTATTTACGCACGCAGCGTAACGTAATAAACTCGTGAGAAAATCGAATGATTTTCAGTAACTTTCAACATTCGCTTAGCTGAAAGTAGCGTAGCTTGCTGTTTGGTCATAAGATATCAAGTTTCACAAATTTATATATTTTAAATACTAAACCATAAGTACATACTTCAATAATAATACTGTGCGTAACTCGATTACTAAACGATATCACCTGAGAAGTATATCCATCGCTACATCATCCGTATCGTAATATTATCGTGGTATTATATCCACTTGTTTTATTGATGTGCATCTTAATGGACCTTACATTTTAGTATTTAACTTCTATCTTCATCATTTGTGTTTTGTCAATCATGACTAACTACTTTCTGTGAGGTCATAAACTGTTTCAAACATTCAGAGACGTATTTGTTATACATTATTACTGTACCCAAATGTGACAACACATATCAAATCATTGGATTACAGGAAAACAAACAAACAAGCAAACGACATGAGGTATGCATTAAAACTGTTTAAGAAACCTTTTGAATATGTGAACAGAGCTAAATTGCATGAAGCGTAAATTAGAAATGTAAATTAGGTCATTTACTCTATTTTATTTATTGACAAGTAATTTGTTAAAAGCTTATCTGTATTATTACCAATGTATTCCTCGATGCTGTCACAATTTAGGACTCCATGGTGTGCAAGGACTTAAGTTATTCATTCGCAGCGCTTCGGTCAGAATGATTAGTAATTATGACGAATAGTTTTGGATGCAATGTCTGTGCAATGGTTCGAACTCACACACCCGGAGTAGACTATCACAATTAAGATATGCGGACATGATAACGAAAACATTGGCCGGTAACCATGCATTAAAGCAATATCGCAGGATATTGAGGATATTGCCCAAGGAAATTTCCTTAATATATTTATATCCTACTAATTATGTAACCATGTTAGTATTTATGAGACTTCAAATGTTCCTATGGCATTATTTGTATACCAACTTCAATGATAAAATGTTAATATTTCATCTGTGTTGATATATGATCCAGAAACTAAACATGGATACTAAGTAAGATGTAAGTATACTGATACATATGTGGTAAGCGATATCTGCATTTTTTGTAAAGTAAGCTAAAAAACTGCTATTCCGAAATACATGATTGCGTGTTTGTAAAACACCACGTCGTGGTCATGTTTTACATATATCAGCGGTTACTGTGCAATATTTTATTCATACTCCATAACATCTATGGACTCTATTACTGATTGAATTCGTTTGTAATCATAGCTTATTGGCTAAAATATTCTTAAAGAACATACCCTACGACAACAATGTAACCACGTATTGCCCAAAATTCATCCAACACATAGAACTATACAGAAAGAACTATTAGAACAGAACATTTACAATAATGTTCTTATATTCAACAGGATGCCAAAGTGCAGCATACATTCCTGTTTGGTACTCTTCACGTGCTATCTGGTGATGTTTCTTAACACGGGATTTTTTTACTCTGTTGGAACCATATTTGTTGATGTTATGTCAACATTCAACATTTCACGTGCTGAGACGGCTGTTTTTCACTCCACAGGCATGGGTGTTGTTTTTGGAACAGGTAAACATTATGTCTCGGTTGATACAGTGCTTAAGTACTAATCAAAGCACGAGACGACGTATGATTCTACTATAGCAATACGTATAGAATATTAATTTCATAAATCAACCAGAGCAGTGCCAATTATAAGTAATTTAAAACAAATTGATAAACACAAATTTGTCACAAAAAAAATCAGCTCGAATAATGTTTGACAAAATATTCCCATACAAACCGAACCTAGTTATTCTTCGCAGGTGTTCCAGATGCATGTTATTCCTAGGAATCCATTTTCTTGTTTTTATTCCAGGTTTGATATCTGGAGTGTTCATCCAAAGATTTGGTATAATACTTTGTGGGATAGTCGGAGGATGTCTAGCTAGTATTGGCATAATGACATGTTTCTTCGCAACTTCTATTGTTCATATGACCATCAGTTTTGGAATAGTATATGGTAAGTTGTGTTTCAAATTTAATGCATACATCTCATACAAACCAAAACTTCCTCTTCCTCCCTCTCATAACCTATCCAGCACAGATCCATACAGAATTGGAGAACAAAACTCATTTCCCCCCCAGGGTACAGCAGTGAAATGGTCTGTAGCAACGCTACAGGGGGGAACTAGACATGTGTGCCCAACCTCATCGGTATAAACATGAAATTAATCCAGTTAATATACTGGTAGCAAGAACACCCGCTTTGTAATAGATATACACATTTTCATGATGATGTGTATTAAATATGTGTTCATTGTTGTCCATAGCGACATTAAATAGCGCTTAGTTTTGTTATAAAGTTATAAACTTATACACAGGTATCCCTTCAAGAGAAAAGAAGGCACCATCAAACAATTGATTATCTAATACACGTAGTGTATAAACCAATATCGCACGAAATTTACAATTTTTTGAACAACGATAACTACTCTGTATATAGGAATATATTACGAAAAGTAGTCTTAAAATGACTATAAATGTATAAAGCAGGGAACAATGCCTCAGTTTTTTTATAACGTCTTCCGTTCGTTAGGTACTTGACTTTAATGAAATTCCGTACCCAGAACCCCGCTGTTTATTACATAATACTCCATAGATAGCGCTTCTTCCTTTTCTAAATTAACCCATTCTCTAGAAACATGAAAACCCGTTTCCAACAAATCAAAGCACAGGTAAAGGTCTTAATGTGTTTATTATTATAGTAATTGTTTGGGGCTATTAAGTGCATATAATGATGGTGACAATATTAAAAAATATACATTTTTTTGTATTTCAGTATTTTAACTGACTGTTAACTTACAAAGTCAGACCGTTCTTACATAATCTAGCAACAAAATAATGATTACATAAAATGCTTATAAAACAACAGGAAGTATCACTTTAAATCAATAAACTTTATGACCCTATTATTTGACTAGGGGCCAAGTCTACAGACACAAAGCTGACTATATGACCAGACAGGATTAACCTGACAAGGGGCAATTAACCAATTAAGATATTAGACCTCATGTGGCCTTTGATGGGTAACTTACATTGGAGCTATAAATTATGTTTTAATTATTCTATTGTGCAGCAATTGGACTTTGTTCTTTATACATTTGTTCGGCTACTGCTATTGGTCAACATTTTGCTGGTGATAGAAAACTGCTTTTCCTATCCTTGCAAGCATCAGGTGCCGCCACTGGTGGAATGGTTTATCCATATATAATTGCTTACCTGAGGTATGTACATGTATGAATTATACCATATAATGATGACTTTGTAAAATGATCACGAAAACAGACATTGGATATATATGTAAAATAACTTAATAGTTTCATTTATGCAATCTTCTAAGTTTATTACCCGATTATTTTTCAAAATAATTTATACAGAAATAAAACGAATACAAAAGCACACAATTTAAAAGAAATGCAAAATAATGTTACTAACTCATTTAGTATCATTTGTCAAGCATATCTGGAAATATTCTTTTATTCTTTTATATCTGAGCTATATATTATAATTCAATATTGTTTAGATAAATAATCAAAACTGAACTGTTCCAGTGAGCTTTACGGATTTCGAGGTGCATTGCTAATCGTAGGAGGTATGACAATGAACTGTATTCCCGGATGTCTTCTTTGGAAACATCAACCAAAGAATGAAACAAATCTAAGAAGGGACAACACAAATGGTGAACGCTTAAGGCAATATCAAGAGTCATATCATACTAATGTGATCAGAAATAAGGACAAAGTGATCATTGAAAAGAGCAATCATGCGACCAATTGCAATGAGCCTGACATATATTTCATTGATAATTTCCCAGTCCTTAGCAATGATCCTCAGACAAGAAAAATAGTCGTAAAGCAAAGAGACCTTGCAGGAAATGATCATGCAGAAACCGAAAGAACAGTACTACAAAGTGTTAAATACGTTGTCAAGAACCGAGGTTTCATGACTTTTGTTTTGGGTTGTGTAACGGCGTATCCTTCAGTTGGTATTGTAGTGATATTTGTAGCAGATGTTTTTAAGGATAAAGGATTAACCTTGGATGATACAAATTTTGGATTACTTCTGATGAATATTTTGAACATTATTGGGCGGCTGATGCCTGGAGCCATGATGCAATCTAAACACATACCGACGCTTTTCTGTCCGTTATTGGCATCATTGATGGCAACAATTGTCTTGGTAGCGTTTTCACTACCGACGTCGAGAAGTGAAACTATTGCTATTTTAGCATTCACTGGAATACCTTTAGGAATGGTCATTTCAATGTTCAGTGTGATATCAACAAAGATAATTGGAATAAAAGATCTTCCAACAGCAATTGGTGTACTCTTTTCTGCAAATGGTATTGGAAACGCAATTGCAGGTCCTGTTAGTGGTAAGTTTCTTATGTACAAGTATGCGTTTTTGTTTATATCATTGAAATAGATTATTTTTTCTTTACTTTTATTTCCCCGAATCGGAAGTTAGAAACTAACTTGTCCGTCCATGCGTTAGTCTGATCCTCTTTTCATCAATACGAGGTCTGGATTTTACTGTTTCATGTATCGCTTTGATATTAATTAATACACTCGTTGCCTTGTTTCATTCCCATCTACCGTTAAACCCAACCTCGATTTTAAATAGACTTTGACCGAATTAGATCTTTTAAATCGGCTTTTTTATTTTTCGTTGCGTCTAGCACTAACACCTCTTACTAGGACACTTTGAGACCTATGCACTTGTTGCCATATACAATTCGCCCAACATCGAATTGACATTGATCTTAATTTGATGTACATAAGTATAAATGGGTTATTTCACTAGTAGATATATCATACCATATCGTCCAGCGTCGATTGTTTTTTCTTAGATCAATGCATTTGACCGTTTCGTCATACACCGCTTGTCTGAATTGTTTCAAAAATTAGTTATTATGACGAAATTATTGGTGCATTAATTGACTTCATTCTTCACTTATTGAATAATAAGGGCAGTCATATATTTGAAACTTTGCTTCTACTTTGCTTCTACTTTTACCCATCGAGCATGCTACAGGGGACAACATTTGTGTTTATTGAACGCAGTGTCTTCTCGGCAGATCTAATCCTTGGCGATGTCATGATGTGAGCAGTGTACATAGCTCAGTTCAAATAAATCTGAGTCAAATTTAGATGATTCAATAACGTATTCATCAAAGTGAGGTTTATATTTGTGAACTGTTTAATTAATAATTTATTAATTTTAATTGAAGTCACATCTGGGTAAAAAATTGTGTTTTTCACTAAAGACAATCTTTGCGGTTTTTTTTATTCAAGGGATTTTTTATATTATATAGAAAACAAGTATTACAAATCTAAATATGGAAAGAAAAGGGGGGTTACTGGGCTTGTGATATCCAAAATAAGCCCAGTAACACCCCTTTTTCTCTCATTGTTTTGTAGATGTGGAGTGTTCAGTTTCATTTTCTGTGTTCGCTCAGTGATAGATCTGTATTTTCTTACGTCATCACTCATATATTTTAGGTTACATAAGAGACCTATCTGGCTCATACACTGTACCATTTTACGCCGCAGCTGGAATGACAACCTTTGCTTCGTTGCTATTTTTGATAACATGGGCGACACAAAAAATGAAGAGGTACCAGCGGAGGCATTGTTCAACTGTCTTTGATCTTACAAGCATGTAGAGCAATGCATTCAGAAAAAAACATACTTATAAAATGACTTGTAAAGACTTATCTTTCTTAATTTCCTTGTAATAAAGAAGTGTGTCGTAATACAAATATGTATATACATTGATAATTTAGATGAAAATACATGTAACATGTATATATCAGTAACAAACTAGCTACATGTAGACTCATACGCTTTTTGCATCATTAACAGCATGTTACATAATCATCCTTTAATTGTATTACCTACCGTAACACTCGTCAAACAGTATTGTCTAAGACCGTCTATTCAATAAATAAGTGATTATGCTGTATGTTTGACTAAGCGTTTAATGACAGCTGATACCGGATCTTTGGATCTTAAACATTTGCGGTGAAGGCTGCAATATACGTTGGATGGTTATATACATGTTTGATCATCCCTCGATTTGTCCAAGCCTGTATTGTCTGGTGATAACGCCATAGTCATGTGAATGAACACTGGTGAATCATATAAACGGGTTAGAGTAGTAACGTGAAATCTTTGTGATGATGATAACGAAATGTTTTTAAGTAGTGCTACGTGCTTCTCTGTCAAAATAAAGTATTCTTGAATTGCATAGACGATCTTCTAAAAAGCTTGTATTGAATAAATAAAAGATAAAAAAGGGATTAGTATTAAAAGCATATTGCTTAGATACTTATTAATCATTTTGTGACACGACTAAAGTCATTCTCGATGTATTTGGAATTCACATGTAGAAGTATGGTATTTGTATATTAAATAAATTGCCAGTTATATTATCCATTCCGATTATCTCAGTTGACAGAGCATCTGACTTGCAGACAGGAGGCCTGCAGCGGGTACAGTGTTCCCACCTGCTATTACATTTGGTACCGTGAGTGTGTGACTAGCTTTGGAATCATAGAGCTAAGTTTAACCTTAGGCTGGGTTAGCCTCAAAAAGCATGTCACATTAATTGTCTTGAATAAAGAAGGATGAATGTACCAATATGGTACATGTAGCAATTGTATTAATAAATTGGCTGTAATATTATACGATTAGCTCTGTCTGTAGAGCATCATTTTGCAATATATTTAGGCACATATTGACTTGCTTATTACTATCATTTAATTCGAATACAAACTTTGTGGACACGACTTGAATTGCGCTACCAGACTGATTATAGGATCAGGAAAGTCGTCACAATACCACGCATGATTTGACTAAATGGAAAAAATTAATAGAACTATCAAAGGAAGGCTTATGTCAAATTGCAGCAAAGAGGAAAAGTATTTTTAAGGCCACCCTATATTGTCTAGCTCTCATAGAGTCAACAAATAACAACTTCTACCTTTTTCATTATACAATAATTTAAAAATTATATTTAAATCTGATGCAACATCAACGCATTATTTTTACAGATGAATATTACCAAGGAATTCAAAATTTCAATTCTAGTATAGAGCGATTGTATTAAATCATCAAAGCTGAATAAGGTCACGGTCAATAATAATAATCACATTCAGCGACCGTGTAATTATTCAGCTCTGACAGTTTAGTAAAATAGCAGTACATGTATATATTATCAATTAAACCCGATTAGATATCGTGTTTCGCTAGGCTGTTGATTGAAGCATCTTAACGATCATTTCACAGATCTCAATATACAATGGGAGTATAAACACACTGCCCATTCAGACATTATTTCAAGTTTGGTTAAAGGCTGCGTTTACTATTGACCTGATAAACAACATAATATTTCCTAGTGTTTACAATCCATAAAGCAGTGTACAATTATTTCATGGGTGTTAGGTGGACATTTTGAAAAAGTCACTCGTTCACCTCGGGACTGTTCCACAAATGCCCATGGAATAACTGTTTTATTACCTAATGCATTATATGTATATATATATATCTTTAATATTTATATGTATTCAATTCTTCTGAAAAAGAAATTGGAAACGGAAGTCGGCCCCATTCCCCAAGCTAAATAGGATATATTTTCTTTTTAAAAGAATTTCCCCAACCAAAATATCTTTTATACAGGGCTTGTTTACTTAGTAATGTTTCCCCAGTTTGCCTATTTTTAAAATAGCTCCTCCACCTTACCCCAAAACCGTTAAAAAGGGCTGTTAATAATAAATATAATAATAATAATAACCCCAACTGCAATCGGTAAGTTCCGCCTTGACGGAATGTACTGATTGTTAGCGAACGTTCATTACGGAAACACTCGATATCGAGGCAGTCAACAGTCAAAACTGTTGACCTGTCAACAGTTCGCTGTAAGACTCAAATTAAAATTCTTGGAAATATCCAAATCTTTTTGTGAAACAGCAAAAAATAACGAATTAACATTTATATAATGCGTTGAGTAATAATGTTGAATATTCGCGTATATTAGTAAAACGCGGATTTGACATGGGATATTTATGCTATCTTTTATGTAAGCTTGTGTAGATATCTCGATTAATTTTACCTCACGAACGTTTTGTATACAGTCAGTTACGTGAACGCTTCACCACACTATCATTTTCAAATTCATTATACCCGATTTAAACCATCATACTGACGGTTAATATGAGAAATTAGTGAATACGTAAAATAATATTTTGGCGACGCTGAAATACTTAAAAATGAGGTAAGAATTTATATAATTATATACTTAAATAATGATAAAGTTGATGTGATTTTACTATTGCTACACTTTTACATTGTCGCATATGTACGAAGGTTGTCCATTAAGTATGTTGACTTTTCTCATAACTCAGGTATTTTTCAATCTTTTGAAACCAAATTTCCGTGACGTACATGCCATAAAAATTAACCGTGTTCGTCCTGATCAATTTGATCCGATCATGAGTCCACGAAAATTAGTTCATTATTTTACGGATTGTTATAACAAGTTTACCAGTTTAAACACGGCCAAAACATAAGTAAATCATGTTTCGACTGATGTCAGAGTAGTTATCTTTGCGTATAGTGTACTTGTTCGATGCAAGTAAAATGCGTGAATATCGAGAACTCACTGCAGCATCGACTGCGCCCCGTATTTACAAATTCAACCCTTTCATCGATTGCCACAACGAGTCCTGAATCCTCATTAGAAGGTAATACCCCCTCCCCACGAGTCCTGCGTCCTTTTTTTTCCACTGAGTCTCGCGTCCCTCAATATTTTAAGGAGCGAGTCCCACGACTCATTTACGAACAAACGTGAGTCCTGCGTCTCGTTACGCCAAGAGTCCCGCGTCATGCCTAAAATGGCCCGAATCCCGCGTCCCAAGTGGGGGTACGTATTATAACTGTATTCCTTTGTCTGGAACAAAACTGCGGTGGAAAATATAACCAAATCAATTTCTATAAACCAAATAAATAAGCGTGTATTTATTTTGTAATTCTTAACATTCAAAATATGAATTCATGTAACTGGATATCTGTGTTTACACCCACGCGTTTACTTACGTGATCATAATCATGTCGTTGGTACGTGTCCTTCATTGAATAAGCAACTACAAAAAATATATGTTACTGTGATGCAGTATCACAATTCGACAAAACAATATCGCATGACTTATGCGTGAGCCAATTTCACAAACATATATTGTTTTATACAGTACAGTTTTACTTAAAAATGTCCCAAAAGTATTCATTTCAGACGTTTACCAATACCCCCCCCCCCCCCCGCCGCCCCCGCAATAAAGCAATAAAATGCATTTTCTTTACAAACAAGTTGATGAAATATTTGTAAGTTCAAAAACTGAAATCTCAGCTAAGATATAGCCATGAAGCAGGCCGATGATATCGAATTTGTTACATTCAATACACATTTTAAACTAAAACGAATCATGTGGATGTTTGACGGGGCTTATCTTAATGTATTGATTTCTGGTGTTCATCTTCAGTTAATAGTATACTTTATTAAACCATAATCATACGAACAAGATTTCTGTTGCTATTGTTTGTACATAACAAATTATGTTGTATGCGGGTTACAATTGGTAATATGAGCAATATAGTACAATGATTACCACATGAACCTAGATTTACATCCCGAGTTCTGAAAAGATATGAGCAAATATTCATTTCTTTTCTAATTACATTAAAAGTCAAATTTAAGAATTAAGTTCTAGCGTAGGTCCACGACTAATGATACTTGACCCTGTCGTTTATTACACCTTAAACCTACATAATTATATGTGTGCGTTTGCAGGGTAACTAACTGTGACTTTGACAAGTGTTTGGTATTCATCACTTGTTTCCTGGTGATGTTTATGCACATAGGATTATTCAACTCGATTGGAACCATATTTGTTGATGTCATGTCTACATTCAATACGTCACGTGCTGAGACGGCTGTTATCCACTCCACAGCTATGGGCGTTGTTTTTGGAACAGGTTATCTATATACATAGGCATTTGACACATTTCTTTAATGACTAGTCTTTGGAGAATTTGCTTTGAATCATTTACTTGGTATGGGTTATGACGTTAAACGTTTGTATTGTAAATTAATGCTGTATACAAATAAATTTCTCTTGACAAAATAATTCAAAGCAAATATAGTTTCCATGCGTATGATATGGTCCCGCGTATAACATTTCATTTCATAGCATATATTAGAAACTAAATCCACACTTTATTTATTAGATTTGAAATTATATTTAGGGACTAAATTTTAGTTGCCTCAAATATTTTAAAAAGGGATTGCACGTAACCAGTTTATTTTATGTTTGAACATAAGTTTGGTCGGCGCCATGGTCCAGTGGATAGTATGCTTGACTTATGTCCTGGCTAAACGGGTGGAAATCCAAATTACGGCACGGCATACCCTTGTCTGAAATGTGACACACAACGGTTCTCCTCTATTTGTGGAGAACTTACCGACCCCTTTTATAAGGGTGTAAAGTACTGATAAGAATCCAGTCCAGGAAAACTAGTAAGGTTGATCGCCATATATAATTAAAAGATCGTTGAATAACGGCGTTTTACCCACTGAAACAGTAATAAATTATTTCTAAAACGTGTGCCTTAAGTGTGTTACTCAAAATTATTGTAAAAACTGAGACGTTGTATATCAAGTTCTAGTTTGAGAACTATGTATGTGTGTGATAAAAGAAGGCAGCTCGGGTCAAAGATTGAAAGCTTAGGTGAAACCACTAGTTGGGTTGCTTACATCGAGAACTTTTTTATTTGCAGGCTTGTTATCTGGAGTCATTATCCACAAATTTGGTATAATAATTTGCGGAATAGGCGGAGGAGTGTTTGGTAGTTTGGGTCTAATTGGATGTTTCTTTGCAACATCTACAGTGCATATGACAATCAGTTATGGAATAGCACATGGTAAGCTGTAATTAAAGACTCGAATTTAAGTATAAACGCATATCCAGTTTTAAACAGCTTTGTTTGAGATATCAAATTTTCTTTGAATATGTACTGTAAAATTTGATACAGAAAAGGTCTTGAATAATCGCAAGATAACATACTGGATTCTGATTATAATGCTTCAATACCTTTCCAGAAATCATGTATTAAACAATCAAGTTTCCACACTCTTAATGTTAGGTATGTCAATATGTGCTCATTCATTGGTGCTTCCAATTATTTTATAAGTATCGTAATCATTCACATTGAATGTTATTCTGAAAATTATGAGTTTCATAAAAATTGAATTAAAGATCCATAATCATGTGTTTGGTTAAAAAAATGGACCAAAGATGTTTTTCTGTGATCTTTCCGTGTCATATTCACTGTTCATGCTGCAATGTTCATGCTCAGCTTGAAAGAGTAATTTAGTAGAGTTATCAGACTGCTGCGTATTGGTTTTAATTCCAAACCATGTCTTTTTTTCTTGAAATGATTCAAGCAGAATATTGATAACCAAATTGCAATTACTTATCAATTTTCAAACAGGAATGTAAAGAATCTACATGGAAGACTTAAGTGTGGAAACCTATAAACTACGTGTATTATTTACTGTAACAATATGAAAACTCACGATTCTGTTGTAAAATAACCACTATTTCTCGAACATGCTGTTGCTCATTTAGTGTTTAACTAAACTTTAGATCCTGAATACCTGAGGGCATTATGATCATGATTCTTTAGTATCACTGAATAGAATATCAATTTTGTCATTGCAGCCTTTGGAATAGGATGTATATACATTTGTTCAGCTACTGCCATCGGTCAACATTTCGAAGGTAACAGAAAGCTGCTAATGCTGTCATTACAAGCGTCTGGAGTCGCCCTTGGTGGTATGGTGTTCCCATATATACTTGCCTTTTTAAGGTACAACTATATTGATTTTGTCCAAAACAATAAAACGTTACAATATACACATGGTCACTTGAATGGGAAAAAGTAAGAAATTGGATATGTTTAAAAACGTATGATATATCCATGATTTAGCAATAGATCGGATTCTAGTTAGGATCATTCCACTGATAAGTTTTTCGTAATCCTTCCTGAAGTACAGATTTGCATGCTACTACAAAATGGTTTCATTAATTCGTTTATGTACAAACAGTAATTAATATGCGATATTTCTAAGGTAAGAATTATCTGTACTGGACGCATGTTTGATAAGAGCAGAAAGCCTTCATGTTAACTACTGGATCTTTAAAATATCTTCAGTGATCTGTACGGTTTCCGTGGTGCATTGCTGCTTATTGGAGGTTTAACAATGAATTGTATTCCGGGATGTTTACTTTGGAAAAGACCTGTAGTAAAGACAAAAACGCAAAATGAAAACATTGATTCTGAACGTTTGCGGGTGTACCAACAAGAATTGCGGACCACAGTCATAACAAGTGGTGACAAGATAACAATTGACAAGAACAAAGACGCTCCTAACAATACAGACAATGACCTATTTTATATCAAACATTTTCCAGTACTGCAAGGTGATTCTAAAACTAGAATGGTAAGGGTCACGCAAGGAGACAAAGCAACAGATGATAACACTGAAGGACCACTGACACTTCTCCAGAGCATAAAATGCATCTTACGAAACAAAAGTTTTGTCGTTTTTGCCATTGGTTGTGTAGTTGCAAATCCTGCAATTGGTATCGCAGTAATTTTTGTTGCCGATGTATTTGATGAAAAAGGCCTGTCATTAAGCGATGTTACATTCGGCCTGCTCCTTATGAACATTGTTAATCTTTTTGGACGATTTATTCCCGGAGCCATGATGCAATCTAAGTATATTCCAACGCTGTTATGTCCTTTTTTCTCGTCGCTTACGTCTACGCTAGTTTTAATTGGATTTTCATTGTCTTCATCCAGAGGCTTTACTATTGGAGTCTTAACTGTCGCTGGAATACCTATTGGAATGTTCATTACAATGTTCAGTGTGATTTCGACGAAATTGGTTGGGGTAAAGAATCTTCCTACTGCTATTGGTATACTCTTCTCAGCAAATGGTATTGGAAACGCGATTGCTGGACCTGTAAGCGGTATGTGTTCACAAAACGAACATATTTATCTTCATTCATATCACAGGAACCGGATATTTCATCCATATATCGACAATAGGGCAAAAAACGTAATCAGAGCCTTGTCCATAGACAGCTATATATAGGCCTTAATATAATATAAAAACACAAGGAGTGCAAAGTGTTCTACCCCACCCACTAAAATAATGGTTATCTTTATGAAAAAACGCAGTCGCTAGGGTTTAACGCATCTAACGGCTATCGGACACGTATTCACGTATATAAACAGATTGCAGTCGCAAAAAGTATTGTATGTTTTCATGCAGTTTATGCCGATTCATTTTTGACGGCCACACCATTCTGTGACGTCACAGCAAAGCTGGAGTTCCCAATTCAGAAGTGAATACTATTTCATTGAATATATTGTGCTTGTTTTCTTTATTTTGACAATTCGCATCTTTTTAACAAAATCGCCGTTTATGAAATAAAAAAAATGATTCAAAATTTAGGTAAGATCGAAGCAAAGAACAGTAACTCTTCTTGGCTGTTGCCGACAGTTACAGCAAACGCGAGGTTTAAAAATAAAAACGGCGTCAATACGGCGGTCTATGAACAAGGTACGGAATACGTTTTTTTTTTGGGGGGGGGGGGCTATTGTTGTGATATGGATAACATTTCAGGTTCCTGTGATCATTATCTAATTCAATGAATTATATGCTAGAATTTCGTGTTTCAGCAACATACTATTTTTAGTTACATTTTCCGAATGTTCAAGGTACAAGGATTGTTGCCTTAATTTATACTGAAGGTTACCTTGTGAATATGGTCTGTCGAATTTTCTCTATAATAATGCATCTATCTGTTTTAGTTAAAAATATATCTTCATATCGTTTTTGTTTTATTGCAATGACACACTGCTTCAATGTGAGATGTATTTCGAGTTATGACATAGACTTGCGTGACTTGCATATTGCTAGCATGTCTATAATTATAATGTTACTTTCTTCTTTTTTCAGGATATATCCGAGATAAGTCTGGATCTTACACCGTACCGTTTTATGCCGCTGCTGGAATAACAACGTTTGCTTCACTTCTGTTTCTGATTGCAATGACAGTACACAAACTACAGACTAAAAAACAGAGACATAGGTCGTCTGCTTATTATCTGACAAGCATGTAGATTCCATATTTGTGAACACCGGCGGTAGATTTTCAGAACGTTTACGTTGTGTATGAATATTGTAGTAGTACAGGCCTGCGCTGTATCATGATACAGTTTAAATATGTTTAAACAAGACCTTCAGTTGTGTTTTCCAGTTTTAACCCATTCATTCATTTTCTTTTGCCCAACTAATTATTCGCTCGGTGCATGACCATTGATCCGTACCAATGTACCGGTACTCGGTTCTCCTCGCCTGCCGTGATATTGTTTCCATTTTATGAAATGTTAATTTTGAAGTCCTAAATAGAAACCTCCGACATAAAGTTCAACTGAATAGCGTATGGTATGCGGTAAGCTCAGTCAGTTAGTAGAGAGTCTCTTACATGCAGGCGGAATGTCGGGTACAATGTTTCACCCTCCTATTACATTTTGTGCCGTAAGTGTGAGACAAATGTTGGAAACCTAAACCTAGAGTGCTTTCGTCGTCTTCTTACACTTACATCGTTAACTAATTGTCCATCAATCTCGATCAACCTGCTATTCTGATGTAATTGTTAAGATGTTCGTAGGTTAAAAGATATGCACGGTGCCTCTCTCTCTCTCTCTCATTCTCATTCTCTCTCTCTCTCTCTCTCTCTCTCTCTCTCTCTTGAGACGAATCTAACGATGAAAAAATCTCAAAATCTTCATAATAGTAGATAGCTCACTGCAAGATTCAGGCGACGAAAAACCGGCCCTGCAAATTACTAACCAGTTTCATTGACCTGCATTTTCTGTAAAGTCCTAGAACACATTGTGGCTTCAAATATGATGTATTTTATTACCCCCAGCATGGATTCGGGGAATTTTGATCATGTGAGACCAAGCTAATTCCACTAATTGACCAACTTGCATGAAATATAATAAATTCACGTGAAACGGACCTCACCTAACAGCATTTGATGACGTCAGACGTACTAAATTATTATTTACGTTACAAAAATATGGTGAAAATATTTTCTTGTAGGTAGATAAAAAACTAGTCCTGGGAGGCGCAACCGCTTCAGAAGTCACAGTTACATCAGGGGTACACAAGGATCTGTACTAGGCCCCTTACCTAATCTCTTATAATTTCAGGACCTTCTGAACTCTATTACTTCTCTTGTTCGATTGTTTGCAGACTATACTGCCGTATATCTAGCTATCAACAACAACTATGCTCCATAAGGCACTAAGAGTGCTACTGTACATGAACTCGGTTATATAAATTGCATCTAGTTTCGTCTGCTGAATCCATTAATTTTTTCAGATTACAAATGGCGAATTTGCAACTAAGGGGAACAACTCAGAATAACATATCAGCTTAAGAGCCAACCCTTTCCTCTTAATCATAATAAATGTATGCTTAAAATTAATGTAATTTAGTACCATTGACAAAGAAAGTAGTTTGACCGAGGAATGTTACAAATAAAATAATTTAGCGTCAACATACAACAATGCATACAGGTACTGGTATTTATTATGTTTTCTCTGGTAGGGGTGGGTACGTCAGATAGGCTATTGATATGGCCATTCAAGCATTTATGTACAAAGCCATGATACATTTTCATTAAAAGAAGTTAATACCTTCATATAAAAAGTAAAGTTATATGAATTGCAAAAAAATATAGTTTTTAAAACAATTGAATATCATTAGGGTTTGAAAAATAAATAAAAATTGCAATAGTTTGCTCCTTTTTTGCCTTTATTATAGAATATATATCCAATGCAGCCTCATTGTCATAAAAATGATAAAATTTAGAGTATATTGCATCATTACTGAACAGAAATAACATATTAACATTTTTAAAGTATTGACTAACGGCAATCATTTTGAATGGTAATTTTTTTTAATGGCGGCCATCTTGGCGGCCATCTTGGCGGCCATCTTGGCGGCCATCTTGGCGGCCATCTTGGCGGCCATCTTGGCGGCCATCTTGGCGGCCATCTTGGCGGCCATCTTGGCGGCCATCTTGGCGGCCATCTTGGCGGCCATCTTGGCGGCCATCTTGGCGGCCATCTTGGCGGCCATCTTGGCGGCCATCTTGGCGGCCATCTTGGATTTTAGGCCCTTGTCCCGGATATGGCGACTAAGACGCGCAGTTCTGAAAAGTACATACTTTGCTCCTACTTATGGTATAATTATTTTATCCGTGCTCAAAAAAGTAAATAAAAGTACCCTGGCTCTTGGACCAAACCAATACTGCTCTGTACTTAAAAATGATCTTGAAATGGAGTCCAACACCAGTAAATATGTAGTCATAATATCTCTAAAAAGAAATACAACTTTTGCTTTAATTATAGAACATATTATGAAACAAGTACATCGACAAAATTTCTTCTTCTCTAACAAAAGTCTCGCTCTTATCCGCGGCCCGCCCGGCTGATCGAAAGGTTGTGAGTACGAACCCCGGGTGAGGCTCAAGCTGTCCGTGACAAATTTGACAGAAGATATTACATCCTATGTTAAATTGTCCTCCACCTCTGAAATATGTGGGGTAGCTTGGCAGAAGCTTACGGATAGAATGTGGTTAGTACTGTTTAAGGTATTAGATGTATAATATGAAGTGTTGAGGATTGCATTTTAAATATTGCCATTCTTTTGTATATCCACTAGTATACTCACAGTTGAATTTTTAAAAACTTTCGCCATCAAATAAGAGAGTTACGACCATTTTTGTTCCTTTACCCCCAACGTAAAATAGTATGAAGGAACATGTATGAAAATTGATCTACCTCTATAACAGATGACACGATAGATGCAAAAATGTATATATGTCTAAGGGAAACCAACATTTAGTCAATCCAAAGTATACATATGATGTTTGAAACTACTAACCCTTTAAGATTTAGTGAAGATTTTTGTTTATAACCAAAAAAGTAAAAATTGATTTGTATCACTAAGATTAAAAACTAAAGTGGGACAACGCCTGAATTTTTCTCAAAATGAACTACTATGTGTGTATAATGTCTATAGCAAATTTTAAAAAGTTTCACGGTCTGATTTTGAAAAGATGAGTGTCAGAAAATTCGTTAATTAACGATGTATAAATTACTATAATCTAAACAAAATATTTTTAAATAAATAGTTTCCTTCATATTACTGTGTTAATTCATGTTCTAATTACAAAACTTTACCTAAAAACTAAAAACAAGAAGAATAAATATGGTCCCACTAGGGTTTGAACCCAGACCTTCAAGGAATTTGTCAATTGTACGTAAAAATCATGAACTTGAGTACTCTTCAAAATGGAGGTAATGCATTATAAATCTAATGCCTTAAGGACTAAATGAAGTCCGCAAAAGCAGGTTAGGATAACCGCCCGCCATGAAATGACTGAAATAATGTTGAAAATGGCGTTAAACCCGATGAAACAAACAAGCTTTTATCCGCAGAAAAATACAAATTAAAAATCCAAAAGAAACTCAGAAAAGTAGCTTATATGACCTTGTTAGACCACAACTTGAATATGTGTCTTTAGTATGGAGTCCCTATATACAAAGTAATATCACTATTGTAGAAAATGTACAACGAGGGGCAGCCAGGTGGACAAAAACAACTATTCAAATTAAAGCAGAGCCATATACATGCAATATGAACTTGACTGGCAGACTTTACAAGACAGACGTGATTTATCTGGACAAAATAGCATAATGGTCAAGTAGCAGTACCGGTACCACTATCATTATGTTGAGATTCCTGTGAGAATGTTTCGCCACATGCATAACCTGTCCTTCCGTCAAGTACACGTGTATGTCCTACGGTTAGTATACTATGGTTTTATGGAACAACCTTCATGATCTTATTGTACTGCAACCGGATCTAGAAGGGTTTAAGCGCTGTCTTAATCCCTCTGTGCTATCCCCCTGCCGCCTCTGAGTAAACAAAGCAGATGTTTTAACTAATATTCAACCAGTAAAATGTTTTTCCTCATAGTTAAAGCCCCATTAGCTTTTCGCAATAAAATATATATGTAAAAAACAAGCATTTGCTGATATTATCCCAAGATAATTATTACCGACGATACAATCCCTTTTTCTTCTAAAAACATTCATTTCGCTGTGTAATTTGCTTTTGTAAAATTGAAATATATATACTATCATACTTTTAGCTTCCATTCTCACTATTTACTATGAAGTCTTCCTTTCACCGCTTTTAATCACTTTTGTCAACACTGACGCGCACATGTCTGCTAGTTTCTCCGAAAGGAATTTAAGCAGTATATAGAGATAAATATATTGTACATTTTCCTCAAATGCCTCCTGAGCAAATAGTGGTTAATAAAACATGCAGGTGAACAGATTGTTTACTAGTATCATGGTCTAACTGTGAGATGGAAGACAGAAAGACCTCTTTATTCATTATCCTTCTGTATTTCAACGGTAACACTCCATTAAATCAACAGTATGTGTTACTTATATGGATAAGGAAGATCATACCAAAGTTACAGATTGTCTTACTATAGATGTTTCAGCATATTGTAAGTATCAGGTAAAATTCCAGTATTAATAGTTACTTTCTCCAGATCTATGTTAAAATAAAACGCAACAATATTGTTCTTACATGATATGACAAATCCACTTGCTTACAACTTGAAAACTGTGGGTTTAATAATGAATTGTTGGCCCCCAGCAGTATCATTTTTAAGATAATGATTTGAATGTTTCTAAGAAATATATGGCATGATTTGACTAAAGGGGAACAATTCATTAGTGGCATGGACTGATTAAAGGGAAGCAATCCAATAATGGTATGATTCGACTGAGGGGAATAACCCAATAGTGTTATGACTTGATTAAAAGGTAACTGCAAAAAGGTATAACTGTAAAACGGACAAAATATAATAATAATAATAATAAATATTTTAAACACGGTAAGCTATGAGCATGTTCCTTTATTCTTGTAAGCCACGTTCTACATAATTCCATATTTTGTGTGTCCTATTTAACGTAATCACACACTTGTGAATTGTTTATCGTCTTCAAACAGACAATATTCTTTGCAAAGCGTTATATTGACGGTTTAGTGTATGCGTAAAAATAATAATCTGGATACAAAAAACGCTAGTGATGAGGTAAGTTGAGTTTAAATATGTATTTTGTTATAGCCCGTTATACTTAATCTTTACATTCTTAAATGATGATAGATTTATGCTGTTTTATTATTGTACCACTTCTCTACATTTTGAAAATCTAAAATCGTGTCCTGTATTTACCAATTCAACTATTTCATCGGTTACCGCGACAAGTTTCTGTATCATGTTTTTCTGTATAATGATATGAACATGTCGTATTTCATGCGTCAGGCTTATTGACTATAGACTATTTCAGCCAAACAACGATTTTTTGTTAAACTCAAAATTCTTAACCGCTTAAGGTATATATGATATAATTTACATTTAACAGCTAACATTAGCTCAAATGAAATATGATAAAATGCAAATAGGTGCAAGATGTATAAGTTTAAAACTGGACGCATAACTACGATGTATCCATGTAACCGACAGATAAATTGTATCTAGCTGCAATGCAATACACATTTTAATGGATACAACATTAAATCGGTAAATATATGTATGTTTGGCGAAGATTATTCCGTTGCAATGGTTTCATGTTATAGCGCTTGTATATAGACAATAATAGTCTGATGCATGTGGGTCAAAATAGGTAAATGGAGTAAATACAGTGATTATCACATGACCGGAGTTAAGCTAACATTAATAATTTCATTTAAAGATTTTTAAAAAATAGGAGGTCGCTTTTGTGTGAATAAAGCTCTGGCAAAGACCGGCGAGTTAATGATACCTTGCCCTGTCGTTTCTTATATGTAGCTATCCATATCGATCTTGTACAAATATGTGTTCGCAGGGTAACCGTCTACGACTTTCACAAGTGTTTGGTTTTCATCACTTGTTTTCTGGTGATGTTTATGCACGTAGGGTTATTTTACTCGATTGGAACCATATTTGTTGATGTCATGTCTACATTCAACACGTCACGTGCTGAGACGGCTGTTATCCACTCCACAGGTATGGGCGTTACTTTTGGAACAGGTAAGCTATTAAATGGATTTGGAATATTGATTTATTGACTGACTATAGGCTATATTCAGAAAGGAATTTGCCAATTATTTACTTACTCGTATTGTTGGCTGATGCTGTACTTCTTTTGACTATAGTGAAAACGTAATACGTTTTTATAATTGTCCACGTATTATATTTCATTTTGAATATTAAAAGTCTCAGCATTTATATCTATTTACACTTTCTATTAATGTACAACTGAATGAAAGTAGTTACGAATGGTTTCAAAACGAAATATCGGCGTTTAGTTCGGATATGTACATTTGTGACTTCTGTAAACTTAAAACGAGTATAGCAGAGATGGTTTTCTTAATACTGGGCATGTAAGTAAATCTTTAAAAAATATTGAAGAATATTTAGAACAAAATGTTCTCTGGATAAAGGCAACTTGTTAAAGTCCATATTTTGTCCAGTTTGCCTGTATATGTGTAATATTTTTGTCTCAAAAGTATTGCAAATGAAGAAATCATTTCCCAAATTATTAACCTTTATGACCTTTTTGCAACACAAAAATCTTTTAAAAGCTGAGACGTTAACAAAGTTGTATGTGAGTAATAAAGAAAGACTGTGGGCAAAGATTGGAAAGTCATTACAAACATTCAGTTTATTGCTTGGCTGGTTTACAATTTATCTGATTTGCAGGGTTGTTATCTGGAGTCGTAATTCACAAATTTGGAATAATAATTTGTGGAATAGGCGGAGGATTGCTTGCTAGTTTAGGGATAATGGGATGTTTCTTCGCTACATCTACAGTGCATATGACAATCAGTTATGGAATTGCTAATGGTACTTACAAAACAACATACAGTGTTTAGATTTCGAACAAAAAATATCCTTTTAGCAATGAGTTGACTAAAGAAAATACTAATTAAAAGTGTACAAACAGTTAAAAGAGCAAATTCGATCGTTCCAAGTATTTCCAAACGTTGCATGCAATTATAGCCTACACTTAGAATCTGGCGGTCAGAAGCCGGTCGATATAGGTGTTTCATGACTATTCTAGAAAGCCTCAACATTCACAATTGAGTAAAACAAGTCTGCATAATATTGCATAATGAATGGTAAAACAATGCAACAGTTAACGTTAATAAAGTACTACATAATGATTGCTAGTTATTCTGAACATCAATGTTTAAGTTAATTATATAATTTGAAGATCAGACGCATAGCTGCACAATATTTGAGCACAAAATTAATGACTAAATTCCAATTAATTGATATTCAAACAGGAATATGAAGAAGTGTCCAAACTGATAAGACATAAATACGTATTTATTTACAATAGCAATATTAAAACGTATGATTATGTTGTGAACGATATAAACGTTGATACTTGTTCGTCTTTTTGCCTGATCAAAATATCATGTGTTTGTCATTCAAAAATGAGTGACGTACATCGTTGTTACATGTTCTCAAAACCTTACATTAAACCTTCATTCAGACGTCAAAGTTTTCACTGTAATTTAACGGCCAATAGTTGCATTTATTTTTAACATCGGATATATTTGAATACATATTATTTACATCATTGCAGCATTTGGAATGGGGTGTATGTATATTTGTTCAGCTACTGCCATCGGTCAAAATTTCGAAGGTAAAAGAAAGCTGCTAATGCTATCATTACAATCAACAGGAGTCGCCCTTGGTGGTATGCTGCATCCATATGTACTTGTCTTTCTCAGGTACATTTGCTTAGGTTTTAGTCTAAAACAAAAATATGTTCATTGTACAAAGAGAATATGATAGTTTGAAAGAGAAATATTAAGAAATTGAAACGTGTCATTAACATATTATCATATGTCGTCGAGTAGCAACAGGTCGGTGCCTTGTAAATATCATTCCGCCGAATTGATTTCATTATCATCATTGAAGTACAGATTTGCAGGATGCCACAAAATAATGAAACATTTTTCATTTATTAGTTTTTGAATCCTAAGTATTACAATAAGTAAATAAAACTAAGAAAAGAACTGTCAGAATAGTAATTTTAGTAAGAGTCAATAGCAATCTTGTTAATAACTGAGGCTTTAAAATATTTTCAGTGATCTATATGGTTTCCGTGGTGCAATGTTGATTATTGGAGGTTTAACACTGAATTGTATTCCTGGATGTTTACTTTGGAAACGACCAGTTGCAAAAAAAGAAACTCGAATTGAAAACATGAATTCTGAACGTTTACATGAGTACCAAAAGAATTTGAAGACCAGAGTAATCACAAGTGGTGATAAGATAACAATTGAAAGGAACAAAGACGTCCCTAAAAATAAAAACGCTGATGTATTTTATATTAAACATTTTCCAGTACTGCAGGGTGATTCTAAAACTAGAAAGATAAGGGTTAACCAAGGAGACAATACAAACGTTAGGACAACTTCCACTGATGATACAGAAGGACGACAGGCCCTTCTTCAGAGTATAAAATACATTTTACGAAACAAAGGTTTTGTGATCTTTACCATTGGTTGTGTACTTGCAAATCCTGCAATTGGTATCGCCGTGGTTTTTGTTGCTGATGTATTTGATGAGAAAGGTCTTTCATTAAGCGATGTTACATATGGCCTACTGCTGATGAACATTATGAATTTATTTGTACGTTTTATTCCCGGAGCCATGATGCAATCTAAGTATATTCCAACGCTGTTATGTCCTTTCTTTGCGTCGCTAGTGTCTACGTTAGTTTTAATTGGATTTTCGTTGTCTTCATCTAGAGCTTTCACTATTGGAGTCCTAACTGTCGCTGGAATACCTCTTGGAATGTTCATTACAATGTTCAGTGTGATCTCGACGAAATTGGTTGGAGTAAAGAACCTTCCTAATGCTATTGGTATACTGTTCTCAGCAAATGGTATTGGAAACGCGATTGCTGGACCTGTAAGCGGTATGTGTTCACAAAACGAACATATCTATCTTTATTCATATCACAGGAACCGAAAATTTTAAAGTAAACAATCTTCCTATTGCTATTGGTATACTGTTCTCTGCCAACGGTATTGGGAACGCGGTTGCTGGACCTGTAAGCGGTGTTTGTTAATTCATATCAATATATCTTAGAAATTTCATATTTGAACAGAGAATTAATCTTTGATATATTAAATTTTCCCCGTGTTTAGGATACACATTCCGTTGCTTTTGTTTACCTTGTGAATATGGTCTTTCAATATCCATATCTTTTTCTGGTTGCAATGTCATAATGCGTCAATTTAAGATGTCTTGTATTTCGAGTTATTCCATAGATATGATTATTTGGCTTTCATACTGTTTCGTATGGCAATAGCATGTACTTTTTACTTATTTCAGGATACATCAGAGATATGTCTGGATCTTATACGGTACCGTTTTATGCCGCTGCTGGAATAACAGCTTTTTCTACACTTCTGTTTTTGATTGCATTGACAACACAAAAACTACAGGCTAATAAACAGAGACATAGATCGTCTGTTTATTATCTGACAAGCATTTAGATTCCATATTCACACTGATGGTGATTTTTTAAAACTTTTACGTCGTATAAGTATATTATCGTAATATACGCTGTGTTATGAAACATAAATCTTGTTGAACAGAAATTAACTTGTGCTTTTCTGTTTAAACGCATTCATTTTATCACTTATAATCACTTATAAACGTTTTCGTAACTTGAACTTTGTTCAACTCCATTCAGTCGTCACTCGCTGAATTTTAATGGGGACCAAAGTACTAAGCTTTCGACAGCCGCCGAAAAAAATTGTTTCCATTTTATGTTCACAACCAGAAACCTCCAGCATAAAGATCTACTGTCATGAGTATTTTCTGAACTTTGATTTCAAACGATGTGTACTGATATGTTAAACTTGGGGCAATAGGTTGATCGTTTGGATAGCGTTTTGGGATTCACTTGAAGCAGTATGGTATACGATTAGCTCAGTTCGTAAAGCATCTCACTTGCAAGCAGGAGGTCACGGGTTCAGGTCACGCATCGGGTACAGTGTGTTCCACCTCCTATCACATTTGGTGCCGTCAGTGTATATCTAGTCGCTATGGAGAAGCAAACTTTTTAGAAGTAAATCTTAAAACCCCGAAAAGAGTCGGGATATAAATGTCCAGAACTTTCTTCTGTATCTTATCTCCTGTCTCTCTCTCTCTTTCTCTCTCTCTCTCTCTCTCTCTCTCTCTCTCTCTCTAGGGGAGGGGGCTCTGGAATGACCATAGCTGTCGAATGGGCCGTTGAACAACATACAAATAAGTAAATGGCATGATTTGAATAAAGGGAAGTATTCCAATCGTGGCAACAACCCCACTGTAAATATTTAAGAGAGGCTTATATCGAGTTACTGTAAAACGGAAAAAGTATTTTTGAAATGTAACCCTAGCTTATAGAGCTAGTGTATAAAACACGGATTTTCTATTAAGAAAATGATTGAAACCCGATGCGACATAGATAATTATTTTACAGAACGGTGGGTTTTATAAACACGACAAGCTATGAGCATGTTCCTTTATTTAAGTATGATACGTTACGCATTATTGCATTTTTTGTCCTATCTAACGTGATCACTCACTCGTGAATATTTCATCATATTTAAACTGTTAATATGCATTGCAAAGCATCATATTGATATGACCTGTAATAACCTGATAACACAAAACAAAACTTAAAATGAGGTAAGTTGATTTTAAATATATATGTATTTACTGCTCGTAACACTTGACCTTCATACTTTAATATGCTGTTTTATCTTTGTACAATTTTGCTACATTGTCGCATATGTCCATGCCATGAAACTTAATCGTGGGTGTCCTGATCTGTAATGTGATGATATGATCTCACGAGTCCAATATTAATTCAAAAAGGTACTCGTCAGATACCTGAATTTCGTTTTTCGCAGGTCTGTACTGATTTATTTTGTTTCCGCTGCACCGAGGTTAAGACTTCCGTTTTATCAATATGTTCAACAATCACACATGAACTTTATCAAAACATCGTGAATGTCAATAACGAACCCTAGCAGCGACTGTGTCCAGTATTTACAATATCAACCACTTCGTCGTTTACCGCGACACGTTTCTGTTTAATGTAAAAAAGCATGTCGTATTCCATTGGTCCGTTACGATGATTGATATTCATTAAACGAGCAAGCTTGTGAATAAGTTCTTGTTTAGCAATAACATGATTAAATAATATATCATCTCACATCTCATAGATATACGTATCTTAACTAAAACAGCGAGTTTTATAAAACTTTAAAACTTTGCTTTATGTATAAATTAAATATATTTACATTTAACTTCAAACATAAGACCCCCTAAAAATAAAACACACACAAACGACCAAATGCAAATGAGTAAAATATTTATGTGTTTATAAAACTAGATTTATATCTAAGGTAAACTGTATTTTCATCTTTTTTCGTGGTTTTTACTAAAATGGCAATTTCGTGGGGACATAAATTCGTAGATTTTGTTTTTTGAAAAACTTAGCTTTATCTCTGCATTTAAATTCGTGTGATTGATTTCATGGGTGAGCCGATTCCACCAATAATTATTCACAGAGAAATAATAATAATGCTAAAGGAAAGTAAATTTAAGTGTGTGAACGCGTCCAACTTACCAAATAAACTGAAACAACACATTTCCCATTACATTCGTTATCTAGAATATTAGTAACTAAATTAAATTTATTTTTGTGAACTAGGTGTTTAGGTTCTCGAGACCTAAGAGTATTTACATAATCAATAATTTTATCATCAAAATAAGTTATAATATTGTTGTCGGGTGTAATTAGTAAAGGAAATGAATTGGGTCATCCTCGGACAAAGAGCAATTTCGAGACTTTAAAAGACTTTTTAGTACTTTATTTCATTTTTTTATTCATTTCAATCATACAATGTTGATTTAATACCTAACTTCCCACTGTTTATCGTAGTCCAGTGGTTAGTGAGTTAGATTTGTAACCCGGCGATCCGGATTCGACTCCCGGTCGCGGCAGATCAATGCCATTCCATGAAAATCTGACCAAAGAAATGTTGATTTTCCACCACATGTGCTGAGGATGTCGGTTTCGTGAAGGTGGTTAATTTAGTACTAATTAGAATTCAGTCCAGGAAAACTAGCTAGATCAATTGGCCAGAAGAATTGTTGAAAAAAAGACGTAAAACCTAAATAAATAAAGAGTTTCGACCGCTTTATTACAAACTCACATTTTGTAAGAATAGCCTCAGTAAAAAAACTTTAATGTGAATCTATATAATGACAACCTAAGTATATCATTAACGTGTATGAATTGTAGTGCTTTAAGAGGGCAACAAAGTTATTTAACATTTAAACGATACATTATCAAAGATCGTAATTACTACACTTAGCTACATTAAATAGATAAAATAAAATAAGATAAATAGATTAACTCGTTGTCTGCACAGATATTCTGATATTGGACAATATTCACGTTTGTCTCGTCATTTTGTCATGAGTGTACATGTATGACATGCGTGAATTAAAGGATGTTGACTTAAAGGGCAACGCAATGTTAACTTTTCAGGCACTTAGTCGTGTAGAAATATTAAAGTTATGATGATTCCTGCAATTTTTTTTTAAAATCCACCATTTAACAAAAATATTGGTGATTTAATATTGTTATTTAGTGATTGAGCGAATCTCCTAGGGCACCGCCATTTTGGAAGAATAGTCACATGCCGTGACGTCTTATATTACAAAGTGTAAAAGCCAGTACACCCGTTCTGCGAGCACTATTATAAAAGATACGGCCTTAAATTAAAGATATTGTATGGTATATTGTATTATAAATGACAATATTCTTTTACACTTATCCAAATTAATGGTTACTAGCCGTTCGGTACAAACAATTTAACATTGCTAATTGTTTTAAATTTATACAAAAAGGATGTGATTGGTGGTGTGACAAACTTCAGTTAATTTCGAAAATTATCAATTTTTTTATGTCATACCGACGTAATAATTATTGATTGTTTAAATGTGCATGAACGCATTATATATTATGATGTTTGAACAAATAATTATGGTACAGTTATTTTGTCTGTATAATAAAGAAGAAAAGATGAAAATACGATTGTTAGGCCACACCAATTTGATAACTTGTTCATCGGATTTGCCGCTCGCTTTTTATCAAAATTAGAAAAATAATATTATTTTTTGTTTTTTGCTTCCGACCGCTTGCTCGTGCCGACATCTTTAAAAAAATCCGGAACGGTACGGTGTCCCGGATTTTATCACTACAAAATTATATTCTGCGGTGTTGCTCCATTATATATGCGGCTCTCTTTACGATACCGAGATAGTATAATATCGTAGCTGATTTTTTAAATGAATTTATTCGGTAATTCCGAATGTTTAAACCTAAGAATGTTAATTGCACGCGATATCATAGACAATCAGAAACACGTAAATTATCGTAGATAAGACCATAGAAATTATGAGTAGCGATGAATAGGAATACGGGTGACGTTAGTTCCCAAGATGGTAGCGCTCGTGGCCTAGTTCAACTGTTTGTGACGACGAGACTCTTTCGATTTTGCCCAGCCTTCAGAAACTGAATATTTAATTTGTTGTGTGTGGAAAAATCACACATTAAAACCCGTTTGGAAAACGAAACTGGTGCAATGGTGAATAACTGCCGGTGTCATGGTAAAAATCGCCTATTCTCGAAAATTCGCTTTTCAAATAATCTGAGTTTACATGACACGTCACAGAAACGTTGACAAGTTAAACTTAAACCAACTTTCGTTAGCCCATGATACCCATTGTAAAGAACGATTTAGAATAGCACTGTTCAGACGGTAGTTGTACACGGAGTGGCTAAAGTACGTTGACATCGGTTATCAGTAGTCAAATTAACATGCAAAGTAAAATTTTAAGTTCAATATTAAAAATGTGACTTTTGACACAGAATTTTATGGCACATTCACACAGATTATTGTTATTTCTATCGATTTAAGTATACCAGTATACTGAAGATATCTTAGAATATTTGGTGTGGGTCTATCCTTCACTCATGGTTCTAGTTTATATAGGAATAAGGGTAAATTCTTTTAAAACATGTCTCCAAAATTAAACAGTTATAATATTGTGTCCAAGTTGTGTACAGTGTCATTCCAGTGATAGATCCAGTATACAATATTATGTCGTTTTATCTTAGTAATTGTAACAAGAATATGGTATACATGGTATTGTTCTGTAAGTTTAATCTATTTTTTGTGTGTTTCTTTATGGGTGATTTATCAATTTTCATATAAAAAAGAATAGAATAAAGACATTAAAAGTGTTTTCACTGGTAAACCTAAGGGTTATTGAAACTAATAAAAATACAGATTCTATATTTGCTTGATCACATGCTTGTTTGAAATAGAAAAGCTTTTTTTTCGCTTGTTTTGAAAGAAGGAAAATAAAAAAAATATTAAAATTATTTTTTCGCTCGCTCGCTCGCTCGGTCAAATTGGAAAAGTAAAAAATAATATTAATAAAAATATTTCGCTCGCTCGCTTGCTCTTTTCAGAAAAAAAATCCGATGAACAAGTTATTAAATTGGTGTGGCCTTAGTGATATTTCATAATGGAAAATTAATAATAAACAGAAACATTTCATGAGATCAAAATAAAACTAAGTACGAGTTTTATATGTAATCCTTAAATCGTTTTACTGATAATGTAAAATATATTATAATGATTTAATAATTCTTTCAAATCATGGACAACTGCATGACACTACTTGTTTATTTAGTCTACGTCACGTACCTAAAACAATAACCAAGGTCCCAATTTGCTACTATTACTCCAATTTCACATGAAACTTCAATTAACAATCAGATGAGCGGTAAATTACACATCACCCTGTCTCAGCAAGTTTTATGACACCGAAATATGCACTGGACAATGATATGTGGAGACAGCTGACTTCAAAAAGAAACACCGACAGACATGTGAAAATATTATTGTACACCATTTATACAAATCACTATTTGATGACTTCATAGAAGGCAAACGTAACTGGTTATACCAAATTAAATTTTTATTAGATAGTCATGGGTTTTCGGAAATTTGGTCTCATCCTGAATATGTTGATGTTAAATTGTTTGTTTCATTGTTTAAACAGAGACTGATAGATATTTTTTTGCAATCCTGGCATGTACATATAGACGATAGTTCTAATATGCGTTTGTATAAATTTTTTAAAACAACGTTTTCTTTTGAATACTATCTAGATAGAATTCCCTGTAAATTTCGTAAAACTTTTTCACAATTAAGACTATCAGCGCATGATCTGAGAATTGAAACTGGACGTTATGGAAATAACAGAATTGATCAAAATCAGAGATATTGTTTAATATGTAATAGTAGAGATCTAGAAGATGAGTTTCATTTTATATGTATTTGTCCAGCTTACAATGTGATTCGTAAAAAATATATAAAGAAATACTTTTATGATAAACCAAATGTAGAAAAATTTATTGAGTTAATGAGAAATGAAAATTTTGGTATTTTGTATAGACTATGTAAGTTTGTATATGAAGCATTTGTTATTAGAAAAAATATTATTAATAATGTTAATTAATGTAACTGCCACCTGTTAATTTTAGTCCTTCCTCATAATAAGATATCTTGAATTTGCAGTATATCTTATGTAAACTAATTTCGTGTTTGAATTGCATCACATGTAAATTGTATATATATACTTGTATAACTTATAAATGTTTTGCTATTGTTATTTGTATATATAATTCATTGGATCATGTAACCAGAAACATGTATATATGTTTACGTTACAAATAAAGAATCTTGAATCTTGTGTAATATGGCAAAACCATGTGTGGTCGCGTGATCAATTGATTAGCGACTTTTCATTGATTGATCAATTAGAACATTATTTTTCAACAGAAGTGTTAGATGTCTATGATGCAATATTATGTCTGGTTTTGTTGTCTTGTGACGTAATTTTCATCAGTGTGGGAGATATTGATTTTTAAAGTGAACGTATTGAGGTGGAAAATAAATGTGTAGTGATTATGGATTGACAGTCTGAAAGGTAATTTAAGCAAACGTTTAAAAAGTAACTACACATGATTTTGGCTTTTATGATTGTTATATGATTATTAAGCATTTACGTATATCATATTCTACTTTTCCGAAAATAATGGCCAATTTCCAGATTTTCCGTGCTTTCCCGCAAATCACACCAATGATGCTATATATATTACCCCACAATTAAATGTGCAATACTGTTTAACTCCCAACTCAACAAACAATATAACTGTGCGTTTGCACACCACTTTGTATAGATGTGATAATTATAATAATCTTCAGTGATATTTTAATCTGTAAATTAACTTTTACAAGTTTGTATATAGATAGATTTACGATGGAAATGGTGTAAGAAAATACAACCAATTATAATGTTTGTCGTACTTCGTAGTGTTTGATCTTATTCTTATAAATGAAACATTACTTTAATCAGGGATGTTATACTACATCCCTGCTATAATTAAGTTTTCACGTCAGTATTTTTCACGCAATTCATAAATATAAAAATAATTTTAGTATTAATAGTTTATGTCACTATAGAAATGGATTTACAAAGTGTCGAATGGAAAATTAAGCTTTGGTTCTATTGAAGAATTTTGTGGCTGTGAAAATTGTGTTTTGGTGGATAACGTGGAAGAATATGTTGGCTGTGATTCTAAAATACAAATGCGTGATTTCCTAAGCTTATTCCTCACAATTAAAGGCGATATCTAAAATAATCAACCATTCTCTTTCGCTACCGCTTATCCGCCATATCCATGTTTGTGAAATACGACGTCACACACACATGTTAATCGATTGTAAATGGGTAAAATGGCAGCGCCCTGTACTCTTTCAGATAGCCAAGTTTCTACGATATTTTCGTAAAATATCTTCAATGTGCGTATTTTAACGCTCAAATGATTTAATTTTTTCAGAATAATAATGAATAATTATTTAAATGAGATTAATTCATAATTAGGGTTGCGTTGCCCTTTAACTCGTTTATGTTATTTATCTCCGCAGAAGTCATACATTGTAATCTTAATCACAGTGTTTACTATAAAACTGGAGCTTTATTTGTTTTTAATCCTAGCTTCAGCAATACAATATCCATCATCGATGTGATACAACGATAATATGTATATATATTATAAGTGTGCTTTAGTATTTGAAATTACTTTTTGTATTAGCAATGTCATGCAACAAACTGTATTCAAGAAGTACAAAAAATGAGGATTGCATCAGAGAATAAATGCGTTTCTTTTGTCCTCTTTCTCTTTTGAAATACCAAAAGGTACTATTCAGCGTGTATACATACACGTAACAAGAACAAACATATTTCAATAAATAAATCATTAAAAATAATTGTATATAAAGTACCATTAACTGAGTTCGAACCACTCACATAATAATCACTCACTCTCGTAATAATGTCATGCATGTACATGCCACCTTGTCCAATATACCATGACTCTGGTTCACTTGAATGACACTTTACTACAGATTTAAAATGATAATGTTAATTAATTTACAGACTGATTTTTTTAACAAAGTTGTTGGTGTTGAATGTAGGATTTTGTTTATCGTGATTCATTATAAAAACTAAATCATTAGGAGTAAAATAAGTCGGTTTGTGGTGTGAATATATTATAAATATATACATTTTGTTTCATATCAATATTATGTACTCTAACCACAAATAAACTTACATTTACGCATTACCAAGAATTACATCTCGAATGCATATAAATAATCGTAAATATTCATTTTTTCCAGTTTCATGTAAATAGTTTAAGGTTGGGTTTTTTTGCATTGAGAATTTAGTTTGACAAAGGTCCGCGCGTTAACGTATCGGGATTGGTTAAAATCGCTAAAATAACGTAAAATAATTACGTTATTTACAAAAATTAAAATCAATATCATATTTTAATACCAAAGAACAAAATTCAAACCGAACGCTCAAAAATGGTGTTTTTTGTGATAAATACTGCACCCCTTCACCGACTTTTTCTTATCAGCATCAAACATCTCGAACGTAATGATCATTGTATTGGTATGATATGATACTATCAATTCAGTAATGACAAAAATTGTTATAAAATATCTTACTAGAAATCAAACCTGGGCGTGGTTTCAATTATTGAACTGTAAACATTAGCGATTTTGATTGGCTATCAAATTGAATGGGGTGCGTCCAATTCGTTAATTTCATGAGACGATAATGATCCGACACTTTAATTGTTAATTGCTCAGCTTGAAAAAATGTCAGAATTTTGATACTTGTTTTCATTTCTTATCTATGGCGTATTACGTAACAAACAGCGGGGTTCTGGGTACGAACTTTCTCTAAAGTCAAGTATCTAACGAACGCAGGACGTTATAAAAAATGAGGCACGATTCCCTGCATTATACATTTCTGGTAAATTTAAGTCTATTTGTTGTAATATATTCCTATATAAAGAGTGGTAATTGTTGTTCAAAAATTTGTAAATTACGTGCGATATTGGTTTATAGAAGACCAATCAAATGAAATATCTGTTTCAAATCACTTGCAATGCACTTTATACAGTGGGTTTATTTTAGTGTATAATTATGGTTTAGTTTTTAAATATATAAATTGGTGAAACTTGATTTGACCTGACATCCAAGCCCGTTACGTTAATGATACTTGATGTATTACGTGTATCTATCAATATTAATCTTTTGAAAATATATATTCACAGGGTAACCAACTGTGACTTTCACAAGTTTTGGGTATTCATCACTTGTTTTTTGGTGATGTTTATGCACATAGGGTTATTTTACTCGATTGGAACCATATTTGTTGATGTCATGTCTACATTCAATACGTCACGTGCTGAGACGGCTGTTATCCAATCCACAGCTATGGGCGTTGCTTTTGGAACAGGTAAACTATTTACATGCATTTGTTTAATGACCGGCTAGTCAGTGTAGAATAGGAGGAGAAGTGGTGTAGGGGTAGAGCGTCGGACTCTTAACCCGGAGGTTGCGGGTTCGAATCCCGTCAATGGCGGAATTTGTACGGAACTTCTCAGCCACTTATTTCGGCGCAAGTACTGGTCAGAATCCCGGAAACAGTCATCGAGAGTAGGTAATATCAGTTGTAAGAACTTGCTCTGCAATCGATGCAAAATAAATCAGTTTAAATTAAATCAGTGGAGAATTTGCTAATGATTTATTTGATAAGGGTAATCGCGAGTAACGTTTGTATTGTAAGATGATTTGTATACTTGTACCACCGAATTTCTCTTGACAAAAGAGTTTAAACTAAATATATTTTCATATGTAATATAATAATGGTCCCGCGTATTACATATCATTTCATAGCAAATATTAAAAATTAAATCCAGTCTCTATTTACTGTCTTTAAATACTACATTGTATTCAATTTTTAAATATCTTACCGTATTTCATAGATTCGAAATTATATTTAGAGACTTATCGTTGCTGTAAAATACTTGACTTAACACGGTCCTATTGTATCTTTTTTTTTACGTTTTTTACGTAATTTTGGTCGGGGTCGTACTCCAATAGATGATAGGCTGGACTTGTAACCCGACGATCCGGTTGGGAATACAAATTGCGACAGGGCATACTCTCGTGGAAAATGTGACAACAATGACGTTTCTACTCCAAACGGGTAAGGTAAATCGTCCGCCGTATAAGAGGGGCTGTCCAAAAGTTCGTAGATAATGCATATAATTCATGCAGTAACTATTCCGCAACTGATCTTTCCGATATTTATTACATGCAAGCTTCATTTAAATATGAACTGTATTGCATAATTTTATACAGACAAAATGAAAAATAGTCATGATATAAACAAAACAAAAACGATGTCTGATGACCTGCCGCAGTTCACAATAACGTTACTTCATTGGCGTTAACTCTTTTTAAAAGTACTGACCACCAGCGGTGACGTATTTGCGGTGGAGTACAAGTATGTCTGAGATGTCCAAATTGTCGAAACGCCATCCCTTGAGGCCATATTGCAACCTTGGAAATAAGGAGAAATCACACGGTGTAAGGTCCAGTGTATATTGGGATGTTGAAGAGCCTCAGCTTTCAACTGAATCTGTATTATTGTCTGTACCTCGCTGGACGCATGGGCTTGCGCAATATCCTGGTGAAATAACATCCCGCCTCGTTAACTAATTATCCGGTCGCTTCCGCGCAAGCTCCTTAGAAAAATCTCGACAAATGACCTTAATGAAAAGGGTATAACAATAATTAAGAAATGCACAGTGTGCGATATTTTACCTAAAATATTCAGCTTTCATGTATCTATGCTTAAATGGTAAAGTGTTAAAATCCGCAATCAACATAATTCTATGATGTTACACGTTAGGAAAATTCTTGCCGTAGAATAATATTTGGCTGTAATTGACTGCCTGTGTGGAACTATGAGACTCAGGATGATCCCCAGCATAAGAAGATAATAAACATGTGTTTGCCCATCGATGGGGAATGGTGAATGCTACTGACATTATTCGTATAGTCTGCGTTGGTGTTTTACCGTTTTTTTTTCATCTTTTCTTCAGACGTCATTTTAGCATAGTATTGCAATATAATTAAGTCACGTGATTCGCTACTTACATACCTAAACATTAGTGAAATGACATCATTAATGGACAATTACGTCAAATTAAAGCGGTAACATTTAAACGTTTTTTACATTGTGAATGTTAGTTATTAGGTCTTAGCAACAGATAATACTGATTTTTTGTTGCAGCCACTATACACACACTTTATTAGGATTGATAAAAGAAAAAAGTTACCAGCAAAAATTGAAATATAGTTTATCTATTGCAAATATTGGAATATTTCAACGTCAAATTTAGAAATTATTCAGCTTGTCCACGAACTCAATTAACTAAAATATTGCTGAATAACGGCGGTATACCAACTGAAATGGAAAGGAGACAGGATTTCCATTCTGATGAAGCACTGGAAATAGCCACTCTACAAGGCTAAATTAATACTAGTAATATAATCCTTTCACATATTTTTTAGAGTTGCCGTTCACATATATATCTGTGAACGTCTGAAAAGTAATTCCAAACCATTTGACACCGATTGTTTCGCTTCAAGCAGATACTCAAAAACATGTTTTCTCTTATTAAGTATTTGCTGTCATACATACCGCATTTTTATAGCATAAACGAAACTAAAATGTGTAACTTGGTTTACGAAGATAATCAAATATCAAAACCAGTACGCTATACAATAAATCCTTTCTTTGATGTTCTTGTACATAACAGCATATTTTCTATCAAAAGTATTGCACAGAAAGAAATTATTTCTAAAACGTGTACCTTCTTTGACCTTATATGTGGTACACAAAACTCTTGTAAAAGCTGAGACGTTCAGAACTAAGTATGTGAGTGATGACGAAATACAGTTCTGGTCTAAGTATGAGAAGTTAGTTGAAACCACTAGTTGGGTCGCTTACATCGTGAACGTTTTATTTGATTTGCAGGCTTGTTATCTGGAGTCGTTATCCACAACTTTGGAATAGTAATTAGTGGAATAGGCGGAGGAGTGCTTGCTAGTTTAGGCCTAATTGGATGTTTCTTTACAACGTCTGTAATGCAAATGACAATCTGTTATGGAATAATACATGGTAAGCAATACTTAATTACCTCGATTTTAAGTATAAACGCGTTTCCACTTTTAATATGGCTTTGTTTTAATCATTACCTGTTCTTTTTTTTGCCAGCATATGCACAATCATTGGTGTTTTCTAAATGAATTGTTTGTACATAATCACATAGATTTACATTTGTTTTTTGAATGTTATTCCGAAAATATACGGTTATCAAAGATTTATAGATCCTAAAGAGCAACTTAGGGTTTTTATCAGAATGTCTAGACTTTGTCGGGTTTTTTTTATTATTAAAACGTTTCAAGCATACCATTAATAACTAAATTCTGAATAACTTAATTTTCAAACAGAGATGTAAAAAAGAATCTACCTGGTAGACCTAAGTGTACAAGCACGTAAAATATGAATACATATCATTTACAGTAACATTATGAAAACTCATGATTCTGTTGGAAATGATAATAAAAACACTGTTCTTGCTAGATCCTGTTATTCAGTATTTGTTATTCGGAGCTTTGATATGTGCATCATAGTTACAATGTTCTCAAAACTTAACATTCGATCGTAAATACATGAGGGCATTATGATCATGAAGCTTGGATATTACTGATTGGATGTCAATGTATTAATCATATCATTGCAGCATTTGGAATAGGATGTTTATGCATTTGTTCAGCTATTGCCATCGGTCAACATTTCGAAGGTAAAAGAAAACTGCTAATGCTGTCATTACATGCGTCAGGAGTCTCCCTTGGTGGTATGATGTACCCATATATACTTGCCTTTTTAAGGTACAATTACATAGTTTTGGTCCAAACCAGAAATACGTCAATAGTACAATAGTTACTATATATATTAATATGTTTCTTGTTACCGTTCCGATGAGGGTTTTTGTAATCCTTCTTGAAGTAAGATGGTCAGGAAACTACAAAAATAATGACATTCTTTTTATTCATACGTATTTGTACCCTCAGTAATTCATATGTAATTTTATCTAAACTGGACACATGTTTGATAAGAGTCGAAATGTTAATCGAATAGGATCTGTGAACTATTTTCAGTAATCTGTACGGTTTCCGCGGTGCATTATTGATCATTGGAGGTTTGACAATGAATTGTATTCCTGGGTGTTTACTTTGGAAACGGCCAGTAGTAAAGGAAGAGACTCAGATTGGAAACATGAATTCTAAACGTTTGCGGGTGTACCAACAATACATACGTGCCAGAGTCATAACAAGTGGTGACAAGATAACAATTGAAAAAGACAAAGATGTGCCTAAAAATACAGACAATGACATATTTTATATTGAGCACTTTCCAGTGCTGCAATGTGATTCTAAAACCAGAAAGATAAGAGTTCACCAAGGAGACAAAGCAACGACAGTAAACGCTGATGAAACTGAAGGACCATTGACATTTCTCCAGAGTATAAAATACATTTTACGAGATAAAAGTTTTGTGATTTTTACCGTTGGTTGTGTACTTGCATTTCCTGCAATTTGCATCGCAATGATTTTTGTTACTGACTTATTTGATGAGAAAGGTCTTTCCTTAAACGATGTTACATTCGGCCTGCTCCTTATGAACATTGTTAATCTATTTGGACGTCTTATTCCGGGGGCCATGATGCAATCTAAGTATATTCCAACACTGTTCTGTCCTTTCTTTGCGTCGCTTGTATCTACACTAGTTTTAATTGGATTTTCGTTGTCTTCATCCAGAGGCTTTACTATTGGAGTCTTAACTGTCGCTGGAATACCTCTTGGAATGTTCCTTACAATGTTCAGTGTGATCTCGACGAATTTAGTTGGAGTCAAGAATCTTCCTACTGCTATTGGTATACTCTTCTCAGCCAATGGTATTGGGAACGCGATTGCTGGACCTGTTATCGGTATGTGTTGACCAAACGAACATATTTATCTTTATGCATATTCATATATCTTAGAATTATTTCATATTTAAACAACGTACTATTGTTTGTTACATTAAATTTTCACTGTGTTAAGGGTACACTTTTCGTTGCCTGCATTTGTGCTGAAGGTTATCTTGTGCATGTGGTATTTCGATTTATTTTCTCTATACGGACACACGTGCCTATTCTAATTGACAACATGTGATGTATTTCGAGTTCTGTCATAGACATGATTATAATTATTGGTTGTATACTGTTTTGTGTGTCAATAGCATGTAATATTTATTCTATATTTCAGGATATATCAGAGACCAGTCTGGATCTTACACGGTACCATTTTATGCCGCTGCTGGAATAACAGCTTTTTCTACACTTCTGTTTTTGATTGCATTGACAACACAAAAACTACAGGCTAATAAACAGAGACATAGGTCGTCTGCTTATTATCTGACAAGCATGTAGACTCCATATTCACACTGATGGTGATTTTTTATAACCTTTACGTCGTATAAGCATATTATAACAATATACACTGTGTTATGAAACATAAATCTGTTTGAACAGAAATTAACTTGTGCTTTTCTGTTTTAACGCATTCATTATATCACTAATAATCGCTTATAAACGTTTGGTAACTTGAACTTTGTTCAGCGCCACTAAGCTGTGACTCACTGAATTTTGATGCAAACCAACGTACTCGGTTTTCCACAGCCGCCATAAAAATGATTCCGTTTCATGTAATATTCTTTTTTAGGAGGAATGTAGAAGTATGGTATATATAGTATTTGTATTAATACATTGGCTGTGATAGGATGTAATCAGATCAGCTCAGTTGGTAAAGCAAATAGTCTTAAAACATCGCTCGCTAATTGTCCATAAATTTCAATAAATTTTAATTTTAATATTGTTGATATTTTGGTCATACACAGCCCAACCTAGAAACGAAGGTCAGCCATGGGAAAGACAAATCGAAGGTCATTTTTGTTTTAAATAAGCAATGACAGTTTTTAAAAGATTGGCCTTTATTCACAGGGTGGACTGTTGTTGGCTGGCTTTGTAGTCACTGTATTGGAAGATCTTTCTGAAAGGTAATTGTTACACGAAACGAAACGAAACATGTCAGACAGCCCGGTAAGGAAAACATGCTATTTTATTGAATCTTCTTTATCAATAAGAGGTTTTAGATAAGGTGAGTCGCGGGTTTCCTCCCGAAAATATTGCCACCACTACAGATTTCGATCAAAATTGTTTATGATTTAATGACGACAAAATGCAGTCATATTGACAGTTTCGGATTTGTAAATGATTCAACCTTGCAGTTATGTTAAATGCTTAATATACAAAATTATCGGAGCAGTACAGGAAATAACTCGAAAATCAACGAAAAAAAGATCGCTCCGCTAGGTGGCGTTTTTTTTAACGGTTTCAATGGAAATATCATCTGAATACATCATTTCTGCATTAGCCAATACCTTGAAGGATATTCATGCAAAAAGTCTTTATTGTGGGTTGACTACTAAAAAGTGACAAATTTTCGGGATGAAACCCGCGACCTTAAGTATTAAAATATATTTGCCTTATTTATGTATATACGACACCACTAATATGTAGTTTTCTCTCACGGTCTGTCTTTCTGATGAGCGATATAGGGCCATCATGGACCTCGTGTTTAAAATTTATTTCTGCTCAAATATTCCAACGTAAAACCCTTAAAATATTGTAAGTATGAGGTAAAATCCCAGTTTTTACATACGGTATCTCCAGATGTTTAACATAAACACAAGAATATTTTTCTTACTTAGTATGACAAATCCACTAGCTTACAACTCAAAATGTTGCATCTATACCTTTCGTCAGCAATTAATGAACACTGTTTATGTAAATACACATTCAATGGCATGACAGTGTCTAAATCCCAACTACCGAGCTAAGAATGTGTCTAAAAAATCAAAAGAAAAGGGGCGAGATACCGATCTCGATAAAGAACCAATAAAAACTTTTCGAAAATAGTAGGGATATAGATGTCCAGAACTTTCTCCTCTCCCTCTCTCTCTCTGGCTGTCTCTCTCTCTCTCTCTCTCTCGCTGTCTCTCTCTCTCTCTCTCTCTCTCTCTGGCTCTCTCTCTCTCTCTCTCTCTCGCTGTCTCGTCTCTCTCTCTCTCTCTCTCTCTGGCTGTCTCTCTCTCTCTCTCTCTCTGGCTGTCTCTCTCTCTCTCTCTCTCTCTCTCTCTCTGGCTGTCTCTCTCTCTCTCTCTCTCTCTCTCTCTCTCTCGCTGTCTCTCTCTCTCTCTCTCTCTCGCTGTCGAGGGTGGCTCTGAAATTACCATAGCTGTCGAATTGCCCGTTGAACAACATATATTAGATTAATAAATGGCATGATTTGAATTAAGTGAAGCAATCCAATCGTGACATAATTTCACTTAAGGGAAACTACCCAATCGTAGACTTATATCGAATTGCTGTAACAGAAAAAGTAAAAAGTATTTTTGAAATGCAATCCTGTATTGCCTGACACTCATAGAGTAATCCATTAAAAACACATAAATTTTCGTGAAAATGATTTAAACTCGATGCAACATTAAATCAGTATATTTACAGAACTAACGGACGGTTTTAAACACGGTAAACTATGAGTATATTACTTTATTCTGGTACGCTACGTACTGCACGTGTCTGCGTGTCTTCTCTTGTTTACATATTAATCACTCACTCGTGAATTATTTATCATTTTCAAATTGAAAACAAGAAATTACAAAGCATCATATTGACGCTTATTACGAAAATTGAGTGGATACCTAAATTAAAAATCTGGCTACAGGAAAAACATAAAATGAGGTAAGTTGAATTTATATAGCTGTATACTTTGTGAACGATATAGTTATGCTATTTTATTATCTTGGCACCATTTTTAGCTCACCAGAGCCGAAGTGCTCATGGTGAGCTATTGTGATCGCGTGATGTCCGTCGTCTGTGTGTGCGTGCGCGTGCGTGCGTGCGTGTGCGTGCGTCCGTGCGTCAATAAATGCTTTAAACAACATCTCCCTCATTTCAACGAAACTTTACATGGATGTTCCTTTCATGAAGCTCTACTAAAAATGTTAAAAAATTAATTTCATTAAAAACTCTGGTTGCCATGGCAACCAATTGGAAAAATTAAAAAATCTTCTTGTCCAAAACCACTGGGCCTAGAGCTTAGATATTTGGTGTGTAGCATTGTCTAGTGAACCTCTACCAAATTTGCTCAAATTATTGCCCTATGGTCAAAATTGGCCCCGCCCCATGGGTCACTTAATTCATACAGGCTTATATAGGAAAGTTTAAAAATTCTTCTTGTTCACTTGTTTTTATATAGACTTATATAGGGAAATTTTAAAAATCTTCATGTCAGAAACTACAATGCCTAGAACTAAGATATTTGGTGTGTAGCATTGTCTAGTGGACCTCTACCAAGTTTGTTCAAATTATAGCCCTAGGGTCAAAATTGGTCACTTGATTTTACATAGACTTATATAGGAATTTTTTTTAAAATCTTCTTGTCAGAAACGACAATGCCTAGAGTTTAGATATTTGATGTGTAGAATTATCTAGTGGACCTCTACCAAGTTTGTCCAAATTATTGCCTTAGGGTCAAAATTGGACCCGCCCCAGTGGTCACTTAATTCATATAGGCTTATATAGGAAAATTTAAAAATTCTTCTTGGCCGAAACCACAATGCCTAGAGCCTAGATATTTTGTATGTAGCATTATATAGTGGACCTCTAACAAGTTTGTTCAAAGTATTGCCGTATGGGCATAATTGGCCCCGCCAAAGGGTCACTTAATTTTACAAAGGCTCATGATAATTTTCTCTAAGAGTCTTTTTATCTGGTGAGCGATATAGGGCCATCATGGCCCTCTTGTCCTACATTGTCGCATATGTCCATACTATGAAAAAGTTAATTGTTGATGTCCTGATCTGTTATTTGATCCTAGGAGTCGAAGATTAACTCAATGATTTACTTATCGTTATTATAAGTAAGCCGGTTTAAACACAAAAGATAAAGGTCATGCTTCATTTCGTCAGATGCCGAAATTACGTTACCACCGTGCTGGTTTTTATCATTTCCGCTGCACCGAGATTCTTCAAAATGCAATTTAACAAAAGAGCGTGAATATCGAGAACTCTACCTAGTGGTGACTGTTCCGAGTTTTCACAACTTCATCTCTTACCTCAACAAGCCATCCCCAACCCCTCCAGATAGGTGTTACACAAATACGGAACAAGAAAGAAACTTCTACTGTGTTTAAGCACCGATATTTGTAGAATTGAAAAGAAAGGGTGAATAATTGTTACATGTATTCTAAGACATTTCAATGTAATTTTAAATGTAAAATTGTATTGCTCTGCATTTAATGAATAACTCTGATTTGATGAAATGCGGTAAGGGTCGTAGACCAGAATCACACGCGATTAGTATGGGGTATGGCTTTACACTAATTCTACGTAAGAGTTGTCAATTAGGCATAAAGTATGTCGCCTGCAAGTAGTTTCATGCTAGTGGTATCATAACAACAGATTATGACTTTTCTGAGATCGTTAACATATTGTTGTCACCTAAAATAAAACATTAAGTTATAATATCACGGTAAGTATGGAAACATTGCAATAAAATGTCGTAAATTGTACTATTTACGCTGTAGCCAAAAACGTGTTGTTTTTTAATTTTGTATTTATTACTGCATAAAATATTATTGTAAATGTTATGTGTTCTGTTTGTTTAATATGCCAAGCGATTGAAAACATCTAATTTCGTAACTATACGTTTTCCAAAGGAAATAGATATTTCTAATATTGTCGCAAAATCGTGACAATATACGTTACGGTATTCAGTGCCCTTGCTTTACTTTCAATATAACAGTTAATTTTCCTTACAATGATAATAAAACATCTAACTTAAACACTTATTCAATAAACATAAACATATTTCGGTTTAGATAAAAAAAATTACGATAGCAAAAGACTATTTTCAGTCTCGTCTGTAGTGTTACAATTGACAAAACCAAAGAAGTTAATTGAAGATATCACGATTTGCAAATGATTAGTAAACGTTTATATGTGTATGCAAACATTCAGGCATGACGCTGTATAAACGATGTTTTATAAAAAAAATATTTATTGCAACCAGATACGTTACAAACCAGACATGTTATCGTGTGGTTAACGATAGGTTAATGTATCTGGCTTGGTTAAAATCGCTAAAATAACGTAAAATATCTTTACAAAGATTAAAATATCATACTTTAATACCAAGCAGCAAAGAATTCTAACCGAACGCTCAAAATGGTGTTTTATTGCGATAAATACTGCACCCCTTTATCGACTTTTCCTTATCAGCGTTAAACATCTCTAACGTGATGTGCATAGTGTTGGTACGATATGATACTATTAATTCAGTAATGACAAAAAATTGTTATAAAATATGTTACTAGACATCAAACCTGGGCGTGGTTTCAGTCATTGAATCGTAATCATAAGCGTGTTTGGTTGGCTATCAAAATTGAATGGGGTGCGTCAAATTCGTTGATTTCATGAGACGATAATGATCCGACACTTTAATTGTCAATTGCTCAGCTTAAAAAACACAGCAGGTGTCATTTTCGAATTAACATTGCCGACTTATTTGATGATGGATTTCAAAGCGGGTTTCGGTATTTTGTAGCGGAAATGTTTGTTTAGGGATCCTTGCCTCGGAATTTTGAAACTTGTTTTCATTTTTATCTATGAAGTATTACGTAATAAACAGCGGGGTTCTGGGTACGAAATTTCTTTACAGTCAAATATCTAACGAACGCAGGACGTTATCAAAAAAATGTGATACGGTTCCCTGCTTTATACATTTATAGTCATTTTAGGCTACTTGTTGTAATATATTCCTTTATACAGAGTAGTTATCGTTGTTCAAAAATGTGTAAATTACGTGCGATATTGATTTATAGAAGACCAATCAAATGTAATATTTGTTTCAAATTACTTGCAATGCACTTTATACTGTTGGTTTATTTTAGTATATAATTATGGTTTGGTTTTTAAATCTATAAATTGGTGAAACTTTATTAGACCTGACATCCAAGCCAGATACATTAAGTCATTGTCTTTTATACGTCACATCCTATATTTAGTAATACAAAATTAATTAAACTTGCATTTTTCATTCATTTTGCCACTATATCAAGGGATTCCTTCTTAACACAAGAAAGATAATTTTTCGTTTTCTATTCTTAAACTGAAAACTCGTGTTATTTGTAGAACTTTATGACTATTTTACTCATTACAACATGATAGTATATATTTAGGATAATTACATTCATTCATATTATTAGTATCAATTGTATATGTAATTGCTTAAGTATACATGCTTTCCATTGTACATGTAGTATCATTATTTATAAGATCATTGTACCGCCAATGTTAATACTTTAATTCATTTGGTGATGAACTGTAAAAGTTAAAAGCCAATACAATATTTGACTTGACTTGACCACTTGCGTTCTATGATTATTAATGAGTTTATTATATAGCTACTTTGTTTAATCCTTAAATAGAAGCCATTTTAAGCTTTGAGTTTACATTGAAATAATATGCACAGAGGGTTAGTCAATTTTGTGTTAAACAACAGTATTTTAGTCTACATATTCCTAGCCTGACGTAGGGTAGTGTTAATTCAAATATCTTATTCATTAATAAGTATAGGATGTTTAAACTCAGGTGTTTGGTTCGTATCTTGCTTCACAAAAAAACTCCTTTTCGTAGGTTTTTATCACAGGTAATGGTGCACCCTAAGTTATCTTAATATCAGTAAATGTGTCTCATGTATGTCAAAATGCAAATGCCTTAAGGAAAAGACATACAAACATTTTTTAAGAGAATTCGAAGAATGAGAGACGTGTGCATCAGAAGTACAGGAAACGAACTGCTAAATGATATCAACTGAACCAACGAAAGAACGTGAAATGAACAAATTGTACGGCGCCAAATACATACATAAGAAGCGAGATGACAAGGTTGTTAAAGCGAGATACTGAGTGGGTATTATTTGATAGGAACTTGATGAACTTTTAATATTGTACTAGGAACTGGCGGCGCTTCCTCAAACTGAATCTACACCATACGTAGCGTCGAACGGTATTCGTGCAAGACTTACAGCTGAGTCAAACACAAACTACTTTTGCGTTATTTATAATCCTAAATACATTTGCTGTTGTTCATATTTGAGCGTCGCAATGAGTTATATTGTTGCATTGTTCGTTTAAGTTCTGAAGAAATGTTTGTACTGTTTAAATAATATGCGATATAATGCTACTTAAATTCGTTCATATATTTTATAGAAGATCTTATGAAAATGTGATATCACATGTACTAATATGATATGTTTTAGAATATTCACAAGTATTTTCGATGATACATTAATTAGTGTAACACAAAATGATGCGTGTGGTTGATTCATAACTGGAAAATCAAACTTAACTTTCAAACTATAAATCTGCGTTATTTGATATTTGTTTCTGTTTACTCACGTTTCTGTTAAATGTAGATGATAACGTTAGATGTTAATTAAACAAGTATACTTGTAAATAAAATATTGTTATGCAGTAACACGATTCAATAATAAAAAATCGCTAGACTTATGAACAGAACAGAACTTTATCAAGACGTGCGCATAGTACATAGTCATACAAAATAAACGTCCATACTCATCTCTACAAAACATTATTATCAAATAAAGAACAAACTCAATATGCAATTTGCGAGGGGACGCTCCTATAAGAGGGGACGCTCGTATATATTTGAGGAACGCAAAATCATACATAATAATCATCGAATAATTGAATGAACATATGTAAGAAATTTTATACACTTGTATTCTTACTTGTCTAGTAATGTTATATACATGTGATAATAAGACACGTGCTTGTCTCTGTCTATTAATAATCAAATGTTTAGCAAATGGTGGCCGAATCGTCCAGGTAAAACCAGAGATAAAACCATTTAAAAAATAATCCTATCTCTGGGAAAAGTGAATACTTTTAAAACTTTCCATATAAACTGATAGCAACACACTTTTTCAGTAAGTTCCTATGGGTTTGAGTTTATCTAAAATGTTCTTCGGAATTAAGTACATCCTTTGTTTTTGTGGACTGTACATTAACGTTCTTAAAAATCATATAATCAAAATAAGGTAGACTTTTGATGTGATTAATGATGCAAAATCGAAGCCAGTTGGTTTAAATAAATCACTTCAAAGGAAATAAATAGGGTCACACTTGAACACAAAGTAATTTAAGACTTTAAAAGAGACATGGTAGTATTTTATTCACTTATATTATTAACTTTTTTGGTGTATAGCGCAAGCATATAATATTTACTTTGTACCCTACTTCTCACTGTTAAAGGTTTGGGTCCCGTAATCGAAAAACTAATATTTTAGTAAGAGTAGTCAAAGTATATGAATATAAGGATAGTTACGGTAATCTGTATATAAATCTTTCACATGCTTGAATGATAATTTATTAAGTGGCAACTAATGTAATTTAACATAAATGATGCATTCTCCAAGATCGTAAACACTGCATAGTCTACTTTAAATAGATAAAGAAAAAAAGATTCATTCGTTCGTTATGAACACTGATCTTGATATTGGACAATATTCTCGTTTGTCTCCATATTTTGTCATGCATGTAAATGATATATAAGTGGATAAAACTATTTTGACTTTTGAAACAGGTGCTTGATGTGTATTTAATCAGAGTTTCAGCAATATAATATTCATCATCGACGTGATACAATGATGACGAAATTTCAAGTTATAAACCTTGAGTTTATTGTCATAGCTTAAGATAAGATCAATTTTGGCATAAGGTACATACATGGTCAATATAACAACTTACAGTAAAACATAACAAAACACAACCGGAATATAATCACCATGACATACACACCAACTGCAGGGATAACACAAGAAGGGCAAGCCGGTCCATAAGTGTTGGTGGCATGACATAGATGGCGAATGATAATATTTGGTGACAATTATCACAGAAAATATCACAAGGAAAAGCATCACAAAGTATTGTGTCACATATTGACTTAGTATTATGTTTACATTATCACATACAATCAACAGTAGACTAGATTCAATCCTATTGCAAGAACAAACACAAATTACCACACTATATCAGCACACCCGCTATGTATACCCCGAGCAGGACCTTAGTCTACCCGAAGCTGGACAAAAGTTATTCACCTATGTTTGTTTACAAGTATAAGACGGACTATAGCAAAATCATTTGGTCAGAGTACGCAGTAAACATTGCGGTTTATGATATACGCTCTCTTATGTTTTTAGACTGTAAATAGTCGCTAAACAGCAAACTATCTATTTTTAGTACTAACTTCGCATTTTACTCGCCGTATCTTTCTTATTGTATGAGTAAATAGTTTAGGATTTAGTTAAAAGTCACATAAATATATAGATATATTTGTTTTCTTCCTTATTAAAACGGATTATATAAAAATCGAGCAAATACCTACCTTGGCAATTTCCTTTCTGATAAAAACCGAACATAGCAGCACGACCTTACCTGCGGTTTACGGGTGTGATCACAGATTATCAAATCACTTGTGTTTTGATCAATAATATCACAGACTTAAAGATAATCTCAGTCTCTGTTTAACAGTAAAAAATATATACTATTATGCATCATATTATCAAAAGTTCTTCTTGTATGAACCATGCCAAAATGTGTCTTGCCTACATATACAATAATGAACTTAAAATATAATTTAATTCAAGCTATCTAAAAAAATATTGTTTCACTGCAAGTTTGAAAGAATGTTAAAGTTTAGTTTGACTGATACTGGAAAGTAACCTATATCATACTGAACAACCAAAAAACCAAAATGATTTTGATCTCAAGATTTTTTACACTTTGTGTATTGAAAAGGCACCCTTGTTACAAAGTCGAGTTCCATAGCTATGATCAGTATCCTGACAAAAAAATTATCCTCCATATAGGCTGGGGCTAAACCAAGTTTTAATTTAAAAACATGGCAAAGAATATCTGCCCCGCGCGTTGTTTCACAGATAACCAATTAACTTGTTTGGCGTTGTTTGGAGCTTATTTTTCAAGACATGTGGTACCAAATTGAAAATGCATATTAATCAAATGAGTCTGTATCAATAACAAGAAAAAAACAGTGTGCTGTGTAAGGTAATCCCTTTTTCTATAAAGAAACTGTAAACTGGTATCGGCCTTTTGAAGAATGCTACGACCCATGACATCAAATGATATGTTTTATCAAGTTACTTATCGGAAGATGTGGGTTTTATAACTGCACCATTACATGTGACCTGAAGGTTTGGATCCGATCGTAGTTTAATATTGGAGCCGAATAGAATATATTCTGTGTTACCAAGGTGAAGTGACAATTTGTTGTTAATTAACTAAATGTATAAGATTCATATCATGAGATAATATAATCCTTTGGCTTCAAAATCAATCTTACCCGATACAAGGATACCGGAGTCATCAGCTGATACAAGAAGCATATTGTTTATTGACATATTTTAAAAAATAAAAGTGCGCCTAGTATGGATTCCTTGACACCATAAGTTATGGAAGCAGTAGTAGAATGAGTACCAGCCACAACCGGCAGCTACTGTCTATCAGATAGATAAGACCTAGGCCTAATGCTTGAAGTTTCATGTACAGTATGGTATAGTCATATATACCACAGTCTAATATTATAATCATTTAACTGCATCAAACACGTGTCCGTTGAAATACCGCTATTAAAACCTGACTGGAATTGATAAAATAGTTATAGTTATAGTTACCAGATTTATATAGCGCCTTTTTCATACTGTTCGTACGTTCAAAGGCACTTTACATAATTATGTTGCAGCCACGCGGGCGCATGTGCATCCTCTACCAGTGCAGATACAGCATGATCTGACCACAGGGACAGACTGAGAGAAAGCCCCCAGAAGGGAGAGAAAGATATTAGATACAGGCATGTCCGGCGCGGGGTGCGCCTAGCTCTTATTTCGAATAGACAGCCTGATTCTTTAATGTGCCCGGTGTATAGCACCGATACACAGCTTCCTGGCACGTTTAACCAGTACATATGTATATAGCGGGAAATACTATGAATAGAATTTCTGAAATCTCCATGGCCCGGCCGGGATTGAACCCGGGACCTCTGGATTGACAGCTCAGCGCGTTACCACTGAGCTATCGCCGCTACAAATATAATAACATTCTTTCTTTAAAGTAAGACTCAACTTGGTCATATATCTCAGAAGGTTTAGATACAATGCATACAATGAAACTGGTTGATAATTTCAAACATGTGGTTTGTCATTGTTTTGTTGCTGACGTATTTGATGAGAAAGGTCTGTATTTAAACGATGTTACATTTGGGCTACTCCTTATGAACATTGTTAATCTATTTGCACGTTTTATTCCGGGAGTAATGATGCAATCTAAGTATATTCCAACATTATTCTGTCCTTTCTTTGCGTCGCTTACGTCTACACTAGTTTTAATTGGATTTTCGTTGTCTTCATCCAGAGGCTTTACTATTGGAGTCTTAACTGTCGCTGGAATACCTCTTGCAATGTTCATTACAATGTTCAATGTGATCTCAACGGAATTGGTTGGAGTAAAGAATCTCCCTAATGCTATTGGTATACTCTTCTCAGCAAATGGTATTGGATACGCTTGCTGGACCTGTATGCGGTATGTGTTCGCAAACCGAACATATTTATGTATATATCTATTAATATATCCTAGAAAATCGTATTTCTACAAGATACTATTCTTTGTTACATTTTCCCTTAATCAAGGTTATATTTTCGTTGCCGCTGTATTTGTGCTGAAGTTTATCTTGTGAATATGGTCTTTCGAGTTTTTCTCCATATAGACACATGTACCTATTCTAATTGACATATAGCCACATCTTTTACTGATTGCTATGTCTTATTGTACCAGTATGAGGTGTAGTGTTGCAACGTATAATTAGCTATAGCTCTTACCAATGACTGATAAGCTCTGTCCACTGGATCAAGCATACTTTGTATATGCTTCTTTGATACTGGTAGAATTGAGAATAGATTTAGTAAGCTAGCCAACGTGTTGGTCATTTGAGTTACTGCAATGAAGAAATATTACAGAATCAAGATACAAACATAAAAAGTGTATTTCGAGGTATACCATCGACATGATTATATGGGTTGCATCCCGTTTTGCGTGTCAATACCATGAAATATTTACTCTATATTCCAGGATACATCAGAGATCAGTCTGGATCTTACACGGTACCATTTTATGCCGCTGCTGGAATAACAGCGTTTTCTACACTTCTGTTCCTGTTTGCATTGACAACAGAGAAACTTCAAGCAAATAAACAGAGACATAAATCGTCCACTTATTTTCTGACAAACATGTAGATTCCATATTCACACAGACTGTGATCTTAGACGTCGTATTCATTAGCATTTGTAGTCTAACACACTGTGCTATGAAATATAAATACGTTTGAACAAAACCTTTAATTGTGCTTTTCTGTTTAATACAGTCATTAATTGAGGGGCTGCAGGTAAAACCATACTTAACTAAATTTTCCCGTATTTTGCAGTATTTATACTATTGTTATAGCAAAAAATCAGTTTTTCGTCACAAAATATTATGCAAGAAAGGTCCTAAGTCAATAAAATCATGTCGGGTTTGCATTTAAGGCATATTTAAGGCATTTTAATAGCTGCAAAGCTTGATATGTCCTATAAACTTTATCTTGTATTTATAATATACTCTATAAGGATTGGAAACCTTACTTCGATTCCGATTATCAAAGCTTTTTGTCATCTTAATACATAATACAAGTTATGTTTTCACTGGAATACTTAATGCAACTGCATTAAAGTAGCTTCTTGAAGTCTGCGTACTACTAAAAGTTGCTGCTTGAGATACTGAACAAACTATTAAAACATTCCATACAAAAGACCTGGATAATGAATAATGAATTTGGAAGGGGCTGCACCATTCTTAATATTTAAACATCAGGCATCATATATGTTTGTGTGGCTTATGTAGTTAATACTTATTCATTGATAAAACGCATTATGCTATCTTGCTTTCGAGCTATTTCTATCTATTTGTATGTTTTATGTTATGTAAAAAAGAAGTCTAACTTCAGCAAAACTTAAATTGTTTATTTAATTTATTTAAACCTCAACGTTTCGGCCATATTGGCCTTCATCAGGAAAGACAACATAATAGTATATATTTTTAGAAATATTGATGCTAAAAGTGATAAAAAAATCTGTTTGTGCAAGAAAAGACCTATCTCCATCATACAAAAAAACACACACGTTTTGCCATGTTTAATCCTTTGTGCTGTTATTTGCGCATAGTATAAGAAAATAATGTAAAATAAATATTAGTTAAGCATAAAAAATATTTAATAGCTGGAAATCTTACCAATTTAGTGTTAAACATTGCGAAAAAAACTCGGTAAGTTATGCATGTAAACGGATTTCACAACAACAGATGCGTAAAGTTTGTGCAAGAAATGATCTAAGACCAATATGATGAGTTAGGTTCAATTTTGACAATATATGGCTAGAGGAGAGTCAATCAGGTGGGAATTGGTCGGTTTTATGCAAAAAAGTTTGTGCAAGAAATGATCTAAGACCAATATGATGAGTTAGGTTCAATTTTAATTTGACAAAATACCATTTTTTAATCTAAAACAGGACAATACATGGCTAGAGGAGAGTCAATCAGGTGGGAATTGGTCTGTTTTATGCAAAAAAGGTTCTAACTTTACTAAAAGTGTAGTTAGGTATGGTTTTGCATGAACCCCTTCAATTCATTATTGTCCAACTCCACCAAGCCTTCACTCGCTCGGAGCATAATCCCTGATACAGACCTAAGTACTCGGTTTTCCACATCCGTCGTGAAAATGTTTCCATTTTATGTTGTTGTTTTTTTGTTGTTTTTTTATACCCCCGAAAACGAAGTTTTGGAGGGCGTATATTGGAGTCACTCTGTCGGTCGGTCCGCATAAAAAATCAAAAGTTTGTTGAGCGAACTACTTTCACATTCTTTAAGCAATTGCTACGAAACTTCAAATATGTTTTCAACATGAAGTGTAGATGTGCAAGACACAATTTTCATTCCCAGCGATTCACTCATTCCAGAGTTATGTCCCCTTGAACTTCGCCATATAGTGAAGAATGGCACGCTTAGTTTGTGGAGCGAACTCCTTCCACATTTTTCAAGGGATGGAATTGAAATTTGAAATATGTTATCACCATGAAGTGTACATGTGCAAGACCCAGTGATTCACTCATTCCAGAGTTATGTGCCCTAGAACATAGCAATATAGTATAAAATTGCACAATTACTTTGTGGAGCAAACTACTTCCACATTTTTCAAGGGATTGAATTGAAACTTGAAATATATTATCAATATTAAATGAAAATGTTCAAGACATAATTTTCATACCCAGTGATCCACTCATTGAAGAGTTATGTTCCCTTGAACTTAGCCGTACTATCACATTCTTAGTGTCAAAGCGGCGGCGGGGGTATTAGTCACCTCAGTGACAGTTCTAGTTTTTTTTGAAGTTATGAATAGAAACCTCTTGCATAAAGTTCAACTTATATGAGTACTTTCAGAACTTAGATTTAATACGTTATGCTCTAATATGTTGAACTTCAGGCATTAAGTTGATCATTTAGCTATTGTTAATCTGTATCCCAAGACATAACTGAACGTGTATTAAGCTTGACGAAATTTACGTTTTTGTTCAAGAATTGGCGATCGAAGCAGGACTTGTAGCGCTATTGATAGTAACATCTGATTTATAGGAAAAGCCTTGAAATTATTTATCGATTCACATAATTATATAGACTACATAGCCGTAAATAATCTTTCACAAGAAACACTATCACACATCTAAATAGAAAAAAACACACGAAAAAGAAATCTTAAACTTTATAACTTCCGAATATAAGTAAGCAAATGATTTAAGCCTGGACTGACTGCAGAACTTTTGTTCAATTCGTCTGCATTGTTTTCGTAGTGTACAAACTACACAATTAAAGCACACTCAGCAATTAAGATATTTTTTAATTTAATATATGCGATTCAACGACTCACCTACATGTATTATTAATTTCATTATGATGTACGCACTATTTCATTTCACACATAATTAGGCTAACAGTTGAAGTGCTGCGAATTTTAAACACTATTCAGATAACATTGTCATCTTGGATGTTCATTATTTGATCGCTGATGCTGTGTATAAACAAACAATATGAGGTAAGTTTCTCATATTTTGTTACATTTATGTATATATCGAACTATTTCACAAAAACCTTCTTGCGTATCATGTCACGAAACAACAACGGCACCTTGCTTACAGTGTTTACCTCCATAACAAGAACACTGCGTATGTGTGTAGCGTATACCTTCATAGATAGTGTAGTGATTAGTGAAATATCTGACCAACTTAGATTACATTTCAAAAATGCATTTAGGGTATATATTTGTGAAACTACAGCCACATGCAGAGATACGTTCTATTTTGTTCATGATGACATTAAAAAAGTGGTTCAACATCCAATACGAACAATATTACACAAACTAATTTTGTAAGTGATTTCTAAGTGTCCTAAGTCTACACAACTATGTGTAGTATTTGTTTATTGCCTTCGTGTTATCTGATAACATTTTTATTCAATTCGGTTGTCATTAAAACACCGTACTTAGCGGTACAACTGAAATTCATAAGTTCACAGCGTTATTTCACAAAATTATTTCAATGAAATTTGGTGATAAGTTGGACTGTCAAGGGCCCCTGTGTCATCAGTGCTAACTAGTCATTCCCTCATTCAACAAGCCTTGACAATTTGCCAGCAATGGTCGAAAATGGAAGACATTTGTAATACACAAAGCCTAAGTAACTGTGAGAATCGCGTGCTTTAGTTCATTTGACTATAGATATAAATTATCTGATAAAGGTTAGAAAAGTTTAAGCTTCAGATAAAAGATGCTAAACTCCAAAAGAAGTGACTGATGTTACAATCATTGGAAAATATTACTGAAAATATAATGAAAGCCTCTGAATTATCAATGGTCATAAATATTTCGAATCGTGGCTCTTCAGGTAATTTGTATTTAACTGAAAGAGGCATAACTTGTGAAATTAAAGATAATTGTAAAGATAGTTGTAAAACACAAGATATAATAAGAATTCAGCGCGCATGTTTTGCAGTGTTATTCTAATGAGTGAAATGGTGCATTTCCATTTCCTTGTAAATACAAATAATTGCTATTTGCAGATTAATTCATATATTGTTTTTATAACATACAGGGCCACCGACAGTAACTTACACATATGTTTGGTGTTCATCTCCTGTTATTTGGTGCTGTTTGTAAACGGAGGATTGCTATTCAGTATTGGTGCTATATTCATGGATGTCATGTCAACATTCAACACGTCCCGTGCTGAAACGGCTGTTATACACTCTACAGCTATGGCGGTTTGTATGGGGACAGGTAATACAAGTGACGTATTATATCACTACAAACTACTGATATATCGACGCATACTATGGAAAGGTTTCGAAATTTGCTTGACAACCTAAATGGTGCCATATAATAACGAATCGTATATTTAACATTATGACTTCAATGCAATTAATAGGCCCGAAAGAAGCAATTTCAGATTGGAGAAGCTAATGTTATATTTTGTCTGCCAACGGGGGTTGATTAGAGAATCAGTTATAGCCCCTTGTCAAAATAAGTACAGTCAAAATTAGTGAGGGAGGCTTATTTTGAATTTTGTCACGATGTGGGGATCAGTAATAATCCATTATAAAAAAAAACACATTACAGTCAAAATCATTAAGAAGCTACTACGGGCTTAGTCCCCAACTCCTAGACTCCCCGGTTCCTACGGTCATGTATTATTGACCATGATAAGGTAAAGAATAACTTAATTAAAGTATAAACATGTTGTGATGCATACGCAGCTGAGTTATAAAATGAAGAACGTTATCTACCATAGCTGAGTTTATGATACTGCATAATTGCACCTTGATTAAATAGCGTTAACTTGTACATCCTTCATCAATAAACATTGATCGAACACTCCATGACTCACTGTACGCAAAAATCAACGGTGCTTTTTTACAATATTTCTGCGCATTAGAAACCAAAGCGTGCATTATTCTACAACAATGCACTTAAAATTGAAATCAAAGTATAGAAGACATGTTTAAAAACACACAGAAACAAACTGTTTCTTGGCTGTTCCGTTTCGCACAGATTTTTTACTAGAATTGTAACTCCGTTGCGTACAGAAACTGTTTTCTCCGTGGCGTACAGTGCAATGTTTACACTTAGCACCGTTGCGTACAGAAATGGTTTTCTGCGTTGCGTACAGTGCAATGTTTACGCGTAGCAACGTTGCGTACAGAAATGGTTTTCTCCGTTGCGTACAGTGCAATGTTTACACTTAGCACCGTTGCGTACAGAAATGGTTTTCTCCGTTGCGTACAGTGCAATGTTTACACGTAGCAACGTTGCGTACAGAAACTGTTTTCTCCGTGGCGTACAGTGCAATGTTTACACGTAGCTCCGTTGCGTACAGAAACTGTTTTCTCAGTGGCGTACAGTACAATGTTTATACGTAGCAACGTTGCGTACAGGGTGTAAAAATTAAAAGCTTTAAAACATTTTCTACAAGGGGTTTTGATGAAGAAATAATGGATACACGTGAGGAGCTTTACAGTCTGCATACACGTGGACAAGTATGTTTGTCGATTCATTCATTTTTACAGAATAAGCGTCGGTTTTGTTTAGTTTCCTCGCTTCGTTTTTCAAAATACTCAACACGTGATGTTCAGACACAAAACGGCGTGTTTTGATAAAAAAAAAGATTATTAGCCGCCGATGGCCGCTTTAAAGTTCTTTCATTTCATGTATATTATTGTGTAGAGGACGCCGTATTTAAAAAGCTTTGGACCAAGAACAAACGACACCTACCTCACAACATTTATGCGTCCGCCATCTTGTAAACACCGTTGATTTTTTGCATACAGTGCTACCATACAGTGTGACTGTGATCATATATATCTAATCAATCACCATGTTAATACAAACATAAATGGATGATAACCGCGAAATCAAAAGTTTAGATAAAGTCGACAGATTGTTCGTTACAGTTAATCCATAACATAACGTTTGGATAACGAACCATAATAAACTTTTATTGACTTTGAACAAAAGTTAGAGGTACAATGTACTTGATTCTTATAAATTGTGACATTCAAGCACGAGGTAACTTTCAGCTATGTAAAAAATGAAATGTTGGATCCGGGTCAGTTTTTATAATTTCATGTTTTTACATTTTATAGAAAAAGGGAGGTAATATTAGACTAAAGTAACAAGTACTCTCCCATTTTTGATGTCATGTTTACAAATTCCAAACTTAAACAATTCTGAAAAAGCTCATGATGGATGATTTACGAGGGCTGTCCTGGAAGTTCGCGGAATTTCTCGATAACATGACTATTTACATGACTTTTGAGTTAAAACTGTAAACGAAGAAAGTCACAACTAATATGAATAGAAACACAACATAATTGTTTTTATAGTTCATTCCTCGTTATAAATAGCAGTATCCATAGTAACCACCAGACATATATACGGCGCATGCGAAAATAAGGCATATGTTTTAAAAGTTTGTAATCAAATTATGTCCGGTTTCGTGGTTTCTGTTAAAGCAAAATCTCCGCCAAACTACACAACGTTAGCACGTAATATTGACGTCATTTCTGTTAAATTTAACGTCTGTCGGTACACTTGTTTATTTTCAACGTCAAAAACTGTAGAGCGCTTCATAAAAAGACTTTAAAGGGGCATACCTTACAACTGACAAACATTCTGTGAAAGTGTAAATATGTGTTAGATGTATATGTAAAACAATATACATGTATAATGGATAATTGCAAGAAGAACTTTGGTCATTAAATGACTAGTTTAGGTACTAGCCGCAAAAATCATAGCTATGAATAATAAATCACTTCCACCCAAAAATTGTACAACAAATTCCAAAGAGTTTCCGATCTTTTATGGAAACTAATATTTTTTGCGATTTTATTTTTAATTTGATGAATTTATAGCTGAAACTTTCTTCGTCGACTTTTTTCTTAACAAGCTTCTTAATTTATCATCATTTTGCATTGATTCTAGATGCACCAAATTGTAGGGTATGCTCCTTTAAACAACGACGTCAACGGGCGACGTTGAATTACGGAGCGTTTTGTGTTGGACTTGCAAAATTACCGGCAGAGACATTAAAAATGATTACATCGTCTAGTACATTACTACCATGTTGCAAGACGATTGTTTATAAGTGGCATGAACGATTTAGAAATGGAAGATCAATTAATGATGACGAAAGAGCAGGTGGACCATCAGTAGCAATGATGCATAACAAGGATAGAACGAAATACTTGATAGACACGGGTAGACGAATGACAGACTAATAGCTAAATACTTAATATTTCGCGTAATGTTGTTAATCAAATATTAACAACCAATCTGATCTTGGAATGTCAAAAATTAGCGCACGTTTGGCCCCTCGCTTGCATAAGGAAGAAGAAACAACTCCGAGTTGAATGCTCTACAACGTTCCTATGGCGTCATGATATGGAGGGAGAAGAGATTTGCTACAAAGATAGATTTGCTAAGAAAGAAGCGCTCAGACTTAGACATATTGCATCAATATAATTCACCAGCACACAGAGTGAGATCGACACTACTTTAAATTGATCTACCAGGGTTTAAACTGTTAGCCCATCCACCGTACAGTTCTTACCTGGCGCCAATGGATTTTGCTGTTTTCCTGAGGTCAAGAAAATCTTGCACGGACAACACTTTGAGTCAGATATGCGCACATAAAGTTGTAGCGGGATTTAATACCAAATGATGATTCATAGGAACCGTAAATGTCTAGCAATACGTGGAGATTACACCGAGAAGGTGAATCGCTCTCTTAACTTTGATAACGTTTGAAGTGCTTTGACGTCGTGTGACGACGTAAGACGCGACAACGTGCTCCGGATGACGGACAGTGAGGGTTTTATTGTTTCATGTATGTTATTGATAGCTACTGTACGTTTCTGATATTTCACTCGATAAGAACTATAACACTCAAGTTTCACATGATGTACTTTGTTTTTATATTTGTATCCGACGTATTGAGTTATAGCGAAATTCCGCGAACTTCCAGGATAAGTGATTCATTCCACATATTCCTCGAAAATAAATAAGTTTTGTTCTTCATGAGTGTTAGGGTCAATTATCCTTACGTTAGCATTATGGTGGCTACCAAGACCTTTCAGATTGCCAATAACGACTTTTCATCTTAGTTGGCAAATTTCTTATGCGCTTAAGAGAAAAAATCGGAAAATTGGTTATTAAACAACTCTGTTTATAAAAGATAACTTAATCATCAAGTTGTTAAGGCCATAAACACATCAGGTTTTAGAAAATGTAGTTGTCACATATGAATACCTATATTTAACAAAACAAATATGCAAATATCTTCTATCAATGCTTGTTGAATTCGCCAACTAAGATGGCTGCCAAGGGAAATAAATATTGTAGATGTTGAACATAGCCTCAATCAATAATAACTATTCCTCTGGACTTGTCACGTGGTAAATTACCAAGCATTTAAGTATTGGGTTATGCGTTTTTTGTATTTTCTAGGATTAATAGCAGGAGGGATAATTCATAAATATGGTGTTGTTGTTAGTGGTATACTCGGCGGATCACTGGTTAGCATTGGAATAATGGCCTGTTTCTTTGCAACCTCTACTGTGTATATGACCATCAGTTTTGGAATTGTTTTTGGTAAGTTTAAGATAACTGACAGTTGTCCATAAAAATCATGTTCTATAAAAATCAAACCAAAATTGTTCGGTGGCATTTTGGGTATCTTCCACTGAAGGTAGATAGTAATTTTATAATGATTTAGAAAGGTTACGGCCTACAGATTAAAAAATCGTTTGATGACACTTCGTCATCCTTGGGCGTTTTGAGAAATTCAAGATGGCCGCCAAGGCAGTGGGCAATTTAGTAAATTAAACTCGTTATTTGATATATTTGCTACCATATGCATGGTCATCATACATATAACACGGCTTTTGTTCTTGTGTGAATGAATGTTGCATTTCTTAACACTACTGTTTCAAACATTTCAGGATTTGGATTGACATGTTCACACATAAGTTCTGCGACTTCCGTCGGACAACATTTTCATGGTCGAAGAAAACTGCTTATGTTATCTCTACAGTCAACTGCTGTCGCTGTCGGTGGTATGGTGTTTCCATACGCTCTGGTGTATTGGAGGTATGGTGTTTAACACATTATTATTTTGATCAAGGATATATAGTATATATACACACATGGATTCGCACTTCCGTATTTACAGTTAGAGGTAATAAAATCCCGTGGAAGCGACGTTAATCAACGGGATTACATAATCTTGTTCCACTTAGCAGGCTCTCATGTTTACAGCAACGAAATTATCCATGATGGTCCGAATGTTTACAACACGGAAAATATCCGTTTTTATCCAAATGTGTAGTTCCAGAGAATTTTGGGATGCGCGATAAACGCATATCTGAAATTGTAATGAAGAATATCAAGATTAACAGTAGAAATATTCTGTAGCTCATTTTGAGATTTTCTTTTCGTTTTCATTTTTACACAGATACCATATTCTAATGACTTAAAACAACGAAAATGTCTCCAGTCGCAACACTGAATTTCATGGCATCTTTAAGATGTCCGTTTAGGTTTTTTCAGCGGTATTGATCTTGTTTTATTTTCTGTGTTCATGTTTTTTCACATGCCTCTACGAATTACATATAGTTAAACCTGAAAAAAAAGGTCGCCCTCGGGAAAGACAAAATATGTCCTTTATTGACAATAGACCATAATTAGGTTTGATTATACCTCTAAATCGAAATGATATCATTTCAGTGACTTATACGGGTTCAGGGGAGCTTTACTGATAGTAGGAGGATTAAGTATGAATTGTATTCCTGGCTGTTTGCTGTGGAAACAAGCAACAGCTGGACGATTAGATAATAATGGCATCATTGAGGAACGAAAACGTCATCTTATTTCATCTTCGGAACTTGATGACGAAATTGAACATGGGGAGATTGCAAAAAGTAAAGAAAATGACGATGATTCAAAGACTGAAGTAAAGTTTCTGAAACAAGAAGACTTTGTTATAGAAGATGCTTTAGAAGACACAAAACAAACACTAACAGTGTTACAAAGCGTCAAAGCGATCATGACAAACATTCAGTTTATGATATACGTAATTGGTACTATTGCAGCTTATCCTACTATAATCGTTATAATTATATTTGTAGCAGATGTATTTCAAGATAAAGGCTTAACTCTAAGTGATGCTACATTCGGCCTGCTTCTCATGAATATAATAAATACATTTTCTCGTCTGTTACCTGGGGCAATAATGCAATCTAATCGCGTACCGGCATTATTTTGTCCGCTGTTAACTTCTGTCGTTTCAACACTAGTGCTTATTGGATTGTCATTGTCAAGGTCTCGAGGCTTCACTGTGGGAGTTTTAGCTCTTGTCGGATTGCCTTTGGGGATGATTGTTACAATGTTCAGTGTTATCTCGGCGAAATTAGTCGGCGAAAGAAATATTCCAACAGCTATGGGTTTTTTATTCTCCGTAAATGGAATCGGAAGTGCTATTACAGGACCTGTCAGTGGTAGGTTACATTGAAATGTATTACATTTCATATTGTTAGTACACAATATTTTCAGTATGTTCGACATGCAATGAAAATGTAGGTTTTGTTTAAAAAACATTTTGATATTCATGATGACATTGTAAGACAAAATATTGTCACGGCTATATTTCACAAGGATTTGCTATAAACACCCCCTTCCCCCAAAAAATAAATAAACACAAGAAAATTAATTATTAAGGAGTGTTTTCCTTAAAATAATGATTGGTTTGAGATTTTGTAAGTTTATTGTTAAAAGTATTATCTAAGATAGGTCTATAAAAAGGGCGCACGTTGTTCACATTTTAATATTTCAGATTGAATTAAATAATTATATTTTTATCATTAACAGTATCGAGTACAATGTCTGGTACGTACACCGTACAATTTATTAATTCCGGATATACAGTTGAACGGTGTACGGATAATGTTTATGTTTTTTTTATATATTTCAGGTTATATAAGAGACCTATCGGGATCATACACGACAGCATTCTATTCGGTTGCTGGAATGACGACATTTTCTTCGATACTATTTCTTGTTGCGTTGGTAGCATTCAAATTAACACAAAAAAAAACAGGCAATGAACAACTGAATTAACATGAAACCAAGAAAACCGATGCCAACCGAATAAAGCTCAACATAATAAAGGGCGTAATTCACATTCTTGAAATTGGTATAATGTAATAAACAAGATTGACCTACGTTTCCATTAATTACTATCATTACCGTGTATAAAATGTACCTGCTTTGAAAAATTGTCTATTTCTACTTTAGTTGTTTTTGCACATCAAGTTTATGTCTTACTAAATGTTTTGTTTCCCTGTCTACTGCTGTTTTGCTTCAGAACGATCCATTTTACATAGTCATTGTTTACCCATAGCAGAGAATTACACTGACTGTATTAATTAAAGGCTTGTTTGCCTCTTGCTTTTATACCTTGACCTTTATGAAACAATGCAAGTTTCGTGTTGATATCTTTAATACTTTTTTAGTTATGGCCTACATTAAAGTTTTTGCACGGACGCAGACAACGACGCAATAATCACAATACATGTAGCTCGACTTTTTCTTCGAAAACACACGAGCTAAAAATGTACCCGTTTGACAGTATTCAATTATGGTGCATTTGAATATAAAATTATTCTTAAATTTTCGGCATGCCTGTGTAGTGTTGTCCTTGTTAAAAAAATAGAATCGTAAGTGAATTGTTCCTTTCTTGCTTTCAACTCTGCGGTTAATGTAATGAATGGCAGTAAACCATAAAACCTTATGAACATAAGATTATAAATTGGCAATGAGCACGTGAGCAGATATATACGATTAATCTCTCTATAGGTGTTCCTGGGTAGATATTTAAGGCGTAAATGTGAATGAAACGAATATGTAATCGATTACGATTATACGATTAATCGACATACGATGTATGTATTACGATTCTGAGTTGTTCGGCCAATGAAACGTCTGCTGTCGAACAATTACAGGGCAAAGGTCACGGAATCACACTATTTCAGTCAACGCGACGATTGTTTTCGAGCCCGCTTGCGGTGAGCTCGACATATTCGCCACAATGTCTGTTGCGTGTCTGAACGTTAGTTAGTAAGTTATGCATTGACATTTTTCAACATAACTTGGCATAGCTGTTATAAACACCATGAGATGCTGTGCAGTGCCCAAGATCCAGATCTCTAGCTCAAAAGTTAAGGTCACACTTAGAGTCAAACGTCAAAAATGATCATTATAGACCTTGTCCGGGCTGTATCTGTATGGAACGCCTTAACTGTCTTATATTAGCAAACAGATATATAGATATAGATATAATGTCAATATCACTGAACATAAATGCATGCGACCACTATATAATGGCTAAATCTCTACATATAAATATAAAAATGAATATACAATGACAAAACATTGATATATAAAGATATAACTTCTTTATATGTAAATAATAATTATAGACCTTGTCCGGGCTTTATCTCCCTTCTGCATTGACATTTTTCAACATAACTTGGCTTAAAGACGTTTTCGGTAGTTCGCTACATTTTTCACATAGACATATAGGAAAAATTAAAACTGATCAATATTTTTTTAAACTGCATGATCGTAGCATATGATAACATAATTGAACACCTTGAGATGGTGTGCAGTGTGCAAGATCCAGGTCTCTAGCTCAAAGGTCACGCGTAGAGGCCAAACATCAAAAAGGTATTATAGACCTGGGCTATAACTCCCTTATGCATTGAATTATTTGAAAATGACTTGCCATTATACAATAAGACCGTGTGTCCTGGACAACACCTAGATCCATAGGTCAAAGGTCAAGATTACACATTCGACCGAATATATTTTCCTTGTTTGGGCTGTGACCTCTGTTTGCATTCAAGGATTTTGAAATAAATTGGTATAAAAGTTGACTTCAAAGAAATGATGTGTCATGAACATCAGCTATACTTGTAGTTCAAAGGTCAAGATCACAAGCAAGCTATATAGGGGGCTCGACAAGTTGCTCTTGGGCATCTAGCGTTATTTACACGTGAGTAGAACATTCCTGGATTAGTGTTTCGGATCAGTGCATTTTAGTGATATTTATTATTAGCATGCGTTGTCATTCCTGTCTCTTGTGTTCAGTCCGATTTTGTGTTGCGAGGTGGCATTGGAGTTAACAAACTTCACGATTTTTCGGTGGGAAAAGATGAAATATCTACTTCAATGTTTGGAATTCGACAAACTATTTATTGGTTTGTGTAATATAATTTTGGACGTTGTAACCCTTGTATATGTATATATATATATGATAAACGTCTTTGTTGAACTGATGCGATAATTGTGTAAATAATTCAAAATCGAGCATTTTCGTGCCTGTGTACCGCAAGTGTCGTGTTCCCAAAATTGTCCGACCTGAGACATTGTGGCAGATTTCGTGGAAATTTCTGACGATGGTGGAGTGCATTTTTATAAGGTGACTATATATATTATTGAAGGAAAATGTGTTAGCTACACGGCGATACATGTGAATTGTTTTATGATTGCTTTCATTTTAAACAAATGCGCGGTGGAAAAGCGGACCTGGTTAGTTTCTTGAGCTGTTTAAAGTTACTTCCCTTGTCTATATTATATAGTATAAGGGGAGTTCCTGGGTCACAATTTATGTACCGAATCCCTTTGGTTCTTCCCAGAACGATGGTTAGGTGAACTGTTAAAAAAGGGCTTAAAACTCACAAAACAAACTCATATATTTATGATTGTGTAAAATCTATTTCTTAACGCATCCATCGTTAAATCGCTTAGCACGAAAGATATTGTCAATTCTTTAAAAAAACGATATACTACTTTAAAGGTTTATTTGATAAAATGAACGATCTTTAAATAGACGTAAGCAAAATGTTTTATAACATTGTTGTGTGCTATAGTGTACTTGGTGGCGCTAAAAGTGAATTTATAACGTAAATTATTAATTGTGTCCAAAATTGTCATCATTGCCTTTTCTACATATTCTAATCAATCAAACCGGCCCAGAATCTCCCACACGTGTTCCAGTGGGTTTAAATCAGGACTCATGGCAGGCCAGGGAATGGTGGTGATGTCATTCTGTTGCAAAAACTGTGTTACAGCATGGGCTCGGGAGATCCTGGGCCGGAAAATACAGAATTTGGACCCACCCATAGTCAACCTGCAACAACTGGAACAAGCTCTGCACCAAGAATGGCAAAATTTGTCTCAAAATCGCATTAGACGCCTTACTGGTAGTATGAGGAGAAGGGTTGAGGTTGTCATCCGGGCACGTGGCGGTTACACACGTTATTAAAAATTTGGCTAATCGTCAACATTTACCAAAAATATCCACCAGTAAATGTTTTGTAAACGCTCCAACACCATACTTATAAACACCTACATTTTTGGTAAAAAACAACACATTTGCTTATGCTTCAATAATTTGGATAAGAATAAACTAAACTCATAAATTTACCGGTTTATGATTACTAAATTGCTATCGCTACTTATCAAATTACTATTTCTTAGCTCAATTAAGTCGTCATCTCATGACAGTGCTTTCAATCACAACCAATTTTAAATTTCCGGGGTGTGCTTAACTTATTTCCAGGTGTAATATTATAAATATATACATTTTGTTTCATATCAATATTATGTACTCTAACCACAAATAAACTTACATTTACGCATTACCTAGAATTACGTCTCGAATGCATATAAATAATGATAAATTATCGTAAATATTCATTTTTTCCAGTTTCATGTAAATAGTTTAAAAAGGGGAGTTGGGGTTTTTTTGCCTTGAGAATTTAGTTTGACTAAGTCCGCGCGTTAACGTATCGGGATTGGTTAAAATCGCTAAAATAACGTAAATTACGTTATTTACAAAAATTAAAATCAATATCATATTTTAATACCAAAGAACAAAATTCAATCCGAACGCTCAAAAATGGTGTTTTTTGTGATAAATACTGCACCCCTTCACCGACTTTTTCTTATCAGCATTAAACATCTCGAACCTAATGTGCATTGTATTGGTATGATATGATACTATCAATTCAGTAATGACAAAAATTGTTATAAATTATCTTACTAGAAATCAAACCTGGGCGTGGTTTCAATTATTGAACTGTAAACATTAGCGATTTTGATTGGCTATCAAATTGTATGGGGTGCGTCAAATTCGTTGATTTCATGAGACGATAATGATCCGACACTTTAATTGTTAATTGCTCAGCTTAAAAAAAAACACAGGTGTCAGAATTTTGATACTTGTTTTCATTTCTTATCTAATATCTATGGCGTATTACGTAACAAACAGCGGGGTTCTGGGTACGGACTTTCTCTAAAGTCAAGTATCTAACGAACGCAGGACGTTATAAAAAAATGAGGCACGATTCCCTGCATTATACATTTCTGGTAAATTTAAGTCTATTTGTTGTAATATATTCCTATATAAAGAGTGGTAATCGTTGTTCAAAAATTTGTAAATTACGTGCGATATTGGTTTATAGAAGACCAATCAAATGAAATATCTGTTTCAAATCACTTGCAATGCACTTTATACAGTGGGGTTATTTTAGTGTATAATTATGGTTTAGTTTTTAAAGATATAAATTGGTGAAACTTGATTTGACCTGACATCCAAGCCCGTTACGTTAATGATACTTGATGTATTACGTGTATCTATCAATATTAATCTTTTGAAAATATATATTCACAGGGTAACCAACTGTGACTTTCACAAGTTTTGGGTATTCATCACTTGTTTTTTGGTGATGTTTATGCACATAGGGTTATTTTACTCGATTGGAACCATATTTGTTGATGTCATGTCTACATTCAATACGTCACGTGCTGAGACGGCTGTTATCCACTCCACAGCTATGGGCGTTGCTTTCGGAACAGGTAAACTATTTACATGCATTTGTTTAATGACCGGCTAGTCAGTGTAGAATAGGAGGAGCAGTGGTGTAGGGGTAGAGCGTCGGACTCTTAACACGGAGGTTGCGGGTTCGAATCCCGTCAATGGCGGAATTTGTACGGAACTTCACAGCCACTTATTTCGGCGCAAGTACTGGTCAGAATCCCGGAAACAGTCATCGAGAGTAGGTAATATCAGTTGTAAGAACTTGCTCTGCAATCGATGCAAAATAAATCAGTTTAAATTAAATCAGTGGAGAATTTGCTAATGATTTATTTGATAAGGGTAATCGCGAGTAACGTTTGTATTGTAAGATGATTTTGTATACCCGTACCACCGAATTTCTCTTGACAAAAGAGTTTAAACTAAATATATTTTCATATGTAATATAATAATGGTCCCGCGTATTACATATCATTTCATAGCAAATATTAAAAGTTAAATCCAGTCTCTATTTACTGTCTTTAAATACTACATTGTATTCAATTTTTAAATATCTTACCGTATTTCATAGATTCGAAATTATATTTAGAGACTTATCGTTGCTGTAAAATACTTGACTTAACATGGTCCTATTGTATCTTTCTTTTACGTTTTTTACGTAATTTTGGTCGGGGTCGTACTCCAATAGATGATAGGCTGGACTTGTAACCCGACGATACGGTTGGGAATACAAATTGCGATAGGGCATACTCTCGTGTGAAAATGTGACAACAATGACGTTTCTACTCCAAACGGTAAGGTAAATCGTCCGTCGTATAAGAGGGGCTATCCAAAAGTTCGTGGATAATGCATATAATTCATGCAGTTACTATTCCGCAACTGATCTTTCCGATATTTATTACATGCAAGCTTCATTTAAATATGAACTGTATTACATAATTTTATACAAAATGAAAAATAGTCATGCTATAAACAAAAAAAAAAAACGATGTCTGCTGACCTGCCGCAGTTCACAATAATGTTACTTCATTGGCGTTAACTCTTTTTAAAAGTACTGACCACCAGCGGTGACGTATTTGCGGTGGAGTACAAGTATGTCTGAGATGTCCAAACTGTCGAAACGCCATCCCTTGAGGCCATATTGCAACCTTAGAAATAAGGAGAAATCACACGGTGTAAGGTCCAGTGTATATTGGGATGTTGAAGAGCCTCAGCTTTCAACTGAATCTGTATTATTGTCTGTACCTCGCCGGACGCATGGGCTTGCGCAATATCCTGGTGAAATAACATCCCGCCTCGTTAACTAACTATCTGGTCGCTTCCGCGCAAGCTCCTTAGAAAAATCTCGACGAATGACCTTAATGAAAAAAAGGTAAAACAATAATTAAGAAATGCACTGTGTGTGATATTTTACCTAAAATATTCAGCTTTCATGTATCTATGCTTAAACGGTAAAGTGTTAAAATCTGCAATCAACATAATTTTATGATGTTACACGTTAGGAAAATTCTGTTATCTTGTCGTAGAATAATATTTGGCTGTAATTGACTGCATGTGTGGAACTATGTGACTCAGGATGATTCCCAGCATAAGAAGATAATAAACATGTGCTTGCCCATCGATGGGAAATGGTGAATGCTACTGACATTATTCTTATAGTCTGCGTTGGTGTTTTCCCGTTTTTTTTTATCTTTTCTTCAGGCGTCATTTTAGCGTAGTATTGCAATGTAATTAAGTCACGTCATTCGCTACTTACATACCTAAACATTAGTGAAATGACATCATTAGTGGACAATTACGTCAAATTGAAGTGGTAACATATAAAAGTTTTTTTACATTGTGAATGTTAGTTATTAGGTCTAAGCAACAGATAATACTGATTTTTTGTTGCAGCCACTATACACACACTTTATTAGGATTGATAAAAGAAAAAAGTTACCAGCAAAAATTGAAATATAGTTTATCTATTGCAAATATTGGAAACCGATTGTTTCGCTTCAGGCAGATACTCAAAAACATGTTTTCTCTTATTAAGTACATGTATTTGCTGTCATACATACCGCATTTTTATAGCATAAACGAAACTGAAATGTGTAACTTGTTTACGAAGATAATCAAATATCAAAACCAGTACGCTATACAATAAATCCTTTCTTCTATGTTCTTGTAAATAACAGCATATGTTCTATCAAAAGTATTGCCCAGAAAGAAATTATTTCTAAAACGTGTACCTTCTTTGACATTGTATGTGGTACACAAAACTCTTGTAAAAGCTGAGACGTTCAGAACTAAGTATGTGAGTGATGACGAAATACAGTTCTGGTCTAAGTATGAGAAGTTAGTTGAAACCACTAGTTGGGTTGCTTACATCGTGAACGTTTTATTTGTTTTGCAGGCTTGTTATCTGGAGTCGTTATCCACAAATTTGGAATAGTAATTAGTGGAATAGGCGGAGGAGTGCTTGCTAGTTTAGGCCTAATTGGATGTTTCTTTACAACGTCTGTAGTGCAAATGACAATCTGTTATGGAATAATACATGGTAAGCAATACTTAATTACCTCGATTTTAAGTATAAACGCGTGTCCTCTTTTAATATGGCTTTGTTTTAATCATTACCTGTTCTTTTTTTGCCAGCATATGCACAATCATTGGTGTTTTCTAAATGAATTGTTTGTACATAATCACATAGATTTACTTTTGTTATTTGAATGTTATTCCGAAAATATACGGTTATCAAAGATTTATAAATCCTACAGATTGTACATGAAATGGACCAAAGATAATTGTTCTATATTTTTTCGGGTGCTATTCATTTTCCATGCTTTAATTTTCACACACGGCTTGAAAGAGCAACTTAGGGTTTTTATCAGAATGTCTAGACTTTGTCGTTTTGTTTTATTAATAAAATGTTTCAAGCATATCATTAATGACTAAATTCTAATAATAACTTAATTTTCAAACAGAGATGTAAAAAAGAATCTACATGGTAGACCTAAGTGTACAAGCCGGTAAAATATGAATACATATCATTTACAGTAACATTATGAAAACTCATGATTCTGTTGGAAATGATAATAAAAACACTGTTCTTGCTAGATCCTGTTATTCAGTGTTTGTTATTCGGAGCTTTGAGATGTGCATCATAGTTACAATGTTCTCAAAACTGAACGTTCGATCGTAAATACATGAGGGCATTATGATCATGAAGCTTGGATATTACTGATTGGATGCCAATGTATTAATCATATCATTGCAGCATTGGGAATAGGATGTTTACACATTTGTTCAGCTATTGCCATCGGTCAACATTTCGAAGGTAAAAGAAAACTGCTAATGTTGTCATTACAAGCGTCAGGAGTCGCCCTTGGTGGTATGATGTACCCATATATACTTGCCTTTTTAAGGTACACTTACATTGTTTTAGTACAAAACTGAAATAAATACGTCAATAGTACAAAAGTTATATGATACTCTTTCCTTGAGTGAGAAAAAGTAAAAAAGATCAAATACATATAATAATTATGTCCATATTGTAGCAATAGATCGGTTTCTAGTTACCGTTCAGATGTGTTTTGTTTTTTTGTAATCCTTCTTGAAGTAAGATTGGCAGGATACTACAAAACTATTGACAATTCTTTTCATTCACACGTATTAATTTTGTACCCTCAGTAATTCATATGTAATTTTATCTAAACTGGACACGTGTTTGATAAGAGTCGAAATGTTAATCGGATAGGATCTGTGAACTATTTTCAGTAATCTGTACGGTTTCCGCGGTGCATTGTTGATCATTGGAGGTTTGACAATGAATTGTATTCCTGGATGATTACTTTGGAAACGGCCAGTAATAAAGATTGGAAACATGAATTCTGATCGTTTGCGGGTGTACCAACAATACATACGTGCCAGAGTCATAACAAGTGGTGACAAGATAACACTTGAAAAAGACAAAGATGTTCCTAAAACTACAGAAAATGATATATTTTATATTAAATACTTTCCGGTGCTGCAAGGTGATTCTAAAACCAGAAAGATAAGAGTTCATCAAGGAGACCAATTAACGGCAGTAAACGCTGATGGAACTGAAGGACCATTGACATTTTACGAAATAAAAGTTTTGTGATTTTTACCGTTGGTTGTGAACTTGCATCTCCTGCAATTGGCATCGCATTGATTTTTGTTACTGACGTATTTGATGAGAAAGGTCTTTCCTTAAACGATGTTACATTCGGCCTGCTCCTTATGAACATTGTTAATCTATTTGGACGTCTTATTCCGGGGGCCATGATGCAATCTAAATATATTCCAACTCTGTTATGTCCTTTCTTTGCGTCGCTTGTGTCTACACTAGTTTTAATTGGATTTTCGTTGTCTTCATCCAGAAGTTTTACTATTGGAGTCCTAATCGTCGCTGGAATACCTCTAGGAATGTTCATTACAATGTTCAGTGTGATCTCGACGAAACTGGTTGGAATATAGAATCTTCCTACTGCTATTGGTATACTCTTCTCAGCAAGTGGTATTGGAAACGCGATTGCTGGACCTGTAAGCGGTATGTGTTCACAAAACGAACATATTTATCTGTATTCGTAAATAATTCAATTTATCCTAGACTTTCGTATTTTAACAAAATACTATTCTTTGTTACATCGTCGCCGTGTTTATGGTATAATTTCCGTTGCCTGTATTTGTGCCGAAGGTTACATTGTGAATATGGTCTTTTGAGTTTTTTCTCTATCATATAGACAGACACATGTACCTGCTTGATTGGCAATAGACTCATGTACCTCTTCTGGTGGACAATAAACGAATTATGTCATAGACGACATAATTATATGGGTTGCATATTGTTTTGTGTGTCAATAGTATGTATCATTTACTTATTTCAGGATATATCAGAGACCAGTCTGGATCATACACGGTACCGTTTTATGCCGCTGCTGGAATAACAACTTTTTCTACACTTCTGTTTCTGATTGCATTGACAACATACACACTACATGCTAAAACACAGAAAAAGAGATCGTCCGCTTATTATCTGACAAGCATGTAGATTCCGTATTCATACTGACGGTTGATTTACGAGAACTGTATGTCCTATAAGCATATTGAAGTATAATACACTGTGTTACGAAACATAAATATGTTTGTTGAATAAACAGAAACTATAAATGTGCTCTTCTGTTTTAACGCATTAATTAATTCACTATTGTTAATGACCGTTGTTGTAAATTGAGCTTTGTTCACTACGTCGTCAATCGCTCGGTGCATGAATTTTGATGCGGGCAAGTTACTTGGTATTCCACGCCCACCACGAATATGGTTCCATTTTATGAACTATTCATTTTTGACGTCCTAAATAGAAGCCTCAGACATAACGTTCAACTAGCGTGAGAACTTTCAGAACTTTGATTTCAAATGACATGCACTGATATGTTGAACCTGAGGCAATAGGATGATCGTTTTGATAGCGTTCGGAATGCACATGTTGCAGTAAAGTATACGATAAGCTCAGTTGGTAGAGCATCTGGAGGTCACGAGATCAATGTTTTCCTACTCCTAGTACATATTTGGTGCCGTAAGAGTGATACTAGTCTTCGAAACCTAGACCTAGGGTAGTGCAAAGGCTGGGTTGGTCTAAAGAGCATGTGGTTGTCGCAAAAAGTCTTTGAATAAAATGGCAGAAGGAATGGAAAAGTATGGTTATATGTTATTGGCTGTGATATTATCCAGTCGGATTAGCTCAGTTGGTAGAGCATCTAACTAGCAAGCAGTAGGATCCGGGCTAGAGTCCAACGTACGATAAATTGTTTTCCTCCTATTACACACAATTAAGTGGTATTTCGATGGACTCCGCTGTGAAATAACACTTTTCCTCCCAGCCACAAGAGAAACACATCTGAAGCATTTTTGAAGTGCAAATGCAGCTTCCCCCTGGTGTATCAAAGAAGCATTTTTAACGTCTCTGCTTCAAGAGTAACTCACTGATACAGATGAAATTAAATATGTCTTAGGAATGGAGAAGCGCATTTGAAGTGCATGTCTCAATTATGTTTTTGTTAATTAGCACTTCAGATATACTTCAGTATGCAAATTGGAATGAAGCGCATTTGAAGTCCCTCGTCAGAAGCACCTTTAAAGTACCAACAGAAGCGACGATGAAGCAATTCAAAGAAGCGTCATCGAAGCGCCTACTTATTTGAAGCCCCTGTTCGAAATTATGTTCAGACCATGCAAGGCCAAACCATGAAATGCTGGTGATATGCCATGTCTGCATCATTAGACAGTATTCAGAAAAAGTATTCAAATATTGTACATAGAGTTCATTCAGACTACATTCAGAGAAATATTCAGAAGTTTGTTGTTGTTGTTTTTTTTTCAAAAAAATGTCGACCCATTCTTCCCTTAAATCATTTCACAATACTTGGAAAACTTAACTACAAAAGCAATTTGGTCACATTATATGATGGGGATTAATCATATATGTACCAAGCTACAGTACAGGCAAATTGCCTATCAAGATGCTTTTCATAACACCACATCCACTTGATTTCACCATAATTGTCTCTTGATAAATATGAAACTGTCGTGTTCTGCAAGTGTAAATTATCAATCTATACAAGAACTTAACAACCAGTACACTTACCGATGTATTGACATAATTGTTTTTTGGCAGTTTTTCCATTTTCATTACAGTCATACCTTATTTGGTTATGATATAAAAGTCAGCCATTTTTTTATTTTACACCATGTGACCTACGATGTCATCCAACATCATAATTCCTTGAAATGTACTGAAGTATTTGTGAAGCCCCTCCTTATAAGAATCTAGATTAAAGCAGTCCATCCCAAAGTCTTTGAAGTACGCTGAAGTCCCTTGAGCTTCTGTGGTGCGGGGAACTTCGTTTGAAGCATGATAAAGACGTATGAAAGAAGTCCCCGGGACTATAGATGAAGCAGGTCATCAAATTTTGAAGTACTTATGTAGTACAATTGAAACAGAGGCTTTTGCGTAAGTTTCTGCTTCATATGTGGCGGGGTGGCCATGATCTATGAATGATTAAAAACTAAGACCATTCTGTAGGTGAGTGACACTTCGAAATGTTTTTTTTTTCAACTTACAAAGCGCGCATATGCTGCTTTATTCAACCAATCTTTAAACCAAAAATTTCATTAGGAAAATATTGCCCATTTACTTAAGGTAATGATATGCATCTTAGATCATTGGTGTTTGGAATGCTACTCATATTACAACTTTACGTTACGTATGTGGTTTTAGTTTTAGTTAAATACCTACAAGAGAACGTTTCTACTACTGTGTTTCCACATTGCACACATGGTGTCGCGCCACATTCTATGGTTTATAATATGTTGAATTTGTATAGTGAAACTGTTCTACAAAATTGTCCTATTGATCGGCTTCTCAAAAATCGTATACTACTCGGCTGTTGTTATTAGCATCGGATGGGCCATCAGAAGACACAGTTCAAATAATAAGAACAATACAAGACGGGAATGAAAGAACTAGACAAATAAAAGACGTTAAAAATGATATTCAGGTACTGAGACAAAGAAATGTGATATTGGGAACATTAGGAATATGCTACATAATATTGTGAATAAGCAAGTTCGCTTGGAATCTGAATGAGAAGATTGACAGAATAGACCATAAAACAGAAGTCTTTGAAGCAGACTTAGCAGCTCGATCTATGCATCAAGAAACTCGAGATGATGTTATTGAAAGCTTGTCGAAGCAAATGTATTACCTAGAAATGGATAGTCAGAGATGTAATTTAAGAATTATTGGTATACGTGATGCAGAGAAAGAAACCATTATCATTACAAATAGTCAAGTTTTCGAGCACTTACTCTGTCCTACAAATCCAGATTCTTGTTCGGACCAGAAGAAAGAACTGAATGATTGCTTAGAGTACTCTGTGAGATTAGGGACTATTCATGGGAATATTCCAGGACGGTTCTAGCCAAATTCAATCATTAAGCTGACAAGTTCCGTTCATTCAGTCACCGTGATTCCTTGAGAGTAAATAGTCTACGAACTGCAAATGACCTAACAAGCCTGGAGAGACAACAACTTGCAGTATTGAAATCAAGGGGTTAACGGGGCTACATTAAAACTTGAAAAGTGGTGATACTACCAGGTGATAAAACCATTAATAAATCGATGGTGTTCACACGAGGTACTAGAAATGTGAATTCTGCCAGAAATGCATCAAAGGGAGACAATTAAGACAATGTTATTGTTTGTGCAACCGGTGATGGTATTGTTTTGGGTGAAGATATGTCGGAGAATGGTTAGAGGTGTGGCCAAGGCCCTATACATGATAACTGCTTAAAGTTTGTTTCATGGAACATTGGTGGTATGGTTGATAAACCGGACAATACTGACTTTGTACAATATATCTCTATGTCTAATGTAATATGTTTGCGGAAAAAAATTGGCTTAGCGATACAGATTACTTGATTAATACTTTTTTAGATTACATTGTTTATTGTTGTGAAGCTAAATAATCTACTAGAGGTTGCGTCATTGTTTTAGTAATCAACCATTATAAAAGTTCAGTTGAAAGAATATTTGATACTTTTGAATTTGGTATCATTCTTAAAATTAACAAAGAACTGTTAAATTCTGATAAGAGGTTATACATGTATTTGTTTCTGTATGGATTAACAGTACTTGAAAATGTTTTTAGTAGCAATGAACATGATCTTAATAATTACTCATTTTTATCAAATGATGATTTTAATGCTAGAACTGCCTAGCTTAATGATTTTCTGATATATGATGATAATATTCCAGAGTAGAATGACTATTCTGATTTGTTTGGGTACGATATTTGTTCGGATCGAACATCATGTGACAAGTTATCATGTAATGGAGATGTTGAAAAACAAAGTTTAAAATTTGTTCCTGAAAGGCTTGATGAAGTTACATATAATGAGGCACACTGGTTCAGTTGATCAACCTTTTAGGCATGTTCTAAAATCACTCAATAACACTTTTTAGATCTTGTAATTTTAGACAGGAAAATGGCATACATTTCTAAACCTGTATTGATAGATTTCTTTATAAATTTTTAACAGTAGGTAAATTTAAGTACCAAATAATGAATTGAATGACAGTATGATTTATCTTTAATAGTACCTTTAATAGATTATACATGTATATAATAAACATAATAAAATTCTTCGGAAACTTTGCCCTTGTTTCAAGGATGAACACGTCGTATATCTATCATACGTCATACAAGCTGATGCACGGAAATACTGTACCATATCTTTTTCTAAACAACATTTACAAATACAATTAAAATAGCATGGTGCCGAACCTTTCATCACGAACCTCTCATTGGGCACGTTTTGGAACCCTTCGGAAGGAAACAATAAAGACGAAAATGTTGTATTTTATAATTAAATATCATGTCTTATGAATGACAAGTAGTAAATTATTTTTGAGTACCAAACACAGCGTTAAACTGGAGTAACAAACCTTTCATTTGCAAGTGGAATTTTGTAGAGTTTATTATTTAAGACCATGTGATCAAACATCTGTCGTATCAAAACGTAGACATTTTGTTTTAACTGCCATACGGTTGTGTAAGGGTGTGTTTTGTGGTATGTTTTCAAATTTCATATTATTTCTACATATTTTTCAATGTAACGAACCTTACAACTGTTTTAGCGACAAAATGTATTTGCATGTGTTTCCAAAAGAACAATCAAACTATTTTGATCGTGATGAATAAAAGGCTCCGAATGTAGTTCTACAAATACTGAAAATGATCTATGCTTCATAAATGAGCGTACGTATGTAATGTTTTAATCCAAATAAAGACTTTCTGACTGACGACAGTCACGAACCTTTCAAATATGATACTTTGTGACCTTATTTAAAAACCAATTTGACATTGAGCTTAAAATAAACCATTTAGAAATGTAAATTTTAGGTGCCTTGGTAAGATCGTCATCGGAAAACATATAATTATTGTCTAGTATTGAAATATAATGTCGGCGACGTAGAAAATTGGATATTGCTTTGCCTTACTCACCATGGAACACAGGATTGGATTGTGGACAGAACGAGTCCCATTTATGTACTATATGTTTTTTTAACGAGAGTAAACTTCACATATATTAAAATACGAAAGAGTTATTAGTAAAGGAGATTGAAATTGTTCACAGAATTAAGTTGAGATGTAGCCTCGGACTATCAAGTTATATATAAACACAAGGAATGATATGCTTTTTGCCGCCATCTGTCAATACGACAAAAGTCCAGTTTTATCATTAATTGAATTTATATTGGGCTATAAAGTTTCAAGACAGTAGAATTTACCATTTGTAACTATATTCCATGCTCACGTGCCACATTTATAGATAATGCATGAATTGTGACGGTAATTCTAAAACATCAAGAAATGCATTGTCGCGAATTTGGGTAATTCCCTAAAAATTATTCCGCGGTGAATAAAGCTGTATATAAACTCGATATATGCCAGCCGGGTACTAAGGGGAGTAACGCATGTAGTTGGTTTAGGGTGCCAGCTGTTTTCCTTTGAAGAAATATTTTCTTTGCAATAAATAATTTACAATACATCATTAGTAAAATAAAGAAATACAATTATTATATTAAAGGTGGTATATAGAATTGTTTTATTCCAGACACAGTTTTTATATTAAAGGCTAATATATAATTCACCTCAGTTCTGTGTTTAGAAATTTCCAACCTGATAACCGAAATGTTTGCAGAATAGAAGAAAAAAACTTGGGACATATCAGCAAGTTAAACCAGTTCTCGTGACATTATAAGTACATTTGTATATCATGTCATTTGAATTACCATGAAACCTTGAACTAACTAAATAAAATCAAAGCTCGGAACTACAAAGCAGCCAAATGTTGAATTTTTGTAGGGTGAGGTATTGGGCTGAAACACCAATTTGGAAACTGAACGATAGTTCGCGCATGAATTTTGATCCAGACCAAAGTACTATGCTTCTCTACACCTGTCATGCAATTGTTAAAGTTGTTTCCGTTACATTGACTTTCAGTACTTTGATTTATGTCCCCCATCTGATCACCAAAAGTAGTTCAGTCATTAGCATATATAGTCTGTTTTATACTGAACTTAAAGAAAAAATTTAAGAATTAAATTAAACGATTAAAATTTCCCGATGAACTACCTTTTAAAATATCTGATTGATTCAAAGTTATCATCGCATCGTCCATGAATTCAATGATAACTTCTATATGTTTACAAGAGAAACCAGGAACCAGACTAAATTAGCATATACAGCACGAGAATAATGGTGTCATCCATCCTTAAAATGTGTGTACTGATAGTAAATATTGTAGTAATCCAAGGCAGAGGATTGCTTAGATTTTTATGACTGTATTGCTCGTTTGCGATATTGCATGGCCATCTGATTTTGACTTATATGCACGCACTATTTGAATTTGTATTTATGACATTGAATTGAAAAATTGGAACTATGTTCGTAGGCAATGGAATCTGTACGGTATGCAGAAAAATGAAAACAGAGCGATTGTTGGGAAATGGTACCGAACAACAAATATCAAAGCAGTGCATATATAAAACGATTTCATTATACATTGTACAGTGACGTTTTGAGAGTGAACACTGTATTACAAAATATGATGACCACACGTAAAACTGGAAATATTTTCTTAGGCGGAATGTTAATGGAAGCTCTTCGGTATGTAGGAAAATATTTCTCGACCGACTGTTGAGAAATGGTCTTAAGTTCTTAACCTCATGTTTGTACCGAACAACAATAAAATGATAAAAATCGGTATGTAAAAGATTACCAAAAATAGGGAAACAAACGCTGACATTATTATACAAAAGCGTATTTTGATATGTTGAACAAACAAAAAAACACCATATTGATGAATATAAGAATAATTGTCAGTAAAGGTAATATAAATATTTCAAAAGAGATTATCAGCGTCATGTTAAAATAAAGCAAACGATTTGTTTTGACAAATTCAAAGGACTGGGTAAAGGCACTTCAAAAGGAAAAAGAGCAGTATTATGTGAAGAAACTATTGGCGATTCAATAGTGAAACTCCATAAAACAGTACAAATATACACAGTCATGCGAGTTGACAAAATACGTTACTATTCCATACTTTACCAGGCATTTCGGTATTTAGGGGTTCTTGCATTTCATACAACAATACGAATGATAGGTTACTCTTAGCATTAATCGCTTCGACACGCTCATCCACATTCAAACGAATAATTATGTCATCTTTCGGCCTAAACTTGGTAAACTACGTGAAAATAGATTATGATTCAATATACGATTCGAATATTATGGACTGATAGAAAATGATATATTGTATAAATTTGATAATTTGTGTCATTTAAATAGCTATAAACAATTGCTAGTGTAGCAGTATTGTATATCGATCTTGCGATATCAATCAGCCCGATTAGTTCAGTTGGAAAACCATTTAACTTACAAGGAGAGTGTCGCGAGTTTGAGTCCCGCATCGGGTACTTTTCCACTTCTTATTGAGCAATACTTAACTATCACGATGCCATGCCAATCTTTGCACTGTTAAATTCTGTATTTAGGCACGCAGCGTAACGTAATAAACTCGTGAGAAAATCGAACATTCGCTTAGCTGAAAGTAGCATATCTTGCTGTTTGGTCATAAGATATCAAGTTCCACAAATTTATAGATTTTAAAAACTAAAGTACATACTTCAATAAAAATACTGTGCGTAACTCGATTACTAAACGATATCGCTACATATCATCCGTATCGTAATATTTCCGTGATATTATACCCACTTGATTTATTTATGTGCATCTTAATGGACCTTACGTTTAAGTATTTAACTTCTACCTTCATCGTTTGTGTTTTGTCAATCATGACTAACTACTTTGTGTGAAGTCATAAACTGTTTCAAACATTCAGAGAGTGACATATTTGTTATAAATTATTACTGTACCCAAATGTAACAACACATATCATATCACTGGATTACAGGAAAACAAACAACATGAGGTATGCATTAAAAACTTTTCAAGAACATTTTTGAATACCGTCGAGTAACCCTAAATCGTGATACCTTCGTTTTCGTTATACCGGAAATATTTACATAAAGCTCGCGCTATATTTGGTTGAATGACATCATACCCCGGAAGCCATGTGCAGAGACGACAAACCGCTGTCGGCAATATCAAATGCTTCGAATAGGTCTTGGAAGAATAAGAAAATAGTTTTCCCCCGTATACTATGATAAAACCATGTAAAAAGATAATTCAATTAGTAAACCTACATCTTACATTTATTTTTCAAAATATATCAATCTTTCTCCTAAAATTTCTTTAGCAGTCGATTGTTAACATCTTTGACAGTTACGTCATGACCTTGGATGACTGGTTCCGAGGCTGATATTTAAATAACTAAATGGAAGGAAAGGTTACCTCCTTATACGGTTGGAGACGCATAAATTTAATGTTTTGTCACTTGTTAAAAAAGTAATCTTGTAGTATGTTGTCCCAAATACAATATGTTATCAATAAAAATATATATTTTCCCCCATACACATCAAAAGAATGTTCGAGTCACATTAATCCTAAATCTGGCTTAGACATTTAGATATATATGTTAAACATACTAGCCCACATCAAGCAAAACGTAGACATGTGTTATATTCAGTATTCGCCAACAATTCTAACATAGGCTATAACTGTTGATGAATTATGCCGCAAGAAAAGATAAAAAAAATACAATGTGTATATAATTTTAAAAACGGATCCAAAATAAACATTTAAATACTTCAAACTAGATATTTAATGGTATCTCTTATAGCAATATCGCCAATTTCGTTCAATTCAACCATTTCGCTAAACCTTACGAAAACTACTCTACCATGCTTAATGGAAGTCTAGTTGTGTACATGTATGAAACTGGCTGCGTCAATGAGTTAGCAAGTGAATAACATTTTCAAAAATATTGTGAGATTATACATATTAAGTTGTGTTATTGATACGTTGTTTTAAAAATTTGTTGGAAAGCAATTTATTAATAGGTTATCTGTCTTTGTATCAATTTATTCCTCGATGGTGTCAACATTGAGGACTGCATGGTGTGCAAGTACTTTTAAAAGTTATTCATTTTCAGCGCTTCGGCCAGAATGATCAGTGATTGTGACACATAGTTTTGGATGCAATGTCTGTGCAATGGTTCGAACTCACACACCCGAAGTATACTATCACAATTAAGATAAGCGGACATGATTACGAAAGCATTAGCCGGTAACCATGCATTAAAGCAATATCGCAAACCTAGAGGATATTGCCTAAGTAAATTTCAGAAAAATATTCTTAATACAATGTATATCTATATCATACTAACCTTGTTAGTATTTGTGAGACTTCAAATGTTCCTATGTGATTATTTGTATACTAACTAACTGTAATGGTAAAATGTTAATATTTCGTCTGTTTTGATATATGATCCAGAAACTAAACATGGATACTAAGTAAGATGTAAGTATACTGATACATAAGTGGAAAGCGATATCTGCATCTTTTGTAAAGTAAACTTTCCAGTAAAGTAATAAACCTAGTGTAAGCAACTGACTTTCTGATAATTATAGAAATGGATATTCAAAAAAGGACTACTATTCCTAAATACATGATTGTGTGTTCGTCGTGGTCGTGTTTTACAAATATCAGCCGTTACTGTGCAATATTTTATTCATACTCCATAACATTTATGGAATCTATTACTGATTGAATTCATTTGTAATCATAGCTTGCTGGCTAAAAAAGCATACACTCCTGTTTGGTACTCTTCACGTGCTATCTGGTGACGTTTCTCCACTCGGGACTTTTTTACTCTGTTGGAACCATATTTGTTGATGTTATGTCAACATTCAACATTTCACGTGCTGAGACGGCTGTTTTCCACTCCACAGGCATGGGTGTTGTTTTTGGAACAGGTAAGCATAATTTCTAGGTTGATACAGTGTTTAAGTACTAATCAAAGCATGAGACGACATATGATTCTACTATAGCAATATGTATAGAATATTAATTTCATAAATTAACCAGAGCTGTGCCGATTATAAGTAATTTTAAACAAAATCATAAACACAAAATTGTCACAAAAACTTTCAGCTCAAATAAAGTTTTTGCAAAACATGCCCCTTCAAACTGAACCTGTTTTTCTTCGTATGCCGTATGCTTGTTTTTCCTAGGAGTCAATTTCTTATTTTTATTCCAGGATTGATATCTGGAGTGTTCATCCAAAGATTTGGTACAGTACTCTGTGGAATAGTCGGAGGGTGTCTAGCTAGTATTGGCATAATGACATGTTTCTTTGCTACTTCTATTGTTCATATGACCATTAGTTTTGGAATAGTATATGGTAAGATTTGTTTTAAATGTAATGCAAAGCTTAAGGTATTAGATGTATAACTGCATTACCTCCATTTTGAAGAGTACTCAAGTTCATGATTTTTACATACAAATGACAAATTCCTTGAGGGTCAAGGGTTCAAACCCCAGTGGGACCATATTGTTTCTTCTTTTTTTTAGTTTTTAGGTAATGTTTTGTACCTAGAACATGAATTAACAGAGTAATATGATAGAAAATATTAATTCCAGAATATTTTGTTTAGATTATAAGAATTTATACGTTGTTAATTAACGAAAATCAAGTAACCATGGATTTCTGACACTTTTCTTTTCAAAACCAGGTGGTGAAACTTTTTAAAATTTGCAATAGACATTATATACACATAATAGTTAATTTTGAGAAAATTTCAGGCGTTGCCCCGCTTTGGTTTTTATCTTAGTGATACTTATCAATTTGTTACTTAAGCAAAATTAAGCAAAAATCTTCACTAAATCTTAAAGGGGCGGGGTTATAATTTAATAATTTCTTCTGCAACATAGTAGTTCCAAACATCATCTTTATATTTTGGATCGACTAAATATTGGTTTCCCTTAGACTTATACACATTTTTGCATTTATTGTGTCATCTGTTATAGAAGTAGATCAATTTTTATACAGGTGTCTTGATTAGATTTTAAGGTACTATTTTACGTTGGCGGTAGAGGAACAAAAATGGTCATAACTCTCTTAACTGATGGTGAAAGTTTTTAAAATTCACCTGTAAGTGTACTAATGGATATACAAAAGAATGGCAACATTTAGAATGCAATCCTAAACTCTTCATATTATACATCTAATACCTTAATATATAAACGGTGAAAAAGAAACGTTTAACCTTCTCCAAAATACTGTCTTCCTACCAATTATCCGTATCATAACCTACTCCATACAAAAAAGGAAATTAGTGAATATAATGATGGTGCAATATTAAAAAATATACATTTTTGTATTTCAGTATTTTAGCTGACTAAGAAACATGGTCAGACTGTTCTTACATATTAACCTAGTGACAAAATAATGAATACATAAAATGCTTATAAAACAACAGGAAGTTGTTCATGAACTAAGTATCATTATAAAACAATAAAATGTTTGACCTTATTATTTGACTAGGTCCATTTAACAATATTATACTAGTACTTGACCTCATGTGACTTTTATGGCTCAGGTAAATTAGAGCTGTTTAATGTATTTAAATGAATCTTTAATTATTTTATTGTGCAGCGATTGGACTTTGTTCTTTATACATTTGTTCGGCTACTGCCATTGGTCAACACTTTGCTGGTGGTAGAAAACTGTTTTTCATATCCTTGCAAGCATCAGGTGCCGCCACTGGTGGAATAGTTTATCCATATATACTTGCGTACTTGATGTATGTATAAAGTATACCATATAATGCTGATTTGGCAAATGCTGGCGAATATAGGCATTGAATATGCATGCACAAACACTTAATCGTTTTATTTATGCAATTATATTTCTGAATTGCTTGCTCGGTTAATATTTCAGAACACTTTTGGAGAAGTAATGCAAATACAAAAACACGTAATTCAAAGGAAATACGAAATTAATGTAACTTCATTGGTATCATGTTCGAGCGTGTCTAGAAATATTCATTTAAATCTGAGATATATCGTGCATTATCATGTGATCTATAAATAAACACTTTTTTATTGGTTTAAAGCCTGATCCATCATATAACATAAATGTCATATTTAACGCTGGAACTTGATATTTAATGAATATTTCGGTATTTCCAATTCTAAAAATGGAACCAGGTCAATATTCATCAAACAAAAGATAGACGCATTGCGTATTTTGTTGTATCGTCCCTACATGTCGGGTGATGGAAACAACCCGGGCAGTTTTTGTCCCCCTCCCCATTTTCCTGACCCCCGGGCATTTTCCCCGACCCCCGGGCCTTTTTTCCCCAACCCCCAACCCCCACCAATTCTAAAAATATGACCATGACAATATTCATCTACCAGAATTATAGTTATATTATCGTTATTTGTGATATTTTCATCTGTCTTTATAATTGATATGATATACATTTCCGTTAATCAAGTAATGCATTAAATTTCGAAATGAATCAAAATATTATCCTCGATGTTTTCAAATCAACTTTTCATATAATAAAACAGTACGCCTCGGTCAATATGATATTCTGCCGGTGAATATCACATCATATTTAATGGCTCACTAGTCAATAACTGTATAATATTGTTGAGACAAATAATCAAAATTGAACTATTCCAGTGAAGTTTACGGATTTCGAGGTGCATTGCTAATCGTAGGAGGTATGACAATGAATTGTATTCCCGGATGTCTCCTTTGGAAACATCAACCAAACAATAAATCAAGTCTAAGAAGGGACAGCACAAATGGTGAACGCTTAAGGCAATATCAAGAGTCATATCATACTAATGTGATCAGAAATAAGGACAAAGTGATCATTGAAAAGAGCAATCATGCGACCAATTGCAATGAGCCTGACATATATTACATTGATAATTTCCCAGTCCTTAGCAATGATCCTAAGACAAGAAAAATAGTCTTAAAGCATAGAGACCTTGCAGAAACCGAAAGAACAGTACTACAAAGTGTTAAATACGTTGTCAAGAACCGAGGTTTCATGACTTTTGTTTTGGGTTGTGTTACGGCGTATCCTTCAGTTGGTATTGTAGTGATATTTGTAGCAGATGTTTTTAAGGATAAAGGATTAACCTTGGATGATACAACTTTCGGATTACTTCTGATGAATATTTTGAACATTATTGGGCGGCTGATGCCTGGAGCCATGATGCAATCTAAACACATACCGACGCTTTTCTGTCCGTTATTGGCATCATTGATGGCAACAATTGTCTTGGTAGCGTTTTCATTACCGACGTCGAGAAGTGAAACTATTGCTATTTTAGCATTCACTGGAATACCTTTTGGAATGGTAATTTCAATGTTCAGTGTGATATCAACAAAGATAATTGGAATAAAAGATCTTCCAGCAGCAATTGGTATACTCTTTTCTGCAAATGGTATTGGAAATGCAATTGCAGGTCCTGTTATTGGTAAGTTTCTTATTTTCATGTACAATCTTGCGTTTTTGTTTATATTATTGAAATAGATGATTTTTTCTTTACTTTTATTTCCCCGAATCGGAAGTTAGAAACTAACTTGTCCGTCCATGCGTTAGTCTGATCCTCTTTTTATCAATACGATGTCTGGATTTTACCATTTCCTCTATCGCTTTGATATTAATTAATGCACTCGTTGCCTTGTTACATTCCCATCTACCGTTAAACCCAACCTCGACTTTAAATTGACTTTGACCGAATTAGAACTTGCAATCTTTTAAATCGGCTTTTTTATTTTTCGTTGCGTCTAGCACTAACACCTCTTACTAGGACACTTTGAGACTTATGCACTTGTTGCCATATACAATTCGCCTAACATCGAATTGACATTGATCTTAATTTGATGTACATAAATATAAATGGGTTATTTCACTAGTAGATATATCATACCCTATCGTCCAGCGTCGATTGTTTTTTCTTAGATCAATGCATTTGACCGTTTCGTCATACACCGCTTGTCTGAATTGTTTCAAAAATTAGTTATTATGACGAAATTATTGGTGCATTTAATTGACTTTATTCTTCACTTATTGAATAATAAGGGCAGTCATATATTTGAAACTTTGCTTCTACTTTGCTTCTACTTTTACCCATCGAGCATGCTACAGGGGACAAAATTTGTGTTTATTGAACGCAGTGTCTTCTCGGCAGATCTAATCCTTGGCGATGTCATGATGTGAGCAGGGTACATAGCTCAGTTCAAATAAATCTGAGTCAAATTTAGCTGATTCAATAACGTATTCATCAAAGTGAGGTTTATATTTGTGAACTGTTTAATTAATAATTTATTAACTTTAATTGAAGTAACATCTGGGTCATAGATTGTGTTTTTCACTAAAGACAATATTTGCGTTTTGTTTTATTCAAGGGATTTTTTATATTATATAGAAAACAAATATTACAAATCTAAATATGGAAAGAAAAAGGGGGTTACTGGGTTACTGGCTCCAAAATAAGCCCAGTAAGACCCCTTTTTCTCTCATTGTTTTGTAGATGTGGAGTCTTTAGTTTCATTTTCTGTGTTCGCTCAGTGATAGATCTGTATTTTCTTACGTCATCACTCATATATTTTAGGTTACATAAGAGACCTATCTGGCTCATACACTGTACCATTTTACTCCGCAGCTGGAATGACAACCTTTGCTTCGTTGCTATTTTTGATAACATGGGCGACACAAAAAATGAAGATGTACCAACGGAGGCATTGTTTAACTGTCTTTGATCTTACAAGCATGTAGAGCAATGCATTCAGAAAAAAACATACTTATAAAATGACTTGTAAAGACTTATCTTTCTTAATTTCCTTGTAATAAAGAAGTGTGTCGTAATACAAATATGTATATACATTGATAGTTTAGATGAAAATACATGTAACATGTATAAATCAGTAAACTAGCTACATGTAGACTCATATGCTTTTTGCATCATTAACAGCATGTTACATAATCATCCTTTAATTGTATTACCCACCGTAACACTCGTTAAACATTATTGTCTATGACCGTCTATTCAATAAATAAGTGATTATGCTCTATGTTTGACTAAGCGTTTAATGACAGCTGATACCGGATCTTTGGATCTTAAACATTGGCGGTGAAGGCTGCAATATACGGTGGATGGTTATATACATGTTTGATCATCCCTCGATTTGTCCAAGCCTGTATTGTCTGTTGATAACGCCACAATCATGTGAATGAACACTGGTGAATCATATAAACGGGTTAGAGTAGTGACGTGAAATCTTTGTGATGATGATAACGAACTGTTTTTAAGTAATGGTTCGTGCTGCTCTGTCAAAATAAAGTATTCTTGAATTGCATAGACGATCTTCTAAAAAGCTTGTATTGAATAAATAAAAGATAAAAAAGGGATTAGTATTAAAAGTATATTGCTTAGATACTTATTAATCATTTTGTGACACGACTAAAGTCATTCTCGATGTATTTGGAATTCACATGTAGAAGTATGGTATTTGTATATTAAAAAATTGCCAGTTATATTATCCATTCCGATTATCTCAGTTGACAGAGCATCTGACTTGCAGGCAGGAGGCCTGCAGCGGGTACAGTGTTCCCACCTGCTATTACATTTGGTACCATGAGTGTGTAACTAGCTTTGGAATCATAGAGCTAAGTTTAACCTTAGGCTGGGTTAGCCTCAAAAAGCATGTCACATTAATTGTCTTGAATAAAGAAGGATGAATGTACCAATATGGTACATGTAGCAATTGTATTAATAAATTGGCTGTAATATTATACGATTAGCTCTGTCTGTAGAGCATCATTTTGCAATATATTTAGGCACATATTGACTTGCTTATTACTATCATTTAATTCGAATACAAACTTTGTGGACACGACTTGAATTGCGCTACCAGGCTGATTATAGGATCAGGAAAGTCGTCACAATACCACGCATGATTTGACTAAATGGACAAAATCAATAGAACTATCAAAGGGAGGCTTATGTCAAATTGCAGCAAAGCGGACAAGTATGTTTTATGCCACCCTATATTGTCTAGCTCTCATAGAGTCAACAAATAACAACTTCTACCTTTTTCATTATACACATAAAAATATTTAAATCTGATGCAACATCAACGCATTATTTTTACAGATGAATATTACCAAGGAATTCAAAATTTCAATTCTAGTACAGAGCGATTTTATTAAATTGTCAAAGCTGAATAAGGTCACGGTCAATGCAGGGATTTATATTAAACTTCGATTAATTTCGTAAGTGATACAAAACTATTCGATAATAAATAATATAAACATGTGGAATGGGACATTCCCTAACGGTAAAATAAGCGAAAACTATAGACTGTGGTAGGAAACTAAAAATAATCACATTCAGCGACCGTGTAATTATTCAGCTCTGACAGTTTAGTAAAATAGCAGTACATGTATATATTATCAATTAAACCCGATTAGATATCGTGTTTCGCTAGGCTGTTGATTGAAGCATCTTAACGATCATTTCACAGATCTCAATATACAATGGGAGTATAAACACACTGCCCATTCAGACATTATTTCAAGTTTGGTTAAAGGCTGCGTTTACTATTGACCTGATAAACAACATAATATGTCCTAGTGTTTACAATCCATAAAGCAGTGTACAATTATTTCATGGGTGTTGGGTGGACATTTTGAAAAAGTCACTCGTTCACCTCGGGACTGTTCCACAAATGCCCGTGGAATAACTGTTTTATTACCTAATGCATTATATGTATATATATATCTTTAATATTTATATTTATTCAATTATTCTTCTGAAAAAGAAATTGGAAACGGAAGTCGGCCCCATTCCCCAAGCTGAATAGGATATATTTTCTTTTTGAAAGAATTTCCCCAACCAAAATATCTTTTACACAGGGCTTGTTTACTTAGTAATGTTTCCCTAATTTGCCTATTTTTAAAAGGGCTCCTCCACCTTACCCCAAAACCGTTAAAAAGGGCTGTTAATAATAAATATAATGATAATAATAACCCCAACTGCAATCGGTAAGTTCCGCCATGACGGAATGTACTGATTGTTAGCGAACGTTCATTACGGAAACACTCGATATCGAGGCAGTCAACAGTCAAAACTGTTGACCGGTCAACAGTTCGCTGTAAGACTCAAATTAAAATTCTTGGAAATATCCAAATCTTTTTGTGAAACAGCAAAAAATAACGAATTAACATTAATATAATGCGTTGGGTAATAATGTTGAATATTCGTGTATATTAGTAAAACGCGGATTTGACATAGGATATTTATGCTATCTATTATGTAAGCTTGTGTAGACATTTCGATTAATTGTACCTCACGAACGTTTTGTATACAGTCAGTCACGTGAACGCTTCACCACACTACCATTTTCAAATTCATTACACCCGATTTAAACCATTATACTGACGGTTATTATGACAAATTAGTGAATACGTAAAATAATACTCTGGCGACACTGAAATACTTAAACATGAGGTAAGAATTTATATAATTATATACTTAATAATGATAAAGTTGATGTGATTTTACTATTGCTACACTTTTATATTATCGCATATGTACGAGGGTTGTCCATTAAGTATGTAGACATTTCTCATAACTCAGGTATTTTTCAATATTTTGAAACCAAATTTCCGTGACGTACATGCCATAAAAATTAACCGTGTTCGTCCTGATCAATTTGATCCGATCAGGAGTCCACGAAAATTAGTTCATTATTTTACGGATTGTTATAACAAGTTTACCAGTTTACGGCCAAAACATAAGTAAATCATGTTTCGACTGATGTCAGTGTAGTTATCTTTGCGTATAGTGTACTTGTTCGATGCAAGTAAAATGCGTTAATATCGTGAACTCACTGCAGCATCGACTGCGCCCCGTATTTACAAATTCAACCCCTTCAACGATTGCCACAACAAGTCCTCAATCCTCATTAGAAGGTAATACCCCCTCCCCACGAGTCCTGCGTCCTTATATTTTTTTCACTGAGTCTCGCGTTCCTCAATATTTTAAGGAGCGAGTCCCACGACCCATTCACGAACAAACGTGAGTCCTGCGTCTCGTTACGCCTAGAGTCCCGCGTCATGACTAAAAATGGCACGAATCCCGCATCCCAAATGGGGGTACGTATTATAACTGCATTCCTTTGTCTGGAACAAAATTGCGATGGAAAAAATAGCCAAATCAATTTTTATAAACCAAATAAATAAGCGTGTACTTATTGTGTAACTTCCTGCAAATTAAATTTAACATTCAAAATATGAATTCATGTAACTGGATATCTGTGTTTACATCCACGCGTTTACTTACGTGATCATAATCATGTCGTTGGTACGTGTCCTTCATTGAATCAACAACAAAAAAAATATATGTTATTGTGATGCAGTATCACAATTCGACAAAACAATATCGCATGACTTATGCGTGAGCCCATTTCACAAACATATCTTATTTTATACAGTACAGTTTTACTTAAAAATGTCCCAAAAGTATTCATTCTAGACGTTTACCAATACCCCCCCCCCCCGCAAAAAAGCAATAAAATGCATTTTCTTTACAAACAAGTTGATGAAATATTTGTAAGTTCAAAAACTGAAATCTCAGCTAAGATATAGCCATGAAACAGGCCGATGATATGCAATTTGTTACAATTCAATACACATTTTAAAGGATGAAACACTAGAACGAATCATGTGGATGTTTGACGGGGCTTATTTTAATGTATTGATTTCTGGTTTCATCTTCAGTTAATAGTATACTTTATCAAATCATAATCATACTAACAAGATTTATGTTACTATTGTTTGTATATCACAAATTATGCTGTATGCGGGTTACAATTGGTAATATGAGCAATATAGTACAATGATTACCACATGAACCTAGATTTACATCCCGAGTTCTGAAAAGATATGAGGAAATATTCATTTCTTTTCTAATTTCATTAAAAATCAAAATTAAGAATTAAGTTATGGCGTAGGTCCACGACTTAATGATAATTGACCCTGTGGTTTATTACACCTTAAACCTACATAATTATATATGTGCGTTTGCAGGGTAACTAACTGTGACTTTCACAAGTGTTTGGTATTCATCACTTGTTTCCTGGTGATGTTTATGCACATAGGATTATTCTACTCGATTGGAACCATATTTGTTGATGTCATGTCTTCATTCGATACGTCACGTGCTGAGACGGCTGTTATCCACTCCACAGCTATGGGCGTTCTTTTTGGAACAGGTCATCTATATGCATAGGCATTTGACACATTTCTTTAATGACTAGTCTTTGGAGAATTTGCTTTGAATTATTTACTTAGTATGGGTAATGACGTTAAACGTTTGTATTGTAAATTAATGCTGTATACAAATAAATTTCTCTTGACAAAATAATTCAAAGCAAATATAGTTTCCATGCGTATGATATGGTCCCGCGTATAACATTTCATTTCATAGCATATATTAGAAACTAAATCCACACTTTATTTATTAGATTTGAAATTATATTTAGGGACCTTTAGTTGCCTCAAAATACTTAAAAAGGGATTGCACGTAACCAATTTATTTTATGTTTGAACATTAGTTTGGTCGGCGCCGTGGTCCAATGGATAGTACGCTTGACTTATAACCCGGCTAAACGGGTGGAAATCCAAATTACGGCACGGCATACCCTTGTCTGAAATGTGACACACAACGGTTCTCCTCTTTTGGTGGAGAACTTGCCGACTCCTTTTATAAGGGTGTAAAGTACTGGTAAGAATCCAGTCCAGGAAAACTAGTAAGGTTCATCGCCATATATAATTAAAAGATCGTTGAATAACGGCGTTATACCCACTGAAACAGAAATAAAACAGGATTGACATTTCGATAAATCACTTGAAAAAGTCACTGTACTATTCTTTGTCTATAGAAATAAGCTTTTCGTAAACAGATACTCGATGATACTTTCTTAAAGTGAATCTGTATTTTGTTGTTATATTTTTTCACAATCGCGCTCCACTTCAGCATTTTATAGCTTAAGAGAGACTGTTCGTGACTGGATTTACGAAAATGATAAAAAATATAGCAAGCTATGAAGTTAATCATTTCACTGACTCTTATGAATTACAACATATTTTGTATCAAAAGTACTGCACAAAAATAAATTATTTCTAAAACGTGTGCCTTAAGTGTGTTACTCAAAATTCTTGTAAAAACTGAGACGTTGTACATCAAGTTCTAGTTTGAGAACTATAAATGTGTGTGATAAAAGAATGCAGCTCGGGTCAAAGATTGAAAGCTTAGGTGAAACCACTAGTTGGGTTGCTTACATCGAGAACATTTTTATTTGCAGGCTTGTTATCTGGAGTCATTATCCACAAATTTGGTATAATAATTTGCGGAATAGGCGGAGGAGTGTTTGGTAGTTTGGGTCTAATTGGATGTTTCTTTGCAACATCTACAGTGCATATGACAATCAGTTATGGAATAGCACATGGTAAGTCGTAATTAAAGACTCGAATTTAAGTATAAACGCGTATCCAGTTTTAAACAGATTTGTTTGAGATATCAAATTTTCTTTGAATATGCACTGTAAAATTTGATACAGAAAAAGTCTTGAATAATCGCAAGATAACATACTGGATTCTGATTATAATGCTTCAATACCTTTCCAGAAATCGTGTATTCAACAATCAAGTTTCCACACTCTTAATGTTAGGTATGTCAATATGTGCTCATTCATTGGTGCTTCCAATTCTTTTATAAGTATCGTAATCATTCACATTGAATGTTATTCTGAAAATTATGAGTTTCATAAAAATTGAATTAAAGATCCATAATCATGTGTTTGGTTCAAAAAATGGACCAAAGATGTTTTTCTGTGATCTTTCCGTGTCATATTCACTGTTCATGCTGCAATGTTCATGCTCAGCTTGAAAGAGTAATTTAGTAGAGTTATCAGACTGCTGCGTATTGGTTTTAATTCCAAACCATGTCTTTTTTTCTTGAAATGATTCAAGCAGAATATTGATAACCAAATTGCAATTACTTATTAATTTTTAAACAGGAATGTAAAGAATCTACATGGAAGACTTAAGTGTGAAAACCTATAAACTACGTGTATTATTTACTTTAACAATATGAAAACTCACGACTCTGTTGTAAAATAACCACTGTTTCTCGAACATGCTGTTGCTCATTTAGTGTTTAACTAAACATTAGATCCTGAATAATTGAGGGCATTATGATCATGATTCTTTAGTATCACTGAATAGAATATCAATTGTGTCATTGCAGCCTTTGGAATAGGATGTATATACATTTGTTCAGCTACTGCCATCGGTCAACATTTCGAAGGTAACAGAAAGCTGCTAATGCTGTCATTACAAGCGTCTGGAGTCGCCCTTGGTGGTATGGTGTTCCCATATATACTTGCCTTTTTAAGGTACAACTACATTGATTTTGTCCAAAACAATAAAACGTTACAATATACACATGGTCACTTGAATGGGAAAAAGTAAGAAATTGGATAAAAACGTATGATATATCCATGATTTAGCAATAGATCGGATTCTAGTTAGTATCATTCCACTGATAAGTTTTTCGTTATCCTTCCTGAAGTACAGATTTGCATGCTACTACAAAATGGTTTCATTAATTCGTTTATGTACAAACAGTAATTAATATGCGATATTTCTAAGGTAAGAATTATCTGTACTGGACGCATGTTTGATAAGAGCAGAAAGTCTTCATGTTAACTACTGGATCTTTTAAATATTTTCAGTGATATGTATGGTTTCCGTGGTGCATTGCTGCTTATTGGAGGTTTAACAATGAATTGTATTCCGGGATGTTTACTTTGGAAAAGACCTGTAGTAAAGACAAAAACGCGAAATGAAAACATTGATTCTGAACGTTTGCGGGAGTACCAACAAGAATTGCGGACCACCGTCATAACAAGTGGTGACAAGATAACAATTGACAAGAACAAAGACGCTCCTAACAATACAGACAATGACCTATTTTATATCAAACATTTTCCAGTACTGCAAGGTGATTCTAAAACTAGAATGGTAAGGGTCAAGCAAGGAGACAAAGCAACAGATGATAACACTGAAAGACCACTGACACTTCTCCAGAGCATAAAATGCATCTTACGAAACAAAAGTTTTGTCGTTTTTGCCATTGGTTGTGTAGTTGCAAATCCTGCAATTGGTATCGCAGTAATTTTTGTTGCCGATGTATTTGATGATAAAGGCCTGTCATTAAGCGATGTTACATTCGGCCTGCTCCTTATGAACATTGTTAATCTTTTTGGACGTTTTATTCCCGGAGCCATGATGCAATCTAAGTATATTCCAACGCTGTTATGTCCTTTTTTCTCGTCGCTTACGTCTACGCTAGTTTTAATTGGATTTGCATTGTCTTCATCCAGAGGCTTTACTATTGGAGTCTTAACTGTCGCTGGAATACCTATTGGAATGTTCATTACAATGTTCAGTGTGATCTCGACGAAATTGGTTGGGGTAAAGAATCTTCCTACTGCTATTGGTATACTCTTCTCAGCAAATGGTATTGGAAACGCGATTGCTGGACCTGTAAGCGGTATGTGTTCACAAAACGAACATATTTATCTTCATTCATATCACAGGAACCGGATATTTTATCCATATATCGACAATAGGGCAAAAAACATAATCAGAGCCTTGTCCATAGACAGCTATATATAGGCCTATATATAATATAAAAACACAAGGAGTGCAAAGTGTTCTACCCCACCCACTAAAATAATGGTTATTTTTATGAAAAAACGCAGTCGCTAGGGTTTAATGCATCTAACGGCTATCGGACACGTATACACGTATATAAACAGATTGCAGTCGCAAAAAGTATTGCATGTTTTCATGCAGTTTCTTGCCGATTCATTTTTGACGGCCACACCATTCTGTGACGTCACAGCAAAGCTGGAGTTCCCAATTCAGAAGTAAATACTATTTCATTGAATATATTGTGCTTGTTTTCTTTATTTTGACAATTCGCATCTTTTTAACAAAATCGCCTTTTATGAAATAAAAAAAGATTCAAAATTTAGGTAAGATCGAAGCAAAGAACAGTAACACTTCTTGGCTGTTGCCGACAGTTACAACAAACGCGAGGTTTTAAAATAAAAAACGGCGTAAATACGGCGGTCTATGAACAAGGCACGGATTACGTTTTTTTGGGTTGGAGGCTATTGTTGTAATATGGATAACATTTCAGGTTCCTGTGTTCATTATCTAATTCAATAAATTGTATCCTAGAATTTCGTGTTTCAGCAACATACTATTTTTAGTTACATTTTCCGAATGTTCAAGGTACAAGGATTGTTGCCTGAATTTTTACTAAAGGTTACCTTGTGAATATGGTTTGTCGAATTTTCTCCATAATATTTTTTAATGCGTCTATCCGTTTCAGTTAAAAATATATGTTCATATCGTTTACTGATTGTAATGACATACTGCTTCAATGTAAGATGTGGTGTATTTCGAGTTATGCCATATACTTGTGTGCGTTGCATATTGCTAGCATGTCTATAATTATAATTTACTTTCTTCTTTTTTCAGGATATATCCGAGATAAGTCTGGATCTTACACCGTACCGTTTTATGCCGCTGCTGGAATAACAACGTTTGCTGCACTTCTGTTTCTGATTGCAATGACAGTACACAAACTACAGACTAAAAAACAGAGACGTAGGTCGTCAGCTTATTATCTGACAAGCATGTAAATTCCATATTTGTGAACACCGGCGGTTGATTTTCAGAACGTTTACGTTGTATATGAATATTGTAGTAGTACAGGCCTACGCTGTATTATGAAACAAAACTATGTTTAAACAAGACCTTCAATTGTGCTTTTCAGTTTCAACCCATTCATTAATTTACTTTTGCCCAACTCCGTTATTCGCTCGGTGCCTGACCATCGATCCGTACCAAAGTACCGGTACTCGGTTCTCCTCGCCTGCCGTGAAATTGTGAAGTCCTAAATAGAAACCTCCGACATAAAGTTCAACTGAATAGCGTTTGAAATGCAGGCGGGATGTCGCGGGTGCAAGCCCGCATCGGGTACAATGTTTTCACCCTCCTATTACATTCTGTGCCGTAAGTGTGAGACAACTGTTGGAAACCTAAACCTAGAGTGAACAAATGCTTCAAACGAGTATGAGGCTGTCGCAAAAGATGTATTTGAATAAGGAATGTTGATGTATGTTATGTATATAGTATTTTTATGAATAAATTGGCTGTGATATTATCCTGTCGAATTATCTTAGTAAGTAAACCATCAGACCTGCAAAGTAGGAGATCTCGGGCTCTAGCCCCGCATCAGACACATTGTTTTTCTCCTATATCACACAATTAAGTGGTATTTAGATTGACTCTGCTGTGCAATAACACTTTTCGTAGTCTTCATACATCGTTAGCTAATTTTCAATCAATCTCGATCAGCCTAATATTCTGATGTTATTGTTAAGATATCCGTAGGTCAAAAGATATACACGACAAGTTGATTAATATGCACAGTTAATGGAACTGTGAACTATATTAAAGCACCGAGATGCTGACTGGTTTTACAGCATTGTAAGTTCTTTATGCAAACGCCACACTGCCCCAATATTGACAGCCATCTGCTGTCAATATCGGGACAGTGTGACGCCTGCATTATGATTGTTTTTGTAACAGTTATAGACTTCAGCAAATCGTCGCCTGAGAATAATAATGAGCTAACTCCGTTTTGAGAAAAAGCCCAACAAACATTCAATGTCAATTATCAAAAGCAAAATGTGAAAAACTATTAACACGGGTGCTCCAAATGCTATAACAAGAGCATGAAGAGGTAGCCCCCCCCCCCCTCTCTCTCTCTCTCTCTCTCTCTCGAGACGAATCCAATTATGTAAAAATCTCAAAATCTTCAAAATAGTAGATAGCTCATTGTAACATTCAGGCGACGAAATGTAGTACCTCTTTTCAAGAAAGGTTACAAAACAGGCCTGGCAAATTACTACCCAGTTTCATTAACTTGCATTTTCTGTAAAGTCCTAGAACACATTGTGGCTTCAAACATAATCATTTATTATGTAATTTATTACCTCCAGCATGGATTCAGGGAACTTTGATCATGTGAGACCTAGCTAATTCCACTAATTGACCAACTGGCATGAAATCTAATAAATTCACGTCAAACGGACCTCATCTAACTAGATTTTAGAAAAGCATTTGATGAAGTCAGTCGTACTAAATTATTATTTACGTTACAAAAATGTGGTGACACAATGTTACAATTTCTTGGATAAAATATTTGCTGGTAGGTAAATAAAAAAACTAGTTCTGGAAGGCGCAACCGCTTCAGAAGTCACAGTTACATCAGGGGTACACAAGGATTGGTACTAGGCCCCTTACCTAATCTCTTATACTTTCAGGACCTTCCGAATTCTATTACTTCTCATGTTCGATTGTTTGCAGACTATACTGCCGTATATCTAGTTATCAACAACAACCAATACTGCTCTGTACTTAAAAGTGATCTTGAAAAGTTAGTATTATGGGAAAACCCTGGGAAATGGAGTCCAACACCAGTAAATATGTAGTCATAATATCTCTAAAAAGAAATACAAGTTTTGCTTTAATTATAGAACATATTATGAAACAAGCACATCGACAAAATTTCTTCTACTCTAACAAAAGTCTCGCTCTTACCCGCGGCCCGCCCGGCTAGCTCAGTGATTAGAGCGTTGCCTACTGATCGAAAGGTTGTGAGTACGAACCCCGGGCGAGGCTCACGCTGTCCGTGACAAATCTGACAGAAGATATTACATCCTATGTTAAATACTTCACCTCTGAAATATGTGGGGTAGCTTGGCTAGGTATTAGATGTATAATATGAAGTGTTGAGGGTTGCATTTTGAATATTGCCATTCTTTTGTATATCCACTAGTACACTCACAGTTGGATTTTTAAAAAACTTTCGCCACCAGTTAAGAGAGTTACGACCATTTTTGTTCCTCTACCCCCAACGTAAAATAGTACCTTAAAATATAATGAAGACACATGTATGAAAATTGATCTACCTCCATAACAGATGACATAATAAATGCAAAAATGTATATACATGTATGTCTAAGGGAAACCAACATTTAGTCAATCCAAAGTATACATATGATGTTTGGAACTACTAACCCTTTAAGATTTAGTGAAGATTTTTGTTTATTACCAAAAAAGTAAAAATTGATTTGTATCACTAAGATAAAAACTAAAGTGGGACAACGCCTGAAATTTTCTAAAAATTAACTACTATGTGTGTATAATGTCTATAGCAAATTTTAAAAAGTTTCACCGTCTGGTTTTGAAAAGATGAGTGTCAGAAATTTCGTTAATTAACGATGTATACATTCCTATAATCTAAACAAAATATTTTAAAATAAATATTTTCCTTCATATTACTGTGTTAATTCATGTTCTAAGTACAAAACATCACATAAAAACTAAAAACAAGAAGAAGAAAATATGGTCCCACTGGGGTTTGAACCCAGACCTTCAAGGAATTTGTCAATTGTACGTAAAAATCATGAACTTGAGTACTCTTCAAAATGGAGGTAATGCATCATAAATCTAATGACTTAAGGATAAAATGAAGTCCGGAAAAGCAGGTTAGGATAACCGCCCGCCACGAAATGACTGAAATAATGTTGAAAATGGCGTTAACCCCGATGAAACAAACAAGCTTTTATCCGCAGAAGAATACGTCAAATAAAAATCCAAAAGAAACTCAGAAAAGTAGCTTATATGACCTTGTTAGACCACAACTTGAATATGTGTCTTTAGTATGGAGTCCCTATATACAAAGTAATATCACTATTTTAGAAAATATACAACGAGGGGCAGCCAGGTGGACAAAAACAACTATTCAAATTAAAGCAGAGCCATATACATGCAAAATGAACTCGACTGGCTGACTTTACAAGACAGACGTGATTTATCTAGATTGACACGTTTTACAAAATAGCATATGGTCAAGTAGCAGTACCGGTACCACTATCATTATGTTGAGATTCCTGTGAGTATGTTTCGCCACATACATAACCTCTCCTTCTGTCAAGTACACGTGTATGTCCTACGATTAGTATACTATGGTTTTATGGAACAACTTTCATGATCTTATTGTACTGCAACCGGACCTAGAAGGGTTTAAGCGCTGTCTTAATCCCTCTGTGCTATCCCCCTGCCGCCTCTGAGTAAACAAAGCAGATGTTTTAACTAATATTCAACCAGTAAAATGTTTTACCTCATAGTTAATACTATCATACTTTTAGCTTCCATTCTCACTATTTTATTATGAAGTCTTCCTTTCACCGCTTTTAATCACTTTTGTCAACACTGACGCGCACATGTCTGCTAGTTTCTCCGAAAGGAATTTAAGCAGTATATAGAGATAGATATTTTGTACATTTTTTTCTCAAATGCCTCCTGAGCAAATAGTGGTTAATAAAACATGCAGGTGAACAGATTGTTTAGTACCATGGTCTAACTGTGAGATTGAAGACGGAAAGACCTCCTTATTCATTATCCTTCTGTATTTCAACGGTAACACTCCATTAAATCAACAGTATGTGTTACTTATATGGATAAGTAAGATCAGACCAAAGTTACAGATTGTCTTACTATAGATGTTTCAGCATATTGTAAGCATCAGGTAAAATTCCAGTATTAATAGTTACTTTCTCCAGATCTATGTTAAATTAAAACGCAACAATATTGTTCTTACATGCTATGACAAATCCACTTGCTTGCAACTTGAAAACTGTGGGTTAAATAATGAATTGTTGTCCCCCACCAGTATCATTTATAAGATAATGATTTGCATGTTTCTAAGAAATATATGGCATGGTTTGACTAAAGGGGAACAATTCATTAGTGGCATGGACTGATTAAAGGGAAGCAATCCAATAGTGGTATGATCCGACTGAGGGGAATAACACAATAGTGGTAAGACTTGATTAAAAGGTAACTGCAAAAAGGTATAACTGCAAAAAACGGACAAAATATATTTGAAAATTCAACACTCTATTGCTTCGTTCAAGAATATAGAGAAACCCAATAAAACACTCGACGGTTTTTAAACACGGCAAGCTATGAGCATGTTCCTTTATTCTTGTAAGCCACGTTCTACATAATTCCACATTTTGTGTGTCCTATTTAACGTAATCACACACTTGTGAAGTTTATCGTCTACAAACAGACAATATTCTTTCCAAGCATCATATTGACGGTTTAGTGTATGCGTAAAAATAATAATCTGGATACAAAAAACGCTTGTGATGAGGTAAGTTGAGTTTAAAATGTATTTTGTTATAGCTCGTTATACCTACCTAATCTTTACAATCTTAAATGATGATAGATTTATGCTGTTTTATTATTGTACCACTTCTCTACATTTTGAAAATCTAAAGTTGTGTCCTGTATTTACCAATTCAACTATTTCATCGGTTATCGCTACAAGTTTCTGTATCATGTTTTTCTGTATAATGACATGATCATGTAGTATTTCGTGCGTCAGACTTATTAACTAAAGACTATTTCAGCCAAACAACGATTTTTTGTTAAACTTCAAAATTCTTAATCGCTTAAGGTATATATGATATAATTTACATTTAACAGCTAACATTAGAGCCCCTCCCCCCCCCCTCCCTCCTCTCAAATGAAATATGATGAAATGCAAATATGTGCAAGATGTATAAGTTTAAAACTTGATGCATAACTACGATATATCCATGTAACCGACAGATAAATTGTATCTAGCTGCAATGCAATACACATTTTAATGGATACAACATTAAAACGGTAAATATATGTATGTTTGGCGAATGTTATTCCGATGCAATGGTTTCATGTTTTAGCGCTTGTATATAGACAATAATAGTCTAATGCATATGGATCACAATAGGTAAATTGAGTAAATACAGTGATTATCACATGACCGGAGTTAAGCTAACATTAATAATTTCATGTAAAGATTTAAAAAAATAGGAAGTCGCTTTTTGTGTGAATAAAGCTCTGGCAAAGATCGGCGAGTTAATGATACCTTGCCCTGTCCTTTTTTATATGTAGCTATCAATATCAATCTTGTACAAATATATGTTCGCAGGGTAACCGTCTACGACTTTCACAAGTGTTTGGTTTTCATCACTTGTTTTCTGGTGATGTTTATGCACGTAGGGTTATTTTACTCGATTGGAACCATATTTGTTGGTGTCATGTCTACATTCAACACGTCACGTGCTGAGACGTCTGTTATACACTCCACAGGTATGGGCGTTACTTTTGGAACAGGTAAGCTATTTATTTGCATTTGGAATATTGGTTCATTGACTGAATATAGGCTATAGCCAGTAAGGAATTTGCCAATTATTTACTTACTCGTATTGTTGGCTGATGCTGTACTTCTTTTGACTATAGTGAAAACGTAATACGTTTTTATAATTGTGCTCGTATTATATTTGATTTTGAATATTAAAAGTCTCAGCATTTATATCTATTTACACTTTCTATTAATGTACAACTGAATGAAAGTAGTTACGAATGGTTTCAAAACGAAATATCGGCGTTTAGTTCGGATATGTATTTTTGTGATTTCTGTAAACTAAATACGAGTATAGCAGAGATTGTTTTCTTAATACTGGGCATGTAAGTAAATCTTTAAAAACATGGAAGAATATTAGAACAAAAAGTTCTCTGGATAAAGGCAACTTGTTAAAGGCCATATGTTGTCAAGTTTGCCTGTATATGTGCAATATTTTGTCTCAAAAGTATTGCAAATTGAGAAATCATTTTCCAAAATATTAACCTTTATGACCATTTTGCAACACAAAAATCTTTTAAAAGCTGAGACGTTAACAAAGTTGTATGTGAGTAATAAAGAAAGACTGTGGGCAAAGATTGGAAAGTCATTGCAAACATTCGGTTTATTGCTTGGCTGGTTTACAATTTATCTGATTTGCAGGGTTGTTATCTGGAGTCGTAATCCACAAATTTGGAATAATAATTTGTGGAATAGGCGGAGGATTGCTTGCTAGTTTAGGGATAATGGGATGTTTCTTCTCTACATCTACAGTGCATATGACAATCAGTTATGGAATTGCTCATGGTACTTACGCAGAGATAGTGATGAACAACATAACAACATACAGGGTTTTGATTTCGAAATAAAAATATCCTTTTAGCAATGAGCTGACAAAAGAAATTACTAATTAAAAGTGTACAAACAGTTAAAAAAGCAGATTCGATCGTTCCAAGTGTTTCCAAACCTTGCACGAAATTATAGCCTACACTTAGAATCTGGCTGTCAGAAGCCGATCGCTCTAGGTGTCTCATGACTATTCCAGAAAGCTCAAGTCTCAACATTCACAATTGAGTAAAATAAGTCTGCATCATATTGCACAATGAATGGTAAAACAATGCAACAGTTAACGTTAATAAAGTACTACATAATGATTGCTAGTTATTCTGAACATCAATGTTTAAGTCAATTATAGAATTTGAAGATCAGACGCATAGTTGCACAATATTTGAGCACAAAATTAATGACTAGATTCCAATTAACTGATATTCAAACAGGAATATGAAGAAGTGTCCAAACAGATAAGACATAAATACGTATTTATTTACAATAGCAATATTAAAGCGTATGATTATGATGTGAACGCTATAAACGTTGATACTTGTTCGTCTTTTTGCCTGATCAAAATAGCATGTGTTTGTCATTCAAAAATGAGTGACGTACATCGTTGTTACATGTTCTCAAAACCTAACATTAAACCTAAGTATTGTGTGATTTCATTCAGATGTCAAAGTTTTCAATGTATTTTAACGGTCAATGGTTGCATTTATTTTTAACTTCGGAAATATTTGAATACATATTATTTACATCATTGCAGCATTTGGAATGGGGTGTATGTATATTTGTTCAGCTACTGCCATCGGTCAACATTTCGAAGGTAAAAGAAAGCTGCTAATGCTAGCATTACAATCAACAGGAGTCGCCCTTGGTGGTATGCTGTACCCATTTGTACTTGTCTTTCTCAGGTACATTTGCTTAGGTTTTAGTCTAAAACAAAAATACGTACATTGTACAAAGAGAATATGATAGTTTGAGAGAGAAATATTAAGAAATTGAAACGTGTCATTAACATATTATCATATGTCGTCGAGTAGCAACAGATCGGTGTCTTGTAAATATCATTCCGCCGAATTGATTTCATAATCATCATTGAAGTACAGATTTGCAGGATGCCACAAAATAATGAAACATTTTTCATTTATTCGTTTTTGAATCCTAAGTATTACAATAAGTAAATAAAACTAAGAAAAGAACTGTCAGAATAGCACGTAATTTTAGTAAGAGTCAATAGCAATCTTGTTAATAACTGTGGCTTTAAAATACTTTCAGTGATCTATATGGTTTCCGTGGTGCAATGTTGATTATTGGAGGTTAAACACTGAATTGTATTCCTGGATGTTTACTTTGGAAACGACCAGTAGCAAAGAAAGAAACTCGAATTGAAAACATGAATTCTGAACGTTTACATGAGTACCAAAATAATTTAAAGACCAGAGTTATCACAAGTGGTGATAAGATAACAATTGAAAGGAACAAAGACGTTCCTAAAAATAAAAACGCTGATGTATTTTATATTAAACATTTTCCAGTACTGCAAGGTGATTCTAAAACTAGAAAGATAAGGGTTAACCAAGGAGACAATAGAAACGTTAGGACAACTTCCACTGATGATACAGAAGGACGACAGGCCCTTCTTCAGAGTATAAAATACATTTTACGAAACAAAGGTTTTGTGATCTTTACCATTGGTTGTGTACTTGCAAATCCTGCAATTGGTATCGCCGTGATTTTTGTTGCTGATGTATTTGATGAGAAAGGTCTTTCATTAAGCGATGTTACATACGGCCTACTGCTGATGAACATTATGAATTTATTTGTACGTTTTATTCCCGGAGCCATGATGCAATCTAAGTATATTCCAACGCTGTTATGCCCTTTCTTTGCGTCGCTAGTGTCTACGCTAGTTTTAATTGGATTTTCGTTGTCTTCATCTAGAGCTTTCACTATTGGAGTCCTAACTGTCGCTGGAATACCTCTTGGAATGTTCATTACAATGTTCAGTGTGATCTCGACGAAATTGGTTGGAGTAAAGAACCTTCCTAATGCTATTGGTATACTGTTCTCAGCAAATGGTATTGGAAACGCGATTGCTGGACCTGTAAGCGGTATGTGTTCACAAAACGAACATATTTATCTTTATTCATATCACAGGAACCGGAAATTTTAAAGTAAACAATCTTCCTATTGCTATTGGTATACTGTTCTCTGCCAACGTATTGGGAACGCGATTGCTGGACCTGTAAGCGGTGTGTGTTATTTCATATCAATATATCTTAGAAATTTCATAATTGAACAGAGAATTAATCTTTGTTATATTAAATTTTCCCCGTGTTTAGGATACACATTCCGTTGCTTTTGTTTACCTGGTGAATATGGTATTTCAATATCCATATCGTTTTCTGGTTGCAATGTCATAATGCGTCAATTTAAGCTATCTTGTATTTCGAGTTATTCCATTGATATGATTATTTGGCTTGCATACTGTTTCGTATGTCAATAGCATGTAATTTTTACTTATTTCAGGATACATCAGAGATATGTCTGGATCTTATACGGTACCGTTTTATGCCGCTGCTGGAATAACAGCTTTTTCTACACTTCTGTTTTTGATTGCATTGACAACACAAAAACTACAGGCTAATAAACAGAGACATAGGTCGTCTGCTTATTATCTGACAAGCATGTAGACTCCATATTCACACTGATGGTGATTTGTTATAACCTTTACGTCGTATAAGCATATTATAACAATATACACTGTGTTATGAAACATAAATCTGTTTGAACAGAAATTAACTTGTGCTTTTCTGTTTTAACGCATTCTAGAATATCACTAATACTCGCTTATAAACGTTTTTGTAACTTGAACTTTGTTCAACTCCATTCAGCCGTCACTCGCTGAATCTTAATGGGGACCAAAGTACACAGCTTTCGACAGCCGCCGAAAAAAATGTTTCCATTTTATGGTCATAAGCAGAAACCTTTTTGGAAGCGTTTGGAATTCACTTGAAGCAGTATGGTATACGATTAGCTCAGTTGGTAAAGCATCTCACTTGCAAGCAGGAGGTCTAGGTTCAAGCCCCGCATCGGGTACAGTGTGTTCCACCTCGTATCACATTTGGTGCCGTGAGTGTATGACTAGTCGCTATGGAGAAGCAAACTTTTTAGAAGTAAATCTTAAGAACCAGGAAAAGCTTTTCGAAAAGAGTCGGGATATAAATGTTCAGAACTTTCTTCCGTATCTTATCTTCGCTCTCTCTCTCTCTCTCTCTCTCTCTCTCTCTCTCTCTCTCTCTCTGGGGGAGGGAGGGGGGCTCTGGAATGACCATAGCTGTCGAATGGGCCGTTGAACAACATACACATAAGTAAATGGCATGATTTGAATAAAGGGAAGTATTCCAATCGTGGCATCAACCCCACCGTAAATATTTAAGAGGGGCTTATATCGAATTACTGTAAAACGGAAAAAGTATTTTTGAAATGTAACCCTACCTTATAGAGCTAGTTTAAAAAACACGGATTTTCTATTAAGAAAATGATTGAAACCCGATGCGACATAGATAATTATTTTACAGAACGGTGGGTTTTCTAAACATGGTAAGCTATGAGCATGTTCCTTTATTTAAGTATTATACGTTACACATTATTGCACTTTTTTGTCCTATCTAACGTGATCACTCACTCGGGAATATTTCATCATATTTAAACTGTTAATATGCATTGCAAAGCACTATATTGGTGGTAATTACGACAATTGAGCGATTGCCTAAGTAATAATCTGATAACACAAAACAAAACTTAAAATGAGGTAAGTTGATTTTAAATATATATTTATTTACTGCTCGTAACACTTAATCTTCGTACTTTAATGTGTTGTTTTATCATTGTACAATTTTGCTACATTGTCGCATATGTCCATGCCATGAAACTTAATCGTGGGTGTCCTGATCTATTATGTGATGGTATGATCGCACGAGTCCAATATAATTAAAACAGGTACTCGTCAGATACCGGAATTTCGTTTTTCTCAGGTCTGTACTGATTTATTTTGTTTCCGCTGCACCGAGGTTAAGACTTCCGTTTTATCAATATGTTCAACAATCACCCATGAACTTTATCAAAACATCGTAAATGTCAATAACGAACCCTAGTAGCGACTGTGTCCAGTATTTACAATATCAACCACTTCGTCGGTTACCGCGACACGTTTCTGTATAATGTAAAAAAGCATGTCGTATTACGATGATTGATATTCATTAAACGAGCAAGCTTGTGAATAAGTTCTTGTTTAGCAATAACATGATTAAATAATATCTCATCTCACATCTCACAGATCTACGTATCTTAACTAAAACAGCGAGTTGTTTAAAACTTTAAAACTTTGCTTTATGTATAAATTAAATATATTTACATTTAACTTCAAACATAAGACCCCCTCCCCTAAAAAATAAAACACACCGACACGACCAAATGCAAATGAGTAAAATATTTATGTGTTTATAAAACTAGATTTATATCTAAGGTAAACTGTATTTTCATCTTTTTTCGTGGTTTTTACTAAAATGGCTATTTCGTGGGGACATAAATTCGTAGATTTTGTTTTTTGAAAAACTTAGCTTTATCTCTGCATTTAAATTCGTGTGATTGATTTCGTGGGTGAGCCGATTCCACCAATAATTATTCACAGAGAAATAATAATAATGCTAAAGGAAAGTAAATTTAAGTGTGTGAACGTGTCCAACTTACCAAATAAACTGAAACAACACATTTACCATTACATTCGTTATCTAGAATATTAGTAACTAAATTAAATTTATTTTTGTGAACTAGGTGTTTAAGTTCTCGAGACTTAAGAGTATTTACATAATCAATAATTTTATCATCAAAATAAGTTATAATATTGTTGTCGGGTGTAATTAGTAAAGGAAATGAATTGGGTCATCCTCGGACAAAGAGCAATTTCGAGACTTTAAAAGACTTTTTAGTACTTTATTTCATTTTTTTATTCATTTCAATCATACAATGTTGATTTAATACCTAACTTCCCACTGTTTATCGTAGTCCAGTGGTTAGTGAGTTAGATATGTTACCCGGCGATCCAGGATTCGACTCCCGGTCGCGGCAGATCAATGCCATTCCATGAAAATCTGACCAAAGAAATGTTGATTTTCCACCACATGTGCTGAGGATGTCGGTTTCGTGAAGGTGGTTAATTTAGTACTAATTAGAATTCAGTCCAGGAAAACTAGCTAGATCAATTGGCCAGAAGAATTGTTGAAAAAAAGACGTAAAACCCAAATAAATAAAGAGTTTCGACCGCTTTATTACAAACTCACATTTTGTAAGAATAGCCTCAGTAAAAAAACTTTAATGTGAATCTATATAATGACAACCTAAGTATATCATTAACGTGTATGAATTGTAGTGCTTTAAGAGGGCAACAATGTTATTTAACATTTAAACGATACATTATCAAAGATCGTAATTACTACACTTAGCTACATTAAATAGATAAAATAAAATAAGATAAATAGATTAACTCGTTGTATGCACAGATATTCTGATATTGGACAATATTCACGTTTGTCTCGTCATTTTGTCATGAATGTACATGTATGACATGCGTGAATTAAAGGATGTTGACTTAAAGGGCAACGCAATGTTAACTTTTCAGGCACTTAGTCGTGTAGAAATATTAAAGTTATGATGATTCCTGCAATTTTTTTTTTAAAATCCACCATTTAACAAAAATATTTGTGATTTAATATTGTTATTTAGTGATTGAGCGAATCTCCTAGGGCACCGCCATTTTGAAAGAATAGTCACATGCCGTGACGTCTTATATTACAAAGTGTAAAAGCCAGTACACCCGTTCTGCGAGCACTATTATAAAAGATACGGCCTTAAATTAAAGATATTGTATGGTATATTGTATTATAAATGACAATATTCTTTTACACTTATCCAAATTAATGGTTACAAGCCGTTCGGTACAAACAATTTAACATTGCTAATTGTTTTAAATTTATACAAAAAGGATGTGATTGGTGGTGTGACAAACTTCAGTTAATTTCGAAAATTATCAATTTTTTTATGTCATACCGACGTAATAATTATTGATTGTTTAAATGTGCATGAACGCATTATATATTATGATGTTTGAACAAATAATTATGGTACAGTTATTTTGTCTGTATAATAAAGATGAAAATACGATTGTTAGTGATATTTCATAATGGAAAATTAATAATAAACAGAAACATTTCATGAGATCAAAATAAAACTAAGTACGAGTTTTATATGTAATCCTTAAATCGTTTTACTGATAATGTAAAATATATGATAATGATTTAATAATTCTTTCAAATCATGGACAACTGCATGACACTACTCGTTTATTTAGTCTACGTCACGTACCTAAAACAATAACCAAGGTCCCAATTTGCTACTATTACTCCAATTTCACATGAAACTTCAATTAACAATCAGATGAGCGGTAAATTACACATCACCCTGTCTCAGCAAGTTTTATGACACCGAAAAATGCACTGGACAATGATATGTGGAGACAGCTGACTTAAAAAAGAAACACCGACAGACATGTGTAATATGGCAAAACCATGTGTGGTCGCGTGATCAACTGATTAGCGACTTTTCATTGATTGATCAATTAGAACATTATTTTTCAACAGAAGTGTAAGATGTCTATGATGCAATATTATGTCTGGTTTTGTTGTCTTGTGACGTAATTTTCATCAGTGTGGGAGATATTGATTTTTAAAGTGAACGTATTGAGGTGGAAAATAAATGTGTAGTGATTATGGATTGACAGTCTGAAAGGTAATTTAAGCAAACGTTTAAGAAGTAACTACACATGATTTTGGCTTTTATGATTGTTATATGATTATTAAGCATTTACGTATATCATATTCTACTTTTCCGAAAATAATGGCCAATTTCCAGATTTTCCGTGCTTTCCCGCAAATCACACCAATGATGCTATATATATTACCCCACAATTAAATGTGCAATACTGTTTAACTCCCAACTCAACAAACAATATAACTGTGCGTTCGCACACCACTTTGTATAGATGTGATAATTATAATAATCTTCAGTGATATTTTAATCTGTAAATTAACTTTTACGTGTTTGTATATAGATAGATTTACGATGGAAATGGTGTAAGAAAATACAACCAATTATAATGTTTGTCGTACTTCGTAGTGTTTGATCTTGTTCTTATAAATGAAACATTACTTTAATCAGGGATGTTATACTACATCCCTGCTATAATTAAGTTTTCACGTCAGTATTTTTCACGCAATTCATAAATATAAAAATAATTTTAGTATTAATAGTTTATGTCACTATAGAAATGGATTTACAAAGTGTCGAATGGAAAATTAAGCTTTGATTCTATTGAAGAATTTTGTGGCTGTGAAAATTGTGTTTTGGTGGATAACGTGGAAGAATATGTTGGCTGTGATTCTAAAATACAAATGCGTGATTTCCTAAGCTTATTCCTCACAATTTAAGGCGATATCTAAAATAATCAACCATTCTCTTTCGCTACCGCTTATCCGCCATATCCATGTTTGTGAAATACGACGTCACACACACACATGTTAATCGATTGTAAATGGGTAAAATGGCAGCGCCCTGTACTCTTTCAGATAGCCAAGTTTCTACGATATTTTCGTAAAATATCTTCAATGTGCGTATTTTAACGCTAAAATGATTTAATTTTTTCAGAATAATAATGAATAATTATTTAAATGAGATTAATTCATAATTAGGGTTGCGTTGCCCTTTAACTCGTTTATGTTATTTATCTCCGCAGAAGTCATACATTGTAATCTTAATCACAGTGTTTACTATAAAACTGGAGCTTTATTTGTTTTTAATCCTAGCTTCAGCAATACAATATCCATCATCGATGTGATACAACGATAATATGTATATATATTATAAGTGTGCTTTAGTATTTGAAATTACTTTTTGTATTAGCAATGTCATACAACAAACTGTATTCAAGAAGTACAAAAAATGAGGATTGCACCAGAGAATAAATGCGTTTCTTTTGTCTTCTTTCTCTTTTGAAATACCAAAAGGTACTATTCAGCGTGTATACATACACGTAACAAGAACAAACATATTTCAATAAATAAATCATTAAAAATAATTGTATATAAAGTACCATTAACTGAGTTCGAACCACTCACATAATAACCACTCACTCTCGTAATAATGTCATGCATGTACATGCCACCTTGTCCAATATACCATGACTCTGGTTCACTTGAATGACACTTTACTACAGATTTAAAATGATAATGTTAATTAATTTACAGACTGATTTTTTTAACAAAGTTGTTGGTGTTGAATGTAGGATTTTGTTTATCGTGATTCATTATAAAAACTAAATCATTAGGAGTAAAATAAGTCGGTTTGTGGTGTGAATATATTATAAATATATACATTTTGTTTCATATCAATATTATGTACTCTAACCACAAATAAACTTACATTTACGCATTACCAAGAATTACATCTCGAATGCATATAAATAATCGTAAATATTCATTTTTTCCAGCTTCATGTAAAAAGTTTAAAAAGGGGATTTGGGTTTTTTTTGCATTGAGAATTTAGTTTGACAAAGGTCCGCGCGTTAACGTATCGGGATTGGTTAAAATCGCTAAAATAACGTAAAATAATTACGTTATTTACAAAAATTAAAATCAATATCATATTTTAATACCAAAGAACAAAATTCAAACCGAACGCTCAAAAATGGTGTTTTTGTGATAAATACTGCACCCCTTCACCGACTTTTTCTTATCAGCATCAAACATCTCGAACGTAATGAGCATTGTATTGGTATGATATGATACTATCAATTCAGTAATGACAAAAATTGTTATAAAATATCTTACTAGAAATCAAACCTGGGCGTGGTTTCAATTATTGAACTGTAAACATTAGCGATTTTGATTGGCTATCAAATTGAATGGGGTGCGTCAAATTCGTTAATTTTATGTTGTTAATTGCTCAGCTTGAAAAAATCACAGGTGTAATAATTTTGATACTTGTTTTCATTTCTTATCTATGGCGTATTACGTAACAAACAGCGGGGTTCTGGGTACGAACTTTCTCTAAAGTCAAGTATCTAACGAACGCAGGACGTTATAAAAGAAATGAGGCACGATTCCCTGCATTATACATTTCTGGTAAATTTCAGTCTATTTGTTGTAATATATTCCTATATAAAGAGTTGTAATTGTTGTTCAAAAATTTGTAAATTACGTGCGATATTGGTTTATAGAAGACCAATCAAATGAAATATCTGTTTCAAATCACTTGCAATGTACTTTATACAGTGGGTTTATTTTAGTGTATAATTATGGTTTAGTTTTTAAATATATAAATTAGTGAAACTTGATTTGACCTGACATCCAAGCCCGTTACGTTAATGATACTTGATGTATTACGTGTATCTATCAATATTAATCTTTTGAAAATATATATTCACAGGGTAACCAACTGTGACTTTCACAAGTTTTGGGTATTCATCACTTGTTTTTTGGTGATGTTTATGCACATTGGGTTATTTTACTCGATTGGAACCATATTTGTTGATGTCATGTCTACATTCAATACGTCACGTGCTGAGACGGCTGTTATCCAATCCACAGCTATGGGCGTTACTTTTGGAACAGGTAAACTATTTACATGCATTTGTTTAATGACCGGCTAGTCAGTGTAGAATAGGAGGAGAAGTGGTGTAGGGGTAGAGCGTCGGACTCTTAACCCGGAGGTTGCGGGTTCGAATCCCGTCAATGGCGGAACTTGTACGGAACTTCTCAGCCACTTATTTCGGCGCAAGTACTGGTCAGAATCCCGGAAACAGTCATCGAGAGTAGGTAATATCAGTTGTAAGAACTTCCTCTGCATTCGATGCAAAATAAATCAGTTTAAATTAAATCAGTGGAGAATTTGCTAATGATTTATTTGATAAGGGTAATCGCGAGTAACGTTTGTATTGTAAGATGATTTTGTATACTTGTACCACCGAATTTCTCTTGACAAAAGAGTTTAAACTAAATATATTTTCATATGTAATATAATAATGGTCCCGCGTATTACCTATTATTTCATAGCAAATATTAAAAATTAAATCCAGTCTCTATTTACTGTCTTTAAATACTACATTGTATTCAATTTTTAAATATCTTACCGTATTTCATAGATTCGAAATTATATTTAGAGACTTATCGTTGCTGTAAAATACTTGACTTAACATGGTCCTATTGTATCTTTCTTTTACGTTTTTTACGTAATTTTGGTCGGGGTCGTACTCCAATAGATGATAGGCTGGACTTGTAACCCGACGATCCGGTTGGGAATACAAATTGCGACAGGGCATACTCTCGTGGAAAATGTGACAACAATGACGTTTCTACTCCAAACGGGTAAGGTAAATCGTCCGCCGTATAAGAGGGGCTGTCCAAATGTTCGTGGATAATAAATATAATTCATGCAGTAACTATTCCGCAACTGATCTTTCCGATATTTATTACATGCAAGCTTCATTTAAATATGAACTGTATTGCATAATTTTATACAGACAAAATGAAAAATAGTCATGCTATAAACAAAACAAAAACGATGTCTGATGACCTGCCGCAGTTCACAATAACGTTACTTCATTGGCGTTAACTCTTTTTAAAAGTACTGACCACCAGCGATGACGTATTTGCGGTGGAGTACAAGTATGTCTGAGATGTTCAAACTGTCGAAACGCCATCCCTTGAGGCCATATTGCAACCTTGGAAATAAGGAGAAATCACACGGTGTAAGGTCCAGTGTATATTGGGATGTTGAAGAGCCTCAGCTTTCAACTGAATCTGTATTATTGTCTGTACCTCGTTGGACGCATGGGCTTGCGCAATATCCTGGTGAAATAACATCCCGCCTCGTTAACTAACTATCCGGTCGCTTCCGCGCAAGCTCCTTAGAAAAATCTCGACGAATAACCTAAATAAAAAAGGTAAAACAATAATTCAGAAATGCACAGTGTGCGATATTTTACCTAAAATGTTCAGCTTTCATGTATCTATGCTTAAACGGTAAAGTGTTAAAATCTGCAATCAACATAATTTTATGATGTTACACGTTAGGAAAATTCTGTTATCTTGCCGTAGAATAATATTTGGCTGTAATTGACTGCCTGTGTGGAACTATGAGACTCAGGATGATCCCCAGCATAAGATGATAATAAACATGTGTTTGCCCATCGATGGGGAATGGTGAATGCTACTGACATTATTCTTATAGTCTGCGTTGGTGTTTTACCGGTTTTTTTTTCATCTTGTCTTCAGACGTCATTTTAGCATAGTATTGCAATATAATTAAGTCACGTGATTCGCTACTTACATACATAAACATTAGTGAAATGACATCATTAATGGACAATTACGTCAAATTAAAGTGGTAACATTTAAACGTTTTTACATTGTGAATGTTAGTTATTAGGTCTTAGCAACAGATAATACTGATTTTTTTGTTACAGCCACTATACACACACTTTATTAGGATTGATAAAAGAAAAAAGTTACCAGCAAAAATTGAAATATAGTTTATCTATTGCAAATATTGGAATATTTCAACGTCAAATTTAGAAATTATTCAGGTTGTCCACGAACTCAATTAACTAAAATATTGCTGAATAACGGCGGTATACCAACTAAAATGGAAAGGAGACAGGATTTCCATTCTGATGAAGCACTGGAAATAGCCACTCTACAAGGCTCTAATTAATACTAATAATATAATCGTTTCACATATTGTTTAGAGTTGCCGTTCACATTATATATCTGTGAACGTCTGAAAAGTAATTCCAAACCATTTGACACCGATTGTTTCGCTTCAAGCAGATACTCAAAAACATGTTTTCTCTTATTAAGTATGTGCTGTCATACATACCGCATTTTTATAGCATAAACGAAACTGAAATGTGTAACTTGGTTTACGAAGATAATCAAATATCAAAACCAGTACGCTATACAATAAATCCTTTCTTTGATGTTCTTGTAAATAACAGCATATTTTCTATCAAAAGTATTGCACAGAAAGAAATTATTTCTAAAACGTGTACCTTCTTTGACCTTATATGTGGTACACAAAACTCTTGTAAAAGCTGAGACGTTCAGAACTAAGTATGTGAGTGATGACGAAATACAGTTCTGGTCTAAGTATGAGCAGTTAGTTGAAACCACTAGTTGGGTTGCTTACATCGTGAACGTTTTATTTGATTTGCAGGCTTGTTATCTGGAGTCGTTATCCACAAATTTGGAATAGTAATTAGTGGAATAGGCGGAGGAGTGCTTGCTAGTTTAGGCCTAATTGGATGTTTCTTTACAACGTCTGTAGTGCAAATGACAATCTGTTATGGAATAATACATGGTAAGCAATACTTAATTACCTCGATTTTAAGTATAAACGCTTGTCCACTTTTAATATGGCTTTGTTTTAATCATTACCTGTTCTTTTTTTGCCAGCATATGCACAATCATTGGTGTTTTCTAAATGAATTGTTTGTACATAATTACATAGATTTACATTTGTTATTTGAATGTTATTCCGAAAATATACGGTTATCAAATATTTATAGATCCTACAGATTGCACATGAAATGGTCCAAAGATAATTTTTCTATATTTTTTCGGGTGCTATACATTTTCCAAGCTTTAATTTTCACACACGGCTTGAAAGAGCAACTTGGGGTTTTTATCAGAATGTCTAGACTTTGTCGGGGTTTTTTTATTATTAAAATGTTTCAAGCATACCATCAAGGACTTATATACATACATGGATTCGCAACTGCTAAAAATAGCTCGAACGATATCGTTCGGCGATCCCACAATGCATTGCTATATACTCGGCAATGTCCGACAGCTGTAACTGGGTGTTTACAAATTTGATTATACTAAAAAAAACTCTGGCAATTGGGCATGGGAAATTGGTAAAGGATGCAACAAATTCCTTAAAGATATTGAGATACATTTATAATCCACAAAGTCTAAGTATAAGCATTGAAAAAGGCATCAGTCGAACATTTTAAATTCCAAGATGACGGACATCCATTATAATCCTTTCGTCTCCGAGATTAAACATTCGGAATACCACGGATATTTTCGCTGTTAGTATCATTCGGATTATCACGGATATTTTCGTATTTTCGCTTTTGTAAACAATAGCTTGTATTCCCGTTGATTCACGTCTTATTATCGCGGGATTTGATTACTTTAAACTGTTAATACGGAAGTTGCGAATCCACGTATGTATATAAGTCCTTGATACCATTAATAACTAAATTCTGAATAACTTAATTTTCAAACAGAGATGTAAAAAAGAATCTACCTGGTAGACCTAAGTGTACAAGCACGTAAAATATGAATACATATCATTTACAGTAACATTATGAAAACTCATGATTCTGTTGGAAATGATAATAAAAACACTGTTGTTGCTAGATCCTGTTATTCAGTATTTGTTATTCGGAGCTTTGATATGTGCATCATAGTTACAATGTTCTCAAAACTTAACATTCGATCGTAAATACATGAGGGCATTATGATCATGAAGCTTGGATATTACTGATTGGATGTCAATGTATTAATCATATCATTGCAGCATTTGGAATAGGATGTTTATACATTTGTTCAGCTATTGCCATCGGTCAACATTTCGAAGGTAAAAGAAAACTGCTAATGCTGTCATTACATGCGTCAGGAGTCGCCCTTGGTGGTATGATGTACCCATATATACTTGCCTTTTTAAGGTACAATTACATAGTTTTAGTCCAAACCAGAAATACGTCAATAGTACAATAGTTACTATATATAATATGTTTCTTGTTACCGTTCCGATGAGGTTTTTTTGTAATCCTTCTTGAAGTAAGATGGTCAGGAAACTACTAAAAAAATGACATTCTTTTTATTCATACGTATTTGTACCCTCAGTAATTCATATGTAATTTTATCTAAACTGGACACATGTTTGATAAGAGTCGAAATGTTAATCGAATAGGATCTGTGAACTATTTTCAGTAATCTGTACGGTTTCCGCGGTGCATTATTGATCATTGGAGGTTTGACAATGAATTGTATTCCTGGGTGTTTACTTTGGAAACGGCCAGTAGTAAAGGAAGAGACTCAGATTGGAAACATGAATTCTAAACGTTTGCGGGTGTACCAACAATACATACGTGCCAGAGTCATAACAAGTGGTGACAAGATAACAATTGAAAAAGACAAAGATGTTCCTAAAAATACAGACAATGACATATTTTATATTAAACACTTTCCAGTGCTGCAAGGTGATTCTAAAACCAGAAAGATAAGAGTTCACCAAGGAGACAAAGCAACGACAGTAAACGCTGATGAAACTGAAGGACCATTGACATTTCTCCAGAGTATAAAATACATTTTACGAAATAAAAGTTTTGTGATTTTTACCGTTGGTTGTGTACTTGCATTTCCTGCAATTGGCATCGCATTGATTTTTGTTACTGACGTATTTGATGAGAAAGGTCTTTCCTTAAACGATGTTACATTCGGCCTGCTCCTTATGAACATTGTTAATCTATTTGGACGTCTTATTCCGGGGGCCATGATGCAATCTAAGTATATTCCAACACTGTTCTGTCCTTTCTTTGCGTCGCTTGTATCTACACTAGTTTTAATTGGATTTTCGTTGTCTTCATCTAGAGGCTTTACTATTGGAGTCTTAACTGTCGCTGGAATACCTCTTGGAATGTTCATTACAATGTTCAGTGTGATCTCGACGAATTTAGTTGGAGTCAAGAATCTTCCTACTGCTATTGGTATACTCTTCTCAGCAAATGGTATTGGGAACGCGATTGCTGGACCTGTTAGCGGTATGTGTTCACAAAACGAACATATTTATCTTCATGCATATTCATATATCTTAGAATTATTTCATATTTAAACAACGTACTATTGTTTGTTACATTAAATTTTCACTGTGTTAAGGGTACAATTTTCGTTGCCTGCATTTGTGCTGAAGGTTATCTTGTGCATGTGGTATTTCGATTTATTTTCTCTATACGGACACACGTGCCTATTCTAATTGACAACATGTGTTGTATTTCGAGTTCTGTCATAGACATGATTATAATTATTGGTTGTATACTGTTTTGTGTGTCAATAGCATGTAATATTTATTCTATATTTCAGGATATATCAGAGACCAGTCTGGATCTTACACGGTACCATTTTATGCCGCTGCTGGAATAACAGCTTTTTCTACACTTCTGTTTTTGATTGCATTGACAACACAAAAACTAAAGGCTAATAAACAGAGACATAGGTCGTCTGCTTATTATCTGACAAGCATGTAGACTCCATATTCACACTGATGGTGATTTTTTATAACATTTACGTCGTATAAGCATATTATAACAATATACACTGTGTTATGAAACATAAATCTGTTTGAACAGAAATTAACTTGTGCTTTTCTGTTTAACGCATTCATTATATCACTAATAATCGCTTATAAACGTTTGGTAACTTGAACTTTGTTCAGCGCCACTAAGCTGTGACACACTGAATTTTGATGCGAACCAACGTACTCGGTTTTCCACAGCCGCCATAAAAATGTTTCCGTTTCATGTAATATTCATTTTTTAGGAGGAATGTAGAAGTATGGTATATATAGTATTTGTATTAATACATTGGCTGTGATATTATGTAATCAGATCAGATCAGTTGGTAAAGCAAATAGTCTTAAAATATCGCTCGCTAATTGTCCATAAATTTCAATAAATCTTAATTTTAATATTGTTGATTTTTTGGTCATAGGTCAAAATATACACAGCCCAACCTAGAAACGAAGGTCAGCCATGGGAAAGACAAATCGAAGGTCATTTTTGTTTTAAATCAGCAATGACAGTTTTTAAAAGATTGGCCTTTATTCACAGGGTGGACTGTTGTTGGCTGGCTTTGTAGTCACTGTATTGGAAGATCTTTCTGAAAGGTAATTGTTACACGAAACGAAACGAAACGAAACATGTCAGACAGCCCGGTAAGGAAAACATGCTATTTTATTGAATCTTCTTTATCAATAAGAGGTTTTAGATAAGGTGAGTCGCGGGTTTCCTCCCGAAAATATTGCCACCAGATTTCGATCAAAATCGTTCATGATTTAATGACGACAAAATGCAGTCATATTGACAGTTTCGGATTTGTAAATGATTCAACCTTGCAGTTATGTTAAATGCTTAATATACAAAATTATGGGAGCAGTACATGAAATAACGCGAAAATCAACGAAAAAAATATCGCTCCGCTAGGTGGCGTTTTTTTTTTAACGGTTTCAATGGAAATATCATCTGAATACATCATTTCTGCATTAGCCAATACCTTGAAGGATATTCATGCAAAAAATCTTTATTGTTGGTTGACTACTAAAAAGTGACAAATTTTCGGGATGAAACCCGCGACCCACCTTAAGTATTAAAATATATTTGCCTTATTTATGTATATACGACACCACTAATATGTAGTTTTCTCTCACGGTCTGTCTTTCTGATGAGCGATATAGGGCCATCATGGCCCTCGTGTTTAAAATTTATTTCTACTCAAATATTCCAACGTAAAACCCTTAAAATATTGTAAGTATGAGGTAAAATCCCAGTTTTTACATACGGTATCTCCAGATGTTTAACATAAACACAAGAATATTTTTCTTACTTAGTATGACAGATCCACTAGCTTACAACTCAAAATGTTGCATCTATACCTTTCGTCAGCAATTAATGAACACTGTTTATGTTAATACACATTCAATGGCATGACAGTGTCCAAATCCCAACTACCGAGCTAAGAATGTGTCTAAAAAATCACAAGAAAAGGGGCGAGATACCGATCTCGATAGAGAACCAATAAAAACTTTTCGAAAATAGTAGGGATATAGATGTCCAGAACTTTCTCCTCTCTCTCTCTCTCTCTCTCTCTCTGTGTCTCTGTCTGTCTCTGTCTGTCTCTCTGTCTGTCTCTCTCTCTCTCTCTCTCTCTCTCTCTCTGGATGTCTCTCTCTCTCTCTCTCTCTCTCTCTCTCTCTCTCTCTCTCTCTGTCTGTCTGTCTCTCTCTCTCTCTCTCTCTCTCTCTGGCTGTCTCTCTCTCTCTCTCTCTCTCTCTCTCTCGCTGTCTCTCTCTCTCTCTCTCTCGCTGTCTAGGGTGGCTCTGAAATTACCATAGCTGTCGAATTGCCCGTTGAACAACATATATTAGATTAATAAATGGCATGATTTAAATAAAGTGAAGCAATCCAATCGTGACATAATTTCACTTAAGGGAAACAACCCAATCGTAGGCTTATATCGAATTGCTGTAACAGAAAAAGTAAAAAGTATTTTTGAAATGCAATCCTGTATTGCCTGACACTCATAGAGTAATCCATTAAAAACACATAAATTTTCGTGAAAATGATTTGAACTCGATGCAACATTAAATCAGTATATTTACAGAACTAACGGACGGTTTTAAACACGGTAAACTATGAGTATATTACTTTATTCTGGTACGCTACGTACTGCACGTGTCTGCGTGTCTTCTCTTGTTTACATATTAATCACTCACTCGTGAATTATTTATCATTTTCAAATTGAAAACAAGAAATTACAAAGCATCATATTGACGCTTATTACGAAAATTGAGTGGATACCTAAATTAAAAATCTGGCTACAGGAAAAACATAAAATGAGGTAAGTTGAATTTATATGGATGTATACTTTGTGAACGATATAGTTATGCTATTTTATTATCTTGGCACCATTTTTAGCTCACCAGAGCCGAAGTGCTCATGGTGAGCTATTGTGATCGCGTGATGTCCGTCGTCTGTGTGTGCGTGCGCGTGCGTGCGTGCGTGTGCGTCCGTGCGTCAATAAATGCTTTAAACAACATCTCCCTCATTTCAACGAAACTTTACATGGATGTTCCTTTCTTGAAGCTCTACTAAAGTTGTTAAAAAATTAATTTCATTAAAAACTCTGGTTGCCATGGCAACCAATAGGAAAAATAAAAAATCTTCTTGTCCAAAACCACTGGGCCTAGAGCTTAGATATTTGGTGTGTAGCATTGTCTATTGAACCTCTACCAAATTTGTTCAAATTATTGCCCTATGGTCAAAATTGGCCCCGCCCCATGGGTCACTTAATTCATACAGGCTTATATAGGAAAATTTAAAAATTCTTCTTGTTCACTTGTTTTTATATAGACTTATATAGGGAAATTTTAAAAACCTTCATGTCAGAAACTACAATGCCTAGAACTAAGATATTTGGTGTGTAGCATTGTCTAGTGGACCTCTACCAAGTTTGTTCAAATTATAGCCCTAGGGTCAAAATTGGTCACTTGATTTTACATAGACTTATATTGGGATTTTTTTTAAAATCTTCTTGTCAGAAACGACAATGCCTAGAGTTTAGATATTTGATGTGTAGAATTATCTAGTGGACCTCTACCAAGTTTGTCCAAATTATTGCCTTAGGGTCAAAATTGGCCCCGCCCAAGGGGTCACTTAATTCATATAGGCTTATATAGGAAAATTTAAAAATTCTTCTTGGCGAGTTTTCACAACTTCATCTCTTACCTCAACAAGCCATCCCCAACCCCTCCAGATAGGTGTTACACAAATACGGAACAAGAAAGAAACTTCTACTGTGTTTAAGCACCGATATTTGTAGAATTGAAAAGAAATTTCGTACCCAGAACCCCGCTGTTTATTACGTAATACTTCATAGATAAAAATGAAAACAAGTATCAAAATTCCGAGGCAAGGTTCCCTAAACTAACATTGAATTGAAAAGAAAGGGTGAATAATTGTTACATGTATTCTAAGACATTTCAATGTAATTTTAAATGTAAAATTGTATTGCTCTGCATTTAATTCATTTGATGAAATGCGGTAAGGGTCGTAGACCAAAATCACACGCGATTAGTATGGGGTATGGTGAGCTTTACACTAATTCTACGTAAGAGTTGTCAATTAGGCAAAAAGTATGTCGCCTGCAAGTAGTTTCATGCTAGTGGTATCATAACAACAGATTATGACTTTTCTGAGATCGTTAACATATTGTTGTCACCTAAAATAAAACATTAAGTTATAATATCACGGTAAGTATGGAAACATTGCAATAAAATGTCGTAAATTGTACTATTTACGCTGTAGCCAAAAACGTGTTTTTTTTTAATTTTGTATTTATTACTGCATAAAATATTATTGTAAATGTTATGTGTTCTGTTTGTTTAATATGCCAAGCGATTGAAAACATCTAATTTCGTAACTATACGTTTTCCAAAGGAAATAGATATTTCTAATATTGTCGCAAAATCGTGACAATATACGTTACGGTATTCAGTGCCCTTGCTTTACTTTCAATATAACAGTTAATTTTCCTTACAGTGATAATAAAACATCTAACTTATACACTTATTCAATAAACATAAACATATTTCGGTTTAGATAAAAAAAATTACGATAGCAAAAGACTATTTTCAGTCTCGTCTGTAGTGTTACAATTGACAAAACCAAAGATGTTAATTGAAGATATCACGATTTGCAAATGATTAGTAAACGTTTATATGTGTATGCAAACATTCAGGCATGACGCTGTATAAACGATGTTTTATAAAAAAAATATTTATTGCAACCAGATACGTTACAAACCAGACATGTTATCGTGTGGTTAACGATAAGTTAATGTATCTGGCTTGGTTAAAATCGCTAAAATAACGTAAAATATCTTTACAAAGATTAAAATATCATACTTTAATACCAAGCAGCAAAGAATGCTAACCGAACGCTCAAAATGGTGTTTTATTGCGATAAATACTGCACCCCTTTATCGACTTTTCCTTATCAGCGTTAAACATCTCTACGTGATGTGCATAGTGTTGGTACGATATGATACTATTAATTCAGTAATGACAAAAAATTGTTATAAAATATGTTACTAGACATCAAAACTGGGCGTGGTTTCAGTCATTGAATCGTAATCATAAGCGTGTTTGGTTGGCTATCAAAATTGAATGGGGTGCGTCAAATTCGTTGATTTCATGAGACGATAATGATCCGACACTTTAATTGTTAATTGCTCAGCTTAAAAAATACAGTAGGTGTCATTTTCGAATTAACATTGCCGACTTATTTGATGATGGATTTCAAAGCGGTTTTCGGTATTTTGTAGCGGAAATGTTAGTTTAGGGAACCTTGCCTCGGAATTTTGATACTTGTTTTCATTTTTATCTATGAAGTATTACGTAATAAACAGCGGGGTTCTGGGTACGAAATTTCTTTACAGTCAAATATCTAACGAACGCAAGACGTTATCAAAAAAATGTGATACGGTTCCCTGCTTTATACATTTATAGTCATTTTAGGCTACTTGTTGTAATATATTCCTTTATACAGAGTAGTTATCGTTGTTCAAAAATGTGTAAATTACGTGCGATATTGATTTATAGAAGACCAATCAAATGTAATATTTGTTTCAAATTACTTGCAATGCACTTTATACTGTTGGTTTATTTTAGTATATACTTATGGTTTGGTTTTTAAATCTATAAATTGGTGAAACTTTATTAGACCTGACATCCAAGCCAGATACATTAAGTCATTGTCTTTTATACGTCACATCCTATATTTAGTAATACAAAATTAATTAAACTTGCATTTTTCATTCATTTTGCCACTATATCAAGGGATTCCTTCTTAACACAAGAAAGATAATTTTTCGTTTTCTATTCTTAAACTGAAAACTCATGTTATTTGTAGAACTTTATGACTATTTTACTCATTACAACATGATAGTATATATTTAGGATAATTTCATTCATTCATATTATTAGTATCAATTGTATATGTAATTGCTTAAGTATACATGCTTTCCATTGTACATGTAGTACTTGTCATTATTTATAAGATCATTGTACCGCCAATGTTAATACTTTAATTCATTTGGTGATGAACTGTAAAAGTTAAGCCATTTTAAGCTTTGAGTTTACATTGAAATAATATGCACAGAGGGTTAGTCAATTTTGTGTTAAACAACAGTATTTTAGTCTACATATTCCTAGCCTGACGTAGGGTAGTGTTAATTCAAATATCTTATTCATTAATAAGTATAGGATGTTTAAACTCAGGTGTTTGGTTCGTATCTTGCTTCACAAAAAACTCCTTTTCGTAGGTTTTTATCACAGGTAATGGTGCACCCTAAGTTATCTTAATATCAGCAAATGTGTCTCATGTATGTCAAAATGCAAATGCCTTAAGGAAAAGACATAAAAACATTTTTTAAGAGAATTCGAAGAATGAGAGACGTGTGCATCAGAAGAAGTACAGGAAACGAACTGCTAAATGATATCAACTGAACCAACGAAAGAACGTGAAATGAACAAATTGTACGGCGCCAAATACATACATAAGAAGCGAGATGACAAGGTTGTTAAAGCGAGATACTGAGTGGGTATTATTTGATAGGAACTTGATGAACTTTTAATATTGTACTAGGAACTGACGGCGCTTCCTCAAACTGAATCTACACCACACGTAGCGTCGAACGGTATTCGTGCAGGACTTACAGCTGAGTCAAACACAAACTACTTTTGCGTTATTTATAATCCTAAATACATTTGCTGTTGTTCATATTAGAGCGTCGCAATGAGTTATATTGTTGCATTGTTCGTTTAAGTTCTGAAGAAATGTTTGTACTGTTTAAATAATATGCGATATAATGCTTCTTAAATTCGTTCACATATTTTATAGAAGATCTTATGAAAATGTGATATCACATGTACTAATATGATATGTTTTAGAATATTCACAAGTATTTTCGATGATACATTAATTAGTGTAACACAAAATGATGCGTGTGGTTGATTCATAACTGGAAAATCAAACTTAACTTTCAAACTATAAATCTGCGTTATTTGATATTTGTTTCTGTTTACTCACGTTTCTGTTAAATGTAGATGATAACGTTAGATGTTAATTAAACAAGTATACTTGTAAATAAAATATTGTTATGCAGTAACACGATTCAATAATAAAAAATCGCTAGACTTATGAACAGAACAGAACTTTATCAAGACGTGCGCATAGTACATAGATATACAAAATAAACGTCCATACTCATCTCTACAAAACATTATTATCAAATAAAGAACAAACTCAATATGCAATTTGCGAGGGGACGCTCCTATAAGAGGGGACGCTCGTATATATTTGAGGAACGCAAAATCATACATAATAATCATCGAATAATTGAATGAACATATGTAAGAAATTTTATACACTTGTATTCTTACTTGTCTAGTAATGTTATATACATGTGATAATAAGACACGTGCTTGTCTCTGTCTATTAATAATCAAATGTTTAGCAAATGGTGGCCGAATCGTCCAGGTAAAACCAGAGATAAAACCATTTAAAACATAATCCTATCTCTGGGAAAAGTGAATACTTTTAAAACTTTCCATATAAACTGATAGCAACACACTTCTTCAGTAAGTTCGTATGGGTTTGAGTTTATCTAGAAATTCTTCGGAATTAAGTACACCCTTTGTTTTTGTGGACAATACGTTAACGTTCTTAAAAATCATATAATCAAAATAAGGTAGACTTTTGATGTGATTAGTGATGCAAAATCGAAGCCAGTTGGTTTTAATAAATCACTTCAAAGGAGATAAATAGGGTCACCCTCGGATATTTAAGACCTTAAAAGAGACATGGTAGTATTTTATTCACGTATACTATTAACGGTTTCGGTGTTTAGTGCAAGCATATAATATTTACTTTGTACCTACCTCTCACTGTTAAATGTTTGGGTCCCGTAACCGAAAAACTAATATTTATTCAGAATAGTCAAAGTATGAATATAAGGATAGTTACGGTAATCTGTATATATATCTTTCACATGCTTGAATGATAATTTATTAAGTGGCAATTAATGTAATTTAACATAAATGATGCATCTCCAAGATCGTAAACACCGCATATATCTACTTTAAATAGATAAAGAAAAATTAAATTCATTCGTTCGTTATGAACACTGATCTTGATATTGGACAATATTCTCGTTTGTCTCCATATTTTGTCATGCATGTAAATGATATAAGTGGATAAAACTATTTTGACTTTTGAAACAGGTGCTTGATGTGTATTTAATCAGAGTTTTAGCAATATAATATTCATCATCGTTGTGATACAATGATGACGAAATTTCAAGTTATAATCCTTGAGTTTTTTGTCATAGCTTAAGATAAGATCAATTTTAGCATAATGTACATTCATGGTAAATATAACAACTTATAGTAAAACATAACTAAACACAACCGGAATATAATCACCATGACATACACACCAACTGCATGGATAACACAAGAAGGGCAAGCCGGTCCATAAGTGTTGGTGGCATGACATAGATGGCGAATGATAATATTTGGTGACAATTATCACAGAAAATATCACAAGGAATAGCATCACAAAGTATTGTGTCACATATTGACTTAGTATTATGTTTACATTATCACATACAATCAACAGTAGACTAGATTCAATCCTATTGCAAGAACAAACACAAATTACCACACTATATCAGCACACCCGCTATGTATACCCCGAGCAGGACCTTAGTCTACCCGAAGCTGGACCAAAGTTATTCACCTATGTTTGTTTACAAGTATAAGACGGACTATAGCAAAATCATTTGGTCAGAGTACGCAGTAAACATTGCGGTTTATGATATACGCTCTCTTATGTTTTTAGACTGTAAATAGTCGATAAACAGCAAACTATCTATTTTTAGTACTAACTTCGCATTTTACTCGCCGTATCTTTCTTATTGTATGAGTAAATAGTCTAGGATTTAGTTAAAAGTCACATAAATATATAGATATATTTGTTTTCTTCCTTATTAAAACGGATTATATAAAAATCGAGCAAATAACTATCTTGGCAATTTCCTTTCTGATAAAAACCGAACATAGCAGCACGACCTTACCTGCGGTTTACGGTTGTGATCACAGATTATCAAATCACTTGTGTTTTGATCAATAATATCACAGACTTAAAGATAATCTCAGTCTCTGTTTAACAGTAAAAAATATGTACTATTATGCATCATATCATCAAAAGTTCTTCTTGTATGAACCATGCCAAAATGTGTATTGCCTACATATACAATAATGAACTTAAAATATAATTGAATTCAAGCTATCTAAAAAAATATTGTTTCACTGCAAGTTTGAAAGAATGTTAAAGTTTAGTTTGACTGATACTGGAAAGTAACCTATATCATACTGAACAACCAAAAAACCAAAATGATTTTGATCTCAAGATTTTTTACACTTTGTGTATTGAAAAGGCACCCTTGTTACAAAGTCGTGTTCCATAGCTATGATCAGTATCCTGACAAAAAAATTATCCTCCATATAGGCTGGGGCTAAACCAAGTTTGAATTTAAAAACATGGCAAAGAATATCTGCCCCGCGCGTTGTTTCACAGATAACCAATTAACTTGTTTGGCGTTGTTTGGAGCTTATTTTTCAAGACATGTGGTACCAAATTGAAAATGCATATTAATCAAATGAGTCTGTATCAATAACAAGAAAAAAACAGTGTGCTTTGTAAGGTAATCCCTTTTTCTATAAAGAAACCGTAAACTGGTATCGGCCTTTTGAAGAATGCTACGACCCATGACATCAAATGATATGTTTTGATCAAGTTACTTATCGGAAGATGTGGGTTTTATAACTGCACCATTACATGTGACCTGAAGGTTTGGATCCGATCGTAGTTTAATCTTGGAGCCGAATAGAATATATTCTGTGTTACCAAGATGAAGTGACAATTTGTTGTTAATTAACTAAATGTATAAGATTCATATCATGAGATAATATAATCCTTTGGCTTCAAAATCAATCTTACCCGATACAAGGATACCGGAGTCATCAGCTGATACAAGAAGCATATTGTTTATTGACATATTTTAAAAAATAAAAGTGCGCCTAGTATGGATTCCTTGACACCATAAGTTATGGAAGCAGTAGTAGAATGAGTACCAGCCACAACCGGCAGCTACTGTCTATCAGATAGATAAGACCTAGGCCTTATGCTTGAAGTTTCATGTACAGTATGGTATAGTCATATATACCACAGTCTAATATTATAATCATTTAACTGCATCAAACACGTGTCCGTTGAAATACCGCTATTAAAACCTGACTGGAATTGATAAAATAGTTATAGTTACCAGATTTATATAGCGCCTTTTTCATACTGTTCGTACGTTCAAAGGCACTTTACATAATTATGTTGCAGCCACGCGGGCGCATGTGCATCCTCTACCAGTGCAGATACAGCATGATCTGACCACAGGGACAGACTGAGAGAAAGCCCCCAGAAGGGAGAGAAAGATATTAGATACAGGCATGTCCGGCGCGGGGTGCGCCTAGCTCTTATTTCGAATAGACAGCCTGATTCTTTAATGTGCCCGGTGTATAGCACCGATACACAGCTTCCTGGCACGTTTAACCAGTACATATGTATATAGCGGGAAATACTATGAATAGAATTTCTGAAATCTCCATGGCCCGGCCGGGATTGAACCCGGGACCTCTGGATTGACAGCTCAGCGCGTTACCACTGAGCTATCGCCGCTACAAATATAATAACATTCTTTCTTTAAAGTAAGACTCAACTTGGTCATATATCTCAGAAGGTTTAGATACAATGCATACAATGAAACTGGTTGATAATTTCAAACATGTGGTTTGTCATTGTTTTGTAAAAAGGGACAAACCTAGCCATTTAAGACCTTCTGGCATCACACCTTGCACCAATGACAAGTTGACAATATATGCAAATTTATACCTTAATGGGCTTATTTTTTCTTAATGCACAAGAATCTTGTAAAAGCTGAGACGTTAAAGCCTCATTAGCTTTTTAAATTTAGAAAACAGAACAATAGATGTAATGATAGTAAAATATAAGAAATGCATTTTATTTGCTCTGAAACATATTTCCACAATGCCTTCTCGTATAAACGATGTCAGACGCTTTTTCTTATTTGTTTGCAATATCATTGAAAAAATACTGTGCTATATTTCTATATGTACTTCGTGATTAAAAAAGAAAGATTCGGAATGTTTTTATTGCAAGTAAAAGTCAATTTCCCTGATAAGATATCTTTCTAGGTAAAATAAGACCTACTTTATTTTTAACATCCAAAATGCTAATGGGGTTTTAACAGTGATAAAGAAATACTCTGGGATCTCTGGGTAGAAACTGAAATTTCTAATATTTCTTTATTACTTAGCTGCTTTACGACTGATCTGGTTTGCAGGCTTGTTATCTGGAGTCGTAATCCACAAATTTGGAATAATAATTTGTGGAATAGCTGGAGGAGTGCTTGCTAGTTTAGGCATTATGGGATGTTTCTTTGCAACATCTACAGTGCATATGACAATCAGTTATGGAATAGCACATGGTAAGTCATAATAAATTCTCTATAAAAAGTTAAACGTGCGACCATCTAAACGGCTTATTTCATAGTATTAAATTGTGTATATAAATCTCTGACTATGGCGTGTTTACAAAACTTAATGCAGAAATAGTGATGAACAACGAAACAACATGCTGGGTTTAGATTTTGATATAAACAAACATCCTTTTAACAATGAGCTATTTAAAGTAAAGACTAATTGGAAACATATGTAAGCAGATGTGTAAAAAGCAGGCAACAGATGTGTAACGTTTGTGCAAGAAATGATCTAAGACCAATATGATGAGTTAGGTTCAATTTTAATTTGACAAAATACCATTTTTTAATCTAAAACAGGACAATACATGGCTAGAGGAGAGTCAATCAGGTGGGAATTGGTCTGTTTTATGCAAAAAAGGTTCTAACTTTACTAAAAGTGTAGTTAGGTATGGTTTTGCATGAACCCCTTCAATTCATTATTGTCCAACTCCACCAAGCCTTCACTCGCTCGGAACATAACCCTTGATGCAGACCTAAGTACTCGGTTTTCCACATCCGTCGTGAAAATGTTTCCATTTTATGTTGTTGTTTTTTTGTTTTTTTGGAAGTTTTGGAGGGCGTATATTGGAGTCACTCTGTCGGTCGGTCCGCATAAAATATCAAAAGTTTGTGGAGCGAACTACTTTCACATTCTTTAAGCAATTGCTACGAAACTTCAAATATGTTTTCACCATGAAGTGTAGATGTGCAAGACACAATTTTCATTCCCAGCGATTCACTCATTCCAGAGTTATGTCCCCTTGAACTTCGCCATATAGTGTAGAATGGCACGCTTAGTTTGTGGAGCGAACTCCTTCCACATTTTTCAAGGGATGGAATTGAAATTTGAAATATGTTATCACCATGAAGTGTACATGTGCAAGACCCAGCGATTCACTCATTCCAGAGTTATGTGCCCTAGAACATAGCCATATAGTATAAAATTGCACAATTACTTTGTGGAGCAAACTACTTCCACATTTTTCAAGGGATTGAACTGAAACTTGAAATATATTATCACCATGAGGTGTACTCGTGCAAGACACAATATTCATTCCCAGCGATTCATTCATTACAGGGTTATGTGCCCTTAAACTTAGCCATATAGTGTACAATGGCACTCCTAGTTTCTGGAGCAAACTACTTCCACATTTTTCAAGAGATTGAATTGAAACTTGAAATATATTATCAATATTAAATGAAAATGTTCAAGACATAATTTTCATACCCAGTGATCTACTCATTGAAGAGTTATGTCCCCTTGAACTTAGCCGTACTATCACATTCTTAGTGTCGAAGCGGCGGCGGGGGTATTAGTCACCTCAGTGACAGTTCTAGTTTTTTTTTAAGTTATGAATAGAAACCTCTTGCATAAAGTTCAACTTATATGAGTACTTTCAGAACTTAGATTTAATACATTATGCTCTAATATGTTGAACTTCAGGCATTAAGTTGATCATTTAGCTATTGTTAATCTGTATCCCAAGACATAACTGAACGTGTATTAAGCTTGACGAAATTTACGTTTTTGTTCAAGAATAGGCGATCGAAGCAGGACTTGTAGCGCTATTGATAGTAACATCTGATTTATAAGAAAATCCTTGAAATTATTTATCGATTCACATAATTATATAGACTACATAGCCGTAAATAATCTTTCACAAGAAACACTATCACACATCTAAATAGAAAAAAAAACACGAAAAAGAAATCTTAAACTTTATAACTTCCGAATATAAGTAAGCAAAGGATTTAAGCCTGGACTAACTGCAGAAATTGTGTTCAATTCGTCTGCATTGTTTTCAAAGTGTACAAACTACTCAATTAAAGCACACTCAGCAATTAAGATATTTTTAATTTAATATATGCGATTCAACGACTCACCTACATGTATTATTAATTTCATTATGATGTACGCACTATTTCAGTTCACACATAATTAGGCTGCCAATTTTAAACACTATTCAGATAACATTGTTATCTTGGATGTTCATTATTTGATCACTGACGCTGTGTATAAACAAACAATATGAGGTAAGTTTCTCATATTTTGTTACATTTATGTATATATCGAACTATTTCACAAAAACCTTCTTGCGTATCATGTCACGAAACAACAACGGCACCTTGCTTACAGTGTTTACCTCCATAACAAGAACACTGCGTATGTGTGTAGCGTATACCTTCATAGATAGTGTAGTGATTAGTGAAATATCTGACCAACTTAGATTACATTTCAAAAATGCATTTAGGGTATATATTTGTGAAACTACAGCCACATGCAGAGATACGTTCTATTTTGTTCATGATGACATTAAAAAAGTGGTTTAACAGCCAATTCGAACAATATTACACAAACTAATTTTGTAAGTGATTTCTAAGTGTCCTAAGTCTACACAACTATGTGTAGTATTTGTTTATTGCCTTCGTGTTATCTGATAACATTTTTATTCAATTCGGTTGTCATTAAAACACCGTACTTAGCGGTACAACTGAAATTCATAAGTTCACAGCGTTATTTCACAAAATTATTTCAATGAAATTTGGTGATAAGTTGGACTATCAAGGGCCCCTGTGTCATCAGTGCTAACTAGTCATTCCCTCATTCAACAAGCCTTGACAATTTGCCAGCAATGGTCGAAAATGGAAGACATTTGTAATACACAAAGCCTAAGTACCTGTGAGAATCGCGTGCTTTAGTTCATTTGACTATAGATATAAATTATCTGATAAAGGTTAGAAAAGTTTAAGCTTCAGATAAAAGATGCTAAACTCCAAAAGAAGTGGCTGATGTTACAATCATTGGAAAATATTACTGAAAATATAATGAAAGCCTCTGAATTATCAATGGTCATAAATATTTCGAATTGTGGCTCTTCAGGTATTTTTTATTTAACTGAAAGAGGCATTACTTGTGAAATTAAAGATAATTGTAAAGATAGTTGTAAAACACAAGATATAATAAGAATTCAGCGCGCATGTTTTGCAGTGTTATTCTAATGAGTGAAATGGTGCATTTCCATTTCCTTGTAAATACAAATAATTGCTATTTTCAGATTAATTCATATATTGTTTTTATAACATACAGGGCCACCGACAGTAACTTACACATATGTTTGGTGTTCATCTCCTGTTATTTGGTGCTGTTTGTAAACGGAGGATTGCTATTCAGTATTGGTGCTATATTCATGGATGTCATGTCAACATTCAACACGTCCCGTGCTGAAACGGCTGTTATACACTCTACAGCTATGGCGGTTTGTATGGGGACAGGTAATACAAGTGACGTATTATATCACTACAAACTACTGATATATCGACGCATGCTATGGAAAGGTTTCGAAATTTGCTTGACAACCTAAATGGTGCCATATAATAACAAATCGTATATTTAACATTATGACTTCAATGCAATTAATAGGCCCGAAAGAAGCAATTTCAGATTGGAGAAGCTAATGTTATATTTTGTCTGCCAACGGGGGTTGATTAGAGAATCAGTTATAGCCCCTTGTCAAAATAAGTACAGTCAAAATTAGTGAGGGAGGCTTATTTTGAATTTTGTCACGATGTGGGGATCAGTAATAATCCATTATAAAAAAAACACATTACAGTCAAAATCATTAAGAAGCTACTACGGGCTTAGTCCCCAACTCCTAGACTCCCCGGTTCCTACGGTCATGTATTATTGACCATGATAAGGTAAAGAATAACTTAATTAAAGTATAAACATGTTGTGATGCATACGCAGCTGAGTTATAAAATGAAGAACGTTATCTACCATAGCTGAGTTTATGATACTGCATAATTGCACCTTGATTAAATAGCGTTAACTTGTACATCCTTTATCAATAAACATTGATCTAACACTCCCTGACTCACTGTACGCAAAAATCAACGGTGCTTTTTTACAATATTTCTGCGCATTAGAAACCAAAGCGTGCATTATTCTACAACAATGCACTTAAAATTGAAATCAAAGTATAGAAGACATGTTTAAAAACACACAGAAACAAACTGTTCCTTGGCTGTTCCGTTTCGCACAGATTTTTTACTAGAATTGTAGCTCCGTTGCGTACAGAAACTGTTTTCTCCGTGGCGTACAGTGCAATGTTTACACTTAGCACCGTTGCGTACAGAAATGGTTTTCTCCGTTGCGTACAGTGCAATGTTTACACGTAGCAACGTTGCGTACAGAAATGATTTTCTCCGTTGCGTACAGTGCAATGTTTACACTTAGCACCGTTGCGTACAGAAATGGTTTTCTCCGTTTCGTACAGTGCAATGTTTACACGTAGCAACGTTGCGTACAGAAACTGTTTTCTCTGTGGCGTACAGTGCAATGTTTACACGTAGCTCCGTTGCGTACAGAAACTGTTTTCTCCGTGGCGTACAGTACAATGTTTACACATAGCAACGTTGCGTACAGGGTGTAAAAATTAAAAGCTTTAAAACATTTTCTACAAGGGGTTTTGATGAAGAAATAATGGATACACGTGAGGAGCTTTACAGTCTGCATACACGTGGACAAGTATGTTTGTCGATTCATTCATTTTTACAGAATAAGCGTCGGTTTTGTTTAGTTTCCTCGCTTCGTTTTTCAAAATACTCAACACGTGATGTTCAGACACAAAACGGCGTGTTTTGATAAAAAAAAAAGATTATTAGCCGCCGATGGCCGTTTAAAGTTCTTTCATTTCATGTATATTATTGTGTAGAGGACGCCGTATTTAAAAAGCTTTGGACCAAGAACAAACGACACCTACCTCACAACATGTATGCGTCCGCCATCTTGTAAACACCGTTGATTTTTTGCATACAGTGCTACCATACAGTGTGACTGTGATCATATATATCTAATCAATCACCATGTTAATACAAACATAAACGGATGATAACCGCGAAAGCAAAGTTTAGATAAAGTCGACCGATTGTTCGTTACAGTTAATCCATAACATAACGTTTGGATAACCAAGGACTTATATACATACATGGATTCGCAACTGCTAAAAATAGCTCGAACGATATCGTTCGGCGATCCCACAATGCATTGCTATATACTCGGCAATGTCCGACAGCTGTAACTGGGTGTTTACAAATTTGATTATACTAAAAAAAACTCTGGCAATTGGGCATGGGAAATTGGTAAAGGATGCAACAAATTCCTTAAAGATATTGAGATACATTTATAATCCACAAAGTCTAAGTATAAGCATTGAAAAAGGCATCAGTCGAACATTTTAAATTCCAAGATGACGGACATCCATTATAATCCTTTCGTCTCCGAGATTAAACATTCGGAATACCACGGATATTTTCGCTGTTAGTATCATTCGGATTATCACGGATATTTTCGTATTTTCGCTTTTGTAAACAATAGCTTGTATTCCCGTTGATTCACGTCTTATTATCGCGGGATTTGATTACTTTAAACTGTTAATACGGAAGTTGCGAATCCATGTATGTATATAAGTCCTTGGGATAACGAACCATAATTAACTTTTATTGACTTTGAACAAAAGTTAGAGGTACAATGTACTTGATTCTTATAAATTGTGACATTCAAGCCAAGTTAACTTTCAGCTATGTAAAAAATGAAATGTTGGATCCGGGTCAGTTTTTATAATTTTATGTTTTTACATTTTATAGAAAAAAGGGAGGTAATATAAATAATCGAAAATAAATAAGTTTTGTTCTTCATGATTGTTAGGGTCAGTTATCCTTACGTTAGCATTATGGTGGCTACCAAGACCTTTCAGATTGCCAATAACGACTTTTCATCTTAGTTGGCAAATTTCTTATGCGCTTAAGTGAAAAAAACGGAAAATTGGTTATTAAACAACTCTGTTTATAAAAGATAACTTAATCATGAAGTTGTTAAGGCCATAAACACATCAGGTTTTAGAAAATGTAGTTGTCACATATGAATACCTATATTTGGAATAATCAAAACAAATATGCAAATATCTTCTATCAATGCTTGTTGAATTCGCCAACTAAGATCGCTGCCAAGGGAAATAAATATTGTAGATGTGGGAACTGTGTATTAAACATAGCCTCAATCAATAATAACTATTCCTCTGGACTTGTCACGTGGTAAATTACCAAACATTTAAGTATTGGGTTATGCGTTTTTGTATTTTCTAGGATTAATAGCAGGAGGGATAATTCATAAATATGGTGTTGTTGTTAGTGGTATACTCGGCGGATCACTTGTTAGCATTGGAATAATGGCCTGTTTCTTTGCAACCTCTACTGTGCATATGACCATCAGTTTTGGAATTGTTTATGGTAAGTTCAAGAAAACTGACAGTTGTCCATAAAAATCATGTTCTATAAAAATCAAACCAAAATTGTTCGGTGGCATTTTGGGTATCTTCCACTGAAGGTAGATAGTAATTTTATATTGATTTAGAAAGGTTACGGCCTACAGATTGAAAAATCGTTTGATGACACTTCGTCATCCTTGGGCGTTTTGAGAAATTCAAGATGGCCGCCAAGGCAGTGGGCAATATAGTAAATTAAACTCGTTATTTGATATATTTGCTACAATATGCATGGTCATCATACATATAACACGGCTTTTGTTCTTATGTGAATGAATGTTGCATTTCTTAACACTACTGTTTCAAACATTTCAGGATTTGGAATGACATGCTCACACATAAGTTCTGCGACTTCCGTCGGACAACATTTTCATGGTCGAAGAAAACTGCTTATGTTATCTCTACAGTCAACTGCTGTCGCTGTCGGTGGTATGGTGTTTCCATACGCTCTGGTGTATTGGAGGTATGGTGTTTAACACATTATTATTATGATCAAGGATATATAGTATATATACACGCATGGATTCGCACTTCCGTATTTACAGTTAGAGGTAATAAAATCCCGTGGAAGCGACGTTAATCAACGGGATTACATAATCTTGTTCCACTTAGCAGGCTCTCATGTTTACAGCAACGAAATTATCAGTGATGGTCCGAATGTTTACAACAGGGAAAATATCCGTTTTTTATCTAAATGTGTAGTTCCAGAGAATCTTGGGATGCGCGATAAACGCATATCTGAAACTGTAATGAAGAAAATCAAGATTAACAGTAGCTAGTATTCTGTAGCTCAATTTGAGAGTTTCTTTTCGTTTTCATTTTTAGACAGATACCATATTCTAATGACTTAAAACAACTAAAATGTATCCAGTCGCAACACTGAATTTCATGGCATCTTTAAGATGTCCGTTTAGGTTTTTCAGCGGTATTGATCGAGCTTACTATTAATAACATATCTTGTTTTATTTTCTGTGTTCATGTTTTTTCACATGCCAACGAATTACATATAGTCAAACTTGAAAACAAAGGTCGCCCTTGGGAAAGACAAAATATGTCCTTTATTGACAATAGACCTTTATTCGAATGTCATTTTGTTCTAAATAATCAATGATGTTTTTTGACATTGTGACCTTCATTCACAGGATGGCCTTTATTTGGAGGTGACAGCATAATTAGGTTTGATTATACCTCTAAATCGAAATGATATCATTTCAGTGACTTATACGGGTTCAGGGGAGCTTTACTGATAGTAGGAGGATTAAGTATGAATTGTATTCCTGGCTGTTTGCTGTGGAAACAAGCAACAGCTGGACGATTAGATAATAATGGCATCATTGAGGAACGAAAACGTCATCTTATTTCATCTTCGGAACTTGATGACGAAATTGAACATGGGGAGATTGCAAAAAGTAAAGAAAATGACGATGATTCAAAGACTGAAGTAAAGTTTCTGAAACAAGAAGACTTTGTTATAGAAGATGCTTTAGAAGACACAAAACAAACACTAACAGTGTTACAAAGCGTCAAAGCGATCATGACAAACATTCAGTTTATGATATACGTAATTGGTACTATTGCAGCTTATCCTACTATAATCGTTATAATTATATTTGTAGCAGATGTATTTCAAGATAAAGGCTTAACTCTAAGTGATGCTACATTCGGCCTGCTTCTCATGAATATAATAAATACATTTTCTCGTCTGTTACCTGGGGCAATAATGCAATCTAATCGCGTACCGGCATTATTTTGTCCGCTGTTAACTTCTGTCGTTTCAACACTAGTGCTTATTGGATTGTCATTGTCAAGGTCTCGAGGCTTCACTGTGGGAGTTTTAGCTCTTGTCGGATTGCCTTTGGGGATGATTGTTACAATGTTCAGTGTTATCTCGGCGAAATTAGTCGGCGAAAGAAATATTCCAACAGCTATGGGTTTTTTATTCTCCGTAAATGGAATCGGAAGTGCTATTACAGGACCTGTCAGTGGTAGGTTACATTGAAATGTATTACATTTCATATTGTTAGTACACAATATTTTCAGTATGTTCGACATGCAATGAAAATGTAGGTTTTGTTTAAAAAACATTTTGATATTCATGATGACATTGTAAGACAAAATATTGTCACGGCTATATTTCACAAGGATTTCCTATAAACACCCCCTTCCCCCAAAAAATAAATAAACACAAGAAAATTAATTATTAAGGAGTGTTTTCCTTAAAATAATGATTGGTTTGAGATTTTGTAAGTTTATTGTTAAAAGTATTATCTAAGATAGGTCTATAAAAAGGGCGCACGTTGTTCACATTTTAATATTTCAGATTGAATTAAATAATTATATTTTTATCATTAACAGTATCGAGTACAATGTCTGGTACGTACACCGTACAATTTATTAATTCCGGATATACAGTTGAACGGTGTACGGATAATGTTTATGTTTTTTTTTATATATTTCAGGTTATATAAGAGACCTATCGGGATCATACACGACAGCATTCTATTCGGTTGCTGGAATGACGACATTTTCTTCGATACTATTTCTTGTTGCGTTGGTAGCATTCAAATTAACACAAAAAAAAAAGGCAATGAACAACTGAATTAACATGAAACCAAGAAAACCGATGCCAGCCGAATATAGCTCAACATAATAAAGGGCGTAATTCACATTCTTGAAATTGGTATAATGTAATAAACAAGATTGACCTACGTTTCCATTAATTACTATCATTACCGTGTATAAAATGTACCTGCTTTGAAAAATTGTCTATTTCTACTTTAGTTGTTTTTGCACATCAAGTTTATGTCTTACTAAATGTTTTGTTTCCCTGTCTACTGCTGTTTTGCTTCAGAACGATCCATTTTACATAGTCATTGTTTACCCATAGCAGAGAAATACACTGACTGTATTAATTAAAGGCTTGTTTGCCTCTTGCTTTTATACCTTGACCTTTATGAAACAATGCAAGTTTCGTGTTGATATCTTTAATACTTTTTTAGTTATGGCCTACATTAAAGTTTTTGCACGGACGCAGACAACGACGCAATAATCACAATACATGTAGCTCGACTTTTTCTTCGAAAACACACGAGCTAAAAATGTACCCGTTTGACAGTATTCAATTATGGTGCATTTGAATATAAAATTATTCTTAAATTTTCGGCATGCCTGTGTAGTGTTGTCCTTGTTAAAAAAATAGAATCGTAAGTGAATTGTTCCTTTCTTGCTTTCAACTCTGCGGTTAATGTAATGAATGGCAGTAAACCATAAAACCTTATGAACATAAGATTATAAATTGGCAATGAGCACGTGAGCAGATATATACGATTAATCTCTCTATAGGTGTTCCTGGGTAGATATTTAAGGCGTAAATGTGAATGAAACGAATATGTAATCGATTACGATTATACGATTAATCGACATACGATGTATGTATTACGATTCTGAGTTGTTCGGCCAATGAAACGTCTGCTGTCGAACAATTACAGGGCAAAGGTCACGGAATCACACTATTTGAACGTTTCAGTCAACGCGACGATTGTTTTCGAGCCCGCTTGCGGTGAGCTCGACATATTCGCCACAATGTCTGTTGCGTGTCTGAACGTTAGTTAGTAAGTTATGCATTGACATTTTTCAACATAACTTGGCATAGCTGTTATAAACACCATGAGATGCTGTGCAGTGCCCAAGATCCAGATCTCTAGCTCAAAAGTTAAGGTCACACTTAGAGTCAAACGTCAAAAATGATCATTATAGACCTTGTCCGGGCTGTATCTGTATGGAACGCCTTAACTGTCTTATATTAGCAAACAGATATATAGATATAGATATAATGTCAATATCACTGAACATAAATGCATGCGACCACTATATAATGGCAAAATCTCTACATATAAATATAAAAATGAATATACAATGACAAAACATTGATATATAAAGATATAACTTCTTTATATGTAAATAATAATTATAGACCTTGTCCGGGCTTTATCTCCCTTCTGCATTGACATTTTTCAACATAACTTGGCTTAAAGACGTTTTCGGTAGTTCGCTACATTTTTCACATAGACATATAGGAAAAATTAAAACTGATCAATATTTTTTTTAAACTGCATGATCGTAGCATATGATAACATAATTGAACACCTTGAGATGGTGTGCAGTGTGCAAGATCCAGGTCTCTAGCTCAAAGGTCACGCGTAGAGGCCAAACATCAAAAAGGTATTATAGACCTGGGCTATAACTCCCTTATGCATTGAATTATTTGAAAATGACTTGCCATTATACAATAAGACCGTGTGTCCTGGACAACACCTAGATCCATAGGTCAAAGGTCAAGATTACACATTCGACCGAATATATTTTCCTTGTTTGGGCTGTGACCTCTGTTTGCATTCAAGGATTTTGAAATAAATTGGTATAAAAGTTGACTTCAAAGAAATGATGTGTCATGAACATCAGCTATACTTGTAGTTCAAAGGTCAAGATCACAAGCAAGCTATATAGGGGGCTCGACAAGTTGCTCTTGGGCATCTAGCGTTATTTACACGTGAGTAGAACATTCCTGGATAAGTGTTTCGGATCAGTGCATTTTAGTGATATTTATTATTAGCATGCGTTGTCATTCCTGTCTCTTGTGTTCAGTCCGATTTTGTGTTGCGAGGTGGCATTGGAGTTAACAAACTTCACGATTTTTCGGTGGGAAAAGATGAAATATCTACTTCAATGTTTTGAATTCGACAAACTATTTATTGGTTTGTGTAATATAATTTTGGACGTTGTAACCCTTGTATATGTATATATATATATGATAAACGTCTTTGTTGAACTGATGCGATAATTGTGTAAATAATTCAAAATCGAGCATTTTCGTGCCTGTGTACCGCAAGTGTCGTGTTCCCAAAACTGTCCGACCTGAGACATTGTGGCAGATTTCGTGGAAATTTCTGACGATGGTGGAGTGCATTTTTATAAGGTGACTATATATATTATTGAAGGAAAATGTGTTAGCTACACGGCGATACATGTGAATTGTTTTATGATTGCTTTCATTTTAAACAAATGCGCGGTGGAAAAGCGGACCTGGTTAGTTTCTTGAGCTGTTTAAAGTTACTTCCCTTGTCTATATTATATAGTATAAGGGGAGTTCCTGGGTCACAATTTATGTACCGAATCCCTTTGGTTCTTCCCAGAACGATGGTTAGGTGAACTGTTAAAAAAGGGCTTAAAACTCACAAAACAAACTCATATATTTATGATAGTGTAAAATCTATTTCTTAACGCATCCATCGTTAAATCGCTTAGCACGAAAGATATTGTCAATTCTTTAAAAAAACGATATACAGTTGAATCTCGTTATCTCAAATTTCTAGGGACCGTGGAAATTAGTTTGAGATAACCGAAATTTGAGATAAACAAATACTGTATAATAATATATATGTTTTAAAGTATTTGTGTACACACACGTACAGTAGCCTTTATTTAAAATAACAATGCATGTATGATTACGTTTCGAATAAAACATGTGCATACGTAGAGAAGAAACAAAATAATTATGTATCCATTCATATTAATTAATATCAACACTTATCGTCCCAACATAAAATACTTATTTAAGAAATTTGTTGAAAGAATTCGAAAAAAACGGAGCGTCTAGCTTTACATATTTTCGGATGTGTACTCATTCCGTACATAATGTAAGATGAATCCGTTCGTTGCAACGTCGATCACGCTCTCGGAATTAATTCTTTTTATCAAGCTAAGATCACTTTACTAAGATTGGAATCCGACACTTTCATAGGTGGCAAGTAATCGTACTCAATTTTCAAGTTAAAAAATGCGAGTATCCTAGTATTCGGATACTCACCGCAGCCAAAGTTATATGTGGTGCGTATTTGTTTACCTTACCTACCATAATTTAAGTTAAGTCAAATAACAGGTATGATTATCATGCTACACTAGACGTGTGCTCTCTGTTTGTAACACGATAATAAATCTCCCGGAGCATTTAAATTGTTCAATTAGCAAAATGTCATGGTAGGTGTGAAAGCGTCCATTGTTCGCTGATCTGCGCCAACTTTGAGATAAACAACTCAAACTACATGCTTATTAGAGTCATGGTGACAAAAATTTAGTTTGACATAAACGAAATTTTGAGATAAGTGAATTGGAGGTAAGCGGATTAATTTCATATAGAGAAAGAGCAAAAAAATCGGGACCCAACGAAACAGTTTGACATAACCGAAATTTTGATATAAGCGAGTTTGACATAACGAGATTCAACTGTACTACTTTAAAGGTTTATTTGATAAAATGAACGATCTTTAAATAGACGTAAGCAAAATGTTTTATAACATTGTTGTGTGCTATAGTGTACTTGGTGGCGCTAAAAGTGAATTTATAACGTAAATTATTAATTGTGTCCAAAATTGTCATCATTGCCTTTTCTACATATTCTAATCAATCAAACCGGCCCAGGATCTCCCACACGTGTTCCAGTGGGTTTAAATCAGGACTCATGGCAGGCCAGGGAATGGTGGTGATGTCATTCTGTTGCAAAAACTGTGTTACAGCATGGGCTCGGGAGATCCTGGGCCGGAAAATACAGAATTTGGACCCACCCATAGTCAACCTGCAACAACTGGAACAAGCTCTGCACCAAGAATGGCAAAATTTATCTCAAAATCGCATTAGACGCCTTACTGGTAGTATGAGGAGAAGGGTTGAGGTTGTCATCCGGGCACGTGGCGGTTACACACGTTATTAAAAATTTGGCTACATAATGTCATTTAAGGTTAAGTAATCGTCAACATTTACCAAAAATATCCACCAGTAAATGTTTTGTAAACGCTCCAACACCATACTTATAAACACCTACATTTTTGGTAAAAAACAACACATTTGCTTATGCTTCAATAATTTGGATAAGAATAAACTAAACTCATAAATTTACCGGTTTATGATTACTAAATTGCTATCGCTACTTATCAAATTACTATTTCTTAGCTCAATTAAGTCGTCATCTCATGACAGTGCTTTCAATCACAACCAATTTTAAATTTCCGGGGTGTGCTTAACTTATTTCCAGGTGTAATATTATAAATATATACATTTTGTTTCATATCAATATTATGTACTCTAACCACAAATAAACTTACATTTACGCATTACCTAGAATTACGTCTCGAATGCATATAAATAATGATAAATTATCGTGAATATTCATTTTTTCCAGTTTCATGTAAATAGTTTAAAAAGGGGATTTGGGGTTTTTTTGCCTTGAGAATTTAGTTTGACTAAGTCCGCGCGTTAACGTATCGGGATTGGTTAAAATCGCTAAAATAACGTAAAATAATTACGTTATTTACAAAAATTAAAATCAATATCATATTTTAATACCAAAGAACAAAATTCAATCCGAACGCTCAAAAATGGTGTTTTTTTGTGATAAATACTGCACCCCTTCATCGACTTTTTCTTATCAGCATTAAACATCTCGAACCTAATGTGCATTGTATTGGTATGATATGATACTATCAATTCAGTAATGACAAAAATTGTTATAAATTATCTTACTAGAAATCAAACCTGGGCGTGGTTTCAATTATTGAACTGTAAACATTAGCGATTTTGATTGGCTATCAAATTGTATGGGGTGCGTCAAATTCGTTGATTTCATGAGACGATAATGATCCGACACTTTAATTGTTAATTGCTCAGCTTAAAAAAAACACAGGTGTCAGAATTTTGATACTTGTTTTCATTTCTTATCTAATATCTATGGCGTATTACGTAACAAACAGCGGGGTTCTGGGTACGGACTTTCTCTAAAGTCAAGTATCTAACGAACGCAGGACGTTATAAAAAAATGAGGCACGATTCCCTGCATTATACATTTCGGGTAAATTTAAGTCTATTTGTTGTAATATATTCCTATATAAAGAGTGGTAATCGTTGTTCAAAAATTTGTAAATTACGTGCGATATTGGTTTATAGAAGACCAATCAAATGAAATATCTGTTTCAAATCACTTGCAATGCACTTTATACAGTGGGGTTATTTTAGTGTATAATTATGGTTTAGTTTTTAAAGATATAAATTGGTGAAACTTGATTTGACCTGACATCCAAGCCCGTTACGTTAATGATACTTGATGTATTACGTGTATCTATCAATATTAATCTTTTGAAAATATATATTCACAGGGTAACCAACTGTGACTTTCACAAGTTTTGGGTATTCATCACTTGTTTTTTGGTGATGTTTATGCACATAGGGTTATTTTACTCGATTGGAACCATATTTGTTGATGTCATGTCTACATTCAATACGTCACGTGCTGAGACGGCTGTTATCCACTCCACAGCTATGGGCGTTGCTTTTGGAACAGGTAAACTATTTACATGCATTTGTTTAATGACCGGCTAGTCAGTGTAGAATAGGAGGAGCAGTGGTGTAGGGGTAGAGCGTCGGACTCTTAACACGGAGGTTGCGGGCTCGAATCCCGTCAATGGCGGAATTTGTACGGAACTTCACAGCCACTTATTTCGGCGCAAGTACTGGTCAGAATCCCGGAAACAGTCATCGAGAGTAGGTAATATCAGTTGTAAGAACTTGCTCTGCAATCGATGCAAAATAAATCAGTTTAAATTAAATCAGTGGAGAATTTGCTAATGATTTATTTGATAAGGGTAATCGCGAGTAACGTTTGTATTGTAAGATGATTTTGTATACCCGTACCACCGAATTTCTCTTGACAAAAGAGTTTAAACTAAATATATTTTCATATGTAATATAATAATGGTCCCGCGTATTACATATCATTTCATAGCAAATATTAAAAGTTAAATCCAGTCTCTATTTACTGTCTTTAAATACTACATTGTATTCAATTTTTAAATATCTTACCGTATTTCATAGATTCGAAATTATATTTAGAGACTTATCGTTGCTGTAAAATACTTGACTTAACATGGTCCTATTGTATCTTTCTTTTACGTTTTTACGTAATTTTGGTCGGGGTCGTACTCCAATAGATGATAGGCTGGACTTGTAACCCGACGATACGGTTGGGAATACAAATTGCGATAGGGCATACTCTCGTGTGAAAATGTGACAACAATGACGTTTCTACTCCAAACGGTAAGGTAAATCGTCCGTCGTATAAGAGGGGCTATCCAAAAGTTCGTGGATAATGCATATAATTCATGCAGTTACTATTCCGCAACTGATCTTTCCGATATTTATTACATGCAAGCTTCATTTAAATATGAACTGTATTACATAATTTTATACAAAATGAAAAATAGTCATGCTATAAACAAACAAAAAAAAACGATGTCTGCTGACCTGCCGCAGTTCACAATAATGTTACTTCATTGGCGTTAACTCTTTTTAAAAGTACTGACCACCAGCGGTGACGTATTTGCGGTGGAGTACAAGTATGTCTGAGATGTCCAAACTGTCGAAACGCCATCCCTTGAGGCCATATTGCAACCTTAGAAATAAGGAGAAATCACACGGTGTAAGGTCCAGTGTATATTGGGATGTTGAAGAGCCTCAGCTTTCAACTGAATCTGTATTATTGTCTGTACCTCGCTGGACGCATGGGCTTGCGCAATATCCTGGTGAAATAACATCCCGCCTCGTTAACTAACTATCTGGTCGCTTCCGCGCAAGCTCCTTAGAAAAATCTCGACGAATGACCTTAATGAAAAAAAGGTAAAACAATAATTAAGAAATGCACTGTGTGTGATATTTTACCTAAAATATTCAGCTTTCATGTATCTATGCTTAAACGGTAAAGTGTTAAAATCTGCAATCAACATAATTTTATGATGTTACACGTTAGGAAAATTCTGTTATCTTGTCGTAGAATAATATTTGACTGTAATTGACTGCATGTGTGGAACTATGTGACTCAGGATGATTCCCAGCATAAGAAGATAATAAACATGTGCTTGCCCATCGATGGGAAATGGTGAATGCTACTGACATTATTCTTATAGTCTGCGTTGGTGTTTTCCCGTTTTTTTTATCTTTTCTTCAGGCGTCATTTTAGCGTAGTATTGCAATATAATTAAGTCACGTCATTCGCTACTTACATACCTAAACATTAGTGAAATGACATCATTAATGGACAATTACGTCAAATTGAAGTGGTAACATATAAAAGTTTTTTTACATTGTGAATGTTAGTTATTAGGTCTAAGCAACAGATAATACTGATTTTTTGTTGCAGCCACTATACACACACTTTATTAGGATTGATAAAAGAAAAAAGTTACCAGCAAAAATTGAAATATAGTTTATCTATTGCAAATATTGGAAACCGATTGTTTCGCTTCAAGCAGATACTCAAAACATGTTTTCTCTTATTAAGTACATGTATTTGCTGTCATACATACCGCATTTTTATAGCATAAACGAAACTGAAATGTGTAACTTGGTTTACGAAGATAATCAAATATCAAAACCAGTACGCTATACAATAAATCCTTTCTTCTATGTTCTTGTAAATAACAGCATATGTTCTATCAAAAGTATTGCCCAGAAAGAAATTATTTCTAAAACGTGTACCTTCTTTGACATTGTATGTGGTACACAAAACTCTTGTAAAAGCTGAGACGTTCAGAACTAAGTATGTGAGTGATGACGAAATACAGTTCTGGTCTAAGTATGAGAAGTTAGTTGAAACCACTAGTTGGGTTGCTTACATCGTGAACGTTTTATTTGTTTTGCAGGCTTGTTATCTGGAGTCGTTATCCACAAATTTGGAATAGTAATTAGTGGAATAGGCGGAGGAGTGCTTGCTAGTTTAGGCCTAATTGGATGTTTCTTTACAACGTCTGTAGTGCAAATGACAATCTGTTATGGAATAATACATGGTAAGCAATACTTAATTACCTCGATTTTAAGTATAAACGCGTGTCCTCTTTTAATATGGCTTTGTTTTAATCATTACCTGTTCTTTTTTTGCCAGCATATGCACAATCATTGGTGTTTTCTAAATGAATTGTTTGTACATAATCACATAGATTTACTTTTGTTATTTGAATGTTATTCCGAAAATATACGGTTATCAAAGATTTATAAATTCTACAGATTGTACATGAAATGGACCAAAGATAATTGTTCTATATTTTTTCGGGTGCTATTCATTTTCCATGCTTTAATTTTCACACACGGCTTGAAAGAGCAACTTAGGGTTTTTATCAGAATGTCTAGACTTTGTCGTTTTGTTTTATTAATAAAATGTTTCAAGCATATCATTAATGACTAAATTCTAATAATAACTTAATTTTCAAACAGAGATGTAAAAAAGAATCTACATGGTAGACCTAAGTGTACAAGCCGGTAAAATATGAATACATATCATTTACAGTAACATTATGAAAACTCATGATTCTGTTGGAAATGATAATAAAAACACTGTTCTTGCTAGATCCTGTTATTCAGTGTTTGTTATTCGGAGCTTTGAGATGTGCATCATAGTTACAATGTTCTCAAAACTGAACGTTCGATCGTAAATACATGAGGGCATTATGATCATGAAGCTTGGTTATTACTGATTGGATGCCAATGTATTAATCATATCATTGCAGCATTGGGAATAGGATGTTTACACATTTGTTCAGCTATTGCCATCGGTCAACATTTCGAAGGTAAAAGAAAACTGCTAATGTTGTCATTACAAGCGTACAAAACAGAAATAAATACGTCAATAGTACAAAAGTTATATGATACTCTTTCCTTGAGTGAGAAAAAGTAAAAAAGATCAAATACATATAATAATTATGTCCATATTGTAGCAATAGATCGGTTTCTAGTTACCGTTCAGATGTGTTTTGTTTTTTTGTAATCCTTCTTGAAGTAAGATTGGCAGGATACTACAAAACTATTGACAATTCTTTTCATTCACACGTATTAATTTTGTACCCTCAGTAATTCATATGTAATTTTATCTAAACTGGACACGTGTTTGATAAGAGTCGAAATGTTAATCGGATAGGATCTGTGAACTATTTTCAGTAATCTGTACGGTTTCCGCGGTGCATTGTTGATCATTGGAGGTTTGACAATGAATTGTATTCCTGGATGATTACTTTGGAAACGGCCAGTAATAAAGATTGGAAACATGAATTCTGATCGTTTGCGGGTGTACCAACAATACATACGTGCCAGAGTCATAACAAGTGGTGACAAGATAACAATTGAAAAAGACAAAGATGTTCCTAAAACTACAGAAAATGATATATTTTATATTAAACACTTTCCGGTGCTGCAAGGTGATTCTAAAACCAGAAAGATAAGAGTTCACCAAGGAGACCAATCAACGGCAGTAAACGCTGATGGAACTGAAGGACCATTGACATTTTACGAAATAAAAGTTTTGTGATTTTTACCGTTGGTTGTGAACTTGCATCTCCTGCAATTGGCATCGCATTGATTTTTGTTACTGACGTATTTGATGAGAAAGGTCTTTCCTTAAACGATGTTACATTCGGCCTGCTCCTTATGAACATTGTTAATCTATTTGGACGTCTTATTCCGGGGGCCATGATGCAATCTAAATATATTCCAACTCTGTTATGTCCTTTCTTTGCGTCGCCTGTGTCTACACTAGTTTTAATTGGATTTTCGTTGTCTTCATCCAGAAGTTTTACTATTGGAGTCCTAATCGTCGCTGGAATACCTCTAGGAATGTTCATTACAATGTTCAGTGTGATCTCGACGAAACTGGTTGGAATAAAGAATCTTCCTACTGCTATTGGTATACTCTTCTCAGCAAGTGGTATTGGAAACGCGATTGCTGGACCTGTAAGCGGTATGTGTTCAAAAAACGAACATATTTATCTGTATTCGTAAATAATTCAATTTATCCTAGACTTTCGTATTTTAACAAAATACTATTCTTTGTTACATCGTCACCGTGTTCATGGTATAATTTCCGTTGCCTGTATTTGTGCCCAAGGTTACATTGTGAATATGGTCTTTTGAGTTTTTTCTCTATCATATAGACAGACACATGTACCTGCTTGATTGGCAATAGACTCATGTACCTCTTCTGGTGGACAATAAACGAATTATGTCATAGACGACATAATTATATGGGTTGCATATTGTTTTGTGTGTCAATAGTATGTATCATTTACTTATTTCAGGATATATCAGAGACCAGTCTGGATCATACACGGTACCGTTTTATGCCGCTGCTGGAATAACAACTTTTTCTACACTTCTGTTTCTGATTGCATTGACAACATACACACTACATGCTAAAACACAGAAAAAGAGATCGTCCGCTTATTATCTGACAAGCATGTAGATTCCGTATTCATACTGACGGTTGATTTACGAGAACTGTATGTCCTATAAGCATATTGAAGTATAATACACTGTGTTACGAAACATAAATATGTTTGTTGAATAAACAGAAACTATAAATGTGCTCTTCTGTTTTAACGCATTAATTAATTCACTATTGTTAATGACTGTTGTTGTAAATTGAGCTTTGTTCACTACGTCGTCAATCGCTCGGTGCATGAATTTTGATGCGGGCAAGTTACTTGGTATTCCACGCCCACCACGAATATGGTTCCATTTTATGAACTATTCATTTTTGACGTCCTAAATAGAAGCCTCAGACATAACGTTCAACTAGCGTGAGAACTTTCAGAACTTTGATTTCAAATGACATGCACTGATATGTTGAACCTGAGGCAATAGGATGATCGTTTTGATAGCGTTCGGAATTCACATGTTGCAGTAAATTATACGATAAGCTCAGTTGGTAGAGCATCTGGAGGTCACGAGATCAATGTTTTCCTACTCCTAGTACATATTTGGTGCCGTAAGAGTGATACTAGTCTTCGAAACCTAGACCTAGGGTAGTGCAAAGGCTGGGTTGGTCTAAAGAGCATGTGGTTGTCGCAAAAAGTCTTTGAATAAAATGGCAGAAGGAATGGAAAAGTATGGTTATATGTTATTGGCTGTGATATTATCCAGTCGGATTAGCTCAGTTGGTAGAGCATCTAACTAGCAAGCAGTAGGATCCGGGCTAGAGTCAAACGTACGATAAATTGTTTTCCTCCTATTACACACAATTAAGTGGTATTTCGATGGACTCCGCTGTGAAATAACACTTTTCCTCCCAGCCCTAAGAGAAACACATCTGAAGCATTTTTGAAGTGCAAATGCAGCTTCCCCCTGGTGTATCAAAAAAGCATTTTTAACGTCTCTGCTTCAAGAGTAACTCACTGATACAGATGAAATTAAATATGTCTTAGGAATGGAGAAGCGCATTTGAAGTGCATGTCTCAATTATGTTTTTGTTAATTAGCACTTCAGATATACTTCAGTATGCAAATTGGGATGAAGCGCATTTGAAGTCCCTCGTCAGAAGCACCTTTAAAGTACCAACAGAAGCGACGATGAAGCAATTCAAAGAAGCGTCATCGAAGCGCCTACTTATTTGAAGCCCATGTTCGAAATTATGTTCAGACCATGCAAGACCAAACCATGAAATGCTGGTGATATGCCATGTCTGCATCATCAGACAGTATTCAGAAAAAGTATTCAAATATTGTACATAGAGTTCATTCAGACTACATTCAGAGAAATATTCAGAAGTTTGTTGTTGTTGTTTTTTTTTTCAAAAAAATGTCGACCCATTCTTCCCTTAAATCATTTCACAATACTTGGAAAACTTAACTACAAAAGCAATTTGGTCACATTATATGATGGGGATTAATCATATATGTACCAAGCTACAGTACAGGCAAATTGCCTCTCAAGATGCTTTTCATAACACCACATCCACTTGATTTCACCATAATTGTCTCTTGATAAATATGAAACTGTCATGTTCTGCAGTTGTAAATTATCAATCTATACAAGAACTTAACAACCAGTACACTTACCGATGTATTGACATAATTGTTTTTGGCAGTTTTTCCATTTTCATTACAGTCATACCTTATTTGGTTATGATATAAAAGTCAGCCATTTTTTATTTTACACCATGTGACCTACGATGTCATCCAACATCATAATTCCTTGAAATGTACTGAAGTATTTGTGAAGCCCCTCCTTATAAGAATCTAGATTAAAGCAGTCCATCCCAAAGTCTTTGAAGTACGCTGAAGTCCCTCGAGCTTCTGTGGTGCGGGGAACTTCGTTTGAAGCATGATAAAGACGTATGAAAGAAGTCCCCGGGACTATAGATGAAGCAGGTCATCAAATGTTGAAGTACTTATGTAGTACAATTGAAACAGAGGCTTTTGCGTAAGTTTCTGCTTCATATGTGGCGGGGTGGCCATGATCTATGAATGATTAAAAACTAAGACCATTCTGTAGGTGAGTGACACTTCGAAATGTTTTTTTTCAACTTACAAAGCGCGCATATGCTGCTTTATTCAACCAATCTTTAAACCAAAAATTTCATTAGGAAAATATTGCCCATTTACTTAAGGTAATGATATGCATCTTAGATCATTGGTGTTTGGAATGCTACTCATATTACAACTTTACGTTACGTATGTGGTTTTAGTTTTAGTTAAATATCTACAAGAGAACGTCTCTACTACTGTGTTTCCACATTGCACACATGGTGTCGCGCCACATTCTATGGTTTATAATATGTTGAATTTGTATAGTGAAACTGTTCTACAAAATTGTCCTTTTGATCGGCTTCTCAAAAATCGTATACTACTCGGCTGTTGTTATTAGCATCGGATGGGCCATCAGAAGACACAGTTCAAATAATAAGAGCAATACAAGACGGGAATGAAAGAACTAGACAAATACAAGAAGTTAAAAATTGTATTCAGGTACTGAGAAACGATTTAACATCAACGAAATCTGATATTGGGAACATTAGGAATATGCTACATAATATTGAGAATAAGCAAGTTCGCTTGGAATCTGAATGAGAAGATGGACAGATTAGACCATAAAACAGACGTCTTTGAATCAGACTTAGCAGCTCGATCTATGCATCAAGAAACTCGAGATGATGTTATTGAAAGCTTGTCGAAGCAAATGTATTACCTAGAAATGGATAGTCAGAGATGTAATTTAAGAATTATTGGTATACGTGATGCAGAGAAAGAAACCATTATCATTACAATTAGTCAAGTTTTCGAGCACTTACTCTGTCCTACAAATCCAGATTCTTGTTCGGACCAGAAGAAAGAACTGAATGATTGTTTAGAGTACTCTGTGAGATTAGGGACTATTCATGGGAATATTCCAGGACGGTTCTAGCCAAATTCAATCATTAAGCTGACAAGTTCCGTTCATTCAGTCACCGTGATTCCTTGAGAGTAAATAGACTACGAACTGCAAATGACCTAACAAGCCTGGAGAGACAACAACTTGCAGTATTGAAATCAAGGGGTTAACGGGGCTACACTAAAACTTGAAAAGTGGTGATACTACCAGGTGATAAAACCATTAATAAATCGATGGTGTTCACACGAGGTACTAGAAATGTGAATTCTGCCAGAAATGCATCAAAGGGAGACAATTATGACAATGTTATTGTTTGTGCAACCGGTGATGATATTGTTTTGGGTGAAGATATGTCTGAGAATGGTTAGAGGTGTGGCCAAGGCCCTATACATGATAACTGCTTAAAGTTTGTTTCATGGAACATTGGTGGTATGGCTGATAAACCGGACAATACTGACTTTGTACAATATATCTCTATGTCTAATGTAATATGTTTGCGGAAAAAAATTGGCTTAGCGATACAGATTACTTGATTAATACTTTTTTGGATTACATTGTTTATTGTTGTGAAGCTAAATAATCTACTAGAGGTGGCGTCATTGTTTTAGTAATCAACCATTATAAAAGTTCAGTTGAAAGAATATTTGATACTTTTGAATTTGGTATCATTCTTAAAATTAACAAAGAACTGTTAAATTCTGATAAGAGGTTATACATGTATTTGTTTCTGTATGGATTAACAGTACTTGAAAATGTTTTTAGTAGCAATGAACATGATCTTAATAATTACTCATTTTTATCAAATGATGATTTTAATGCTAGAACTGCCTAGCTTAATGATTTTCTGATATATGATGATAATATTCCAGAGTAGAATGACTATTCTGATTTGTTTGGGTACGATATTTGTTCGGATCGAACATCATGTGACAAGTTATCATGTAATGGAGATGTTGAAAAACAAAGTTTAAAATTTGTTCCTGAAAGGCTTGATGAAGTTACATATAATGAGGCACACTGGTTCAGTTGATCAACCTTTTAGGCATGTTCTAAAATCACTCAATAACACTTTTTAGATCTTTTAATTTTAGATAGTTAGGAAAATGGCATACATTTCTAAACCTGTATTGATAGCTTTTTTTCTAAATTTTTAACAGTAGGTAAATTTAAGTACCAAATAATGAATTGAATGACAGTATGATTTATCTTTAATAGTACCTTTAATAGACTATACATGTATATAATAAACATAATAAAATTCTTCGGAAACGTTGCCCTTGTTTCAAGGATGAACACGTCGTATCTCTATCATACGTCATACAAGCTGATGCACGGAAAAACTGTACCATATCTTTTTCTAAACAACATTTACAAATACAATTAAAATAGCATGGTGCCGAACCTTTCATCACGAACCTCTCATTGGGCACGTTTTGGAACCCTTCGGAAGGAAACAATAAAGACGAAAATGTTGTATTTTATAATTAAATATCATGTCTTATGAATGACAAGTAGTAAATTATTTTTGAGTACCAAACACAGCGTTAAACTGGAGTAACAAACCTTTCATTTGCAAGTGGAATTTTGTAGAGTTTATTATTTAAGACCATGTGATCAAACATCTGTCGTATCGAAACGTAGACATTTTGTTTTAACTGCCATACGGTTGTGTAAGGGTGTGTTTTGTGGTATGTTTTAAAATTTCATATTATTTCTACATATTTTTCAATGTAACGAACCTTACAACTGTTTTAGCGACAAAATGTATTTGCATGTGTTTCCAAAAGAACAATCAAAATATTTTGATCGTGATGAATAAAAGGCTCCGAATGTAGTTCTACAAATACTGAAAATGATCTATGCTTCATAAATGAGCGTACGTATGTAATGTTTTAATCCAAATAAAGACTTTCTGACTGACGACAGTCACGAACCTTTCAAATATGATACTTTGTGACCTTATTTAAAAACCAATTTGACATTGAGCTTAAAATAAACTATTTAGAAATGTAAATTTTAGGTGCCTTGGTAAGATCGTCATCGGAAAACATATAATTATTGTCTAGTATTGAAATATAATGTCGGCGACGTAGAAAATTGGATATTGCTTTGCCTTACTCACCATGGAACACAGGATTGGATTGTGGACAGAACGAGTCCCATTTATGTACTATATGTTTTTTTTAACGAGAGTAAACTTCACATATATTAAAATACGAAAGAGTTATTAGTAAAGGAGATTGAAATTGTTCACAGAATTAAGTTGAGATGTAGCCTCGGACTATCAAGTTATATATAAACACAAGGAATGATATGCTTTTTGCCGCCATCTGTCAATACGACAAAAGTCCAGCTTTATCATTAATTGAATTAATATTGGGCTATAAAGTTTCAAGACAGTAGAATTTACCATTTGTAACTATATTCCATGCTCACGTGCCACATTTATAGATAATGCATGAATTGTGACGGTAATTCTAAAACATCAAGAAATGCATTGTCGCGAATTTGGGTAATTCCCTAATAATTATTCCGCGGTGAATAAAGCTGTATATAAACTCGATATATGCCAGCCGGGTACTAAGGGGAGTAACGCATGTAGTTTGTTTAGGGTGCCAGCTGTTTTCCTTTGAAGAAATATTTTCTTTGCAATAAATAATTTACAGTACATCATTAGTAAAATAAAGAAATACAATTATTATATTAAAGGTGGTATATAGAATTGTTTTATTCCAGACACAGTTTTTATATTAAAGGCTAATATATAATTCACCTCAGTTCTGTGTTTAGAAATTTCCAACCTGATAACCGAAATGTTTGCAGAATAGAAGAAAAAAACTTGGGACATATCAGCAAGTTAAACCAGTTCTCGTGGCATTATAAGTACATTTGTATATCATGTCATTTGAATTACCATGAAACCTTGAACTAACTAAATAAAATCAAAGCTCGGAACTACAAAGCAGCTAAATGTTGAATTTTTGTAGGGTGAGGTATTGGGCTGAAACACTAATTTGGAAACCGAACGATAGTTCGCGCATGAATTTTGATCCAGACCAAAGTACTATGCTTCTCTACACCTGTCATGCAATTGTTAAAGTTGTTCCCGTTACATTGACTTTCAGTACTTTGATTTATGTCCCCCATCTGATCACCAAAAGTAGTTCAGTCATTAGCATATATAGACCCTTTCATTTAACCGATTTCATGCGCACAAGAGTTAACTCCCTTACCGGATGTGACGTCAAACGAGGATAGAAGCTGATACAATCGATATTTTGCCGTAAAGGGCGAATTCGGCTTGTTTCTCGGTTGCACAAGTTACAACAAAAAATTGTGTTTTACTATATTAATAAGTTATATTGTTATCTAATTAAGAAGACAACGTACGTTCGATATTTCATATTAATATTCATAAATGGCATTTGTTCACGGATATTTTGTCCATCATTACTGGTTACAGTAGAATATATGTATAATCTTCCGAAGGGGTTTACAATGGCAAATATAAATATATTTCGGAAATTTTGTGGTTTGCAATAATAAATTTGGTTTGTTGAAAAGAAAAAGAAATTCCATTCATAATTGTCAGCTAGTCAACTTACATATTTTGAAAAATCCACATGTTCATCTTTGTGATTTATCAGCACTTGAGTGCTTTTTTCTGTCATATTTTTGTCACTAATTTGTATAATCCAAGCATTGTCTCTGGTATCAATTTTGTTTGATCTCAGTCCAATTTCCAGTGTTATATATTGCATGTCTACTTGTCAGAATAACGTAAAATTGTTGACACGATCCTTACTGATTACAATTAGATAAGCAATGAAATTGGGGGGAAAACGGTCTGGGGTCTAATATAGCACCCGTTGTTTACGTATGAAAATAGTTTTCACAGTCGCCTGAGGGTCAAACATGTGTTTTCAAGATGTAATCAGCGGGTGTGATAAACTAATTAAAAATAATTGGGGTCCAACAATCAATGCATTAATTAGTGACATGAAAACGATTACCAATATCATTCTCTCTTTGTTGATTAATTCGATAAAAACATATTAGTAATATCTGTTGAAAAAACTTGTGCATCTATGAAATCATAAGACAGAATATAAATAGGCGATAGTTTGCAGTGCTTTGTACGACAATGTATGATATTTCATTGTCTTATTCTTATATTGTTTCGGTGTAAAGAAATGTCTTGAGCAAGGGTTCAAAGTTTCAAAGTTGTAGTTAAAAGTCTGAAAAATAGCCACAACCTATGTAGAAAAAACATTGATAACAGATAATAATGCATTTATTTTGATATACATGTTTTTTATCAGGAAGTTGGAAAAGTTGAAACTTTAATGACTTTTTTGTGGTATAAAAATGTATGTTGTTTAAATTTTATGACTCATTGTAGATGATCTACTTTATTAGATATCTTGATATTCTTTGAATGTTTTAACTTAGGTGTACAGTCAAGCCTGTGTTAGTGGTCACTTCTGAATAAAGGCCATGATGTGAATGCCGAAGTCCATTCGTTTAAAGAAGTAGTTGATTAATTAAAACAAAATGACCTCTGAATGAAGACCACCTGCCAATAACAGCCATATTTCTATATCCCAAGTTTCTAAACTCATGAACTGTTTGGTATTTGGTCATATCAGTCAAGCTGAATGAATGTACAGTAAAACCTCTCCAGAGTGGCCCATTGTAGATCAACAACCTCTCTATAACAACACATTCAAAAGTTACCTAAGTTGATATTTACAACAACATTAAGAGCAACAACCTCTAAACAACGGCCAATATTTGCCGCTCCCACAGGGTGTTGCTCTACAGAGGTTGTACTGTATACATGTAATGTACTGTATGTTGCTGTGAACAGTACTAGTCCTGTATTTTATGCCTGTTTAAGTTTTCTCTTCTATACTTATATATATATATATTTTAGTTGTAAGTTACTCGTGGCCTTTTGTTTCCTGTATTATGCTTTTTACATATAATAGAATGTGGGATGCCTAATCATCTGATGGTTTTAATACTGGTTTTATTTTGTCATGGCATTGAGTTAAAACAAATCAAGCCGACAAGAATCAGACTGCGAATAATAGTGGATTGTCTGACAGACTGTGTTGGTCTGATGAAAAATCTAATCTCATCAGTTCATCCGCCTGGCAAATTTCCTCTCAGTCCAAAAGAATTTCAAGCTTTTCGGACCGACTGTCTGAAAAGTCTCAAGAAAATGTAACACAAGACAGAGTTATTATAACTATTACATTTGTATTAAACATTTAATTACATCAATTCAGTAGGCTTACACACAAACAGCTATATATTTATGATAATATGAAAATTAACAACTTGACAATGTGTCATTACAATATTTTTATATCATTACATCAGTCACAAAAGTAAATCCATGTGAAAGTTCTTCATTTTATATATTCATTGCCTTCTCCGCATTATAAATTCTTTCTGCAGCAATGCTTTGAGCTTGTCTCACCTCATTTTCAGTCATTTCATCAAAATGATACTGTCCTATGAATGTACGAATGTTCAGTCTGACTCCTTTTGTCTCTTTATTTTATTGGGCAAATCTAAGGCAGAACCATCTGACTTTTCAAGAGAACTTGCTATGAAAAATCCTGGTTGTATGTTATCTGGTTAAGAATAGTCGTGATCAATCTCACTAATACCCATGTGATCTGTAAAATAACTATGTAAAGAATATACATATACGCAAAGCATTCACTTGATAAATCTAAACATTGGCAACATTACATGAACATTTTAACGAATTGAAACTAACAAACAAACAAAATTTACACGCATGCTTGTGGAAAGAAATTCATATTTTAAGCATTGTTTGTTTCCCGATCCATAATTTTACTGTATCATATAAACAGACTCGAGTTTGCAGTCCGTGCGAAACAAATACGTTAAAAACTAACATACAATTGAGATCGCGAAAATATATGACAAAATCAATCCGAGGCTCGAATATTTCATATTAAACATATAAACGGAATAATTGTTCATTACAACAACCTTGTCATATATCTAAATATTAATTATCACCGTTTTCGTAGTAAAATACCTTTAGTTGTCATAGTTTTTGACGATATTGATTTCCTGTTGATAAAATTGTCTTATCCACCGGTATCCTCGTATGACGTCATTCAGGGGCGACAATTCAAATTACCGCTTAATTGAAAGGGTGTATAGTCTGTTTTATACTGAACTAAAAGTAAAAATTTAAGAATTAAATTAAACGATTAAAATTTCCTGATGAACTACCTTTTAAAATATCTGATTGATTCAAAGTTATCATCGCATCGTCCATGAATTCAATGATAACTTCTATATGTTTACAAGAGAAACCAGGAACCAGACTAAATTAGCATATACAGCACGAGAATAATGATGTCATCCATCCTTAAAATGTGTGTACTAATAGTAAATATTGTAGTAATCCAAGGCAGAGGATTGCTTAGATTGTTATGACTGTATTGCTCGTTTGCGATATTGCATGGCCATCTGATTTTGACTTATATGCACGCACTATTTGAATTTGTATTTATGACATTGAATTGAAAAATTGGAACTATGTCCGTAGGCAATGGAGTCTGTACGGTATGCAGAAAAATGAAAACAGAGCGATTGTTGGGAAATGGTACCGAACAACAAAAACCAAAGCAGTGCATATATAAAACGATTTCATTATACATTGTACAGTGACGTTTTGAGAGTGAACACTGTATTACAAAATATGATGACCACACGTAAAACTGGAAATATTTTCTTAGGCGGAATGTTAATGGAAGCTCTTCGGTATGTAGGAAAATATTTCTCGACCGACTGTTGAGAAATGGTCTTAAGTTCTTAACCTCATGTTTGTACCGAACAACAATAAAATGATAAAAATCGGTATGTAAAAGATTACCAAAAATAGGGAAACAAACGCTGACATTATTATACAAAAGCGTATTTTGATATGTTGAACAAACAAAAAAACACCATATTGATGAATATAAGAATAATTGTCAGTAAAGGTAATATAAATATTTCAAAAGAGATTATCAGCGTCATGTTAAAATAAAGCAAACGATTTGTTTTGACAAATTCAAAGGACTGGGTAAAGGCACTTCAAAAGAAAAAAGAGCAGTATTATGTGAAGAAATTATTGGCGATTCAATAGTGAAACTCCATAAAACAGTACAAATATACACAGTCATGCGAGTTGACAAAATACGTTACTATTCCATACTTTACCAGGCATTTCGATATTTAGGGGTTCTTGCATTTCATACAACAATACGAATGATAGGTTACTCGTAGCATTAATCGCTTCGACACGCTCATCCACATTCAAACGAATAATTATGTCATCTTTCGGCCTAAACTTGGTAAACTGCGTGAAAATAGATTATGATTCAATATACGATTCGAATATTATGGACTGATAGAAAATGATATATTGTATAAATTTGATAATTTGTGTCATTTAAATAGCTATAAACAATTGCTAGTGTAGCAGTATTGTATATCGATCTTGCAATATCAATCAGCCCGATTAGTTCAGTTGGAAAACCATTTGACTTACAAGGAGAGTGTCGCGAGTTTGAGTCCCGCATCGGGTACTTTTCCACTTCTTATTGAGCAATACTTAACTATCACGATGCCATGCCAATCTTTGCACTGTTAAATTCTGTATTTAGGCACGCAGCGTAACGTAATAAACTCGTGAGAAAATCGAATGATTTTCAGTAACTTTCAACATTCGCTTAGCTGAAAGTAGCATATCTTGCTGTTTGGTCATAAGATATCAAGTTCCACAAATTTATAGATTTTAAAAACTAAAGTACATACTTCAATAAAAATACTGTGTGTAACTCGATTACTAAACGATATCGCTACATATCATCCGTATCGTAATATTTCCGTGATATTATACCCACTTGATTTATTTATGTGCATCTTAATGGACCTTACGTTTAAGTATTTAACTTCTACCTTCATCGTTTGTGTTTTGTCAATCATGACTAACTACTTTGTGTGAAGTCATAAACTGTTTCAAACATTCAGAGAGTGACATATTTGTTATAAATTATTACTGTACCCAAATGTAACAACACATATCATATCACTGGATTACAGGAAAACAAACAACATGAGGTATGCATTAAAAACTTTTCAAGAACATTTTTGAGTACCGTCGAGTAACCCTAAATCGTGATACCTTCGTTTTCGTTATACCGGAAATATTTACATAAAGCTCGCGCTATATTTGGTTGAATGACATCATACCCCGGAAGCCATGTGCAGAGACGACAAACCGCTGTCGGCAATATCAAATGCTTCGAATAGGTCTTGGAAGAATAAGAAAATAGTTTTCCCCCGTATACTATGATAAAACCATGTAAAAAGTTAATTCAATTAGTAAACCTACATCTTACATGACTGGTTCCGAGGCTGATATTTAAATAACTAAATGGAAGGAAAGGTTACCTCCTTATACGGTTGGAGACGCATAAATTTAATGTTTTGTCACTTGTTAAAAAAGTAATCTTGTAGTATGTTGTCCCAAATACAATATGTTATCAATGAAAAAATATATATTTTCCCCCATACACATCAAAAGAATGTTCGAGTCACATTAATCCTAAATCTGGCTTAGACATTTAGATATATATGTTAAATATACTAGCCCACATCAAGCAAAACGTAGACATGTGTTATATTCAGTATTCGCCAACAATTCTAACATAGGCTATAACTGTTGATGAATTATGCCGCAAGAAAAGATAAAAAAAATACAATGTGTATATAATTTTAAAAACGGATCCAAAATAAACATTTAAATACTTCAAACTAGATATTTAATGGTATCTCTTATAGCAATATCGCCAATTTCGTTCAATTCAACCTTTCGCTAAACCTTACGAAAACTACTCTACCATGCTTAATGGAAGTCTAGTTTTGTACATGTATGAAACTGGCTGCGTCAATGAGTTAGCAAGTGAATAACATTTTCAAAAATCTTGTGAGATTATACATATTAAGTTGTGTTATTGATACGTTGTTTTAAAAATTTGTTGGAAAGCAATTTATTAATAGGTTATCTGTATTTGTATCAATTTATTCCTCGATGGTGTCAATATTGAGGACTGCATGGTGTGCAAGTACTTTTAAAAGTTATTCATTTTCAGCGCTTCAGCCAGAATGATCAGTGATTGTGACAAATAGTTTTGGATGCAATGTCTGTGCAATGGTTCGAACTCACACACCCGAAGTATACTATCACAATTAAGATAAGCGGACATGATTACGAAAGCATTTGCCGGTAACCATGCATTAAAGCAATATCGCAAACCTAGAGGATATTGCCTAAGTAAATTTCAGAAAAATATTCTTAATACAATGTATATCTATATCATACTAACCTTGTTAGTATTTGTGATACTTCAAATGTTCCTATGTGATTATTTGTATACTAACTAACTGTAATGATAAAATGTTAATATTTCGTCTGTTTTGATATATGATCCAGAAACTAAACATGGATACTAAGTAAGATGTAAGTATACTGATACATAAGTGGAAAGCGATATCTGCATCTTTTGTAAAGTAAACTTTCCAGTAAAGTAATAAACCTAGTGTAAGCAACTGACTTTCTGATAATTATAGAAATGGATATTCAAAAAAGGACTACTATTCCGAAATACATGATTGTGTGTTCGTCGTGGTCGTGTTTTACAAATATCAGCCGTTACTGTGCAATATTTTATTCATACTCCATAACATTTATGGAATCTATTACTGATTGAATTCATTTGTTATCATAGCTTGATGGCTAAAATATTCTTTAAGAACATGCCCTACGACAACAATGTAACCACGTATCGCCCAAAATTCATCCAACACATAGAACATACAGAAAGAACTGTTAGAACAGAACATTTACAATAGTGTTCTTATATTCAACAGGATGACAAAGTGCAGCATACACTCCTGTTTGGTACTCTTCACGTGCTATCTGGTGACGTTTCTCCACTCGGGACTTTTTTACTCTGTTGGAACCATATTTGTTGATGTTATGTCAACATTCAACATTTCACGTGCTGGGACGGCTGTTTTCCACTCCACAGGCATGGGTGTTGTTTTTGGAACAGGTAAGCATACTTTCTAGGTTGATACAGTGTTTAAGTACTAATCAAAGCATGAGACGACATATGATTCTACTATAGCAATATGTATAGAATATTAATTTCATAAATTAATCAGAGCTGTGCCGATTATAAGTAATTTTAAACAAAATCATAAACACAAAATTGTCACAAAAACTTTCAGCTCAAATAAAGTTTTTGCAAAACATGCCCCTTCAAACTGAACCTGTTTTTCTTCGTATGCCGTATGCTTGTTTTTCCTAGGAGTCAATTTCTTATTTTTATTCCAGGATTGATATCTGGAGTGTTCATCCAAAGATTTGGTACAGTACTCTGTGGAATAGTCGGAGGGTGTCTAGCTAGTATTGGCATAATGACATGTTTCTTTGCCACTTCTATTGTTCATATGACCATTAGTTTTGGAATAGTATATGGTAAGATTTGTTTTAAATGTAATGCAAAGCTTAAGGTATTAGATGTATAACTGCATTACCTCCATTTTGAAGAGTACTCAAGTTCATGATTTTTACATACAATTGACAAATTCCTTGAGGGTCATGGGTTCAAACCCCAGTGGGACCATATTGTTTCTTCTTTTTTTTAGTTTTTAGGTAATGTTTTGTACCTAGAACATGAATTAACAGAGTAATACGATAGAAAATATTAATTCCAGAATATTTTGTTTAGATTATAAGAATTTATACGTTGTTAATTAACGAAAATCAAGTAACCATGGATTTCTGACACTTTTCTTTTCAAAACCAGGTGGTGAAACTTTTTAAAATTTGCAATAGACATTATATACACATAATAGTTAATTTTGAGAAAATTTCAGGCGTTGTCCCGCTTTGGTTTTTATCTTAGTGATACTTATCAATTTGTTACTTAAGCAAAATTAAGCAAAAATCTTCACTAAATCTTAAAGGGGCGGGGTTATAATTTAATAATTTCTTCTGCAACATAGTAGTTCCAAACATCATATTTATATTTTGGATCGACTAAATATTGGTTTCCCTTAGACTTATACACATTTTTGCATTTATTGTGTCATCTGTTATAGAAGTAGATCAATTTTTATACAGGTGTCTTGATTAGATTTTAAGGTACTATTTTACGTTGGCGGTAGAGGAATAAAAATGGTCATAACTCTCTTAACTGATGGTGAAAGTTTTTAAAATTCACCTGTAAATGTACTAATGGATATACAAAAGAATGGCAACATTTAGAATGCAATCCTAAATTCTTCATATTATACATCTAATACCTTAATATATAAACGCTGAAAAAGAAACGTTTAACCTTCTCCAAAATACCGTCTTCCTACCAATTATCCGTATCATAACCTACTCCATACAAAAAAGGAAATTAGTGAATATAATGATGGTGCAATATTAAAAAATATACATTTTTGTATTTCAGTACTTTAGCTGACTAAGAAACATGGTCAGACTGTTCTTACATATTAACATAGTGACAAAATAATGAATACATAAAATGCTTATAAAACAACAGGAAGTTGTTCATGAACTAAGTATCATTATAAAACGATAAAATGTTTGACCTTATTATTTGACTAGGTCCATTTAACAATATTATACTAGTACTTGACCTCATGTGACTTTTATGGCTCAGGTAAATTAGAGCTGTTTAATGTATTTAAATGAATCTTTAATTATTTTATTGTGCAGCGATTGGACTTTGTTCTTTATACATTTGTTCGGCTACTGCCATTGGTCAACACTTTGCTGGTGGTAGAAAACTGTTTTTCCTATCCTTGCAAGCATCAGGTGCCGCCACTGGTGGAATAGTTTATCCATATATACTTGCGTACTTGAGGTATGTATAAAGTATACCATATAATGCTGATTTGGCAAATGCTGGCGAATATAGGCATTGAATATGCATGCACAAACACTTAATCGTTTAATTTATGCAATTATATTTCTGAATTGCTTGCTCGGTTAATATTTCAGAACACTTTTGGAGAAGTAATGCAAATACAAAAACACGTAATTCAAAGCAAATACGAAATTAATGTAACTCCATTGGTATCATGTTCGAGCGTGTCTAGAAATATTCATTTAAATCTGAGATATATCGTGCATTATCATGTGATCTATAAATAAACACATTTTTATTGGTTTAAAGCCTGATCCATCATATAACATAAATGTCATATTTAACGCTGGAACTTGATATTTAATGAATATTTCGGTATTTCCAATTCTAAAAATGGAACCATGTCAATATTCATCAAACAAAAGATAGACGCATTGCATATTTTGTTGTATCGTCCCTACATGTCGGGTGATGGAAACAACCCGGGCAGTTTTTGTCCCCACCCCATTTTCCTGACCCCCGGGCATTTTCCCCGACCCCCGGCAGTTTTGTCCCAATTTTTTTACAAATCCCCGGGCCTTTTTTCCCCAACCCCCACCAATTCTAAAAATATGACCATGACAAAATTCATCTACCAGAATTATAGTTATGTTATCGTTATTTGTGATATTTTCATCTGTCTTTATAATTGATATGATATACATTTCCGTTTATCAAGTAATGCATTAAATTTCGAAATGAATCAAAATATTATCCTCGATGTTTTCAAATCAACTTTTCATATAATAAAACAGTACGCCTCGGTCAATATGATATTCTGCCGGTGAATATCACATCATATTTAATGGCTCACTAGTCAATAACTGTATAATATTGTTGAGACAAATAATCAAAATTGAACTGTTCCAGTGAAGTTTACGGATTTCGAGGTGCATTGCTAATCGTAGGAGGTATGACAATGAATTGTATTCCCGGATGTCTCCTTTGGAAACATCAACCAAACAATAAATCAAGTCTAAGAAGGGACAGCACAAATGGTGAACGCTTAAGGCAATATCAAGAGTCATATCATACTAATGTGATCAGAAATAAGGACAAAGTGATCATTGAAAAGAGCAATCATGCGACCAATTGCAATGAGCCTGACATATATTACATTGATAATTTCCCAGTCCTTAGCAATGATCCTAAGACAAGAAAAATAGTCGTAAAGCAAAGAGACCTTGCAGAAACCGAAAGAACAGTACTACAAAGTGTTAAATACGTTGTCAAGAACCGAGGTTTCATGACTTTTGTTTTGGGTTGTGTTACGGCGTATCCTTCAGTTGGTATTGTAGTGATATGTGTAGCAGATGTTTTTAAGGATAAAGGATTAACCTTGGATGATACAACTTTCGGATTACTTCTGATGAATATTTTGAACATTATTGGGCGGCTGATGCCTGGAGCCATGATGCAATCTAAACACATACCGACGCTTTTCTGTCCGTTATTGGCATCATTGATGGCAACAATTGTCTTGGTAGCGTTTTCATTACCGACGTCGAGAGTTGAAACTATTGCTATTTTAGCATTCACTGGAATACCTTTTGGAATGGTAATTTCAATGTTCAGTGTGATATCAACAAAGATAATTGGAATAAAAGATCTTCCAACAGCAATTGGTATACTCTTTTCTGCAAATGGTATTGGAAATGCAATTGCAGGTCCTGTTATTGGTAAGTTTCTTATTTTCATGTACAATTTTGCGTTTTTGTTTATATTATTGAAATAGATGATTTTTTCTTTACTTTTATTTCCCCGAATCGGAAGTTAGAAACTAACTTGTCCGTCCATGCGTTAGTCTGATCCTCTTTTTATCAATACGATGTCTGGATTTTACCATTTCCTCTATCGCTTTGATATTAATTAATGCACTCGTTGCCTTGTTACATTCCCATCTACCGTTAAACCCAACCTCGACTTTAAATTGACTTTGACTGAATTAGAACTTGCAATCTTTTAAATCGGCTTTTTTATTTTTCGTTGCGTCTAGCACTAACACCTCTTACTAGGACACTTTGAGACTTATGCACTTGTTGCCATATACAATTCGCCCAACATCAAATTGACATTGATCTTAATTTGATGTACATAAATATAAATGGGTTATTTCATTAGTAGATATATCATACCCTATCGTCCAGCGTCGATTGTTTTTTCTTAGATCAATGCATTTGACCGTTTCGTCATACACCGCTTGTCTGAATTGTTTCAAAAATTAGTTATTATGACGAAATTATTGGTGCATTTAATTGACTTTATTCTTCACTTATTGAATAATAAGGGCAGTCATATATTTGAAACTTTGCTTCTACTTTGCTTCTACTTTTACCCATCGAGCATGCTACAGTGGACAAAATTTGTGTTTATTGAACGCAGTGTCTTCTCGGCAGATCTAATCCTTGGCGATGTCATGATGTGAGCAGTGTACATAGCTCAGTTCAAATAAATCTGAGTCAAATTTAGCTGATTCAATAACGTATTCATCAAAGTGAGGTTTATATTTGTGAACTGTTTAATTAATAATTTATTAACTTTAATTGAAGTAACATCTGGGTCATAGATTGTGTTTTTCACTAAAGACAATATTTGCGTTTTGTTTTATTCAAGGGATTTTTTATATTATATAGAAAACAAGTATTACAAATCTAAATATGGAAAGAAAAAGGGGGTTACTGGGTTACTGGCTCCAAAATAAGCCCAGTAACACCCCCTTTTCTCTCATTGTTTTGTAGATGTGGAGTCTTTAGTTTCATTTTCTGTGTTCGCTCAGTGATAGATCTGTATTTTCTTACGTCATCACTCATATATTTTAGGTTACATAAGAGACCTATCTGGCTCATACACTGTACTATTTTACTCCGCAGCTGGAATGACAACCTTTGCTTCGTTGCTATTTTTGATAACATGGGCGACACAAAAAATGAAGATGTACCAACGGAGGCATTGTTTAACTGTCTTTGATCTTACAAGCATGTAGAGCAATGCATTCAGAAAAAAACATACTTATAAAATGACTTGTAAAGACTTATCTTTCTTAATTTCCTTGTAATAAAGAAGTGTGTCGTAATACAAATATGTATATACATTGATAGTTTAGATGAAAATACATGTAACATGTATATATCAGTAACAAACTAGGTACATGTAGACTCATATGCTTTATGCATCATTAACAGCATGTTACATAATCATCCTTTAATTGTATTACCCACCGTAACACTCGTCAAACATTATTGTCTATGACCGTCTATTCAATAAATAAGTGATTATGCTCTATGTTTTACTAAGCGTTTAATGACAGCTGATACCGGATCTTTGGATCTTAAACATTGGCGGTGAAGGCTGCAATATACGTTGGATGGTTATATACATGTTTGATCATCCCTCGATTTGTCCAAGCCTGTATTGTCTGGTGATAACGCCACAATCATGTGAATGAACACTGGTGAATCATATAAACGGGTTAGAGTAGTGACGTGAAATCTTTGTGATGATGATAACGAACTGTTTTTAAGTACTGGTTCGTGCTGCTCTGTCAAAATAAAGTATTCTTGAATTGCATAGACGATCTTCTAAAAAGCTTGTATTGAATAAATAAAAGATAAAAAGGGGATTAGTATTAAAAGTATATTGCTTAGATACTTATTAACCATTTTGTGACACGACTAAAGTCATTCTCGATGTATTTGGAATTCACATGTAGAAGTATGGTATTTGTATATTAAAAAATTGCCAGTTATATTATCCATTCCGATTATCTCAGTTGACAGAGCATCTGACTTGCAGGTAGGAGGCCTGCAGCGGGTACAGTGTTCCCACCTGCTATTACATTTGGTACCGTGAGTGTGTGACTAGCTTTGGAATCATAGAGCTAAGTTTAACCTTAGGCTGGGTTAGCCTCAAAAAGCATGTCACATTAATTGTCTTGAATAAAGAAGGATGAATGTACCAATCACAGGGGGCCAGAACGGTGTTTGGATAGTATATTGGGCTGTTTGTGACCAAAAATGAACCTAAAACCAAAATCTGTATATAATGTATCTTATATATAGACAAGGGATGGAACTCCACTAACGACGGTTTCACTATCACTCACAACAAACGGCTCGTATTTTTTCATATTTCCATTAAATATCTAAAGCCCAACAGCGTTGCGTACCTAAGACATCCAACTAACAACAACAACCAACCTCAACCACATATTCAAACGGCAAATCGTAAAAATATTCAAAATGCTGCATAAAAGTGTCCGTTTTTGCCGACTCCATCGAGAAGTCGCAACAACGATTTTCCACCCACAAACAACAACTGTAACAAAGGCAGCGAAGAAAAAACGCATGCAATGGATAAAAACAACTATTTACTATCACTAACCGTCATAAACAAATCATATGCGCTTCAACAACTTGTAATCTGTCGGCTTTTTCACTTCGTTCGCTATTTTGTCATGGAAGCTGCCATTGTGGTCACGTGACAATACTACCGAGACTCGATGAATCGCCTCAATTCATTGGTTGTCGCGTTGGTGCGTTGGTTCCCGGCGTTCGCTCTTTTTGTCTACTGAAATATGGACCAAAGAAAACCGGATGTAAACAACAGCTGATTTGCCAAAATACGGTAATTCTGTTAACAAAATGAATTTTCTGCAGCAACAAGCTCTTGACATTGCGTTGGAAGGGCATAATCTGCTATTAATAGGTCCAGCGGGTACAGGAAAATCATTTGTTGTTAAAGAAATTGCTTCCTTTTTGCATAAAAAGCGCAAAAATGTCCAAATAACCTGTTCAACCGGTATTGCGTGCAGCGTGTACGATGGAAAGGCTTGTACAATTCATCAGTTGACAGGGATTTCTGACGGTCGGTATGGGCCTCAGGAAATTGTTGATATTATAAGAAACAACAGAAAATATGACTATGTTTTAAAAACAATTTCTAATATGGACACATTAATTATTGATGAATGTTCTATGCTGAGTAAAAGAGTTTTCCTAACCATCCTAGCTGTTTTAAAAATGAAAGACCCTTCACTAATCTTTGGAGGTATACAAATCATCTTGTGCGGAGATTTTTTTCAACTTCCACCAGTTGCCAATGTGTTGTATGGCGATGACGGAAATTATTGTTTCGAGTGTGATGATTTTAAAGTGTGTTTTCCGCACAGAGTAGTTTTATCAGAGATTGTTAGACAGAGCCAGAATAATCTAATTAAATTAATAACAGAAGTATATGATGGAAGCATATCACCTGAATCTGAAGACTTGATAAAGTACCTAAATAGGCCCCTGGAGATTGGTTCAAAAACTTATAAACTTTTTTCAAGAAATGACTTGGTTAATGACTACAACAGAACCTGTATTTTACAATTTCCAGGAGAAACATACGAATATAAGTCCAAAGACCAGGGACGCATCTCATCTTTGTCAGAAATTCAGGCACCACGCATTTTATGGATGAAAACAGGATGTCCAGTGATTCTCATAAGAAATTTGTCAAATAAACTTGTTAATGGCCTCCAGGGATATGTGGATGAGCTTGCTGAAGGATCAGATCCAGTTATAAAATTTTCTTCTCTCGACTTAAGTACAAAAATACCGAAAGTAAAATTTACTGGTAAGTTATGTTTGTTTTCCCAGTTCAACATTATTTTTTATAAACTGGTTAATACTGAACTGAATTGATAATATGATTATCTGTATTATTTCAGTGAGAAAGCTATGCTGAATTTTAAATATTTCTTTTATCTGAAGGGCCAAATACTACTAAAACAGTAATCAAAAAAATTTACAACCGAAGAACATGAAAATTGAAAATATTTTTAAGCTTTATTTTTATATGTAAAATTCTTATTTCAGTTTACAGTCCAAGGTTAAATACGGACATAGCTGTAAGAGAACAATATCCTCTTAAACTTGCCTTTGGCCTCACTATACACAGAGCACAGGGGATGACACTGGACAGGTATATTGAGTATATTGACTTCTGTGTATGATTAATCTCTATTTGATAAGAAAACAGCCTTTATCCGAAAGAATTTACAGAAATATAATTCATCACTGAAAATAAAGTCCAATTGATTAAACCAAGCTTGGAAGAACTGATTGTTAACATATAATATCAGATCTATATGCACACAGAATAACATATATTCAGTGACGCCCTTCAAAAGTAATTTATGATATCATGATTTTTTCTTGAACTAATCTTGCATACTTATGAACAGTTAATGCAAAACAAATAACAATATGACCGGGGTGTATTCTTTGAATGAAAAAAGGATTAAAATAATCTCCTTTAAGTTCTAACATGTTAGTAAAGAATTTACATCAGCATAAAAGGGTCCCTTGTTCAATCTATACTATTGCCATGATTGTAGGGCCGTAGGCAAGACACTTGCAACTATGTGTCTTCAAGCTTGATTCATAATTTTGTTTAGCATTTGAGAATAAAACAGTTATATGTTATAAAGCAATCTAGTTTAATACCTAAATATATATATTTCAGAGCTGAGGTTGACTGTAGGGACATATTCAGAGCAGGTCAGCTTGGTGTTGCCTTGTCAAGGGTAAAATCTTCAGCAGGATTAAGGGTCTTGAACTACCACCCTAGGTGTATCATACCACCTCCAATGACTGTAAAGGAATTTATGAATGATCTATCAAGTCCTACTTCACCTGATCTAAGCTGTTGCAACAATTGCAGGTAACCAAACAACGTTTTGTTCTATAGACATTAATTGTCTTCACTATGCATAATTAACGATAGGGACAAAAATACAAAAATCTTGATATAGTGACTGACATAAAATAACAAAATTGAATAAACTATGCAGATAATGGACCTTGATTTTGATTTGTTTTCTTGTTTACACAACATTTGTGCACTTTAAATGCTAAGATTTAAATATATGAATGCTTATCAATGTGTACTTGATAAAAATCACCAATACATTTATCACACACTTTTGTAAATCTCTAAACCTGCTTTTGACACAAAAACATAATATTTAAAGCTCTATATTAAAGGATTATGTACTAAATGTGTTACATAATTGAAATATAAATGGATCAAATTACTATACCTTCATTTTGGATTGTTGATCTCAGTTTGATCCCCCTTTGTGTTCTAGCAGTTAAGGTCCTTGACTTCAAATCACTGTTAAGTCTCACTGATAGGGTGTCATTGGTTCCAACCCAGCTATTGATCATGTCTCTTTATTTGAGAAAGTAGGCAGTTGCTTACAGTGGATGGAATTCTAGTACTGGTTTTTCACAGGAACGATGGCGAACTGTCCGCTTTATATGACTCTGACTGTTGAAAAGGGGAGTATAGTACTGGTTCTTCACAGGAACGATGATTAGGTGAACTGTCTGCTTAATATGACTCTGACTGTTGAAAAGAGGCGTTAAACTGGATGAAACAAACAAATCTCAGTTCATTGTTTTGGACACATGTACTGCAGTTTAAACATTAGATATGCTGAAGCTGGTACTGGGTAGCTTTCATGAGGTGTCTGTACTTTCTTTAAACAACACTTCCTCCTAAAGCACTATGCCAATTGCAACCAAAAATTGCTGGAATGATCATTGAATGGTCCTCTTCAAAGAATCAAATTTCAGTGAGAAACTAGAATACCTACAGCTTAGATATATAGTGTGAAGCATTTTCTAATAAGCCTGTACTGTTATATAACACTGAATTCCAACTACACCATTACAGTTACTATAATATGTAAGTGAAATTATTCAGTATACAAATTTCTGTCATGATTTGTGATGATAAATCTTGGTCTTAAGTATTTCCTTTCTTTCTGAAGATACTTCATCAGAACTTATACTCTTATAACTTTTATGTTTGAACCAGATTTATCTTCGGAAGTGCATTTTTTTGTTTCTTTCTTCTTCATCTGCACTGTGAAGGGGACAATTTCCATGGATCTTCCAGCATTAGACTTTCTGGAAATGACAGTTTCACCAATAAGGATACTGTTGATGGAGTTTCTATACTGCAGAGCATTCGGATTACTATTAGCACCATTGTATGTGGCTCTTTGCTGATTAAATATATTCTCGATGACATCAGAATTCACCAATCCAGGGGTTACATGAATGCTTTTTGACCTTTTCATTATACAGTGGCACAGTAATATAAACCCTTGAAGACAGGCTTGGATATCTTCATGGCATTCTGCTGACATAAGCACTTTTAAATTACCTTTCTTAGACTTAGAGTCATGACCATAACGTTCCCATGATAAAAACCATTCACTCACATCCTGCAATGTTGTTAGCCTTGGGTCATTTCTTACTGTTACAGGTCTCATATCACGAAAAATAGAAACTATTTCTGATGTATTTTCAAGAAGATCTATCACACCATCAAGCACTTGACCTTTCTCACCAAGAGAATTCTTATATTGTTTCATTAAATGTAACATTTCAGAATTAAGAATTTCTTCAGCAAGATGATTTCGCATTTTTTGCTGATTGTTTGGAAATAAGTGTTCATTGGTTAATCTCCTGTGTAACTGTAAACTGTTCTGAGTATCCCACTTATAACAGTCAATAAACATTTGCCACTGAATCACATTACCATTTTCTAATGTAAGGTTTCTTGTACAATTTGATTTTATGCCACTGTTTATAATATTGTTTCTTATTTTTTTCAATACATGAGACACATCCATGGTTATAATTACAGACTGCGGTGTAGTTGGACTGAGCGATAAAAAATTATATTTCAAGTATGAATTATCACCGCAACATAAATGCATAAAAGAACGGTTACAAACTGCACCATCCATACAGGTATAAACAACAGTAAAACCGTAAGTCCACAGGTATTGAACGGCTTTCCAGAAATTACTATACAGCTCAGAACATTGCACTCCATCAGTTATAAAATGGGCAAAAGGAAACCTGAATCCTGTAATCCCTAAGAACAGAAACTGCAGTACATGTGTCCCTAATTTCTTGTCTCGAGTTCCTTTCCGCAGTACATTACATACATCCCCTTCTTCATCCAGATCAGTAAAACCAACCAATTCTACAACATCGCCCGATTTGGAAATCTGTATATCACTCTGTATAGACATCTCATCAAATATGATTCCTCCTACCATTCCCTCTTCAGGTATATCTCTTCTTTTGGCCTCCTGCAGCATCCACTCAAACATTGAAGTGTCAAAACCTGGCTTTTGTTTCAATTTATTTTTATACATGATAAGTGTTGATTTTGACGGAAGTATTAAAATATTTGAAGACAGCAATTGTTCGTAACCATGAGGACTTCTATTGTACAGTTGAAGACATGTACCGATCAAGGACTTAGACCATCTTCTACCTCTAGGGTCACAATCCACATTTTTGGCTTGCTCTAAAAATAAACTTACAAGACTTGGATTGGCATGTTTCAGCAAGTGTTTTATTCTCTGTACCTCATCATCTTTTATTTCACTAGAAGAAGATGTGTGTGGAATATTCTCTTTATCAGGGCTAGAAAATGTCATAGTTCTACATGTTTTACATGTTCCAGATTTCGTTGAAAAAGGCACAATTCCATTGCAAGATACAGATCTCAGTTTCCTTGTAGGTGAAGTTTGGCCATTGCATTGGAAATTTTCAACTAGATGAAAACGACTAATTATTACATTTTTCTTGTGTAAAACACCTTCGCAAACATTAAGACTTTGAACCAATGAAAATATGCTGGATATGCAATCTTCATCAAGAGTATAAATGTCTTCTGCTTCAATATTTCTCAGAATTATAGGTTTACCAAACACACTTAACTCCCAGGTTCCTGCTTTATGAAATGTAATGGTCTTCAAGATACTGTTTCCATTAGATATACATCCACTATCGTTTGAACATACAATAGTATCATCCAAAACTTTCACTACAGAGTAAGTTTGTGGTATGAAATTCAATATACCTTTGAACTCCACTTGTTTTCCACCAACTAAGGGTTTAATAGATATTCCTCTATACAATGTGAGCCACTTGCCATCTCTTCCTCTTTTTCTCACACGTTTTACTTCTGGAAAGACTGATGTAAGATTATCCAAAAAGACTCTTAGTCCTGGCACTGGCTGGTTAGTTTCCGAAGTGGATTCTATCAATTCAAATTTGAATGTATTGAACAAGAAGTTAACTTCAACTTCACTCTGACAGTCCCACACCAACCTTGATGACAACCTGTAAAAAAGTAGAATGCTTTTAGTGCATTACCATGATAATGATTTTATTATTGAATAACAAACATGTATACATTGAATAAGCAGAATGCAAATATCATTTGGATGTTCCATTAAAAAAATGAGGTATGCTAATGTTATATTATGCAGCATCTGGTTCAAGAATATTAAAGCAGGAGGATGCTGGTTGGGCATATTTCCCCTCTCATAATCAGTTGCATGCTTAGTTTATAATACATAAAACATTTAATAATCAAGTGGTTTTGAGTTTGAGCACTTCCATAACTTCTTCCCTATAATTATGGTCTTTTATCAATCAGACATATGAACAAAGACTTAAGTATAAACTCAGACATATGAACATAAAGAAGTATAAATTCAGAAATATGAACATAAACATTTCAGTATAGACCCAGAAATATGATATACTAAAGCATTTTTATCTATTTGTAGTGTACAATATTCTGGCTCAGAACACCCTCAAGACTATGAACCACAAAGTAAAGACCCATGTGATGACACAACAGGACCTACATGTACTAATGAATTTGAAGATATCAATACAGACAATTTTGATGAAGAATTTGATGATGAATTTGATAGTGTCATTAAATCAATTACATGTGTAGAGGAAGAAGCAACTAATTTTGAAATTCCAGATAATTTCAGTATTGATAGTGTCCTGCAAAAGATGCTTTTTGAGAAGGAAGTGACATCAGCACATACCTCCATAAATAAAATCATAGGAGAAATTGAAAGGAGTAATTTGAATATGTTTGTAAAAAAACTGTTTTTAAAATTTTCCATTTTTGCACTTAAATTTACAGGCAGTAAAACTGATTTGTGTAAAATTCCAGAAAAAAACATTGTACAATTTTATCGCCTAGTGCATGAATTTAGTACAGGTACAGAGTATAATTTGAGTTGTTTAAAGCTATTTGAGAATGAGGACTTCTCGTGTAACCACCAGATAGTATGCTATAATATATTGGAAGCTGTAAGACTATATTTTTTAAAACAGAAAGTGGAATTACTTCAAACTGAAAATAGCAATATAACAAAGAGGCATGTAACTGATGCTTCAAGACCTCGTGTTCGTTATGTTGCAGGATATTGTTTAGCCTCCTTGAGAAAAAAATATACTAAAGTACAAAGAACTCATATTTGTGATACAACAGTACAAGGTCAAGCCATGTATGATGAAGCAAAATGGGTTGTATTCACGTTAAATCTATTAAAAGAAGATGAACATTATTTACAAGAGCATTCAGAAGAGCCAGATTCATTAATTGATATTGAAAGGCGGCAGTATGCTTCACGTGGTTTGACAAATGTGAATGACAGTCTTTTTAAATTCTTTGTGAGTTTGACTGAGAAATGTTTGGCTTATCTTGTTCATGAAAATTTAATGAAATTTGGAAAAAATATGTACAACAGGTGTTTAGAACTAATTTTAGATGACAATAACATACATGAACAGTTTACAAAAGTTGTTGATACCAGTTATACAAATCAGCCACTCGAAGAGTTTGATGAAGGTATTGAGGTACAGACTTTAATTCAAAAAAAGTTTTCTATTTCAACTGTGACTTACAAAATTTATCAAGAACTTGTTGAAAAATACTTCATGGTTCTACTCGCACAATTCCGAAAAGATGTAAAATCAGCAATAAGGGTTGAAAAGACAATGGCACATAGAAAACAGATCAAAGTGGCCAAAAAACAAAAGAGTACAAATGTGATGCAATCAGGAGAATCAGCATCTTCTTCAAAAAAGACAAAAACAACTGTAAATGTTAATGAAATTTCTGAATCTTCAGTCACACAGTCTGACTCAAATAATAGTAATGAGCCTATACCTGGTACTTCTGGTGAGTCCATGCCAGACCTGTCTCAGGCATCACAACCTGGACCCTCATTACATTTAGAATCTGATACAGATGTAGATACATCAAGTGATTTATGTCAATCTTGTTTCACAGATAGTGAGGATCAATGGATTCAGTGTGATTCTTGTGACTCCTGGTTTCACAGGAAGTGTGCAGGTTTAAAAAATAAAGTGAAATGGAAAAAACTCAGCAAAGAAGGTGTATCTTGGTTTTGCAAAACATGTCAGTAAGCAATATGTAAGAGGGAAATCCCTCAATAACAACAAATAAAATAACAGTGAAAATTGCTGACTAGGTTTGAGTATGATAGGTGTGTAAAGCCTCTTTTCTATATTTTTATACAACATATATATGCAATAAAATATTACCAATTCAGACTCATTCTCCTTCGAACAAATAATATCAAGTTACTTCAATAATTATGTGCGAAGTCGCTGTGAGGCCAAAGGCAGGTTTAAGAGGATATTGTTCTCTTACAGCTATGTCCGTATTTAACCTTGGACTGTAAACTGAAATAAGAATTTTACATATAAAAATAAAGCTTAAAAATATTTTCATCATATACTTCTGTTATTAATTTAATTAGATTATTCTGGCTCTGTCTAACAATCTCTGATAAAACTACTCTGTGCGGAAAACACACTTTAAAATCATCACACTCGAAACAATAATTTCCGTCATCGCCATACAACACATTGGCAACTGGTGGAAGTTGAAAAAAATCTCCGCACAAGATGATTTGTATACCTCCAAAGATTAGTGAAGGGTCTTTCATTTTTAAAACAGCTAGGATGGTTAGGAAAACTCTTTTACTCAGCATAGAACATTCATCAATAATTAATGTGTCCATATTAGAAATTGTTTTTAAAACATAGTCATATTTTCTGTTGTTTCTTATAATATCAACAATTTCCTGAGGCCCATACCGACCGTCAGAAATCCCTGTCAACTGATGAATTGTACAAGCCTTTCCATCGTACACGCTGCACGCAATACCGGTTGAACAGGTTATTTGGACATTTTTGCGCTTTTTATGCAAAAAGGAAGCAATTTCTTTAACAACAAATGATTTTCCTGTACCCGCTGGACCTATTAATAGCAGATTATGCCCTTCCAACGCAATGTCAAGAGCTTGTTGCTGCAGAAAATTCATTTTGTTAACAGAATTACCGTATTTTGGCAAATCAGCTGTTGTTTACATCCGGTTTTCTTTGGTCCATATTTCAGTAGACAAAAAGAGCGAACGCCGGGAACCAACGCACCAACGCGACAACCAATGAATTGAGGCGATTCATCGAGTCTCGGTAGTATTGTCACGTGACCACAATGGCAGCTTCCATGACAAAATAGCGAACGAAGTGAAAAAGCCGACAGATTACAAGTTGTTGAAGCGCATATGATTTGTTTATGACGGTTAGTGATAGTAAATAGTTGTTTTTATCCATTGCATGCGTTTTTTCTTCGCTGCCTTTGTTACAGTTGTTGTTTGTGGGTGGAAAATCGTTGTTGCGACTTCTCGATGGAGTCGGCAAAAACGGACACTTTTATGCAGCATTTTGAATATTTTTACGATTTGCCGTTTGAATATGTGGTTGAGGTTGGTTGTTGTTGTTAGTTGGATGTCTTAGGTACGCAACGCTGTTGGGCTTTAGATATTTAATGGAAATATGAAAAAATACGAGCCGTTTGTTGTGAGTGATAGTGAAACCGTCGTTAGTGGAGTTCCATCCCTTGTCTATATATAAGATACATTATATACAGATTTTGGTTTTAGGTTCATTTTTGGTCACAAACAGCCCAATATACTATCCAAACACCGTTCTGGCCCCCTGTGGTACCAATATGGTACATGTAGCAATTGTATTAATAAATTGGCTGTAATATTATACGATTAGCTCTGTCTGTAGAGCATCATTTTGCAATATATTTAGGCACATATTGACTTGCTTATTACTATCATTTAATTCGAATACAAACTTTGTGGACACGACTTGAATTGCGCTACCAGGCTGATTATAGGATCAGGAAAGTCGTCACAATACCACGCATGATTTGACTAAATGGACAAAATCAATAGAACTATCAAAGGGAGGCTTATGTCAAATTGCAGCAAAGCGGACAAGTATTTTTTATGCCACCCTATATTGTCTAGCTCTCATAGAGTCAACAAATAACAACTTCTACCTTTTTCATTACACACATAAAAATATTTAAAACTGATGCAACATCAACGCATTATTTTTACAGATGAATATTACCAAGGAATTCAAAATTTCAATTCTAGGATAGAGCGATTTTATTAAATTGTCAAAGCTGAATAAGGTCACGGTCAATGCAGGAATTTATATTAAACTTCGATTAATTTCGTAAGTGATACAATAATCTTCGATAATGAATAATATAAACATGTGGAATGGGACATTCCCTAACGGTAAAATAAACGAAAACTATCGACTGTGTTAAGAAACTAAAAATAATCACATTCAGCGACCGTGTAATTATTCAGCTCTGACAGTTTAGTAAAATAGCAGTATATATTATCAGTTAAACCCGATTAGATATCGTGTTTCGCTAGGCTGTTGATTGAAGCATCGTAAGGCTCATTTCACATATCTCAATATACAATGGGAATATAAACACACTGCCCATTCAGACATTATTTCAAGTTTGGTTAAAGGCTGCGTCTACTGTCGTCCTGATTACAACATAATATTTCCTAGTGTTTACAATCCATTAAGCAGTATACAATTATTTCATGGGTGTTGGGTTGACATTTTGAACTGTTGCCCTCGGCCTACGGCCTCGAGGCAACAGTTCAAAAGTCATCCCTTTACCTCGGGACCACAGTTTTAACTGTTCCACTAATGCCCATGAAATAACTGTTTTATTACCTAATGCATTATATGTATATATATATCTTTAATATTTATATTTATTCAATTCTTCTTTTGAAAAAAACATGGAAACGGAAGTCGGCCCCATTCCCCAAGCTGAATAGGATATATTTTCTTTTTAAAATAATTTCCACAACCAAAATATATTTTTACACAGTAATGTTTCCCCAATTTGCCTATTTTTAAAAAAGCTCCTCCACAACCGTTAAAAGGGGCTGTTAAAATTAATAATAAATATAACAGTTCGCTGTAAGACTCAAATTAAAATTCTTGGAAATATCCAAATCTTTTTGTTAACCAGCAAAAAATAACGAATTAACATTTATATAATGCGTTGGGTAATAATGTTGAATATTCGCGTATATTAGTAAAACGCGGATTTGACATAGGATATTTATGCTATCTATTATGCAAGCTTGTGGAGACATTTCGATTAATTGTACCTCTCGAACGTTTTGTATACAGTCAGTCACGTGAACGCTTCACCACACTATCATTTTCAAATTCATTATACCCGATTTAAACCATCATACTGACGGTTATTATGACAAATTAGTGAATAATTAAAATAATAATCTGGCGACACTGAAATACTTAAAATGAGGTAAGAATTTATATAATTATAAATTACTTAAATAATGATAAAGTTGATGTGATTTTACTATTGCTACACTTTTACATTATCGCATATGTACGAGGGTTTTCCATTAAGTATGTAGACATTTCTCATAACTCAGGTATTTTTCAATATTTTGAAACCAAATTTCCGTGACGTACATGCCATAAAAATTAACCGTGTTCGTCCTGATCAACTTGATCCGATCATGAGTCCACGAAAATAAGTTCATTATTTTACGGATTGTTATAACTAGTTTACCAGTTTAAACACGGCCAAAAAATAAGTAAATCATGTTTCGACTGATGTCAGTGTAGTTATCTTTGCGTATAGTGTACTAAGTCTTGTTCGATGCAAGTAAAATGCGTCAATATCGAGAACTCACTGCAGCATCGACTGCGCCTCGTATTTACAAATTCAACCCCTTCATCGATTGCCACAATGAGTCCTCAATCCTCATTATAAGGTAATACACCTCCCCACGAGTCCTGCGTCCTTATATTTTTTCCACTGAGTCTCGCGTTCCTCAATATTTTAAGGAGCGAGTCCCATCACCCATTTACGAACAAACGTGAGTCCTGCGTCTCGTTACGCCCAGAGTACCGCGCCATGCCTAAAAATGGCCCGAATCCCGCGTCCCAAATGGGGTACGTATTATAACTATATTCCTTTGTCTGAAACAAAACTGCGGTGGAAAAAATATCCTAATCAATTTTTATAAACCAAATAAATAAGCGTGTACTTATTTGGTAACTTCCTGCAAATTAAACTTAACATTCAAAATATGAATTCATGTAACTGGATATCTGTGTTTACATCCACGCATTTACTTACATGATCATAATCATGTCGTTGGTACGTGTCCTTCATTGAATAAGCAACTACAAAATATATGTTACTGTGATGCAGTATCACAATTCGACAAAACATGTCGCATGACTTATGCGTGAGCCCATTTCATAACCATATCTTATTTTATACAGTACAGTTTTACTTAAAAATGTCCCAAAAGTATTCATTTCAGACGTTTACAAATACCCCCCCCCCCCCCGCAAAAAAGCAATAAAATGCATTTTCTTTACAAACAAGTTGATGAAATATTTGTAAGTTCAAAAACTGAAATCTCAGCTAAGATATAGCTATGAAGCAGGCCGATGATATCCAATTTGTTACATTCAATACACATTTTAAACTAAAACGAATCATGTGGATGTTTGACGGGGCTTATCTTAATGCAATGATTTCTGGTGTTCATCTTCAGTTAATAGTATACTTTATTAAACCATAATCATACGAACAAGATATCTGTTGCTATTGTTTGTACATAACAAATTATGTTGTATGCGGGTTACAATTGGTGATATGAGCAATATAGTACAATGATTACCACATGAACCTAGATTTACATCCCGAGTTCTGAAAAGATATGAGCAAATATTCATTTCTTTTCTAATTACGTTAAAAATCAAATTTAAGAATTAAGTTCTGGCGTAGGTCCACGACTTAATTATACTTGACCCTGTCGTTTATTACACCTTAAACCTACATAATTATATGTGTGCGTTTGCAGGGTAACTAACTGTGACTTTCACAAGTGTTTGGTATTCATCACTTGTTTCCTGGTGATGTTTATGCACATAGGATTATTCTACTCGATTGGAACCATATTTGTTGATGTCATGTCTACATTCAATACGTCACGTGCTGAGACGGCTGTTATCCACTCCACAGCTATGGGCGTTCTTTTTGGAACAGGTCATCTATATACCTAGGCATTTGACACATTTCTTTAATGACTAGTCTTTGGAGAATTTGCTTTGAATTATTTACTTGGTATGGGTTATGACGTTAAACGTTTGTATTGTAAATGAATGCTGTATACAAATAAATTTCTCTTGACAAAATAATTCAAAGCAAATATAGTTTCCATGCGTATGATATGGTCCCGCGTATAACATTTCATTTCATAACATATATTAGAAACTAAATCCACACTTTATTTATTAGATTTGAAATTATATTTAGGGACTTTTAGTTGCCTCAAAATACTTAAAAAGGGATTGCACGTAACCAGTTTATTTTATGTTTGAACATAAGTTTGGTCGGCGCCATGGTCCAGTGGATAGTACGCTTGACTTATAACCTGGCTAAACGGGTGGAAATCCAAATTACGGCACGGCATACTCTTGTCTGAAATGTGACACACAACTATTCTCCTCTTTTTATGGAGAACTTGCCGACCCCTTTTATAAGGGTGTAAAGTACTGGTAAGAATCCAGTCCAGGAAAACTAGTAAGACATCGCCATATATAATTAAAAGATCGTTGAATAACGGCGTTATACCCACTGAAACAGAAATAAAACAGGATTGCCATTTCGATAAATCACTTGAAATAGTCACTTTACTATTCTCTGTCTATAGAAATAAGCTTTTCACATATTTTTGTAGAGTTGTAAATATTTGAAAAGTAATTCTAAACCATTTGTCCCTATTTGATTTCAAACAGATACTCGATGAATCTGTATTTGTTGTTATATTCTTTCCCAATCGCGCTCCACTTCAGCATTTTATAGCTTATGAGAGACTGTTCGTGAGTTGATTTACTTGAAGTTAATCATTTCACTGACTCTTATGAATTACAAGATATTTTGTATCAAAAGTACTGCACAGAAATAAATTATTTCTAAAACGTGTGCCTTAAGTGTGTTACTCAAACTTCTTGTAAAAACCGAGACGTTGTACATCAAGTTCTATGTGTGTGTGTGATAAAGGAATGCAGCTCGAGTCAAAGATTGAAAGGTTAGGTGGAACGACTAGTTTGGTTGCTTACATCGAGAAATGTTTTATTTGCAGGCTTGTTATCTGGAGTCGTTATCCACAAATTTGGTATAATTATTTGCGGTATAGCCGGAGGAGTGTTTGGTAGTTTGGGTCTAATTGGATGTTTCTTTGCAACATCTACAGTGCATATGACAACCAGTTATGGAATAGCACATGGTAAGCCGTAATTTAAGATTCGAATTTAAGTATAAACGCGTATCCAGTTTTAAACAGATTTGTTTGAGATATCGAATTTTCTTTGAATATCAACTGTAAAATTTGATACAGAAAAAGTCTTGAATAATCGCAACATAACATACTGGATTCTGATTATAATGTTTTAAAACCTTTCCAGAAATGACTTTCTGTATTAAACAATCAGCAATTAAGTTTCAACACTCTTAATGTAAGGTATGTCAGTATGTGTTCATTCATTGGTGCTTCCAATTCTTTTATTAAAGTAGTAAGTGTCATAATCATTCACATTGAATGGTATTCTGATAATTTGGAGTTTCCTAAAAAATTGAATAAAAGATCCATTTTGGCTTAGTTCATGAAATGGACCGAAGATGTTTCCTGTGATATTTCCGTGTCATATTCACTGTTCGTGCTTTAATGTTCATACTCAGCTTGAAAGAGTAATTTAGTAGAGTTATCAGACTGCTGCGTATTGGTTTTAATTCCAAACCATGTCTTTTTTCTTGAAATGATTCAAGCAGAATATTGATAACTAAATTGCAATTAATTATTAATTTTCAAACAGGAATGTAAAAAATCTACATGGAAGACTTAAGTGTGGAAACCTATAAACTACGTGTATTATTTACTGTAACAATATGAAAACTCACGACTCTGTTGTAAAATAACCACTATTTCTCGAACATGCTGTTGCTCATTAAGTGTTTAACTAAACACTAGAGCCTAAATACATGAGGGCATTATGATCATGATTCTTTAGTATCACTGAATAGAATATCAATTGTGTCATTGCAGCCTTTGGAATAGGATGTATATACATTTGTTCAGCCACTGCCATCGGTCAACATTTCGAAGGTAACAGAAAGCTGCTAATGCTGTCATTACAAGCGTCTGGAGTCGCCCTTGGTAGTATGGTGTTCCCATATATACTTGCCTTTTTAAGGTACAACTACATTGTTTTTCTCTAAAACAATAAAACGTTACAATAATTTTCATGGTCACTTGAATGGGAAAAAAGTAAGAAATTGGACATGTTTAAAAACGTATGATATATCCATGATTTGGGAATAGATCGGATTCAAGTTAGTATCATTCCACTGATAGGTTTTTCGTTATCATTCCTGAAGTACAGATTTGCATGCTTCTACAACATGGTTTCATTAATTCGTTCATGTACAAACAGTAATTAACATGCGATATTTCTAAGATAATAATTATCTGTACTGGACGCATGTTTGATAAGAGCAGAAAGCCTTCATGTTAACTACTGGATCTTTAAACTATTTTCAGTGATCTGTATGGTTTCCGTGGTGCATTGCTGCTTATTGGAGGTGTAACAATGAATTGTATTCCGGGATGTTTACTTTGGAAAAGACCTGTAGTAAAGACAGAAACGCGAAATGAAAACATGAATTCTGAACGTTTGCGGGTGTACCAACAAGAATTGCAGACCACAGTCATAACGAGTGGTGACAAGATAACAATTGACAAGAACAAAGACGCTCCTAACAATACAGACAATGACCTATTTTATATTAAACATTTTCCAGTACTGCAAGGTGATTCTAAAACTAGAATGGTAAGGGTCAATCAAGGAGACAAAGCAACAGATGATAACACTGAAGGACCACTGACACTTCTCCAGAGCATAAAATGCATCTTACGAAACAAAAGTTTTGTCGTTTTTGCCATTGGTTGTGTAGTTGCAAATCCTGCAATTGGCATCGCAGTAATTTTTGTTGCCGATGTATTTGATGAGAAAGGCCTGTCATTAAGCGATGTTACATTCGGCCTGCTCCTTATGAACATTGTTAATCTATTTGGACGTTTTATTCCCGGAGCCATGATGCAATCTAAGTATATTCCAACGCTGTTATGTCCTTTTTTCGCGTCGCTTACGTCTACGCTAGTTTTAATTGGATTTTCATTGTCTTCATCCAGAGGCTTTACTATTGGAGTCTTAACTGTCGCTGGAATACCTATTGGAATGTTCATTACAATGTTCAGTGTGATCTCGACGAAATTGGTTGGGGTAAAGAATCTTCCTACTGCTATTGGTATACTCTTCTCAGCAAATGGTATTGGAAACGCGATTGCTGGACCTGTAAGCGGTATGTGTTCACAAAACGAACATATTTATCTTCATTCATATCACAGGAACCGGATATTTCATCCATATATCGACAATAGGGCAAAAGCCTTGTCCATAGACAGCTATATATAGGCCTTAATATAATATAAAAACACAAGGAGTGCAAAGTGTTCTACCCCACCCACTAAAATAATGGTTATTTTTATGGAAAAACGCAGTCGCTAGGGTTTAATGCATCTAACGGCTATCGGACACGTATATAAACAGATTGCAGTCGCAAAAAGTATTGCATGTTTTCATGCAGTTTCTTGCCGATTCATTTTTGACGGCCACACCATTCTGTGACGTCACAGCAAAGCTGGAGTTCCCAATTCAGAAGTGAAAACTATTTCATTGAATATATTGTGCTTGTTTTCTTTATTTTGACAATTCGCATCTTTTTAACAAAATCGCCGTTTATGAAATAAAAAAAATCATTCAAAATTTAGGTAAGATCGAAGCAAAGAACAGTAACTCTTCTTGGCTGTTGCCGACAGTTACAGCAAACGCGAGGTTTTAAAATAAAAAACGGCGTCAATACGGCGGTCTATGAACAAGGTACGGAATACGTTGGTTTTTTTTTGGGGGGGGGGCTATGGATAACATTTCAGGTTCCTGTGATCATTATCTAATTCAATGAATTATATGCTAGAATTTCGTGTTTCAGCAACATACTACTTTTAGTTACATTTTCCGAATGTTCAAGGTACAAGGATTGTTGCCTTAATTTATACTGAAGGTTACCTTGTGATTATGGTCTGTCGAATTTTCTCTATAATAATACATCTATCTGTTTTAGTTAAAAATATATCTTCATATCGTTTTTGTTTTATTGCAATGACACACTGCTTCAATGTGAGATGTGGTGTATTTCGAGTTATGACATAGACTTGTGTGACTTGCATATTGCTAGCATGTCTATAATTATAATGTTACTTTCTTCTTTTTTCAGGATATATCCGAGATAAGTCTGGATCTTACACCGTACCGTTTTATGCCGCTGCTGGAATAACAACGTTTGCTTCACTTCTGTTTCTGATTGCAATGACAGTACACAAACTACAGACTAAAAAACAGAGACATAGGTCGTCTGCTTATTATCTGACAAGCATGTAGATTCCATATTTGTGAACACCGGCGGTAGATTTTCAGAACGTTTACGTTGTGTATGAATATTGTAGTAGTACAGGCCTGCGCTGTATCATGATACAGTTTAAATATGTTTAAACAAGACCTTCAGTTGTGTTTTCCAGTTTTAACCCATTCATTCATTTTCTTTTGCCCAACTAATTATTCGCTCGGTGCATGACCATTGATCCGTACCAATGTACCGGTACTCGGTTCTCCTCGCCTGCCGTGATATTGTTTCCATTTTATGAAATGTTAATTTTGAAGTCCTAAATAGAAACCTCCGACATAAAGTTCAACTGAATAGCGTATGGTATGCGGTAAGCTCAGTCAGTTAGTAGAGAGCCTCTTACATGCAGGCGGAATGTCGGGTACAATGTTTCACCCTCCTATTACATTTTGTGCCGTGAGTGTGAGACAACTGTTGGAAACCTAAACCTAGAGTGCTTTCGTCGTCTTCTTACACTTACATCGTTAACTAATTGTCCATCAATCTCGATCAACTTGCTATTCTGATGTAATTGTTAAGATGTTCGTAGGTTAAAAGATATGCACGGTGCCTCTCTCTCTCTCTCTCTCTCTCTCTCTCTCTTGAGACGAATCCAACGGTGTAAAAGTCTCAAAATCTTCAATATGGTAGATAGCTCACTGTAAGATATCGGCCCACGAAATGTAATACCTCTTTTCAAAGAAAGGTGACAAAACAGGCCCTGCAAATTACTAACCAGTTTCATTGACCTGCATTTTCTGTAAAGTCCTAGAACACAATGTGGCTTCAAAATTACAAAAATATGGTGTTCACAATGCTTGTAGGTAGATAAAAAACTAGTCCTGGGAGGCGAAACCGCTCCAGAAGTCACAGTTACATCAGGGGTACACAAGGATCGGTACTAGGCTCCTTACCTAATCTCTTATGCGTTCATGACCTTCCAAATTCTATTACTTCTTAGACGATACTGCCGTATATCTAGCTATCAACAACAACCAATACTGCTCTCTACTTAAAAATGATATTGAAAAGTTAGTATTATGGGAGAACCCTGGTAAATGGATTTCAACACTAGTGAATATGTCGTCATAATATCGCTAAAAAGAAATAGAAAATTTGCTTTAATTATTTACAGGTTACATGGTCAAATCCTGGAAGTTAAAAATGTTTCCAAAACCATTATCGTATTTTCATTCAATATCAGTGAAAAAATATAATATTTATAGAACAGCTGTGTTTTCCCGCAGTCATATTATGCACACGGCATTAAGTGACGTCACGCGCTCTATATAATTTAAGTGTACAAAAGTAAAATTCACCGTGAAATGTGTGTTTTCAGAAGAAAAAATGGCTTGTTTCGTCGGTAATTATTATCTTGGGATAATTTCAGCAATTGTCTGTTTTTTTGGGGGTTTTTTTTGCATTTATTTTTTATAGCAAAAAAACAATGGGACTTTAACTAAAACACAACAATATTGTTCTTACATGGTATGACAAATCCACTTGTTTACAACTTGAAGACTGTGTGCTGGTTGGCCCCTAGCAGTATCATTTATAAGCAAATAATTTGCATGTTTCAAAGAAATATCTCGCATGATTTGACTAAAGGGGAACAATCCAATAGTGGCAAGAATTGATTAAAGGAAAATCAATCCAATAGTGGTATGACTTGAATAAAGGGAACCAGCAAAAAAGGAAGACACAAAGAAATCCGCACCAATGCCATGGCCACACTCACCATCCTGGTTGGTATACGGTACTTGTAAACCAACATAAACCTTTTCAGGTAGGTGATCTCTGGAAAATCAGTAAGCGACAAGTGAAGCAAAAAGGACGAGTTTCTACGTCTCTAAACGAAGACATGTGTCAAAGCAAATCCTTTTGCCAATGACTGTCAGGTATCTGACTGCATGTACCGAGATCATCAACATTCTTAACAGCCCACCATATACAAATACCATTGAAGTGGAAACAGCTATGATAGTGCAACTCTGGTACAGCCTCGGACTCAGTGCTACCAACAAATATAGTGTCTGACAATAACTCTGTGTTACATTTGTGCTTGGACAATTTTGACATAAATTAGGAGACTCCATCTGGTTCTGGTACCACATATTCAACTCATGGAATAGTCATTCAGGAGGTTCGTTACCTAAATGCACAAACCAGTGTTTCTCGGATTACCATTCAAATACGTAAAAGTTAACAGCGGACTGTTAAACCACAGGAAAAGCAAAGGAAGCCATCTTATGCCAAACAAAGAGTTGAGCAATATTTGAGAGTAAATCATACTAAACCCGAATATGACTCCACTGACACTGATGTTCAGATGTTTAGCTCACCTGATTCATCAGGTCGTTGAATGTCCGTCGTCCGTCCACAATTAGTTTGTTTACACTCTAGCAACCGCAGCTCTTAACGAATCCTGATTAAACTTGCTCACAGTGTATATGGCCACAGTGTCTCGGCTAAGTTGGATTGTGTTATGGGCCCTTGAATTACAAAATTTGCTATATTTAGCTTGTTTACACTCTAGCGCCTTCATTTATTCACCAATCCTAATAATATTTTCAGTAAATGTAAATGTGTATAACCAAACGATCTTAGACAAGTTCGATTATGGGCAAAATCGGATCAGAACTTCAAGAGTTATGTGTCCTTGACTTAGAAAATTTGCTATATTTGAGTTTGTTTACACTCTAGCGCATTCATTTATTCACCAATCCTAATAATATTTTCAGTAAATCAGTATTATTCAAAAGATCTTGAACAAGTTCGATTATGGGTGGAATCGGACCAGAACGTCCAGAGTTATGGGCCATTGACTTTGAAAATTTGCTATATTTTAGCTTGTTTACTCTCTAGCGCCTTCATTTATTCACCGATCCTAATAATATTTTCAGTAAATGAGTATACCCAAAAGGTCTTGGACGAGTTCGATTATGGGTGGAATCAGACCACATCTTCAATAGTTATTGGCCCTTGACTTAGACAATTTGCTATATTTTAGCTTGTTTACACTCTAGCGCCTTCATTTATTCACCGATCCTAATCATATTTACAATGAATGTGTATGACCTGATGGTTTTGGACAAGTTTAGTTATGGGTGGAGTCGGACCACAACTTCAAGAGTTATGGGCCCTTGGATTAGAAAATTTGCTACGTTTTAGCTTACAAGTTTAACAGTATTATACCTTCATTGTTGGTTTTGATCTCAAAATTGGAAACTATATTACCTGGCCATAAATTATTGGTGAGCGACAAAGGGCCAATGTGGCCCTCTTGTTTGTGGTTTGTAGCTAGAGAAATTTGAAACTCCTTTGATGTTCAAAGCGTGCCTCACCGGTCAGGATGCGTATCACAAACATCCGAAGAGACTGAAATCAGCCCATCTATCGTTGAATATATGACACCGATAAAGGTCTCTTTTAACGATGTAACCGTGCAGCATATATTAGAAACATCAAAAGTAGGCCAGAAATATGCAATTGTAATCTGTGACCTAGCAGTGTCCAAGAAGGCGTACTCATTGATGTGTGCATTTGATTGACAATTGAGGCCTCCGCTAACTTATTATAGATAAAGTTATTGTTCAAATTGATGAATTATTGAAAATATATTGCATTAGATTTCTAACAAAAAAATATCAATTTTTGATATATTTCGGTTTCGGTAATTAGCATGCTGTAGTTTACAAACACCCAGACCGTAGACATTTGGAAAATGATCAACAGGCACTGGGCTTTAAAGATATGGTATCTACAAATCAAATATGCCTCCGGGGGGGGGGCGGGTTTCGTGCAGTAGCATACAGTCTGGAAAATGTATTGTTACACATTTTTTTTAAATGCCTTCAATGCTAATAGTAGGTAAAACAACATTATTAGTAGTACTGTTTTCTCATCTTTTGACGGGAGAAATGTCGATCCCTCAGTCCGCCTTATTTGATGCATATATGTATTTCAACGACATAATTAACATTCTAGTAAATCCACAGTATGTGTTACATGTATGGAAAAGTAAGATCAGGCAAAAATTACAGATTGTCTTCCAATAGATCTTTTTACATAATCAATGTAAGTATTGGTAAAATCCCACTTTTTACAAAAGATTTTTCCAAATGTTTAACTAAAACACAAGAATATTGTTCATATATAGTATGACAGATCCACTAGCTTACAACTCAAATTGCTTCATGTCTACCATTCGCCAGCAATTAATGAACACAGTTTACATCAATTCGCATTCAGTATATTGAAATACCTGGCACGATTTGACAGTATCCATATCCCAACTACCGAGCCAAGTACTGTATCTAGAACATCACAGGAAAAGGAGCGAGGCGTGTTATCGTGACATGAGTTGACTAAAGGGAAACCATCCAACTGTAAATATAAAAGGTAGGTGTTTATCAAATTACTGGTTGTAAAACGGATAAAGGATTTTTGAAATGCAACCATATAGTGTCTGGCTCTCACAGAGCCAGTCAATAAAACACATTAATTTTCAATAAAAAATATTTAAACCCTTTAAAGAGCTTGTTCCTTTATTCTAGGATGCTAGGTTCTAGATAATACCACGTTGTTTTTGTTGTCCTATTAAACGTGAACACTATCTCGTTAAATATTTATCTTTATCAAATCGTACGCATCATATTGACGGTAGTTATGACAATTGATTGCGTAAAATAATAATCTGGTAACAGAAAAAAAACTTAAGATGAGGTAAGTTCAGTTTATATATATATATATATATTTATTTATTTATTTATTCATTCATTCATTCATTCATTCATTCATTCATTCATTCATTCATTCATTCATTTATTTATTTATTTATTTATTTATTCACAACTCGAAGCTCGTTATGCTAAGCCATCACATTTTTAAATGATGATAAATTAATACAATTCTATTATTTTACCATTTTTACAATATGAGAAAAAATCTTCTTGTCTGAAAACACAAGGTTCTGAGCTTGGATATTCGGCATGGAGCAACATCTAGGGGCTATCTAACAACGTAACTAAAGCAATGTCACTGGGATCAATATTGGCCCAGCCCTAGTGGTCATATGTTTAACAAAGACTGATACAGGAAATGTATCATATGATCATATGAGTCCAAGACTAATGGAATTATTTCCTTATCGTTGTAATAAGTCAACCGGTTAACACGCACAAAAGATAAGTATCTTCTTTTCATTTCGTATGCAAGTTTTATATGATGTAATTGGCTCATGTCCGAAAGCTGCCGGCAATGCTGGCTTGTAGTACGCACATATAATATTTGTAGTATACGTCTTTGACTGTGATTTGTCATTCATACACAAATGTATATGTCTTGTTATAAAAACAAGACAAAGATAGAAAAAGCAAGAACAATGAAAACAAAACAAAGAAAAAAGAAACAACTGAAACTGACATTTCAAGACATCGTACATTTTTTTATATTTGTTTTCCTCCATATTCGGTGTGCATTGCATAAATAATAACATCATGGTAAATTAGAATTATATATATAAACAAAATGTGTTTTGTACAGTGACATATATAATTAAGGGGAAAATGTTCAGGATTATTTACTAACATTATTTCTTATTTAAAGATCAATATATTCGTAAAATAATGACAGATCACTTTCTTTACATCTGTTTATTAAATGAACTCCAACCGGTTTCACTGTAGTTCTATAAAAATGTGATTAACAAAACTAAATGTGTGTGATATTTGGAATCTATTTAATGCAAATGAAAATCAATTCACTTGGAGACGGATAAATGGATAAACAAGCCGGATAGACTTTTGTTTTGTGGACAATAATACTGTACCAGTCGTTCTAAATACAGATATTATACCTGCTAAAATTACTTACACTTATCATCAGACAATATCCTTAGACTTCACTTTTACATCTAGTGGAGGGTCAGGTTTTATAAATTTAATAATAGTCTAATTAATGACAATAAATTAATTTAATAAGACAGTCATTAAAGATATATCTGAATTATTGGACAAACATGCAAGATATAATTAAAATAATTTGAAACTTTTCATACATTAATACAGGAATTGTGTAACATAGAAATACGCGATAAAACAATTACGCTTTCTAACTTGACTCTATTATATAATAAATCATCAACATATGATGGAACTACATGTGTATATAAAAAAAAAAGTGAAATACATTTTTTACAAAGATAACCTAAATACGGACAAATCAGGTCCAAGGTTTTATTACTGAAGAATTAGATCAAAATACTAAGTACTTTCTTAATCTTGAATAACCAAATAAGGAAAAGAGACTGAGCAAAAATGGTACAATAATTGTTTCTGATATTTTAATAGAAGATGTTAAATGTTAGAAATTATTAATATATTAAGCTTCAAATCTCATAAAATCCTAAAAGAAAATGATGCCAATCTCGGAGAACCCCTAAATGTAATTGAATGTAAAAACGCTATTAAAAACATGATAAATATAAAAGTCCAGGGCTTGACGGAATAACTATCGAATTTTAAACATTTATCTTGAATGAAATACGTATTTTAGTGATTACCTCTTTAAACGAAGGACTAAAACATAATGAACGTTCAAGAACACACGTATTGACCTCGTTTTATCAATATTTTCTTATCTTTCGTAAGATTATTAGCCTCGATGACACGACGGAAGTTATTTCGCTAGCGAAGTGTTTTCCCCGGCCCTAGCTCAGTAAACATTTGTTCATGATAAATGTGTTTCTGAACCGCTAAAACTTGCACACCAAATTACTTTTTTCGCACGCCGATGTTTGTTCGACAATCCAACCGTAACTCCCTTTGTATAATTCATGCTGCTCAGATCAAATGGGAATGTATCAGAGTGTTTAGTGTGGTAGTTTGAACGTCTACATCTCTACAAGTCTAAACGTGTTCCTCAAAACGTTTGGAAATTATTATACACAACCCTTGTTGTTCATGCTTGTAAACTTATTTATACTTAAAATGATTTACAAAAGTTTTAAACATCAACTACGTTTCTTATTTACATGTTTATGTCTAATTAAGAGCGCAAATTGATATGTAACATCGGGGTTTTGATTATATCAACATTAACGCTAGATGATATTTTCGATAAAAACGATCTTATATTTCACATGAATTCAGATAATCTAAGAAAATGTAATATAACTAGGTCCAGGGTTACTCAAAATAAGGGTCTGGAACCGCGCTCTTCAGGCGCTTATCTCTGTATAAACATCAAGTCGTGCTGTGGATACTTATCGACGAGCTCTTTTCACGCGTATATAAGTAACAAACAAATTTTCGGGAGATGATTATCAAAGAACAGAACAGAAAGTAATTATATATTATATTCTGGAATAAATATTATGTTTTAATGTTTAAAGTTCCTAGGAATAAAAGATTTGTAACATTGACTATATTTTATTTTTGAACGACATATAATTATAATATCATTAAAAATACAATATATATTAGTATAATAAAATTATCCGATAAAAACGGGTCATTTTTGGCAATACCGTGTATTTTTATATGAAATCGATTGTTATGTATTATATTAATATTGATATGTGGAATGATAAATAAAACGTTGATTCATGTCTAGTAAAATAACGTTAGGCTGACTTTCAAGCTACGAATCCGCATAATTTGATATTTTTTGTTTACATACATGTGTTAACTCACGTGTCTGCATAATTGAAACATGATTATGCCGTTTTGTATGCGTAGTTAAGTATTGTAAATGTTCATTAATCAAGCATACATGTAAATAACTTATTGTTAAGCAGGAACATGATTCGGTGATAATAAAAAACGCCAAACGTATGCATGCATAAGTCCGTTTCATAGAGTCTGATGTATCCTAGCTAAATACGGTATACATCACATTTATTTACATTTAACAGCTGACATTAAACCCCATATAATACGATAAAATGCAAATGAGTGCAAGCTTTTTAATTTAATCAAAACACTGACAGTACTCCTTAAAATATTAAAGGCCTATCCCTGTCGATATTTTGATGAACAGTTCACGAAATGTTCATGAGCTTATTCACGAATAGTTCATAACAAAATGTTCATGAACTAATTTAGGAACTTTAAGCAGTCTTTAGCAAAATGTGTTTTTCATTAAGTCCATGAACCATTGATGAAACATTTGATTTACTTTGATTTACATTTCACGGACGTCAGTTGATGAATAGTTCATGACACTTAGGTTCATGAACTATTGATGAATTATGTTGATGAACATTTGATGAACCTTTGATGAACATTTCATGATTTTTCATGAGCATCATCAGTTTATGAAGAGACTCTCAACAGGGGTGTTATCATCATTATGAATTAGAATTTGAAGGTCAAGTATATAGTCTTGAAAACTGTACAACCAAAATTATCAACGCTTAGGTTGCTGTCACACTACAACGCATTGGCCCATCGAGCGTCGAGGGCCTTAAAAACATATGTGCATGCACAAAACTTTCAACGAGTGCCGAACGTATATTTATCGGTTATGTCTACGTTAGACGATCGGTATTCATTCGTTATTCGAACGTTCAACATACGCTTTTAAACATTAAATATCCGTTGGTAACACTCCGGTACATTCACTAGTTTGCAACATGCTATGTGGTCACGTTAGTCGATAGTAACTTTCAAGTTGAACTTAAAAAGGAGAGTTTAACGATCGTACCTAACGTTGAGATATCCGAACAGACGACACGGCTAAGGTCCAATTAGTAATTTGGTGCAAACAGCTGCCTACGGTCGGCCAAATGTACTCGCATTTATTGTTTTTCGGGTGACATTCGACATACGTTCCTACGGTGACGAATAATAATTTATGGGGACATTTCCATAAATTCCGATTAAACTGTCTACAACCGTTGATCAGTCCGCTATCGTGGCCGATTTATGCCATGTCGTATTTTCGCTTTTTCGCCACAACAAAGCGAAAATGCGAAAGAGCGAAAATACGACAAAGTCAACTTTGTCGTACCTTTGCATTGTTGCATTTTCGCATTGTCGTGGCGAAAATACGACAGATGAAGGGCGACAATACAACACCAAAAATGTGTCGTGCTTTCGCCCTACATCTGTCGTATCTTTGCTTTTTCGTGGCGAAAATGTAACAATGCAAAAACACGACAAAGTCGACTTGTTCGCATTTTCGCATTAATTGTTGCATTTTCGCGTTCCGGATGTACAAGCGCATGCGCATCAACTAGTATAAGGTTAATGTAAACTACCTGGGCATGCGTAACCGGAACGCAAAGATGCGAAAATGTAACAATGCGAAAAAGTCGAATTTGTCGTGTTTTCGCATTGTTGCATTTTCGCCATGAAAAAAGCAAAGATACGACAGATGAAGGGCGACAATACAACACCAAAAATGTGTCGTGTTTTCGCCCTACATCTGTCGTATCTTTGCTTTGTCATGGCGAAAATGTAACAATGCAAAAACACGACAAAGTCGACTTTTTCGCATTTTCGCATTAATTGTTGCATTTTCGCGTTCCGGTTGTACAAGCGCATGCGCATCAACTAGTATAAGGTTTATGTAAACTACCTGCGCATGCGTAACCGGAACGCAAAGATGCGAAAATGCAACAATGCAACAATGCGAAAATGTAACAATGCGAAAAAGTCGAATTTGTCGTGTTTTCGCATTGTTGCATTTTCGCCATGAAAAAGCAAAGATACGACAGATGTTAGGCGAAAACACGACACGTCTTTGGTGTCGTATTGTCGTTTTTTTTGCCACGACAATGCGAAAATGCAACAATGCAAAGATACGACAAAGTTGACTTTGTCGTATTTTCGCTTTTTCGCATTTTCGCTTTGTTGTGGCGAAAAAGCGAATATACGACATGGCATAAATCAGCCACCATAGTCCGCACATTTAGCCCATCGTAAAATACATGATTCATCAAAAACAAAAACAGAACAAAATCGCATAATAACCAACGTTTGATTTCAAGATTCGCTCTCATTCGGAAGGACTTTTAGTAACCAATCTTGCTTAGGGTTTCAGATTTTCACGCTTTTAATCACGAACAAACTGATAAAACACTCTTCCTAAAGCTACAAGTTATTTGAACTTTCTAAAATCATTCTTTGAAAGACCAGAAATCAACGAAAATCGTGAAATTCCTGAAAATGAACTGTGTTCATTAATACTTTGTCGCTTTCTAGTCAGTGTTAGAAAGCAAACTGGCGAGGGGTATGAGCCTTCAGTCCTTCTAGGAATGATACATAGTTTAGATCGCCAGATAGGTCGTGATGGCGATGAACAAACCATTTCATTGGGACCTGCATTTGCCAATGTACGAGAGGCCCTGGCTATGAAACAACATCGGCTTAAAAAGTGAAATGCTGTTTGACAATTATATAGATCATTTATGTAATACTCGACAACTAAGTACAAGGGCACATCACACTGTTCTTCAAACATTCTGGTTGTACAATACTACTCATTTTGAGGTTTACTAGCTGTCAAGAAATCCGCGATGTGCATTGGGATGATGTTTATTTAATGACCGATGGTAACGGGCATGAGTATTTGCAATTTTCTGAAAGGCAGACAATTTCTAGACCCGGCAAAAATCCAAGCGATGTGAGATTAATAAAACCTAAAATGTGAGCAAATGTAGCGAATCCTGATCGATGCCTGATTACCGTATACAAACTGTATGCTGAAAAATGTCTGACCATCCGTTTTACATTGCACCAACAACTGTGGACATACCTTTACCGTACCGCGTGACACTTGGTTCATACGAAATCCAGTCAGAATAAACAAGTTAGGATCAATGATGAAAAGAATGGTCCAGCATTCTAGTCTTAATTCAAGTAAACGTAAAACAATCATGTACATGTTCATCAAACTGAATCCGCATTAAAGTAATATTCAAACTACAAACGCGAACGATGCATATACAGTGACAGTGATTAAATTATCATATGCAAGAAGCCCGCTACAAAAGTTAACACACGCGCGCAGTGACGTCATGAATGTGTTAGTTGTAAAAACGAATTATAATTTGTGTGTTTATTGCTTTAACAACATGACTGTTATAAATTTGGTTGAATAAAGCCGTCAGTATATGTCAGTAAGCACTCTTATTGTCCTTTGAAATAAATAATTTAAATCACTTTGACCCAATTTCCTGATATGAAAAATAGGCATTGCCATATATTTTTTGTGTTTGTAGGTAAGCAATGTGCTGGTCATGTTATACTGATACTTTATTACATGACTTGAGCCAAGGCTCATCATCATTTACATAATACAAATATATACATACATGTAATTTTCTGTTCAGTTAGGATAATGTGATTATTTTCACATACTATAACTATCATCTACGCTTATAATTATTAAGAATCTACATGTATATCATAAATGAGCTATTACAATACATTCATTGTCGTAAATTTGTTCATAATATTTACCCAAAAAATAAACATACATAGAAATCATCATAACATGAGAATTATAAATATGTAAATCAACGAACCTTGTTTTTTAGAAAAAAAAATGGAAATAATAACAAGGACTTATATACATACATGTATGTATGTTTGAAACGACGCGCTATATAAGGTAATGCTATCATTTAAAGCTCTGATAAAAAACGGCTCATAGATTTTCTTAGAATTTATGAGAACAACAGAAGACACATCAAACTTCATTGCATGTGAAACTAAAATAAATCCCTCGGGCAGATTTTCAATAAAAAAAATTTAAGTCCGGAAGTGAACAGAAAAAAAACATTTAACTTTACATTTAAAATCGTTTTACTTGCACTTATGATTAAGGTATGAAAATACCTACGTGTAGGTAATTTTATTCTCCGCTATTAAATTTCTATTTCATTAAATATTTACATTAACTGATAGAGCGAAAGGTATGTTCAGAGAGGTACTATAGATACCGTAAAAACGACCGTTTTGACGTCGAAAATGAATATAAATGTATAATGCTGGGAACAGTGCCTCATATTTTGGATAACCTCCTCCGTTCGTTAGATACTTGACTTTAAAGAAATTTTGTCTCCTGAACTCCGCTGTTTATTACGTAATACGTCATAAATATAAAATGAAAACAAGTATCAAAATTCGGAGACACGGTTCAATAGTTTAACATTTCCGCTATAAAATACCGACAACCGCTTTGAAAATGACACCTTCTGTGTTTGTTTTTTTTGTAAGCGACTAATTAATAATAAAAGTTTCAGATCATTATCGTCTCATGAAATCAACGAATTTCAATTAATCGATGCATCCCATACAATTTTGATAGCCAATCAAAATCGCGAATGTCTAGGGTTCAATAATTAAAACCACACCAAGGTTTGATGTCTAGTAAGAGATTTAATAAAAAAAAATTGTCATTAACGAATTAATAGTATCATATCGTACCAATACAATGCACAACACGTTAGAAATGGTTAAGGCTGATCAGATGAAGACGATAAAGGGGTGCTTATCGCAATAAAACACTAATTTTGCGCTTTCGGTCAGGATATTTTGTTGCTTGGTATTAATGTATGATATTTAATATTTGTAAATAACTTCAAATATAACGTTCTTTTAGCATATCAAGTCAGAACCGATACATTAAGTCTGATGCATGCGGGTAACAATAGGTAAATTGAGTAAATACAATGATTAACTGAATTAAGTTACTGCCCAGTTAGGATAATTAAAGAGTGACGCAGTGGTCGAGTCCACTTTTACGGTGTAAACTGTAAAACCTGTGTCGTTTTGTACAAATTACATTAGACAAGTAGGCTGACAATATAATTTACAAATATCGAACAATACATCAACTGTCGGCGTAGCGCAGATTGTAACGATGTTACATATGTTACAGTAGTTGTGAAAATATCAGTGTGAGACCTTGATGGAACTTTTTCGCAAAATATTTTCTATTCAGTCTGCATATATTTTAAAGCCCCATTAGCTTTTTGCTATAAAAATTATATGCAAAAAACAATCAATTGCTGATATTATCCCAAGATAAATATTACCGACGAAACAAGCCCTTTTTCTTCTAAAAACACTCATTTCGCTGTGAATTTTGATTTTGTAAATTTGAAATATATACAGCGCGTGACGTCACTTCGTGCCGTATGCATGATATGACTGCGGGAAAACACAGCTGATCTATAGATAGTATTTTTTTTTCAATGATATTGAAAAAAATACGACATTGGTTTTGGAAAAAAAAATTCTTGCTATAAAGTATGCACGAGAGGAAAACACACCGGATCCTTTGTTATAGAACAAACAAAAACTATTACAACCGATAAATTTGATATGATTATGGGACTTTAATATGTCGTATAATTGATCTATTGTTTATATTATTAACATGTTTATCGTTTGCCATATCTTGTTTAATTTATCTGGCTTGGATGTCAGGTCAAATCAAGTTTCACCCATTTATAGATTTAAAAACTAAACCATAATTATATACTAAAATAAACCCACTGTATAATGTGCATTACAAGTAATTTGAATTAAATATTGCATTTGATTGGTCTTTTATAAACCAATATCGCACAAATTTTCGAACAACGATAACTACTCTGTATATAGTATACTACAACAAATAGCCTTAAATTTACTATAAATGTACAATGCAGGGAATCGTGTCTCAGGTTTTTGATGACGTCCTGCGTTCGTTAGATACTTGACTTTAAAGAAATTCCGTACCCAAGACCCCGCTGTTTATTACGTAATACGCCCTAGATATAAAATGAAAACAAGTATCATAATTCTGAGGCACGGTTCCCTAGATTAACATTTCCGCTACAAAATACCGAAAATCGCTTTGGAATCCGTTATCAAATAAGTCGACAATGTTAATTCGAAAATGACACATACCGTGTTTTTTTTAAGCTGAGCAACTAACAATTAACGTGTCGGATCATTATCGTCTCATGAAATCAACGAATTTGACGCACCACATTCAATTTTGATTGCCAATCAAAATCGCTTATATTTACGTTTCAATATTTGAAACTACGCCCGGGTTTGATGTCTAGTAAGAGATATTATACCAATACAATGCACATTTCGTTAGAGATGTTAAACGCTGATAAGGAAAGGTCGATAAAGGGGTGCAGTATTTATCGCAATAAAACACCATTTTTGAGCGTTCGGTCAGAATTTTTGTTGCTTGGTATTGAAGTATGATATTTAATCTTTGTAAATAACGTAAAATATCATTAAAATTACGTTATTTTAGCGATTTTAACAAAGCGAGATACGTTAAATATCTTTTTACATGCTTTTATTACATGATGAAGAATTGTCTTAGACGTTTCGTCGTAATTCTCCTAATTACGATTGGTTTTGCTATAAAAAGTCGATCTATTTTCAGCCATATTTGGCTAGTTGTTGGGACCGTATAAACTAAGATTACTTAACTGACAGCGTACATATATAGTGTACACATTCAATTCCCTTCAGATTACTTGTGCATGTTACTAATACTTCAAGTACTTGTGCATTATACACTTAGCGTTACACAGAACCATCATGCATTTTTTTTCTTTACAGTGTATTACTGAATATTTATTACAAACCAACCTGTGTACGACAATTCATTTCCGTCTGAGGTAAAGTTGAAAAAGAATGAAAAAAGAGACAACCGGTGAGGTTCGAACTCGCGATAAAATGTTTGTACTCGGGATTCTAAAGACATTTACCAACTGCGCCAACAAGACATCTACAATTGCATTGCTAAACCATAATACTAAATTATTTTATTATAAATCCATTTACCTGTTCAGACAATGGCTGTAAATTTTGTGTGCACATAAAATGAAACGTTTCTATCACATTATCCTGACTGAGCAGGAACATCTATAATTTCATGTAAACATTTAAAAATAGGAAGTCGTGTTTTTTTGTGAATAAAGCTCTGACAAAGAACGGCGTGTTAATGATACTTGGCCCATGTATCTATCAATATCAATCTTATATCTTATATGCTAGATATATGTTCACAGGGTAACCAACTGTGACTTTCACAAGTGGTTGGTTTTCATCACTTGTTTTCTGGTGATGTTTATGTACTTTGGGTTATTCTTCTCGATTGGAACCATATTTGTTGATGTCATGTCTACATTCAATACGTCACGTGCAGAGACGTCTATTATCCATTCCACATGTATGGGCGTTGGTTTTGGAACAGGTAAACTTATCATATGCATGTAGAACATTGTTTCATTGACTGTCAATAGTTAAGTCAGGAATTTGCCAATGTTTTGCCATACTAGTACTCGTATTATTGGCTCATGCTGTTCTTCTTTTGACAAGTGATTTTAAACTGTACGTTGCGTTTTTATACCGGTCTATGATTGTCCGCATATTACATTTCATTTTAAACATTAAACGTTAAATTAACTTTCTATTTACTGTCTCAGCATTTATATCTCTACTTGTAATCCTACTTCCAACTGAGAGAAAGTCGTATGCATGGGGATTTTCCATGTCTCACAATACGTGATGAAAGGGCTTGTCCCTTAATCGAATATCCATTGTTTCAAAGAAATATTCAAAAACAATGTTTCCTTTTTTACATTTAAAGATATTTAAAGAATTTAAGAATTTTATAACCTAATTCCCGAAAATAATCAAACATCATAAATAAATAAAAATAATACATACAAAATCTTGTAAAAGCTGAGACGTTAACAAGGTGTTTGTCAGTCATAAAGAAAGACTATGGGATCTCTGGGTAGAGATAGAAAGGTAAGTTGAAGCCATTCGTTTTATTGTTTTGCTGGTTCACGATTTATCTGATTCGCAGGCTTGTTATGTGGAGTTGTAATACACAGATTTGGTATAATAATGTGTGGAATAGCTGGAGGATCGCTTGCTAGTTTAGGGATACTGGGATGTTTCTTTGCTACATCTACAGTGCATATGACAATCAGTTATGGAATAGCAAATGGTAAATCATAATAAATACTCGGTTTTAAGTTAAACGTGCGACCGTTTTAAAACGGCTTTGTTTTAATTATCAAATAATTACGTTTAATAACTTTCACATTAAGTGTTGAGTGTTGAACATAATGCAGAAATAGTAATGAACAGCAAAACGACATACATTGTTTAGATTTTGATATAAACAAATATCCCTTTAACAATGAGCTGTCCAAATTCTGCAACATAGTACCAAGAAATTGTTAACAATTCAACACTCAGCGTTAATTGAATTGTTTGTAAAGTACAACATATTCATAATGCTTATCTTTTGAGATTTGTAATATAATCTGAACATCAACTTTTTAGTAATTAGAGAACTTGAAAAACAGTTGCAAAGTTGCTTGACTGAAATCATCCAAAGAGAACATTTTCTAGTATCTGAATGCAGTGTATTGGCTTAAATTGAATGACCTGGTCCTTTTCTTTTATTAGTATAACAAATGATTAAAGCACATTATTAATGTCTAGATTCCAATGATTTAATATTCAATCAGGAATTTGAAGATAGGGAATCTTCAATTATGACTAAAGAGTCCAAAACGATAAGATACAAATACGTATTTATTTACAAAAACAGTATTAAACGCATTACATGGTCGTCTTGTTGCTATATCAAAAAGGCAAGTGTTTGTCATTAAGAGCTGAGAGATGCATATTATTGTTATAGTGTTCTCAAACCTGATATTGCATACATTCACATTGCACTATGACGGTCAATGCTCGCATTTATTTTTAATTTCGGCCATATTCGATAACTTATTAATATAACATTGCAGCGTTTGGAACGGGGTGTATATATATTTGTTCAGCTACTGCCATCGGTCAACATTTCGAAGGTAAAAGAAAGCTGCTAATGCTGTCATTACAATCGACTGGAGCAGCCCTTGGTGGTATGCTGTTCCCATATATGCTCGTCTTTCTGAGGTACATTTGCTCTAAAAACAAAAATACATGAATTGTACAAAGTTTACTTGATAATTTGTGAGCGATATATTAAGAATGAAGAATGGTTCATAAACATATGATCATATGTCCGTGTAGTAGCAAATCTTCGGTGTCTTGTTAATATCATGTTACAGGATTCAAAGTAATGATACTTTTTTCATTTATTTGTTTTTGTATCCCAAGTAATACACTTCATATATTACTAAGAAGAAATAGTCAGAATAGGACGCATGCTTATTAAGACTCGAATGTCTTCATGTTATTTATTAGATCTTTAAACTGTTTACAGTGATCTGTATGGTTTCCGTGGTGCATTGTTGATTATTGGAGGTTTAACAATGAATTGTATTCCTGGATGTTTACTTTGGAAACAACCAGTAGCAAAGAAAGAAATTAGAATTGAAACATTGAATTCTGTGGGATTACATAGGTACCAAAAAGATTTGAAAACCAGAGTCATCACAAGTGGTTATAAGATAACTATTGAAAAGAACGAAGACACTCCTGAAAATAAAAAAGCTGATGTATTTTATGTAAAAAACTTTCCAGTACTGCAAGGTGGTTCTAAAACCAGAAAGATAAGGGTTAAACAAGGAGACAATACAAAGACATCAGATGATGCAGAAGGACCACATACCCTTCTTCAGAGTATAAAATACATTTTACGAAACAAAAGTTTTGTGATTTTTACCATTGGTAGTGTACTTGCAAATCCTGCAATTGGCATCAGTGTGATTTTTGTTGCTGACGTATTTGATGAGAAAGGTCTTTCATTAAGCGATGTTACATTCGGCCTACTGCTTATGAACATTGTTAATCTATTTGGACGTCTTATTCCGGGAGCAATGATGCAATATAAGTATATTCCAACGCTGGTCTATCCTTTCCTCGCGTCGCTCGTGTCTACGCTAGTTTTAATTGGATTTTCATTGTCTTCATCCAGAGGCTTTACTATTGGAGTCTTAACTGTCGCTGGAATACCTCTTGGAATGTTCATCACAATGTTCAGTGTTATCTCGACTAAATTAGTTGGAGTAAAGAATCTTCCTACTGCTATTGGTATACTCTTCTCGGCAAATGGTATTGGAAACGCGATTGCTGGACCTGTTAGCGGTATGTGTTAACATAACGAACATATTTATCTCGATTAATATTTAATTCAATATATTCCAGAAGTTCGTATTTCAACGACATACTATGAGTTTTTACATTTTCCCCGTAGTCAAGATACAAGGTTTGTTGCCTGTATTTGTGCTGTAGGTTACCTTGTGAATTGCTTATAATTTTAAAATAAAATACCACGACTTAGTGAAACTCAGCGAATTCAAGCATTAACAGTGCTTGCTCGTTGTGCCGCTTACGTCAGCATGACGCTCGAATGCCAGATATGAACCCTATTTGGCACATCTGGGATGGGCTTGGTCGCAAGGTTATATCAAACAAGGCGGTATAAACAATCTGAACGATCTTCAAAACGCTCTTACTCAAGAATGGAAAAACATTCCTCGTGACGTCATTCGACGTTACGTTAGGTCCATTGCAGTCGCATCAACGTTTGCATCAATAGTAGAGCCGGTCATACATGATATTGAAACAAAATTAACTTTGAAAAAAAAGAGATCTGCAAATTTAGTTTTTGACCCCTGTTGTTTATGCTTTGCCACAAATCCGATAAAATAGTTTTTCTTTGAAAACAACTGATGCATATCAAATTGGGCATAAACTTACATAAATTTTGGTACCAAATTTAGCATACCTTTGGACGAAAAGATATACTTAAATTGACAAAAATCTAAGTGCAAACATTCTTTTGCAACAGAGTAAAGATGCATGTACCTGTTCTAATTAAAAATATATGTTCATATCGTTATTTCTGAATGAAATGGCATACTGCTTCGATGTAAGATGTTGTGTATTTCGAGTTATGCCAAAGTCATACTTGTGTGAGTTGCGTATTGTTTTGCATGTCATTATATAATGTTACTTTCTTTTTTTAGGATACATCAGAGATCAATCTGGGTCTTACACGGTACCGTTTTATGCCGCTGCTGGATTAACAGCTTTTTCTACACTTCTGTTTTTGTTTGCATTGACAACACACAAACTGCAGGCTAATAAACAGAGACATAGATTGTCTGCTTATTATCTGACAAGCATGTAGATTCCATATTCACACGACGGTTAATTTTCAGAACGTTTACGTTTTTTAAGAGTACTGTAGTAATACAGGCCTACATTGTATTATGAACCATAAATATATTTAAACAGAACTTTCATTTTAACTAACTATTGCCAAACTCCACTAGACCGATAGTCGCTCGGAGCATGACCTTTGATAGGAACCAAAGTACCGGTACTCGGTTTTCCACACCTGGCGTGATAATGTTTCCATTTTAAAGTATAATATATTCATATTCGAAGTACAATGTTAGTAACCTCTCATAAATTTTATGCCGTGTGTGTTAGAGAAGTCTTGGAAATTACTTATAATAAGTATGAGGCTGTCGCCGTAAATGCATTTAAATAAAAGGTTTGAGGAATGTAGGTCTAATCTAATTAATTATGTTATGTAAAGACTTTGTATCAATAAATTGGCTTTGATATATTCCAGTCGGATTATCTTAGTTAGTAGAGCATCAGACCTGCATATTTATAGGAGTAAGCGTGCTCTAGCCCCGCATCAGGTACATTGTTTTCCTTCTATAGCACAAAAGTAAGTGGTATTTAGATGTGCAATACAACTTTCGTAGTCTTCTTACATCGTTAGTTAATTGTCCATGAATCTCGATCAAACTGATATTCTCAAACTGTTGTTAATAGTGCTATGAATAAAAGAAAAGATACCCTAGAAATCTGATACTGATTCTTTTTATATGCACATTTATTCTGTTCAAATCTCATTCAAATGATCACTATTTTTCTGTATACATTAAATTTGTTTTTCTATTTATTGTTTAATCAAATTGTATTATTCTTGTTTAACTATATAATATGTCTTTGCCATAAAATCAAAATATACTGTAAATGGCCAAAGGCAATTTATCATTGCTGTTCATGCCAATAAACTTTGAACTTGAACATATTCACCTAAAGTCATTTAAGTACAGTTCGATTGTGCTATATTAAAGCACTTAGATGCTGGCTGTTTTGCAGCATTGTAAGTTCTTTATGATTGTTTTTGTAATAGTTAAAGACTTCCGCAAATCGTCGGCTGAGAATAATAATGAGCTAACTCCATTTTGAGAAATTGACATTCAATGTCAATTATCAGTACCAAAATGTGAAAACGTTTTAACGGGTGCTCCAAATGCTAAAACAAGAGCATGAAGAGATAGCCCCCCCCCCCCCTCTCTCTCTCTCTCTATCTATCTCTCCCTCTCATTCTCATTCTCTCTCTCTCTCTCTCTCTCTCTCTCTTGAGACGAATCTAACGATGAAAAAATCTCAAAATCTTCAAAATAGTAGATAGCTCACTGCAAGATTCAGGCGACGAAAAACCGGCCCTGCAAATTACTAACCAGTTTCATTGACCTGCATTTTCTGTAATGTCCTAGAACACATTGTGGCTTCAAATATGATGTATTTTATTCCCTCCAGCATGGATTCGGGGAACTTTGATCATGTGAGACCAAGCTAATTCCACTAATTGACCAACTTGCATGAAATATAATAAATTCACGTCAAACGGACCTCACCTAACAGCATTTGATGACGTCAGACGTACTAAATTATTATTTACGTTACAAAAATATGGTGACACAATGTTACAATTTCTTGGATAAAATATTTTCTTGTAGGTAAATAAAACAACTAGTTCTGGAAGGCGCAACCGCTTCAGAAGTCACAGTTACATCAGGGGTACACAAGGATCTGTACTAGGCCCCTTACCTAATCTCTTATAATTTCAGGACCTTCCGAACTTCATTACTTCTCATGTTCGATTGTTTGCAGACTATACTGCCGTATATCTAGCTATCAACAACAACTATGCTCCATAAGGCACTAAGAGTGCTACTGTACATAAACTCGGTTATATAAATTGCATCTAGTTTCGTCTGCTGAATCCATTAATTTTTCCAGATTACAAATGGCGAATTTGCAACTAAGGGGAACAACTCAGAATAACATATCAGCTTAAGAGCCAACCCTTTCCTCTTAATCATAATAAATGTATGCTTAAAATTAATGTAATTTAGTACCATTGACAAAGAAAGTAGTTTGACCGAGGAATGTTACAAATGAAATAATTTAGCGTCAACATACAACAATGCATACAAGTACTGGTATTTATTATGTTTTCTCTGGTAGGGGTGGGTACGTCAGATAGGCTATTCATATGGCCGTTTAAGCATTTATGTACAAAGCCATGATATATTTTCATCAAAAGAAGTAAAGTTATATGAATTGCAAAAAAATATAGTTTTTAAAACAATTGAATATCATTAGGGTTTGAAAAATGAATAAAAAATGAAATATTTTGCTCCTTTTTTGCCTTTATTATAGAATATATATCCCATGCAGCCTCATTGTCATAGAATGATAAAATTTAGAGTATATTGCATCATTACTGAACAGAAATAAGATATTAACATTTTTAAAGTATTGACTACCGGCAATCATTTTGAATGGTCATTTTTGTTTTAAATGGCGGCCATCTTGGTGGCAATCTTGGATTTTAGGCACTTGTCCCGGATATGGCAACTAAGATGCGCAGTCCTGAAAAGTACATACTTTGCCCCTACTTATGGTATAATTATTTTATCCGTGCTCAAAAAAGTAAATAAAAGTACCCTGGCTCTTGGACCAAACCAATACTGCTCTGTACTTAAAAATGATCTTGAAATGGAGTCTAACACCAGTAAATATGTAGTCATAATATCTCTAAAAAGAAAAACAAGTTTTGCTTTAATTATAGAACATATTATGAAACTAGTAAATCGACAAAATTTCTTCTACTCTAACAAAAGTCTCGCTCTTATCCGCGGCCCGCCCGGTTAGCTCAGTGATTAGAGCGTTGCCTACTGATCGCCGTGACAAATTTGACAGAAGATATTACATCCTATGTTAATTTGTCCTCCACCTCTGAATTATGTGGAGTAGCTTGGCAGAAGCTTACGGATAGAATGTGGTTAGTACTGTTTAAGGTATAAGGTGTATAATATGAAGTGTTGAGGGTTACATTTTAAATATTGCCATTCTTTTGTATATCCACTAGTACTCTCACAGTTGAATTTTTAAAAACTTTCGCCATCACTTAAGAGAGTTACGACCATTTTTGTTCCTTTACCCCCAACGTAAAATAGTACCTTAAAATCTAATGAAGGAACATGTATGAAAATTGATCTACCTCCATAACAGATGAAACGATAAATGCAAAAATGTATATATGTCTAAGGGAAACCAACATTTAGTCAATCCAAAGTATACGTATGATGTTTGAAACTACTAACCCTTTGAGATTTAGTGAAGATTTTTGCTTATTACCAAAAAAGTAAAAATTGATTTGTATCACTAAGATTAAAAACTAAAGTGAAACAACGCCTGAAATTTTCTCAAAATGAACTACTATGTGTGTATAATGTCTATTTTAAAAAGTTCACCGTCTGATTTTGAAAAGATGAGTGTCAGAAAATTCGTTAATTAACGATGTATAAATTCCTATAATCTAAACAAATTATTTTTAAATAAATATTTTCCTTCCTATTACTGTCTTAATTCATGTTCTAAGTACAAAACATTACCTAAAAACTAAAAACAAGAAGAAAAAAATAATGGTCCCAGTGGGGTTTGAACCCAGACCTTCAAGGAATTTGTCAATTGTACGTAAAAATCATGAACTTGAGTACTCTTCAAAATGGAGGTAATGCATTATAAATCTAATGCCTTAAGGACTAAATGAAGTCCGGAAAAGAAGGTTAGGATAACCGCCCGCCACGAAATGACTGAAATAATGTTGAAAATGGCGTTAAACCCGATGAAACAAACAAGCTTTTATCCGCAGAAAAAAACAAATAAAAAATCCAAACGAAACTCAGAAAAGTAGCTTATATGACCTTGTTAGACCACAACTTGAATATGTGTCTTTAGTATGGAGTCCCTATATACAAAGTAATATCACTATTTTAGAAAATGTACAACGAGGAGCAGCCAGGTGGACAAAAACAACTATTCAAATTAAAGCAGAACCATATACATGCAAAATTAACTTGACTGGCAGACTTTACAAGACAGACGTGATTTATCTAGATTGACACGTTTTACAGAATAGCATATGGTCAAGTAGCAGTACCGGTATCACTATCATTATGTTGAGATTCCTGTGAGAATGTTTCGCCACATACATGACCTCTCCTTCCGTCAAGTACACGTGTATGTCCTACGGTTAGTATACTATGGTTTTATGGAACAACCTTCATGATCTTATTGTACAGCAACCGGACCTAGAAGGGTTTAAGCGCTCTCTGTGCTATTCCCCTGCCGCCTCTGAGTAAACAAAGCAGATGTTTTACTAATATTCAACCTGTAAAATGTTTTACCTCATAGTTAATACTATCATACTTTTAGCTTCCCTTCTCACTATTTTACTATAAAGTCTTCCTTTCACCGCTTTTAATCACTTTTGTCAACACTGACGCGCACATGTATGCTAGTTTCTCCGAAAGGAATTTAAGCAGTATATAGAAATAGATATATTGTACATTTTCCTCAAATGCCTCCTGAGCAAGGAGTGGTTAATAAAACATGCAGGTGAACAGATTGTTTAGTATCATGGTCTAACTGCGAAATGGAAGACAGAAAGACCCCCTTATTCATTATCCTTCTGTATTTCAACGGTAACACTCCATTAAATCAACAGTATGTGTTACATATATGGATAAGTAAGATTGTCTTACTAAAGATGTTTCAGCATATTGTAAGTATCAGGTAAAATTCCAGTATTAATAGTTACTTTCTCCAGATCTATGTTAAATTAAAACGCAACAATATTGTTCTTACATGATATGACAAATCCACTTGCTTACAACTTGAAAACTGTGGGTTAATTAATGAATTGTTGGCCCCCACCAGCATCATTTATAAGATAATGATTTGCATGTTTCTAAGAAATATATGGCATGGTTTGACTAAAGGGGAACAATTCATTAGCGGCATGGACTGATTAAAGGGAAGCAATCCAATAGTGGTATGATCCAACTGAGGGGAATAGCCCAATAGTGTTATGACTTGATTAAAAGGTAACTGCAAAAAGGTATAACTGTAAAACGGACAAAATATAATAATAATAATAAATATTTTAAACACGGTAAGCTATGAGCATGTTCCTTTATTCTTGTAAGCCACGTTCTACATAATTCCATATTTTGTGTGTCCTATTTAACGTAATCACACACTTGTGAATTGTTTATCGTCTTCAAACAGACAATATTCTTTGCAAAGCGTTATATTGACGGTTTAGTGTATGCGTAAAAATAATAATCTGAATACAAAAAACGCTAGTGATGAGGTAAGTTGAGTTTAAATATGTATTTTGTTATAGCCCGTTATACTTCATCTTTACATTCTTAAATGATGATAAATGTATGCTGTTTTATTATTGTACCACTTCTCTACATTTTGAAAATCTAAAGTTGTGTCCTGTATTTACCAATTCAACTATTTCATCGGTTACCGCGACAAGTTTCTGTATCATGTTTTTCTGTATAATGATATGACCATGTCGTATTTCATGCGTCAGGCTTATTAACTATAGACTATTTCAGCCAAACAACGATTTTTTGTTAAACTCAAAATTCTTAACCGCTTAAGGTATATATGATATAATTTACATTTAACAGCTAACATTAGCTCAAATGAAATATGATAAAATGCAAATAGGTGCAAGATGTATAAGTTTAAAACTGGACGCATAACTACGATATATCCATGTAACCGACAGATAAATTGTATCTAGCTGCAATGCAATACACATTTTAATGGATACAACATAAAATCGGTAAATATATGTATGTTTGGCGAAGATTATTCCGTTGCAATGGTTTCATGTTATAGCGCTTGTATATAGACAATAATAGTCTGATGCATATGGGTCACAATAGGTAAATGGAGTAAATACAGTGATTATCACATGACCGGAGTTAAGCTAACATTAATAATTTCATTTAAAGATTTTAAAAAATAGGAGGTCGTTTTTGTGTGAATAAAGCTCTGGCAAAGACCGGCGAGTTAATGATACCTTGCCCTGTCGTTTCTTATATGTAGCTATCCATATCGATCTTGTACAAATATGTGTTCGCAGGGTAACCGTCTACGACTTTCACAAGTGTTTGGTTTTCATCACTTGTTTTCTGGTGATGTTTATGCACGTAGGGTTATTTTACTCGATTGGAACCATATTTGTTGATGTCATGTCTACATTCAACACGTCACGTGCTGAGACGGCTGTTATCCACTCCACAGGTATGGGCGTTACTTTTGGAACAGGTAAGCTATTTAATGGATTTGGAATATTGATTTATTGACTGACTATAGGCTATATTCAGTAAGGAATTTGCCAATTATTTACTTACTCGTATTGTTGGCTGATGCTGTACTTCTTTTGACTATAGTGAAAACGTAATACGTTTTTATAATTGTCCACGTATTATATTTCATTTTGAATATTAAAAGTCTCAGCATTTATATCTATTTACACTTTCTATTAATGTACAACTGAATGAAAGTAGTTACGAATGGTTTCAAAACGAAATATCGGCGTTTAGTTCGGATATGTACTTTTGTGACTTCTGTAAACTAAAAACGAGTATAGCAGAGATGGTTTTCTTAATACTGGGCATGTAAGTAAATCTTTAAAAAATATTGAAGAATATTTAGAACAAAATGTTCTCTGGATAAAGGCAACTTGTTAAAGTCCATATTTTGTCCAGTTTGCCTGTATATGTGTAATATTTTGTCTCAAAAGTATTGCAAATGAAGAAATCATTTCCCAAATTATTAACCTTTATGACCTTTTTGCAACACAAAAATCTTTTAAAAGCTGAGACGTTAACAAAGTTGTATGTGAGTAATAAAGAAAGACTGTGGACAAAGATTGGAAAGTCATTACAAACATTCAGTTTATTGCTTGGCTGGTTTACAATTTATCTGATTTGCAGGGTTGTTATCTGGAGTCGTAATCCACAAATTTGGAATAATAATTTGTGGAATAGGCGGAGGATTGCTTGCTAGTTTAGGGATAATGGGATGTTTCTTCGCTACATCTACAGTGCATATGACAATCAGTTATGGAATTGCTAATGGTACTTACGCAGAGATAGTGATGAACAACAAAACAACATACAGTGTTTAGATTTCGAAAAAAAATATCCTTTTAGTAATGAGTTGACTAAAGAAAATACTAATTAAAAGTGTACAAACAGTTAAAAGAGCAAATTCGATCGTTCCAAGTGTTTCCAAACCTTGCATGCAATTATAGCCTACACTTAGAATCTGGCGGTCAGAAGCCGGTCGATTTAGGTGTTTCATGACTATTCTAGAAAGCCTCAACATTCACAATTGAGTAAAACAAGTCTGCATCATATTGCACAATGAATGGTAAAACAATGCAACAGTTAACGTTAATAAAGAACTACATAACGATTGCTAGTTATTCTGATCATCAATGTTTAAGTTAATTATAGAATTTGAAGATCAGACGCATAGCTGCACAATATTTGAGCACAAAATTAATGACTAGATTCCAATTAATTGATATTCAAACAGGAATATGAAGAAGTGTCCAAACTGATAAGACATAAATACGTATTTATTTACAATAGCAATATTAAAACGTATGATTATGTTGTGAACGATATAAACGTTGATACTTGTTCGTCTTTCTGCCTGATCAAAATATCATGTGTTTGTCATTCAAAAATGAGTGACGTACATCGTTGTTACATGTTCTCAAAACCTAACATTAAACCTTAATTCAGATGTCAAAGTTTTCACTGTATTTTAACGGTCAATGCTTGCATTTATTTTTAACTTCGGAAATATTTGAATACATATTACTTACACCATTGCAGCATTTGGAATGGGATGTATGTATATTTGTTCAGCTACTGCCATCGGTCAACATTTCGAAGGTAGCAGAAAGCTGCTAATGCTATCATTACAATCAACAGGAGTCGCCCTTGGCGGTATGCTGTATCCATATGTACTTGCCTTTCTCAGGTACATTTGCTTAGGTTTTAGTCTAAAACAAAAATACGTCAATTGTACAAAGAGTGTAATGATAGTATGAGAGAGAAGTATTAAGAAATAAAAACGTGTCATTAACATATTATCATACGTCGTCGAGTAGCAACAGATCGGTGTCTTGAAAATATCATTCCGCCGAATTGATTTCATAATCATCCCAGAAATACAGATTTGCAGGATGCCATAAAATAATGAAACATTTTCATTTATTCGTTTTTTAGAAGTATTACAATCAGTAAATAATACTAAGAAAAGAACTGTCAGAATAGCACGTAATTTTAGAAAGAGCAATTTTGTTAATAAATGTGACTTTAAAATATTTTCAGTAATCTATATGGTTTCCGTGGTGCAATGTTAGTTATTGGAGGTTTAACACTGAATTGTATTCCTGGATGTTTACTTTGGAAACGACCAGTAGCGAAGAAGGAAACTCGAATTGAAAACACGAATTCTGAACGTTTGCATGAGTACCAAAAAAATTTGAAGACCAGAGTTATCACAACTAGTGACAAGATAACAATTGAAAGGGACAAAGATGTTCCTAAAAATAAAAACGCTGATATATTTTATATTAAACATTTTCCAGTACTGGAGGGTGATTCTAAAACTAGAAAGATAAGGGTTAACCAAGGAGACAATACAAACGTTAGGACAACTTCCATTGATGATACAGAAGGACGACAGGCCCTTCTTCAGAGTATAAAATACATTTTACGAAACAGAGGTTTTGTGATCTTTACCATTGGTTGTGTACTTGCAAATCCTGCAATTGGTATCGCCGTGATTTTTGTTGCTGATGTATTTGATGAGAAAGGTCTTTCACTAAGCGATGTTACATACGGCCTACTGCTGATGAACATTGTGAATTTATTTGTACGTTTTATTCCCGGAGCCATGATGCAATCTAAGTATATTCCAACGCTGGTATGTCCTTTCTTTGCGTCGCTAGTGTCTACGCTAGTTTTAATTGGATTTTCGTTGTCTTCATCTAGAGCTTTCACTATTGGAGTCCTAACTGTCGCTGGAATACCTCTTGGAATGTTCATCACAATGTTCAGTGTGATCTCGACGAAATTGGTTGGAGTAAAGAACCTTCCTAATGCTATTGGTATACTGTTCTCAGCAAATGGTATTGGAAACGCGATTGCTGGACCTGTTAGCGGTATGTGTTCACAAAACGAACATATTTATCTTTATTCATATCACAGGAACCGGAAATTTTAAAGTAAACAATCTTCCTATTGCTATTGGTATACTGTTCTCTGCCAACGGTATTGGGTACGCGATTGCTGGACCTGTAAGCGGTGTGTGTTAATTCATATCAATATATCTTAGAAATTTCATATTTGAACAGAGAATTAATCTTTGTTATATTAAATTTTCCCCGTGTTTAGGATACACATTCCGTTGCTCTTTCAATATCCGCATCGTTTTCTGGTTGCAATGTCATAATGCGTCAATTTAAGCTGTCTTGTATTCCGAGTTATTCCATAGATATGATTATTTGGCTTGTTTCGTATGTCAATAGCATGTAATTTTTACTTATTTCAGGATACATCAGAGATATGTCTGGATCTTATACGGTATCGTTTTATGCCGCTGCTGGAATAACAGCTTTTTCTACACTTCTGTTTTTGATTGCATTGACAACACAAAAACTACAGGCTAATAAACAGAGACATAGATCGTCTGTTTATTATCTGACAAGCATGTAGATTCCATATTCACACTGATGGTGATTTTTTAAACTTTTACGTCGTATAAGCATATTATCGTAATATACACTGTGTTATGAAACATAAATCTGTTTGAACAGAAATTAACTTGTGCTTTTCTGTTTAAACGCATTCATTATATCACTTATAATCACTTATTAACGTTTTCGTAACTTGAACTTTGTTCAACTCCATTCAGCCGTCACTCGCTGAATTTTAATGGGGACCAAAGTACTAAGCTTTCGACAGCCGAAAAAAAATGTTTCCATTTTATGGTCATAAGCAGAAACCTCCTTCATAAAGATCAACTGACATGAGTACTTTTGAACTTTGATTTCAAACGATATGTACTGATATGTTTAACTTGGGGCAATAGGTTGATCGTTTGGATAGCTTTTGGGATTCACTTGAAGCAGTATGGTATACGATTAGCTCAGTTGATAAAGCATCTCACTTGCAAGCAGGAGGTCTAGGTTCAAGCCCCGCGTGTTCCACCTCCTATCACATTTGGTGCCGTGAGTGTTTGACTAGTCGCTATGGAGAAGCAAACGTTTTAGAAGTAAATCTTAAGAACCAGGAAAACTTTTCGAAAAGAGTCGGGATATAAATGTCCAGAACCTTCTTCCGTATCTCTCTCTCTCTCTCTCTCTCTCCCTCTCTCCCTCTCTCTCTAGGGGAGGAGGGGGGGGCTATGGAATGACCATAGCTGTCGAATGAGCCGTTGAACAACATACAAATAAATAAATGGCATGATTTGAATAAAGGGAAGTATTCCAGTCGTGGCAACAACCCTACCGTAAATATTTAAGAGAGGCTTATATCGAATTACTGTAAAACGGAAAAAGTATTTTTGAAATGTAACCCTACCATATAGAGCTAGTCTATAAAACACGGATTTTCTATTAAGAAAATGATTGAAACCCGATGCGACATAGATAATTATTTTACAGAACGGTGGGTTTTCTAAACATGGTAAGCTATGAGCATGTTCCTTTATTTAAGTATTATACGTTAAACATTATTGCACTTTTTTGTCCTATCTAACGTGATCACTCACTCGTGAATATTTCATCATATTTAAACTGTTCATAAGCATTGCAAAGCATCATATTGATGGTAATTACGACAATTGAGCGATTGCCTAAGTAATAATCTGATAACACAAAACAAAACTTAAAATGAGGTAAGTTGATTTTAAATATATTTATTTACTGCTCGTAACACTTAACCTTCATACTTTAATGTGCTGTTTTATCATTGTACAATTTTGCTACATTGTCGCATATGTCCATGCCATAAAACTTAATCGTGGGTGTCCTGATCTATTATGTGATGGTATGATCGCACGAGTCCAATATAATTCAAAAAGGTACTCGTCAGATACCGGAATTTCGTTTTTCTCAGGTCTGTACTGATTTATTTTGTTTCCGCTGCACCGAGGTAAGACTTCCGTCTTATCAATATGTTCAACAATCACCCATGAACTTTATCAAAACATCGTGAATGTCAATAACGAACCCTAGCAGCGACTGTGTCCAGTATTTACAATATCAACCACTTCGTCGGTTACCGCGACACGTTACTGTATAATGTAAAAAAGCATGTCGTATTCCATTGGTCCGTTACGATGATTGATATTCATTAAACGAGCAAGCTTGTTAATAAGTTTTTGTTTAGCAATAACATGATTAAATAATATATCATCTCACATCTCATAGATCTACGTATCTCAACTAAAACAGCGAGTTGTTTAAACTTTAAAACTTTGCTTTATGTATAAATTAAATATATTTACATTTAACTTCAAACATAAGCCCCCCCCCCCCCCCCCCCAATGAAACACACACACACACGATCAAATGCAAATGAGTAAAGCAATTATGTTTAAAACTAGATATATATCTAAGGTATACAGTATTTTACATCTTTTTTCGTTGGGCTAACTTTTCGTGGTTTTTACTAAAATGACTATTTCGTGGGGACATAAATTCGTAGATTTTGTTTTTTGAAACTTACCAAATAAACTGGAAGCAACATATTTCCCATTATGTTCGTTATCTAGAATATTAGTAACTAAATTAAATTTATTTTTGTGAAGTATGTGTTTAGGTTCCCATTAAGAGTATTAAAATAGTCAATAATCTTATAATCAAAATAAGGTATAATGTTGTTGTCCGGTGTAATTAGTAATGCATCTGTCACTTTAAAGGAAATGAATAGGGTCATCCTCGGACAAAGCGCAATTTCAAGATTTTAAGAGACTTTTTCGTACTTTATTTCAGCTTTTTTATTCAGTTCAATCATATAATGTTGATTTGACACCTAACTTCCCACTATTTATCACCTAACTTCCCACTGTTTATCGTAGTCCATTGGTTAGTGAGTTAGATTTGTAACCCGGCGATCCGGATTCGACTCCCGGTCGCGGCAGATCAATGCCATTCCATGAAAATCTTACCACCACATGTGCTGAGGATGTCGGTTTCGTGAAGGTGGATAATTTAGTACTACATTTGTAATGTAATTAGAATTCAGTCCAGGAAAACTAGCTAGATCAATTGGCCGGAAGAATTGTTGAAAAAAAAGACGTAAACCCCAAATAAATAAAGAGTTTCGACCGCTTTATTACAAACTAACATTTTGTAAGAATAGCCTAAGTAAAAAAAACTTTAATGTGAATCTACATAACGACAACCTAAGTATATAATTAACGTGCATGAATTTGTAATGCTTTAAGAGGGCAATAATGTTATTTAACATTTAAACGATACATTATCAAAGATCATAATTACTGCACTTAGCTACCTTAAATAGATAAATAAAATAAGATAAATAGATTAACTCGTTGTATGCACAGATATTCTGATATTGGACAATATTCACGTTTGTCTCGTCATTTTGTCATGAATGTACATGTATGACATGCGCGAATTAAAGGATGTTGACTTAACTCGTTTATGTTATTTATCTCCGCAGAAGTCATACATTGTAATCTTAATCACAGTGTTTACTATAAAACTGGAGCTTTATTTGTTTTTAATCCTAGCTTCAGCAATACAATATCCATCATCGATGTGATACAACGATAATATGTATATATATTATAAGTGTGCTTTAGTATTTGAAATTACTTTTTGTATTAGCAATGTCATGCAACAAACTGTATTCAAGAAGTACAAAAAATGAGGATTGCACCAGAGAGTAAATGCGTTTCTTTTGTCCTCTTTCTCTTTTGAAATACCAAAAGGTACTATTCAGCGTGTATACATACACGTAACAAGAACAAACATATTTCAATAAATAAATCATTAAAAATAATTGTATATAAAGTACCATTAACTGAGTTCGAACCACTCACATAATAACCACTCACTCTCGTAATAATGTCATGCATGTACATGCCACCTTGTCCAATATACCATGACTCTGGTTCACTTGAATGACACTTTACTACAGATTTAAAATGATAAATAAATGTTAATTAATTCACAGACTGATTTTTTAACAAAGTTGTTGGTGTTGAATGTAGGATTTTGTTTATCGTGATTCATTATAAAACTAAATCATTAGGAGTAAAATAAGTCGGTTTGTGGTGTGAATATATTATAAATATATACATTTTGTTTCATATCAATATTATTTACTCTAACCACAATTAAACTTACATTTACGCATTACCAAGAATTACATCTCGAATGCATATAAATAATCGTAAATATTCATTTTTTCCAGTTTCATGTAAATAGTTTAAAAAGGGGAGTTGGGGTTTTTTTGCATTGAGAATTTAGTTTGACAAAGGTCCGCGCGTTAACGTATCGGGATTGGTTAAAATCGCTAAAATAACGTAAAATAATTACGTTATTTACAAAAATTAAAATCAATATCATATTTTAATACCAAAGAACAAAATTCAAACCGAACGCTCAAAAATGGTGTTTTTTGTGATAAATACTGCACCCCTTCACCGACTTTTTCTTATCAGCATTAAACATCTCGAACGTAATGAGCATTGTATTGGTATGATATGATACTATCAATTCAGTAATGACAAAAATTGTTATAAAATATCTTACTAGAAATCAAACCTGGGCGTGGTTTCAATTATTGAACTGTAAACATTAGCGATTTTGATTGGCTATTAAATTGAATGGGGTGCGTCAAATTCGTTAATTTCATGAGACGATAATGATCCGACACTTTAATTGTTAATTGCTCAGCTTGAAAAAATCACAGGTGTCAGAATTTTGATACTTGCTTTCATTTCTTATCTATGGCGTATTACGTAACAAACAGCGGGGTTCTGGGTACGAACTTTCTCTAAAGTCAAGTATCTAACGAACGCAGGACGTTATAAAAAAATGAGGCACGATTCCCTGCATTATACATTTCTGGTAAATTTAAGTCTATTTGTTGTAATATATTCCTATATAAAGAGTGGTAATTGTTGTTCAAAAATTTGTAAATTACGTGCGATATTGGTTTATAGAAGACCAATCAAATGAAATATCTGTTTCAAATCACTTGCAATGCACTTTATACAGTGGGTTTATTTTAGTGTATAATTATGGTTTAGTTTTAAAATATATAAATTGGTGAAACTTGATTTGACCTGACATCCAAGCCCGTTACGTTAATGATACTTGATGTATTACGTGTATTTATCAATATTAATCTTTTGAAAATATATATTCACAGGGTAACCAACTGTGACTTTCACAAGTTTTGGGTATTCATCACCTGTTTTTTGGTGATGTTTATGCACATAGGGTTATTTTACTCGATTGGAACCATATTTGTTGATGTCATGTCTACATTCAATACGTCACGTGCTGAGACGGCTGTTATCCAATCCACAGCTATGGGCGTTGCTTTTGGAACAGGTAAACTATTTACATGCATTTGTTTAATGACCGGCTAGTCAGTGTAGAATAGGAGGAGAAGTGGTGTAGGGGTAGAGCGTCGGACTCTTAACCCGGAGGTTGCGGGTTCGAATCCCGTCAATGGCGGAATTTGTACGGAACTTCACAGCCACTTATTTCGGCGCAAGTACTGGTCAGAATCCCGGAAACAGTCATCGAGAGTAGGTAATATCAGTTGTAAGAACTTGCTCTGCAATCGATGCAAAATAAATCAGTTTAAATTAAATCAGTGGAGAATTTGCTAATGATTTATTTGATAAGGGTAATCGCGAGTAACGTTTGTATTGTAAGATGATTTTGTATACCTGTACCACCGAATTTCTCTTGACAAAAGAGTTTAAACTAAATATATTTTCATATGTAATATAATAATGGTCCCGCGTATTACATATCATTTCATAGCAAATATTAAAAATTAAATCCAGTCTCTATTTACTGTCTTTAAATACTACATTGTATTCAATTTTTAAATATCTTACCGTATTTCATAGATTCGAAATTATATTTAGAGACTTATCGTTGCTGTAAAATACTTGACTTAACATGGTCCTATTGTATCTTTCTTTTACGTTTTTTACGTAATTTTGGTCGGGGTCGTACTCCAATAGATGATAGGCTGGACTTGTAACCCGACGATCCGGTTGGGAATATAAATTGCGACAGGGCATACTCTCGTGTGATAATGTGACAACAATGACGTTTCTACTCCAAACGGGTAAGGTAAATCGTCCGCCGTATAAGAGGGGCTGTCCAAAAGTTCGTGGATAATGCATATAATTCATGCAGTAACTATTCCGCAACTGATCTTTCCGATATTTATTACATGCAAGCTTCATTTAAATATGAACTGTATTGCATAATTTTATACAGACAAAATGAAAAATAGTCATGCTATAAACAAAACAAAAACGATGTCTGATGACCTGCCGCAGTTCACAATAACGTTACTTCATTGGCGTTAACTCTTTTTAAAAGTACTGACCACCAGCGATGACGTATTTGCGGTGGAGTACAAGTATGTCTGAGATGTCCAAACTGTCGAAACGCCATCCCTTGAGGCCATATTGCAACCTTGGAAATAAAGAGAAATCACACGGTGTAAGGTCCAGTGTATATTGGGATGCTGAAGAGCCTCAGCTTTCAACTGAATCTGTATTATTGTCTGTACCTCGCTGGACGCATGGGCTTGCGCAATATCCTGGTGAAATAACATCCCGCCTCGTTAACTAACTATCCGGTCGCTTCCGCGCAAGCTCCTTAGAAAAATCTCGACGAATGACCTTAATGAAAAAAGGTAAAACAATAATTAAGAAATGCAGTGTGCGATATTTTACCTAAAATATTCAGCTTTCATGTATCTATGCTTAAACGGTAAAGTGTTAAAATCTGCAATCAACATAATTTTATAATGTTACACGTTAGGAAAATTCTGTTATCTTGCCGTAGAATAATATTTGGCTGTAATTGACTGCCTGTGTTGAACTATGAGACTCAGGATGATCCCCAGCATAAGAAGATAATAAACATGTGTTTGCCCATCGATGGGGAATGGTGAATGCTACTGACATTATTCTTGTTGTCTGCGTTGGTGTTTTACCGTTTTTTTTTTCATCTTGTCTTCAGACGTCATTTTAGCATAGTATTGCAATATAATTAAGTCACGTCATTCGCTACTTACATACCTAAACATTAGTGAAATGACATCATTAATGGACAATTACGTCAAATTAAAGTGGTAACATTTAAACGTTTTTACATTGTGAATGTTAGTTATTAGGTCTTAGCAACAGATAATACTGATTTTTTTGTTGCAGCCACTATACACACACTTTATTAGGATTGATAAAAGAAAAAAGTTACCAGCAAAAATTGAAATATAGTTTATCTATTGCAAATATTGGAATATTTCAACGTCAAATGTAGAAATTATTCAGGTTGTCCACGAACTCAATTAACTAAAATATTGCTGAATAACGGCGGTATACCAACTGAAATGGAAAGGAGACAGGATTTCCATTCTGATGAAGCACTGGAAATAGCCACTCTACAAGGCTCTAATTAATACTAGTAATATAATCGTTTCACATATTTTTTAGAGTTGCCGTTCACATTATATATCTGTGAACGTCTGAAAAGTAATTCCAAACCATTTGACACCGATTGTTTCGCTTCAAGCAGATACTCAAAAACATGTTTTCTCTTATTAAGTATTTGCTGTCATACATACCGCATTTTTATAGCATAAACGAAACTGAAATGTGTAACTTGGTTTACGAAGATAATCAAATATCAAAACCAGTACGCTATACAATAAATCCTTTCTTTGATGTTCTTGTAGATAACAGCATATTTTCTATCAAAAGTATTGCACAGAAAGAAATTATTTCTAAAACGCGTACCTTCTTTGACCTTATATGTGGTACACAAAACTCTTGTAAAAGCTGAGACGTTCAGAACTAAGTATGTGAGTGATGACGAAATACAGTTCTGGTCTAAGTATGAGAAGTTAGTTGAAACCACTAGTTGGGTTGCTTACATCGTGAACGTTTTATTTGATTTGCAGGCTTGTTATCTGGAGTCGTTATCCACAAATTGGGAATAGTAATTAGTGGAATAGGCGGAGGAGTGCTTGCTAGTTTAGGCCTAATTGGATGTTTCTTTACAACGTCTGTAGTGCAAATGACAATCTGTTATGGAATAATACATGGTAAGCAATACTTAATTACCTCGATTTTAAGTATAAACGCGTGTCCACTTTTAATATGGCTTTGTTTTAATCATTACCTGTTCTTTTTTTGCCAGCATATGCACAATCATTGGTGTTTTCTAAATGAATTGTTTGTACCTAATTACATAGATTTACATTTGTTATTTGAATGTTATTCCGAAAATATACGGTTATCAAAGATTTATAGATCCTACAGATTGCACATGAAATGGACCAAAGATAATTTTTCTATATTTTTTCGGGTGCTATTCATTTTCCATGCTTTCATTTTCACACACGGCTTGAAAGAACAACTTGGGGTTTTTATCAGAATGTCTAGACTTTGTCGGGGTTTTTTATTATTAAAATGTTTCAAGCATACCATTAATAACTAAATTCTGAATAACTTAATTTTCAAACAGAGATGTAAAAAAGAATCTACCTGGTAGACCTAAGTGTACAAGCACGTAAAATATGAATACATATCATTTACAGTAACATTATGAAAACTCATGATGGAAATGATAATAAAAACACTGGTGTTGCTAGATCCTGTTATTCAGTATTTGTTATTCGGAGCTTTGATATGTGCATCATAGTTACAATGTTCTCAAAACTTAACATTCGATCGTAAATACATGAGGGCATTATGATCATGAAGCTTGGATATTACTGATTGGATGTCAATGTATTAATCATACCATTGCAGCATTTGGAATAGGATGTTTATACATTTGTTCAGCTATTGCCATCGGTCAACATTTCGAAGGTAAAAGAAAACTGCTAATGCTGTCATTACATGCGTCAGGAGTCGCCCTTGGTGGTATGATGTACCCATATATACTTGCCTTTTTAAGGTACAATTACATAGTTTTAGTCCAAACCAGAAATACGTCAATAGTACAATAGTTACTATATATAATATGTTTCTTGTTACCGTTCCGATGAGGGTTTTTTGTAATCCTTCTTGAAGTAAGATGGTCAGGAAACTACTAAAAAAATGACATTCTTTTTATTCATACGTATTTGTACCCTCAGTAATTCATATGTAATTTTATCTAAACTGGACACATGTTTGATAAGAGTCGAAATGTTAATCGAATAGGATCTGTGAACTATTTTCAGTAATCTGTACGGTTTCCGCGGTGCATTATTGATCATTGGAGGTTTGACAATGAATTGTATTCCTGGGTGTTTACTTTGGAAACGGCCAGTAGTAAAGGAAGAGACTCAGATTGGAAACATGAATTCTAAACGTTTGCGGGTGTACCAACAATACATACGTGCCAGAGTCATAACAAGTGGTGACAAGATAACAATTGAAAAAGACAAAGATGTTCCTAAAAATACAGACAATGACATATTTTATATTAAACACTTTCCAGTGCTGCAAGGTGATTCTAAAACCAGAAAGATAAGAGTTCACCAAGGAGACAAAGCAACGACAGCAAACGCTGATGAAACTGAAGGACCATTGACATTTCTCCAGAGTATAAAATACATTTTACGAAATAAAAGTTTTGTGATTTTTACCATTGGTTGTGTACTTGCATTTCCTGCAATTGGCATCGCATTGATTTTTGTTACTGACGTATTTGATGAGAAAGGTCTTTCCTTAAACGATGTTACATTCGGCCTGCTCCTTATGAACATTGTTAATCTATTTGGACGTCTTATTCCGGGGGCCATGATGCAATCTAAGTATATTCCAACACTGTTCTGTCCTTTCTTTGCCTCGCTTGTATCTACACTAGTTTTAATTGGATTTTCGTTGTCTTCATCCAGAGGCTTTACTATTGGAGTCTTAACTGTCGCTGGAATACCTCTTGGAATGTTCATTACAATGTTCAGTGTGATCTCGACGAATTTAGTTGGAGTCAAGAATCTTCCTACTGCTATTGGTATACTCTTCTCAGCAAATGGTATTGGGAACGCGATTGCTGGACCTGTTAGCGGTATGTGTTCACAAAACGAACATATTTATCTTCATGCATATTCATATATCTTAGAATTATTTCATATTTAAACAACGTACTATTGTTTGTTACATTAAATTTTCACTGTGTTAAGGGTACAATTTTCGTTGCCTGCATTTGTGCTGAAGGTTATCTTGTGCATGTGGTATTTCGATTTATTTTCTCTATACGGACACACGTGCCTATTCTAATTGACAACATGTGTTGTATTTCGAGTTCTGTCATAGACATGATTATAATTATTGGTTGTATACTGTTTTGTGTGTCAATAGCATGTAATATTTATTCTATATTTCAGGATATATCAGAGACCAGTCTGGATCTTACACGGTACCATTTTATGCCGCTGCTGGAATAACAGCTTTTTCTACACTTCTGTTTTTGATTGCATTGACAACACAAAAACTAAAGGCTAATAAACAGAGACATAGGTCGTCTGCTTATTATCTGACAAGCATGTAGACTCCATATTCACACTGATGGTGATTTTTTATAACATTTACGTCGTATAAGTATATTATAACAATATACACTGTGTTATGAAACATAAATCTGTTTGAACAGAAATTAACTTGTACTTTTCTGTTTTAACGCATTCATTATATCACTAATAATCGCTTATAAACGTTTGGTAACTTGAACTTTGTTCAGCGCCACTAAGCTGTGACACACTGAATTTTGATGCGAACCAACGTACTCGGTTTTCCACAGCCGCCATAAAAATGTTTCCGTTTCATGTAATATTCATTTTTTAGGAGGAATGTAGAAGTATGGTATATATAGTATTTGTATTAATACATTGGCTGTGATAGTATGTAATCAGATCAGATCAGTTGGTAAAGCAAATAGTCTTAAAATATCGCTCGCTAATTGTCCATAAATTTCAATAAATCTTAATTTTAATATTGTTGATTTTTTGGTCATAGGTCAAAATATACACAGCCCAACCTAGAAACGAAGGTCAGCCATGGGAAAGACAAATCGAAGGTCATTTTTGTTTTAAATAAGCAATGACAGTTTTTAAAAGATTGGCCTTTATTCACAGGGTGGACTGTTGTTGGCTGGCTTTGTAGTCACTGTATTGGAAGATCTTTCTGAAAGGTAATTGTTACACGAAACGAAACGAAACGAAACGAAACATGTCAGACAGCCCGGTAAGGAAAACATGCTATTTTATTGAATCTTCTTTATCAATAAGAGGTTTTAGATAAGGTGAGTCGCGGGTTTCCTCCCGAAAATATTGCCACCAGATTTCGATCAAAATCGTTCATGATTTAATGACGACAAAATGCAGTCATATTGACAGTTTCGGATTTGTAAATGATTCAACCTTGCAGTTATGTTAAATGCTTAATATACAAAATTATGGGAGCAGTACATGAAATAACGCGAAAATCAACGAAAAAAATATCGCTCCGCTAGGTGGCGTTTTTTTTAACGGTTTCAATGGAAATATCATCTGAATACATCATTTCTGCATTAGCCAATACCTTGAAGGATATTCATGCAAAAAATCGTTATTGTTGGTTGACTACTAAAAAGTGACAAATTTTCGGGATGAAACCCGCGACCCACCTTAAGTATTAAAATATATTTGCCTTATTTATGTATATACGACACCACTAATATGTAGTTTTCTCTCACGGTCTGTCTTTCTGATGAGCGATATAGGGCCATCATGGCCCTCGTGTTTAAAATTTATTTCTGCTCAAATATTCCAACGTAAAACCCTTAAAATATTGTAAGTATGAGGTAAAATCCCAGTTTTTACATACGGTATCTCCAGATGTTTAACATAAACACAAGAATATTTTTCTTACTTAGTATGACAAATCCACTAGCTTACAACTCAAAATGTTGCATCTATACCTTTCGTCAGCAATTAATGAACACTGTTTATGTTAATACACATTCAATGGCATGACAGTGTCCAAATCCCAACTACCGAGCTAAGAATGTGTCTAAAAAATCACAAGAAAAGGGGCGAGATACCGATCTCGATAAAGAACCAATAAAAACTTTTCGAAAATAGTAGGGATATAGATGTCCAGAACTTTCTCCTCTCTCTCTCTCTCTCTCTCTCTCTGTGTCTCTGTCTGTCTCTCTCTGTCTCTCTGTCTGTCTCTCTCTCTCTCTCTCTCTGGCTGTCTCTCTCTCTCTCTCACTCTCTCTCTCTCGCTGTCTCTCTCTCTCTCTCTCTCGCTGTCTAGGGTGGCTCTGAAATTACCATAGCTGTCGAATTGCCCGTTGAACAACATATATTAGATTAATAAATGGCATGATTTGAATAAAGTGAAGCAATCCAATCGTGACATAATTTCACTTAAGGGAAACAACCCAATCGTAGGCTTATATCGAATTGCTGTAACAGAAAAAGTAAAAAGTATTTTTGAAATGCAATCCTGTATTGCCTGACACTCATAGAGTAATCCATTAAAAACACATAAATTTTCGTGAAAATGATTTGAACTCGATGCAACATTAAATCAGTATATTTACAGAACTAACGGACGGTTTTAAACACGGTAAACTATGAGTATATTACTTTATTCTGGTACGCTACGTACTGCACGTGTCTGCGTGTCTTCTCTTGTTTACATATTAATCACTCACTCGTGAATTATTTATCATTTTCAAATTGAAAACAAGAAATTACAAAGCATCATATTGACGCTTATTACGAAAATTGAGTGGATACCTAAATTAAAAATCTGGCTACAGAAAAAACATAAAATGAGGTAAGTTGAATTTATATGGCTGTATACTTTGTGAACGATATAGTTATGCTATTTTATTATCTTGGCACCATTTTTAGCTCACCAGAGCCGAAGTGCTCATGGTGAGCTATTGTGATCGCGTGATGTCCGTCGTCTGTGTGTGCGTGCGCGTGCGTGCGTGCGTGTGCGTCCGTGCGTCAATAAATGCTTTAAACAACATCTCCCTCATTTCAACGAAACTTTACATGGATGTTCCTTTCTTGAAGCTCTACTAAAGTTGTTAAAAAATTAATTTCATTAAAAACTCTGGTTGCCATGGCAACCAATAGGAAAAATAAAAAATCTTCTTGTCCAAAACCACTGGGCCTAGAGCTTAGATATTTGGTGTGTAGCATTGTCTAGTGAACCTCTACCAAATTTGTTCAAATTATTGCCCTATGGTCAAAATTGGCCCCGCCCCATGGGTCACTTAATTCATACAGGCTTATATAGGAAAATTTAAAAATTATTCTTGTTCACTTGTTTTTATATAGACTTATATAGGGAAATTTTAAAAATCTTCATGTCAGAAACTACAATGCCTAGAACTAAGATATTTGGTGTGTAGCATTGTCTAGTGGACCTCTACCAAGTTTGTTCAAATTATAGCCCTAGGGTCAAAATTGGTCACCTGATTTTACATAGACTTATATAGGGATTTTTTTTAAAATCTTCTTGTCAGAAACGACAATGCCTAGAGTTTAGATATTTGATGTGTAGAATTATCTAGTGGACCTCTACCAAGTTTGTCCAAATTATTGCCTTAGGGTCAAAATTGGCCCCGCCCCAGGGGTCACTTAATTCATATAGGCTTATATAGGAAAATTTAAAAATTCTTCTTGGCCGAAACCACAATGCCTAGAGCCTAGATATTTTGTATGTAGCATTATATAGTGGACCTCTAACAAGTTTGTTCAAAGTATTGCCGTATGGGCATAATTGGCCCCGCCCAAGGGTCACTTAATTTTACAAAGGCTCATGATAATTTTCTCTAAGAGTCTTTTTATCTGGTGAGCGATATAGGGCCATCATGGCCCTCTTGTCCTACATTGTCGCATATGTCCATACTATGAAAAAGTTAATTGTTGATGTCCTGATCTGTTATTTGATCCTAGGAGTCGAAGATTAACTCAATGATTTACTTATCGTTATTATAAGTAAGCCGGTTTAAACACAAAAGATAAAGGTCATGCTTCATTTCGTCAGATGCCGAAATTACGTTACAACCGTGCTGGTTTTTATCGTTTCCGCTGCACCGAGATTCTTCAAAATGAAATTTAATAAAAGAGCGTGAATATCGAGAACTCTACCTAGTGGTGACTGTTCCGAGTTTTCACAACTTCATCTCTTACCTCAACAAGCCATCCCCAACCCCTCCAGATAGGTGTTACACAAATACGGAACAAGAAAGAAACTTCTACTGTGTTTAAGCACCGATATTTGTAGAATTGAAAAGAAAGGGTGAATAATTGTTACATGTATTCTAAGACATTTCAGTGTAATTTTAAATGTAAAATTGTATTGCTCTGCATTTAATTCATTTGATGAAATGCGGTAAGGGTCGTAGACCAAAATCACACGCGATTAGTATGGGGTATGGTGAGCTTTACACTAATTCTACGTAAGAGTTGTCAATTAGGCATAAAGTATGTCGCCTGCAAGTAGTTTCATGCTAGTGGTATCATAACAACAGATTATGACTTTTCTGAGATCGTTAACATATTGTTGTCACCTAAAATAAAACATTAAGTTATAATATCACGGTAAGTATGGAAACATTGCAATAAAATGTCGTAAATTGTACTATTTACGCTGTAGCCAAAAACGTGTTGTTTTTTAAATTTTGTATTTATTACTGCATAAAATATTATTGTAAATGTTATGTGTTCTGTTTGTTTAATATGCCAAGCGATTGAAAACATCTAATTTCGTAACTATACGTATTCCAAAGGAAATAGATATTTCTAATATTGTCGCAAAATCGTGACAATATACGTTACGGTATTCAGTGCCCTTGCTTTACTTTCAATATAACAGTTAATTTTCCTTACAGTGATAATAAAACATCTAACTTATACACTTATTCAATAAACATAAACATATTTCGGTTTAGATAAAAAAAATTACGATAGCAAAAGACTATTTTCAGTCTCGTCTGTAGTGTTACAATTGACAAAACCAAAGATGTTAATTGAAGATATCACGATTTGCAAATGATTAGTAAACGTTTATATGTGTATGCAAACATTCAGGCATGACGCTGTATAAACGATGTTTTATAAAAAAAATATTTATTGCAACCAGATACGTTACAAACCAGACATGTTATCGTGTGGTTAACGATAAGTTAATGTATCTGGCTTGGTTAAAATCGCTAAAATAACGTAAAATATCTTTACAAAGATTAAAATATCATACTTTAATACCAAGCAGCAAAGAATTCTAACCGAACGCTCAAAATGGTGTTTTATTGCGATAAATACTGCACCCCTTTATCGACTTTTCCTTATCAGCGTTAAACATCTCTACGTGATGTGCATAGTGTTGGTACGATATGATACTATTAATTCAGTAATGACAAAAAATTGTTATAAAATATGTTACTAGACATCAAAACTGGGCGTGGTTTCAGTCATTGAATCGTAATCATAAGCGTGTTTGGTTGGCTATCAAAATTGAATGGGGTGCGTCAAATTCGTTGATTTCATGAGACGATAATGATCCGACACTTTAATTGTTAATTGCTCAGCTTAAAAAATACAGTAGGTGTCATTTTCGAATTAACATTGCCGACTTATTTGATGATGGATTTCAAAGCGGTTTTCGGTATTTTGTAGCGGAAATGTTAGTTTAGGGAACCTTGCCTCGGAATTTTGATACTTGTTTTCATTTTTATCTATGAAGTATTACGTAATAAACAGCGGGGTTCTGGGTACGAAATTTCTTTACAGTCAAATATCTAACGAACGCAAGACGTTATCAAAAAAATGTGATACGGTTCCCTGCTTTATACATTTATAGTCATTTTAGGCTACTTGTTGTAATATATTCCTTTATACAGAGTAGTTATCGTTGTTCAAAAATGTGTAAATTACGTGCGATATTGATTTATAGAAGACCAATCAAATGTAATATTTGTTTCAAATTACTTGCAATGCACTTTATACTGTTGGTTTATTTTAGTATATACTTATGGTTTGGTTTTTAAATCTATAAATTGGTGAAACTTTATTAGACCTGACATCCAAGCCAGATACATTAAGTCATTGTCTTTTATACGTCACATCCTATATTTAGTAATACAAAATTAATTAAACTTGCATTTTTCATTCATTTTGCCACTATATCAAGGGATTCCTTCTTAATACAAGAAAGATAATTTTTCGTTTTCTATTCTTAAACTGAAAACTCATGTTATTTGTAGAACTTTATGACTATTTTACTCATTACAACATGATAGTATATATTTAGGATAATTTCATTCATTCATATTATTAGTATCAATTGTATATGTAATTGCTTAAGTATACATGCTTTCCATTGTACATGTAGTACTTGTCATTATTTATAAGATCATTGTACCGCCAATGTTAATACTTTAATTCATTTGGTGATGAACTGTAAAAGTTAAAAGCCAATACAATATTTGACTTGACTTGACCACTTGCGTTCTATGATTATTAATGAGTTTATTATATAGCTACTTTGTTTAATCCTTAAATAGAAGCCATTTTAAGCTTTGAGTTTACATTGAAATAATATGCACAGAGGGTTAGTCAATTTTGTGTTAAACAACAGTATTTTAGTCTACATATTCCTAGCCTGACGTAGGGTAGTGTTAATTCAAATATCTTATTCATTAATAAGTATAGGATGTTTAAACTCAGGTGTTTGGTTCGTATCTTGCTTCACAAAAAAACTCCTTTTCGTAGGTTTTTATCACAGGTAATGGTGCACCCTAAGTTATCTTAATATCAGCAAATGTGTCTCATGTATGTCAAAATGCAAATGCCTTAAGGAAAAGACATAAAAACATTTTTTAAGAGAATTCGAAGAATGAGAGACGTGTGCATCAGAAGAAGTACAGGAAACGAACTGCTAAATGATATCAACTGAACCAACGAAAGAACGTGAAATGAACAAATTGTACGGCGCAAAATACATACATAAGAAGCGAGATGACAAGGTTGTTAAAGCGAGATACTGAGTGGGTATTATTTGATAGGAACTTTTATATTGTACTAGGAACTGACGGCGCTTCCTCAAACTGAATCTACACCACACGTAGCGTCGAACGGTATTCGTGCAGGACTTACAGCTGAGTCAAACACAAACTACTTTTGCGTTATTTATAATCCTAAATACATTTGCTGTTGTTCATATTAGAGCGTCGCAATGAGTTATATTGTTGCATTGTTCGTTTAAGTTCTGAAGAAATGTTTGTACTGTTTAAATAATATGCGATATAATGCTTCTTAAATTCGTTCACATATTTTATAGAAGATCTTATGAAAATGTGATATCACATGTACTAATATGATATGTTTTAGAATATTCACAAGTATTTTCGATGATACATTAATTAGTGTAACACAAAATGATGCGTGTGGTTGATTCATAACTGGAAAATCAAACTTAACTTTCAAACTATAAATCTGCGTTATTTGATATTTGTTTCTGTTTACTCACGTTTCTGTTAAATGTAGATGATAACGTTAGATGTTAATTAAACAAGTATACTTGTAAATAAAATATTGTTATGCAGTAACACGATTCAATAATAAAAAATCGCTAGACTTATGAACAGAACAGAACTTTATCAAGACGTGCGTGCGCATAGTACATAGATATACAAAATAAACGTCCATACTCATCTCTACAAAACATTATTATCAAATAAAGAACAAACTCAATATGCAATTTGCGAGGGGACGCTCCTATAAGAGGGGACGCTGGTATATATTTGAGGAACGCAAAATCATACATAATAATCATCGAATAATTGAATGAACATATGTAAGAAATTTTATACACTTGTATTCTTACTTGTCTAGTAATGTTATATACATGTGATAATAAGACACGTGCTTGTCTCTGTCTATTAATAATCAAATGTTTAGCAAATGGTGGCCGAATCGTCCAGGTAAAACCAGAGATAAAACCATTTAAAAAATAATCCTATCTCTGGGAAAAGTGAATACTTTTAAAACTTTCCATATAAACTGATAGCAACACACTTCTTCAGTAAGTTCGTATGGGTTTGAGTTTATCTAGAAATTCTTCGGAATTAAGTACACCCTTTGTTTTTGTGGACAATACGTTAACGTTCTTAAAAATCATATAATCAAAATAAGGTAGACTTTTGATGTGATTAATGATGCAAAATCGAAGCCAGTTGGTTTTAATAAATCACTTCAAAGGAGATAAATAGGGTCACCCTCGGATATTTAAGACCTTAAAAGAGACATGGTAGTATTTTATTCACGTATACTATTAACGGTTTCGGTGTTTAGTGCAAGCATATAATATTTACTTTGTACCTACCTCTCACTGTTAAATGTTTGGGTCCCGTAACCGAAAAACTAATATTTATTCAGAATAGTCAAAGTATGAATATAAGGATAGTTACGGTAATCTGTATATATATCTTTCACATGCTTGAATGATAATTTATTAAGTGGCAACTAATGTAATTTAACATAAATGATGCATCTCCAAGATCGTAAACACTGCATATATCTACTTTAAATAGATAAAGAAAAACTAAATGCATTCGTTCGTTATGAACACTGATCTTGATATTGGACAATATTCTCGTTTGTCTCCATATTTTGTCATGCATGTAAATGATATAAGTGGATAAAACTATTTTGACTTTTGAAACAGGTGCTTGATGTGTATTTAATCAGAGTTTTAGCAATATAATATTCATCATCGTTGTGATACAATGATGACGAAATTTCAAGTTATAATCCTTGAGTTTTTTGTCATAGCTTAAGATAAGATCAATTTTAGCATAATGTACATTCATGGTAAATATAACAACTTATAGTAAAACATAACTAAACACAACCGGAATATAATCACCATGACATACACACCAACTGCATGGATAACACAAGAAGGGCAAGCCGGTCCATAAGTGTTGGTGGCATGACATAGATGGCGAATGATAATATTTGGTGACAATTATCACAGAAAATATCACAAGGAATAGCATCACAAAGTATTGTGTCACATATTGACTTAGTATTATGTTTACATTATCACATACAATCAACAGTAGACTAGATTCAATCCTATTGCAAGAACAAACACAAATTACCACACTATATCAGCACACCCGCTATGTATACCCCGAGCAGGACCTTAGTCTACCCGAAGCTGGACCAAAGTTATTCACCTATGTTTGTTTACAAGTATAAGACGGACTATAGCAAAATCATTTGGTCAGAGTACGCAGTAAACATTGCGGTTTATGATATACGCTCTCTTATGTTTTTAGACTGTAAATAGTCGATAAACAGCAAACTATCTATTTTTAGTACTAACTTCGCATTTTACTCGCCGTATCTTTCTTATTGTATGAGTAAATAGTCTAGGATTTAGTTAAAAGTCACATAAATATATAGATATATTTGTTTTCTTCCTTATTAAAACGGATTATATAAAAATCGAGCAAACACCTACCTTGGCAATTTCCTTTCCGATAAAAACCGAACATAACAGCACGACCTTACCTAGCAGGACAAAGCAAACATAGCGGGAGCGGTTTACGGGTATGATCACAGATTATCTAATCACTTGTGTTTTGATTAATAATATCACAGACTTAAAGATAATCTCAGTCTCTGTTTAATAGTAAAACATATATACTATTATGCATCATATTATCAAAAGTTTTTCTTGTATGAACCATGCCAAAATGTGTCTTGCTACATAAACAATAATGAACTTAAAATATAATTTAATTCAAGCTATCTAAAAAAATATTGTTTCACTGCAAGTTTGAAAGAATGTTAAAGTTTAGTTTGACTGATACTGGAAAGTAACCTATATCATACTGAACAACCAAAAAACCAAAATGATTTTGATCTCAAGATTTTTTACACTTTGTGTATTGAAAAGGCACCCTTGTTACAAAGTCGTGTTCCATAGCTATGATCAGTATCCTGACAAAAAAATTATCCTCCATATAGGCTGGGGCTAAACCAAGTTTGAATTTAAAAACATGGCAAAGAATATCTGCCCCGCGCGTTGTTTCACAGATAACCAATTAACTTGTTTGGCGTTGTTTGGAGCTTATTTTTCAAGACATGTGGTACCAAATTGAAAATGCATATTAATCAAATGAGTCTGTATCAATAACAAGAAAAAAACAGTGTGCTTTGTAAGGTAATCCCTTTTTCTATAAAGAAACCGTAAACTGGTATCGGCCTTTTGAAGAATGCTACGACCCATGACATCAAATGATATGTTTTGATCAAGTTACTTATCGGAAGATGTGGGTTTTATAACTGCACCATTACATGTGACCTGAAGGTTTGGATCCGATCGTAGTTTAATCTTGGAGCCGAATAGAATATATTCTGTGTTACCAAGGTGAAGTGACAATTTGTTGTTAATTAACTAAATGTATAAGATTCATATCATGAGATAATATAATCCTTTGGCTTCAAAATCAATCTTACCCGATACAAGGATACCGGAGTCATCAGCTGATACAAGAAGCATATTGTTTATTGACATATTTTAAAAAATAAAAGTGCGCCTAGTATGGATTCCTTGACACCATAAGTTATGGAAGCAGTAGTAGAATGAGTACCAGCCACAACCGGCAGCTACTGTCTATCAGATAGATAAGACCTAGGCCTTATGCTTGAAGTTTCATGTACAGTATGGTATAGTCATATATACCACAGTCTAATATTATAATCATTTAACTGCATCAAACACGTGTCCGTTGAAATACCGCTATTAAAACCTGACTGGAATTGATAAAATAGTTATAGTTACCAGATTTATATAGCGCCTTTTTCATACTGTTCGTACGTTCAAAGGCACTTTACATAATTATGTTGCAGCCACGCGGGCGCATGTGCATCCTCTACCAGTGCAGATACAGCATGATCTGACCACAGGGACAGACTGAGAGAAAGCCCCCAGAAGGGAGAGAAAGATATTAGATACAGGCATGTCCGGCGCGGGGTGCGCCTAGCTCTTATTTCGAATAGACAGCCTGATTCTTTAATGTGCCCGGTGTATAGCACCGATACACAGCTTCCTGGCACGTTTAACCAGTACATATGTATATAGCGGGAAATACTATGAATAGAATTTCTGAAATCTCCATGGCCCGGCCGGGATTGAACCCGGGACCTCTGGATTGACAGCTCAGCGCGTTACCACTGAGCTATCGCCGCTACAAATATAATAACATTCTTTCTTTAAAGTAAGACTCAACTTGGTCATATATCTCAGAAGGTTTAGATACAATGCATACAATGAAACTGGTTGATAATTTCCAACATGTGGTTTGTCATTGTTTTGTAAAAAGGGACAAACCTAGCCATTTAAGACCTTCTGGCATCACACCTTGCACCAATGACAAGTTGACAATATATGCAAATTTATACCTTAATGGGCTTATTTTTTCTTAATGCACAAGAATCTTGTAAAAGCTGAGACGTTAAAGCCTCATTAGCTTTTTAAATTTAGAAAACAGAACAATAGATGTAATGATAGTAAAATATAAGAAATGCATTTTATTTGCTCTGAAACATATTTCCACAATGCCTTCTCGTATAAACGATGTCAGACGCTTTTTCTTATTTGTTTGCAATATCATTGAAAAAAATACTGTGCTATATTTCTATATGTACTTCGTGATTAAAAAAGAAAGATTCGGAATGTTTTTATTGCAAGTAAAAGTCAATTTCCCTGATAAGATATCTTTCTAGGTAAAATAAGACCTACTTTATTTTTAACATCCAAAATGCTAATGGGGTTTTAACAGTGATAAAGAAATACTCTGGGATCTCTGGGTAGAAACTGAAATTTCTAATATTTCTTTATTACTTAGCTGCTTTACGACTGATCTGGTTTGCAGGCTTGTTATCTGGAGTCGTAATCCACAAATTTGGAATAATAATTTGTGGAATAGCTGGAGGAGTGCTTGCTAGTTTAGGCATTATGGGATGTTTCTTTGCAACATCTACAGTGCATATGACAATCAGTTATGGAATAGCACATGGTAAGTCATAATAAATTCTTTTTAAAAAGTTAAACGTGCGACCATCTAAACGGCTTATTTCATAGTATTAAATTGTGTATATAAATCTCTGACTATGGCGTGTTTACAAAACTTAATGCAGAAATAGTGATGAACAACGAAACAACATGCTGGGTTTAGATTTTGATATAAACAAACATCCTTTTAACAATGAGCTATTTAAAGTAAAGACTAATTGGAAACATATGTAAGCAGATGTGTAAAAAGCAGGCAACAGATGTGTAACGTTTGTGCAAGAAATGATCTAAGACCAATATGATGAGTTAGGTTCAATTTTAATTTGACAAAATACCATTTTTTAATCTAAAACAGGACAATACATGGCTAGAGGAGAGTCAATCAGGTGGGAATTGGTCTGTTTTATGCAAAAAAGGTTCTAACTTTACTAAAAGTGTAGTTAGGTATGGTTTTGCATGAACCCCTTCAATTCATTATTGTCCAACTCCACCAAGCCTTCACTCGCTCGGAACATAACCCTTGATGCAGACCTAAGTACTCGGTTTTCCACATCCGTCGTGAAAATGTTTCCATTTTATGTTGTTTTTTTTTTTTTGTTTTTTGGAAGTTTTGGAGGGCGTATATTGGAGTCACTCTGTCGGTCGGTCCGCATAAAATATCAAAAGTTTGTGGAGCGAACTACTTTCACATTCTTTAAGCAATTGCTACGAAACTTCAAATATGTTTTCACCATGAAGTGTAGATGTGCAAGACACAATTTTCATTCCCAGCGATTCACTCATTCCAGAGTTATGTCCCCTTGAACTTCGCCATATAGTTAGAATGGCACGCTTAGTTTGTGGAGCGAACTCCTTCCACATTTTTCAAGGGATGGAATTGAAATTTGAAATATGTTATCACCATGAAGTGTACATGTGCAAGACCCAGCGATTCACTCATTCCAGAGTTATGTGCCCTAGAACATAGCCATATAGTATAAAATTGCACAATTACTTTGTGGAGCAAACTACTTCCACATTTTTCAAGGGATTGAACTGAAACTTGAAATATATTATCACCATGAGGTGTACTCGTGCAAGACACAATATTCATTCCCAGCGATTCATTCATTACAGGGTTATGTGCCCTTAAACTTAGCCATATAGTGTACAATGGCACTCCTAGTTTCTGGAGCAAACTACTTCCACATTTTTCAAGAGATTGAATTGAAACTTGAAATATATTATCAATATTAAATGAAAATGTTCAAGACATAATTTTCATACCCAGTGATCTACTCATTGAAGAGTTATGTCCCCTTGAACTTAGCCGTACTATCACATTCTTAGTGTCGAAGCGGCGGCGGGGGTATTAGTCACCTCAGTGACAGTTCTAGTTTTTTTTTAAGTTATGAATAGAAACCTCTTGCATAAAGTTCAACTTATATGAGTACTTTCAGAACTTAGATTTAATACATTATGCTCTAATATGTTGAACTTCAGGCATTAAGTTGATCATTTAGCTATTGTTAATCTGTATCCCAAGACATAACTGAACGTGTATTAAGCTTGACGAAATTTACGTTTTTGTTCAAGAATAGGCGATCGAAGCAGGACTTGTAGCGCTATTGATAGTAACATCTGATTTATAAGAAAATCCTTGAAATTATTTATCGATTCACATAATTATATAGACTACATAGCCGTAAATAATCTTTCACAAGAAACACTATCACACATCTAAATAGAAAAAAAAACACGAAAAAGAAATCTTAAACTTTATAACTTCCGAATATAAGTAAGCAAAGGATTTAAGCCTGGACTAACTGCAGAAATTGTGTTCAATTCGTCTGCATTGTTTTCAAAGTGTACAAACTACTCAATTAAAGCACACTCAGCAATTAAGATATTTTTAATTTAATATATGCGATTCAACGACTCACCTACATGTATTATTAATTTCATTATGATGTACGCACTATTTCAGTTCACACATAATTAGGCTGCCAATTTTAAACACTATTCAGATAACATTGTCATCTTGGATGTTCATTATTTGATCACTGACGCTGTGTATAAACAAACAATATGAGGTAAGTTTCTCATATTTTGTTACATTTATGTATATATCGAACTATTTCACAAAAACCTTCTTGCGTATCATGTCACGAAACAACAACGGCACCTTGCTTACAGTGTTTACCTCCATAACAAGAACACTGCGTATGTGTGTAGCGTATACCTTCATAGATAGTGTAGTGATTAGTGAAATATCTGACCAACTTAGATTACATTTCAAAAATGCATTTAGGGTATATATTTGTGAAACTACAGCCACATGCAGAGATACGTTCTATTTTGTTCATGATGACATTAAAAAAGTGGTTTAACAGCCAATTCGAACAATATTACACAAACTAATTTTGTAAGTGATTTCTAAGTGTCCTAAGTCTACACAACTATGTGTAGTATTTGTTTATTGCCTTCGTGTTATCTGATAACATTTTTATTCAATTCGGTTGTCATTAAAACACCGTACTTAGCGGTACAACTGAAATTCATAAGTTCACAGCGTTATTTCACAAAATTATTTCAATGAAATTTGGTGATAAGTTGGACTATCAAGGGCCCCTGTGTCATCAGTGCTAACTAGTCATTCCCTCATTCAACAAGCCTTGACAATTTGCCAGCAATGGTCGAAAATGGAAGACATTTGTAATACACAAAGCCTAAGTACCTGTGAGAATCGCGTGCTTTAGTTCATTTGACTATAGATATAAATTATCTGATAAAGGTTAGAAAAGTTTAAGCTTCAGATAAAAGATGCTAAACTCCAAAAGAAGTGGCTGATGTTACAATCATTGGAAAATATTACTGAAAATATAATGAAAGCCTCTGAATTATCAATGGTCATAAATATTTCGAATTGTGGCTCTTCAGGTATTTTTTATTTAACTGAAAGAGGCATTACTTGTGAAATTAAAGATAATTGTAAAGATAGTTGTAAAACACAAGATATAATAAGAATTCAGCGCGCATGTTTTGCAGTGTTATTCTAATGAGTGAAATGGTGCATTTCCATTTCCTTGTAAATACAAATAATTGCTATTTTCAGATTAATTCATATATTGTTTTTATAACATACAGGGCCACCGACAGTAACTTACACATATGTTTGGTGTTCATCTCCTGTTATTTGGTGCTGTTTGTAAACGGAGGATTGCTATTCAGTATTGGTGCTATATTCATGGATGTCATGTCAACATTCAACACGTCCCGTGCTGAAACGGCTGTTATACACTCTACAGCTATGGCGGTTTGTATGGGGACAGGTAATACAAGTGACGTATTATATCACTACAAACTACTGATATATCGACGCATGCTATGGAAAGGTTTCGAAATTTGCTTGACAACCTAAATGGTGCCATATAATAACAAATCGTATATTTAACATTATGACTTCAATGCAATTAATAGGCCCGAAAGAAGCAATTTCAGATTGGAGAAGCTAATGTTATATTTTGTCTGCCAACGGGGGTTGATTAGAGAATCAGTTATAGCCCCTTGTCAAAATAAGTACAGTCAAAATTAGTGAGGGAGGCTTATTTTGAATTTTGTCACGATGTGGGGATCAGTAATAATCCATTATAAAAAAAACACATTACAGTCAAAATCATTAAGAAGCTACTACGGGCTTAGTCCCCAACTCCTAGACTCCCCGGTTCCTACGGTCATGTATTATTGACCATGATAAGGTAAAGAATAACTTAATTAAAGTATAAACATGTTGTGATGCATACGCAGCTGAGTTATAAAATGAAGAACGTTATCTACCATAGCTGAGTTTATGATACTGCATAATTGCACCTTGATTAAATAGCGTTAACTTGTACATCCTTTATCAATAAACATTGATCTAACACTCCCTGACTCACTGTACGCAAAAATCAACGGTGCTTTTTTACAATATTTCTGCGCATTAGAAACCAAAGCGTGCATTATTCTACAACAATGCACTTAAAATTGAAATCAAAGTATAGAAGACATGTTTAAAAACACACAGAAACAAACTGTTCCTTGGCTGTTCCGTTTCGCACAGATTTTTTACTAGAATTGTAGCTCCGTTGCGTACAGAAACTGTTTTCTCCGTGGCGTACAGTGCAATGTTTACACTTAGCACCGTTGCGTACAGAAATGGTTTTCTCCGTTGCGTACAGTGCAATGTTTACACGTAGCAACGTTGCGTACAGAAATGATTTTCTCCGTTGCGTACAGTGCAATGTTTACACTTAGCACCGTTGCGTACAGAAATGGTTTTCTCCGTTTCGTACAGTGCAATGTTTACACGTAGCAACGTTGCGTACAGAAACTGTTTTCTCTGTGGCGTACAGTGCAATGTTTACACGTAGCTCCGTTGCGTACAGAAACTGTTTTCTCCGTGGCGTACAGTACAATGTTTACACATAGCAACGTTGCGTACAGGGTGTAAAAATTAAAAGCTTTAAAACATTTTCTACAAGGGGTTTTGATGAAGAAATAATGGATACACGTGAGGAGCTTTACAGTCTGCATACACGTGGACAAGTATGTTTGTCGATTCATTCATTTTTACAGAATAAGCGTCGGTTTTGTTTAGTTTCCTCGCTTCGTTTTTCAAAATACTCAACACGTGATGTTCAGACACAAAACGGCGTGTTTTGATAAAAAAAAAAGATTATTAGCCGCCGATGGCCGTTTAAAGTTCTTTCATTTCATGTATATTATTGTGTAGAGGACGCCGTATTTAAAAAGCTTTGGACCAAGAACAAACGACACCTACCTCACAACATTTTCTCCGTGGCGTACAGTACAATGTTTACACATAGCAACGTTGCGTACAGGGTGTAAAAATTAAAAGCTTTAAAACATTTTCTACAAGGGGTTTTGATGAAGAAATAATGGATACACGTGAGGAGCTTTACAGTCTGCATACACGTGGACAAGTATGTTTGTCGATTCATTCATTTTTACAGAATAAGCGTCGGTTTTGTTTAGTTTCCTCGCTTCGTTTTTCAAAATACTCAACACGTGATGTTCAGACACAAAACGGCGTGTTTTGATAAAAAAAAAAGATTATTAGCCGCCGATGGCCGTTTAAAGTTCTTTCATTTCATGTATATTATTGTGTAGAGGACGCCGTATTTAAAAAGCTTTGGACCAAGAACAAACGACACCTACCTCACAACATGTATGCGTCCGCCATCTTGTAAACACCGTTGATTTTTTGCATACAGTGCTACCATACAGTGTGACTGTGATCATATATATCTAATCAATCACCATGTTAATACAAACATAAACGGATGATAACCGCGAAAGCAAAGTTTAGATAAAGTCGACCGATTGTTCGTTACAGTTAATCCATAACATAACGTTTGGATAACCAAGGACTTATATACATACATGGATTCGCAACTGCTAAAAATAGCTCGAACGATATCGTTCGGCGATCTCACAATGCATTGCTATATACTCGGCAATGTCCGACAGCTGTAACTGGGTGTTTACAAATTTGATTATACTAAAAAAAACTCTGGCAATTGGGCATGGGAAATTGGTAAAGGATGCAACAAATTCCTTAAAGATATTGAGATACATTTATAATCCACAAAGTCTAAGTATAAGCATTGAAAAAGGCATCAGTCGAACATTTTAAATTCCAAGATGACGGACATCCATTATAATCCTTTCGTCTCCGAGATTAAACATTCGGAATACCACGGATATTTTCGCTGTTAGTATCATTCGGATTATCACGGATATTTTCGTATTTTCGCTTTTGTAAACAATAGCTTGTATTCCCGTTGATTCACGTCTTATTATCGCGGGATTTGATTACTTTAAACTGTTAATACGGAAGTTGCGAATCCATGTATGTATATAAGTCCTTGGGATAACGAACCATAATTAACTTTTATTGACTTTGAACAAAAGTTAGAGGTACAATGTACTTGATTCTTATAAATTGTGACATTCAAGCCAAGTTAACTTTCAGCTATGTAAAAAATGAAATGTTGGATCCGGGTCAGTTTTTATAATTTTATGTTTTTACATTTTATAGAAAAAAGGGAGGTAATATAAATAATCGAAAATAAATAAGTTTTGTTCTTCATGATTGTTAGGGTCAGTTATCCTTACGTTAGCATTATGGTGGCTACCAAGACCTTTCAGATTGCCAATAACGACTTTTCATCTTAGTTGGCAAATTTCTTATGCGCTTAAGTGAAAAAAACGGAAAATTGGTTATTAAACAACTCTGTTTATAAAAGATAACTTAATCATGAAGTTGTTAAGGCCATAAACACATCAGGTTTTAGAAAATGTAGTTGTCACATATGAATACCTATATTTGGAATAATCAAAACAAATATGCAAATATCTTCTATCAATGCTTGTTGAATTCGCCAACTAAGATCGCTGCCAAGGGAAATAAATATTGTAGATGTGGGAACTGTGTATTAAACATAGCCTCAATCAATAATAACTATTCCTCTGGACTTGTCACGTGGTAAATTACCAAACATTTAAGTATTGGGTTATGCGTTTTTGTATTTTCTAGGATTAATAGCAGGAGGGATAATTCATAAATATGGTGTTGTTGTTAGTGGTATACTCGGCGGATCACTTGTTAGCATTGGAATAATGGCCTGTTTCTTTGCAACCTCTACTGTGCATATGACCATCAGTTTTGGAATTGTTTATGGTAAGTTCAAGAAAACTGACAGTTGTCCATAAAAATCATGTTCTATAAAAATCAAACCAAAATTGTTCGGTGGCATTTTGGGTATCTTCCACTGAAGGTAGATAGTAATTTTATATTGATTTAGAAAGGTTACGGCCTACAGATTGAAAAATCGTTTGATGACACTTCGTCATCCTTGGGCGTTTTGAGAAATTCAAGATGGCCGCCAAGGCAGTGGGCAATATAGTAAATTAAACTCGTTATTTGATATATTTGCTACAATATGCATGGTCATCATACATATAACACGGCTTTTGTTCTTATGTGAATGAATGTTGCATTTCTTAACACTACTGTTTCAAACATTTCAGGATTTGGAATGACATGCTCACACATAAGTTCTGCGACTTCCGTCGGACAACATTTTCATGGTCGAAGAAAACTGCTTATGTTATCTCTACAGTCAACTGCTGTCGCTGTCGGTGGTATGGTGTTTCCATACGCTCTGGTGTATTGGAGGTATGGTGTTTAACACATTATTATTATGATCAAGGATATATAGTATATATACACGCATGGATTCGCACTTCCGTATTTACAGTTAGAGGTAATAAAATCCCGTGGAAGCGACGTTAATCAACGGGATTACATAATCTTGTTCCACTTAGCAGGCTCTCATGTTTACAGCAACGAAATTATCAGTGATGGTCCGAATGTTTACAACAGGGAAAATATCCGTTTTTTATCTAAATGTGTAGTTCCAGAGAATCTTGGGATGCGCGATAAACGCATATCTGAAACTGTAATGAAGAAAATCAAGATTAACAGTAGCTAGTATTCTGTAGCTCAATTTGAGAGTTTCTTTTCGTTTTCATTTTTAGACAGATACCATATTCTAATGACTTAAAACAACTAAAATGTATCCAGTCGCAACACTGAATTTCATGGCATCCTTAAGATGTCCGTTTAGGTTTTTCAGCGGTATTGATCGAGCTTACTATTAATAACATATCTTGTTTTATTTTCTGTGTTCATGTTTTTTCACATGCCAACGAATTACATATAGTCAAACTTGAAAACAAAGGTCGCCCTTGGGAAAGACAAAATATGTCCTTTATTGACAATAGACCTTTATTCGAATGTCATTTTGTTCTAAATAATCAATGATGTTTTTTGACATTGTGACCTTCATTCACAGGATGGCCTTTATTTGGAGGTGACAGCATAATTAGGTTTGATTATACCTCTAAATCGAAATGATATCATTTCAGTGACGTATACGGGTTCAGGGGAGCTTTACTGATAGTAGGAGGATTAAGTATGAATTGTATTCCTGGCTGTTTGCTGTGGAAACAAGCAACGGCTGGACGATTGGATAATAATGGCATCATTTTGGAGCGAAAACGTCATCTTATTTCATCTTCGGAACTTGATGACGAAATTGAACATGAGGAGATTGCAAAAAGTAAAGAAAATGACGATGATTCAAAGACTGAAGTAAAGTTTCTGAAACAAGAAGACTTTGTTATAGAAGATGCTTTAGAAGACACAAAACAAACACTAACAGTGTTACAAAGCGTCAAAGCGATCATGACAAACATTCAGTTTATGATATACGTAATTGGTACTATTGCGGCTTGTCCTACTATAATCGTTATAATTATATTTGTAGCCGATGTATTTCAAGATAAAGGCTTAACTCTAAGTGATGCTACATTCGGCCTGCTTCTCATGAATATAATAAATACATTTTCTCGTCTGTTACCTGGGGCAATAATGCAATCTAATCGCGTACCGGCATTATTTTGTCCGCTGTTAACTTCTGTCGTTTCAACACTAGTGCTTATTGGATTGTCATTGTCAAGGTCTCGAGGCTTCACTGTGGGAGTTTTAGCTCTTGTCGGATTGCCTATGGGGATGATTGTTACAATGTTCAGTGTTATCTCGGCGAAATTAGTCGGCGAAAGAAATATTCCAACAGCTATGGGTTTTTTATTCTCCGTAAATGGAATCGGAAGTGCTATTACAGGACCTGTCAGTGGTAGGTTACATTGAAATGTACTACATTTCATATTGTTAGTACAGAATATTTTCAGTATGTTCGACATGCAATGGAAATGTAGGTTTTGTTTAAAAAACATTTTGATATTCATGATGACATTGTAAGACAAAATATTGTCACGGCTATATTTCACAAGGATTTGCTATAAACACCCCCTTCCCCCCAAAAAATAAATAAACACAACAAAATTAATTATTAAGGAGTTTTTTCCTTAAAATAATGATTGGTTTGAGTTTTTGTAAGTTTATTGTTAAAAGTATTATCTAAGATAGGTCTATAAAAAGGGCGCACGTTGTCCACATTTAATATTTCAGATTGAATTAAATAATTATATTTTTATCATTAACATTATCGGGTACAATGTCTGGTACGTACACCGTACAATTTATTACATCCGGATATACAGTTGAACAGTGTCCGGAAAAAGTTTATGTTTTTTTATATATTTCAGGTTATATAAGAGACCTATCGGGATCATACACGACAGCATTCTATTCGGTTGCTGGAATGACGACATTTTCTTCGATACTAGTTCTTGTTGCGTTGGTAGCATTCAAATTAACACACAAAAAAACAGGCAATGAACAACTGAATTAACATGAAACCAAGGAAACCGATGCCAGCCGAATATAGCTCAACATAATAAAGGGCGTAATTCATATTCTTGAAATTGGTATAATGTAATAAACAAGATTGACCTACGTTTCCATTAATTACTATCATTACCGTGTATAAAATGTACCTGCTTTGAAAAATTGTCTATTTCTACTTTAGTTGTTTTTGCACATCAAGTTTATGTCTTACTAAATGTTTTGTTTCCTTGTCTACAGCTGTTTTGCTTCAGAACGATCCAGTATACATAATCATTGTTTACCTACACCGACTGCATTAATTAAAGACTTGTTTGCTTCTTGCTTTTATACCTTGACCTTTATGAAACAATGCAAGTTTCGTGTTGATATCTTTAATACTTTTTTAGTTATGGCCTACATTAAAGTTTTAGCACGGACGCATACATCGACGCAGTTATCAGATTAGCTCGACTTTTTCTTCGAAAACACACGAGCTAAAAATGTACCCGTTTGTCAGTATTCAATATGGTGTATTTGAATATAAAATTATTCTTAAATTTTCGGCATGCCTGTGTAGTATTGTCCTTGTTAAATAATTAGAATCGTCAGTGAATTGTTCCTTTTCTTGCTTTCAACTTTGCGGTTAATGTAATGAATGGCAGTAAACCATAAAACCTTATGAACATAAGATTATAAATTGGCAATGAGCACGTGAGCAGATATATACGATTAATCTCTCTACAGTTGTTCATGAGTAGATATTTTAGGCGTAAATGTGAATGAAACGAATATGTAAATGTACGCCATTACGATTCTGAGTTGTTCGGCCAATGAAACGTCTGCTGTCAAACAATGACAGGGCAAAGGTCACGGAATCACAATATTTAAACGTTTCGGTCAACGTGAGTTAGTTAGTTAGTTAGTTAGTTATGTATGTATTGACATTTTTCAACATAACTTGCCATAATTGTTAAACACCATGAGATGGTGTGCAGTGCGCAAGATCCAGTTTCCTAGCACAAAGGTCAAGGTCACACTTAGAGGTCAAACGTCAAAAAATGAGCATTATAGACCTTGTCCGGACTGTATCTCCCTTATGCATTGACATTTTTCAACATAACTTGGCGTAATTGTTTAAACACCATGAGACGGTGTGCTGCGCGCAAGATCCAGGTTTCTTGCACAAAGGTCAAGGTCACACTAAGAGTTCAAACGTCAAAAATGAGCATTATAGACCTTGTCCGGGCTGTATCTCCCTTATGCATTGATATCATTCAACATAACTTGGCATAATTGTTAAACTTCATTAGACGGTGTGCAGCGCGCAAGATTCAGGTTTCTGGCACAAAGGGCAAGGTCACACTTAGAGGTCAAACGTCAAAAAGGTATTATAGACCTCGGCTATATCTCCCTTATGCATTGAATTATTTGAAAATGACTTGCCATTATATGATGATACCATGTGTCCTGGGCAACACCTAGATTCATATGTCAAAGGTTAAAATTACACATTCGGTCAAATATAGTTTCCTTGTCTGGACTGTGACCTCTGTTTGCATTCAAGGATTTTTAAATAAATTGGTATAAAAGTTTACATCAATGAAATGATGTGTCATGAACATCACCTATATTTGTAGTTCAAAGGTCAAGGTCACCAGCTAGCTATTCAGGGGGATTGACATGTTGCCCTTGGGCATCTAGCTTAATTTACACGTGAGTAGAACATTCCTGGATTAGTCTTTTGCGCTGGATCAGTGCATATTAGTGATATTTTATTATATCAGCTCAATTGTGTCCAAAATTGTCATCATTGCCTATTCTATGTATTCTTCTCAATCTCGCACACTACATTCAATATAGAAATTCTCAGGTCTACGGACTTAAATATGTTCTGTGATTCTGCAAACTGATAGTGCTATGTTAATTAACACTAAAACAATACATGTACAGAAAAACGTGTGAACAGAGCCCACAGTTTGGAAATACTTAATGGCCATTATGGACAGGTGACGGGTCATTTTGCTCTAAATAGTAAATGACGTTTAAAAAATAACCTTTATACAGAAGCTACTAAAACATTTTCGTTTGTACTTGTAATGACACTATGATTTATATGGTTACAATCCCATTAACAGGGCAACCAACTACGACTAACATAAATGTTGGTGCTTCACACATGTTACATGGTGATACTCCTTCATATTGGACTGTTCTTCAGAATTGGCATTATAATTGTTGATGTTTTACCACCTTCAATACAATATGGGCAGAAATGGACGTTTTCACCCTAAAGGACTAGCATTCAATCAGTAAGATAATCACAGAGGACCTGTCGCTGTAGAATTATCATAGAGGACCTGTCACTATAGAAATATCACATAGAACCTGTCACTATAGAATTATCATAGAGGACCTGTCACTATAGAAATATCACATAGGACCTGTCACTGTAGAATTATCATAGAGGACCTGTCACTATAAAATTATCACAGAGGACCTGTCACTATAGAAATATCACATAGAACCTGTCACTATAGAATTATCATAGAGGACCTGTCACTATAGAATTATCACAGAGGACCTGTCACTATAGAATTATTACATTGGACCTGTAACATTAAACTTATCATATAGGACCAGTTACAGTAGTAGACCTATCACATAGGACCTGTTACAGTAGCAGACCTATCACATAGGACCTGTTACAGTAGATCTATCACATAGGACCTGTTACAGTAGACCTATCACATAGGACCAGTTACAGTAGACTTATCACATAGGACTTGTCACAGTAGAATTATTACATTGGACCTGTCACAGTAGACCTATCATATAGGACCAGTTACAGTAGTAGACCTATCACATAGGACCTGTTACAGTAGACCTATCACATGGGACCTGTAACAGTAGACTTACCACATAGGACCTGAAACAGTAGACTTTATCACATGGGACCTGTAACAGTAGAAGTATCACATGGGACCTGTAACAGTAGACTTATCACATTGGACTGGTAACTGTAGAATTGTCACATTGGACCTGAAACAGTAGAATTATCACATAGGACCTGAAACAGTAGAAGTATTACATGGGACCTGTAACTTTAGACTTATCACATAGGACCTGTAACTTTAGACTTATCACATAGGACCTGTAACAGTTAGACTTATCACACTGGACTGGTAACTGTAGAATTATCATAGGACCTGTAACAGTAGACTTATCACACAGGACCTGTTACAGTAGAATTATCATACAGGACCTGTTATAGTAGAATTATCACACAGGACCTGTTACAGTAGAATTATCACATTGGACTGGTAACTGTAGATTGTCACATAGGACCTGAAACAGTAGAAGTATCACATAGGACCTGTAACTTTAGACTTATCACATAGGACCTGTAACAGTTAGACTTATCACATTGGACTGGTAACTGTAGAATTATCATAGGACCTTAACAGTAGACTTATCACACAGGACCTATTACAGTAGAATTATCACACAGGACCTGTTACAGTAGAATTATCACATAGGACCTGTAACAATTAGACTTATCACACAGGACCCATTACAGTAGAATTATCACATAGGACCTGTAACAGTAGAATTATCATAGGACCCGTAACAGTTAGACTTATCACATTGGACTGGTAACTGTAGAATTATCATAGGACCTGTAACAGTAGAACTGTGGAATTATCACACACATATCACCCTGAGACTGGTTTTAAGTTACAAAGTCTGCTGTCACAATACCACAGAAACAGTTGTAATATTTGTCGAATGGGTTTACATTTCAGACTGGATAACAAAACACAAATTACACAAAAGTAAAGAGATATAGTTGACTTTATTTTAGTTCAGCACCGACCTGAAAACAAGAGTGCAAAACAATACGAGACAAAATACTGAGAAATATTCAAAAAGACAACTAACAGAAAAAGTGACAATATTTCTACATAATGCAACAGGTTCATAATCATCATTTAGATGGAGAAATATTTTTTTACTAAAGGAATTAAATATAAAGTCTTTAACATCATTTCCAACAGTCTAACACAACTTTGTCATACAATATTTCTATGTTGTATTAAAAAAACATTGTAAAAGCAATCTGTACTTGTTAAGCTGAATTGTATCGTAAATCACACTTGTGTTTTATCATTAAAATAGGATAAAATAAATATCTTTCAAGGAAAAAATTAAATATCCATACAGAAACACCAGTGCACATATACAAAACAAAACATACCAAATATTTAGAAATATATCTCTGCCAGACAACAAAACAATTGAGCAAACAAAAATATAAAATAAAAATTAGTAAAAACAAAATAATACTAAAAAAAATCTTTTGATTTCAGCCCAAAATACAAATGGTTGAAAATTCTGGATTAGTTAAAAAAAGGTTCTGGTATTTTTTTTTATAAATAAATCATTTTTCTACAAGCATTTCCATTGCAGCAAAAAATATCAAAGCCAACAAATGCAAAATCAATTAATTAACATAAACAAGATTCAAACTACTTACCAATCTAAAAACAGTCAATCAATAACATGAACATGTATGCCCATAATAAAATCCAAGTTTATTACAATTTTAACATCATATAAACTTCTTTTCATTCAAGAAAGCAGGAACCAAAATCTGGCCAAAAACACACATTTATACCAAGTATTCATTCATTAGACAATTACCCAGAAATAAATAATCATTTCATACAAACTATATAATAATATATGAGTGAATGTGACTTTCATGTATGCATAATGTAACATTAAAAGTATGAAATAAATACAATACTATACATATAAGTGGAGTTCAACAATCACACCACTAATATATTCATTAAGTATACAAGAATACATGCATCATATATCTTCATATACTGCACTGAATAACATAATATACTTGTTATGTATACATTACAGTAATGCTCTTTTTATTGAATTTTCTTTTTATGGAAAATTATCTTCCCATAAAGACATAAAATTTCATGAGACATGAAATTATCATACTATAAATAGAATATTATCTTTCTACAAATAGAACATTAACATACTATAAATAGAATACTATCATTCTATAAATAGAACATTATCATACTATAAATAGAATATTATCATTCTATAAATAGAATATTATCATACTATAAATAGAATACTATCATTTTATAATTAGAACATTATCATACTATAAATAGAACATTATAATTCTATAAATAGAATATGCATACTTCTAATACAGAAAATTATCAGGTATATGAATACAATATTTACATTACAAGCATTAAATTCGGTGGGCTGTTATTCGCAATATATAAAAAACTTACAAAGTAAGCCAATTTGACACTTAAACAAATTACTATTGAGTAGCTTTTATGGCATCAGTATGGAAAACTAGAATAAAATAAACATTTTCATAACAAAACATTCAATAAAAGTAGAACCTGGATTATTCAGATTCGTCAAGATTGTGAAATATCAAACCGAAATTCAATTTTGGATTTCACCTGACATTCGACTTTCTGCTTAATAAGTTGTCCGAAAATTTGAGTTCTTCTGCAATTAGTAAGCAAAAAAAAAAGTTTAAAAATCCTTCCGCATAAACCAAATCAACATAAAATGACTTTTTGCTTTAAAATACACTTATCCAATCCATAACACATTATTTTGTGTAATGTCACATTGAAAGTGTTTGAAGAAATACAAAGGGTGTCCTTAGTGGAGTGGCTATGGTCTGTAGCATGTAGTAGCTAGCCTCTCAAAGCTGTGAGTTCAAATCCCATTGGGGACAAAATTTCATAAGTGATGAAGCTATCCATCTAGCTTACAGAATGTTGGTGGTTTTACAAAGGTGTAATCCTGGTGTTGGCCTCCACTACTAAAACTCGAGTCACCAAATGACCTTTACTGATGGTGCAACATTAAATGCCAATGTGAAACAAGAGTGCCAGGTCACAAAATATGCTCTTCAAGGGCCATAACTCAGAAGTGCCTGGGCCGATTGGACTGGTTATCAAACTTGACCGAGATCTCATGGCCTTAAACATTTCAGTTAAGTCTGGTAGGGATCCATTGAAACTGTTCAGAGAACGGACACCATTTTTCAAACGGGCATATAAAAAAGAATTACCAACCAAAACTTGCAGTATCTCAACACACTGGAATTTACCTAGTACAAAGCTTTCCAGGACACCAAAGTATCGAAACCAACAGTCTCTTTAAAGAAGTTATGTCACATGACCATTGATGTTTTTATGCCATAAAACAGCACTTTTAACAAAGTCAATTTTAAGAAGACAAGACATGCTCGAGATTTTGTACATTCTAGATAAGTAAATACATATCATATAATAATTGTTGTTTTCAAATATGAGTTCAAAATTACCCATACACAAAGAACTTCTATAACAACAATTAAACAATAACACTTAATTCACAAGCAACATAAATCATGATTAAATATACATGTACATTACAACCATTCAGCATGAACAGAGTAAAAATTCAAACAACCAATTAGTTTATTCACAGCTTCATAGTTTCACAATTTTCATAATTATTCACAGCAAATTGTACAATATATTAAACAATAACAGGTACTGTGGGGACCAATATCAATATAAAGTCAAACATGTGAACAAAGGCCACCCTTAATATAGACATAACATGGCCTTTATTGACAGGTGGACTTCATTTGGAGGTCAGTTTAATCTAAATAATCTATGATGGTTTCTTAAATAATGACCTATATTCAAAGGATGGCTTTAATTTGGAGGTGGCTGTCTACACAGGTTTGACTGAAAATATATCTTTTCATTCCCTAACAAATTAAAACACTGAATGAGATGTGTAGTTAAAATCATAATCTGTATCAGAAAAATACAATGCAATGATTTTATTTACAACTTAATACAGTACAACCTCTCCAGAGCGGCCCCCTGTACAGCAACAACCTCTCAATAACAACAGTTTTAAAAGTTGATATTTACTATAAATATAACCTCTATAGGGCAACAACCTCTAAACAAAGGCCAATATTTGCATCTCCCATAGGGTGTTGCTCTACAGAAGTTGTACTGATTGTATTGATTGTGTAATCACAATTTGTTATCAGGACCAACGGGGGTTAGACTAAAATTTCTTGTTTCAGCTGCTTTGGAATTTGTTCGCAACAAAATTGCAATGTACATGCTTACATCTTATACTGCACCAACTTACAACCATTTAATATTGCACAAAGAAAAAACATTAAATGCAAGTGTTAAAAAACAATGATATTATCTTGCAACAAATCGTAGAAACAGTGTTCAAGGTTATAGGGATGTTTTGAGACCATTCCAAAAATGCAGGCTTGTCATTGGTCAATTCTAAGATGGATCACAGAAAGAACCAATCAGATGTTGATGTTTTGAATTTTTGTGTTTTGTATACAATAAGGAAGCATGGTCTGTACAATTCTAAAGGTGCTTGAGTCAGCCCTGTATTAAGAAATAAAGACAAGAAATGGCTTCCTGTAAACAAAACAAACTAAACATCCCACATTCCCTAACACATAGGTGGACCATACAAAACATGTGTAACCCATTCTCCCTTGGGGAACTGCCTTGGAACATAAATACATGTACAAGAGAGGGTAGATAAATAATTGACAATCTAAGCGCTTAGCGTTAATTTGGAGATGATTGCGTTAAGTAATTACTATGCATGGACAATAAATTGATCAAATCTAATCTCAACAAAGCAATGAATACCACATATATTACCACAAGATTCACAGACTTAAGTTTTAAACTCACAAGTGAGGAAATATATGCAGTTAAACAAGAGGGTAAGAGTGGCATATAGACAGTTTGTAATTTATGCAACATGTAACACCATACATGAAAGACACAGTAGATTATAATAGTGAAAAAAAAGAAAATGAAGACATTATACAAAACTACAGCAAATACACTTTAACTTAGTATTAAGTTGTAATAGTTTTGCATCAAATCCTCATTAAATTGATGATTCCAAGTTAGAACACTTGAAATAGCTACTGAAACAAGCAATTTTAAACAACATTTTTCAATAGCAATACATACAATAAAATTACTGAGTACAGTCAAACCTGTAAACAAAGGCTACCATTGTGATAGACAAAATGTGGCCTTTATTAAATTTCACAGGTGGCCCCAGTTCTGAGGTCATTCTCTTCTTTATAATCAATAATGTTTTATTTATGTGAAATGACCTTTTTTCTGAGGTGGTCCCTAACACAGGTTTGACTGCATATCTAAAACATTCACTGAACATGTAAAATAATTCAAGAAACTTCAGTACTTGTAATCATCGCTTGAATTGTTATAACATATGATATATAACAGTTACAATACACAACCAATAGGCTAACTTTCTCCTATGACTTCTGCTTAAGATATTGAGTTAAAGCTCAAACAAAACTAAAGACCATATTAAATAACAGTCAAAAACAACCAGACAAAGTTTGAGAAGTCTTTAACAATTTAAAAGATTCTGTTACAACACCGCCAGTTCACACAATGCATCTTTTGTCTTCACACAAGAACTATTTGTGAAAAACAAAAACACAAACTGGAACCGTGAGTGTATATATATCAAGCACATTAGAGTCAATTTAAGATAAAGAGATGACATGCATCAGATCATACCATCAGATTATGCGTTCCAATGTACCTGATCCATCGCACAGATTTTAAGGACAAAACAGAAATCTTTGCAGCCAATAGGACTGAAGGCGCAGGTTTATCCACCCACACTAATAAAAATGTCTGTATACGATAACTCTGAACACTGATGTGTATGTAACATTACATTTCACGGCATTCTTCACATTAAATAGTTCCAGACATGTTCATCATAATACATGCTGTATGCAGTGCTCGTAAAATCAAAATCTGTGAAAAAATCTGCTTGATTAATATTCCTATTGTCAAGGCTTAAGAAATTCTCATGACACACACCTATATATCCATGACCTTATAATATCTAAGCAGATCGCAGTGAATGATGTTTCACGAATCAAGTGTTATATCTGCAGTTTTGAATTTCCCAACTATTTCCCAGTTATATGTTGGTAATCATTAATGACCACTCGGCTTTTCTTTTGTAGTATCGTATACTCTTATAAGTTCAGCCTGAAATAAAATAAGAAGTACATGTACACAAAATGAACATCTTGTAATGTAAAAAAGTTTTTGTAAAATATCATTTCTGAAGGTTGTGCTCAAAGCATGATTTCTACATAGCTCATCGGGGCATCCATTTGACCCTTAAAATGGCCCCTTGACTCTTGGAAGCTTCTGACTTTTGAGAATGTGTATGAATGGGTCAAATTTACTTTTAAATAGTAGGAAATTTTGTGGATTTTTCTGGTTTATATCAGCTAAGGAACATTTTTGACACCCAACTATAGACAACTAGTCAGCACACTGCAAATATTTGAATGCCTATGGCTATATATGTCAGATAAGTTATGGCACAGCCATGATTTGTGGTATAACATATTCATCTGTTGCAAGTTGTAAAGACTTTTATCTTTGTACCACTAAAAAGACTTGCATATTAATTATCAACTTAACATCTAAGCAAAAATACAATCTTACTCTCCAAAGATTATCTAAAATACCATCATAGGGCAAATATTATCATTCATTAATAGTTAGCAATCACATTATGTAGCATGAATCTCAAAGTAAAAAAGATGGTTGTATTAATAATCCCAACAACCACAGATAGAACATTCAGGGAACAGTGGTCATGGTTGTAGCATTTCAAAAATATCTTAGTGGAGAGATGGTGTTGCTTAAAATGCAGTATTAGCAGAAGACACAAAGATGGCACTCTAAATAAGTTGTTCATAACAAAAAATGCCCATGAAAGCAGATGAAAGAAATTATGCTAATGTATCAGTTCCTTAATCACTGACAGCATACCATACAACAGTACAGACACATTGTGTGCCTAAAACTGTGGCCCTCAGTCAGGGTTCTCAATAACAGCAGGCTGCAGGCCAATTTAGCCGCTTAGAAATGTGTTTGGGCCGGTTAGGAATCTCAACAGTTTATAAAATATTGCTAGAAAATGCCTGGACCCCCCCCCCCCCAAAAAAGGTCTATTAGTCTAGCTATTGGGCCTGTTGGCCACAAACTTATTGCGAACCATGCTCAGTGTTGGGATGACATTTTGACCTGTTGCCCTCAACCTACAACAGTTAAAAAATCACCCCTCCACCTCCAGACTATAGTTTTGACTTTTCCATAAATACCTATGAACTAACTGTACACTATTACACAAAAGAAACATAGAACAAACCTGAGCAATGGAGCCATGTTCCTCTTGAGAGAATGCAAACCCATCTGAAATTATAAAGAAAGATAATATGAATGTAAATAAAGCATAGAATTATTACTTTAAAACAACACTATCACAAGCTTCAAGAAGATTTCAAACAATCATCTTGACAGTTTGGCACAAGTAACCTAACTGCTGCTTTACAAACCCCAAGTTACAACAGCTTCATACAAAAACCAACCAAATGACATAAGTACTGTACATTGTATATACTAGCACAACAGAATACAACAATAATCTTCAATTAATAAAAAAAATAACTTAGAAATGATTCAATGTAAAACATATTTGAATGCTAATGATGATCTTATAACACCTAAAAAAAGTCAGTCTAAGACTATTACAAAGTTTGAGTTTGGACACAAAAACTCAAATCTAATTTTTCAGCTAAATTCATTTCAGACAAATGAGAACATGTAGCTCAAATCTTAGAGAAGAATGCTAAACAATAAAGCTGATATTGGCATCATACGTTGTATGTCTATCACAATAAGATTCTGAGTACACAGAAAATTGAGTCTGCTGTCCAATCTCAAGTCTAATAAAATAAATCTAATACATAATATGAAACAATGGATATAAAAGTAAAACCTATTATTAACAATAGCTTGGCAAAGATTAAATGGCTTTAAAATACTTTAATTTACCTTTATGGATGACTAAAATTGTAAGCTAACAGGTAACTTTATCGTGTAGGGAGGGTGAGCAATAATCAGGAGTTAGGTAGGAAATAGACAGCACATGGAATAAAAAGCTTTTCTATATACAAAGCCAGGACAATATGGAAAAGTAAATAACAAAATGGAAGTGCAATTATACAGTACAGTGATTGGTCACAGCATGGCCAGAGGGAAATTTTCAACCCAGAACAGAATAATCCAATCAATGCACGAACCAGTAGTTTTACTGGCAATTGCAAAGCATCGACATTTGTTTGATGACCATATGAAGAGAGTAAAACATTGTTTAAAAAGAATCAAAATATTCTAACAGAATACCAGCAAAGACAAGATTTTCCCACCATGAAATAGAAGAATATTAATGCAAACATATAAGGGTGGAACATACAGAACATTGTCAAAATAAAAGCTAAAGAGATTGAGCTCATTTATAATGTCTGATGACCCCTAAATAATCAATTCAAAAAAAGACAAAATAATCAAGAACACACACAAGGAATGATGTAGGGCTCTAACATAAGATGAGCAGTAACAAATGTTTCAATTTAGTCAATATAATCATCTTTTTTTTGGAAAAGGAGTTTAATGATATAATATAAGTTGGTTACAACATTTGATAAATGTATAATTTCAAAGTAAATGACAATTTTGTCCCTTTAAGGCTGCAACTTTATAATTATATACATGGGGTACAGTTATGCTTCTGTCCATTATGCCAGTCAATAAATGAATGAAATAATTGTACAATCACTTTAATCAGCATATTCAAATCAATGACAGCAGGTTATGTTATCAATAGCAACTGAATGTCAAGAGTCTCACATGTCATCATCAGTCAGTAATGTCATCAACAGATAGTAACATCATTATCAGCCAGTGATGTCATCAACAAATAGTAATGTCAACAATAATAGCAATATTATAAGAATATATCAACAATTATCATGAATGTCAACAGTAGCAGAAATAAAAGTCTACATGTCAACAGCAGTCAGCAATGAGCAGTCAGCAATGTCAACAGTAGTCAACAATGTCGACAGCAGTCAACAGAAGTAATAAATGTCAACAGTAGTCAGCAATGTCAACAGCAGTCAACAATGTCAACAGCAGTCAATAGCAAAACAGTGTCTATAATGAAGGTCACAAATGTTTAAATGTGACAAAAAATACATGTAGAAGCTAAACTTCAGTAAGGAATTACTCTGTAGCAATAAAAAGGTTAAATAATTGAATAAGCTATCATTGGCATTATTATATTTCTAGTAGCTGAGGTACACTGATGAAAAATACAAAATTTTACATTTCATTGCTTCGCAACCATAAAACAAATTATAACAAGAAGTGTTTGTGAAACATAGATGCCCCTTAAAAGCCAACTGGATAGTAAGACCTAGACCTTTTGAACTAAAAATCAATAGGGGTCATCTGCATGTGATGACCAACCTCCCAACCAAATCTGAGGTTAGGCCAAATAGTTGTCTAGTTATTGCCCAGACAAGGTTTGGTTATGGACAGACGGATGGAACGACCAACATGTGCAAAGCAATATACCCCTTTTCTTAGAAAGGGGGTATAATAAAGCACAGATTCCCTTTCATAGACTGATCATAAAGTACTAAGCCACACTCATTAAAATCCAGGAATATCTGAAAACCTTTACCACACATGCTTGTATACATCACCTGCTTATGCTGACACAATGTGAGTGTATGCTGCTTGCAAAACAACAAGTTATCATCTAAATAGCATTCATTTCAAAACCCCTTTATTAAGACAAAATACATAATCATTACTATACAACATATCCTTATATGTCAATCATGCATCTCCATTCCCCAATAAGACTATGTCAATCATTTACTACATGTATATTTGTCACAATTTACCATGCAACTAATCACAAACACCGCCATGTAACCTTAATATTTAAGATTTAAATACAGGAACCATTTTCTGCAACTATAACTATAAAATCATGGATCAGGATTATCAGCCAGGAACCATATTAGACATTTAGCTGGGAACCAGTCCAATCTGGCTACACAATATTGAATAAATGTTTGAATCCGGCTCCAACTGGCACCAATTTTATCAAATTTTCATTAGTCTTTAACAAGGAACAAGTTAAGACATTCATTAATGATATTAGAAAACAACCTGGTACCCTCAACATCCAAACTGCCAGGTATAACATCTCTATAAATTACTTACATCAAGATACAACAACCCAATTATCAACATTAGATGACGTTATCCTTGTCTGTTCTATATTTTAGGAAGAAACAATGATAATTATGACTTAAACAACTGCTTTCATAGGAACATCTTAATACTTGCTGGTTGGACGGGAGCATTGTACAGGTCAACAACCACTAAATTACTATCATACTGTGGATATACAGGATTGATCACCATATAAACAAACATAATATATCTATGCAAATAAAGGAATATCATCGAGGACAACATCTTGTGTTGACTTATTTCCTCTCTCTAAAATATTTCTTTCAGTCTTTATTAATTATTCAAGAACATCTTGAAGCATGCATTGAGCATATACCAAAATAGGCAGCCTTATATCTTACTCATACAATAAACGAATTAACTGGATAATAACCACATACTCTCTCCAAAGCATGATTTCTCAGCCAAGGTATAGTATGACTTTGAAGAGAGCAGTCACACCAAATGAGAAAAAATTGACTGGTCATTTAATTTCTAATACATGTAATGAACAATCTGTGTATACAGTATTGGCTATATATAAACATGCTACAAAAAAATGTATAACATTATAAGATGATTCATTCTAGAATGACATTGTACATGCTCTAAAGCTTCCAAAACAGTCATACTTGTATGTAAAGACCACATTGGCTTATTAAGTAAGAAGCATTTAAATGGAATGAACAAATTTTACATTGTTTTTTTTAAATAGAAAGATAGCATGTACAATTTCTAATCATAAATGGTAGGGTAAATTGTGGCAACAAATCTTTGAAAAGTCCACTCACAAAGGCAAACGTATGACTGGATGAGAGAGAGTGAATCTCGATATTGAACACTTAATGGCCTTCATTTTCAGAGCCTGCATATTAGCTCAATAGAATGTAACCATTATGGACATTTAGTTCATGAGATTAACCCAGGGTGTGACGCATGTCATTCATTGTGACAATCTAGTTGAAGAAATTGTGTCTGAAAGCATTTGTCCTCCGAAGCTTATCATAGATGTGGATTGGGTAGATGTTGATACTATGCGGAGAACAAGGTAAGGACTAGTACTGAATTTAGGAAAACTGGCTAGTATATCACTGAAAAAAAAACACTCTGAAAGCAGGCATAAAACCTGAAATGTCCATCTTAGGACTGGTCTACAAACATCTATTTATAATTTCATATTAGACTGGCTAAACACAGGGGTTTGACATTATAAAACTACAGTACAAAGGAAATATTGGTATATCATTTCTTGATAATATTACATCATACAGATTATCTAGCATATGTACTACTCAAAATTTGATAAGGATCACTAATGATATTGCTTGTAGTGATTGCTTCATAATTACACCTGTGCAAAAAAAAAAAAAAATTATGAATTTCATTGAAGCATGTAAGACTGTATATTACATAGTTGTATGTTTAGACAATTCAAACATTGAGTAAGTGATCCTTATCCAATTTTGAATAGTATATCATTTTTGTATCTGATTCAATGCAGTTATCTATAAAGCTCTGTAGTGCTGTAGGATATATAAGCTAGATATGAAGAAATCATGTAAAGTTAACATTTCCATTAAACAAATACTTAAAAATTATCCTGTTTTATAATACAGAAAATTAAAAAGAAGAAAACTCTTAACTTAGTGACCATGGAATTTGGGGGGGGGGGAATCAGAGTAAGATTTTGTTTAAAAAATTCACATTTTCCCAAACAGGATTTAGAAAATATTTGATTTTGATAGTTGTAATTCGAAATAAGATAAGAAGTCTGAAATTATGACTAAGTATGGAAATACATGTACTCCCAATTTTGTGAGTTCTTTCAAAACTGAAGGCTTGGAATTCTCTTCCAAATACTTGCATGAACAAACATTGACTTTACACACTGATTTCTCCACACCTGTAGTATGATAGTTAGTTTCTGTCAGTAAATGCTGGATGATGCAAATAGCCTGGTTAACATCTGATACACATATATTCATAGCAAATCTACAATCTATAAAATCCGTAACATACTTATTGCAGCTCGTAAACATTTGCTGGGATATCTTGATTTATTCATATTGAACTGACACAAAAAGGAGCAAAATGTGGCCTTTAATGACAGGTGACCTTTATTCTAAGGTCATTTTGTTCTATATAATTAATGACAGTTTTTAACCTAATGGTCTTTTCTCACAGGATAGCCATTATATGGAGAAGGCTGCAAACACAGGTGTTTCTGTATATAAAAGGGAATCTACATGAAAAGAACGTTTTTGATATTTTTGAATAAAAATCAAAGTAAAATATAAATAAATGAAGTGATATAGGAGTTTAAAGACCCACAGACAACTGAACATGTTTTATGATTAATAATCAATGCATTTTTATTCACTTCATCACTGCCTCCTTGTAAGATTAATACCATCAAAAAGTCCTGTCAGACTACAGTCACACACACCTGTGTTAGCAGCCACCCCCAAATTAAGGACACCTAGTGAAAAAAGACCATTCTTTCAAAAAACTATCACTTATTATTTGGAACAATCTGACCTCCAAATAAAGGCCACCTGTCAATAAAGGCCACATTTTGTTTTTCCCAAGGATGACCACTGTTCACAGGTTTAACAGCATCACTTAACAATCCTCTAGCAATCCAAGCATAAATGCTGTCACAATGATACTGTTATAAGTAATAATATGAAACCACAGAAAGTAGAGTCACTTGAATCAGGGTATCAGATGGTTAGTATACATATAGTATGTATCAAGAAAAATAAAATAAAATGAAATACAAACTGGCAGATGAACGTGATGGTGTAGGCGATGGAGCTGTTATAATCATAATATACAGTTAACGCATATCTATAAAACAACATCTATACAATTCAATGTTGAAAATAAAAGGATTTAAAGAGCACAGTCAAATATCACGCTATACTGTGACCATGAGAAACAGAAATAAAATTAAACGAATATCTTAATAAAACAAATGCATGAATTCATTACAGAGGAATTTAGAATTATAATGCTTTCCTATTTTTTTACATCATTCAGAATTCATATTTGTAATTATCTCTTCTTGTATTTATTAAAATCCAGAATTGAACTTATAGTAAACTTCACAATAATTTAACTAAAGGGAAGATACAAACTAGGACTTGTCACAGACTTGATGAATACCCCCACATGCTACTTTGACACAGACATGTTAATGTTATTTTTGCCCTCATCACAGTAACAGCCCTAACAGGACATTTTTGCCACTTGCCACCAACAATAAAGAAAATGGATTCCTTTCAATGAACAATTGAGTTGCAGCCTAGACAAAGCAAACCCAATATTTGACCTTTGACCTTCAAGTGTGACCTTGATCTTGGGAGGCATGGTTCATACGCACAACACACTGTCTCTTGTGAAGTTGTTTTGAAATGCGACTGGACAGGAGATTTAACATGATACCATTTCAGCCCCCACAACTGACAGTGGCTGGACATATAACTAGTTGTAAGTTGAATTTTCAGTTAATACTGTGATTGTTAAAGAAATAAAGGAATGGATAGCTTTTATAGTAAGGAGTAATGCATGTCAGATAAAATATTAAATTACAGAAGATTCTTAAACTGGTGACATATCAAAACAGTTATCTTTATCATACATGTAGTATGCTTCTGAATTCCAAACAAAAATGAAAACATCTTCAAATATGAACAATTTGATTGAAATTTACAACAAAATGACTAACACATAGACTTCATAATGAAATTTTATTACAATGTGACAGAAAAATGAGATTTTCAACCCAAGAATTTAAATGGAATTAAGAATAAACAGTATAAAGTTACTAGATAGAGAAAATTTTCAAAACATTCAATGTTACAATAATTAAAAGCAAAATGATTACAGTGTGTTGTAAGTGTCCTGTTGGTATATATATACATTTTATCTTGATTAACATAGACCAAGAAATCAGTGATAAGTCACAAAATCAAAGAACATCTTATAATATACAAGTCAATGAAAATATTCAAGTCTATGGAATTGCACTTAATATAAGGTCTATAAGCACAGGCCCTAAGGAGCCATTATGTATTTTATTTTTCAAATTTACTTATTTTTACCATAAACAGTCAAACTTGTGTTAGCGGCCACCTCCTTATAAAAGCCATCCTGTGAATAAAGGCTATTCTTTTAAAAACTGTCACTGATTAATTAGAACAAAATGACCTCCGAATAAAGGCCACTGTGCAGTCAATAAATGCCGTAATATGTCTTTCCTAAGAGTGGCCTTAGTTCACAGGTTTGACTGTAGATGGTATAAAACGATTCTCCTTTTCATTTACAAGATCAGATAAAGATTCATTATATAGAAGGAAAAAGTTATTATACCACATAAGTGAATGCAAATAAAAGATACCACCCAATAAATAAGTTTGTAAACTGAGTAACCTTAATATTCAAAATAAATATGTAGTGATACTTATAGCTACAAATAAGGAAGAAATATCAATGATCATTATATCATATACAAGATAATCAATCGAAGACTTACGTGGTTGATCCCCTGTTGGTACCCGATTCATAGAACGGGAAAATACATTGCGTAACAAGCGGGCTGTCTCTGTTAATCTGAGGTAAAAAAATTGTTACAGAAATAAAAAATATCTAACTGTATGAAAGAAATCAAGCAGGAGTTAAAATCAATAAGAATAGGAAATTAACATGCTTGTGGTATTCCAAAATACCTCAAATAGAACACATTCCCACCTTTATTATTGATGTATCAAATTCGAGCTATTTAATTAAGAGATTTGTGCCTTGCAAAAAACTCACATTGGTATCAATAACTGACAAACATGAAATATTTAATGAGAAAATAGATTTTTACTTTAGCTTTTAATAAGAAATAATCTGAGACTAGCTCTACAGTAAAACCTTCCATAGTGACCACTTCAACAATATGACCACTTCTGTGTAACAACCTTTATTCAATTGAATCCTATACATTTAAACTTGTATATGAGACCACGACAATATTTAGATGGCTTTTTTAAAGGTCCCGAATAGTTTCGACATTGTAGTTTCACTTAACATTACATTCCCATCAACTTAAATATTTTGCCATGGATATAATTATAACTTAAAAGCACAGACCTTTTCTTAGTAGAACGTAAGACAATCGTGGTTGGATCTACATGAGCTATCTCTGCTTCCTGTACCTTCTCTCGTAATGTCTTAAACATGGTTCGTCTCAATCTAAAATAAACAGGAATATTTTCATAAACACACGTTCTTTTCTTAACAAATTCATTCAGTCGAAACTGTGAACAAAGGCCAGCCTTGGTAGATACAAAATATGGCCTTTAATTACAGGTGGCCTTTATTTAGAGGTAGTTGCTTACATACGTTTGACTGTACATATCCAATTCCTTATAACTACAATTAGTTGGTTTGATAGATTAAACATATTACATATGACAGTTGATATAATTGGTTGCTGAGCAGAAAGGACTGTTAAAAAATACAACCAGACAGCTTTCAATAATGGTTGGGAAATATTAATACTTGTTATTCTACTGGCAATAACTATGCATAAATATTTTTCATAACCTAACTGAGGGAATGGGCTTACACTCCCTCTATATCTTCAGTTTTTATCATTTGACAAAAAAAATTATGATCATCTGGTCCGTGATAAAAATCACATCCCTAATGTTAAAAAGATAGGAAAATGAAGAATATACAAATACTTACACTTTCCAAGCTATATCCCTGATTAGACATGTAAATGGTATGAGAAGTAATCCCATCCAAAATATAGAACAACCCAGCACATAGCGATCCTGTAACACATGTATATATGATTAGTAACATCACTATAATGTATGGTGCGATTTTATTAAACTGTCAAAATTGCATAATTTCACGATCAATGCTAGCATTTATATTTTGCTTTGCTGAGATTCATTTACTTTTGTAAGTAATACGATAATTTTCGTTTTTACTGGTTGTCGAATGTACATGTCTGTATATGTGCCACTTATACCATATAGACATGAGAAAAGGGACATTGTCTAACAGTAAAATAAATGAAAATTATTGACTGTGGTATGAGGCTAAAAAAATCGCATTTAGAGACTGTGTTATTATTCAGCTATGACAGTATAATAAAATCACACAATAAAAGATACATTTCAACATACCAGCATGATTCATAGTCAAGTACTTATTCAAAAGTGTACACGATGTTTACTAATAAATGGTAGACATTTAAGTTATGTACATCACAGTCTTCATTATCTTTCTCTTTTAATATTAAAGTTCTTGTAGTACTGCTGTATTTAAAGAAATGTCCAAGACTGTGTTTTTGTTCCGACATATAGATCTGAGGTAGATCGATTTTTCACTGAAGCAATCATTAGGATGGTGCAGAAAGCATGTATGGACTAGCATGATCCCTATGGAGAAGCTCTGCTCTCCAATAACTGATAAAATCTACTAAGATTAGTTTCAATTTGCACATCAATTCAAAAACTTTAAGATCTGATCGTGAAGACCATTAAATTTTATTGCCCAAAATAAATATTTTTACAAAAAAATTGTTCCAGAAAATTATTCATGCATGTGCCATGAACAAAATCCTCAAAAGCATTAATACTCACCATGCCGACCATTTCTGGTGCCAGGTTTATAGTTGGGTACACATGACTGTATACAATCAGAAACAGGAACCAGCTACCTATACTTCCCCAGATTGCTAAATGTGTCAACTATAAAATAACAGAATTAATCAATTGGAGGGGTTTAAAATGACAATTCTGAATTTAATTTGTCCTAACAAGATTGTCAATTAAAATTTAATTATTAGCTAATAATTTAAAAATTGATGCACCATCAGCAATAATTGATGGTTCTACATTGGACTATAAAGTTATTTGTTAACTGGAAGCATTAAGAAGTTCTGATAGAAAAAAAAATTCACAATGAAGTGCATTGCAAGTTAAATACTTGGGAAGACTTAAAAAATCTAGTAATTCTCAGAGAACGTATAACATTTTGAATATATTCTATGATTAATGACCCCAATGGGATATTCAGAACTATAATTAAGGTATCATATAACAAAACAAGACAGTCAGGGTACAGGTTAATATAATAAACTTACCCAGGTCCAAGCACTTGTTTCTAATCCAGCTTTTAAACATACAGTGACAACAACATACTGTAACAGAAAAATAATAATTATACAAACTGAAGAAAGGACCATTTTCATTTCAGTGGGTTTAATGCCATTTGCAACAATACTTCAGTAATATACAGCTGTCAGTTCTCCTGTTTTCCTGATCAGTATTCTAACCAGTCCTAACCTACCTTTCCTAAAGGAGCTGGTAACTTCTACACATAATTATGGAGGAACAAGATGTGTTTTATAAACACCATTCCCCCTCTGGTTGCCCGGAAAATGCACAGGTCCAGGACCAGGTCCTGTAGAGGTTGTCATGAGGAACCTACATATGAAGTTTGATGAATGTAGGTGCAAGCGTTTTGATTTTTATAGGCAAGGTTAAAGTTTGGTACAAACAGACAAACAAAGAAACCAAAAACAATATGCCCCTGGGGCATAAAAACTGACATTTTGTTTAATTTGTCTAATACAAGGGTATAAGCTGTCGTGACTTGGCTTTGAAGCAGGACCGTGTTACGAGTCCAGCGCACTAAATACAACATAAGGATGAAGTAAATAATTATGTTATCGTACAATGTTCAATCTGACAATTCAAGAACTAACTAGTGAATGCAACAGCAAATACCACTTGTCTAACTAATTGTATTCACCAATCATTGAAGACAGAAATAAATCCATGAACTCAGTTCACAGCTGGACACAAAAGTGAATGAATTAATAGTTTTCAATGATTTACCTGACTTGAAAGATTAAGTGTGAGGAAATATAGAATTAATATACTGTGCAACCTCTCCAAAGCAACACCCTTTAGGAGTAGCAAAATTATGTTGTTGTTGAGAGGTTGTTTGCTCTAGAGGTCAAATTGATAGTCAAATTGTGCAGTGGGAAACATGCTGTTGTTGAGGGGAGGTTGTTGCTCAAGAGAGGGCTGCTCTGGAGAGGTTGTACTGTACTGTAGATAATTATAACATTCCCTGTAGACATTGCTGCTTGGAAATATGCTAAGGTTTACAATAAATTCTTATTATCATACTTACAGTATAAACAAAATTTCCAACAAATAAATAATTTCCAACTTTTCCATCAGAAAAGGCAACATCTGTAAGAAATAAACATTTATGAATTTAAATAAAATTACAACATTAGAAGTCAGTACTGGAACATAATCCTATAAATAAACTGACACTTCAAAATGTGTGCCATTTAGTTAAGGAAACCGTAAGGACATATCCTACACTTTTCACATAGACATATAGGCAGAATGAAAACTTATTCATGAACAGATTTTTTTTAAAACTTTGTATGATCATAGCATGTGATAATAGAAATATTTAAAGCAAAAAATGTGGGTCACGGAGATTGTATTCAAGTTATCTGCCCTTGAATGTGATGTTTTGGCTTCAGTAATCAGTAACTTTTTACCTATCAGTAATCACTATCACTAGCTAAGCTTAATAATGACACATTGGAAATGATTAAATGCCATGAACAGTCATGAAAATTGGTATTGCAAACAAACAAATATACTGACTGTTTGACTGAAAAGACAAATCAGTATGCTTCCTCAAATAGCAAGAAATAACTAAAATGATTACTTTTAATAAGAGTAGGTTATAGGCAGCTAAATTTAACATTCAAATAAGACTACACTAACCTTGCTGTAAAGCTATGATTGGCATCCAGAAAAGTAGAATGGAATGAAATATAGAGTTTGCTATCCACATCCAGAACACCTGAAAGAAAACCCAGATATGGTCAAACCTGTGAACAAAGGTCACATCCTTGGGAAAGATAAAATGTTGCCTTTATTAACAGGCAGCTATTATTGATAGGTAGCGTTTATTCTGTGGTAAGTTCATTCTAAACAAACAAGAATGGGCTTATATATTCACAGGGCAGTCTTCATGTTTGAATGTTCATAGATATTGTTCCAAAAAGCGCCCTTCAATGAATGCAGATACTATCAAAAATCTAAAATTAAACTGATCATTCTGAGATAAGCATCCAACAAAATAGACGACCTTTTGTAATGATGAAAATGATTATTATATTCCCACATAGAATTATCTCAAGAGTGCTGGTAGTATACACATTAAGGTTAATGGTTCAACTGTTCAGTATCAAATACTGTGAAATCATTAATTTTCGTTGGGGATTTAATTTCGTGGATTTGCCGACCCACGAAATCCACGAAATTAAATTCCCACGAATTCAAGTGTAGAGATATGGCATTTTTCTTTCAAAAACCATAATCAAAGAATTTATGTTCCTATAAAATAGCCATTTTAGTAAAAACTACGAAAATTGAGCCCAATGAAAATAAATGAAAATACAGTAATCATATAAACAGCAAAGATAAACACCACACATAAAGTATACATAAAAATATACATAGATGAGATATTCAAAGAAAATTTACAATGGACTTAACCCATGACTAAAATTGCAGGCTTCCCATTGGTCAATTTTAAAAAGATCTTCAAAAAACTAACCAATCAGATGCTTTCATACATTAAACGTACCTTGACATTGAACTGTTGAGCATTCTGTGAAGATTTATATAGCTCAGGAAACTTGATCCTACTCTCGGCGCTACAGTATCTATCAAATAAACCCATCGCTAATGGTGGTGCTGCAGTGAATATCTGTAAATATGAACATAAATAAACTTTAATTGGATCTGTTTTGTACAAACAAAATTTCACATACATGTCATACAGATATAGATTTTCAGTTATACAGTTAACTGTCTTAAATGACTACCATTAATAGATGCAAAATGGGTATTTAGAGGAGAAGCTAATTTTTAAGGTTATAAAATCACATTCCAATTCATAATACTTGATCTCTAGAGAAAGATAGTATCTGTTTTCAGATTATTATTAGAACAGCATTACATTGTATGTTCTAATAACTTGGACACTGTACTTCACATCAACAGGCAAAAAAATGAAAATTTAGTAAAACTAAAAAATTAAGCTTAGTGCCATGAAATCAATAAAAGCAGCCACTCGGGACCAGGTCAGCAAAAACTGAAAGTCCATGAACATGCCAGTACTTTCATCTGAGAACATGTCATCCTTCAAGCAAAATAATATTACTTCTTCTCACTTGTAAATGGCTATCTAGCACATCTGGTATTTTCATTCAATGACTTATTTTCGAGAATTTTAACCTGACTGTTTTTATATGAGAATGAGTTTAATGCCATGGCAACAGACATTTCATGTTTTTTTTTTCATTATACAGACTGTTGCATTCTGCTATTGGATGTCTTTTAAAAAAGTCTACTGACTGCTGCTGTAACATTTAGCAGTGATTCCTACATGGTACTCAACATACCATCTTGTACTTCACTATACAGTCAAACCTGTGAACAAAGGCCACCCCTTGGAGAAGATACGGTGTGGCTTTTATTGACAGTTGACCTTTATTCATTTTATTCTACATAAACCGTAATAATCCACATTTTTTTGAAAGAATGACCTTTATTTACAGGATGACCTTTATTCAGAGGTGGCCACTAATACAGATTTTACTGTATATGTGTATGCAAAGTAAATACAAAAAGATATGTCCAGCCCATCTGGTAAATCCTATCTGCATGACTGACCACAATATTCATGATATTAATTAATATAAATATATGTCTTATTCTTTAATATTCATACAACATTTTCCAATTCTTTGAATAAGACTATACAACTATTATAGGCAAACATAACATACAAAGAGAATGCATTAGTTTAATCCGAACATAGCAATACCATTAACTTTAAACTACATATTAACAGCCAAGCCACTGTTAAGCTTTTACTACCTAGAGTTTATCACGAAACAACAATCACAGACTTATGAAATCATGCAACAAAACATAGCTGGTTTAATCATAGTCACGAGACTATACAATGATCAGTAAGATAAATTGATAGAATCAAATGACACTGTAGAGACAGATGATGACATTGAAAATATATCACCTTTAAAACAGGTCTGACATATGGTGGAATCAGCCAACCCCAGAGTTGCCATGTGTTGGATGCCAATTGGAAGACGCTCATGAAGATTCTCAAAGGAAACTTGGTTTAAGTCAGTGGAGAAGGAGATGAGGAAAGACACAGGAGCCGGGGCCAAGTATACAGACATAGGCAAGGGACCAGTTACAATGGCGAACTCTAGTGATGGCCTTATGCACAAAGAAGATTAAGAATAAGAAGACAGGTTAGATAAATCTATGCTAAATTAAGTTCTCTAGTTTACACTAGTTTATCTCACATTCATTTCAACACAGATTTTGTCTGCAATCAATCACTCTCAATGAAATTTTCTTTTATTATACTGCTAGGAATTGTAGTTTTGTCACTAACAGGATTAAATCTGTGAACATTCTTCACCAAGCACTGTGCTAGACTTTCATTCTGCTCTATTATATGTCTAGACCATAATGTATCAATTATACTGTAAACTTTGTTGAAAGTGATTTATATAATCCACTCGGTATTGCAGTCAGATGTAAACTGTTGATTTATGAAGGTTAATAAGATTCTGTTTCAAAAATATCTAATAAAAAAATTGATTTTTATATGTATAAAATTTTAATATCACTGGCAATACGACAATATCTGATATCCATAAGGAATATAGTCACAAACAATCAGTTAAAACAAGATGTGTTTTTAAAACACAATGCCCCCTATGTGTGGCCTTGACCTTTGACCTACTAACCTTAAATGCTCAGGTCCTGTAGAGGTTAATTGTCATGAGGAGCCAACGTATAAAGATTGATGATTGTAGGTGGAAGCATTCTGATTTTATAGGCAAGATTAAAGTTTGGTACAAACAGACAGACAGACCAAAAACAATATGCCCCCTGATCTATCGAAATGGGAGCATAAAAATGTGATATTTTTATTTTTATGACAAGTCGATATCCACTAGGTTAAAACAGGTAACCTACCACATTGTAAAATCCAATGGTCCATCGCTCAAACAATATTTGACCAGAGAAACCATTTTGTAAAGCAAACCAGAACTGTAACAAGTAAATGATTAACATGCAGGTAATACATACATTTTAATAATACTAGATAAATAGCATACAGAATCACAAACTAAACACTCTTCACAACATGTAACATTCAACAATAACCTCAGAATCAAATGGGGGCTCAAAATCATTGAGTATTGATGTTCAACTTCCTTGTTCACAATTAGTTCTGGTTAGAAGTTCAATGCCAGACAAAGAAATTGAGTCACTTTTAAAATTTTAACAGTTGTAGGGAATATGACTTGAGGTATATTGTTGAATATTTGAGACAGGGACATATAACATACACAAGTAGAAGAATACCATACATTTTATGATCACACATGTAAGTGACATCACCAATACCAATAATAGATCAATAAAAAAATATAAAAGTTTTCCTTTTTTATAGAATAAACTATAAACACATTTCAATGTCTGCTTTAAAAAAACTGGATCTGAAGATAAGTTTGAGAGGTTTTGTTTAAGTCATTTTGGCAGTCACTTAAATGTGTGAATTAGAAGTTAATTTGACAACCACATGTTTTTATCAAAAGCCTAGAAAGGCACATGCAAATTCATGTAGGGAGACAACTGCTATCCAATATTGTAACAATACTACTTCAAACATACAACACAATATGCATCAAATGTAACACTAAAGACACATGAAACCATCATCAACCTTTTGTTCCATCTTCTTAAAAAAAAATTACCCCTCCCCCCAATCAAAATATCTTTCCAGATTTGTTTGTTTGTTTATATTGAGTTTTACGCCCCTTTTCAACAGTCAGAGCCACCTAACTATCATTCCTGGAAAAGCCAGTACTGGACTCCCATCCTTCGTAGCAACAGCCTATTTTCTCACATAAAGAGGCATGGTGGGTAGTGGTAGCTCGAACCCCTGACCTTCTATTAGTGAGAGGTTACAGTGATTTGAAGTCAGCGACCTTAACCACTCTACCAGGAAGGCGGGTCAACTTTCCAGAGCATGCTTCTATGAAAACAACACTATCGAAAAGCAAAATATTTGTCATCAATTTAATGGATGTATAATGGTCTATTGTTCAAACAATGAATGTAATTGTAAGTTGTTTTTTGCCCATTCCATGATGTTAAATTATTTGAGGTCTTCATAAAATTGTAGGTAATGCTAACAATAAAACTGAACATAATTAATTAAAAGAACAAAGGTTGACAATGTAATTTATAAAGGACATTTAATTCATTCCAAGAAGCACATTCTCTAGTTGCTAAGTAATGCTGATCTGATGACAATATCCAATCAGGGGAGACCACTCTAAACATGGCATTGCAATAAATTGTCTCCCTTGGTCACATACCACATTATATAATCCTATAGTCCAGCGTTCAAACAAAATTTGACCTGAAAATCCATTGGTCAACGCAAACCAAAGCTGAAATAGAACTAGCGATCATTTATCTGCGTAAAACTGGTTTTTTTATCTTTTGTTTGATATGCAGTCGTCCTATGAGTTGATAGACCAGTTTACGAATACAATCAGTAATTATAGATTTAGGTCTGAAGTGTTAAAACTTCAGATCTGTCTCTGAGCTTGAATCTCCATTCTATTCTTAAAGTATAATGGCTAAAAAACTAGAGTTGATTTATGTTGAAAAACATGTTCAGATCAATTATACCATCAGACTAATGCATCAAGACATCATTACTATCTGATCATAATTAACTAATGTACATTAAAAGAGAAGACATGAGATTTGTGCTTGGAGATTGATCTCAAGTTTTATCACCTTTGACCCTTGAGACTACACTCTGAACTAACCAATCAGACACATGAATTTTGAACTGTTTCACAAGCCCCATAAGTTCCAAAAGAAACTGATCTAAATTATGTAATCAATAATCATACAATATTAACTTCTGAAAAGCAAATCATGATTAGACAAGCATACAGTCAAACATGTGAACAAAGGCTACTTTTAATAGACGTAATGTGGCCTTTACTAACAGGTGCCCCTTTACAGAGGTCTTTTTGTAAAATAAAATAATCAATATCAGTTCTTTTTATAAAAGTGGCCATCATTCCTAGGGTGACTTTTATATGGAGGGAGCTTCTAACACAAGTTTGACTGTATTTCAATGATATTGAAATTGTAAAATGCTTCAATTTCACAATATAATACCTCATGTTCAAATGGTCAAAGGTGACAGCTAAATATCAAGAACGCCTCATGATAATGACCATTCGATGGCCATTTATTCCAGACTGGTTGTCAACATTTTCTGTTATATCTTAACCTTTTAACAAGACCACCTCAAAAACAAACCTGGCGATTTCTAACCCTAAAGGTGGACATTATATAAAAATTTCATTGTTTAACTTCAATCAGGGGTGTCAATAGCGCCAGAAAATCACACACAGCAGACAATTTTTGCCAAACAAGAGGCATTCAACCACATTGTTACCATATTTAACTCAGTTTGTATTAAAGAAAAATCCTTCAGGGCAGATTAAATTGACCATAACTTTGCCATTTCTTGAGATATTTTCATCAAATAACTTTTATATTGCTCAGAAATCATAGTTCTTTCGAGACAGATAATCCAGAATTCTGGATAAATTAGGAATATTGTCACCCCTGTTCAGTGTATCAAATTGGCTAAATGAATCATGGTATATATCTAGGACTTACCTCAATCACATACAGACATATATTTTTGTAGAATGAGTATAATATAAGTTTACACAACCGACTGTAACTCCATGCTCCATGCACTAACAATAACTTGTTCAAGAACTGAAACTGAAAGAGATAAAACAAAGTTAATTTCATTCAGTATAATGAGTGTTTATATAAAGTTTTACGCCCCTTTTCAACAGTCATATGAGGTGGACAGTTCACTTAATCATCATTCCTGGGAAGAACCAGGACCGGACTCCAATCCTCTGTAAGCAACTGCCTACTTTCTGACATAAAGAGACATGGTTGGTAGCTGGGCTCGAACCCACGACCCTCTATCAGTAAGAGGTTACAGTGATTTGAAGTCAGCGACCTTAACCACTTGACCCCAGAGGTGGGCATGATTCAGTATAAGTGACATTGTCAGCAGAAATCAAGTAAAAATACAGCACAACACTTCAAGCCACCTTTGACGTATGATCATGTTCCCTGACTAGTAATTTTTACATTATTTTCAGAACATGCTGTTGTTATAATACATGACAAAAGAAATTATGTTGATTTATTTGAAATTACATCTTTTTCAACAGATACTGGACATATTTATAAACCAATTATTCCAAACACATTTACTGTTTGCATGTGAGGAGGCAGTCCAGTCAGCTTATCACAGAATACAACTCATTATTGATTGACCCACTAGTACAGTAGACATTCCCTAATCTGAACCTTTCTACTCCAGAAATGAACATGTGATCTACATGCATTATGTACAGTACAACCTCTCTAGAGAAACCCTCTCTAGAGCAACAACCTTCCTTCGACAACAACATGATTGTTTCCCATTGCATTATCTAACTATTATTTTTACCTCTCTAGAGCAACAACCTCTCAACAAGAACATAATTTTGCTTCTCCCAAAGGTTGTTGCTTTGGAGAGGTTGCACTGTATTTCATACTGAAAAACTATGAAAACTGGAAACTTTTTTATCTGAAATCCTCACAGAGAGAATTCTGCACAACAGATTTTCACATTTCATGAAAATGACCCACTGATCATCCAATCCCAAATTACCTGAGCAATGGAGTAATCTGATGCACATGCAGCCTGAAGTCCCTCCACACCACTTATGCCAACACCAACATCAGCAGCCTGTATCATACCAACATCATTAGCACCATCGCCAATAGCCAGTGTTATAGCTTTACATGACTTCTTAACTAAATCTACAAGTTCTGCTTTCTGTAATGGTGAAACCCTGAAAGAATCAAGAGAATAAATTTTGAATTAGTAAATGAAAGGACACAATATGCTTTATTCAGGGGATGATTGTTATCTATATAGTCAAGAATCAGGTACAATTGACCACTAGTGACTGTATATGTCAGGTATTGTTTCTATGTTATTCTACATGAAAGGATAAATCTTATATAGATTTTTGGTCTATTAACTGATAAGCATCCAGGCTTTCAATACCATTGTACAATTTTGGACTTTCATCGTTAGACAACACATTCAACATTATTAGGTAACATCTATACAGCACTTCATCTTTTTCAGAGAAATATTTTTAACATTATGTTGACAATTATAAGTACTTTCTATACAACATTGTTTAACAGTCTTCAAATTTAGCCCCGGACCTTGAACCAAGTCCATCAGAATGGCCAATGGTCTGATGGTCTAAAACATTTTTCAGTGATAATTTTTCCATATAATTATTTCAGAACAAACCATGCTTAAAATGTTTTTTGTGAAGACTTTTATTTTTCTTCCATATATTAGACAACACTGCACATTAAATTCGAAAGTGAGTAAATACTTTGGAATCATTCATTTTCATTGGGATTTAATTTCGTGGATTTCGTGGGTCGGCTCATCCACGAAAATCAAATCCCCACGAATTTAAATACAGATATAATGCATTTCTTTTCAAAAATCAAAATCCACGAATTTATGTCCCCACAAAATAGCCATTTTAGTAAAACCACAAAAATTGAACCCAACAAAAATAAATGAAAATACAGTAATTAAATTTGACCAATGGTGAGAGGACTTACTGAGCCTGGTTGACAACCTTACTTTAACAACTGTTGAGCCCAAGCCCAATATATTGTTAAGTAATACTCTACCTGCAGCATATTACAGCTTTACATGAGATTGCTATGTCTAGAAAATCCTGTCTACAGTCACAAGTCAAAGCATACTTCAATGTCTGAAATAAACAATGAGTTAAAAGTGTATACAAATTCATCCAATTAAAAGAAAACTTTTGATTATGTTAAATCAATTGAAATAGCCTAAATGTCTCAATACTCATATAAAAATCTGACAATTGTCAATTACAAATTGAATAATTCAACACATTCATTTTTTCTAAAGATATAGCATAAAGTTTTGTTAGTTACGTTAACTGTAGTAAGATTCCTGTCTATCTCAAGCTATAAAAGTTTTAAGACCATCAAATTAGAATGAAATCGAAAAAGTATCCAGTGAAAGGTCAAAGAGTATTTATAAAATAATTGCGATTTTTTTTTTAAATTAATGTTCCGTACACATACTGACATAAATTATATCAAACCAGTTGACAACATAAAACTAAATATCCACAAATGAACATAAAATCAAATAAACTAATATAACACTAAGTATGAATATTAACAACAATACTATAAATAAAACACAATACAAATAGGACACTGAAAGCTCACTAACAAAATAGGGGACATAAAAAAGGGGGAAAAGGGCACCATGCCATCCTACAAACACATATACACAAGGCAAAGACACCATGAATTACTGCAGAAAGGGGTTTATGTTTAAGTTTATTATTTTTCCACTTATATTCAGATCTATCAAAACTGAGTTTAAAACTTTATCAATTAAACTTCAAAACAATGCATCATCTTAAATGAACATGCCTTTATCTTCATGAGGCATCAAGGGAAGTAACACAAATGTGGTCAAATAAGTTCAGAGTTGCAGCCCTTGGATGATATTTTCAAAATGTTCAAATCATTTAAAAAACCAGTAATGACTGTCACTCTTTATGACAAAAATCATCATTAATTCAAAGAAAAAATTACAACAGTTTTGAAAATAATGCAGTCCATGCAGTTTTTTTGTGTATTCTTTAAAAAAAAAAGATTTAATTCATGTCATTATATACAAACACACATAGATAATTGAGTAAAAACAGCAGCTCTGCCCAAAAAATCAAGCTAGCGATGTTACAAGAGTCATACAACAATATATGTACTTAATACTTAGTATATAAAATTTTCACAATCTTTAAACCTACGCGATCTTTCGGTTTTATGCATTCACAAGACAAGGCATGGCCGAGACTCTGCAGAAAAGAAACCAAAAATGAAATTTTAGAACAATGATTAGCAAACATAAGAATTCATTTCAGTAATGGGGGCTTCATAAGTTATCTGGATTGTGTAAAGCCTGGGTTTACATATTAATGCACCATCATCCCCCACCCAATGTAATATCCCTTAAAAGTTTCCTCAATGACGGAACATTTTCGTAGATTCATATTCTATAGCATGTGATTTCTCATAATTTCAATGGAAGGGTATGACCTGCCGCAACTGGGAATCAAATCAGGATTGCCAGGTTACAAATTCAGCACATTAACCACTGGGGCCATGGCCTAATGAGCTCTTCAGAAAGAAAGTAAAATTTCAATGTGTTAGTCAAAGGTCAAGTCATCAAGACATTCAGGAAAATGAAAACTCCTCATTTCATAGGAATGTCCCTTTACAGTTCAAATAATGATAAACACATGTTATATATACAAATATACATCAAACACCAGGCAACACACAGTCTACATACATATAGAATAAACCACTTTCTGAAGTAATCAAGCTTAAATATTTAACAATATCATGGGGGAAATATAGCAATCAATATAAACAATCATGTGTTAAACTATAAATGAAGATATGTGAGTGCTCAATACTGCACAGAACAAATATGGTAGCTACAAGCTAAAGTGATAATTTGCACGTACATATGTAAGTTTAAAAATCATTTGAAGAGCGTAACTCATACTAAAACACTTCTAGCCATCAATGTAAAATCTTTTTTCGTTCTCAATTCTTTTTCATAATCGAATTTCATATTATTTTCAACCTCAAAACTAATATTATCTGATGTTTTTTTTCAGCTTTTATTGCCAAAAACATGACATGAACTTTCATGAAGATCTGACAGATATCTTAAACTGAAGATGAATTATCTTGCAATGCAAGAACAAAAACTGAAAAAAAAAACAGAAAAGGGCCATTCATAAAAAAATCTTTGTTTTAAGCACCCAAAACAAAAAAAAACATTAATTTCATTCAAATTTGTTCCAATTTTCACTTGCCAGTGCAAGTATCTCGCTTCCAAAAATCTAAATATCAGCTACATACACAACTTCAAAAATTTGGGCACAGGCCAAAGTTAGGACCCTAAATACATGTACACAAAAATGGGGTCATGGTACTTGTTGAACACCACATATTCAAGTGTACAGTACAACCTCTGTAGAGCAACACCACATCAGCTTAGGGAAATTTTGAAGGCGTTGTTATAAGAGGTTGTTGCTCTACAGAGGGCCGCTCTGGAGAGGCTGTACTGTATACTTTAAAATAGTGATACCTTTAAACAAATGAAGTGTTTGGGTACAAAATAAACAAACATTTTTTAAAGAAAGCCCAATGTCCTGTTTCAAAAAATATGGTGAACAGCCAAACATGTTGTGAGTGCAAGATTAAAAGAAGTTTAATTCCACACAAGCATAATCAACACATTGGCGAAAATAAGTCTCTAAAATCTGATTAAAAATCATTAATTGAAGCCAAAAACTTGTTAAATAAATTAGTGACTACTTGACAGGTACCTGATCACAGCCAATTCATATAAAAGCAGGCAGATAAACTCCTGTGTTGTTTTTTCTCAATGTGAGAATGTAAATATGGTTGAATAAGTCAAATCTAGACAGTACTTACAGTAAGATACTTGATATCAAGATTTCATTATCTTGTTTTGTTAATTTAAAAAAAAATTGTAAAGAAGAAAGACTACTTAAAAATATATTTAAGCGCATTCTCCCATAAGACTCACACAAAAAATGCTGCAACTCATTTTTTATTAAGGGTCAATATTGAGATAAAACAACAATTTTTTTTTAAAGTTTTCAGACATGTTAGAATTCCTGTCTTATCTACAGATGCAGTTTTGTATAGTGAACTGGATATATACAACTTATATAAGACAAAAAAATCATTTTAGTCAACAATACAGAAACAAAACTGCACAGAATTTAAAAAAAAAACCTACGGAAACCTTAAACACAGCGAACCTTTTAAAACCCTGCCTGCTTTTATTGATCTACCACAGAAACAATAAAATAACATTGAGATTCTCACCTTTCCATCAATGATCAAAGCTACATCATTGTCCTTCCGTATCAAGTCTCCAAACTCTTCTACATGCTTCCGTAGCACTTCTCTAGTTCCCTATAGAACAGAACAGAACATTACCGTCAATACCATATAATAACATGAATTTTCTAAGGGGAAAAAGTACTGTTTCATAGAGATCTTAGTTAATTTAAATTTAAAATCTAGCTAATGGTATACATGGAAGTGTAAAGTTATAAAAGCAATAGCAACAAGCAAATGCATTCAATAGCATAAAACATTTTTCCTTCATATATAAACAGTCGCCAAGTTTAAACATAGGAGTCTTCTATAGGATATGTCTATGAAATGGGTCCATATGGTGGATGCCTTTTCACTTCATTGACCATACGGCGCAGACAAAAAAAATCAAAACAAAAATTCGACCACAACTTTCATCATTGTCAATATAAACAAATAAGAAATAAGCCCATATGTGTATGTTTTATTTGAAAAACTTAATAATAGAAGTAAATGTCTAAAACTAGAGCTTTGTCACAGAGGAGACTAACACCCCCACTGCCGCTTGGACACTAAGAACGCGAAAGTACACTACACAGCTAAGTTCAAGGGCACATAACTCTAGAATGAGTGAATCACTGGGCACGAAAATTGTGTCTTGCACATCTACACTTCATGGTGATAACATCTTTCAAGTTTCATTGCAATCGCTTAAAGAATGTGGAAGTTGTTAGCTCCAAAAACTTGTAATATTGTATACAGCCGGACCGACCAACAAACTGACCGACCTACCTACCAACCGACTGACAGATTGACTCCAATATACCCCCTCTCAAACTTTGTTTGCGGGGGTATAATTAAGAAACTAAAGTTTGAAGTTATAACTCCATAATAAACCGGTACAATAAAGTAGAGTAATGTAGATATGAAATTACTTTTAAGTGAACATTCAATAGCCACTGTTCAACAGGTCTGTTATAGATACAGATTATACATAAATAAAACAATACTTACATCTAAACTATGTTCATTGATGATAAGTAATATCATTCCTTGTGTGAGAAGTTTACATGAATAACCTGAAATATAAATACAAAATTTAATTAAATGTGAAATGTCACAAAATGAGGTATGAAAATCTGACACAGATCACAATCTTACCATCAATAGAGCATTAATAATATCTTCATGTAATGCTAATATCATACTGTGATAATACACAAATATACATTAAAATTTTACAAATCTGGACTTCGGGAATACACCTCGGGAACCTCACACTCAATACACCAAGACATGATCCAGTGGGGATGTGGACATAAGCCCCCAAATGTCCACTAAGAAATAAACACTGAGGAGCAAATGTTGACTTAGAAATAAGCACTGGGTGACAAATGTCCACATGACCATATTTTCATTGGGGGGGGGGGGCAAATATCTGGGGGCAAAGTCCTACACTCGATCCAGTGTCATACCAAGTAAGTGAATGGTGAATAGTTAATATTAAGGATCATTAGAATTCATATTTCTGCAAGAAGATATTGTTCATTTAAACAAGAGTGCCACAAGCGGTGCCAACACTCATCTGTTCACCGCCTCAGTGACATCTGTCCACCTATGAAGTTTCATGTTGCTACCTTTTATAGTTCTTGAGTCATGAGCTACATTTAAGTTTTTATACAGACTATCCAGATGAAGGGTAAATGATAATTTAGCACACACAAAAAGTGTTCAAAATTAGAATAAAACAGAGTTCAAATGTAACATCCTGGAAATACAGAGATGAAAAGGGTAATAAACAAGAGGGCCATGATGGCCCTATAAATGCTCACCAGGAGAAAAGGTCATTTGGAGATTAACATTGTTGAAGTTTTCTATACGAGTCTAAGTAAGATCAAGTGACCCATCTGGGCCGTTTTTTATCCCATGGCCATTATATGAACAGATTTTAAAGAGGTCCATTAGACAAAGCTAGATACCAAATATCTTAGCTCTAGGCCTTGTCACTGGTTTCGGAGAAGAAGATTTTTTTTAATTTTCCTATATAAAATAGATTAAACCCCAGGGCAGGGCTAATTTTGACCCCAGGGCCATAATTTGAACAAACTTGGTAGAGGTCCACTACACAATGCTACATACCAAATATCTTAGCTCTAGGCCTTGTGGTTTCGGAGAAGAAGATTTTTTAAATTTTCCTATATAAGTCTATATAAATCAAGTGACCCCCGGGGCGGGGCCAATTTTGACCCTAGGGCAATAATTTGAACAAACTTGGTAGAGGTCCACTAGACAATGCTACATACCAAATATCTTAGCTCTAGGCCTTGTGGTTTCGGAGAAGAAGATTTTTTAAATTTTCCTATATAAAATAGAATAAACCCCAGGGCAGGGCCAATTTTGACACTGGGGCCATAATTTGAACGAACTTGGTAGAGGTCCACTACACAATGCCACATACAAAATATCTAAGCTCTAGGCCTTGCGGTTTCGGAGAAGAAGATTTTTATTAATTTTCCTATATAAGTCTATATAAATCAAGTGACCCTCGGGGCGGGGCCAATTTTGACCCTAGGGCAATAATTTGAACAAACTTGGTAGAGGTCCACTAGACAATGCTACATACCAAATATCTTAGCTCTAGGCCTTGTGGTTTCGGAGAAGAAGATTTTTTAAATTTTCCTATATAAGTCTATATAAATCAAGTGACCCTCGGGGCGGGGCCAATTTTGACCCTAGGGTAATAATTTGAACAAACTTGGTAGAGGTCCACTAGACAATGCTACATACCAAATATCTTAGCTCTAGGCCTTGTGGTTTCGGAGAAGAAGATTTTTTAAATTTTCCTTTATAAAATAGAATAAACCCCAGGGCAGGGCCAATTTTGACACCGGGGCCATAATTTCAACAAACTTGGTAGAGGTCCACTAGACAATGCCTCATACAAAATATCTAAGCTCTAGGCCTTGCGGTTTCGGAGAAGAAGATTTTTTAAATTTTCCTATATAAGTCTATATAAATCAAGTGACCCCCGGGGCGGGGCCAATTTTGACCCTATGGCAATAATTTGAACAAACTTGGTAGAGGTCCACTAGACTATGCTACACACCAAATATCAAAGCTCTAGGCATTGTAGTTTTTGACAAGAAGATTTTTTAAATTTCCTATATAAGTCTATGTAAAATCAAGTTACCCCCGGGGCGGAGCCAATTTTGACCCTAGGAAAATAATTTGAACAATCTTTGTAGAGTTCCATTAGACAATGCTACATACCAAATATCTAAGCTCTAGGCCCTGTGGTTTCAGACAAGAAGATTTTTTAAGTTTTTTCAATTTGTTGCCATAGCAACCAGAATTTTTAATGAAATTTAATTTTTTGAACAACTTTGAAAGGGGACCACCCAAGGATTATTCCAGCCAAGTTTGGTTGCAATTGGCATAGGGGTGTAGGAGGAGATGTTGTTTTAAGTAAACATGGACGCCACGTATTCGTAACGACGCACGACGCACGATGGACGCCGGGCGATCACAAAAGCTCACCCTGAGCACATTCGTGCTCTGGTGAGCTAAAAATAAGAAGATAACTGTACTAAAATGTCTCCCTTCATTGATAGGGGAATAATTAAAACTGTTAATATATAAGCATACAAGGGACAAACCTATATTAATAGCTGTCTCCTGCTTATCTCCAGTGAGGACCCAAATCTTGATATCAGCTTTGGCAAGGTTGGCTATGGTCTCAGGAACACCCTAGGTAAGAGAAAGGATACCACAATAAGCGACACAGTAAATACATGAATTAACCATGTTAACTTAATGGTATTCTAGCAGTCTAGCTTTAAAGCCATATACAGTAAACTCCCACTCTACTGAATTGATATAAAACCCACATACTTGTAATAGCCTTTTTGTTGTATTGGTTTTCATTATTTTTTTCATACTTCAACCACAATGGAAACAAGCGCTAGCGCTTTTTTGTGTTATCCTTGGTGTTGGAAGCATGTCATGGTTTACTTTTGTCTTATTTTTGTCTTTCTATCTTAATATTGTTGTTATTTTGATTTATATGTTACATGTTTTATCTATATATTATAAACCTTGCTTCCTATGCCGAAATCAATCAATCAATTAACTTGATGATTACACCACTTCGGTCATTATATTGAGGATTCGCTGTATATCAAGGTTTTATATTATAATAACTGCATTGCAACCTCTCCAAAGCATCACCCTTTGGGAGTAGCAAAATTATGCTGTTGGTGAGAGGATGTTGCTCTAGAGAGGTTAATTTATACTTCAATTATGTTGTTGTTGAAGGGAGGCTGTTGCTCAATAGAGGGCCACTCTGGAGAGGCTGTAATGCACATCACAGTAGTCACAGTCAGAGGTGAATAAAAATGACTTAAAATGATGGAATTCTTCATGACTTATTACAGTCAAAGAGGACAACCAATGTAAAAAACACTAGCCTGAAATCCTAAAATGAAACTACAGCGCATTGTTCAACAAGTGAATTTTACAATATATCAAATCAATGAAAAAATACAATTCCTATGATGAGCAATCACAACCCTTGACCAAGACAGGGAAGATAATAATTTCTTTATTTTCTTAAAAGGAATGTAAATCTAAACTTAAAACATGCAAACTTACATCCTGTAATTTATCCTCAATAGCTGTAGCACCAAGTAGATTTAAATTCTGAAACAATGAAGGAAATACATTAATATTGATTACACTAAAATAACAACAATGAAGCATGTTTATGTACCTCTAAAACAACAAATCTTCAACTTCTATATGATACAAGACTTTACAGCACAGAACTGGGTTTTAGAAAGTCCATGTTATATCCTAAAGAAAAAGCTGTAAATTTTATAAACCTATTTATCTATCTACTGGTAATGGTATACTGCATCACATCTTATCAAATACATGTATAACATAATTATGCTTTTGTACACTGTTTTACCTTATCATAAGGCCAGAAAAATATAGCTTTGTTTATGGTTACCAAATCGACCTAATGTTTGAATTACTTGGGGATGCTTAGTATCTTGTATTCTCACAAAAGTTGTTAGGAAAAATTACAAGAAAAAAAAGGAAATTCATTTAAATGCCTAATTGTTTTGGTCAAGTTATTCTCAATATGATTTTTTTTCTTTTCCAGAAAACTTAACAAAATGACATACGAATAAGGGTCACCTGTCAGTAGAGGTCACATTATGTCTTTTTAAAGGGTAGCCTTTGTACTCAGGTTTGATTGTAGATAAATGTATACTGATTCTTACCCTTTCTATCAGTTCTGCTGCCTCTTCCAGCTTTTTTTCTCTATTCTGTATCGATACGCTAGCCTTATAATATGTATGTTTCCATTCTTCGTAAAAATCTTCATTAACTTCGGTTGAGGCGATGCACAGTGTACGTAAACCAAGATGAGCAAACTGTTCTAAATGCTGCAAGGTGATGTCACTGTATTTATGCGTATCTTCCAGTCGTTCATATATTACTGTATCCTAAAATTGTTAAAGCAGGTAAAGAAACAGTGAAAATCCTGGGAAAAGGATCTGTTTCAAATATGAAAATTACGTTATGGTTTTATGAATAAGTTAAAAACGGCGCCGTTTTTGTTTATTTGTGCACCTATTATTACGAACATGTGACATTTACTTGTGATAGAAGGCCAATAAAGGGGTGACAAAAATAAATAGAAACAAAGGTAAAATCGAATGAACATACTGACATAACCTGTCAACATCTTCTTCATTTTTTGTTAATCTAAAAACCTCATTTGTGTGGCATACATTAAAATCTGTAACTTGCAATATGGTGTCATACTGTTAATTAAAGTGTGACACGTGGACTGTGAATGTATCCTGTGACATGGTCTTTAATTGCTTTTAAAAATAATTGTAAAGAATATATCTTATTTTGAAATTATGCATTAATTTGTTCATATTTTTTATTTGTTTGTTATTGATTTCCTAACTTATGTGAATGTCTACCTTTTAAAATTCCAGAAAAAAGTAAAAAAACTTAACAAAATTTAGATAAACACTGCACAGGACTCCCTTAGAAGAAAAACGCCATTTGTTTGTTTCCAGTCATAGAAAACATGGGATTGAATTCTACACCAATGTATAAGACCCACACAATTTTTGGTCCCAGTTTTGGAAGCAAAACTGCATCATATACATGAGTAATTACACAAGTAAGCCTTCCGCACTATCAGCTATGGCTGAAGACCTGATAAAAAAACTTTCGACACTTTTTTGGGTTTACTTAAATATCTACAGTAACCTTAGCTATAATAGATTTAGAACAAAATTAAGATTAGACACTTACAGCTCCTTTACAATATAATTTAATCTTTCCATCAGGAGTTCTAACTACAACTGACATTCTCTTTCTATCACTGAAAGTAAAGACAAAACAGTTATACTAGTATACAGCATATTTAGTACAATCTTCCAGAATCAGCTCAAAATATAGGAGGGAAATTAACAATACATCCTCAATTTTCATTGGGTAAGATTGTCCTTCCCCAATAAATTGAATGAAATGGTATGGTCTAAACTTCCATTGAATATAGTATAGCATAAAACTGTAGAAGTTGTAGAAGTCCTTCATTATATAGCAGAAAATTTCACAATATAATAGCTCAGCTATGAATATTTGATTATATGGAGATAATCTTGCAGTAGATATATAGTTAGTATAACCACACTGTGGAACCATAGTCATATCAACATGGGTGTAAGTTTTCAAAACCTGAAAAACCTGTGCTAGTAAGGGGCCAAGGCAAGGGGATGAAGCTCCTGAAAAATAAGCATAATGGGAAGACAACAACAACACAACTTTTGATGCTTAGGGGCTGATAATGACCCCTGGGAACTCAGAAAAACCTGGAACCCGGCATTAACTTGACAACCAGCAATGTTTTATTAACCTAGTGCTAGTCCACCCAGTCTTAACCCTATCCTTAAAAACAGACTATGGTCATGCAAGGAATCAGAGTTTACTCTTGTCACAACTAATTAATTCAGTCGCAGCTTTGACTTATGACCTCCCACACAGACAGCAAGAATGCACACTTCCACCTAGCCATCAAACCTTAAACATAATGTACAATACAAGATATCATAATTATAATTTAATAGTCATTAAGATAAACTACACATATAGATTATAATATAAACATATGAAATAATTACCTGGTAAATTCAAGAACATTTAAAATTTCATATCTTTCTTCTTTGTCAAACTGAAACAATAAAATATACAATAGGTTAAAAAATACTAAGATTTAGCTGCATTACATTCAACCAAGTTACATCATTGGCATTTAACAACTTGATTTCTTTCCTTAAAAGAATTAAGTTTAGCTGTTTCAAAACTTAAGTTTTACCATGTAGTACAAACATGTTCAACATACGAAATTTACTTACAACATCTATAGTGACAGCGTCAGGAGTTCTTGAAGAGAAAACAAAACCCAGTTGTTTGGCTCCCTTCACTAAAGCTGCTTCATCTGAAATATAAATTACACACGCTTAAACACAGGTATTGTGCGATTTTATTAAACTGTCAAAGCTGCATAATTTCAGTCAATGCTTGCATTTATTTTTAGCTTCTGCGATATATTCGATTACATGATACTTTAAACAATACCATTCGTTACACTGATTATCGAATGTACAATCATGTATTTAACCATGTGCTACAATATATTACATAAACATGTGGAATGGGACATTAAATTCCCAAACGGCAAAATAAACGAAAAAACTATCGACTGAAGTACGAATCTAAAAATAATCACATTCAGCGACTGTGTAATTATTCAGCTTTGACAGTGTAATAAAATCGGACTATATAATTGTATACTAAAAGCAAATCAGTTAAACTAATTATATATATAATAATATATATATTATAATAATAGCAAATCAAACACAATCATTTATATTTTCGATCAGTTCAATGATAATAATATGTGTCTTTAACACTGATGATTTTTTTCCCAACTACAGTTTTTTGTACATTAGTGTTGAATCACAGCATTTTTAATAAACAAGGTATGACTTCAAATAAATAGAAAATAAAATATACAATGATAAACTAAAGCTTTGTCATAGAAGCATACCCCGCTGCCGCTTTGACACTAAGAATGCGATAGTATACTACATAGCTCAGTTCAAGGGCACATAACTCTGGTATGTGTTGATCACTGGGCATGGAATTTATGCCTTGCCATCTACACTTCATGGTGATGATATATTACAAATTTCATTGCAATTGCTTATAAAAGGAGTGTGGAAGTAGTTCGCTCCACAAACTTGTGATATTGTATGCGGAAGGCCTGAACTACCAACCAATGACTGACCAACAGGGTGACTCCAATATACCCCCTCTCAAACTTCATTTACCAGGTATAAAAAAGACAAAAGCAGAAATAAACAAATCCATAATTAATATTACAAGACAGGAAAATAAATACATTATGATGTTAAAAGGACTCTAAAGATAATTTGGCTAAAACTCTTCAAGGTTAGTGATGTGGTCTGACCACAGTACAGTCCTAATAGAACATTCTAGCCTCAAGGGCATCACACAATTATTGTAATTGAAGTGATTTGACAAAAGAGGAAATTCTCTCATCACAAAAATGCATACGTCTGCACTTCAGAATATATTGTACTTCAAATGTGAATCAATAGGACAGAAAAGTGCACAGTCAACCCAAATGATGTGTGCACAAATTGAGACAAAATCCCTAGGTATAAAAGTGTAAGACTATTGTGAATAATTAAGTGATCGTTCAGATTCATATATTCAACTAGACAGACAGTAGGCTGTATATTGAATAATTTAAACCATAAAATACCAGTAACAATACGTATATCAGACTGTAGGAATCATTAGATATCTTGTCTGTAGCTGGATTGCCTAATGGTAGCTATTATTTCAGTCCATGAACGGTGATTTATTTACTGTGGAAACATTAATTTTCGTTGGGGATTCAATTTTGTGAATTTCGTGGGTCGACTCATCCACGAAATCAAATCCCCATGAAATTTAAATGCAGAGATAAGGCATTTCTTTTCAAAAATAAAAATCCACAAATTCATTTCCCCACAAAATAGCGATTTTTGTACAAACTATGAAAATTGAACCCAACGAAAATTAATGATTCAACAGTATTTGTTGTTTAATGGTATATTCAACAGCTATGGTCATTTCACAGCCAGAATAAACAATAAACACAATGATTAGAAGTCAGGCTATCATGACTACCATAGTTACAAAATTATGCATTTTTGACAATATCTTAAATCTCCCAACTAATTATTTTGAGACTTGGTTCTTTTGACCGCAAGCATTGGTGCGAGCATTTACTGTACAACATCTCCAGAGCGGCCCTCTTTTGAGCATCAACCTCCCTTCAACAAAAGTAATTTTTTTTCCCACAGCATGAATAGATTCAACAATCAATTAACCTCTCTAAAGCAACAACCTAACAACAACAATATAAGTTTGCTTCTCCAAAAGGGTGTTGCTTTGATGAAATTGCACTGAATTAGAATTTAAAGAATTGAAAAAAACAAGCTAAACAATAGAAATCTATAAAAAAATAATGTTTTAAGTACATCTCAAAAAGCATTTCTTTCTTCCTACAAAACACTACTAATTCATACAGAGGCATCAATTGACAGTTTGAAAGAAAAAAGTGATCACTGTATGGATATACTAGAGGGATGGAAAAAGTACTTTGAACAGCTGACATCTGACTATATATCTGTAAAAGGTGACCAGTAAACATCTCAGTCAACTTGTGTAATGTCTAATAATTACCCAACCTATGTTGTGATTCTTCAAAGGGAGAGACAGTCTAGACAACCAAAAGAGAACCAAAGCTTTCCTGTATAATTATTCAAATCTTAAACCAGACTAGATAATTATTTCTATCAGATTTGTGTCAACATCAGTCAGTCTTAATGAATGCGGAATTCTCCAAGGACAGTCAGCCATAACTAGATGATTTCTTGTTCATTATTGTTTTTTAAATATTTCATAAGCCCTGGTGTAATTTTATTGCATAATTTTCTGTCAGTCAGACACAATAGGGAATTCACTGCTTCACGTAAAAACTGGAAAGAACACGATGACAATGATTTAAAATTTGTCAATATTTTGGTCATTATTATATATATTGAATAACAAGCAGTGACGTATTTCCAACAGGAAAGATAGACCATTATATTCAGTGTTTTGTGTAAAACTACTTGTGGCATGTTTTTGACCAACCAAAAATTACTGTGTCTTAAAGTAAGAACATGGGAGGAGCAGGGGTGTAGGGGTAGAGTGTCAGAATCCTAACCCTGATGTTGTGGGTACCAATCCTGTCAGGGGAGGAATTTGACCGGAACCTTCACAATCCCTTCTTTCGAAGCAAGTACTGGTCAGAATCCAGGAAGCAGTCACTGACAGTAGTTAATATTAATATAAGTTGTAAGAACTTGCTCTACAATGTAGAATAAATAAATTCAAACTAAAATAAGAATATATTTGATACAGTAAAACATGTGAACAAAGGCTTTCCGAAGGGTGGCTGTATATATAGCAAACAGATTCTTTGTTAAACCTAGCACACAAATAGAACGAACCTGGTGAAGAAGCCTGATAGTATATGGTTGAATCTGGTCCTCTCTCGGGTACCACTGTATGACATACAGCCAACAAGGTGAGAAACTCTTGGATATCTGCTGCTGTCTCCTACATAATTAGTAATTAATACAAAATGAAAAAATAACTTTATGTGCAACCATTACAATATTGCAGATATCAAGTATACTAGATTTATGATTTAGTTAGGCAATTCATTTTTCTTTTCTTTTTCTATTTCTGCATATGAAAATTAATGTGCTCCTGTTAAGAATTAATAAGGCAAATTGTGGTCTAGTCCGTACTTTAAGCACTATTCATCATTAGACTAATACAGTAAGTGTTCTTTTGTTGTGGATTAACTTGGTGATATAAATACACATGATTTTGATATATATAATTTTACCAAGGATAGTTTGGAAACTTTAAATTAGAACCATTAGATTTCTTCTATTCTTCGCTCTATTGATTTTTGAAAAAACGATAAATTACAAATAATTATTAGATATTGGTATATAAATTGAAAAAATGAGATTATCAAATACAATGTATTTTGTTTTTTGCCTGTAAAATAACTAACAACTATATTTACACTATATTTGTACCTATATATATATATACTTGTGTTCTTTTATGGTGTGAAAATTGAATGTGGAAATAAATAATTACAAAAAAAAAAAGTATATTAGAACATACCACATAATTAGACATTTATTTAAGTATCAGTAATATATTCAAACGTAAAACTTAAATAGAATATTTTTTTAGTATCAAATAATAATTTCCTTCCATTTTGTCTACAGTAATGATAAAACCAAAGATATCACATCCATATATAGTAAATACAATTAATAGATTTAGCAAATTTAGACCTTGTTCATCAACTTAATGCAATTAAAATATTACGTTTCAATAAAATTGATTAACTTCCAAAAGTAATCAAAGGCACATGTTTTAGTGATAGTCATAGAATATAAACACAATTAAATGGCAATTTATGATTTTTTTATCAACTTACATGATTTTGTTTGAGATTCTGTATCAGAGTATCATCATTAAATGATCCCTCGCTTTCAACGTTGTTCCTGAAATATGGAGAGTTCCAGCGATATAAGATAGAACCAGAGGTTGTGGCTTTCATCAAGTACTTTCATCTGAGTCATTAAAGAAACTTGACTCCAATCAAATGGCATCAGATTTCAGAACAATGAAATATAATAATGTCATTCTAAGGATTATTATCATCCATGAATTTAATACTGTTGATACCTTAAAAACAATAATGGGGTATCGTATATAAAAATTTAATTATAGGATACTCTACAGTGTAACTTAGGCTACAGATTTTTATAAAATTTCTCTGCAAATTAAACAGTAAGGGGTAAGCCAGACTAGGTATGGAAAGTAAAATTTATCATTTTTTGTTTTGCTAATTGTTTGGTCACAACAACTTTTCTGTCCATTAGCTGTGAGACAATAGTAAACGTGTGCAGTCTTTATGTTGAATTCTTTAAAATTAACCTAGCATTGAACATTGAAAATAGACATACCCATACATTAATCCTGCAACAGAACATTTTCTGAATGTCATCACATTACGTGTTAATGTACCAGTCTTGTCGGAAAATATGTACTTGATCTGTCCAAGTTCTTCATTTAGATTAGAGGTACGAGCCATGGCGGGAGTGTCTGTTTCCTCACAGTACATGTCCAAATCCTGTTTAAATTAGATCAGATTTTACTTCAATGTGATGCATATAACATAGTAAAATCATATCCACATACATAATGCATCAATAAAAGAACACGAAGTGTTTGTGAAACATGGATGCCCCCTGTGTCCTTGACCTTTTACAAACTGACCTCAAAATCAATAGATGTCATCTACATGTGCTGACTAACCACCAAACCAAATCTGAAGAGGTTAGGCAAAATCGTTCTCTAGTTATTTGTCGGACAAGGTTTGGTTACGGACAGAAAGACTGACATGTGCAAAGCAATATACCCCTTTTCCTTCAAAAGTGGGCATAATAAGGCAAATTCAGTAAACGGTACAACATCTCCAGGGCAGCCCACTCTTTAGCAACAACCTACCTGCAACAACAGTATATTTTTTCCCCTTTCACAATTTAAAATTTAATTTAACCTCTCTAGAGCAACAACCTCTCAACAACAACATAATTTTGCTACCCTCAAAAGGGTATTGCTTCGGAGAGTTTGCCCATGTAACATCCATTAATACTTAGTACATAGGTGGTCTTAATAACAAAGTTTTACTGTACATTCATACATATGTTAGTTATTACAGGCGTGTCAATAGAGCCAAATCAAAAATACTAAAAATCAAATGCAGCCAACCATTTTTGCCAAACTAGAGGCTTTTATCCACATTATTTCCATATTTAACTCAGTTTGAATTAAAGAAAATCCTTCAGAGCAGATTAAATTAACTATAGCTTTGCCATTTCTTGAGATATTTACACCAAATAACTTTTATTTTGATCAGAGATCATAGCTCTATCAGAGTTCTTGATATATTTGGAAAATTGTCACTCCTGCTATTAACATAGACCACAGTTTTGTAAATTGAAATTTTTCAATTAAGTTCCAATGAGTAGAAGACACTTACCCAATTGATGAATATGGCTTGAATAAACTTGACAACCTCTAGGGTAACTTGTAAACTGATCGGAATCAAGTTATTGAAGAGAATGATGAAGGTTAAGAAGTTGTATCCAAAGTTACTGGCTGGTAGATCTGGATAAAAATCAAGTTAGACATGTATGCAATGTAATATTAGTATTGTTCATTAATTAAATAAGTTCAGACAAATAACACAAAACATACAAAATTTATCAACATAAAAACATTAAAATTGTATACACAAAAATGGCAAACAGAAATAGACATTCACATAGGATAAGGCCATCCTTGTGGGTTTGCATTAACACAGCAAAAAATTTAAATAGTGGGTAGTACGCTAGGAAATTTTTGTTGTTAACAGCTTGTTCTGAAATATTTTGGAATAAAGAATGAATAATTATTGTTCCAAAATCATTAAAAAAATATGGGTTGAGTGTTTTTGAGTGAGTCTGTCCCATAAACCAACCAACAGATTTTAGGATGGCCAAATTAGCTAGATTATCATCCATTACTAAAAACTTCCACCCTGTGAAAATGTCTTTTCTAAGTACAAAAACTGTTATTGCAGCGCCAAGTGGCATAACTCAGAAGTGCCTGGGCCGATTGGGCTGGTTATCAAACTTGACCGAGATTTCATGGCCATTAACATTTCAATCAAGTTTGGTCAGGATCTGAATACAACTGTTTGAGTTATACAGTGGACATCGGTGTGGACTATAACCACCCCACCTTCCGCAAACTCACCATGGGTGTTCCCATAATAAGACACGTTTTTCAAATGGGCGTATAAAAATCAAATTAAGAAAACCTTATTATTTCAATCACCCATTCAGCACTATATGGTCCAGAAAGCTAAATGACACATTTGTAATTTTTACATACTTAGAAATATCAGAAAAGTAAAAAACTCAAACCCTAACAAGTTTGAAATACTGCAACATTTTACAGCAATTATCATCAAAGAGAAAAACCTAAAATACCAACCATCATATCCTAGGTACCAATGTGTAGATTCATGCTGAGATGACCAGATTTGATTAGCTACTGTACATATCAAGGATAGGAGTAACAGTATGCCAAACAGGAACAGAATCTGAAAATAAATGAAGAGCATGTTTCAATGAATTGTATTTGATTCAGTGGGTTTAACATTGTTTTTCAATGATATTTCATTTATTATATAATTATAAGGCAGCTGGTTCACCTGAAGATTTTTCCTGGACTGTATTCTAACAAATACTAACTTACCCTTCCTTAAGGTGTTTGTAACTTTTCCACATTTCAAATCAAACTGACAGTTTTGTCAAAGTTTCAAAGTAGGGTACGACATGCCACAACAAAGATTTGAACCTGGATCCCTAGGTTAGAAGTCCAGTACACTAGCCACTGGACCATATCCCACAGCCTCAAACAATTGTGACAAATACTATTTTAGATCCATTTTCTACAATGGCAACTAGAGCTGTCACAGAGGTGACTAATACCCCTGCTGCCACTTTGACACTCAGAATGCAATAGTACACTATACGGCTAAGTTCAAGGGAACATAACTCTGCAATGAAAGAGTCTATGGGCATAAAAATTGTGTTTTGCCCATCTACACTTCACTGTGATAACGTCTTTCAAGTTTCATTGCTATTGCTTAAAGAATGTGGAAGTAGTTCGCTCCACAAACTTGCATGCGGATGGACAGACTGACCGACCGACAGAGTGATTCGAATATACCTCAAACTTTGTTTACGGAGATATAATGATTTCAAGCTTCCTGGTGAAGCAGATCATAACAACCAGAGTTGAATAAAGTTTCCATATTGACTTTTGTTTCAATTTTTGTTTACATCAAATTATCATAGTTTGCACGAATGTTACAGTGAAGGTCACATGATCAGACACATTTGGTAAAAGCTGCATATTGAAAATCTTTTGTGAATTCAGCTTAGTATGATTGATATGCTGTCTTTTTTTTAAATGCAAGCTTCTAGCTGACAGAGGTTTCGTAGTCTCGAAGCAATATTTTATGAATATTGTTTCATAAAACAGTCAAAATCAGCTGTTCTTCTACTAAATTGAATCCACTTAGAAACAATTGTTGAGCATTGTAACACATCCCTAATTATATCATAAACAGTTAGTTAAGGACAAATTACCAATTTATAACCTCATTAAATGTGAATTACTATATTTGCTGACAGAGATAAAGACTTGTTTCATGCAATAAATTTTGATTTTGAGAGATAAAAACAAGATGCAACTTTTTCACAGACCAGGGAAGTCTCATGTTGGATAATGTAATGGTAATTACATAGCTCAGATTATTCACCATAATAATCTAATCTGTCTGGCAAAATGTTGAATTCACATCTGTATAGACTTCATAAATAAGAGGCATTACTTTCACATCTCCAAATCTACTCAATACAAGACAATGAAATTGCTTCTATGTTACAATCAATGCTAAAATAGCTTTTTCCATAAAGAGTTCTTGGCTTAATAAACAATACTTCAACCAACCAAGGTTATGGATAGAAAATCATCAGTTATGAAGTAATAGATTTATTCTTGATGATTGATTTTACCAACAGATGAATTGATCAACCATAAAGCAAGTTAACAAGAATAGCCATTAATTTAACTGTAGATATACCACATCTATACTTCCTTGACCAGTTTAATATCAATCAGGTACGTGTGTCAACGGAGCCAAATTGAAAATCCTGAAAATTATAGGCGGTAAACCACTTTTGCCAAAAGAGGGGCCTTCAATCACATTGTTTCAATATTTAACTCAGTTTGTATCAAAGAAAATCCTTCACATCAAATTAAATTGACCATAACTTTGCCATTTCCTGAGATATTTTCATCAAATAACTTTTATTTTGCGCCAAAAACATAGCTCATAAATCCGAATTCCAGACTAATCCGGAATTTTAACACCTCTAATCAATGTAATATTTATGACTTTTCATTGTGGTTAGGCCAAAGAGAAAAATAAAATTCCCATCTGTTGTTCTTTTATTTCTTGAAAAAAGATCAACACTGTTACACCAAGAAGTGATTCTAACACAAGCTGTTCCTAAGATCTCACAATTGTTTAGGTTAGATTGATTCAGTACTTCTTTTCATTTGTCAAGAACAAGTTTTGTAATAAAATTAAAGATAAATAATTTTCTCCATACATCAATTATATGGTAAATTATATTTTTCTAATTAATACACTTTGTAAATAAATTGTATGAACTATGTCAGTGTGATAATGAAATAACTGAAAAGAGCTGAAAGATTATGAAGCTTATAGATCTGAACACCAACAAGAGGGCCACATTGGCCCTTTATCGCTCACCTGAGAACAAAGGCCAATAATCAATGACCAGGTAATACAGTTTCCATCTCGTAAAACTCATTTTTACGTAGATTTTGAGATCAAAACCAACAATGATGGTATAATACTGTTAAACAAGCTAAAACGTAGCAAATTTTCAAATCCGAGGGTCCATAACTCTAGAAGTTATTATCAGATTTTGCCCATAATCGAACTTAGCCGAGACATTGTGGCCATATACATTGTGAGCAAGTTTAATCAAGATTCGTAAAGAGCTGCGGTTACTAGAGTGTAAACAAACTAATTGTGGACGGACGCCGGACATTCACCGATCCTAAAAGCTCACCTGATGAATCAGGTGAGCTAAAAAGACAATAATGACAAGGGATGAGCAGGTATGTGATAATGTTAGCCAAATCTGTGTGAGGCTTAGATTTTCATGAGGGAGTGTATTTGACAGCCATAGAATAAATTGAAATGACATTGTAATGGAAGATTTGTCTTAAGCTATTTGCCATGTGAGCATTGTTTTAACCAATAATTGAACAAGTGCTAGACTACCATAGCATCATACATGATCGGAATTCAATCTGATTGAAAACCAATGGACAAAATTTGAGAGAAACAGCATCTGTAAGTAACACAAACATACGCAAAATATCACATTATGGTATGACAGAGCAACAACAACGGTTATAAGTGAATTTTTTTCATTGGGTTGTAACGGCACACAAACAGCCTGGGTCATTTGGCGCTTCTTTTCAGGTATAATAGAGGAAGAAGACCTGGGTAGAACCATCAACCTTCTGTAAGGGAGCTGGACAGTTTCCTGACACATGTAAATTCCCCCCCCCCCCAGCACGATTCAAACAGTGGTGAGGGGCTATTGATTACCACTTGACTACAGAGCCCCCCCCCCCCTTAAATAAGTGGGTCAACCTTTTTAAGATGTTAAAGGCCCATTAGATTTTTTAATTTAGTAATACAGAACAATAGATAAAAGGATAGTAAAATATAAAAAATATATTTTAATTACTCTAAAATAATATTTACCTAATGCCTTTCTTTAGCCACATCTCATAAAAATGTTTTTTTCTTATTTTATGCAATATCATTGAAAAAATACTGAGCTACATTTCTATATGTGATTTAAAATGAAAATTTCGGAATGTTTTTATTCTAAGTAAAAGTCAGTTTCAGTGACATCTTTCTTGGTAAAGTAAGACCTACTCAAATTCTAACATACAAAAAATCTAATGGGATTTTAAAAATCAAGTGTTAAAACTATGCGCACTTATATAGACATTAGTGGTTTTGAATCCAGTAATAACACTGGCATAAGTAATCAGAGAATATAATGGTTTTACTTCATTTCATGCAATAAAGGTCACATTCACTCTCAGATTACAAATCTCATTTGGAGACAAGATATACCAGTGCACTGCATTAACAATCTACTTCTGCAGCACAGCTTACATCAATCATCACCACTTCTAAGGTACATGATATGATGACAGGCAGGTGATAGCCCAAATATTTATCATTAGCAAACTGCTGTGTTAATATCACAATATACTTAAGGTTATAAGAATTATTTAAATTGTATGCACATGTTAAGAGTCCTCTGAATTCAACATTAAACACACAGCTTGCTATTAAACAACACAAATAAATTTATAAGGCCTTGTAAGCATTGTAGAGTGAAGATATATTAACAGTATAAATACCTGTAGATTTGTGACTTTTTCAACATTGGACCTTTTCAGTGGTGCTGAGGTGGAATTTAACATAAGTTTACTCTCATGACCAGTGTAAACAACAATACCTGAAAAATATAATTGTACATAAAATATGCATATCTGTAGTCTTAATGAGATTTTGATAAATTTACTACTCTATGTTTCCTACACATGGGAATGGCTCGATTTACCCTCAAGGCACAGACAATCATGAGAGAATTTTAGATGAGTCCAGGAGAGTCAAAAGCCAGACTCAGAGACCATTTTATTTACAAAGGTAGAATTTAGATTTCTCAATTTAAGGCCAGCTACATAAGATCATTAAGGGACACTAAATCAGCTGAATGCCAGAATATGGATTATGCCAAAATGATGAAAAAACTAAAATTTGGACCAACTAATAACCCCCTCCTCCTATAGACAAATATAAATTAAGAATGTAAAATTATATCCATTCATGTCCCAGTCGGAATTTAACTATAGTTTCTGTATGCAATCAATCATTTTTCTGATAACTTGATACACAATATTAATAAATCAAAACTGCAGCAAAGATAATTAATTAGCAAAAAGTTAAATATCTACCAGCAACATTTTATAAAAGATGGGTTTCAGAGAATTTTATAATAAAACAATCATGATTAATTAGAATAGGTAGCAAGGATTAGCCAGGATACAATATCAGTATACATGATACGAGGCAACTTCTTATTAACAACATACAATAAAACTTAAGCTGGCAACGTCCATCTCTATATTAAAGCGCCTCGAGTGGTGCGTGCCAACACTCGTCTGTTCAGCGCCACAATGAGATCAATCCATTTCTGACGTTACATTAAAATGTTTTCCTTTCTGTTCACTTGTTTGACCAATTTCGATTGAAATATTGAGAAGTTTGAATTTGGTCTAAGAGTACAAATATTTAAAATAAAAAATATGCTAACCAATTCTATGTCCAGATGACAGTCAGATGATGCAAAAATTGACAAGACAAACAAATTGGATAATAACATGATTTTAAGGACTTACCAAAGATCCAGTTAGTGTTCCTCAACATGGCCCCTCTAAGTACAAGCTGATCTGGTCCTAGCGGTATGGCTCTATAATGAATGATAAAACTTAATAAATGAAAATTCTATATGGTTTTCCTAAGATTTGACCTGGTGACCTAATTATTGACCCCAGATCACCCATATTTATACTTGACCGTTATATCATTAAAACAAACGATTTGACAATGTTTGGTGAAGATCCAATAATAACTGTGAAATCTACAGTGTTAACATGGTTTTTCATAAGATTTGACCTAGCGACCTAGTTTTTGACCCAAGATGACCCATGTTCGAACTCGTCCAAGATATTATGAAGACAAACATTCTGACAATCAAAACAGTGACTTCTAGAGTGTTCACAAGGTTTTCCAGCAATTTGCCCTAGTGACCTAATTTTGCTACAGAAATGACCCATTATCAAACTTGACCTACATATTATTAAAATAAACATTCTGTCAAAGTTTCATAATGATGCAGTCAAAACAGTGATTTCTAAAGTGTTCACAAGGTTTTCCCTTATTTGGCCCTGGTGACCCCAAATGGCCCAATATCGAACTCGTCCGAGATTTTGTTGATATTGACGTCCTGACCCAGTTTTGCTAAAATTGGGCTAAAAATGTGGCCCCTAGCGTGGTCACAACATAATGTTTGATGACGCACGACGCACACTGCACGACGCCGGACGGAGAGTGATCCTAATAGCTCACTTTGTGACATGTGAGCTAAAAAATTAAAGGCAATGAAAATGGAATATGTTTGTAAGGTGCAACAAAAACATACTGTCTACGAGATGGTCGGATATTTCCAACAAAGTCTAACAAATGTCTATTCGGTGGTTCACATTCAATCGTACCATTCAACTCTGATAAATCCTCCTTATTTAAGAGTTTAGATGTTTGAGGTAAACCCTGTAATTAAACATTGTATAATCATTACACACAGGACTGAGAAGTTGCGTATATACCTATACCGACATTTGTAATAAACACAGCTGTGTAAACGACCTTAGAAAAGCCAGGATACAGCCATAAAGCATTCTAAAAATAGATTTATTGGTTAGATAAATTTAATGACTCTTGCAATTCATCAACATGAAATCTTGAAGCTTCAGAAAATGAAAAAAATGAAATAAAATATTCATATCCCTGGTATAAAATACTTGGTTAGACAGACTAAGAGGCAACTAGCCGATATAAATAAAGCTTTACTTGGGAGTTTGGAAGAACAAAGCAGCCTTACCATTGTTCAATTCCAAAAATCACAGACTCACTACCGGTAACTTAAATGAGCAAATAACTGGTCTAAGGACAATTTTATAAATTTTACGTCCATTCTCAATACAAATTTTGTACATAGATACATGTATAAGCTTATTCTTACTAAAGGAAGTGAATGGTTTAAAATTGCAAAATTTTGAAAGCTATGAAAGTTGAGCTCTGTGCCAAGGAAAGATAAAAACTAGTCCAGTCCAGTCCAGACCAGTATAAATGGAAAGGGATGCAAAATGAGAGAAGTTAATTCCTTCACAATGGCTGAATACTGTAACCAATGTAACATGTCTTACTACTGATTTACACTTACCTGTCGGATCTTGAGATTTGTTTCCCCATCCAAGTTTGAGGTTTCTATATAGCACATTGCCTGGGGTTCACTGTAAAAATAATTATGATTTCAAATAAATTCAACTCAAGTTTGAATACAAACAAGAGGGCCAAGATGGCCCTATATCGCTCACATGACAATCACTGTTCACTCATTAAAACATTGTTTTGAACCGGTGACCTAGTTTTTGACCCCAGACGACCTATGTTCGAATTTGTCTTACATATCATTAAGACAAACAGTCTGACTAGGTTTGGTGAAGATACGATCAAAATTTGACATCTACAGTGTTAATAAGGTTTTCCTAAGATTTGACCTTGTGACCTGGTTTTTGACCCTAGGTGACCCATATTTGAACTTGTCCTTAATATCATTAAGGCAAACAATCTGACAAGGTTTGGCCAAGATCCAATCAAAACCATGACATTTAGAGCTTTTACAAGATTTTTACCTAATATTTGACCTTGTGACCCAGTTTATGAACCCAGCTGACCCATGTTCATCCTTGACCCACATATCATTGAGGCAAACATTTTGACAAGGTTTGGTGAAGATCCAATTAAAACTGTGACATCTACAGTGTTAACAATGTTTTCCTAAGATTTGACCTGGTGACCTAGTTATTGACCCCAGATGACCCATATTTATATTTGACTGTTATATCATTAAAACAAACGATTTGACAAAGTTTGGTGAAGATCCAATAATAACTGTGAAATCTACAGTGTTAACATGGTTTTTCATAAGATTTGACCTAGCGACCTAGTTTTTGACCCAAGATGACCCATGTTCGAACTCGTCCAAGATATTATGAAGACAAACATTCTGACAAGGTTTCATGATCATCCAATCAAAACAGTGACTTCTAGAGTGTTCACAAGGTTTTTCAGCAATTTGCCCTAGTGACCTAATTTTACTACAGAAATTACCCATTTTCAAACTTGACCTACATATTATTAAAATAAACATTATGACAAAGTTTCATGAAGATAAATTCAAAACAGTGATTTCTAAAGTGTTCACAAGGTTTTCCCTTATTTGGCACTGGTGACCTAGTTTTTGACCCCAAATGGCCCAATATCGAACTCGTCCGAGATTTTGTTGATATTAACGTTCTGACCCAGTTTTGCTAAAATTGAGCCAAAAATGTGGCCCCTAGTGTGTTCACAACAAAAAGTTTGACGACGCACGACGCCGGACGCCGGACGGAGAGTGATCCTAATAGCTCACTTTGTCACTTTGTGACATGTGAGCTAAAAAATAGATAAAGTAAACAACAAAAATGTACATGTAAGTCAGTAATAAATTTCTGTCATCTTTGCTAAATTCAAACATATTTATACATATAAATATCTGATGCTATAGATTGATTTTTTTCAACAATTACTTCTACTTTAAACTGGCGTCAGATCCATTTAAGACATTAACACATTTAATTCAATACAAAATTCCCATCAGACTCATTTGAAATTTACAGTAATCTTAATTTTCTTTTGTACCAAAAAATAACCCATAAAAATGTCTTCTTTGCTTTAAATTTATTATCAAGGGAGTCAAAACTTGTCAAAACCGAAATATCTCCACAGCCAACCAGGGATTATTTCAATACTGATAGTAATTGATTCAAAAACATGGATTTCGGGAAGGAGACCATGTAAGATTTATGCCAAGCAAATTGTCTACCGATCAGCTAAAATATCTTCATAAAATGCAATCTTCGAATTTAGCTCCAGACTGAGTCCACCAAAATGACTGTCAGTCCAGTGAAAAGGTCAGTTGTCCGAAGGTCAAGTAAATTTTTAAGTCACTGTGATAATTTTATCATATTTCAAAACAAAAATATAAAATATATTTTAATCACTCAGGAAAAATATGTTTTTTAGCCAAATTTTTTTTGGTCCACTAAAACTTCATTCTGCCCAGTAAAATTTGAATTTTCATTGGACCAAATGTGCAGTACATAAAGAAGTTCTTTTGTGAAGATCATAAATGCAATGATGAGAAGAGGCCTAACTTTATCACTGCTATATTTGGCATACATTCATAATGTTGACTGTAACTTAAAACCTTGATATAAGGATCACATTTTGGTACAATATAAGCAATCTGTATATAAAATGGGACTCATTCACCTGTTCAATTACAGAGCAAATATTGAAAAACTGGTCTGAAAAAAGTGGTCACTAATTGAGGTAGTTTTAATATCAAAGTGTTCACAGAAAGAGGTTGTACTGTATTTAAATGGTCAAAGACTTACTTTATGGGGTAAATTTTATACCTACCTAGATGACAGGAGAATGAGATCGGCGGGGAAAAATTGTCCACTGACAATTTTCACAATGTCCCCTATAACTACTTCTTTCCATTTTAACTTCTGCCATAAACCATTACGTAACACTAAAAAGAAAAAACAAACTACATGCCATAAACTATTAAATAACATTAAAAAGAAAAACAAATTATAAACTAACACTGATTTGAGAAAATTGGATCACCTGTCTGTAAAGACCAGTTGTTCTGTTTTTAGTACAGACATTTTCCTGTTTATTAAAACCACAAAATAAAGATGATGTTAAAATCAGAGGATAGTATGATTACCACGTTCAGTACATACTTAATGCTTTGGTACACAATTAAAGATAAAAAAAAATCATATTACCAATAACAGTTTAAAACCTAATTAATAATATAAAAAAATATCAATATAACAAAAGACGTTCACAGCTGATTGCCAGTATAAATCACAACACTGATATTACAAAGACAATGCAAGTTTTTTTCTTTCAATTTTCTATAAATTACCAGAGAAAATCTAGTGAAATAATTAAAATAAACACAAGATAATCAATCATAATGACAGATAACATAACTCAAAAAATAAATAATCCCCAAGACTAATAGAAATCTACACAGCTAATAAATCACAGAATTTTTTATCAATGTCACAAGTTCATCAATAAGACACACGAAACTAATATTTTAATATACGAAAAATATACAAAATCGCAAAAATATTCAGGTTATGAATATCACAGAGCTTCGATTATTCTATTAGGCTTCACAAGGCTGTATTGAGTGTAATTAGGTAAATAAACCATGGTTTCCCAGAAATCAAACCGCAGCAATGCCATGCAGCCAAGAACAATTTTGATGGTCACACATCTTAAACAAGTTGCTATAAGAATGTCATTAGTCGGCTCCAACCTGCCTACATGGTTGAGTTGTTAAGATCGCTGACTTCAAATCACTGTAACCTCTCACTGATAGAGGGTCATGTGTTTGAGCCTAGCTACCGACCATGTCACTTTATGTGAAAAAGTAGATAGTTGCTTATGGAGAATGGGAGTCTAGAACTAGTTCTTCCCAGGAACGATGGTTAGGTGACCTGTCTGCCTCACATGACCTGACTGTTGAAAAGGGGCGTAAAACTCAAACAAACAAACAATTAGCAGGCTCCACATGATTCCTTTAAATCAATGCTACGTTTACAATTTACCATTTTCAGGACAAACTTCTCCATTAATTCATACAATGCCAAAAGCTATTGTCTATAAAGCCATAAAATAATCTTACCAAAGACTAATCTATTATTCACTGTATCATCTGCCCGGTGTCTTTTCTGAAAACAGAACGCAAATAAATACATAAAAACATATGAGAGAAGGTCTGATTAGAGGCAACCAACTCTAGTAGAAGCAAATGCTGATATTCCTGAAGACTACGCGACAGGCTCTATACTTTTATCCAAAAAGAAATTTCAATGAAAAAAGAATACCTACATTAAATAATCAGCATAGAATACAGTTGAAACTCAATATATCAAATTTCTATAAATTCTGCACAATTTTCCATATTAATGAACTTCGAAAGAACAGACTTAAAATACAGAGCTACCGTACAATTTACGAGTAGTTCTAACATTTCATCATAAATATACCAATTTCATGCTAGCCTAAAATTTATTCTGCTACCAAAATTTACAAAAACAATTACCATAAATGACATGGTTATACCGAACAGTAGACACACAAGAATATTATTACATATTATCATTACGCTCTCATAGATTTATAACCTTTTAGCATGTTTCTTCATGAACCAAGTACTTACATAATCTTCAATGATTTCTTTGATCGCTGATACTGATAATATGAATAATAAGGGGACAGCTGTGGTGTACCTTCCAGTAGGGGACACTTTAGGGATTTGCTGAAAAGTAATAATAAGATGATAAATGTTCTCAATTTACTGAGACACAACCACAATATGAACTAGAATTAATTTTTCAGGTCAACTGTAATGTTTACACCATTTTTCAACAATACATGAGTTTTCCTGGACTGTACTCTAACCAGTACTAATTTACTTTTCCAGAAAGAATCAGCAACTTCTCCACATACCGAGGGTTCAACGCAACAGTGTCGTAACTCATATGGAAATAAGAACAAGTTACGACAGTGTTGCGCTGAGCCCTCAATACAGAGAAAAAATTGAAATTCTAAGTCAAATTTTCATAGAAGGATATGACCTGCTGCACAAAGGATTAATACTAAGATCGCCTGGATACAAATCACTGGACCACAGCCATACACAACATTAAGGCAAATTTAATCTGCCACAAGGTCTTGTGTCTAGTGTATTGACAGATTTTGCAATAACATAAAAAAAATAATGCCAAAACCCTGAAACTACTAGATTCCATTTCATGAAGGTAGAAATTCTTCCGCCTTTGCAAATTCCCTTTCTTATGACTAGATAATTATAGATCGTATGATTAAACAACCAGTATTCTGTAAATGCCCATTCATTCTAAAGGTCAATAAATTTTATTTTTTAAAATGTTATAAGCCATCATGTTTTTGAACTTACCTGTAATAAGGCAATAAATAAGAAGAATATATTGGCATATCTTCGGAACTGTTCAAACAGGAACTTCGGTAGAAATGAGATAAGACTGTACTTTGCCGTACTGAAATATACCAATAAATGACAATAACTGGAGGTTATTCTTTAAAATAAACAAAAGTGCCACATGCAGTGTCAAAGCTCATCTGTTCACCACTTCAGTGAGATCTATCCACCTATGAAGTTTCATTTTGCTACCTTTTATAGTTTCTGAGTTATGAGCTACATTGAAGTTTTTGCATGATGCAGACAGTAAGCTTGACTTTTTCTTCAAAAACAGGATAAGCTGATAACAAAAGGCTCTCAATCATGAGTAAATAAGAAAACTGATTTTATTTATTTCATTGAATTTGACGCCATTTTCACCATTACATGTATTTCAGTTATATCATGTCACACAGTAATCCTAACCAGCTTTAGGCATTAACCATGCAGTACTAACCACATTCTATTAGCATTAGCTACTACCAAGCACTATTCAGAGGTGGAGGATAATCTAACATAGGATGTAATATTTTCAGTCAAATTTTTCCGGACAGTGTGCTCAAGCCTTGCCCAGGTTCGAACTCCCAACCTCTTGGTTAGCAGACCAACGCTCTAACCACTGAACCAACCAGGCGGGCCGAAGACAATTGAACAACTGCAGTTTTTTAGCTTGTAAAACTGAACAGCCCAGATGCTATGAAGGATGACATGTGATCAGATATACCTGAAGCATAATTAATCAATATAGTCATTGAATACATAAATAAGCAATGATTACTATGCATGAGAGGAGAAAATGTGCCACCTACGCATGTTCTAAAACTGAATAAATAACCATTGGCTTATGAATAATAAGGAAATAGACCATATTTCCATCATAATATTGCTGATCAAAGTTCTAGTATCTGCATACTCAATGAACATGAAATGCTGAGGACAATACTGAATGTGATTGATTTGATGCATTATTTCCTTACATAATATATACGGATTGTCCAGAAGAAACTGCTTTAAGTACAAGAATTTACAAATTGGTAACTTTATGGAAGTTTTCCTGAAGATCTCCAGATAATCAATTCATGTTTCAGTTGCCTACATGGTGTTAAAATACAGATACAGGAGAACTGGACCTTTATATCTCTTCTCATATTTCAGAGCCCTCATTTGACGTTTTTTTGGGCGAAATTCGGCTACATTCCCCTCCTAAAATAATATACTTTTTCCCCCTAAAAATTCCCCTAAAAAAGCTATTTTAAGCTTAAAATGTTTATTGCAGGGTAATATGGCAATTGAAAAAATGCCTGAAATTCCCCTTATTCCTCAAAATGAAGCGAAATTGCCCTACCTGAGGGCCCTTCCCCTAAAGTGCAGCTAGGGCCCTGTATTTAATAGTTTTTTAAACATGCCCAATGTAAAGCACCCATACATGCCTAACCCTTAGTCCTGTATTTTCTAGACACTATACTTGGCTCAGTGAACACTGAAAAAGTGTCTCAGAGGAATTCAAAAGGAGGAGCTGAGAATATAAACAATGACCTTTAGTTTAACAGTCCAGCATGCTACCACTCGACTAGTGATCACCCCATACCAACTAATTGTACTTATACATGCCAGGGTGTGCATGAAGTTACCCGTTCATTACCTATCAACATAAACAAGAGGGCCACATTGGCCCTTTATCGCTCACCTGAGAACCAAGGCCAATAATCAATGACCAGGTAATATAGTTTCCATCTCGTAAAACTCATTTTTACGTAGATTTTGAGATCAAAACCAACAATGAAGGTATAATACTGTTAAACAAGCTAAAACGTAGCAAATTTTCTAATCCAAGGGTCCATAACTCTTGAAGTTGTGGTCCGATTCCACCAATAACTTAACATGTCCAAAACCATAAGGTCATACACATTCATTGTAAATATGATTAGGATCGGTGAATAAATGAAGGTGCTAGAGTGTAAACAAGCTAAAATATAGCAAATTTGCTAAGTCAAGGGCCCATAACTCTTGAAGATGTGGTCCGATTCCGCCCATAATCAAACTTGTTCAAGATCTTCTGGTTATACTCATTTACTGAAAATATGATTAGGATCGGTGTATAAATGAAGGCGCTAGTGTGTAAACATGCTAAAATATAGCAAATTTTCAAAATCAAGGGCCCATAACTCTTGAAGTTTGGGTCCAATTCCGTCCATAATCATCCTTGTCCAAGATCTTTTGGTTATACACATTTACTGAAAATATTATTAGGATCGGTGAATAAATGTAGGTTCTAGAGTGTAAACAAGCTAAAATATAGCAAATTTTCAAAGTCAAGGGCCCATAACTCTTGAAGTTCTGGTCCGATTCCGCCAATAATCGAACTTGTCCAAGATCTCTTGGTTATACACATTTACTGAAAATATGATTAGGATTGGTGAATAAATGAATGTGCTACGAGTGTAAACAAACTCAAATATAGTAAATTTTCTAAGTCAAGGGCCCATAACTCTTGAAGTTCTGGTCCGATATTGCCCATAATCGAACTTGTCCAAGATCTTTTGGTTATACACATTTACTGAAAATATGATCAGGATTAGTGAATAAATGAAGGCGCTAGAGTGTAAACAAGCTAAATATAGCAAATTTTGTAATTTAAGGGCCCATAACTCTAGAAGTTATTATCAGATTTTGCCCAAAATCGAACTTAGCAGAGACATTGTGGCCATATACATTGTGAGCAAGTTTAATCAAGATTCGTAAAGAGTTGCGGTTGCTAGAGTGTAAACAAACTAATTGTGGACGGACGCCGGACATTCACCGATGATGAATCAGGTGAGCTAAAAAGTGAACATTGAGGTTCAATGATAAAAAATAAACCTATCGGATACATACCATATTTTATTTGAGCAGTATTTAGTGGGTTGTGAAGTGTTGATATAAATGACTCTTTCATTCTGCGGTTGAACTTCTTCTGTAGTCTCCGAGCCTAATGCATGGGGCATAGGCTGGTACTCTGAAAATATACAAAGATAAATGTACATCAAAAAACACGTAAAGTCATATTGGCCAACTATGGATTCCAAATATAGTCCTGTAATCTATTGTATGAGCTCATATGCTCTCATGAACACAGAAGTTCACTGCATGATTAACAATCTGCTAAAGACATAAAAGAACAATACTGCAGGAAAGGCTAAGTAAACTAACCACAACATAAATAACATTCTCCAAGTGACAAATGCATAAAGCAATGACAAGTGCAATAAGATAACATAAGATGTAAACAGAATTTGGTATGTCAGAAAAGAGACGCCAAAATGTAGTACCTGAGATATTTGACAACATCATTGAGGGTTCCTGCAACCAACAAACCCCATAAAAACTCTCTAGCTATTAAGAACTAAAAGCCTCATTTTTCATCACTAATTGAGATAATGCCCTTTGATTGGCCATGCCTTATTGCTTAGTGTTATAAACCACAGTTCTAACTTGTGAGCCTGACTAAGCATAATCTCATGTTAATTATAATACACATTATCATCATTCTTTGAAATTTCTGTAAACCGCAGAGTTACAAAATAATGTTCAACTTAAGCTACAAAATGTCTGAAGCAATTATTAGTTGCTTATAGTTACTGGTAATTAATATATAAATGGACAGTGATGTTATGTGGTGCTGCATGATTTTAAACAAGGGGAGATAATCCTTTAAGACATTAAGTTTTAAAAATTTCAACACTGCTAGATACATGCCCAGTATACATTGCAATGAAGAGTATCAGTTCCATAAATAGATGAAAAATCTCTGATCATATTCTCATTAAAGTATAAAGACAGTAACTTTAATGTTACAGTATCAATAATTTGATGCCATCTTGATACATTAACAACCCACATACATGTAAATGATGAAATGAAATTGTATCATTATAATGTAATGGGTGGGGTAAGATTTACACATGTATGCTATGGATTGCATATTGAAAAGACAATAAACAATAATAATACCATAGATAGATAAAATCAAACAAGCCAGTTACAATAGTAACAAGATAAGTACAAAAAATATCTCATTCTGAAAACATACATCTCAATAATATCTTAGGATCATGAAACCATATTGACAATATGTCAGTCAGAAAATAATTTCCCATAAAAGCTGACATTTCCATATCATTACCCTCCAAGAACAAACAAACTTACCATTATGTACAGGGATCATGTACACGAGAACAGGGTCAGACATGTTTAAGGATATTCCGAAACCATAATGTTCCAATGTACATAATATTATGAGAAAATCAGAGCTAAATTTACATGTATTTTTCTCCCACGCTGTTTAGTTTTTCCGTTAACAGATCTAGAAACCTAAGGATAACAAAAACCAATCAATGATGTACAGTGTATTACCAACAGTTACCATCTTGAGGCTACTCTACTGACAGGAAAGGTTTTTAATAATTCAGAACACAAGGTCAATAACGATGCTAAATCATTTTAGTCACTGTATATATACACCTTTGTACTTACTTAAAGGACTATAAGACAATAAATGGTCTTAAAATAACATCAAACAACAAGTCTGCATTGATTGATATTTTTAGCTTGGACAGACAGACATTCTTATGATCATTTTCAATGATACGCTTTTTTCAATTAAATGATTCCATATTTGTTTTTTTTATTGCTCATTTAATATACGCTTGTCTGCCTTATTCCTAGCTATTGGTTGTCATGTTCCAGATCTTTCAGACAATATTGATCTTCCAATTAAGAGAATTTCTTCACTCATTTAGTAATAAATATAATTATATTTTAAATTTATTTGATATCTCAAAACATATCTGCACATTCTTTGTAGGTATAAAAAACGCACCAACAGCAATGCTTCATAAGGGCAACTTGTCCAACCCTGAATGGTGGAGATTGATCCCAATGGCATACAACTGGGTAAAATCATTGACTATCTGTAAGCTTTTGTACAACTTCCTCATATGTCATTTTTTCCGGTCCGGGATGGGGTTCACTCTTAGTGGTGTGGGGCTAGTGATACAGCAATAAACCTCAATCATCTCAAAACTCGGATTATCCAAACACCTGGTAATTTGAAATGAATTTTTGGTCCCAATTTCCCACTATATATTTCAATTATCCAAATTGTGTTATTCAAAACCATGGATCATCTGAAACAATATTTTGATCCTGTCGATTTTGGATAATCAAGGTTTTTACTGCAGTTGATAATTACAAAATGATCATCACTAAGTATTAAAGGGATCAGGTCAAGACATTTCTATCATGAATCTCTTTCCCCATTTTTATTATTTTCAATTTATCTTCAAGTGAAATAAGGTTACACAAACTAATTAAAATGACTTTTACCAAGCAATTTTCCTACCAAATACAGATAATCCAATAAGCCAATATAAACATATGGACAGAAACAATACAGATTATATATTATCCCATAAAAAATCTCCTATCCAAAAGCCAACTCAATAAACACTGAACAAACTAATATACCATGCTGTCACATTGACCAAATCAGCACACTAGCATGTAAAACAATTCCAAGATAAATAACATACTTATTTCTTGTTAAGCTTAAACCCAATCAAACAAATTTCAATAATTCTGCAAGAAATGGCTTTTCCTTCTACACAGCAACCACTATACCCAGGACAAAATTCTCCTTAGACTTCCCACACACAATCTCAGGCATTATTTTATTGCCATTTTCACAATCTGCCTTTTACCTGAGGGCGGGTGGGACCCAATAAATAAAACAATAAGAACATGATATTAACTTGGTAATACAACAATATGCTGAGCCAACAGAACAGACTTGATAAAAGCAATGCCAGGAGAAAGTTCACCACATAATTATGTCGTATTTTATGTAATCACAATGACAATCAAGACTCTACACTAAGTCTCACAAGTCAAAGGCTAGAACAAAAAAGAGGCATTCCAAACCATATGATTGGTCAATATCAAAACCTGGGACACTCAATTACAGCCAATGAGATGTTTGAGATTAGAGATTAAACAAATGAATATGTTCTCACATAATATAAGCCATGACAGAATAATGCTCTACCTTACTGTTTAATGATACCTCAATTCCTCAAGATCTGGCATAAAATGTAGAACTGCTTCAAAATAAAACATAAACTACCATACAGTCAGTTATCTTAATTTACGACCAAAGTGTAGGCCGCAGCCTTTGACCTGTGACTGGTGCCCTAAGAACCCAAAACCAAGGATCAGGGTATGAATCCCTGCAGTCAAAAAAATGTTGATTTTCGGGCTCCATATATGGAGAACTTGTCAGCTCCTTGTTCAAGGGTATTTTTAGTTATCATTTGTTAGAATATAGTCCTAGAAGAATAGGTGAACCAGTGATGGTATTTAACAAAAATATTGTTGTAGAACTGTGAGCGTTAAAAAACTGAAATAAGTAATAGGATCAACTGAGCATAAACATAACCATAAGAACACCAGTTGTGCAGTAATGAATTACTGAAACAATAGACCAAGTAGTCCTTTTAGTACAAGCAAACAATGTAGACAATCGTTAATAGTAATTTCTTCTCCTTTTTGTTATCTATGAACACAAGTTTGACCATTTATTGTTCATCATTCCATCGATCCTGTTATTTTTCTTTGTTTCTGTGTTAAAAAGAGCAAAACTAACATGTTTTGTCAGTATCCTGGTAACAATAAGAATACATGACCTCTGGCAGTCTCTGTATAGATAAATCAAGCCTATAAATTATTATCTGCATTATATCAGTTCCACAGAACACAGAATCAATTCTGAATACCAATAAGGTTTCCATCAGAAACAATTTGTTTATCCAACATTTGGAACAAAACTACTTACTCAATTTGATATTGCAATTGCATGATGCAGACACAATGTGTACATAAAACCATCATTATGTTGCAACTTGCAAGCAAGGATTTCAGAAAATAGGCAGAAATGGGTAAAGTTTCAGCATGTGAGTAAATAGTCAATGTTGTTCCTGGCCCCGAGGTTATAACACTTGAGAACAGTCTCTGAGCTCAAAGCTCAATTTCGTTCTCAAAGTATTACAGTTGAAAAGATCTATAGAACTGATTAATGTTTAAATACAATTATACATATTCAGATCAATTATACTGTCAGACTAATGTATCAATAATATAATTATTGTCTGTCACAATTAACTTAGAATCATGAAAAGACAAAATATGAGATTTTAGCTCGGAGACCGATCTCAAGATTTATAACCTCGGGGCCAGTGGTCTCTTCTCAACATCAATTTATTTACCCATATGACATGTACTGGCAGGCAGTTGACCAAACCAGTATACCTGAATTCTGCACCATGGTCTCAGCAACTAAAGTAGGAACTACCCAAATCAGTGGCTGAAGAGAAATGGATTTAGAAATGATACTTTCAAGCCAAATCATGCACCACTTATACTATGATGTCACAACCCTTGAAATGTAGTCGCGACCTAAAATTAGCAAAAAAAATCAAATTCAAGGGCAGACAACTCAAAATTGAGTTTATCAACCCCCAATTTTTGTTCACTTAAAATGTTTCTGTTATCATATGCCATGATCATGCAAAATTTAAATAAAATTGATGAAAAAGTTTTCATTTTCCCTATAACATTTTTTATGTCTATGTGAAAAAAAAGGAAACTAGCAAACATCTTTATGTATGTTTGTATTAACAGAATATATTGAAAAAGCCTTAATTCATATAAACACCAACAGTACAGTGCGTCAAGATTGTGTTTCTTCTCTTCCATTGGTGGCTTTGTATACAAGTTTTACTTAACAGAAATAGAGCAGCGCCCAAATACCAAAACCCCAAATAGCCAAACCTCAACAATTTTCGGACTGCTTATATACTTTTAACTAGCTCTACAGCAATTTCAACTTGTCCTGAGATAATTTTTACTCCTAATTACAAGCAGATGAGTGGATTTGTCAAGCCCTGCAAAATACCCAATAATTTTGTCTGAGAAACAAGTCTGCAGTTAAAACACGTTCAAAATAGTTGGTCAATTACTTCAGAATAAACCATTTACATCAGTAGAAATAAAATACCGTATAAGAGTACAATATGATACACAAGTTGTGCGTGGGGGGAAATCATTGATCGTACTAAAGGGAAATATAAGATATCTAAAGATCAATGAACAATCAATGCTCTTTCTATCAGATACTTGCATGCATTCACAGAATACTTGCAGAAATTAGCTTGATCATTTATACGACAGAATTTTACAAAGTTATAACAAAATTTCAGCATCAAGTAATCTGTTGAATAATTTCGGTTCATTACTAATACTTTCAGACTTTTTTATTTTGTTTGCGTTCATGGTACACTGTGAGTGGTTTGGTCGCATAAAGATGATACTGCATGAGTAGATACATTGTATCTTGAGAAATCATAACATACAAAATTTGAGGGCTCAACGCAACACTGACATAACTTGTTCTTATTTCAATATGAGTTACGACACTGTTGCATTGAGCCCTCAAAATGGCTTCTGTATGTCACTTATGAGGTTTAGTATGCTGTTACTGGCATTGACATATGCATCAATTATTTGATTTCCTGCTACATGTAGGTGATTTTGGTTTGATTCCCGGTCAATGCAGGTTATACCCTTCAATGTAGATTCGACAACAATGTCTATTTTCCATGACATGTGGAGAAGTTGCCGGTTTCAAGTGGAAGTGTTAGAACTGGTAAGAATATAGTCCAGGAAGACTGGTTTAGTAAACCGGTCGCCGTAAAATTGTAACTGAAAAATTGTTGAAAAACAGTAGTTAACAACTAGTCACCCACACTAAGACATTGTCATACAATAAACAACAATGGAATGATCTTATACACTAAAAATTATTGCCACATTGATCCGCATGTACCAGAGCTTCAGTAAAATACTGCAATCTGACTGAATTTGAGATCATTGCAATTGTCACATAATACACCTGGGGTATTGCTAAATGTCAATCACCTACCGGTATTATCTTTAGAAAAAGAAAACAGAAAAATGTGCAAAATGACAAAAAAACACATGAAGAACACAACACATTTATACAAAGAAGACAATGCTGCACCATATTGCTGCCCACTGCAATTTTCACCAGAGACAATATATAATTCTAAAACAAACCAATAACTTTCTTCCAATATAACATACAATGAAACCTGTCTATACCAACATGCATTGGGGTCGGTTGATTATGTCGGGTATGGCAGGTTGTCGGATATAGCAAGTTATGATAATTGCAAGTATCTATTTGCATATTTTCACAAGAAAGACTATTATAACATGGAAAACATCTATATGTACATGTATTTAATCATTAAACTTCTGAAAACTGGGCTACTGAATAACAGAGTTACATGTAAGTAACATGAAGCCTTTAAATAGTCATTTTTTAAAGAAATTGTCAAGAGTTGTTTGTTTATTCTTCGTTTTGGCGATAGATATGCATCAGCATAACTAAAGTGATGCTTTCTCGATGAAGTCATTCTAATTTTAATTATCTTCTACTTTTATCATTATTTTTTCTCTTTTTTTTTCAATATTAAACTGTACATGTACACATCGTGAACAAACTGAATAATGTATTCATCAAAATATAATTACCTTTACTCATTACATGTTTGTAATTTTTTGCAAAGTGTGAGTGAATTTCAACTTGTTATGAGCGACGATAGCGGTAATTATTCGCACATACTTTATTGGCCGCGGTGGCGTTTGATGTGTTGGATATAAAAGGGTCAATTAAGTGTGGTTATACTCTAATCGGGACTGTGAAGTGATGTCGACTATCGTGTATCACAGGGGTCAGTTACAAATTAAATAATACAATTGGGTCAAAGTTATACAGAGTTCATAAGAAAAATTAACTGGACCAGACAAATATGGCGGTAAGCAGCGAATTTCGTCATAATCAAGTGTCGGAACGAGCAATTTATACTGTAATTATGTTTGTACATCATGGGATTAACTGTCTTTTATCACATATTTTATGCCTTGCAAGGGACAATGGACCTACCATTTCTCCTGAGACCATCTATTTAATGATTGAAATACTATATGAACCTAGCAATGAATAACAAATTGAACCATGTTTCATCAAAGACCATGGCTTCTTTTCTGAGACAGAATCAGGCTAGATGGATCTTATAATGGACATGTTGAGTGTATAATTAAAAAGCAATTTACAACACATTAAAGGGTGTGAATAAATCAACTTTAATCTAATATTCAATATTAGAAAGAAGGAAGAAGAGAATAATGATCACTCAGTTTCCAGTATTGATTTTGTCTTAATGACAAACAATTAACGGTAAGTGGGCTCAGTGTGACTCACTCATGTTTTAGAAACAGTTATGGTAGAATAGACCAATGTATAACTCAAAGTTTGGTTAACTAAAATTGACTAAATTTGATTTCCAAAATTTTATAAGTTCTTCATAAATTTCAATGCATTTCCGTGGAACAAACTCCTTTAACATGTTAACTCATCTTGGAACCTATGAGCTGCAGTCATAACAAGCAAAGTATATGACTGGTTGTTTCAGAAATCTGTCTCAAAATTGACCAATGGTACTTAAAGGTGGCAATTTGAGGCTGGTTTCTGTGTTTTATTACTTCATGACCAGTAACAGGAAAAGAAAAGAGGCTTGTCTGTTTCACCTTTGGAAAGAAGTGACATTTAACTGACAGAATTACAATACTGAGTGCATTAAGAAAATATGTATATAATATATTTAACCAAAAAGACTTCAGATTCATGCCTTCAGAATAATAATTATGAAAGGTATTGTGGAAAAAACAATTTATGTAATAATTCACAGTAATTATGACACTTATATACAAAACAATGCAAGCAAGTTTTAAACCAACAAGTTGTAGCAATAAAGCACACATATAAACTATTACTGCAGAATAAAAGAGAACATATTGGCAGCTGATAATGAGTTACAAAAAATATGAGTGTAACATAGATAGGTACGCGTGTATAATGTTTTAGCAGCAGGTTAAATATTGATGCCAAGTTATTAGCAGGTAACGGAAGATTGCTGATAATTATGTATATGTAGTTTGCAAGGGGAGACAAGCGTAAACTCACCTGGGGAATCAACTTGGTCCGTGACGACCAAAGGTTCATTATACTCAATAAAGGACTGTAACTCCTTCTCATCAGCATCCATATTTCATGAGTTATCTTTCCTAAAATACACATCCACAATTATAGAAAAAATCTTCCAGATGTGTATGTCTATAGATTCAACTAGTTAATTATCATACTTATTAACACATCACTAAACAAACTGAACACTAATTAATCCAGTGGAATTATATTCTTCAATTTCGATCCAATTACATTTCTTTTAATTTGTAAATGATTTTACTTTACTGTCAATTAGCAATTTTATCTCCAATTAAGAATCACTGAGTAATGCAGCTTAAAACATTATCATCAAATTACGGCTAAATTTCTCTTAGATTCAATATTTCACATTTTTATATAGGCAGCCATCTTTATCCTTTTCATATTACAATGATTTCATCATTTCAATATGATTACTCGTGTAATAATTATCTCAATATCTTCAATTTCTTCACGAAAAAAGATAACAGTAGATTGCATGTAACACACCGAAGAATAGTGTATCAAGGTCAAAATCTAGTTCACTTGCAAATACATTCTAATCATTCCATAAAATGTGAACACATAATGATTGTGTATTAATGAAATATTAGAAAAAAAATCCATAAATTTGCAAAAATACTCCATGCATGCTCAGAAGCTGGTTTATGGCAAACATCACTAAACGGAACTATATGTTATTTTCGTGCTTAACATACGCAACATGTGAATCCACATAAAAAAAGCATTTCATTAGAAAAATACTCCATGCAGACACTACCTAATAAATCCAATATCTAACTTATCAATTAAGCTAAAACCAATAAAAAAATCTCAAATTACTTGTAGCTATCAGAGAAAAAACCTGACTCCATTAAACAAGAGAGGGTTACACAGAACTTGTCTTTAATAAGTGACAGACTGGATTGGAAACAGGACTCGAGGAAAAAAACAACTGATTGTTCCATATATGGAAATCTCCCGAGATAATGTCTGCAACATGTCAATAAACAAGGCATGAACAGAGTAAATTGTACATTATAGCATTCACTATACTCACACACCCATATAAGTATAAATTGGCATCATTATGCAGCAAAAAAAGAATTGTATTAAAATGATAAAACAAATTGCTTTCATTGCATAAAAATACTGTTACACACTTTATATATTTTCGTGAAAAAAAACAACAACATTTAATGGTCATTATCCTACATACCTAATATTTCCAATAAATGGCCCATATATTAATGCTCGCAACAATTTTTTGAGAAAACTGAATGTTGTGACTCACCACAAACATTAAAGTTGAAGAGTGCTTCGAAATTATATCTAATGTGTCCAAAAAAATTACTTTGAAAACAGGTTTTCTATTTTTTTTTTTTAAATCTGCATCATAAAATTAATGTAACACCCCAGAAGTGTTGTTTAATTATGAAATATTTATTTAGTGGAAAAACCAATCCTTATACTGTAACTGACCGTTAAATGATGTTGATTTCTTTTTATTTAAGTAACTTTTATAACAATTTATAAATTTCAAGATAAATACAAATTTCGTATTTTAAATCCAGAACTGAATACTTGCTTTAAAAACTGGTTTCAGAAATTCACAGTTAGTAAGTAAAGAAAATACAAAATTCAATTAACTCCAAACTTTCTCAACACAAAATCCAATTAATCAAAGCCTATACATAATCTTAATTATCAACCTTATTTTCAATTTCAGGGGGAATTCAAATCCTTGTACAAGAAACTGCAATTAAACCTTAAGTAAGTTTTTAAATACACATATCTTTATATATATTCATCAGACCTAAATATAGCTGCTTAATTCGAGTGAATGTCTAAACATAAATAAAAATTACAAATTATTTGATAAACGAACAACTCAATCCAAAATCCACAGTATGGTATTGTATATCAAACCAATTACTTCCTATATAAACTCAGCACTGAACTAATGAAGCATAAACTACAATAGGTTTTAAGTAAGTAGTGTAACAATAGACATCACTGTCACTGGTAACATCAATTACAAACTTGAGGGTTCAAAATCCATCTACTATAGTATAATATAAATTCATCATTATTCACCAGCATGTCAATCATACAAGCGACATTTCAGTCCCCGAGGGAGAACAATTCAAAGTGACAATTGATTCACACTGAACTGAATTTTTTTTTTAATTTATAACTTCCAGTTTTCATTTAAGAGAATTATAAATGAAAGTAAATAATCATGCATTTGGTTAATTTAGCACATATAGAACAGAGCATATCTTAATTACACCCAGGTAATAGGCATACAACATGGGGTTACTGCAGAACACATGGATTGATAATACAAACTTTGATAATAAACTGATCATTATATACCAGTGAAAAAAATGTAGATAAATGAATAACCAAAAGAAAATGTTCTTGAAGGTTTGATAGCAAATTTTCCAGAAGCAATTGTTGGAAAAAATAAGACATAAACTGTAGTGTAACAAAAAACATATAAATAATTTAAACAAAATAATGTATTCCACATAGCAATAAATCCCACATAGCAATAAATCATAAAGATCACCAATATTTTATCATATAGTTATATATGACATATTACATTATCATCCCAAAAAACACCTTTTCAACATAAAGATAAGGTCACTTAGCTAATACAACACTAAAACCAGTTGCCTTTCAACAGAGAACCTTATACTAACAATTAACTGAAATATTCTATCATTATCTTTCATCCAATACTGTAAATACACAGTTCTACTTTAAATTTTGTAACTCATAATTTTATTCACAAGCACACACAATTCTAAATAAAAGCCTGTTCATTCTATCAATGAATTATTTATTAGTCCTGTATTTTAAACTACCAGGACATTATCTCATATCTGTAACCATGTAGCAAGACAATCCTTGTGTTAAAAGTTCCAGTTAAACTAACAGGTCCATTTCATCACCTTTAACAATACACTAGAACAGAGAACTTTACTAGATAACATTCTTAGTCTTACCAACTTCAACTATGAAATAAAATGAACCGATTCCTTTTATATCTACAGTTAAACCCTAGAAATCCGGACCTATTTCGGACTGGGACATAAAACCCCAGAAAACCGGACCTACTTCGGACTGGGACATAATTATAAAGTTCATTTTTCTGAGAATTCCGGTTTTCAAACTTTTGACAAATTCCGAAAAAAAACAAGTGGAAAAATCGTCCGATTTTCAGGGAATTCCGGTTTTCAGGTGGTTCGGTTTTCAGGGGTTACCCTGTAGTAACCTAACCACAGAATTAATCAAGTGCATAACCAAGAATCCCATCAGATCATCAATACACATGTCTACAGTCCTTACTGAAATATTCCAGTGTCAATTAATACAATCACTAAGGCTGTCAGAGTTATCCATTTGTTAAAGATAACTTTAATCCATTGTATCGTACACAATGCTTTATCTATGTTCCATGTCATGGTTTATGAATATACAAGTATCATACAATCTAAACCCAGAACAAGGAAGTAATGTTACAAGTTGAATAATTATATACCGGTACACAAAAGAAGGAATAATTGTTCAAACCACAAATACCAAATGCAAATGCTCATCTGTTCACTGCCTCAGTGATTTCTTTCCACCATCACATTGCTACCTATTATAGTTTCCTAGTTATGAGCTATACAAAATATGTCGCATAAAACAGACAACGCAGTGATCACAATAGCTTGACTTTTTCTTTGAAAACATGCAAGCTAATAAAACTATCTAAGTTTGAGTTATCTCCCTTTGAATTTTCTAACAAAAATTAAGGTAATCGCATGTTTTCCTCGGCAATGCTTTCTCGGCAATTTATTTCTTTATTGTTTATTTTTAGGATTCAAAGCTGTCTATTAATGCTAGGTAATATGAATAAATATCCATATATTCCTCATCCATGCTCATGATGATAGAAGATCATTATCATCATCAGGTGTAAAAAAAATTCCCGACCTTACTATATTATCCGCCTTTACAAATTATCAGCTAATATATCACCGAATTACCAAAACCTACATTTCAGAATAAGTTTTCCCGACCTATCCACTGCATATTTTTGGCCAAAAAAAAGGTATACTCTTTTTGACGCATGAATGTGTCAGTCAATGTTAGACTATGAGTAAAAGCTAACAGTCTTCACATGGAGGTAAAACCAGTAAAAAAATCATGTGAAAAAATCACATTTATATAGTAACAAAGTTTTAATAAAACTGCCGTATATCATGAAATCAGGAAATTTTCTATACAAATCATACTTAATATGATTTACTAAGAACAATCAGGCTATAACCACTCATAATGTCTCTTGGAGCCAAATATGTTTTCCTGCTTATCATTATACCTGCTGCATGGTACATAATTATTTCAACGTTATCATTTTAATATAAAATTTCAAGCTAAATAAATATAAAAACCCCTTCATAATTTTTTTGCAAGCTAAATTGCTTTTCACAAAATCAATGAACTGGATGTATGCTGTACTATAAACTTGAGCACAAATTTCATTTACTGCAATAAATAAATCCATTTCATTGTTTAATCAACCAAGATTGAATGATTATGCAAATCCAATGACAATCAGGGTTAAATCAGAAGTTATCCAAACACACAAGTTCCACAAATGAGTGAAAGTCTATGATTTATCAATGCAAGTCAAATGTGTTCAACAAATGACAAACCTTTCCCTGAACATTTACGTCAATACTTTTTCAGCTCTAACACTGACATGCAATACTCTGAAAATGTAGCCAAACAAGCTTTTTAAGTGTGCTTTTTACAGCAATGTTTTCAGCATACCAAACACTTCCAATATTATCAAGAAATTTATTAGTGACCTATCTTTAAGTAATTAGCATGTTTCTTTATTTTGTCACCAACACAGAGAAAATTGACCACAGCGCCATCTGTTGTCAATCACAGGAAGATCTTGAGCACATTGATCTCGACTGGACACAAATCATTGTAAAATTGTCACAGTAACTACATTGATCTGATAACCCGCACATGCCATCACATTATTTGAACAACAAGCAGTAAAAACATTACTACTATTCAATCGTAGAGCTAAGCACTCAATATGAACAGAAATATTGAGCAGAGAACAAATATACATACAATATGCCTGACATATCTACAGCTTAATAATTCATTCAATTGTCAGTTTCCATATGAATAGTCAAATATCATAAGTTAAACTAGATACAGACATTTTAACGATAAGCAACCTAGTGCATTAAATAAATCAATAACCAATTCATAAATTGCATGACATGATTTAAACAGTTCCAGTAAAAGGCTGGCAGTGTAAAAGGTATATAATAAATTGCATAACAAGTCAAGGAAGAAGTGCTTGTGAAACTGTGACGGATGCCCCCTATGACCTTTGACATATTGACCTCAAAATCAAAAGGGGTCATCTACGTGTGATGACTAACCTCCCAATTAAATCTGAAAAGCTTAGGCCAAATCATTCTCTAGTTATTGGTTAGACAAGGTTTGGTTATGGACAGACGGACGGACCGACATGTGCTAAACAATATAGCCCCTTTTCTTTGAAAGGGGGCACAAACATTGTCACCATGACAATACTGAGCCAAAACTCTTGTCAGACTTCATAAGTTAAAACACAACAAGCATCAATCTTCAAAATGAAATTGTCATATTTCTATCCGAGTCAACAATTGAATTTTCTTTTACTTCCTTTATATCAAAAACTTAACTAACTAACTTCATCACATTTTCAAATGTTTCTTTACATATTCAACATCACTATCCAGAAAGGCAATATAATCCAAATATAAAACATCAATAAAATGACAAAAATAATACCAACCAATCAAATAAGAAATTTTACTGAGCAAACAGTGTTAACACCAACACTTGTTTCTTCGTAACCCATAAATATCAATGGTCCATATTCAACACCAAAATAAAACAACTTATAACAGTTGAGAGATACACTGAAATGATATCAGTATGATGAAATAGAAATTCCGCTCCACATTGGCAAATACAGTGCAACCTCTCTAAAGTAACACCCATTTCGGAGTAGCGAGTTTATGTTGTTGTTGAGAGGTTGTTGCTCTTAAAGAGGTTAAATTAATAATTAAATCATGCAGTGGGGAAAATCATGCTGTTGTTGACGGGAGGTTGTTGCTGAAGAGAGGGTCACTCAGGGGAGATTGTACTGTACAAGCAATTATGCATTATAGATGCATATTCATTCAGATCCCAAGACAGTTATATTACCAACATGATGTTACTGTAACAATGAAAAGATTAACTTGGACCAATTCCACATCACACAGTTCCAATCCTCCTCCTTTCAGTCACTCATTGTTAGTAATCAAATTTTACAACTCATTCATTGTCTATTTGTATTTATTCCTCACTGGATGAATTAGATTTTTCATTGATTTATTGATAACAATTGGCAATCAGTCTCAGATTTCTGGGATTTAATGAAAGGGAAGTGAAATTCCACAAAGCCTGAGTCAGGACAAAGGCAATGTTTGCACAATTAATGCTACAGTTAATAAATTTGTTCAGGAAAATAAATTTTCCATACACAAGGACAACCGAATTCATTTTCAATCTAAGTAAAGACAATTAAAAGAGTGCTAGTAAATACATCTCTGAGGTCAGTGCTTTAGATACTATAGGAAGAAATGTATATATAGGTACTGGTAATAAGAAGAAAGAGATTGATACTCGCCCTAAACATCTGCTCCCCGTCAGCAGTTTTAAAATTGAGTTTCTCCAGAGAAGAATATCTAACCTACAGAAGTGCCTTAAATTGGTGGTTTATCCTCCGAAACAATTTCTAACCAATTAGGTCATGATAAGCTTCAACTGTTTTACTTGCATCATGTGTTCATCAATAGAACCATGTGTTCATCAAATCATTCATGTATGAAACAGAAAGGTTCATTAATTTCAGAAAACAAGAGCCTTAATGAAGGAATGAAAATAGACTGGCAATCTGCCAATCAGATGACAGTATCACAGACATGTGACTTAAAGACAACACAGATACCATATATAAATACACTACAGTTGGCAACATAAGAAAATCCATAAATATCACTTGGCTTATGTGAAAGCTAAATTTGCCAACATTGTAATTGCATCCAAAATGCCACCCCTAGTGCAAAAACTGCTGCAATTATTTTACAGTGCAACCTCTCCAAAGCAACATCCTTTAGGAGTAGCAAAATATGTTGCTTTATAGAGGTTGTTGCTCTAGAGAGGTTCAATTAATAGTTCAATCATGCAGTGGGAAAATTCATGATGTTAAAGGGAGATTGTTGCTCAAGAGAGGGCCGCTCTGGAAATGTTGCACTGTACTTGGTACCAGCAAACTTTGAAGACGACTGACAAAATACATTACATTTTATGCAAACTAATTTTGCCAATTTCAACAACACAGTGATATTGAAAATTTGTACTTAAACGCAGGAATTAATAATATGAAGTAAATCTCCTTACAACATAACAGTATAAGCAAGGCCATAACCTATCATATGGTAAAGTTCCAGTCAGTCCAATCAGACTCATCAAGCAGTACACTGTGAGACACCCAACCCAAATGGCAAATCTTGACAAACATTATACCAGTACAATACAATTACTTTCTCTCACCCTACTTCTGATTGACGAGTCCAAGGTGCAAATTACTGGTTTGAATTTCAAGCAATTTTCAATATGCATTAAAAACAACATGAAATGAAGTGAAAATTGAGACATAAAAACAGCTGAAAATTTACTGTAATTACTTCAGAGAATCCCAAACAAAAAATAGAAATGGTTTCATTTTCCCATTACACATCCCAAACTGTCATAAAAATACATTTTTTTCATTTTCCATTTCATCTCAGATAGAAACACAGAGGAAATCACATTCAATTCCCTAAATAAATAAACAGATTCTCTCAGGCCAGTTTTATTTTCTGCAAGCCAGAGTACATGCAATCAGCATACACAATAATCAATGAAAGCTTAAAAATGGGGTCTCTCAATGGTTGAGTGGTTATATGGCCTTCAACTAGTATTGGCAATCACAAGCCCCTTTAACTGCCCCAACCCGGAACCAGAAAAATAAACATGCATGCAGGACAGAGCAATCCCTCTGACTAATTGAAGCCTGGCTTATGAAAGGTCATTGCTTCTACCCAGATTGTATGTCTGCTGTTTTCCATCACCATTAAAGCTGGACAAGTCAACAAACAACCCTGGCTGTTGGTGTGATTTTAACCCCAGTGAAAGCTGATAACAAATGTACAAACAACTATTACCATAAGACTGATGGATGACTGCTGTAACAATGTATAGTCTATACTATATGTATATACACCAAATCTTCCCTATTAAGTACCCCCCAGGATGCATGCATGCCCAAAGGTATTCTAAGTCAATGTCAGAAAAAATTTGGCCACATGTATTGCCAATATACCTTAAAGAAATCTTACGCTTTTATAGTGAATCAACTTCAACTTGTAATCAAAAAAGATTATGAGGCATTACTTCAAGGAAGAACATTTATTGGAAATATTTGGTCATACAGTCCATAAAAAACAGTCAACTACATTACTTCCTGGATTAGTAAGACATTAATGTATAGTATGGTAATTCAGCTGTAATTCCATTGATTTCTGTCTCGGACATTATAGGATTATACATAGAGATTTTTCTCGGAACTTGTGGAAAGAACCGCAGCATACATATTGCGACATTGATTAAAAGATAAGTCTCGTTCTGTTTTTGTGCCTATTTTCAGGGAATTCCTGAGAAATTTAAATACAATGTCAAATGAAATGGTTAGAGGCTGGAGATGTGATTGTCTATTGTCCAAAGAACCTATTTAATTAATGAAGAAACATTCCCCATGTATTTGCTGTCTTTTCAAATTGAGCAATATTTCAGAACATAATTGTTTGCAGAAAATACTTTAAAACTACTCCATGACCAATTTATTCTAGACACATATAGGCACTCATAAGCCTACATGATTGTGTACAAATGGAGTCCTTGTAATACATCAGTAGAGTATCTATAAATATTTCACATCATTTACAGTGGCCACTAGAATAAATGACACAAACCAACTTCGTAGTAGTAATTTACTAAAAACATGGACAGACAAAGTGTTAAATAGCATTTGTTGTAAAAGAACTAAACATATGATTTGGAATAAACTAGCTCAAAAAGCTTCTAATGGCTTGAATTATTGTCATTATGTTATACCATAATTCCTCCTAAGCATGTGAAAATAAAACCATGACACACACATCACAGTAATATTATGCTTCTAATCTACAGCAATCTAACTAACTGCATTTAAGTTAATATATATTACTCAAAATTTGACCTGGATGATCACCATATTACTACTTGTAGTGAATTTGCTTCTAATCCTTATACTGTAACTACTGTTGATTATAAATACATTTTATTAAAATTTGGTCATTCAACTTTCAAGCATTTTTGCCAACGCAAAATAAAACAAAAGATTATTGTCCATTGAAGCACATCTGCATATTATATTTCAATACATGGACTACTCAAACATTGAATGATTGATCCTAGCTTAACAAATTTTGAGTAATATGTATATATATATTATATATGTGTACTTTGGGGCCTCATAATGAATCAAGCTTATAGTGACCAGATTCCAAATCAAACATAAGGAAGCAGTCCAGCTAGTTTATGGATGGTCTGTGAATCCAACCTGCAGGTGTAGGTTAGAGGTATTCCATTACCACCAAATCTGGAGAGTCGCCACATGACCCAGACTGTTTTGGTTAGCCAGAAATAGCTTTCTACACAGTGCATTACAAAATACAACCCTTATTTACAATTAATTAACAACAGGTTTACTCAAGCAACAGTCGCAAATGTTCACAAACAAACTTGCCAAGCCATGAAAGGCAATTTGCAGTCATCAATCTCAAGACTAGGAAGAAAAAGTAAAACACAAACAATCATTGTGAAATTCAGAGACAATTAAATCTACCAGCACGAGGGATAATTAGTACATTAATTATCAGAAGCCAACAAAATGAAACAAATTTTTATAGACAATCCTTAAGATTATAAGTTTGGCTTGGTGTGACATTTTAGTACCATGACAAAAAATCATATATCAGAAGACTGCATGGAAAGATAGATGATTAAATTACTGGTAAGGCATAAACAATACATGCCAAAACCAAGATACACTCTGGAAATTGTTTTTTAATAGGGTTTGTATAGTTTTTCAACTATTTGTAATCCATACATCAGGGTTTATAATTGTAGTCTGGTTTAAAAGCTCATTAGAGCTTGTGTTGTATGTTTGTTAACCAACTCTGTAAAATAAAATTTACTTGACTTGACTCGAATTGTCTTGCAAAAGTAATAGATCAAATACAGCCTCTTTTCAGAGAGTACATTGCTTGGGACCTTAGGGACAATACTCATAGCAAAAATCCCAGACTCAGTACACAGACAGAACTATAATAAGGTTACTACCACAGAATGATGTTTAATATAACAGTTGTCATCAACAGCGTACATTTAGGAAACTTTGGTTCATGATTGATGTAGCAGCTTCACTCCTTGCGACCATTATATGCTTGGCCTGAGAGGGGTGCCTGTGCTCTGAAAACCTGAGGACAAGGCACAGAAACAAGGCTTCAGAATGGCATGTTGGAAGCACTGCTTCAAGTAACAGTGAATGGGCCCAAATGTGAAGACTCGGAAAAGCTTGTAAAGAAAGCAGTAACAAAATGATACAGCCAAAAAGATAGGAGAAAGCTAGCAAAACCTCGAGTTGAAAAGCAAGGAAAGATTGGCCTAAATAAGATTTATGTACTAAAACTACAACTATCAGGACACTAATTAAGGCATTGAGCCTATATATTTCCATTTTTTTCCCATGCAGTAACATGAAAAAGAGACCCCAGCAAGGAATGTCACAAAGATCAACAATCCAAGCTACTCAACTATTAACTAAAAGACTGTTCCTTTCAACAATAAGGATGTATTAAACTAAACAAACAAATCCCTCATGCTAAGTACCGAGAGTGATCTTTAAACACCATGATATATATGGTTTACAAGTTTGAATCCTACCTGGGAAGAGACATATTTCACATCAGAAGAAGCTCTCTAGCTGTACATGTAACTTACATAAGGTCAATGGTTCTACCCAGTGGTACGTCTTGGGTATTCCTCGACCATAAAGCTGAAAATGTTGCCAAATGATGTACCCTGGCTGTTGGTATGCCATTAAACCCCAGAGAAGAAAAAGATGATATAACAGAGAATTACATGTCATAAAAAGCTAATCACCATGGTTTCAAAAGAAAAAATCTATAGTAATTCAAATATGTTGGAAATAAATGATTGAATTTTCTAATTCCAGGAACAGGAATGCCCCCTAGAGGTTGGTTAAATGCAAATAACACTCCGCAGTAATCATACTTTACAGCCATTGGCCAACTCACTATACCACAATATTACTACATGCGCTAGACAAATATAATACATAACCATGCATGCGGCATAATGAAGAATTGAACACTGAATGTAAGAACTTCAATTTATTGGAAGAAATAAACCACTGAATGTTTTCTTATAATTTAAATGCCCCCAGAGGTGTTACATTTAACAGATCTGTATTTTTAATTTATCAACATATCGTTGAAACAAATTTTTGGTAGCAATGGATATACATCTTATAGGATAAAAGTAGCAATTAATCATCAAGTGACCATTTCATTTTTTTCTCACAAGAGGACATTATCAAAGAAAAAAGATTTTTAGGGAGTATTCTGAGGTACATCATATCATAAATACTGGTAGCCAGAATATTTGTAAAATGCATCCTCTGTTCATTAACATATAAACTGTGCAAGTGAATAAGGTGGCAGCTAGGCATCAGGTAATACAGTAGATACAGAAAGTCTAATTCAAGCAAGAGCTGTTTGAGAAACACAGATACCCCTAACCGCCAACTGGATAGTAAGACTTTGACCTTTGACTTCTTGACCTTAAAATAAATAGAGGTCATCTAAATAAATGAGAAATCTTCAATCCAGTGGCCAAATCCTTCTCTAGTAGTAGGTTGGTGTAGAACCAACTCAACTCCATAATTATTCAAATTGATGCTAAAATTAGATTCCAAGCCAAACCCTCAACATATCCTAATTCATGCTGCATAGAATCATATAAAATTCACTAATTGAAAGCAATGTATTTTCCACAATGGTATGACTAAATAATTCAGTAGGCAATTAATTAAAACAGCATTGCTGCAATTAATTTATAACATTGAGCAAAATAGGATATGAATAATTTACCAATAAGGGTACTATAAACTATAATTGATGTGGGCAACAAACTTAGAAAGGCAATTAAATCATGACACAGTCCTTGCTCAAAATTTACTGATTGCAGTTCAGTACTCACTAACTAATATAATGGACCATGTGTATATACCTCTGAATGCAGGCCAACAGAGTACTAAGCCATTTTTTTCAAATCTTTAATTGCCTCTGTTCACAGGTTTGATTGGCTAACAGTCCTGTTAGCTCACATGCCAAAGTTACAAGCCACTAAGACTGCATATCAATACTAACCTGTTCTTTAACAAGAAAAATGGCAACTTTTATCTTTTCTTATACACTGGACAAACCACTGCAAATACAGTGAAAATAATTCAAGTAGAATTCAAAGTACCTCTGATGACACCATAGATCACATTCAAAATGGCTGACTATTAACATAACCAAATGAAGTGTGACTATAATGAAAATGGAAACATGTACTGCTAAAATCTTATGAAAATAAACTGGTAAATGTACTGGTAATTAAGCTCTTGTATACCGGTAGTTTAATTATTTAAAACTGAAAACCAAACATGACAGACACATTTTTAAGAGATATGTATAATTATGATGAAATGAAGTGGGTGGGGTATTTTTCGTATTTTTCGTATGTTGTCCACTTACCAAAATTAGACCAAGCCAAATTCCAATACAGATACATTTTGAAAGGCTTGAAAATACTTCTGCATAGAGGTGGTTAGTCTTGCGAAGCTTTTTGCTTTTAAGATTCCATGGTAAATCATCATAATCGTGAGACACTTTTCAACCATGTCTGTGGCTGTATAACACTTAGCTGTCACAACATGCATGTACAAGACTTAGCATACAAGAGGGCAAATAAATCCACAAATATTATACAAATGATAATCATAGGTGCTGCCAAGTAAAATTGACCTTAACAATATGTACCCCAGCAAAAGAATGCTCATAAATGCCTGGTGTCATCATAAATCAATATATGGAGAGACAAGACAAAACTATGTAAGGCTTGAATTACAAGGAACATTAATTTTCTTGTCCTCTTTGAATCCAATAGATTTTATCTAATTTAATAGTTTCTGTGTTTTAGTACAATTCTGCTTAAATTGGTCAATAGATAATCACATGATGCTGTTAACAATTAGATTATGCAACAAAATCAAAACCATCCACTTTTAAGATGACAGAAGCCATGGAAACAAACCAGCACAAGATTACAGAATGACCAAAATATTTACATTCTAAAATATCATAATCATATGGCCAAATCAAGACATAATGGAGTAGTGTACAGTTTTGTACTTATTATGGCATCCAAAGGCATATACTCACTTCTTTGTTCCCAAGCAGAAGTAACTGGTGCCAACGGTATATTGTCACCAGGGTACATTTTTAATCCATCTGTCTGTCAGTAAGATTTCCAAAGCAATAAATCTCATATATAATGCAAATGACTTGACAACAAATGTTGCAAGTAGTTATCATCAATGTTACTTCACATACGTAGAAACTTCACGTCGTTCATTAATAAATCAGATGTAGCTAGTTCAAGCCAAAACAAGTTTTTCTCCAGTTTGAAAACAATACCCAGTCTACTATGACCATATTTGGCAAGTCTTCAAATTACTTTCAAAAGTCGGAAGCAATGTGTTAGGAACAGTAGTGGGAAAAAACACCTGTGAGAGAATTCACAGCCAAAACGGTCTTGTTTCTTCTATAAGACACAAATACTACATTTTACATACATACAAATAAGCTGCATTTTCCTTATGTAATCACGTTCGTGTGAGAAACACAGACGGCTGATGTATGTCCAATCCACAAATGTTTAAACCAGCATATGTTTTGTACAGCATACTTTACAGTCATGGAATCCAATTACTTCTATACATGGACGTATAGCGGTAAACATCAATCGTATAACATTATGTGTCAACAATTCCGTTTCTTCAAGAAATTCTAAACACACATGTACACTAATGTAAGAATAGCTGAAAAGTACACCACCTACAGAATCTGATGCAAATAAATTGCAGAAAATCCAATTTTGTGAACAATCTGGGTGACTGATGTTTTACCAATATTCTGGTGATACAAGAAGGCTTGAAGAATAATTTCCTGAAAAAGCTAATACGTAGATCTATCACTAGACACAAAAACACTGAGAAAGTTATAGCTTTACAAATATCCCCAACAGAGTTTACTCCAATGTCGCTGGCTGGACAATGTAATTTATGCACATGAATTAATTGTACACAAATGGTTTAGCACAATTGGATGTACTCAAATACTTCCACATATCAAGATCATTCAACTAAACCACTCTGTAAATATTTGAATTCCATAATTATCTTTTTCCTCAATATAAAATTATCAGTTTATGTCTCCATATTTCAAGCACTCCAAGTCGCTGGTGTTGTAACAGCATTATATTCCCTGGTTTAGAATTATAAACTATATAATCAATACTCAGAACATTACATAGACACAGAACCAGTCTTGAAAATATACCATCAGATGACACCCAACATTTGCACAGTATTCAATTTTATGATACGATTCAACTCAACTGTCATACATTTACAGGGCAATTTTCAAGAATTCATGTTGTGCACAATTCTATTTATACATGCCAACAGAATTCTACATTTGCATAAAACCAGTAGTTCAAGAGAAATGCCAAAGAAACCTCCATGAAAAAGCATAACCCTTGAACAACAGTGTAATGCATAAAGCTGTCATGAGAGGAAAATATAGAACACTTTTAGTATAGGGAGGACATTTAATGTTAAAGGTTGCAGTTAATGTACAAATTGTATTTAACCAATGCAGTTGAAGGCAATTATCAGTAAAACAGTTAATTGCAGATCTGGCAGAGATTATTCCAGTGCTTACATCAGAAGTTTATCTGTATTGAAGGAAATAAATCCATACAAATGGAATAAATTTCTCTGATTTTACACCATAAATAGAAATATTGGGGCTAGAGTGAAGTACTAAACTCTCTGATAACAGACATCAATTCTGTGAATTTTATGCCGATTTGATGTGTGAGAAAATGTCAGCATGAAGTATTGATGCTGAGTAAATAATGGACATTAATGGAATAACAAATCATCAACAAATGTAACGCTTTCATCATCAATGCAATCAGTGTCTTATTCTGTCATTGTGAAGTCAATATATTGGGCGTTCTATAGTAACCTTGGGAATTGTCCATGATATTCAGCAGAAAGTGTCAAGACACAATTCCAATTGAATGTTTTTTAGGCTAAATTTCATAATAATTCCTCATACTGATTTACATGTTCAAATTTTAATGATTTATCTTCAACATTGGAGAATCTGAATCTAAACAAATGTATCATATGACAGTACTATGACCTGTGTGACAACTAAAAAGTTCAAGGTACATTGCTACTGTAGTTGGAAATTACCATTTGGTGTTTAATGCAATTACCTGACCATACATCAATTTTGTAATGACCTTGAACTAGATAATAGCATATGTCAGAGTCAAATAAAAAACCTTGTATTTCACCATATTAATCAATGCATACCAATGTCAATACCATAAACAAATATAAACAGGATGATGGCTATCCAGGGGAAGTAACTCTCAAATTATTCAATCTGATGCCATCACTACCAACAAGGGACAACACCCTCATGAAATCATTGCTAATCGTTTGGTCATTATGTGGAAAGAAAATATTTCTGTACCTCAAAATAAGACTCAACATTCTAGTTAAAGCATAATGAGGTTATCTGCCAAGGGAAGTTACTCCTAACATATTCTATCAGAGGTTATACCACAACAAGGCACTTGGATAAAGCATGAAAATGAAATGGACAATTGTCAAGAGAAAGAACACTTTTAAAAGCACAACACAGTGGAATTAGGGTCTACCCGTAATTCATAATCATTATTTCGAAAGCATTAAAAGCATAAAGCATTGAAAGATTTTGTTTACTGATAATATTTCACTAAAAACAAACAAAAATATTAATGCTCGACAGATAAGCAGAGGGACATGGGCTTTCCATTGATCCAATAGTCTGCACAAGATGAGATAATCAATTTACATGTAAATATCAGTAACACTATGAGATTACTGCCTTGAATATATAGGGTAGCTAATTGTTCATCCATGCAGATGAAACAGAATTCTGAACCTATCATTACAAGACTGCAGAGGTCATCTTGAAGTCATAATTATCATTTAGCAGGACACTTAATATGCATCTCAGGAATTGTGTCTTACAATGTGCTTAGATGTAAGAAAGAAAGAAATTGGAGAAGTCCTTGGATTGATTTATTAACAATATGTTCAGCTGAAAGCCATGTAGTCATGTCACTAATGGAAAAACATCCACTCAATTTCATTTCCAACCTACATGTACCAAAAACATTATATTAAGAACACAGTATAAAGTTATTTCATTTTATAAACATTTTCCAAATATGCAGAAATATATCTACGAGAAATGCCATTGTCTGTTGGAAAGTTTACAAATTAATCAATGTGAAGAATAAAATATAACCCTCCTGAGTATAACCAGCAGAAAATGTTCCAGCCCAGTTCCTGACTGCTGATAATTCTATATGGTATACAATGTATATAGTACATTCTGTCAGTGACATGTTTCTCCACACATACCAGCCGTATTGTTCCAGCTATGTAAAAACCTGTTACCAAGTTCTATGAATAAGACAGCAGCTGTCTTGTGTGTGGAGTATTTCAAGAAATATTTCACTCAAGTGCCTGAGTAAACACTTACAATAAAGAAATCTCTTTGAATAATTACCATTCATCATCAGCGGAATAAACTCATAAATATGGGACTGGTCGAAACCTAAAGATATAAGTTTTATATGGAGAATTTTTATCTGGACAGTATCAACAGATTGGAGTGCCGTCAGTGCTCTATGGGGAAATCAGACAATATCCTGACCGACTCACTAATTTCAGCTCTCACTGGACAATAAAGTGACATACTGATCAATGAAGAATCAAGCAATTTATAACCATGCTCTATGCACCATATAGCATAAGAAATTGAGAATCATGTGTCACAAACATTAATATTATATTTTTTGTACATTTTTTCTTGACATCAAGAAAAATATCCTATTTCACTGTCTCAAAAAAATAAAATCTTTTACTAGAATGGGAAAGCTCAATCTTTTATATGAACTGTTTGTTTTTAGTGAGTTGAAAGTTCAACACCCTTCCTCAACAATATTTCAGTTAATAAATATACTGCTGCCGGTTCATCTTACCAGTTTTCTGTATTTTAACCAGTAATTACTTACATGTAACCTTCTACAAGGAGCCGGCAACTTATTCATATGGAGGAAAGTCAACATTTTTTGTCGTATTTTGATAAAACTTTAAAATGGTATAAAATGCGCAACCAGGATTTGAACACTTACCTCTGGATAACAGGGCTGTATGAACTGAGTATAGTAAAGAAAAAGAATAGGTAAACAATGAGTATGAGAATTTTGAGCACCAGTTAACATTGCTTTGATCAAGCTATCACGATTACATGTAGCTTACATTTACTTTTTCCTACAGCATCTATAGAAGCATCATTTCTTACAAAATGCACTGAATGATGCATGCAGTTCTTCATACAAACAGACAATATCAAACATTGCAACATGATGCAGGTTTCACCAAAACAATGAACACAATTCTGACATATGACTCTTGTCAATTAAGAACTATACTAACAAACATAAAAAATCTAAAATGACACTTGCACTAATACAATTTTCCACAAGCAAAAGAGAATACCAATATGGCACTTGTATGTTTCCATACAAACAAGAATTGGCCTTAACCACTAACATGGCACTAGCAGGTTTCCATTCTTCATAGACCACAAACTGTTTACTATCACTAAGATATTGGTGACAGCATCTATTTTTATAAACTAGTTAGAAATCAATACAAGCTCTTTCACTGAGCATTAAACCTAATCAATAGTTTATACAATAAACCAGTTACTGGCTTGTCATATACACCATTATTTAGAGAGCTATACCAGCATCATTTTTGATTACTTGGAGTATATTCAATACATGTATCTGAGTAAAAAAATACCCAGAGGAATACCATATAGCTAATGTTTTGTAAAGTTATGTATAAAGAATTTAAAAAATATAACAAATAATAACATTTTTATAAATGATGAATTAATAAGTTAATATGATTTTTTTACAATATTGCTAAAATCAATTAGGCCAAAACAAATGTGTGCATTTGGGGAAATGTTTAGCCAATTAGGCATTAAATTTTTGGGGCTTTATTGTTTTACTGACTTTGACCATTTATCATTTACTAGTTAACAACTAAAAGAAGTCAAGGGTCATGGGTTTTGTTAAGTAGGGTTGGGTGCTTCCACTATACATTTTTTCTGGCCCTCATCAATATATTGTCTCTTACAGAAAAATGTACACAAAGTAGAAAAATCACATAGATCTGTATTGGCATCTCAAACATTCGAATGACAATTTACTGTAATCATTGTAACTTCATATTTTTTTCAACTTGACATCATATTCCTGATTCAAAGCATGTGAATTTTACCACTGTGACTGTAGAAAATATCCATAAGTAAGGAACATTGAATTATTCATAGACATGTACATGTAGGATGCACACGAACAAGTCATAACACAGAAATGCATTAAGCATACAGCATTAATAAACAGAACAAAATGTCCGGAACAAGAGACAAGATATTAATTTAACTTCAATGACTGAATGACTGAGCTAGTGCCATGCAATTATCAATAATCAACATTTTAATTATTTACACAGCATTAAAAGTATATTGATCAGACTCAGTTATTTTATATTAAAATAACATCATTATTGCACACTGAACATAATATTACATCTTGTTTTGAAAAACACAATAAAATTCAAGCTGCATTTGCCAATACAATAAATTCCTGTCAAAACTTTTTTCAAGTTTTTAGAAAAAAACATAAAACACAAAAATAGGGAGTACAAATGTAAACCTCTAATATAATGGAGCTGTAGTTGTGGTTCACATCAGTATCAATAAAAATTTAACAAGGGAAATAACTCACACATAAACAATACAAGCACTCTGTTAAAAATACAATCATTCATGTAACTATTTTATAATGAGGGTTAAAAGCAATCTCAGTAAATCTGTTGAATCATTTTGGCAATAAAAAGGAACAGCCAGACAGACAATGTAACAAGCGGGCCAAGATGGCCCTATATCGCTCACATGACAATCATTGTTCACTAATTAAAACATTGTTTTGAACCTGTGACCTAGTTTTTGACCCCAGATGACCCATGTTAGAACTTGTCCTACATATAAGTAAGACAAACATTCTGACAAGGTTTGGTGAAGATCCAATCAAAACCATGACAACTAAAGCATACACAAGGTTTTCTTAAGATTTGACCTCTTGACCTAGTTTTTGACCCCAGATGACCCATGTTCGAATTTGTCTTTCATATCATTAAGATAAACATTCTGACAAGGTTTGGTGAAGATCATCTGAAGATACAATCAAAATTTGACATCTACAGTGTAAGTAAGATTTTCCTAAGATTTGACCTCATGACCTAGTTTTTGACCCTATGTGACCCATATTTTAACTTGTCCTCAACATCATTAAGACAAACAAGGTTTGGTGAAGATCCAATGAAAACCATGACATCTAGAGCTTTAACCAGGTTTTTACCTAAGATTTGACCTGGTGACCTAGTTTTTTACACCAGCTGACTCATGTTCAACTTAGACCCACATATCATTGAGGCAAACATCCTGACAAGGTTTGGTGAAGATCCAATCAAAACTGACTTCTAGACTGTTCACAAGGTTTTCCAGCAATTTGCCCTAGTGACCTAGTTTTTGACAGCAGATGACCCATTATCAAACTTGGCCTACTTATCATTGAAAAAAAATTCTGACAAATTTTCATGAAGATCCAATCAAAACAGTGATTTCTAGAGTGTTCAGAAGGTTTTCCCTTATTTGGCCCTGGTGACCTAGTTTTTGACCCCAAATGGTCCAGGTCCATTATCGAACTCGTCAGATATTTTGTCGATATTAACAAACTGACCAAGTTTTGCGAAAATTGAGCTAAAAATGTGGCCCCTAGTGTGTTTACAAGGTAAATTTTGACGAAGCCAGACGCCGGACATAGACTGATCACAAAAGCTCACACGGAGCACAAGTGCTCATGAAGGTGAGCTTAAACTATGTGTTCGCTATTGCTAACCTTAACATCAAAACAATATTACATTAGGGGCCTCGAGTGGTTATAGTCTCTTAATAATTATCACTAACTTGCCCTCACAGAATCAAATTTCTTATACGAGGAAGTTTACCAGCTAGGTTATGGAAGGTTGATGATTCAACCTAGGTGTACGCCTGCAGTCTTCCTCGAACGCTAAAACTGGAAATCCACCTAATATCACTGACTGTTGGTGTGATGTTTACTCCAGTAAAACTACCACTTTAAAACCACTACAGCCTCAATTTGATGTAATTTAACAAACAACTTTCAGAGTAACATTAATTGAAGCCAGCAGGTGTACAAAAAGTTGTTTAAACATCAGACATAATTTTTGGAAATCTAGCTACTCCTGTCAGACTAATTTTCTTCCATCTAACATAAATTGTAAACTTTCACTTACGATTTGTCAGACATTGTGTCCATCAGTTTAGACTAATAGTGATGCCTCAAGTTTTGGTGACAAATGAAACTTACTAAATTTATATTAAAGAGACATTTAAGATACAATATACTAGGTAATGAACCATCCCCGACTGACTTTAGTAAGTAGGTATCATATGTATGTAAAATTTTGTTTGCCACTTCCGACCGACACAGCCAAAACATATATGGGTTGGAAGTGGCACACAAACAATTTTTGAAGGGCGGTCTTGTTTAAAGATCTGGGGTAAATATTTTCAGTCTACCAATCTGACTCTCATTTCATTTTACAGTAATGACAGTCTTTGAATTAATTTTTTGTGACAGGTTGCCCGACTATATACTTTATGAAGGAAACTCTCTAAAACTAGGTTGTCCCCAGGGCAGGGGGCAACCCACTAATTCGAAGACTGTAATGAGGGTACTTTCATCATCCAGTTACAAATTTGAAGGTTACTTATGAATCAAAAGAGGCAATACTTCAACTAAGCACAATTCTGGTGACCTTTGTTCAGGTGTGGGGGGATTTCAAAGTTGACAATAAAATTAAAATATACAATCTAAGTTTGATAATGCCTGATGCATCTTACCGAGAATAATTATCAAAGACAGACTCCCATATAAGGCAGACATTGGATACAGAGGATTTTTCGTAATCTATTTGGATGTCTGCAGAATCTGATGAAATTTGATTTAATGTCGAGTATCCTAATAGGTAGAACTCGTCTCACTAAAGATGTTTGCAATTATTGGAAATCATGTTTTGCTGACTATCAAACCTTACCAATACCATGTATGTCATAACATTCTAATGGGTATAAAAAGATTTGTTTATGTTATTCTCTAATTCTAGAGATGCAAGTTAGTCTGTACTTACACTTGTGTGTAATCACAACCTTGGTGATAATGGTTCATCTCCAGCACAATCATGCTATTTTTCAGCAAATAAAGGGTCCATAAAGGATTTGGATGTTGAAATGAATCAATTCAATGACAGCCCTCATGTAATGTTAATTTTGCATTCAGCAGATTCTTAACTATAATGACCAGGCCCCATTTTTAAAATGATTTATATAAGACTGGCTTACATACTAGACTGTAGACAATAACAAACGTTACAAAGCCAAAGGACCCCAAAAAGACCAGAAACTTGTCATTAGGAAATTTATTGTTATTTGATATTTCTCACTATCATAATCTAGCATTTCTTTGAATAGTATATTTAGACTTTATGCTTCATATACATTAATATTCGGCAATTCGATATATACAGAGAATGTCAACAAAATGACTCATTTGTTTTTTGGCGTACGAAATTATTCAGTACGAATGTCATCTACAGTACTTATTTTTAATTCAGAAATCAAAAGCCGGTTTCGTACACTAACCTCTTCCAAAGTCTACGAAGTCTTCTCTATTAGTTCTGGTTTCCATCGTCATTCGTACTGGTTTTTGGTCCATTCTGCATGATTTAAGACAACGTGATGTGATACAAGTAGTCTGTCAATATCTAGTCCAAGAATATGACAATATTTACACATCCGGCTACTAGCATCATACGCGCATGCTCAGTCAATAAAGTATGCGGATATCAACGAACCTAACCGTACCGAACCCGTGTATAAGTCGTATCTGTTTTTTTTATTTTATTTTATTTGATTTATTTCAGCATATAAAAACATGGTATGGTACAAAACAAGATAAAAATGTTTTAAATATCACATAGTTACAAAGACTAGAATAATACACATATTGAAAGACAATATGACATATAATACTAATAATATTTTAGATGTACCAGGATTTATAATAATTATGCTCTGACTGGTAGTATCACTGGGGGCTAACTACGTCAAAGCGTAACGCGTTTCTCAACGAAGTCACGTCTATGATAATCTACGACAAAACGGCCATTTATAGACAAAATAAAGCAAAACAAAAGTGTACTCTTATTATATATCGTCTTTATCTGGATTAATGCGTTGTATTGTAGCAAAATGGTAAGTAAAGTATTTTATGATGATTATACGTTATTTCAAGGACTTATATACATACATACATGTATGTATATAAGTCCTTGGTTATTTATAATAAAATTATACTCTATACTAGCTATTTCGCTAAATACACTTGTCACGATGATGTATCATGCGGAACATTTCTGTAACTTGGCCGGTCTTATCGGCAAAGTTGTCTCCCTTGAAAACGTCTTATCGATTACTCCGATAACGTTTATCGATAAACTGATTTACTATAGATTTATATAGGAGCTGTATGGTTTAACACTAATAACTTGTTTATAACATTAAATGAGAAAATTTTATAACCTCGTGAAGTAATCTTCATTCTCTGCACTTTATTTGCGGCAACAAAATTCACTGTCAAAAGCATTTTCATACCTGCCAAGTATACAAACCCCGATAAAACGTTGGTTAATTCATGTTTTGAATACAAAATATATGTTCTTAGACTCGAAGTGGTATTTAAATCTTCATTCAGAACATTTTTTGTACATTTCTAACGTATAAGAATCTCACAGAGTATGTATAATTGTTTCTATACGAAGTACAGTTTTATTGTATCAGACTCTCTACGAAGTCCTTTATTGTTTTATTATGTCAAACACGCAGTATATATGTTCCTACTGTCAGGGTCTGTTTGGAAGTGCATTAGAAACAGTACAGTAATGTAGCGATGGACACGCTGCAGAGAAAGTCTCATTCGAGTGGAAATCGTAGGCTAATCAATATTAATACAAACTGCACTTTAAGTATAAAAAAGACGTACATGTATATAAGTATTTTGCAGTGTCTTAGGTTTAGTATCCCCGTAACATATCGAGCGAAACTGATAACACATTTAAGTGAAACGGAGAAATGCAGTTGTCCCGTTGATTATTCAAGAGTTGTCCCGTTGATTACGTACAACAAATCTATGAATTTTCAGCCATGTTGGTTAATTAGTTATCGAATTGATGCATATACTATTATATTCGCAACCATGCATATTAATTCGTATTTGCATTATGGCGAAGTACAATTCGCAAAGAATTATAATCTACGGGACAACTCTTGAATAATCAACGGGACAACATTTCATTCGTGTGATAAGTTCAATCAGTTTGTCTGACGAGTAATATATTCGCTTTCACCATCGTAAGCATATACTTGTTTCGGTTAAATTGTTCAAATACATTTATCTTCTATAAAGTGGTTTTATTTCACAACTTAATACAAGGTTTCTCAAAACTGAAGTAAAAATTATTACTATATTTTCAAAAAGCATGACATAGTCCAAGTATTCCTCACTCAAGGGGGAAATCGCGAGCTTATATCATATTTTATCCTATTTTGCACAGATATTTATTGGTTACTTGTACAAAAGTTATACCAATTCATGATTATATAACATCGAACTATCATGGGTACTGTTTAAAAATTGGGTAAAAAATACAGCAACAAGACCAATTAAGCATCCGAATCTCAAAAACTGTTAATATGTTGCTGGTAAAATTTGGGAAATCAGTAGTTTATTTGTATCCTGATATGATGCCAATTGTCCAAGTTGTGTGAGAAATGACGTAGTTAGCCCCCAGTGTTAATTGTTCTCTTTATGACGTACTAGTCAATATGACCTATAGTCGACTGATATTCTTGCATTAGTATGCGAAATTAGACCAATTTGGTGTGGCCGCATTTTTTCCGACCAAACGAGTCGGGTCAAATTCTAGCGTTTCTTGCTCAAATTCTCGGGAACGGATTGGCCTAGGAACTATTGGTCTTATTTATGTGCAAAAATATATACCTGAAACCGCTGCAAACTTTGATTTGAAGAATTCGTCCGTATTGCTTAATAGCTTTGCGGCTGAATCCGCGTATAATTCGTAAATATAAAATCAACATACATACATATTTTTCTTACAACACTTGATGTTATATATCGTGTATAGTTACATCTATGTGACCTAAAACGATTTGATGGAATTAATGCCGACACATTTTCTGTAAGTAATCCTCACGGACTACATTGCCTTTCTTTTCAGATGACGTGATCGTTTTAGCTTACTGTTTTGTACACGTATATATATATAGTCCAATGTGGAAAAATGCGAAACTTAATCACTCAAGGGAAATAAATGGGAAGATATGAGTATTATTTCCCTTTTGGATAAAAACAAGGTTCGTTGATTAATGATATTTTTGTCATGATTGAGATAAGTAGTTAAATGTGTTTTTTTTTGCTGAGTATGTTATGTACAAATTTCAATTCTACCTTAGTCGGTTAAAAAGCTCATAAGAGCTTATGTTGTATTGTTATATCCTCTTGCCGACTTTAAATAAAATTTACTTACTTACTTACCTAGCACGCGAGACTCTGATTCAAAAGGTTTAACCACTTCATAGTATTTGTGTTTTAATCTTATTTCATGTGCACCACAAGGGACACATGTAGGTTTGCTATTTTGCAGTGATGTCTTTATCACGGCTGGCACTTGATTGTTTGATAAAAAATAATTAAGTTTCATTTTGGATGATTGGTTTGTATTCGGAATACTTTGGTGTTTATACAGTGTACGCCACAGTTATCCATTAGCAGGCATATATATGGACAGTGATGTCACAGAGTGGATACGTATACTTGACAAACAATCATCTCATGATTACCTGAAAAGAAAAGAAACGCCTGTTTAAAGGCTCATTAGCTTTTTGAATTTAGAAATGCAGAACAATAGATAAAATGATAGTAAAATATGAGAAATATATTTTATTTGCTCTAAAACAATAATTACATGTAAAGACCTTTCTTTAGCCCTATGTTGTCAGGTGCCTTTTCTTAAGTTCTTTTTTGCAATTTCATTGAAAAAATGTTGTGATACATTTCTATAATATATTTCAAAAAAGAAAATTTCGGAATGTTTTTATTGCAAGTAAATGTCAGTTTCTATGATAAGACATCTTGTTTTGGCATTATAGCAAGCTTGAGATTGCAAGATTTGTGTGCTGCACCGCGATACTCACCTGTAACGTGGCTATGCTCTCTTACTTTTGATGTTTTGTTTGTTATTTCTTGTTAGCATATCCAGCAGTGAGTAGCGTTTTCATAATCTTTGGTGTTTTGTTCTGTCATTATTAGTGGTTTGAGATATTTGAAAACGTTGTTAATAGTTTTTACTTCACATACTATGTGATTTTAAGAACAACATCCAGATCTCTATAAATTACTGGTTCTTCTGTTTATTATCGTATCTTGACCACTGGATAATCAAAGCCACACGCTTCATGCTCGATTTATAGCCTTTTTATTTTGTTTTTGAGTTTGATAATACTTTCAAAATCGGCATATATTGAAATAGATGTATTTAGGTAAAGAGTATAATACACTACATATAAATTTAAGATACGTGTACATTAAATAAAATTACATGCTTGAAGAATAAATCCGCCATGACATGCACACCAACACCAAGGATAACACAAAAAAGAGATACCTCTTATTTCCACTGTGGTCCTCGTGATGGTAGCATGACATAGAGAGGCATTTAAAATAGTTCATGAATTTACAAATCGAATTTAGTAATTAGAATTACCACATGCAATAAAGAACATTACAGACAAAAAGGAGACATTGTTTGAATTTCTTTTTCTATAACCATAAAAATATCTTACAATAAATGTTAAAAGTAAATGAATAGTACTTCAAGTTACATCTTATAATGCGAAGATTGCACATAACAACTTTTGCATTGCAAGCAATACAGAAAAGGATCCTATTTTAAATGGAGCAGATATTTGATTTTGATGGGTTTTTTAAAAATCTAATGTGTTCCTTGCCTTTTGGTGGCATCTATATTCTTATTGATGATTTATTTATACCTTCACAGATAGACTTCTTTGTTTGGAAAGTAAATTTTCACGTGAGAAAACATAAATACAACGGTCACAGGAATGTGTTTGTTCTTCATGTTGATTATTCTGACCGTTAAATAATCTATCAAGATTTTTAATCCAACAGTATTTGTATTGCGTGTCGTTCTGCGGTTCTATATCAGCATCTGGATTGTAGTTTTCATCTATAACCACTTCCATCATTATATAGGTGTCGGGTTAGAAATTACTCTTATAGTATATGTATCTTCGAGAATGATCAAAAGAAATAAAGTAATTGGCGATCACGGTTGCTGAGTTACATATATAGGGAGACAATTTCATGATAAAACCTTATAAATTATGTGTATATGCCAACGGTATTGCATCGAAAATGCAAAGTTTCTTAATATACGGTTAATGCCTTTTGAACATCGTTGTAGTGAAATGATAATATTAATGATAATTAGACGATGCACTTTTATGATTTATGTGTTCAGTAAAAAATTAGTTACTCTCGGAAACATTTTGAAGCTTAGGTATAACAGGCTGTGTCTTCAAATCCAGATCACGTGGCCACAAGCAGGGATTGTTTCAGTAGCATCACGTGGTGGGCTTACCTTATCAGCTACTAAACTGGTTCCCGTGGACTTTGTCTGTACATTCGGTCCACTGCAAGATATGATAGGTACCAGTATCAGTTTGATCAGCTACATCCGATCCGTTCTTCAATCGCTTCTTCAGTACTTGTTAGGCTAAGCAGGGACTCAAGAAACAAGGGTCATTTACTAACATTAGCTATTAAAATTGTCAAACCACATTCTAATCGCATCATTTATCGCGATATATACAATGCGAAACATCATAAATTATATAACAATCTCATCATAAATTAGGATGAAAAGGAAAACGTAGAGGTCTTCAATTAAATTTGTAAATTTATCAAATTACTGATGCACATGTAACTTGATATTTTACCTTGTATTTTCAATGGTCATGGTAAAATAAATAAAACAAATCTAATAACATGATAATTGTCTCCATCAAGTGAAAATTTATTGTTTTCCTCTCTCATGAGAATGAACCAGACAATCCGGAGAATTCTAAAGGGTCTAACTGCAGGGTACACTTTTGACATAATTACGATGATTATTGATAACCATAATTTTATTGCTGAATTTCATTGTTTAACAGTTAAAATATATATAATGTCATTTTGTGATGCATCGTCCATTTCGGAATTTCCAAAACGGTCGACTTTATTCTAATATAACCGTCATAAAACAGGGTACGTACGGCACAATGTGTATCGTCATAATAACGTTCGAAATATGCTAAGAAACAACGTCTTCCGTTACGTCATAATCACGGCGCTGTTCATAGTAACTAAAACGTCATAACTGTACGGCCGAAAAAGGAGAGCTGTCTACGTAGGTTGCTCTTTGTTTCACACAAAGAAAAGTAAGCTAAAGAAAAAGTAAACAACAAGTAGACTGCTATCCCTGAGAAAGAATAATGAAGTTTACTGTAAGCTTTTTTTAACTTGATACAAACTTTTATTTCTGTCAGTAATCTATGATTTTTCCTTTTTTCATCGTTCATTTCGTTGAATTGGATTCAATTTTTCCGCCAATCAATGACCATGATAATTACTTTCTATGTGCATATACAAAATGAATGCATACAATTGTATATGTATATTAGTAAATCTTGACCGACAAAGATAAAGATACTTGTGTAACATTTAGTTCAGCAAGAAGATCAAATGCCTTATAATTATACTTATAATAATATTATACTTGTTTGCTGTTCACACAATTCATTCTAGATAGAATTTTCTTCTTTTCGTACTATAGTACATGTAACTTGTAGATATATTTGATAATTATTGAACTTGAAAAGAAATCCTTAATATTGAAATGGTTATCAAATAACCAAGACACTCACAAAGATACTTAAACTTCTTGTACATAACTATGTTTTGATGTCTGTAGTCTTAGTCTGGTGTAACACCGTATAACTGTAATCAGTTGTGATGTCTGTAGTCTGGTGTAACACCGTATTACTGTAATCAGTTGTGATGTCTGTAGTCTGGTGTAACACCGTATTACTGTAATCAGTTGTGATGTCTGTAGTCTGGTGTAACACCGTATTACTGTAATCAGTTGTGATGTCTGTAGTCTGGTGTAACACCGTATTACTGTAATCAGTTGTGATGTCTGTAGTCTGGTGTAACACCGTATTACTGTAATCAGTTGTGAAGTCTGTAGTCTGGTGTAACACCGTATTACTGTAATCAGTTGTGATGTCTGTAGTCTGGTGTAACACCATGTTACTGTATTCAGTTGTGATGTCTGTAGTCTGGTGTAACACCGTATTACTGTAATCAGTTGTGATGTCTTTAGTCTGGTGTAACACCGTATTACTGTAATCAGTTGTGATGTCTGTAGTCTGGTGTAACACCGTATTACTGTAATCAGTTGTGATGTCTGTAGTCTGGTGTAACACCGTATTACTGTAATCAGTTGTGAAGTCTGTTACATAGTCTGGTGTAACACCGTATTACTGTAATCAGTTGTGATGTCTGCAGTCTGGTGTAACACCGTATTACTGTAATCAGTTGTGATGTCTGTAGTCTGGTGTAACACCATGTTACTGTAATCAGTTGTGATGTCTGTAGTCTGGTGTAACACCGTATTACTGTAATCAGTTGTGATGTCTGTAGTCTGGTTTAACACTGTATTACTGTAATCAGTTGTGATGTCTGTAGTCTGGTGTAACACCGTATTACTGTAATCAGTTGTGATGTCTGTAGTCTGGTGTAACACCGTATTACTGTAATCAGTTGTGATGTCTGTAGTCTGGTGTAACACCGTATTACTGTAATCAGTTGTGAAGTCTGTAGTCTAGTGTAACACCGTATTACTGTAATCAGTTGTGATGTCTGTAGTCTGGTGTAACACCGTATTCCTGTAATCAGTTGTGATGTCTGTAGTCTGGTGTAACACCGTATTACTGTAATCAGTTGTGAAGTCTGTAGTCTGGTGTAACACCGTATTACTGTAATCAGTTGTGATGTCTGTAGTCTGGTGTAACACCGTATTACTGTAATCAGTTGTGATGTCTGTAGTCTGGTGTAACACCGTATTACTGTAATCAGTTGTGATGTTTTGGTACTGTCTAAACATTTCGTCTTTACTTTTTTCGCTAACTGATGTAGTCCACCAAAATGTCATAGAAACAAGGGACACAACGTGAACTTAAGAAATAATGCGCATGCTGTGGCGCAATCATTTCTCCATCCAAGGTTAAATGCTCGAATGTGAATATTTTGTAGTTTCTTAGAACACTCAAAGGTTTTGTCGACAATTGGAGTCATGCTGAACAATCTAACTCTCATTTTGGTGATTTATGGCTTTATTTTTCACATACAATGGAAATGTAACTATCTATTTGCTGAAAAATGACAGTTTGTTTTATTGGTCATAAGTAAGACCGATGCCTAAGTCGGTACTGCTGTAAATTTTTAACTGTAAACACCATATTTAACACCATGTATTTAAGTTCACATTAAGCACCAAACACAGTATTTCAACAACGTCACTTTACATTCATACGAGTTCTATATTAACTTTGATCGTACTAAAAACATTCTACAAAAAATGGATATTAGTTTGAAACTAATAATAATAGAGCTAAATATTATTTTAAAAAAGCATTTTAATTGTCCACTCTTTCCTACTCATGACATGCCATTGATTCCTTGCATGAGGCTCCTTGATCCTTATTGTTAACTTAGTACCCTTTAATTTCATTCGATATCAAACTCATGTGTACCTGCAATCGGTAAACAAGGATTACAACATAACGATAATATTTTATATTTAATCTGTCGTCAAGGGTTTACACAACTCATAACGAATCAATAGAATCATAAATATGCCGTCAGAGAATATCTCACATAATAATTATCTGCAATCTGCCACAGTGATCTGTTGTCAAGGATTTACTCTCAGAATAGCGGAAACATTAAATCGTCATCCTGTCGTCATGAGATTACCTATGGAATAGGAAACAGAGTACATGTATCATACATCTGTCGGCAAGGAAATACTCACAAATAACCGGAACTTATATACATCAAACCAGTTGCAAAGGACCACAAAACAAAATTACGTAATATTATATTCCAATTAACCTGTTGCCAAGGACCACAAAACAAAATTACGAAATATTATATTCCAATTAACCTGTTGCCAAGGACCACAAAACAAAATTACGTAATATTATATTCCAATTAACCTGTTGTCAAGGACCACAAAACTAAATTACGAAATATTATATTCCAATTAACCTGTTGCCAAGGACCACAAAACAAAATTACGTAATATTATATTCCAATTAACCTGTTGCCAAGGACCACAAAACAAAATTACGAAATATTATATTCCAATTAACCTGTTGCCAAGGACCACAAAACAAAACTACGAAATATTATATTCCAATTAACCTGTTGCCAAGGACCACAAAACAAAATTACGAAATATTATATTCCAATTAACCTGTTGTCAAGAACTTGATCTCACTTTCACGGAAACATTGTATCAACTAACAGTCATTATATCCCCAATCAGACGTCAGGAATTTACACACAAAATAACCGAAACGTTATAACCTGAAACTATCGTAAAAAACTAACGGGTATAGTTTCCAAAACACTATATCCCCATAATCCTATAGGATCAACTTAAAATGTTGTATCATAAATATACTGTCAGGACGTTACTCAGAAGTAACGAAAACATTGTCTACCTATTCTATCGTCAATGATTTATTCTAAAAGAAAACGAAAACACTACATTTCCAAACGATAGTCAAGCACTTCCTCGTAGAGCACCAGAAACACTGTATTCTAATCAGCCGTCTATATGCTGTCAAGGTTTTCCTCACAAAAACACCCAAGCTTTCGAGAATCCAATATGTCGTCAAGCATTTCTTCAAATAAAATCACAATAGTATTTAATTCCAGCCTCCAGTCGTCAAGGTTTTCACTACAAATTACTGCATCATTGTTTGTCCAATCAGTGGTCAAAGCATTACGAATCAAATAACGTATACATTGTACATGGTGTATTTCCAGTCCGTCGTCAAGGAGTTGCCAGCAAAATTATGGAAATATTACACTTAGTGTATCGTATAGGAATTGTACACATCATTACCGAAACTTTATATCACGAAAATGTGTTTTAAAGATAAAATTACAGAAACTTCAACCAGACGTCAAGGAGTTCCCAACTAATTACGGAAACATTGTAGGCTATTCCAACAGGTTGTCAATTAAGGATTTACCTCAACGTTATCTAAAGTTCTATCTCCAATACATGTATATCGTCAAGGACTTCCTCACAATAATCATGGAAATAGTGTACATATATTCCAACCTGTTGTCAAGGTTTACTCTCAAATTACAGAAATATTGTACATCTTATCATTCGTCAACGAGTTATTTCAGAATCGGTAACATCGTATCGTTTCTGTCATCAAGGGTTTACCTGTGAATAACGAAAACATTTAAATAATAATCTTCCATCTGTCGAATTACCTAAAAGTCAAATGTTTAACCTGTTGTCAAAGCGTTCCTCATAAAATTACTTAGACGTTATATATCTAGTACAGTGCAACCTCTTCAGAGCGGCCCTCTCTTGAGCAACAACCTCCCTTCAACAACAGCATGGTTAATTTCCCATTGTACGATTTAATTATGAATTTGACCTATTTAAATAGACAACAACCTCTCAACAACAACACAATTTTGCTACTCCCAAAGGGTGTTGCTTTGGAGAGGTTTGACTGTACGTGATACCCTACCCAAAGAAATTACGGCTACTGTTATCAAAGGTTTACTCATAAATTTAAGGAAGAATTGTATCTTCATTCTGTGGTAAAGGCTTAGCAAATGAAATAACAGAAACATTGTATTTCCAGAACATCTTTTAATTTTTTTTGAGTTTTTAACAATTTGTTTTGTAAAAACAAAATTATGGAAATATTGCACATCCAATCAGTAGTCAAGGATTTAGACGCAACATTACCGAAACGTTAAATTGAAAAGAATTCTGAAACTTTCGTCTAGGGAGAATAGCATCACACTTCTGTCGTCAAGAAGGAACCCCCCAAAAAATGCTGATATACAACATCTCACTTCTTCCGTCAAGGACAAACCCACAAATGACGAAAATATAGCATTTATTTTTTTGTCAATGAGTGACCAAAAGTACAAAAATATAGTATGTTGTCATAGTGCTACCAATATAGCTTCAACATTCTGTTGTCTTGCAGTCACTCATAAATGACCAATATATAGCATATCACTTCCGTCGTCAAGGACCTATCCACAAATAACAGAAATATACCATCTCACTTCTGACCACAGAGAGTCACCAACAATTAACAAGCCAAAATATGGCAACTCAATTTTGTCGTCAAGGAGCTACTCCAAGTAACCAAAATATACCGTCTAACTTAGAATTATCGTTAAGGAGATACCCATTATACCGTCTCACTCAGTACTATGATCAAGGAGCTACCAAAAAATAACCAAAATTTAGCATCTCACTTCGGTCATCAGCGAGCCACCCACAATATCAAAATGTAGCATCTCACTTCAGTTGTCAGGGAGCTACAAACAAATAACCAAAATATAACGTCAAGAAGCTACAAATAAATTAGCTCAATGCGCCATGTAACTACAGTTTTCAAAGAGCAACCTACAAATAACAAAAATATACTACCCATAAGTAAAGAATATAGCGTCTCATTTATGTCGTCAAGGTCTATGGTCCTAACAACAAGTAACCAAAAGGTAACACCTCATTTTGTCGTAAGGAATAACAGCAAATAACCAATACAAGAATCTCAATTCTGTCGTCAATGAGTTACCAACAAGATAACAGGAATTGAATTTCACTTCAGACGACAATGATTAACGCACAATTAACAAAACTATAGCACCTTACTTCAATCGTCATGGAGCTCTCACTTTTCTCGTCGAGAAGTTAACTTACAAGCAAACAAACTAGGATCTCGGTTCAGACCCACACATGACCACATTACAAAACACTACTTCAGTTTGTCAGGAAATATATCCTATAACAATCAAATATAGCATCTCACTTCTGTCATTAAGGAGTTACCAACAGATAATCAAAATAATAGCAACTAACTTCTGTCGTCAAGGAGTAACGAACTCATAATCAAAATATACTATCACACTTCTGTCGTCAAGGAGTTACGAACAGATAACAACAATATATCATGTCACTTCTGTCGTCAAGGCGTTACCAACAGATAATCAAAATATACCGTCTCACTTCTGTCGTCAAGGAATAACCAACAGGTGATCAAAATATATCATCTCTCTTCTGTCCCTATGGATTGACCAACAGATAATCAAAATATATCATCTCACTTCTGTCGGGAAGGAGTTACCAACAGATTATCAAATTATATCATCTCACTTCTGTCGTCAAGGAGTTACCGACAGATAATCAAAATATATAATGTCACTTCTGTCGTCAAGGAGTTACCAACAGATAATCAAAATATACCATCTCACTTCTGTCGTCAAGGAGTTACCAACAGATAATCAAAATATACCATCGCATTTCTGTCGTCAAGGAATTACCAACAGATAATCAAAATATATCATCTCTTTTCTGTCGCTAAGGAGTGACTAAAAGATAAACATAATATATCATGTCACTTCTGTCGTCAAGGAGTTAACGACAGATAATCAAAATATATCTCTTCACTACTGAGGTCAAGGCGTTACCAACAGATAATCAAAATATACCATCTCACTTTTGTCGTCAAGGAATTACCAGCATATAATCAAAATATACCATCATACTTCTGGCGATAGGGAGCTACCAAGCATATAAGTAAGATGGTATCTGTTGGTAGCTCCTTGACGACAGAAGTGAGATGGTATATTATGCTTATCTGTTGGTATCTCCTTGACGACAGAAGTGAGATGATGTATTTTGATTATCCGTTAGTAATTACTTGACGACAGAAGTGAGATGGTACATATTGACAAAATACATGCGAAATATCAGAGCGAAATATTGACAGATAAAAAGTTTACGCTATACAGACCAAACGCACATATGGATCTACGGAGCACTTCAACAAGTTTCACATCGATGTCATGACGTTATGCTCTCATATAATTACATTTTCTCGAAGTACTCGCCCTCAAATAGTATGCATTTTCTGTGCCTTTCCATCCATTTAGAGAATATATCGTTATTCCAGCTACCGTCACATGCTCTTGCGAAACTGCGCACCGCCATTTTAATTTTCTCAATTAAATTAAATCGTTTTCTTTGAATTTTGGGAAGATAATTTTATCTATCGGTGCTAAATCTGGACTATAGGGACTGCATGCTAATTTCTGAAAGCCAATATCAAAAGATCCCCTCAATATAAAAAATCATGGTACCTTTATAGAATTCTCAGCACTTGAAATGAACATTAGCGTCTGCGTGGGTGTACACCCAACCTCACACAGTACTTTGTAGCAGCACACTGCTCCGTCCGTCCTGACTTCGACCTAAGTTTCTGTAATGAAGTCAAATATGCACAGTTCTTCCGTGCTCGATATATTTTCATTATCTGATGGTAGCTTCCGGACGGCAGAAGTGAGATGGTATATTTTGATTATCTGTTGGTAGCTCCTTGACGACAGAAGTGAGAGGATGTATTTTGATTATCCGTTAGTAATTACTTGACGACAGAAGTGAGATGGTATATTTTGATTATCTGTTGGTAGCTCCTTGACGACAGAAGTGAGATGTATATTTCGATTATCTGTCGGTATCTCCTTGACAACAGAAGTGAAACGATGAAATTTGATTATCCGTTAGTAATTACTTGACGACAGAAGTGAGTTGGTATATTTTGATTATCTGTTGGTAGCTCCTAGTCGACCAAAATGAGATGGTATATTTTAATTATCTGTTGTTTATTCCCTGACGAAAGAAGTGAGATGGTATATTCTGATTATCAGTTGGTAGCTCCTTAGCGACAAAAAGTGAGATAGTATATTATGGATATCTGTTGGTAACCCCTTTACGACAGAAGTGAGATGGTATATTTTAATTATCTGTTGGTTACTCATTGACGATATAAGTGAGATGGTATATTTTGATTATCTCTTGGTAGCTCCTTAGCGAGAGAAGAGAGCTGATATATATTTTGAATATCTGGAGGCTCCTTGAATACAGAGGCGAGATGGTATATTTTGATTATCTGTTGATAGCCCCTTGACGACAGAAGCGAGATGGTATATTTTGATTATCTGAAGGTAGCTCCTTGACAACAGAAGTGAGAGGATGTATTTTCATTATCCGTTAGTAATTACTTGACGACAGAAGTGAGATTGTATATTTTGATTATCTGTTGGTAGCTCCTTGACGACAGAAGTGAGATGGTATATTAGGATTATCTGTTGGTATCTCCTTGCCGACAGAAGTGAGATGGTATATTTTGTTTATCAGTTGGTTACTCCTTGACGTCAGAAGTGAGAAGATGTACTTTCATTATCCGTTAGTAATTACTTGACATCAGAAGTGAGTTGGGATATCTTTATTATCTGTTGGTAGCTCCATGACGGCAGAAGTGAGATGGTATATTATGCTTATCTTTTGGTATCTCCTTGACGACATAATAGAGATGATGTATTTTGATCATCCGTTAGAAGTTACTTGACGACAGAAATGAGATAATATATTTTGATTATCTGTTGGTATCTCCTTAACGACAAAAGGGAGATGATATATTGTGGTTATCTGTTGGAAACAGCTTGACGTCAGAAGTCAGGTCTGTTGGTACCTCCGTGACGAGAGAAAGGAGATGGTATATTTTAATTATCTGTTGGTTACTCCTTGACGACAGAAGTGAGATGGTTTATTTTTATTATCTGTTGGTATCTCCTTGACAACAGACGTGAGATGATTTATTTTGATTATCTGTTAGTTATTACTTGACGACAGATGAGAGATGGTGTATTTTGATTATCTGTTGGTAGCTCCAATGCGACAGAAGTGGGATGGTTTATCTTGATTATCTGCGTGTAATATCTTGACGGCTGATGAGGGATGGTATATTTTGATTATCTATTGGTTACTCCATGACGACAGAAAGGATATGATATATTGTGATTATCCGTTGGTACCTCCTAGACGAAAGAAATGAATTGATATATTTTAATTATCTGTTGGTTACTCCTTGACGACAGAAGTGAGATGGTATATTTCGATTATCGGTTGGTATCTCCTTGGCAACAGACGTGAGATGATGTATTTTGATTATCTGTTAGTAATTCCTTGACGACGAGATGGTATATTATGATCATCTGTTGCTAGCATCCTGACGACCGAAGTTGGATGGTATATTTTCATGATCTGCTGGTTACTCCTTGACGACAGGAGTGAGATGGAATATTTTGATCATCTGTTGGTAGCTCCTTAGAGACAGAAGTGAGATAGTATATTATGGAGTTCTGTTGCTAGTTCCTTGACGACAGAAGTGAGATGGTATATTTGATACAGTAATCAGTTGATAACTTCTTGACGGCTGTTGAGAGATGGTATATTTTGATTATCTGTTGGTTCCTCCTTGATGACAGAAGTGAGGTGGAATGTTTTACTTATCTGTTGGTAGCTCCTTGACGATAGAAATGAAATGGTATTTTCTAATTATCTGTTGGTTACTCCTTTACGATATAAGTGAAATAGTATATTTTGATTATCTGTAAGTATCTCATTGACGACAGAAATGAGATGATGTATTTTGATTATCCGTTATCATTACTTGACGACAGAAGTGAGAGGGTATATTTTGATTATCAGTTGGTAGCTCCTTAGCGACAAAAAGTGAGATAGTATATTATGGATATCTGTTGGTAACCCCTTGACGATAGAAGTGAGATGGTATATTTTAGTTATCTGTTGGTTACTCATTGACGACAGAAATGAGATGATGTATTTTGATTATCCGTTATTATTACTTGACGACAGAAGTGAGAGGGTATATTTTGATTATCTGTTGGTAGCTCCTTGACGACAGCAGTGAGAAGGTATATTTTGATTATCTGTTGGTATCTCCCTGACTACCGAAATGATATGGTATATTTTAATTATCTGTTGGTTACTCCTTGAGAAAGGAAGTTAGATGGTATAATTTGATTATCTGTCGGTAGCTCCTTACCGACGGTGGTGAGATAGTATATTATGGATGTCTGTTGGTAACTCCTTGCCGACAGAAGTGAGATAGTATATTTGATAATCAGTTGATAACTTCATGACGGCTGATCAAAGATGGTATATTTTGATTATTTGTTGGTTACTCCTTGACAACAGAAGTGAGAGGATGTATTTTGATTATCCGTTAGTAATTACTTGACGACTGAAGTGAGATGGTATATTAAACTTATCTCCTTGGTATCTCCTTGTCGACAGAAGTGAGATGATGTATTTTGATTATATGTTAGTAATTACTTGACGACAGAATTGAGATGGTATATTTTGATTATCTGTTGGTAGCTCCTTGACGACAGAAGTGAGATGTTTATTTCGATTATCTGTCGGTATCTCCTTGACAACAGAAGTGAAATGATGTAATTTGATTATCCGTTAGTAATTACTTGACGACAGAAGTGAGTTGGTATATTTTGATACAGTAATCAGTTGATAACTTCTTTACGGCTGTTGAGAGATGGTATATTTTGATTATCTGTTGGTTCCTCCTTGATGACAGAAGTGAGGTGGTATGTTTTGCTTATCTGTTGGTAGCTCCTTGACGATAGAAATGAAATGGTATTTTCTAATTATCTGTTGGTTACTCCTTTACGATATAAGTGAAATGGTATATTTTGATTATCTGTAAGTATATCATTGACGACAGAAATGAGATGATGTATTTTGATTATCCGTTATTATTACTTGACGACAGAAGTGAGAGGGTATATTTTGATTATCAGTTGGTAGCTCCTTAGCGACAAAAAGTGAGATAGTATATTATGGATATCTGTTGGTAACCCCTTGACGATAGAAGTGAGATGGTATATTTTAGTTATCTGTTGGTTACTCATTATGGACAGAAATGAGATGATGTATTTTGATTATCCGTTATTATTACTTGACGACAGAAGTGAGAGGGTATATTTTGATTATCTGTTGGTAGCTCCTTGACGACAGCAGTGAGATGGTATATTTTGATTATCTGTTGGTATCTCCCTGACTACCGAAATGATATGGTATATTTTAATTATCTGTTGGTTACTCCTTGAGAAAGGAAGTTAGATGGTATAATTTGACTATCTGTCGGTAGCTCCTTATCGACGGTGGTGAGATAGTATATTATGGATGTCTGTTGGTAACTCCTTGCCGACAGAAGTGAGATAGTATATTTGATAATCAGTTGATAACTTCATGACGGCTGATCAAAGATGGTATATTTTGATTATTTGTTGGTTACTCCTTGACAACAGAAGTGAGAGGATGTATTTTGATTATCCGTTAGTAATTACTTGACGACAGAAGTGAGTGGGTATATTTTGATACAGTAATCAGTTGATAACTTCTTGACGGCTGTTGAGAGATGGTATATTTGGTTATCTGTTGGTTCCTCCTTGATGACAGAAGTGAGGTGGAATGTTTTACTTATCTGTTGGTAGCTCCTTGACGATAGAAATGAAATGGTATTTTCTAATTATCTGTAGGTCACTCCTTTACGATATAAGTGAAATGGTATATTTTGATTATCTGTAAGTATCTCATTGACGACAGAAATGAGATGATGTATTTTGATTATCCGTTATTATTACTTGACGACAGAAGTGAGAGGGTATATTTTGATTATCTGTTGGTAGCTCCTTGACGACAGCAGTGAGATTGTATATTTTGATTATCTGTTGGTATCTCCCTGACTACCGAAATGATAAGGTATATTTTAATTATCTGTTGGTTACTACTTGAGAAAGGAAGTTAGATAGTATAATTTGATTATCTGTCGGTAGCTCCTTAGCGACGGTGGTGAGATAGTATATTATGGATGTCTGTTGGTAACTCCTTGCCGACAGAAGTGAGATAGTATATTTGATAATCAGTTGATAACTTCATGACGGCTGATCACAGATGGTATATTTTGATTATTTGTTGGTTACTCCTTGACAACAGAAGTGAGAGGATGTATTTTGATTATCCGTTAGTAATTACTTGACGACTGAAGTGAGATGGTATATTAAACTTATTTCCTTGGTATCTCCTTGTCGACAGAAGTGAGATGATGTATTTTGATTATCTGTTAGTAATTACTTGACGACAGAAGTGATATGGTATATTTTGATTATCTGTTGGTAGCTCCTTGACGACAGAAGTGAGATGTATATTTCGATTATCTGTCGGTATCTCCTTGACAACAGAAGTGAAATGATGTAATTTGATTATCCGTTAGTAATTACTTGACGACAGAAGTGAGTTGGTATATTTTGATTATCTGTTGGTAGCTCCTAGTCGACCAAAATGAGATGGTATATTTTAATTATCTGTTGTTTATTCCCTGACCAAAGAAGTGAGATGGTATATTCTGATTATCTGTTGGTAGCTCCTTAGCGACAAAAAGTGAGATAGTATATTATGGAGATCTGTTGGTAACCCCTTGACGACAGAAGTGAGATGGTATATTTTAATTATCTGTTGGTTACTCACTGACGATATAAGTGAGATGGTATATTTTGATTATCTCTTGGTAGCTCCTTAGCGACAGAAGAGAGCTGATATATATTTTGAATATCTGGAGGCTCCTTGAATACAGAGGCGAGATGGTATATTTTGATTATCTGTTGATAGCCCCTTGACGACGGAAGTGAGATGGTATATTTTGATTATCTGAAGGTAGCTCCTTGACAACAGAAGTGAGAGGATGTATTTTCATTATCAATTAGTAATTACTTGACGACAGAAGTGAGATTGTATATTTTGATTATCTGTTGGTAGCTCCTTGATGACAGAAATGAGATGGTATATTTTAGTTATCTGTTGGTTACTCATTGACGTCAGAAATGAGATGATGTATTTTGATTATCCGTTATTATTACTTGACGACAGAAGTGAGAGGGTATATTTTGATTATCTGTTGGTAGCTCCTTGACGACAGCAGTGAGATGGTATAATTTGATTATCTGTTGGTATCTCCCTGACTACCGAAATGATATGGTATATTTTAATTATCTGTTGGTTACTCCTTGAGAAAGGAAGTTAGATGGTATAATTTGATTATCTGTCGGTAGCTCCTTAGCGACGGTGGTGAGATAGTATATTATGGATGTCTGTTGGTAACTCCTTGCCGACAGAAGTGAGAAAGTATATTTGATAATCAGTTGATAACTTCATGACGGCTGATCAAAGATGGTATATTTTGATTATTTGTTGGTTACTCCTTTACAACAGAAGTGAGAGGATGTATTTTGATTATCCGTTAGTAATTATTTGACGACTGAAGTGAGATGGTATATTAAACTTATCTCCTTGGTATCTCCTTGTCGACAGAAGTGAGATGATGTTTTTTGATTATCTGTTAGTAATTACTTGACGACAGAAGTGAGATGGTATATTTTGATTATCTGTTGGTAGCTCCTTGACGACAGAAGTGAGATGTTTATTTCGATTATCTGTCGGTATCTCCTTGACAACAGAAGTGAAATGATGTAATTTGATTATCCGTTAGTAATTACTTGACGACAGAAGTGAGTGGGTATATTTTGATACAGTAATCAGTTGATAACTTCTTGACGGCTGTTGAGAGATGGTATATTTGGTTATCTGTTGGTTCCTCCTTGATGTCAGAAGTGAGGTGGTATGTTTTGATTATCTGTTGGTAGCTCCTTGACGATAGAAATGAAATGGTATTTTCTAATTATCTGTTGGTTACTCCTTTACGATATAAGTGAAATAGTATATTTTGATTATCTGTAAGTATCTCATTGACGACAGAAATGAGATGGTATATTTGATAATCAATTGATAACTTCTTGACGGCTGTTGAGAGATGGTATATTTTGATTATCTGTTGGTTCCTCCTTGATGACAGAAGTGAGGTGGAATGTTTTACTTATCTGTTGGTAGCTCCTTGACGATAGAAATGAAATGGTATTTTCTAATTATCTGTTGGTTACTCCTTTACGATATAAGTGAAATAGTATATTTTGATTATCTGTAAGTATCTCATTGACGACAGAAATGAGATGATGTATTTTGATTATCCGTTATTATTACTTGACGACAGAAGTGAGAGGGTATATTTTGATTATCTGTTGGTAGCTCCTTGACGACAGCAGTGAGATTGTATATTTTGATTATCTGTTGGTATCTCCCTGACTACCGAAATGATAAGGTATATTTTAATTATCTGTTGGTTACTACCTGAGAAAGGAAGTTAGATAGTATAATTTGATTATCTGTCGGTAGCTCCTTAGCGACGGTGGTGAGATAGTATATTATGGATGTCTGTTGGTAACTCCTTGCCGACAGAAGTGAGATAGTATATTTGATAATCAGTTGATAACTTCATGACGGCTGATCACAGATGGTATATTTTGATTATTTGTTGGTTACTCCTTGACAACAGAAGTGAGAGGATGTATTTTGATTATCCGTTAGTAATTACTTGACGACTGAAGTGAGATGGTATATTAAACTTATTTCCTTGGTATCTCCTTGTCGACAGAAGTGAGATGATGTATTTTGATTATCTGTTAGTAATTACTTGACGACAGAAGTGATATGGTATATTTTGATTATATGTTGGTAGCTCCTTGACGACAGAAGTGAGATGTATATTTCGATTATCTGTCGGTATCTCCTTGACAACAGAAGTGAAATGATGTAATTTGATTATCCGTTAGTAATTACTTGACGGCAGAAGTGAGTTGGTATATTTTGATTATCTGTTGGTAGCTCCTAGTCGACCAAAATGAGATGGTATATTTTAATTATCTGTTGTTTATTCCCTGACCAAAGAAGTGAGATGGTATATTCTGATTATCTGTTGGTAGCTCCTTAGCGACAAAAAGTGAGATAGTATATTATGGAGATCTGTTGGTAACCCCTTGACGACAGAAGTGAGATGGTATATTTTAATTATCTGTTGGTTACTCACTGACGATATAAGTGAGATGGTATATTTTGATTATCTCTTGGTAGCTCCTTAGCGACAGAAGAGAGCTGATATATATTTTGAATATCTGGAGGCTCCTTGAATACAGAGGCGAGATGGTATATTTTGATTATCTGTTGATAGCCCCTTGACGACGAAAGTGAGATGGTATATTTTGATTATCTGAAGGTAGCTCCTTGACAACAGAAGTGAGAGGATGTATTTTCATTATCCGTTAGTAATTACTTGACGACAGAAGTGAGATTGTATATTTTAGTTATCTGTTGGTTACTCATTGACGACAGAAATGAGATGATGTATTTTGATTATCCGTTATTATTGCTTGACGACAGAAGTGAGAGGGTATATTTTGATTATCTGTTGGTAGCTCCTTGACGACAGCAGTGAGATGGTATATTTTGATTATCTGTTGGTATCTCCCTGACTACCGAAATGATATGGTATATTTTAATTATCTGTTGGTTACTCCTTGAGAAAGGAAGTTAGATAGTATAATTTGATTATCTGTCGGTAGCTCCTTAGCGACGGTGGTGAGATAGTATATTATGGATGTCTGTTGGTAACTCCTTGCCGACAGAAGTGAGATAGTATATTTGATAATCAGTTGATAACTTCATGACGGCTGATCAAAGATGGTATATTTTGATTATTTGTTGGTTACTCCTTGACAACAGAAGTGAGAGGATGTATTTTGATTATCCGTTAGTAATTACTTGACGACTGAAGTGAGATGGTATATTAAACTTATCTCCTTGGTATCTCCTTGTCGACAGAAGTGAGATGATGTATTTTGATTATCTGTTAGTAATTACTTGACGACAGAAGTGAGATGGTATATTTTGATTATCTGTTGGTAGCTCCTTGACGACAGAAGTGAGATGTTTATTTCGATTATCTGTCGGTATCTCCTTGACAACAGAAGTGAAATGATGTAATTTGATTATCCGTTAGTAATTACTTGACGACAGAAGTGAGTTGGTATATTTTGATACAGTAATCAGTTGATAACTTCTTGACGGCTGTTGAGAGATGGTATATTTTGATAATCTGTTGGTTCCTCCTTGATGACAGAAGTGAGGTGGAATGTTTTACTTATCTGTTGGTAGCTCCTTGACGATAGAAATGAAATGGTATTTTCTAATTATCTGTTGGTTACTCCTTTACGATATAAGTGAAATAGTATATTTTGATTATCTGTAAGTATCTCATTGACGACAGAAATGAGATGATGTATTTTGATTATCCGTTATTATTACTTGACGACAGAAGTGAGAGGGTATATTTTGATTATCAGTTGGTAGCTCCTTAGCGACAAAAAGTGAGATAGTATATTATGGATATCTGTTGGTAACCCCTTGACGATAGAAGTGAGATGGTATATTTTAGTTATCTGTTGGTTACTCATTATGGACAGAAATGAGATGATGTATTTTTATTATCCGTTATTATTACTTGACGACAGAAGTGAGAGGGTATATTTTGATTATCTGTTGGTAGCTCCTTGACGACAGCAGTGAGATGGTATATTTTGATTATCTGTTGGTATCTCCCTGACTACCGAAATGATATGGTATATATTAATTATCTGTTGGTTACTCCTTGAGAAAGGAAGTTAGATGGTATAATTTGATTATCTGTCGGTAGCTCCTTAGCGACGGTGGTGAGATAGTATATTATGGATGTCTGTTGGTAACTCCTTGCCGACAGAAGTGAGATAGTATATTTGATAATCAGTTGATAACTTCATGACGGCTGATCACAGATGGTATATTTTGATTATTTGTTGGTTACTCCTTGACAACAGAAGTGAGAGGATGTATTTTGATTATCCGTTAGTAATTACTTGACGACTGAAGTGAGATGGTATATTAAACTTATCTCCTTGGTATCTCCTTGTCGACAGAAGTGAGATGATGTATTTTGATTATCTGTTAGTAATTACTTGACGACAGAAGTGAGATGGTATATTTTGATTATCTGTCGGTAGCTCCTTGACGACAGAAGTGAGATGTTTATTTCGATTATCTGTCGGTATCTCCTTGACAACAGAAGTGAAATGATGTAATTTGATTATCCGTTAGTAATTACTTGACGACAGAAGTGAGTTGGTATATTTTGATACAGTAATCAGTTGATAACTTCTTGACGGCTGTTGAGAGATGGTATATTTTGATTATCTGTTGGTTCCTTCTTGATGACAGAAGTGAGGTGGTATGTTTTGCTTATCTGTTGGCAGCTCCTTGACGATAGAAATGAAATGGTATTTTCTAATTATCTGTTGGTCACTCCTTTACGATATAAGTGAAATGGTATATTTTGATTATCTGTAAGTATCTCATTGACGACAGAAATGAGATGATGTATTTTGATTATCCGTTATCATTACTTGACGACAGAAGTGAGAGGGTATATTTTGATTATCTGTTGGTTCCTCCTTGATGACAGAAGTGAGGTGGAATGTTTTGCTTATCTGTTGGTAGCTCCTTGACCATACAAATGAAATGGTATTTTCTAATTATCTGTTGGTTACTCCTTTGCGATATAAGTGAAATAGTATATTTTGATTATCTGTAAGTATCTCATTGACGACAGAAATGAGATGATGTATTTTGATTATCCGTTATTATTACTTGACGACAGAAGTGAGAGGGTATATTTTGATTATCTGTTGGTAGCTCCTTGACGACAGAAGTGAGATGTATATTTCGATTATCTGTCGGTATCTCCTTGACAACAGAAGTGAAATGATGTAATTTGATTATCCGTTAGTAATTACTTGACGACAGAAGTGAGTTGGTATATTTTGATTATCTGTTGGTAGCTCCTAGTCGACCAAAATGAGATGGTATATTTTAATTATCTGTTGTTTATTCCCTGACCAAAGAAGTGAGATGGTATATTCTGATTATCTGTTGGTAGCTCCTTAGCGACAAAAAGTGAGATAGTATATTATGGATATCTGTTGGTAACCCCTTGACGACAGAAGTGAGATGGTATATTTTAATTATCTGTTGGTTACTCATTGACGATATAAGTGAGATGGTATATTTTGATTATCTCTTGGTAGCTCCTTAGCGACAGAAGAGAGCTGATATATATTTTGAATATCTGGAGGCTCCTTGAATACAGAGGCGAGATGGTATATTTTTATTATCTGTTGATAGCCCCTTGACGACGAAAGTGAGATGGTACATTTTGATTATCTGTTGGTAGCTCCTTGACGACCGACTAGAGATGGTATATTACGCATATCTGTTGTTAGCTCCTTGACGACAGAAGTGAGATGATACATTTTGATTGTCTGTCATGTTTTGATTATCTCTTGGTAGCTCCTAAAGGAATAGCTCCAACAGATAATCAAAATATATCATCTCACTTCTGGCGCTAAGGAGCTACCAACAGATTATCAAAATATACCATATCACTTCTGTCGTCAAGGAGCTTCCTTCAGATAATAAAAATATACCATCTCAATTATGTTGTCAAGGAGATACCAACAGATAATAAAAATATACCATCTCACTTTTGTCTTCAAGGAGTTACCGACAGACATCGAAATATATTATCTCACTTCTGACGCTAAGGCGCTGCCAACAGATAATCAAAATATTCCATTTCACTTCCGTCGTCAAGTAATTACTAACGGGTGATCAAAATACATTATCTCATTTCTGTCGTCAAGGAGATAGCCACAGACATCCAAAATATACTGTCTCACTTCTGTCGCTAAGGAGCTACATTGTACCAACAGATAATCAAAATATACCATTTCACCTATGTCGACAAGGAGTAACCAACATATAATTAGAAAATACCATTTCATTTCTATCGTCAAGGAACTACCAACTTATAAGTAAAACATTCCACCTCACTTCTGTCATCAAGGAGGAACCAACTGATAATCAAAATATACCATCTCTCAACAGCCGTCAAGAAGTTATCAACTGATTATCAAATACACCATCTCAATTCTGTCGTCAAGGAGCTACCAACAGATAATCAAAATATACCATCTCACTTCTCTCGTCAAGTAATTACTAACGGATGATCAAAATACATGCTCTCACTTCAGTCGTCAAGGAGATACCAACAGATAAGCATAATATACCATCTCACTTTTGTCGTCAAGGAGGAATCAACAGATAATCAAAATATATAATCTCACTTATGTCATCAAGTAATTACTAACGGATAATCAAAATACATCATCTCACTTCAGTTGTCGAGGAGATACCATCAGATAATCAAAATATTCCATCTCACTTCTGTCGTCAAGTATCTACCAACAGATAATCAAAATATATGATCTCACTTCTGTCGTCAAGTAATGATAACGGATAATCAAAATACATCATCTCATTTCTGTCGCCAAGGAGCTACCAACAGACATCCAAAATATACTATCTCAATTCTGTCGCTAAGGAGCAACATTGTACCAACAGATAATCAAAATATACCATTTCACCTATATCGTCAAGGAGTAACCAACAGATAATTAAAAAATACCATTTCATTTCTATGGTCAAGGAGCTACCAACAGATTAGCAAAACATTCCACCTCACTTCTGTCATCAAGGAGGAACCAATGGATAATCAAAATAAACCATCTCTCAACAGCCGTCAAGAAGTTATCAACTGATTATCAAATATACCATCTCACTTCTGTCATCAAGGAGCTACCAACAGACATCCATAATATACTATCTCACTTCTGTCGCTAAGGAGCTACCAACAGATTATCAAAATATACCATCTCACTCCTGTCGTCAAGGAGCTACCAACAGATAAGCATAATATAGCATCTCACTTTTGTCGTCAAGGAGTTACCGACGACATCGAAATATATTATCTCACTTCTGTCGCTAAGGAGCTGCCAACAGATAATCAAATATACCATCTCACTTTTGTCGTTAAGGAGTTACCGACAGACATCGAAATATATTATCTCACTTCTGTCGCTAAGGAGCTGCCAACAGATAATCAAAATATACCACCTCATTTCTGTTGTCAACTAATTAGAAATTGATCATCAAAATACAACATTTCACTTCTGATTTCGAGGAGATACCAACAGATACTCGAAATACAACATCTCAATTGTGTCGTCAAGGAGCTACCAACAGACAATCAAATTATACTATCTCACTTCTATCGCAAAGTAGCTAGCAATAGATGATCATAATATACCATCTGACTTCTGTCGTCAAGGAGCTACCAACAGATAATCAAAATATACCATCTCAATTCTGTCGTCAAGTAATTACTAACGGATGATCAAAATACATCATCTCACTTTTATCGTCAAGGAGATAACAACAGATAAGCATGATATATCATCTCACTTTTGTCGTCAAGGAGGAACCAACAGATAATCAAAATATACCATCTCACTTCTGTCGTCAAGTAATTACTAACGGATGATCAAAATACATCATCTCACTTTTGTCGTCAAGGAGATACCAACAGATAAGCATAATATAACATCTCACTTTTGTCGTCAAGGAGGAACCAACAGATAATCAAAATACATCATCTCACTTCTGTTGTCTAGGAGATACCATCAGATAATCTAAATATACCAAGTCACTTCTGTCGTCAAGTAATGACAACGGATAATCAAAATACATCATCTCATTTCTGTCGTCAAGGAGCTACATACAGATAATCATAATATACCATTTCACTTCTGTCGTCGTCAAGTAATTACTAACGGATAATCAGAATACATAATCTCACTTCTGTCATCAAGGTGCTAACAACAGACATCCATAATATACCATCTCACTTCTGTCGCTAAGGAGCTATCAACAGATGATCAAAATATACCATCTCACTCCTGTCGTCAAGGAGTAACCAACAGATCATGAAAATATACCATCCCATTTCGGTCGTCAAGGAGCTACCAACAGATGATCATAATATACCATCTCACTTCTGTTGTCAAGGAGCTACCAACAGATAATCAAATATACCATCTCACTTTTGTTGTCAAGGAGTTACCGACAGACATCGAAATATATTATCTCACTTCTCTCGCTAAGGAGCTGCCAACAGATAATCAAAATATACCACCTCATTTCTGTTGTCAAGTAATTAGAAACTGATCATCAAAATACAACATTTCACTTCTGATTTCGAGGAGATACCAACAGATACTCGAAATACAACATCTCAATTCTGTCGTCAAGGAGCTACCAACAGACAATCAAATTATACTATCTCACTTCTGTCGCAAAGTAGCTAGCAACAGATGATCATAATATACCATCTGACTTCTGTCGTCAAGGAGCTACCAACAGATAATCAAAATATACTATCTCAATTCTGTCGTCAAGTAATTACTAACGGATGATCAAAATACATCATCTCACTTCTATCGTCAAGGAGATACCAACAGATAAGCGTAATATACCATCTCACTTTTGTCGTCAAGGAGGAACCAACAGATAATCAAAATATACCATCTCACTTCTGTCGTCAAGTAATTACTAACGGATGATCAAAATACATCATCTCACTTCTGTCGTCAAGGAGATACCAACAGATAAGCATAATATAGCATCTCACTATTGTCGTCAAGGAGGAACCAACAGATAATCAAAATATACCATCTCACTTCTGTCGACAAGTAATTACCAACGGATGATCAAAATACATCATCTCACTTCTGTCGTCAAGGAGATACCAACAGATAAGCATAATATAGCATCTCACTTTTGTCGTCAAGGAGGAACCAACAGATAATCAAAATACATCATCTCTCTTCTGTTGTCTAGGAGATACCATCAGATAATCAAAATATACCATCTTATTTCTGTCGTCAAGGAACTACCAACAGATAATCAAAATATACCATCTCACTTCTGTCGTCATGTAATAATAACGGATAATCAAAATACATCATCTCATTTCTGTCGTCAATGAGATACTTACAGATAATCAAAATACAGTTGAATCTCGTTATCTCAAATTCCTAGGAACCGTGGAAATTAGTTTGAGATAACCGAAATTTGAGATAAACAAATATTGTACAATCATACAAGTATGTGTGTGTATACCCTTCATATAAATATTACGTACAATTCATGTATGATTACGTTTTGCTTGAATAAAACATGTGCATACGTAGAGAAGAAACAAAATAATTATGTATCTATTCATAATAATTGATATCAACAATCAATGTCCCAACATAAGATACTTCGAAAAAAATTTGTTATAAGAATTCGTAAATACGTATCGTCTAACTTTACATATTTTCGGACGTGACCACATTCCGTACATAATGTAAGATGAAGGCGTTTTTTGCAACATCAATCACACTTTCGGAAATAATTATTTTTATTAAGCTAAGATCATTTTACTAAGATTGTAATCCAACACTATCATAGGTGGCTAGTAATCATACTCGATATTCAAGTTAAACCTACAAGTATCCTAGTATTCGGATACTCGCAGCAGCCGATGTTATATGTGATGCGTATTTGTTTACCTTACCTACCATAATTTTAATTTAGTCAAATACCAGGTATGATTATCATGCTACACTACACTTGTGTTTTCTGTTTGTCATACGATTTTAAATCTCATGGAGCCTTTAAATTGCTCAATTAGAAAAATGTCATGATAGGTGTGAAAGCGTCCATTGTTCGCAGATTAGCTCCAACTTTGAGATAAACAACTAAAACTACATGCTAATTAGAGTCAGGGGGACAAAAATATAGTAAATTTGGAGATAAGTGAATGTGAGGTAAGAGGATTATTTTCATCTAGAGAAAGAGCAAAAAATTCGGGACACAAAGAAACAGTTTGACATAACCGAAATTTTGATATAAGCGAGTTTGACATAACGAGATTCAACTGTATACCATTTCACTTATATCGTAAAGGAGTAACCAACATATAATTAGAAAATACCATTTCATTTCTATCGTCAAGGAGCTACCAACAGATAAGTAAAACATTCCACCTCACTTCTGTCATCAAGGAGGAACCAACAGATAATCAAAATATACCATCTCTCAGCAGCCGTCAAGAAGTTATCAACTGATTACTGTATCAAATATACCATCTCACTTCTGCCGTCAAGGAGCTAGCAACAGACATCCATAATATACTATCTCACTTACTTCTGTCGCTAAGGAGCTACCAACAGATGATCAAAATATACCATCTCACTCCTGTCGTCAAGGAGTAACCAACAGATCATGAAAATATACCATTCCATTTCGGTCGTCAAGGAGCTAGCAACAGATGATCATAATATACCATCTCACTTCTGTCGTCAAGGAGCTACCAACAGATAATCAAAATATACCATCTCACTTCACTCGTCAAGTAATTACTAACGGATGATCAAAATACATCTTCTCACTTCTGTCGTCAAGGAGATACCAACAGATAAGCAAAATATACCATCTCACTTTTGTCGTCAAGGAGGAACCAACAGATAATCAAAATATATCATCTCACTTCTGTCGTCAAGTAATTACTAACGGATAATGAAAGTACATCATCTCACTTCTGTTGTTGAGGAGATACCATCTGATAATCAAAATATACCATCTCACTTCTGTCGTCAAGGATCTACCAACAGATAATCAAAATATAACATCTCACTTCTGTCGTCAAGTAATGATAACGGATAATCAAAATACATCATCTCATTTCTGTCGTCAAGGAGCTACCAACAGACATCCAAAATATACCATTTCACCTATATCGTCAAGGTGTAACCAACAGATAATTAAAAAATACCATTTCATTTCTATGGTCAAGGAGCTACCAACAGATTAGCAAAACATTCCACCTCACTTATGTCATCAAGGAGGAACCAATGGATAATCAAAATATACCATCTCTCAACAGCCGTCAAGAAGTTATCAACTGATTATCAAATATACCATCTCACTTCTGTCATCAAGGAGCTACCAACAGACATCCATAATATACTATCTCACTTCTGTCGCTAAGGAGCTACCAACAGATTATCAAAATATACCATCTCACTCCTGTCGTCAAGGAGCTACCAACAGATAAGCATAATATAGCATCTCACTTTTGTCGTCAAGGAGTTACCGACGACATCGAAATATATTATCTCACTTCTGTCGCTAAGGAGCTGCCAACAGATAATCAAATATACCATCTCACTTTTGTCGTTAAGGAGTTACCGACAGACATCGAAATATATTATCTCACTTCTGTCGCTAAGGAGCTGCCAACAGATAATCAAAATATACCACCTCATTTCTGTTGTCAACTAATTAGAAATTGATCATCAAAATACAACATTTCACTTCTGATTTCGAGGAGATACCAACAGATACTCGAAATACAACATCTCAATTGTGTCGTCAAGGAGCTACCAACAGACAATCAAATTATACTATCTCACTTCTATCGCAAAGTAGCTAGCAATAGATGATCATAATATACCATCTGACTTCTGTCGGCAAGGAGCTACCAACAGATAATCAAAATATACCATCTCAATTCTGTCGTCAAGTAATTACTAACGGATGATCAAAATACATCATCTCACTTTTATCGTCAAGGAGATAACAACAGATAAGCATGATATATCATCTCACTTTTGTCGTCAAGGAGGAACCAACAGATAATCAAAATATACCATCTCACTTCTGTCGTCAAGTAATTACTAACGGATGATCAAAATACATCATCTCACTTTTGTCGTCAAGGAGATACCAACAGATAAGCATAATATAACATCTCACTTTTGTCGTCAAGGAGGAACCAACAGATAATCAAAATACATCATCTCACTTCTGTTGTCTAGGAGATACCATCAGATAATCTAAATATACCAAGTCACTTCTGTCGTCAAGTAATGACAACGGATAATCAAAATACATCATCTCATTTCTGTCGTCAAGGAGCTACATACAGATAATCATAATATACCATTTCACTTCTGTCGTCGTCAAGTAATTACTAACGGATAATCAGAATACATAATCTCACTTCTGTCATCAAGGTGCTAACAACAGACATCCATAATATACCATCTCACTTCTGTCGCTAAGGAGCTATCAACAGATGATCAAAATATACCATCTCACTCCTGTCGTCAAGGAGCTACCAACAGATCATGAAAATATACCATCCCATTTCGGTCGTCAAGGAGCTACCAACAGATGATCATAATATACCATCTCACTTCTGTTGTCAAGGAGCTACCAACAGATAATCAAATATACCATCTCACTTTTGTTGTCAAGGAGTTACCGACAGACATCGAAATATATTATCTCACTTCTCTCGCTAAGGAGCTGCCAACAGATAATCAAAATATACCACCTCATTTCTGTTGTCAAGTAATTAGAAACTGATCATCAAAATACAACATTTCACTTCTGATTTCGAGGAGATACCAACAGATACTCGAAATACAACATCTCAATTCTGTCGTCAAGGAGCTACCAACAGACAATCAAATTATACTATCTCACTTCTGTCGCAAAGTAGCTAGCAACAGATGATCATAATATACCATCTGACTTCTGTCGTCAAGGAGCTACCAACAGATAATCAAAATATACTATCTCAATTCTGTCGTCAAGTAATTACTAACGGATGATCAAAATACATCATCTCACTTCTATCGTCAAGGAGATACCAACAGATAAGCGTAATATACCATCTCACTTTTGTCGTCAAGGAGGAACCAACAGATAATCAAAATATACCATCTCACTTCTGTCGTCAAGTAATTACTAACGGATGATCAAAATACATCATCTCACTTCTGTCGTCAAGGAGATACCAACAGATAAGCATAATATAGCATCTCACTATTGTCGTCAAGGAGGAACCAACAGATAATCAAAATATACCATCTCACTTCTGTCGACAAGTAATTACCAACGGATGATCAAAATACATCATCTCACTTCTGTCGTCAAGGAGATACCAACAGATAAGCATAATATAGCATCTCACTTTTGTCGTCAAGGAGGAACCAACAGATAATCAAAATACATCATCTCTCTTCTGTTGTCTAGGAGATACCATCAGATAATCAAAATATACCATCTTATTTCTGTCGTCAAGGAACTACCAACAGATAATCAAAATATACCATCTCACTTCTGTCGTCATGTAATAATAACGGATAATCAAAATACATCATCTCATTTCTGTCGTCAATGAGATACTTACAGATAATCAAAATACAGTTGAATCTCGTTATCTCAAATTCCTAGGAACCGTGGAAATTAGTTTGAGATAACCGAAATTTGAGATAAACAAATATTGTACAATCATACAAGTATGTGTGTGTATACCCTTCATATAAATATTACGTACAATTCATGTATGATTACGTTTTGCTTGAATAAAACATGTGCATACGTAGAGAAGAAACAAAATAATTATGTATCTATTCATAATAATTGATATCAACAATCAATGTCCCAACATAAGATACTTCGAAAAAAATTTGTTATAAGAATTCGTAAATACGTATCGTCTAACTTTACATATTTTCGGACGTGACCACATTCCGTACATAATGTAAGATGAAGGCGTTTTTTGCAACATCAATCACACTTTCGGAAATAATTATTTTTATTAAGCTAAGATCATTTTACTAAGATTGTAATCCAACACTATCATAGGTGGCTAGTAATCATACTCGATATTCAAGTTAAACCTACAAGTATCCTAGTATTCGGATACTCGCAGCAGCCGATGTTATATGTGATGCGTATTTGTTTACCTTACCTACCATAATTTTAATTTAGTCAAATACCAGGTATGATTATCATGCTACACTACACTTGTGTTTTCTGTTTGTCATACGATTTTAAATCTCATGGAGCCTTTAAATTGCTCAATTAGAAAAATGTCATGATAGGTGTGAAAGCGTCCATTGTTCGCAGATTAGCTCCAACTTTGAGATAAACAACTAAAACTACATGCTAATTAGAGTCAGGGGGACAAAAATATAGTAAATTTGGAGATAAGTGAATGTGAGGTAAGAGGATTATTTTCATCTAGAGAAAGAGCAAAAAATTCGGGACACAAAGAAACAGTTTGACATAACCGAAATTTTGATATAAGCGAGTTTGACATAACGAGATTCAACTGTATACCATTTCACTTATATCGTAAAGGAGTAACCAACATATAATTAGAAAATACCATTTCATTTCTATCGTCAAGGAGCTACCAACAGATAAGTAAAACATTCCACCTCACTTCTGTCATCAAGGAGGAACCAACAGATAATCAAAATATACCATCTCTCAGCAGCCGTCAAGAAGTTATCAACTGATTACTGTATCAAATATACCATCTCACTTCTGCCGTCAAGGAGCTAGCAACAGACATCCATAATATACTATCTCACTTACTTCTGTCGCTAAGGAGCTACCAACAGATGATCAAAATATACCATCTCACTCCTGTCGTCAAGGAGTAACCAACAGATCATGAAAATATACCATTCCATTTCGGTCGTCAAGGAGCTAGCAACAGATGATCATAATATACCATCTCACTTCTGTCGTCAAGGAGCTACCAACAGATAATCAAAATATACCATCTCACTTCACTCGTCAAGTAATTACTAACGGATGATCAAAATACATCTTCTCACTTCTGTCGTCAAGGAGATACCAACAGATAAGCAAAATATACCATCTCACTTTTGTCGTCAAGGAGGAACCAACAGATAATCAAAATATATCATCTCACTTCTGTCGTCAAGTAATTACTAACGGATAATGAAAGTACATCATCTCACTTCTGTTGTTGAGGAGATACCATCTGATAATCAAAATATACCATCTCACTTCTGTCGTCAAGGATCTACCAACAGATAATCAAAATATAACATCTCACTTCTGTCGTCAAGTAATGATAACGGATAATCAAAATACATCATCTCATTTCTGTCGTCAAGGAGCTACCAACAGACATCCAAAATATACCATTTCACCTATATCGTCAAGGTGTAACCAACAGATAATTAAAAAATACCATTTCATTTCTATGGTCAAGGAGCTACCAACAGATTAGCAAAACATTCCACCTCACTTATGTCATCAAGGAGGAACCAATGGATAATCAAAATATACCATCTCTCAACAGCCGTCAAGAAGTTATCAACTGATTATCAAATATACCATCTCACTTCTGTCGTCATGGAGCTACCAACAGACATCCATAATATACTATCTCACTTCTGTCGCTAAGGAGCTACCGACAGATAATCAAAATATAGGATCTCACTCCTGTCGTCAAGGAGTAACCAACAGATCATGAAAATATACCATCTCTTTTCGGTCGTCAAGGAGCTAGCAACAGCAATCATCCGTTAGTAATTACTTGACGACAGAATTGAGATGATATATTTTGATTATCTGTTGGTTGCTCATTGACGACAGAAGTGAGATGGTATATTATGATCAATAATATACCATCTCACTTCTGTCGTCAATGAGCAACCAACAGATAATCAAAATATATCATCTCAATTCTGTCGTCAAGTAATTACTAACGGATGATCAAAATACATTTTCTCACTTCTGCCGTCAAGGAGCTACCAACAGACAATCAAATTATACTATCTCACTTCTATCGCAAAGTAGCTAGCAATAGATGATCATAATATACCATCTGACTTCTGTCGGCAAGGAGCTACCAACAGATAATCAAAATATACCATCTCAATTCTGTCGTCAAGTAATTACTAACGGATGATCAAAATACATCATCTCACTTTTATCGTCAAGGAGATAACAACAGATAAGCATGATATATCATCTCACTTTTGTCGTCAAGGAGGAACCAACAGATAATCAAAATATACCATCTCACTTCTGTCGTCAAGTAATTACTAACGGATGATCAAAATACATCATCTCACTTTTGTCGTCAAGGAGATACCAACAGATAAGCATAATATAACATCTCACTTTTGTCGTCAAGGAGGAACCAACAGATAATCAAAATACATCATCTCACTTCTGTTGTCTAGGAGATACCATCAGATAATCTAAATATACCAAGTCACTTCTGTCGTCAAGTAATGACAACGGATAATCAAAATACATCATCTCATTTCTGTCGTCAAGGAGCTACATACAGATAATCATAATATACCATTTCACTTCTGTCGTCGTCAAGTAATTACTAACGGATAATCAGAATACATAATCTCACTTCTGTCATCAAGGTGCTAACAACAGACATCCATAATATACCATCTCACTTCTGTCGCTAAGGAGCTATCAACAGATGATCAAAATATACCATCTCACTCCTGTCGTCAAGGAGTAACCAACAGATCATGAAAATATACCATCCCATTTCGGTCGTCAAGGAGCTACCAACAGATGATCATAATATACCATCTCACTTCTGTTGTCAAGGAGCTACCAACAGATAATCAAATATACCATCTCACTTTTGTTGTCAAGGAGTTACCGACAGACATCGAAATATATTATCTCACTTCTCTCGCTAAGGAGCTGCCAACAGATAATCAAAATATACCACCTCATTTCTGTTGTCAAGTAATTAGAAACTGATCATCAAAATACAACATTTCACTTCTGATTTCGAGGAGATACCAACAGATACTCGAAATACAACATCTCAATTCTGTCGTCAAGGAGCTACCAACAGACAATCAAATTATACTATCTCACTTCTGTCGCAAAGTAGCTAGCAACAGATGATCATAATATACCATCTGACTTCTGTCGTCAAGGAGCTACCAACAGATAATCAAAATATACTATCTCAATTCTGTCGTCAAGTAATTACTAACGGATGATCAAAATACATCATCTCACTTCTATCGTCAAGGAGATACCAACAGATAAGCGTAATATACCATCTCACTTTTGTCGTCAAGGAGGAACCAACAGATAATCAAAATATACCATCTCACTTCTGTCGTCAAGTAATTACTAACGGATGATCAAAATACATCATCTCACTTCTGTCGTCAAGGAGATACCAACAGATAAGCATAATATAGCATCTCACTATTGTCGTCAAGGAGGAACCAACAGATAATCAAAATATACCATCTCACTTCTGTCGACAAGTAATTACCAACGGATGATCAAAATACATCATCTCACTTCTGTCGTCAAGGAGATACCAACAGATAAGCATAATATAGCATCTCACTTTTGTCGTCAAGGAGGAACCAACAGATAATCAAAATACATCATCTCTCTTCTGTTGTCTAGGAGATACCATCAGATAATCAAAATATACCATCTTATTTCTGTCGTCAAGGAACTACCAACAGATAATCAAAATATACCATCTCACTTCTGTCGTCATGTAATAATAACGGATAATCAAAATACATCATCTCATTTCTGTCGTCAATGAGATACTTACAGATAATCAAAATACAGTTGAATCTCGTTATCTCAAATTCCTAGGAACCGTGGAAATTAGTTTGAGATAACCGAAATTTGAGATAAACAAATATTGTACAATCATACAAGTATGTGTGTGTATACCCTTCATATAAATATTACGTACAATTCATGTATGATTACGTTTTGCTTGAATAAAACATGTGCATACGTAGAGAAGAAACAAAATAATTATGTATCTATTCATAATAATTGATATCAACAATCAATGTCCCAACATAAGATACTTCGAAAAAAATTTGTTATAAGAATTCGTAAATACGTATCGTCTAACTTTACATATTTTCGGACGTGACCACATTCCGTACATAATGTAAGATGAAGGCGTTTTTTGCAACATCAATCACACTTTCGGAAATAATTATTTTTATTAAGCTAAGATCATTTTACTAAGATTGTAATCCAACACTATCATAGGTGGCTAGTAATCATACTCGATATTCAAGTTAAACCTACAAGTATCCTAGTATTCGGATACTCGCAGCAGCCGATGTTATATGTGATGCGTATTTGTTTACCTTACCTACCATAATTTTAATTTAGTCAAATACCAGGTATGATTATCATGCTACACTACACTTGTGTTTTCTGTTTGTCATACGATTTTAAATCTCATGGAGCCTTTAAATTGCTCAATTAGAAAAATGTCATGATAGGTGTGAAAGCGTCCATTGTTCGCAGATTAGCTCCAACTTTGAGATAAACAACTAAAACTACATGCTAATTAGAGTCAGGGGGACAAAAATATAGTAAATTTGGAGATAAGTGAATGTGAGGTAAGAGGATTATTTTCATCTAGAGAAAGAGCAAAAAATTCGGGACACAAAGAAACAGTTTGACATAACCGAAATTTTGATATAAGCGAGTTTGACATAACGAGATTCAACTGTATACCATTTCACTTATATCGTAAAGGAGTAACCAACATATAATTAGAAAATACCATTTCATTTCTATCGTCAAGGAGCTACCAACAGATAAGTAAAACATTCCACCTCACTTCTGTCATCAAGGAGGAACCAACAGATAATCAAAATATACCATCTCTCAGCAGCCGTCAAGAAGTTATCAACTGATTACTGTATCAAATATACCATCTCACTTCTGCCGTCAAGGAGCTAGCAACAGACATCCATAATATACTATCTCACTTACTTCTGTCGCTAAGGAGCTACCAACAGATGATCAAAATATACCATCTCACTCCTGTCGTCAAGGAGTAACCAACAGATCATGAAAATATACCATTCCATTTCGGTCGTCAAGGAGCTAGCAACAGATGATCATAATATACCATCTCACTTCTGTCGTCAAGGAGCTACCAACAGATAATCAAAATATACCATCTCACTTCACTCGTCAAGTAATTACTAACGGATGATCAAAATACATCTTCTCACTTCTGTCGTCAAGGAGATACCAACAGATAAGCAAAATATACCATCTCACTTTTGTCGTCAAGGAGGAACCAACAGATAATCAAAATATATCATCTCACTTCTGTCGTCAAGTAATTACTAACGGATAATGAAAGTACATCATCTCACTTCTGTTGTTGAGGAGATACCATCTGATAATCAAAATATACCATCTCACTTCTGTCGTCAAGGATCTACCAACAGATAATCAAAATATAACATCTCACTTCTGTCGTCAAGTAATGATAACGGATAATCAAAATACATCATCTCATTTCTGTCGTCAAGGAGCTACCAACAGACATCCAAAATATACCATTTCACCTATATCGTCAAGGTGTAACCAACAGATAATTAAAAAATACCATTTCATTTCTATGGTCAAGGAGCTACCAACAGATTAGCAAAACATTCCACCTCACTTATGTCATCAAGGAGGAACCAATGGATAATCAAAATATACCATCTCTCAACAGCCGTCAAGAAGTTATCAACTGATTATCAAATATACCATCTCACTTCTGTCATCAAGGAGCTACCAACAGACATCCATAATATACTATCTCACTTCTGTCGCTAAGGAGCTACCAACAGATTATCAAAATATACCATCTCACTCCTGTCGTCAAGGAGCTACCAACAGATAAGCATAATATAGCATCTCACTTTTGTCGTCAAGGAGTTACCGACGACATCGAAATATATTATCTCACTTCTGTCGCTAAGGAGCTGCCAACAGATAATCAAATATACCATCTCACTTTTGTCGTTAAGGAGTTACCGACAGACATCGAAATATATTATCTCACTTCTGTCGCTAAGGAGCTGCCAACAGATAATCAAAATATACCACCTCATTTCTGTTGTCAACTAATTAGAAATTGATCATCAAAATACAACATTTCACTTCTGATTTCGAGGAGATACCAACAGATACTCGAAATACAACATCTCAATTGTGTCGTCAAGGAGCTACCAACAGACAATCAAATTATACTATCTCACTTCTATCGCAAAGTAGCTAGCAATAGATGATCATAATATACCATCTGACTTCTGTCGGCAAGGAGCTACCAACAGATAATCAAAATATACCATCTCAATTCTGTCGTCAAGTAATTACTAACGGATGATCAAAATACATCATCTCACTTTTATCGTCAAGGAGATAACAACAGATAAGCATGATATATCATCTCACTTTTGTCGTCAAGGAGGAACCAACAGATAATCAAAATATACCATCTCACTTCTGTCGTCAAGTAATTACTAACGGATGATCAAAATACATCATCTCACTTTTGTCGTCAAGGAGATACCAACAGATAAGCATAATATAACATCTCACTTTTGTCGTCAAGGAGGAACCAACAGATAATCAAAATACATCATCTCACTTCTGTTGTCTAGGAGATACCATCAGATAATCTAAATATACCAAGTCACTTCTGTCGTCAAGTAATGACAACGGATAATCAAAATACATCATCTCATTTCTGTCGTCAAGGAGCTACATACAGATAATCATAATATACCATTTCACTTCTGTCGTCGTCAAGTAATTACTAACGGATAATCAGAATACATAATCTCACTTCTGTCATCAAGGTGCTAACAACAGACATCCATAATATACCATCTCACTTCTGTCGCTAAGGAGCTATCAACAGATGATCAAAATATACCATCTCACTCCTGTCGTCAAGGAGCTACCAACAGATCATGAAAATATACCATCCCATTTCGGTCGTCAAGGAGCTACCAACAGATGATCATAATATACCATCTCACTTCTGTTGTCAAGGAGCTACCAACAGATAATCAAATATACCATCTCACTTTTGTTGTCAAGGAGTTACCGACAGACATCGAAATATATTATCTCACTTCTCTCGCTAAGGAGCTGCCAACAGATAATCAAAATATACCACCTCATTTCTGTTGTCAAGTAATTAGAAACTGATCATCAAAATACAACATTTCACTTCTGATTTCGAGGAGATACCAACAGATACTCGAAATACAACATCTCAATTCTGTCGTCAAGGAGCTACCAACAGACAATCAAATTATACTATCTCACTTCTGTCGCAAAGTAGCTAGCAACAGATGATCATAATATACCATCTGACTTCTGTCGTCAAGGAGCTACCAACAGATAATCAAAATATACTATCTCAATTCTGTCGTCAAGTAATTACTAACGGATGATCAAAATACATCATCTCACTTCTATCGTCAAGGAGATACCAACAGATAAGCGTAATATACCATCTCACTTTTGTCGTCAAGGAGGAACCAACAGATAATCAAAATATACCATCTCACTTCTGTCGTCAAGTAATTACTAACGGATGATCAAAATACATCATCTCACTTCTGTCGTCAAGGAGATACCAACAGATAAGCATAATATAGCATCTCACTATTGTCGTCAAGGAGGAACCAACAGATAATCAAAATATACCATCTCACTTCTGTCGACAAGTAATTACCAACGGATGATCAAAATACATCATCTCACTTCTGTCGTCAAGGAGATACCAACAGATAAGCATAATATAGCATCTCACTTTTGTCGTCAAGGAGGAACCAACAGATAATCAAAATACATCATCTCTCTTCTGTTGTCTAGGAGATACCATCAGATAATCAAAATATACCATCTTATTTCTGTCGTCAAGGAACTACCAACAGATAATCAAAATATACCATCTCACTTCTGTCGTCATGTAATAATAACGGATAATCAAAATACATCATCTCATTTCTGTCGTCAATGAGATACTTACAGATAATCAAAATACAGTTGAATCTCGTTATCTCAAATTCCTAGGAACCGTGGAAATTAGTTTGAGATAACCGAAATTTGAGATAAACAAATATTGTACAATCATACAAGTATGTGTGTGTATACCCTTCATATAAATATTACGTACAATTCATGTATGATTACGTTTTGCTTGAATAAAACATGTGCATACGTAGAGAAGAAACAAAATAATTATGTATCTATTCATAATAATTGATATCAACAATCAATGTCCCAACATAAGATACTTCGAAAAAAATTTGTTATAAGAATTCGTAAATACGTATCGTCTAACTTTACATATTTTCGGACGTGACCACATTCCGTACATAATGTAAGATGAAGGCGTTTTTTGCAACATCAATCACACTTTCGGAAATAATTATTTTTATTAAGCTAAGATCATTTTACTAAGATTGTAATCCAACACTATCATAGGTGGCTAGTAATCATACTCGATATTCAAGTTAAACCTACAAGTATCCTAGTATTCGGATACTCGCAGCAGCCGATGTTATATGTGATGCGTATTTGTTTACCTTACCTACCATAATTTTAATTTAGTCAAATACCAGGTATGATTATCATGCTACACTACACTTGTGTTTTCTGTTTGTCATACGATTTTAAATCTCATGGAGCCTTTAAATTGCTCAATTAGAAAAATGTCATGATAGGTGTGAAAGCGTCCATTGTTCGCAGATTAGCTCCAACTTTGAGATAAACAACTAAAACTACATGCTAATTAGAGTCAGGGGGACAAAAATATAGTAAATTTGGAGATAAGTGAATGTGAGGTAAGAGGATTATTTTCATCTAGAGAAAGAGCAAAAAATTCGGGACACAAAGAAACAGTTTGACATAACCGAAATTTTGATATAAGCGAGTTTGACATAACGAGATTCAACTGTATACCATTTCACTTATATCGTAAAGGAGTAACCAACATATAATTAGAAAATACCATTTCATTTCTATCGTCAAGGAGCTACCAACAGATAAGTAAAACATTCCACCTCACTTCTGTCATCAAGGAGGAACCAACAGATAATCAAAATATACCATCTCTCAGCAGCCGTCAAGAAGTTATCAACTGATTACTGTATCAAATATACCATCTCACTTCTGCCGTCAAGGAGCTAGCAACAGACATCCATAATATACTATCTCACTTACTTCTGTCGCTAAGGAGCTACCAACAGATGATCAAAATATACCATCTCACTCCTGTCGTCAAGGAGTAACCAACAGATCATGAAAATATACCATTCCATTTCGGTCGTCAAGGAGCTAGCAACAGATGATCATAATATACCATCTCACTTCTGTCGTCAAGGAGCTACCAACAGATAATCAAAATATACCATCTCACTTCACTCGTCAAGTAATTACTAACGGATGATCAAAATACATCTTCTCACTTCTGTCGTCAAGGAGATACCAACAGATAAGCAAAATATACCATCTCACTTTTGTCGTCAAGGAGGAACCAACAGATAATCAAAATATATCATCTCACTTCTGTCGTCAAGTAATTACTAACGGATAATGAAAGTACATCATCTCACTTCTGTTGTTGAGGAGATACCATCTGATAATCAAAATATACCATCTCACTTCTGTCGTCAAGGATCTACCAACAGATAATCAAAATATAACATCTCACTTCTGTCGTCAAGTAATGATAACGGATAATCAAAATACATCATCTCATTTCTGTCGTCAAGGAGCTACCAACAGACATCCAAAATATACCATTTCACCTATATCGTCAAGGTGTAACCAACAGATAATTAAAAAATACCATTTCATTTCTATGGTCAAGGAGCTACCAACAGATTAGCAAAACATTCCACCTCACTTATGTCATCAAGGAGGAACCAATGGATAATCAAAATATACCATCTCTCAACAGCCGTCAAGAAGTTATCAACTGATTATCAAATATACCATCTCACTTCTGTCGTCATGGAGCTACCAACAGACATCCATAATATACTATCTCACTTCTGTCGCTAAGGAGCTACCGACAGATAATCAAAATATAGGATCTCACTCCTGTCGTCAAGGAGTAACCAACAGATCATGAAAATATACCATCTCTTTTCGGTCGTCAAGGAGCTAGCAACAGCAATCATCCGTTAGTAATTACTTGACGACAGAATTGAGATGATATATTTTGATTATCTGTTGGTTGCTCATTGACGACAGAAGTGAGATGGTATATTATGATCAATAATATACCATCTCACTTCTGTCGTCAATGAGCAACCGACAGATAATCAAAATATATCATCTCAATTCTGTCGTCAAGTAATTACTAACGGATGATCAAAATACATTTTCTCACTTCTGCCGTCTAGGAGATACCAACAGATAAGCATAATATACCATCTCACATTTGTCCTCAATGAGGAACCAACAGATAATCAAAATATATCATCTCACTTCTGTCGTCAAGTAATTACTAACGGATAATCAAAATACATCATCTCACTTCTGTCGTCAAGGAGGAACCAGCAGATAATCAAAATATACCATCTCACTTCTGTCGTCAAGAAATTACTAACGGATGATCAAAATACATCATCTCACTTCTGTCGTCATGGAGATACCAACAGATAAGCATAATATAGCATCTCACTTTTGTCGTCAAGGAGGAACCAACAGATAATCAAAATACATCATCTCACTTCTGTGGTCTAGGAGATACCATCAGATAATCAAAATATACCATCTCACTTCTGTTGTCAAGTAATTAGAAACTGATCATCAAAATACAACATTTCACTTCTGATTTCGAGGAGATACCAACAGATACTCGAAATGCAACATCTCAATTCTGTCGTCAAGGAGCTACCAACAGACAATCAAATTATACTATCTCACTTCTGTCGCAAAGTAGCTAGCAACAGATGATCATAAAATACCATCTCAATTCTGTCGTCAAGTAATTACTAACGGATGATCAAAATACATCATCTCACTTCTATCGTCAAGGAGATACCAACAGATAAGCATAATATACCATCTCACTTTAGTCGTCAATGAGGAACCAACAGATAATAAAAATATACCATCTCACTTCTGTCGTCAAGTAATTACTAACGGATGATCAAAATACATCATCTCACTTCTGTCGTCAAGGAGATACCAACAGATAAGCATAATATAGCATCTCACTTCTGTCGTCAAGGAGGAACCAACAGATAATCAAAATATATCATCTCATTTCTGTGGTCTAGGAGATACCATCAGATAATCAAAATATACCATCTCAATTCCGTCGTCAAGTAATGATAACGGATAATCAAAATACACCATCTCACTTCTGTCGTCAAGGAGCTACCAACAGATAATCAAAATATACAATCTCACTTCTGTCGCAAAGTAATTACTAACGGATGATCAAAATACATCATCTCACTTCTGTCGCTAAGGAGCTACCAACAGATAATCAAAATGTACCATCTCACTTTTGTCGTCAAGGAGGAACCAACAGATAATCAAAATATACCATCTCACTTCTGTCGTCAAGTAATTACTAACGGATGATCAAAATACATCATCTCACTTCTGTCGTCAAGGAGATACCAACAGATAAGCATAATATAGCATCTCACTTTTGTCGTCATGGAGGAACCAACAGATAATCAAAATACATCATCTCACTTCTGTGGTCTAGGAAATACCATCAGATAATCAAAATATACCATCTCACTTCTGTTGTCAAGTAATTAGAAACTGATCCTCAAAATACAACATTTCACTTCTGATTTCTAGGAGATACCAACAGATACTCGAAATGCAACATCGCAATTCTGTCGTCAAGGAGCTACCAACAGACAATCAAATTATACTATCTCACTTTTGTCGCAAAGTAGCTAGCAACAGATGATCATAAAATACCATCTCAATTCTGTCGTCAAGTAATTACTAACGGATGATCAAAATACATTATCTCACTTCTATCGTCAAGGAGATACCAACAGATAAGCATAATATACCATCTCACTTTTGTCGTCAATGAGGAACCAACAGATAATCAAAATATACCATCTCACTTCTGTCATCAAGTAATTACTAACGGATGATCAAAATACATAATCTCACTTCTATCGTCAAGGAGATACCAACAGATAAGCATAATATAGCATCTCACTTTTGTCGTCAAGGAGGAACCAACAGATAATCAAAATACAACATCTCATTTCTGTGGTCTAGGAGATACCATCAGAAAATCAAAATATACCATCTCAATTCCGTCGTCAAGTAATGATAACGGATAATCAAAATACACCATCTCACTTCTGTCGTCAAGGAGCTACCAACAGATAATCAAAATATACAATCTCAATTCTGTCGTCAAGTAATTACTAACGGATAATCAAAATACATCATCTCACTTCTGTCGTCAAGGAGGAACCAACAGATAATCAAAATATACCATCTCACTTCTGTCGTCAAGTAATTACTAACGGATGATCAAAATACATCATCTCACTTCTGTCGTCAAGGAGAAACCAACAGATAAGCATAATATAGCATCTCACTTTTGTCGTCAATGAGGAACCAACAGATAATCAAAATACATCATCTCACTTCTGTCGTCAAGGAGAAACCAACAGATGAGCATAATATAGCATATCACTTTTGTCGTCAAGGAGGAACCAACAGATAATCAAAATACATCATCTCACTTCTGTGGTCTAGGAGATACCATCAGATAATCAAAATATACCATCTCACTTCTGTTGTCAAGTAATTAGAAACTGATCATCAAAATACAACATTTCACTTCTGATTTCGAGGAGATACCAACAGATACTCGAAATGCAACATCTCAATTCTGTCGTCAAGGAGCTACCAACAGACAATCAAATTATACTATCTCACTTCTGTCGCAAAGTAGCTAGCAACAGATGATCATAAAATACCATCTCAATTCTGTCGTCAAGTAATTACTAACGGATGATCAAAATACATCATCTCACTTCTATCGTCAAGGAGATACCGACAGATAAGCATAATATACCATCTCACTTTTGTCGTCAATGAGGAACCAACAGATAATAAAAATATACCATCTCACTTCTGTCGTCAAGTAATTACTAACGGATAATCAGAATACATCATCTCACTTCTGTCATCAAGGTGCTACCAACAGACATCCATAATATACTATCTCACTACTGTCGCTAAGGATCTACCAACAGATGATCAAAATATACCATCTCACTCCTGTGGTCAAAAAGTGACCAACAGATCATTAAAATATACCATCGCATTTCGGTCGTCAAGGAGCTAGCAACAGATGATCATAATATACCATATCACTTCTGTCGTCAAGGAGCTACCAACAGATAATCAAAATATACCATCTCACTCCGAGTCAATGAGATACTTACAGATAATCAAAATATACCATTTCACTTATATCGTAAAGGAGTAACCAACAGATAATTAGAAAATACCATTTCATTTCTATCGGCAAGGAGCTACCAACAGATAAGTAAAACATTCCACCTCACTTCTGTCATCAAGGGGGAACCAATGGATAATCAAAATATACCATCTCACTTCTGTCGTCAAGTAATGATAACGGATAATCAAAATACATCATCTCATTTCTGTCGTCAATGAGATACTTACAGATAATCAAAATATACCATTTCACTTATATCGTAAAGGAGTAACCAACAGATAATTAGAAAATACCATTTCATTTCTATCGTCAAGGAGCTACCAACAGATAAGTTAAACATTCCACCTCACTTCTGTCATCAAGGAGGAACCAACAGATAATTAGAAAATACCATTTCATTTCTATCGTCAAGGAGCTACCAACAGATAAGCAAAACATTCCACCTCACTTCTGTCATCAAGGGGGAACCAATGGATAATCAAAATATACCATCTCACTTCTGTCGTCGATGAGTTACCAACAGACAATCAAAATATACCATCTCCCTTCTGTCGACCAGGAGTAACCAACATCTACCAACGGCTACCAACAGATAATCATAATATATCATCTCACTTCTGTCGTCAAGGCATTAACAACAGATAATCAAAAATACTTTCTCACTTTTATCGTCAAGGAATTACCAACAGATAATCAAAATATAGCATCTCACTCTGTCGATATGGAGATACCAACAGAGTGTCACAATTTTCCTTCTCACTTCTGTTTGTAAGGAGCTACCGACAGATATTCAAGATGATAGCGTCTTAATTAATGCTGTTGTCAAGGAGCTACCAACAAATAATAAAACAATAGCAAATTACATCAGTTGTCAAGGAGATACCAACAGAGAGTCGAACTATATCATCTCACTTGTGTCGTCAAGGTATTATCAACTGATAATCAAAATATCAAATTTCACGTCAGTCGTCAAGAAGTTACCAACTGGTTATCAGAATATACCATCTCACTTCTGTCGTCAAGGCGTTACCAACAGATAATCAAATTGTACCATCTCACTTTTGTCTTCAAGGAATTACCAACAGACAATCAAACTATGTAATCTCACTTCTGTCGATAAGGAGCTACCAGCAGATAATCAGAATATACCATCTCACTTCTGTCGTCAAGGAGCTACCAACAGATAATCATAATATACCATCTTACTGCTGTCGTTAATGAGGCCAGGGGTGGTATTCAAGAAGAATCTTAAGTTTTACCTTAAGAAATTCCTCATCCTTTACATATTTCCTTAACCATGGATAAGGAATTTTGTATTCTTAAAATTTTCCTCAGAATTAGTTAAGGATTTTCTTATCTTAGGACATCCTTAACCTTAAGAAAAAACTAAAAAAGAGCGGAAGTCGAAATACGTTATTTTTTTCAACAAATCAATGTTAATATGAGCTAGGCAAAGAAGAGAATCCCTCATTTTTAATCAATGACTCATTGCTTCTGGTGGAAGTCATGAATAGACATTATAATAATTTATAAATGATTTGAACATGACAAATAAGGTTTATACAAAGCATTAATTCACACACAGTGAGAATTTTACCGCATTAACAGGAGCGGAGCTGGGCAAAAATGTGTAGGCTGAATTCTAGGGGATCATTATACATGCCCCCTCATAAGTTATCATCTATGCATACTTTTGGGGTTCGTGAAGGAAAATAACCGTTTAATCAAATATACATGAGCGATGATTTTACTAAGTATCAACGTATATGACATACAGACGCTTCTCCGTAAAGAAAAGTTAACTATAGACAAAATATACATTGTAACGTGTTACTTTATTATATATGAGATTGGATTAGTTCAGTGTAAATGACAAGGGAGAAAAATAACAAATGATTAAGCAATGAAAGACAGATTATCAACATTTTTAGACAATGTAGACTGGACCATCATACCACGAGGTAGATTACGAACTATCATTGTGGTGGTAGATAACGTGCCAGTGAGATGCATAATTTGACTTACAGACAGACAACTTTGTGAAGGATTTGTTTGAAACTACATTATAAATTATAATAATGTAAAACATAAAAAACCTAGCACGAGTGGGGTTCGAACCCACGCGGACATTCGTCCATTGGAACTTAAGTCCAACGCCTTAACCACTCGGCCATCGTGCTTGTGTCTATCTAGTGTTGAAACAATTATGATTCTGATAAATTAAATACGGGTTTTTCTTATTTGATAATGTAACCAAGTTTGTTATATCATAGAAATATAAATGATGTAACTTATAAAGAAACCAAGCGCTGATAGCGCTTTGATCCTGAGGTTAGACAGTTGTATTATCAGCAACAGAGTGCCACACACACAGGCAGCCACGACCGTGGTCCAGTGGTTAGTGCCTGTATTTGTAACCCGATAATCCGGGTTCGATTCCCGGTCGCTGCAGGTCATACCTTTCAATGAATAGTTCATAGTTATCAATTCTTAACTAGTATATATTACATACACCTTGTTACTACTGTAGTTTTCATATGAACCTTTAATACAGGCCCGATATCTAGATGATGCACCTATGTATTTTTTGTCGGTCAGTCCGATGTTGTACAAAACACATGAACACATAGCAGCTGCCACGTAATAATCATATCGGTCCCACATAGGTCCGATATGAAAATAATAGTAATTTATTTACATGTATTTATTAATAGTAGATTATATATATATACAATTCATACGTCAGTGACTGTATATATATATTAAATGTATAATTTTAAAGGTACCTCGTCGAATTACTCATTCTATTTCCTAATCATATATAATATGTAACTAATTAGTAATTTTGTTAAGTATATAATATTATGAAGATGAAATAAACTCATCTAGTGTACTTCCACAATAAGTTTTCTTGTACATGTTAAGCTGGTGACTGTTGATAGAGGGGTTCAGTTTGGTGGTTTTCATATTTTCATCATAGCAATTATTTCATTGATAAATATTATCCAAACATAATCTGGATATTTAACCAGTATTTAAGTAGCTTTCCTCTTGAAATTAAATGACTTTACACTTAAAATATTAAGTTAAAACTTCATCTTTTAGCATCCATTACAGTCAATGACATATGAATTGTATTCTAGACATAATGCTAATATCTTGTAGCTGAGCAGTTTATAGACATTAAGCTAAAAAATTGTCAGTTTTTGTATTCAAAAGCTTTAAATTAAGAGAGCATGTTTTAGACAATTAATGTAACTCAAATTAACTATCATATATTGTCCATTGTAGCGAATATTTTTGTGGGACAAGTATTAATCATTAAATACTGTGTCCACGTTATATTAGCTTTGTTAGAATAATTTCTTATTACTAAGACAGTTAAAGCCCCATTAGCTTTTTAAACTTAGTAATACAGAACAATAGATGTAATGATAGTAGAATGTAAGAAATATATTTTATTTGCTCTAAAACATATTTACACAATGCCTTTATTTAGCCAAATCTCGTAGAAATGTTGTCGGACGCTTTTTCTTATTTTTTGCAATAGCATTGAAAAAAAATACTGTGCTATATTCATATATGTACTTATTGAATAAAGAATGTTTTTATTGAAAATAAAAGTCAATTTCACTGATTAGATATCTTTCTAGGTAAAATAAGACTTGCTTTAATTTTGACGTCCAAAATGCTAATGGGGCTTTAAAATATTTTGTTAAATGTTGAGTTAATTTCATTGTAAGGTATCATGCAATATTGTGTTACATTTGTATTGGAATTATCTTTAAAGCTTGAGTATTTGTCTTAATTATATAATGCTGTATAGTGTATACACGTACATGTACTAGTATATGTAATTAATTATCAGGGACTTAATGCCTTAATACTCAATAAAGTTTTGTACAGCTGTAGATATTTTAACCAATATAGTCACTGTTTGTGTCATTTTCCATGACACTCAATGACGTAAAAGCATTAATGCAGGACTGTTTTGCTGCATACAGCTTCTATCTATAGATGAGTATACTCATCAAGCAGTAAATTTCACTTTAAAAGATAACATCGATGATACAAATTTTTGACAGACGCAATAATTATGTTCAAACTACGAAGAAACCAAATGTGATTACATACTCCTGAATTTGACATTCTATGCGATTTCTAAACACACTTATGAAAGTATGGATACTTAAGGATGTCCTTAACAGATTTAAGGAAGCCACGACCTTCCTTAGAATTTAAGGAAAAAATCGCGAGTTTCAAGAAAAATCTTAAGTTAAAATGTTTTGCGAATACTACTTAAAGGCCCATTAGCTTTTTGGATGTTTTTATTGCAAATAAAAGTCATTTTCACTGATAAGACTTCTTTCTGTGTAAAATACTAGTAAGACCTACTCTAATTGTATCATCCAAAAAGCTAATGGGGCTTGAAGATTTATTTTAGATTTAAGGGGGAAAAAAATCTTTTGAAACTTAAGGAAAAACTTCATCAAAATTTTATCCTTAAGATCTTTCAGAGCTAAACAAGAGGCAGATGGTAATGAAAAATGTTGATAATGTTTCACTTGTCTTTAGTATTCATTGCCAGCTTTCAAGGCCTAATTTACAAAGTAGCCTCCCTTGATTTTCGGTCGAAGGGAAGCTTGTGATCAAATTTCGATTATGTCCCTTAGATAAGGACCCTAGATAAACCATTTAAGACCCTAGATAGCACTGAAATCAGTAGAATCACGGTTCATTAAGCAAGACGCACATTGCGCCCGCAGGCATGATCTTATCAGTGGTTCATCAAATACAGTAAAACAATAACAGAAAGTGATATCATGAAGAACTTGACTTACACTTGTATTGTTTAACGTTATTTGTTAGTTGTTGGGTAACTACAGCCAAGCTTAACATGTTTTATAATAAAATAACCATTGATGTACGCTTTATTATATTTATTCTGCTAATAACAAGTTTTCTTTGACAAGGTGAAAATTTAGTTAATTCTAATTTTGTTAATATGTAGATAAAAAGATTGTATAATCCATTATGTTTCATTTATTCTGATTTTTATCGACAAATGTTACTTTAAACAGCGGCAGATCCAGGATTTCAGGGGCATAATATTTTGGAAAGTATGCTATTTCATTGAATGATTTTTCATTTCTTTAGGAGGTGGGGGGCTGAATTCGTTTGTGTTAAATAACTAGTTTATATTTTATCGAGTATAAATTCAGATATATCAAGGACTTATATACATACATGTATGTATATAAGTCCTTGGATATATATAACATCCCTTTTAGATAAATAAACTGTAAAAAAGTCTCTGATCACTAAGTCTAACAATCATTTTTTGGCTTAAAATAAGTTCGATGTTAATTATCATAGTAAAATATGACATGTCTACATATAATACATGTGCCTGGCATAATTCGCATCCTTTTTTACCAATTTAAATAGCATGTAGTAATAAAATCCAATACAGGTTATGGTTCAGTGAGCTAATTATATATATTGCACTTACGGTCAGTATTAACTGGGACCATTATACACATGTATATTGATAATCACGTTAATTGGCGATGTAATCGGAGGAGAAAATGTGAGCCTGATAGTAGGAATATAAACTCCTTGATTTTGTCAGCTTGATTTTACTGAAGAGTATTTTTTAAACAGTAGAACTTCTTCGCCATTTAATACATTATACGTGTATTTATAATACGGGGTCATTTTATGAAAGTAATTTAACGATCGCAACCATTATTATCTCCAAAATTCTACTAAGTTTGCAGAAATAAAATTGCTTTCAAAAAAAATTCCGAGTTCTGGCTATCCGTGTATTATCTAAAAACTGATATGCAGTGTACGTAAAACATGTGTGTAGCTCATACGAATAATACCGAACATTGATAAGTAAATACATGTACACAATATAATTTCAGAATTTCAAGTGTAAACAGAAAATCAAGTCAATATTCATACCATGATCAACCTAACTTGAGTCATGTGCATTATTAGAAGAAGAAGAACTTAACATTAAAATCTTCTAATTCTACCGAAATGCATGTATTTAACACTCCATGTTAAAATGTGTTAGAACTAACAAAGAAAAATAAAGTACTAGAGTATTTTCATTAAATGTACGTATCGTATTTTAAATCGAAATATAAAAACAAGGTAGATCCTATTTCGACAATAATAGATCTATATGTATATCTCTCTTTTCGTTTTAAAGTCTCCTAGAAAAGAAATATCTTGATCCAACAGTTTTGATAAACAATTACCGACAGAAATGTGAGTTTGTATCAAGTTATAACAACATTTCTTACTTCAGTATCATTCAGCAGAGATAATTTAGTGTACTTGTCCGTTTCTTTAGATTATTTTTCTCTGCGAAATACAGAGCAACCTTTAAAGACCGCTCTCCTTCTCGTCTGTACAGTTGTGACGTTTTAGTTACTAAGTAGCGTCGTAATTATGACGTCATGAACGACGTTGTGCCTTAGCAATTTTAGAACGGAACACGTAAATGACGCATCTCGTTCAAGAATGTAGCGGTATTGGAATACAATATACCGTTGAGAAAATGACAGTTATGTGAATCTTTTTGCAACACAAACTACTCAGCTAAATATTAGTTTTGATATCTAGTATGTCCCCGTGCAATATTTAAAATATGATTACGAGGCATTGAGGCAAAACTTGAAACGCCGAGCCATTTAACGTAATTGAACCCATCAACAAGTACAGGCAGGATCAATGAGAACGAACATTTTAAAATCCCATTAGCTTATAAACTTATCGGTCGTAAAAGTTTCTGTTCGTCATATAACAGAGGAATCCGGTGTGTTTTCCTCCCGTGCATACTTTATAGCAAGAAAAATTATCTTGGGATAATATCAGCAATTGAATGTTTTTTGCCTATTTTTTTATAACAAAAAGCTAATGGGACTTCAAAGTGAAAACTTTCAAAAGGTAGTGAGAGTTACCTCCTTGTTATGATCAGAAACGGTGATTGTAGCGAGTAATCACGTAGATGAGTACTGGATCTAAATTTGTAAGACTCGTATAGTTCAGTCTCAGAACTTCACATCATTTTTGTTATCAACATATCAGACCAATCGACTCATATGCAATATGTTAGTACATGTACTAATCATTTGATTTGTATGCAATATGTTCACATAAAAAATTGTTTCGTTTTTCCTTTTACGTATAACATAATCTCGAGCAACTAAAACAATATTGAGATTTGAGCTGGTCTTAAATTTAAAACCTGTCACTGAGTAAATGAACTCATGCCTGCCTACTGCGCCAATTACTATTACAGTCAAACCTGTGAACAAAGGTCATCCTCGGGAATGTCAATAATATGTGGCCTTTATTCAGAGGTCGGTTTATTCTAAATAAACAAGGACAATAATTATTGCAAAAATTCACAAGGGTGGCCTTTATTCGGAAGTGGCTGCTAACACATGTATGACTGTGTCATCTCCAAATGCTCTAAGAAATGTCATCTCTAAGTGTATTTTGCAGCCAGTTTCATTTTATATGTCCTTCCCAGAACCTTTTCAATGTATACTATTATCATAGTTTTTATCACATAAAGCAATATTCTGTGCACAAGCTATGCTATCAATATCTTCAGACACATACGTCAAAATCTGATACAGTTCAGAGAATGAAAATGAGATTTGACCTCGGAGACAAAGCTACAGTGGCATAAAGGGGAGATGGGATTTTATGTATCTCGTGGACATGCGATAGCTACTGTGCAGTAGTTATGACTAGGCCACACAAAAGTCAATGGCTATTACATGCACATGGATACTTCTATGTGATAGTAATAGCAATCTCATTGCCATATAATAGCTATCATGTGTACACATAGTAGCTATCGTGGGTGAATGTAATAGCTATCACGTGCCCATGCAATAAATGAAATATTTCCTATGTGCTCTTTATGCCACCATACAATTCACAAGTTAAATGAATTACCCTAGGACCCAGATAATCAACAACTGGGACTGACTGGAAGATCTCTAATTCTCTGTAAAATACATGTAGTCTTCTTCTAACACAGCCGAGTGTAATGCTATCATACTATGGATGATTATCTACATTGGACAATGTTTTCAATGATCTTTTCATGGGGTAGTCACTAGAATGAACATGCATACACATCCTGCCATATTTTGTCATGCACATTTTGACCATAAGATTGTCATTATTGATGATGCACTTGCTATAAATTACAGCTAAACGTAATTCTGTGATAACATAATGGCAGTGCAACGGCACAACTAGGAACTGCTAACCAACAATAACATATATGGGTATCTGGTAAATTCCCTTCGTCCTGGAAAGCAGCACTGGTAATACCAATTCCAGGGCTCGAATTGAACTTTTTCTGCCATTAACAATTTTTTGCTAGTACACAAAATCTCAACTAGCAAAATCTGAAATCCAGCAATTTTCTCACAACATTTTGTTTTTCAGAAATATTCATGTTATAACAAAATAGGGTTGTATATGCAAACAAGAGGGCCAAGATGGCCCTATATCGCTCACATGACAATCACTGTTCACTCATTATAACATTGTTTTGAACCGGTGACCTAGTTTTTGACCCCAGACGACCTATATTCAAATTTGTCTTACATATCATTAAGACAAACAGTCCGACTAGGTTTGGTGAAGATACATCAAAATTTGACATCTACAGTGTTAATAAGCTTTTCCTAAGATTTGGCCTTGTGACCTGGTTTTTAACCCTACGTGACCCATATTTGAACTTGTCCTTAATATCATTAAGACAAACAATCTGACATGGTTTGGCCAAGATCCAATCAAAACCATGACATTTAGAGCTTTTACAAGATTTTTACCTAAGATTTGACCTTGTGACCCAGTTTTTGAACCCAACTGACCCATGTTCATCCTTGACCCACATATCATTGAGGCAAACATTTTGACAAGGTTTGGTGAAGATCCAATTAAAACTGTGACATCTACAGTGTTAACAAAGTGTTCCTAAGATTTGACCTGGTGACCTAGTTATTGACCCCAGATGACCCATATTTATACTTGACTGTTATATCATTAAAACAAACGATTTGACAACGTTTGGTGAAGATCCAATAATAACTGTGAAATCTACAGTGTTAACATGGTTTTTCATAAGATTTGACCTAGCGATCTAGTTTTTGACCCATGTTCGAACTCGTCCAAGATATTATGAAGACAAACATTCTGACAAGGTTTCATGATCATCCAATCAAAACAGTGACTTCTAGAGTGTTCACAAGGTTTTCCAGCAATTTGCCCTAGTGACTTAATTTTACAACAGAAATGACCCATTATCAAACTTGACCTACATATTATTAAAATAAACATTCTGACAAAGTTTCATGAAGATCCAGTCAAAACAGTGATTTCTAAAGTGTTCACAAGGTTTTCCCTTATTTGGCCCTGGTGACCTAGTTTTTGACCCCAAATGGCCCAATATCGAACTCGTCCGAGATTTTGTTGATATTAACGTTCTGACCCAGTTTTGCTAAAATTGAGCCAAAAATGTGGCCCCTAGTGTTGTCACAACATAAAGTTTGACGACGCACACCGGCAGACGGAGAGTGATCCTAATAGCTCACTTTGACACTGTGAGCTAAAAATGCTAGTGGTCGTAAAATGAACTAGCAAAATCTATTTTTCACTAGCATTTTGCTAGTTTGTTAAGTGTCTATTTCCAGCCCTGAATTCCTAAGCCGGGCAAGGATCCTAGTAACAATTATCACCCAATAGCTCTTACCAGTTGTTAACAGCAATTAATTATAATTAATAATAATTTATAAATAATACAATTTAGTCCAAATGAGCATACATACAAATTTATATAATAATTACTAATTAACTAGTATTAAAGACAAAAAATATACTGTTTTTTTCCACTTTATTTTTTTTAATTTGTACAATTTAAGTCCATTTAGGCATCCTGAACAACTGTTGTTTTCTCTGATACATAAATACCATCCAAAAACTTTCTGATGTCCTTTTCTTTTACTGTTGTGGACTGTTGTACAAGGGCAGCTGAAAAGTCAGAAAAACATAACTGTGAATAACTAGAAACCAAGATAATTCACTTCACCAGGGATATCACATCACACCATGACCAAATATATACTAAGAAGAATGAAAGGATATATATACTCGTATTTGTGTTAGGCAGGGCTTGACAATTTTTTCTCATGCTACTCGTCTGTTTAGAATTTTGACCAGTTCTACAGCAATCAGAAGTGTCAATGGAGCCAAATTAAAAATCCTGATGTTTGCCAAATGAGGCCTTCAACCACATTGTTTCCATATTTAACTCAAGTTTGTATTAAAGTCCCATAAGCATATTATAAATTTATCGGTCGTAGTAGTTTCTATTTGTTCTATAACCGAGGAATCCGGTGTTTTCCTCCCGTGCATACTTTATAGCAAGAAAAAATGTTTCCAAAACCACTATCGTATTTTTTTCAATATACTATTTATAGAATAGCTGTGTTTTCCCTCAGTCAAGTTATGCGCACGTCATAAAGTGACGTCACGCGCTCTATATATATTTCCAGTTTACAAAAGCAAAAATCACAGTGAAATGAGTGTTTTTCAAAGAAAAGGGGCTCGTTTCGTCGGTAATTATTATCTTGGGATAATATTAGCAATTGCTTGTTTTTCACATTTTTTTTATAACAAAAAGCTAATGGGACTTTAAAGAAAATCCTTCAGAGCAGAGATCAAATAGACCATAACTTTGCCATTTCTTGAGATATTTTCGTCAAATAAGATATATCCGGAACATTGTCACCCCTGTGCAATTCTAACTTGTCCTGAGTTGATTTCTACTTGTAAACACAAGCAGACGAGTGAATTTGTCAAGCCTTGTTAGGATTAAGATTCATCTGTATGTGTATATCTTCACCTCATCCAAGCCAGAATGCAATGTTTCATATCATATAAATTCTGTTGCAGTTACAATGTTATAGTCGTAAGTTGAAAAAGAAGGTAAAAACATTAGGTATACAGACATAAGAGTTTCACACAATCAGACTGTATGGTAAGAAAGACATGATAATTCAAACATGTTAGTTCAGGGTTGTCACAGGGGCGTTTTTTTGGTCAAAACCTGAGAACTTTCTAAAGATGGAATTAATGGTTAGGTCAGTCCTCGGTAGGTATTTTAGGAAAGACGCTCAGCAATTTGGTAGAATTACACCCAATAGACAAATTTAGCGAATATGGTGCAGAGTGGAAATAAGATTATTTTGTTGAAAATATAGCTTGTATTCTGAGGGGAAGACGCCGACTACCAGTGTCACTTTCTTAGTAACCCCCCCCCCCTGGGACAGGTCATTTCACTGGCAATGGGCTTGCACACCTCAATAATAACTGTTCAAGATCATTGCAAGCAATTTTTCATGCTCCACAACAATGCTCCATGACCTTATCTGCAGAAATCAGCAATATCACACCTCTGCAAGTTGCAGACTGAATGAAATAGATACAATATAGACAAACACATACTGTCCCTAACAGCTTTCATTACTATATAGTCCATGATTGGACTGGACAAAATTAGTGAAACGTTTAAATTTACACTTAGCCAAAATTCAGCAACAAACTTAAGTATATTGTTAGGATATATCTCTACCTGATCTAGAAACAAGTTCAATGTCATTTCCACACAAATGGAACTCATCCTTCTGTCCTGGGGCAACATTGATGGATACACCTTCAAGCATGTTAACATGTCTGGTGAATTTCTCACCAAGGAAGTTTCTGATAGCCACTCCAGTTTTATCCTCAGTCACAGTTACGTTGATGGGGAAATGGGCATATACAGATCTCATCTTGTACAAAAATCCCTGAAAAAAACATATTTAACTTTTTTGAATGAATTAAGATATGTAAATTTGTAGGTGCAAGTTCAAGTTGGAAGTTTATAGGCTTATTTTTTCAGTAAATAAGTTATCGGTTGGAATCTAAATAATTATGCGTATACAATAATGTCAAAGACAGCTGCAATATTACATCATGATCAAACTACATAAAATAATAAACAATAACATTGTTCAAGCTACTTTATTTACAGATACAGCACATGATATAATAAGCATTATTTACATATTTTACTTGATATATTAGATGACAAAAGTAATATAAACATACTAATTAATACATTTAGCAAAAATATATAGCCAAATTGTTTATCCCTAATGTCCAAATATTTATTATAAACAAAAGAACAATGGTATTCACTTTCAACAGCATTTTGGTAACATAGTTTACAAACTGTCAATTTATTTAGTTTTGTAATATACTCAAGATTTGATGTTCAAGTCAAATGAACCTCATCAATACATGTGTTCTTAAGATTGCAAAAATAGGGTTTAGAAAATAGTTGAATTAAAACTCACCTTGGTGACACCCTTGAACATGTTTTCAATGTGACTGCAGACTGTATTGACAGCAGCTAATTCCTTGCGTTTGCCGAACCACTTGACAACCTTAATCTTTTTTTTACCATCCATTTGGATGTCGACAGCAAGATGCTTGAATGTTCTAGAAAGGCTTCCACGTGGGCCCTTAACCATGACCTTCCTGGAGCGAACTCTGGCTTCCACTGGAAGTAAAACAAGACAAGACATATTAAAATTTCCTTATACTACACATAATATGAAAACAATTCAAAGCGAATTTGAGAAAATCAGTGGTATATTTGTTAATAAATATTACCAGGTATGCCTATGACTTCAATTCAACTTTAAAGCGTTTAAACAAGTATGATATGTGAATTAATATGACAAAAACTCTAACCTCCATCAGGAACATTAATAGTCTGAGCTGTGTGCAGAGTCTTCATCTTGCTGAAATAAAAAAGGAACTTTTAGAACAAATTTTCTGGTAAAAACAATTGATTAAACTAGAATGCTTCTTAGACTAGGTTAGAGGACATTAAGCAGCAACTAAATTGAATCTTGATCATACTTGGACACAAGTATGTTACAAGACAGCAAAACATTGCAAGTACTTTGTCCTACTGATCTCACTTCACTATGTCCTATGAAGTGCACTTCACTAACAAGAGCATCGCGAGCTGTGCCAACGCTAGTCTGTTCACTGCCTCAGAGAGATCTATCCACCTATGAAGTTTCAATTTGCTACCTCTGATAGTTTGAGTTATGAGCTACATCAGTTTTTGGAATGCCACAGCTGTCGCAGTGGTCACAATAGCTGGACTTATTCTTTGAAAACAGAGGTTTAAGTTGTACGAGACTTGCACCCAGACTTACAACTCATCAAAACTAGAAAATACTGGAATCATTATTGTATCACAATATTAATCTTTCAAAAACATTCATTTGATTTTTGTTTGTTTATATCAAGTTTTACGCCCCTTTTCAACAGTCAAGTAATATGAGGCTGACAGTTCACTTAACCATCGTTCCTGGAAAGAACCAGTACTCGACTTCCATCCTCCATAAGCAACTACCTGCTTTCTCACAAAAAAAGACATGGTCGGTAGCGGGCTCGAACCCACGACCCTCTATCAGTGATTTGAAGTCAAAGACCTTAAACTCTCCACCACTTTGGTAATTTCATTTTTTGACAAAAACAGATGGTCCTAGACCAATACAAACACACATGTCAAAGATTGGATGCTACTTGTCATAATGCAGAATTTAAGGTAGATTAAAAAAGCATATTAGCCCAAATGCTGAAAGTAAGGTTACAGTCAACTTGGTTGGTCTGTAATATTAACTAAGACATACATTGGTTAGTAAGTAAATAATGACTGATTCACTGAAAGTCAGAAATTTCACCACGAACAACATTTACACTTGACAAGACTACGTAAAGGCCCAGAATTTATAACAAAAACATCAAGTAAAATGACAAGTCGTGCATTCAGAATTTGAAACTAACATCGTCTAATATAAATGACTTCGAAGAAAGCAATCGAGTCACAGAGAATAATAGTTCATTCTCAAAAAATTGTTACCGACATCAGAAAGTATCAAATATCGGCACAATACAACGAAAGGCATCATAAAATTCATAGAGAATATGTGAGATAAATTATTATAGTGCATGAAAATAAAAAAAAAATATCGATAGGTATCAACATAAAAATGATCGAACAGGATTTTTACATAAATGCTAATATTTACCACTTCTATAGTGGTCTTAACCGGAAAAGGAAGTTTGCTGGGCGGTGAACGTAAAAATTCTCAATCGTGAAGTTTACAAAATAACTATTTCCGGATATTTATTTTCGCCAACAAGTCAGTATTTTCTTTTTTTTTCTTAAAAACTATGTTTGGTATCCTATAAATGGCAAATTATATATTGTTACGAAGTTATTTTATTTTGTTACTACAAGTTACTTTTTTTTAAATTAAGCATCTTTCTATTATTTTTTCGGACATTATAAAAAATGCATAGTATTCGGATAGCATATAATTCCGTACATTTTACATGTATATATCTAAATTAATTTGTACATGTATTTAAATATCATTTACGTGACAACACTGCTGCATGTATTGGATATTGATAGTTTTAGTTTGACATATTTAGACCATTTTTAAAACAAAAGAGGAATCAATAGTTTCATTACTATTTAAAAAAAAAACTAATACAGTTGGTAAATTTAGATGTGTTTTGTTGTTAAATCCACATTAATTTACTATTTTAAGTAACTTTAGTAATTAAGTTACCAATATCTGTATGAAGTGCATTGTAGTTGTCCATTTCTAGCACATAAACTGCAGGGTGGCACTGGGTGTATAAAGTCACAGCTCTTTTGAAACTGTCAACTGCGTGTATCAAACTGCGTGCATTTAAATTGTCAGGGCCAGAAAAATATTGTTGACCGAGATTGCGCCGAGATCAACATTAATTTTTCGAGGACTGGCGATTTTTAATAACGCCCTCTCAGAAATGTGTTATTTATTTTATTATACCAAAGATTTCATAGAAATATAAAAAGAAAAAATATGATGTCACAACATTTTAATAAGCAGTGATATTACATAGACTATGAAGCCCTTACTAGCGCTTCAAATTCAGTAAACAAAATTAAATTTTGGTCTATAATTAAAAAATATTTTCAAGTTGAATCTACTATCTAGAACAGATTTTATTAAGAACAACTCGTCAAATAAATGAAAATCTGTTTGAACTGTATGTGCATCATTTTTGCGCATGTGTTATTACAATGTGTTTTTAAAATTTAATACCCACTCAGGTATAGGCCACTTTACATTGGAAATGGGAGTGATCGGGGTATAATTACAAGTCATTATCAACTCATTTTACAATGATTCTAATTTCTATTCAGGGTTCATTTCCTTGGCTATCAATATGTCTGGGTCAAGTTTTGGACAGGATGATGGGTTTTATAGTGGTGGTTACTATGACAACCAGAATCAGAATCAGGACACGAGTTATACTCAAGGCGGATATGCTCAAGATCCACAGTGAGTATCAAATTCCTCTCATATTAAAAGCAGATAGTATTGATGATGAAACTTATGTCTACACAATCCACTGATGCCTGGTCATGCATGGCATAATTTCTGTCAAACCTGTTAGCAAGGCCACGAAATGGAAAAAGGACCAATACCATTGTGCACTGTTGACCTTTATTTAGTGGTTTATTTATCATTTCTCAACAAAAAATTATATATGCTCAATAATAATTACTGTTCACTGGTGGCCTTTATTCACAGGTGGTTGTTGTTCAGGCTTAACTGTATATATATTAAGATATTTAATTTATCAATGGATTAATTGATTTTATTGTTTCTGTTGATAAGTCTATTAGTCTATTGGTATGCTTATTATTGCCACAATGTTTTTGGAGTTTGTTGAATATGTCTCATAGTCATAGTATAATAAATAAAAAATTGACAAATTGTTAATGCCAGAAAGTAGGATTTTTAATATTAGTTTTTCAGTATATGGAAGTATATGTACAGTAGGTTGTTTATTGAAGGCTGCCCATGGTTTTGTATGTAGTGACATTTTGTTCATGTAAATAAGTCCTTGAAATGTTTCTATTACATTGTAATTTATAATATTAATTATTATGCAATTGATTACATGTAAGATAAGAAGCTTATTTGAAAAATGAAACACATTGTTTAAACTACAATCACATTTAAAGCATGAAAATATAATTTTGTTTGAATTATGCAATATTTTGAGTGAATTCATATTTTGCATGTTTTACAGACATTTTGCTCAATTTAATTACACTGGTTATGGTCAGGACAGGTAAGAATGAGGAGACTTTTGTGTACTGGATGGTGTACTTTCCTTTATAGTACAAAATATATATCTATAGCTTTTTATGACTAACACAGACATACATGTGCTGTAAATAATCTAATGAACACTTAACTCATCATTGTGTCATACTGACTCTTAACATATTATACCAATACTTTCTATACAGTATACTTAATATCATATTCTGGTCCAACCTTAAAGTAGCAACCAAAGTAGATGGCTTATCACAGGGTGTTCACTAGACTTCAAAAATGGAGGGTCTAAATTGACTTTAGCCAACTCTAATTTTAAGAGTCAACAAAAGTTCCTACTAATGTAATTGTAAATTTGACCCCCCCCCTTGGTACGAATTCTTAAGACTCAGAAGCCAGCTTTATTTTGCTAATTTTAAGAATCAAATAGCCATTTTAAGGGTCAAATATGAGAGCCCTGTAATCAATTTGATATTTAAGCAGTAGTGTTAAAGAAAGATCTATTATAAGTCGTTATTTCTCATTGTAACTATTGTTATGCAATATGAATCATCAGTCTTCAAATTTAGTCCCAGAACAAGGACCTAGTCCACTAAAATGGGCAGATTTGAAAGGGTTAGTGGTCAAACGGTCCAGTAAATTTTTCAGTGAAAACTTTATCGTATTACTGGACAAAAACTGAAATATTTAATTAAGGTATCGGGAGTGGATCTCTTCATATCAAGTTTCACCAATTCATAGATTTAAAAACTAAACCATAATCATACACTGAAATAAACCCACTGTATTAAGTCCATTGCAAGTAATTTGAAACAAATATTACATTTGGTTGGTCTTCTATAATATCGCACGTAATTTACAAATTTTTGAACAACGATAACTTCTCTGTATATAATATAGGGATACATTACAACAGATAGCCTTAAAATAACCATAAATGTTAAAAGCAGGGAACAGTGCCTCAGATTTTTTATAACGTCCTCCGTTCGTTAGATACTTGACTCTAAAGACCCCGCTGTTTATTAAGTAATATGCCATAAATAAAAATGAAAACCAAGAATGAAAATTCTTAGGCACGGTTTCCTAGATTAACATTTCTGCTACAAAATACTGACAACCGCTTTGCGATCTGTCATAAAAAAGGCAGCAATCTTAATTCGAAAATGACACCTTTTTTTGTAAGCGAGTACATGTAATTAACAATTAAAATTGTCAGATCATTATTGTCTCATGAAATCAACGAATTTCGAATAATTGATTCATCCCATTCAACTTTGATAGCAATCAAAATCGCGAAAGTTTATGGTTCAATAATTAAAACCACATTCAGGTTTGATGTCAAGTGAGAGATTTAATAACAAATTAATAGTATCATATCAGTGTGAAATCAAAATCAATGCCCTTGCTTGCTTGCATACAACAGATGTTTCTTCTCTAAAGTTGTACAAAATGTATTGAAATTAATAGTCAAATGTAAATGATGTAATTATATCAAATGTAATTAAAATATTGCTGTTATTATTATATTATACATATAGTATACAAATAATTTATAACTGCTATACACATGTATTGTATTACAAATTTATATACTATAATGTACATTAACATCTACTGTATTTTCATTTATTTTCGTTGGGCTCAATTTTTGTGGTTTTTATTAAAATGGCTATTTCGTGGGGACATAAATTTGTGGATTTTGATTTTTGAAAAGAAATGCCTTATCTCTACATTTAAATTCGTGGGGATTTGATTTCGTGGATGAGCCGACCCACGAAATCCACGAAATTAAATCCCCAACGAAAATTAATGATTCCACAGTATTTAATCATTTTCCTCTGAAAACATTCATTTATATTTTAAACACATTTATGTCTATGCATGTACAGTCAAACCTGTGAACAACGGCCGTGATTAGGAAAGACAAAATGTGACTTTTATTGACAAGTGGCCTTTATTTGGTGGTAATTTTGTTCTAAATAATATTTGATGAATTTTCAAGGAATGACTTTTATTCACAGGGTGGCCATTATTCAGAGGTGACTGCTAACACAAGTTTGACTCTATATATTAATTGATCATTCAGTTTTCAACTGTTTCTATTTTGATTAATTCATTTCTAGTATTGTCAAATCTGTAGACAAAGTCCGTCAAATATAGAGAAGAAACATGGCAGTAGTAATGCATTATTAGCCCATATAAGTATTGGCCATTTGGCTATAATTGAAATAAGTTTATTTGGCCTTTACTGGCTGACCTGAAAAAATCCTGGTGACAAACCAAAAAAAATACAAAATTTGGGAAACTTTTTTTACAGAAAAATAGCAGCAGAATGCTTCTAGATCAAAGTATAATTTCATGCTAGATAAATTTCAAATTCAGAAAAAGAAAATTTCCTACCTACAAACAAACAATTTTTTTCATTTAGGCCTTATGTTGATAAATGTGCTCTAAAAAGAAGCCATCACATAATTATGGTGGTCTTAATTCACAGGTGACTGTTCACTCAGATTTGACCCTGTATTTTGGATTGTGACAATCTTTGCTTTCTTTTGATGAAGGACGAGAGGAGAGGTTTAATAATTGGGCGTGTCTTTTGTTCTTTCTTGCTCTTTACAATAACTTCAAGCCAACTACCATATTATTAACTAACAATTTCTACTATACTTATACTTGTTTAGAATATTTCCTAATAGGACAGAATACTATTTTTTGGTTTGTTTGAGATTAATCAACTGTTAATCGTTTATGATTAAGTTGATACTGACTGATCCTTACTTAATGAAACAAGAAAGCTAAACAATTTTATTAATCTTCATTCACCAATTTGTATAATTTTTATTTTATTGAAACAATACATCTTTTTCTTTTAATTTGATGGCATTATGTGTGTATTTATTTAGCGAACAGTTCAGTAAACTTGTATGAAAAGCCATTTTTTTTACTGGTCGTTTCAATACGGTGTATAATGCAAACTATCATCTGATCTTTAATTTAGTTATAGTAAAACACAATGTAGAAGAGATTTCTTTGGTCCGAGTCTTAATTTTATGGTGGATATTATATAGTGTAATATGGAGGTAATGTGATTGTTATTCAGGTCCTGAGGAATTTACTGTTACTGTTTCTACTGTATCACCATACTGACGTGGTATTTATTTTCAGACAATTTGGACAGTTTGACTACAGTCAGGGTGGTCAATACGCAGGAGACAGTAGTTTTAACAGCAACCAACCTGTACAACCCTCGTATAATCCATCTATCTTGACGCCAGATAATACACAGAATTTTGCTGCACCTCCTGGGGGAGATAATTATGAGGATGAACCACCTCTGATGGAAGGTAGAGTTACCTCCCTTTTGTATAATTTATTTATAATTTACTCTGATGTACTGGTTCACTATTTTAGTGGGTACGACTTATTTTGTCAAGCGATCTGAATTTTTATTGAGAGGTTTGGATGAGGGGTCAAAAGAGGGATGTATATTCAGTTGTCTTCAATTATTTACTAAGATTGTTTAGTAAATCCTGTGTTTAGTTTCACATAATTATATAAAGGTGTTTTAACTATATAATTATGTGATTTATCATCACATTTGTTGTAATGTTTAAGGTAGGTCCGTGACTGAGAATAAATTCTGTGTATTAAAGATAAGGTCCTAGGTTAGGGGACATCTTTAATATTGTAACAGATGTTATCATGCATATATAGAAATATTTTAAAAAATACAAGTAATGGGTGCCATAACTGTAAGTGAAATGAAATGCATTGCTATTGACTTTTTCATATTAAAGATGAGTAATGTAGGGTCAACGAGCTGGTAGGTCCTATTCCAGATTTTTAAATTTAATGTCAAGGGGAACAACTCTTGTGGTATTGTAAAATGGAGCTGATTGGAGTTAATGTTCTTTCCAAAACTCATTAATGGTACTAATGAAATGATTATTTATTGCAGAACTTGGTATTAATTTTGACCACATTGTGCAAAAGGTAAGTGCCTTAAGTTATACTTTGTTAGTGTTTATTGCCATGGAAACATGACATTTTCAGATATGTGGCATTAAAATGAAATGTCAGGGATGGCTACAGGTGTGGTACTTCTGTCATTTTGCCTGCCTACTACTATTTTATTAAATGTCACTAGATGTGAAACGCACTCAATATGACAATAAGTGATCAGGTTTTATAATCTTAAAGGAGCAACATCTGATCAGACTATCGGATGCAAATTAACTGTTTGTTTTATCAGTGATAGACATACAGTGAATACTGACTTTACTGAATCTATAAAAAGCTGAAGCAGACGATGGGTTTAAACCATATAAACTCATTCCTCTAATTCAAATTTGAATTTCTGTTATAAATTGTTTTGAAAATATAAGAACCTAAATCTTCATACATTTTGAAATTTCTTATCTGGACTGATAAAAGAATCATCATGCTTCATACACTTTCTTTAGTGATTAAAATCACCATTTAATATCAGATATTTTAAAAAATCTCTCCCTGACCTGAAAACAGTTTAAAAATCAAGGGAAACCACCCACCAGCCATTACCTCCTTTATATACCCATGTTGGGGGTTTAATACCAATTTTTCTTGCATCATGCTAAATACTATAATAAAGCCCCTCAAAATCGGACCCTTTCTGGACTGGGTCAAGGGTCGTGTTTTTGAGAATTCCAGTTTTCACAGTCTTTTTGATAAATTAAAAAAATAGGAATTGAAAAATTGTCAAATTTTCAGGGAATTCCAGTTTTCTAGAAGTCTGATTTTCAGAAGTTTTACTGTATTTATTACTTTATGAAATAATGACTTATTAATATTCAATGCTGTATAAAATCATAAATAGAGCCAACTATCCTGGGATATATGTCAGAGGTTAGAACAATTGTGTTTGGTTTTCAGTTTCAAATCTTATTTTGTATTAAAATATGAGTTAAACTGTGAGTTTAAACTTACACCCAAGTTCAGTTAGCTTGTTTATATAGATACATTCAGGTTGACCTGAAAAACTTGTCACACTAACGATGCTTGATAAATATTTTACTGTTTGAAATATGTGATTGGGGATAAGTTTATCTCCGAAGTATAAAAAGCATGTTTAGAAATGAAATAAAAAAGTAAAGGTATTTTTAATTACCTACCACATTTTTGTGCGCCGAAACATGGCTGATGTTTTCAGTGTGATGTAACATTGAATCTAGATTTCAGAACTCAAATGTGCTTTATTAAGTCAATTAAATACTTCATGCTTCATAATTATGATGTAGACATAATGGTGTTTTATATATTATAGAGTGCTCTGTTTTACCATACCTTCACCCTTTGTTAAGAACCTGTACTTATCTATTTCCTTTTCTTCATACTGAAGAGCATAGTTCCTGTTGCATTACATAATAAATCTTCATTCAGACATTTTTATGCTGGGAGCGGGGGGGGGGGGGGGGGATAGAAAGGGGAGGATTTCCCATCTTGGTTATGTACTGTTTGGCATTCTGCTCGGCTTTGTTAATTTCTTTTTGTTCCAGAGATAATGAGACCCCAGCTTTATTACCTATTAATTTGTCATCATCATTTTAATGGCTTACCTGAAGTCTGCGATTAGAATTATTAATAGCTTAACAATACAATTACACAGACATTGTGGTATTCTGTTTATAAGGCTGAAGGCCATATGGGTCTAAGTGGGTATGAATTCTAGAGTCAGAATCCTCATTTTGATTCTCCCTCCTTTGTATAAACAATTTTGCAATTTATTTACATCTGGCTTCTAAGATTAAAATAACAAAAGTTAGTCAGGTTCAGTTCTTACTGTCAAACAAATACTCAGATTAATGTTGGTTGAATCTGTCAGTCCCATTTGTGAGTTATTCTTACTTGGAATTTTCTGTTTTTAGCAAATTCCTTTTTTCCTGAAAGCAATTTGCAGTACAAATTTCATGAGTTTTTGAAGGAAATTGAAATTGTGACATTTAACTCGAGCTCTTGTTACACATTTTTTAAAGGAAATGAAATAATTATGAGTGAATCCATCAATGTAGGCAGACATTAAAAGAGAGATTATTGTTAGATTTTATGACAAAAATGTTTTTTGTTCATTAGAAATACAGTACAGTCAAGCCTGTGTTAGCAGCCATCTCTGAATAGAGGCCACCCTGTGAATAAACTTTATTCACAGGGTGGTCTTTATTCAGAGATGGCTGCTAATACAGTAAATACTAAATAACAGTGTAAAGGTCGATCTGAACATCTGGATGTTTCCGGATGTCTGATCCGGATATCCGGATACTTGATTCGGTCAATTTTGACAATAAAGACTTTTCTAGCTTTTAGAAACTTTCATTGATTCTTAAGAACAAAATGACCTCCAAATAAAGGCCACCTGTAAGTAAAGGCCACATTCCCTCTTTCCCTATAGATAGTGGTCTTTGTTTACAGCTTTGACTGTAATATACATTTCCTCTCCCTGTTTGTCCCTGGAATGTAATTTTCTTATACATACAACTCAAGGAGTTTGTACAAAATATCTGAGATTGTAATATGTGTACACTGGTGGAATTGGTTTTTTCGTGACCTTGGCATTCAGCATTGTTTCATAGAAATGATGTTTAATTTAATATTAATTCTCTCTTTCATTCAAAGTTTGGTAATTTGTTTGAAGATTTAATCAAAACTGGCTTATCTTCATGACCATTTTGTTCTCATGTTTGTTATTTCGTCAATTAACTTGCTGTTGTAATTTGTTTAAACTATCGTAGAATCTTCACTCTGTACAAAAGGCAATAGACAATGTGTCTAGGATATTGATGAAAAATCTGTTACCAGTAAGAAATGTTCGAAACTTATGTATATTGTACATAGTGCTTTTACCGATCTTAATTAAACCTTGTAAGTCTGCTCCTACTATCATTTTAAGCTTAAACACAGTAGGAGAAGTGTTAAGTGTGGAACTCAAGCTAGTGAGTTCAAACCCTGGGCATGTCACATGTACTCTCAAAATTTTAATGAATTGGTGATAAGCATTGAGACCAAGGTCATTGGCTGTGCGTCAGCTGATGATAATGATTTGTGCTTTAATGGAGTGTTAATAATAACCCTGAATCCAATAAAACTAGCTGGATTAACTGTGTGCTGGTAAAAAAAATGAATTTTTAATACATGCGTTGTTCAAACTAAAATCTCTTTGTTTCTTGTTATTTGCTCTACTATAAATTTTCCCGGAGACCCTAGACTCTTTATAAGGCACAAGGAATGGTACATCCACTGGCTCACTATTTTTACCTTTTCAAGTTAAAAAATGAATAATAAAAAAAAATGCTACCTACTTACACTATTATTAACGAGCATGTAACCAGTAACAAACATTTTTTCAGGCCTAATCAAGAAGTTGTCCGTATCATTTTAAACTATGGTCTAAAGCCCCATCAATTTATCCACCCTACAGGTTAGGAAAAATTAATGTCCATCTAATATTTGCTTCACTGCTACGTTCATGCTTTCATTTCTCAGTTGTTTCTCCCAATTTATCACCATAACTGTGTATTTAGAACTGATAACCAGACTCGATGATTTATCAATGATTTTCATTATATTCTCTCTTTACAATCGATAACAACAACAACAAGGAGATATACAACAACAGGAACCACAACAGTGCAGTTATAAATCAGTAAAAGTTTCTGATACTGTTAGATTTATTGTTATGTTTTGATGCCCAGAACATATGGACGTTTTTAACCCAAAATGCTGAGTCCTAAGTTTTATGACGAAAGAATAATATGCATTTCATTGTGAAGCTACTCCATTTAGCTTGATTTCGGTAGAGCATTCTAAGTTCTTATTAACTAAATAAACTGAAATGGATTTTGAAACTCTCAGCTCAGTCTATTTTCTCTGTATAAATGAGTCGGATGAAGACTATGCATCAAGGGCTGTTATATAGCCCCGCACTGATGATCATTCATGTTGAGATGTTGACAGTCACTTGTGGAGAACAAGGTTAATACTAGAGGTGCAGAATTCAGAAAATATGATTTACACTGTAAAACAAGCATAAAACCCAGTAAGATTTTTATTTTGTTTCAACTCAATACGCTAAGCCCAATGTCTGTGAGATTATGATGAGTGATAAAATATTGGATAAAATACTGGATTTAGGTGCACTGGCCTATTCATATAACCAAAGTTTTCTAAATTTTTTTATTGTGTCCAGGTGTTGCTAAAAACTTTGTTGGCATTTTAGTCATAAGCATGTGACATATTACAATACTTCATTACTACCGTAATTCTTACTGTAAGAATCAATATTCATACATATTTGAATAATTGATATTTTGTCAAGATGTCTCAATACTAGCTGACTTATGAATATTCATCTCTTTGAGGAAAATTCTACCAAACTACTTTAGAAATGATTGACTGCATGACATAAATGGGTAAATAGCAAGACAATAACTTTGCTGAATTGGTGTTTTAACTCTACAAAGGAGTAGTTTTTTAAAACCCCATTCTCACTGTCCCGGTGCTTGTCCTGGTATATCGATCTTAAGCTGGGGTCAACCGCACCCTGGTCTACCATGCATGCATAGAGTGCTTTCTAATGCTCTGGAACAGTAGGTTGTAACATACAACCTCGGACCTACCTTGGAAAATTCAAGGATTAAGCGGGTTCTGAATATTTTCCCAGTAACCCCCGGTTGAGTTTACCATTTTAAAACACCCTAGACTGTTCACTGGATTGCCACTGATGATTACGGTTCCGTCTCTGTTGTATTCCCGGTTTGACAGCGTTTCCCATAGACCATACACTCATTCGGGATTCCAATCCAGGTCAGCGAGAATGGGGCTTGAAAAGTTTTGGTCAGTTAGATCTCATGAATACTAGTATACTGTGTAACCTCTCCAAAGCAACACCCTTAGGGAGGGAGTAGTAAAATTATGTTGTTGCTGTGAGGTTGTTGCTCTAGAGAGGTTACGGGTAAATTAATAGTAAAATCGTGCATTGGAAAAAAATCATGGTGTTGTTGAAGTGATGTAATTGCTCAAGAGATGGCTGCTCTGGAGAGGTTATACTGTACAAGTACATGATTTGATACATGTGTACACAATTTTCCAGACTAGTTGTCGTTTTTGGGGGAAGTGTATTATGTTTATGTCCTTGTGAGAGACATAAAATATATTAGTGTACATTTCAACAAGGCAGCTTGGCTTGCAATTGTCTGAACATTATACCTGGTGAAAGCAGCCATAGTTGTTTTATTTGACTGACATAAAATTACTGGTACATGCCTTTAGGAAAATTACAAAGTTTCCATTGTTTTGGTAACTAATTACAGTCTGTTTGATGAATGTTGTAACTCTTGTTTGTTAAATTATTTAAATCATGCGTAATTGACTATAGAGAAATAGTATCTGTATCTTATTTAGTGAGATTATCAGTTCTTAGAAGAAGAACTTTAATGTACACCAATGTAAAATATAGTGATCGTCAGTTTGTATTGTACATGTGTAATGGAAATGGAGAAACATACTGATTTGAAATAATTTGTTACCAAACATAGGATACAGACTATAATTGTCCAGTTGTAGAAGTTTCAGTCAGGTACTACTCATCAATGTGTTCAGAATTTCCTAACAAAAAGAGAAAATTTGGAAATGATGGTTACTAAAATTAAGACACAGACAATGCAAATCTCAGGATAATTGACTAAATGTGCAGCGAAAGTGCATTGCGCAATATCTACGCCACATTGATTAATGTAAACAATACAGACATGAGACGCTAATTTTTTGTCTGCTTGTTTGTGAAATTCCCATGGCCTCTACGGTAACTTGTTTGTCTGGGGTGTTACAGCTATAAATTGCTTGTAATAATCCAACATAAACTGCCTATTTACACGAAACAACTGGTGTTAGATATTTTCCCAATGGATAATAGAAAAAATGTATTCTTTTATCTTAAAGGCAAAATCTTACATCTAACTGCTTGTCCTAGTATCATGATTGATACGTTTATTGTCTTAGAAGCTTACAATGTTGATAAAATATAGAAAAAAACTTCCTTGTTAGTTAAAGACATGGTGCGATAATGCCTTTGTTTTTTAGGGTGAGCCCGTGCCATTGTCTTTATTTTGAATTTTTTCTGGAATGTTTGTATGTATAGATTATCTCCCTTTCAATGACAGGGCGTGACCCTTCAACTGACTGAAGTACTGTAATTATCTCCCTTCAACTGAGTAAAGTATTGTTAATTATCTCCCTTTCATTGAACAAAATACTGCAAATGATATCCCTACAACTGAGTAAAATACAATAAATTATCTCCCTTCAGTTGACTTAAATGCTGTAAATTATCTCCCTTCAACTGAATAAAATACTGTAAATTATCTCTTTTCAGCTGAGTAAAACTGTAAATTATCTCCCTTAACTGAATGAAATACTGTAAATGTCCCCTTCAACTGGGTTAAATATTGTAAATTATCTCCCTTCAACTGAGTAAAATAATGCAAATTATCTCCCTTTGGCTGAACCACACAATATAAACTCCCTTTCACCTTCATAACATTTCTTTCATCATTTCTAGAATTTGTAATAAATATTTGTTTAATCTTGCAAGGGAAAATTACCCTGTCCAATTAAAAATTAAATGAAATCTGGAAGAACAAACACTTATTTTAAGACAGATAGATAGATAGACAAATCAATGCACCCTTGATGAACGGTAACAAATGAATCACATTCCTGAGATTGGTAATGAATTCCTTTAACATTACAATTATTTAAACTTTATGTTGATAAATGCTCGTATTATGAGCAATACTTGAGTTATGTTGTCAGAAAAATATCAACATGTTAACCATTTTGCAATTTGATTCAATAAAATGATAAACAAACATGTTTTTCTTGTTTTAATGAGCCATCAATTCTTGTAGACACTTTACAAAATATACACATTGTTTCATTACAAACAAGTACCTGACATCCCATTACAGGTACAAATATGTGCTTAAATATGTCATGTTTCATGTTTGTACAAATAAATCCATACAATATGCTACATTGTCAAACAAAAACTGTCCACATCTGATCAAATAGAGCAGTGATTATGTTTGTAATTTCAGTTATTTGTAGATTTTTTTATTGTTATCAAATGCACAAGTTTAATATACTGTTAGTTTTATAAACATTGTCTTAAATGTTATATCAGTTCACATGCAGTATAGATACGAACCTGTGATGGTCAAATTGTTATTTATGTTACTGATTTAGGTGTTACTGTTGAGACTTCTACCGGTACATATAAATTGTATGCCTGTGAATTTTGCTAATAAATACCATTGAATACAGATGCATTGAAATAACATGAAGAAATTTCGAATGTTGGAACATTTTAGCATAAATTATGATGCTGTATGACATTAGAAGACACTTGCTTATGCTGTCCTGTCAGAAATCATGTTGACCTTTGTGTCAAGAGGTCGCACAATGAAAAAAAAATTATGCCAGTTTTTGGGTAGAAAGATAGTGTGAAGTTTGATTCTAGGCTGAACATAAAAATGTATAAAAATAAGTTTGTTTAGAGCGCTCAAACCCAGAATTTTAGCACTGGGTGGGTAGGTAGGTAGCGATTTGTTTTTACTATAAAAAATGCCCCCCCTCCCCCCAAAAAAATAAATTGATTTTATTTATTTACTAGGGTTTTTGTGAGTAGGAAGGAGCACTCCAAACAAACTTATTTTTATTTTCAGCCCCACAGTGAGTATTTAATGTAAGTAATGAAGTGCTTGGTTAGTTATCTGGGTCAGTCTATATGGAAATAAATAAAATCTCGTTTTGTTGTATCATGTATGAAATCAATGCAGTATGCATGCTTTCAGTAGATGGTGCAGTAAGTCATTCATTACGAGGCATTGTAAGTGAAAACAATCATACTTGGTCATAAAACTGCATATTTCAAAATTGCTCTGTCACTTTCTCTGTACATTTTATATTAAGATATATCACAATGACTGATGTTTAAGTTAATTGTGCAATATTTCAAAACTTCATGAAGAAGCTATAGGATTACTGCAAAGAAAGCAATCATGCTATTTCTTGTAAAATAGAAGATTATGCCACAGGCATTGGCATTGTTGCTACAAGGGTCTTTTTATTTGAATCAAAACACGACATATTATGTACAAGGCGTTAGTTATGAGGCAGATTCAGCCAACATGAGTTCATTTGTGAAATGAGTCCTGGGACAAGGGAAATCAATTTCAGCAAGTTAAATCAATAAAATTTGATAGGAATGACAAAATTAATGAGAAATTTCTGTGTTTGAACAAATAGCTCAAAAGAACCTTTAATGTGAGACTGGTACTGTTCATGATTGAGACTGTTGTGGTATACTGGTATTTCGGTATTTCTGGGTATGCTGTTAGACAAATATGTGTACCATATCGAGATGATTGTACTGATTGTATCAGCGCTTTTCATTTAACATAAAATGCATGAAAAAAAACCACATCAAAGCTTTAATAAAATCTTTCCAAATAAGAATTTTTACATCTACGTTATACTGATTTGTTGTTAATTTTTATGGGTGCTGCTGAGTTATCATTATGAAAATACTCAAATTTTCAGCTTTCAAAAAGCGTTGCAAAATGTAAATGAATATTATTTATTTTATGTACATGTATTAACATCATACATGTACATGCGTTTATTATATAAGTGATTAAAAGATGCTTGCTTTTTGAAAGATCAAGTAAAGCGTACTGCCTAGCGTATCGCCAGTATCGTACCGCTATACGTATTGTATCGGAAGTGGCCTGGCAATACAAGGCCCTATTTATGATATTATGTTTGGTCAACATTATATTGTATGTGTTACGGTGTTGTTAACATAATAAGCCTTGTTCTGTTGTGTGATCTAGTGGTGTAAAACATTTGTTACAGTAATTAATTGTGTTAAGGGACTATGATCTCATTATAAGCATGCTAATATCATGTACTTCAGAGTTACAAAACTTATTTATAATTCATGAAATTGCTGTTATCATGAAATTGGAAGCATTTTGTTAACATGCAACGCATGCTGTCACATGTACTTATAAGTTGAATCTTATCTGAAAAGTCGATTTAAAAATCATTGATGATATCAATTCAATTCTTAAAACGTACATGCTAGTTAATTACATACAGCATAGCTTTAAATGTAACTGAGTTCAAATATTCTTTGGTGGCATTTGTACAAAATGTGCTCGCTGAACTTGATAAAGCAAAATCTTATTTTGAAATTAATGATGGCATACATGCATTCTGTAATTAGATATAATACAGCATATGGATTCAGCGTAACGTTACACACATTAGTTAGGTATAAATAATACAGTAGGTCTTTCGAATACTTCACAGATAATTTCATAAGCATTAAATATTAATCTGTTCAATGTACATTTCTACACAGCAGTACCATATTTATCAACTGAGCCAGGCTTTGGTAATGATAACTTTTTAAATCCATGTTCACGTTCACCAAAACTGCTCTGAGAATGTAAGGATACACTATCTTTTGAATTGAAACTCCTTGGTGGCTTTTTCGGCGGGCTAATACCCAAGTGTCCTACTGAAGCACTTTTGTAATTGGCCGATACACTGTTGCTTCTGACCACTGGTGTTGAGCTGTTTTCGTAATCGACCATATGATTTGGCGAGTATCCATGAGGTAATGTCCGTGTTTTACTGGGAATGTACATTTGACTGTGACTGATGTGTCCATTATGTGGCAATGTCGACGACCTGTATGGATACTGTGGCATATGTCCAACACTATGTGCCATGGGTAAGATAAATCCATGGTCATCCCTATATGGAATAAATTCCCGTACACTGTGTGGCGTGAGAAACCCATTATCATCATTGTAATCATAATTATTTGAGCTGTGATAATTGTCCGTTGAAGCGAACACTGGTACATACAAGTTGGCTTCATAGAACGGGTCATGTGGGTCTATTAATATTGGTGAAATATTTTCAAGCAACGGCGATGTTGACTCGCATTGAGAGCCGTCACTTCCTTTCGAATTATTATTAGTCTGTTGACCTTGAGAATAGACTTGGGTCATATCATCAGGTTCAGAGAATTCTGTTTTGAATGAAATATATGTATTAGTATTGACTGAACTGGCTACACGAGGTCTCTGTAAAGAATCATACATTGAACAGTCCTCATCCATATCAGCGTCGATAGATAACGTTCCATCTGGTACATCATCGTAAGCCAGTGGTTCATGTTTTGGATTTGGCTCAATAATGCCATTAGCTTTTAAATGTTCTTCAAAGCTCATTCTGATTGATTCTTTCTTCCTCTTATGATATCGTTTACATCTAGAAAGTGCGCACAGGATGACAGCTATTACTGCTAACAGAAACACTACTCCACCTATTGTAGCAGATGCAATTATAGCATTCCTGGTATTATCCTTTTTATTGTTATCATTCACACTAGCAACATTTGAATCTATAGCATCTTTTGGGTCAACTCCTACAAGAGTTACCAAACTTGAATCAAACACCCGACCTAGTTTATTTTCAGCAAAGCATTCGTACTCTGCAATATCAGAGTGCTTGAAGTTATAGATGTGCAGTTTACTGGTCACCATTACAGTGCCTTCATTCTCCACTTTGTATTTATCCGTTTTTTCAAAGTTGATTAATTTTCCATTTTTTAACCATTGAATATCCACATGTGGGTCAGCCATGTACTTACAGAATAGTTGCACTTCACTCCCTTGTAATGTCTCGATATTCCGTGCTTTTGAGTACATTCTTATTGGGCAGATAAACCAATCGCGAGTAAGTGTTGAAAATGACCTCTCCTTAACTATAGAAGGTCCAGTGCAGATTGGCTCTGTCCCTTTAAATCTCCATCGTAAACGTGCCTCAGATTCACTGTTATTTCTCAGCCACGTAACCAACCAGCGTAAGTTACAGTCGCAGTACCATGGATTGTCATAAAGTTTGATATCTTTTAATTCACTGCTGAAATATCTGAATGTTGATCCATTGAGTGTTGATAATGCGTTGTTTTGTAAGTCCAGTTGTTGTAACCTCGATAGTCTGTTAAATCCCTGTGGATGTACTGACTGTATATGGTTACCCGATAGGTACAGACTGGTTAATTTTGATATATTTCTAAATGCGTTTGACGAGATTGATGTTATTCTGTTTCCGCGTAGGGAAAGCGTCAGTAAACCTCTGATGTCACGGAATGTCTGAGATGGAATTTGGTCCAAGTTGTTGAATGATAGATCCAAGTATAATAGTTTCTTCAGTCCACTGAACACTAGATTCTCAAGACTAGACAGTGTATTGTTACGCAGATAGAGAATTTCCAGGGACTCGTATTTCACAAATGAATAATCCATTAATTCAGTAATATGGTTATTGGACAGATCTAGCACCCGGATATTATGCGGAAGATTTGGCGGTACATGGGAGAGGGACTGTGCGGAACAATTGGCCACCCCCATACTGACTTCCTGCATACTAGCGGGTATACATTCATAATGAAGGGAGGTCACTCTAACACTGAGCAAATTTATTACTATAATACTGATCACAGTCACACTCCAAAAGGCCATCGTTGAAAATCTATTGTACAATACAGTAATATAATACTGTATGTACGGTAAAAGTCAAATGTCGTCTGTTAGCTCCTAGTGAATTCAAATTCCTCTGAAATTCCAATACTGAAGCTAATTAATCCAGGAAGTTTCATGACAGTGTGGTGACTTGTTATAAGATTAAAACATTTCCCAACTGTATTGATTAATTCCTTGATAACATTGGCCCTAACACTTATAATTTCAAACCCTCATGACACTTATTCACTGTTATTAACTCTAATACTTCCTACAAATCTTCCAGCAGCTGTGTTACTCATTATTTTTGTACAATTTTATGATATTCACCCACACATCACTTCCATACACAGCACATCAATGTAACTATATTGCACTCACTAGAATTTACTCCATAGCACTTCGTTGGGTTCAACAGTTACTATTCTCCATGAATGAAGCAGCTTCCTGGCTCACTACTATAATACTCGTTTCTTCTCAGAATTTTCCAATATCTTTACCACACCTACTAACTGAGTGCTTTACTGGCTATTGGAAGTAGTAAGGTAATAACAAAGTTACAAAAAGCAAGCATTGTCATCTGTTGGTTGGAGTTTTTTTTCCAATAGAGGGTTTACATTATTATGCCTCTGGGTGGTGTGAATTTTTATATTGATTTTATCAACATTTTTAGATACTTTTATGAAGAATTCTTCTTCTATTGTTATTTCTTATGGAATGTCAGATATTTCAGAGTGCCGTTAGAATTACGCAGTTGTAATAATCACTGTTTGAGTATATAGCTGATGAACTATTCACTGTTCATATACCCGGTAGATATTAATGATAATTTTCCCTCGTTTTTATTATTATTCCTCTATATATACACACCATATGTCACAAGTTCACATGTTATCTTACTAGAAACGACTGGTCCGATTTAATCACATTGATGTAACAGATTGACAAAATAGATTGTTGATATTCCTATTTCTTGGGCACATGTCTGACTTTTACTCTTTCTGATTGTGGAACTGATTGTCAGTTTGAATTTTCTCTGGTTGAAAGCTGCTAATTTTCTTTCTTCCTGGTCCTATTTCCTGTGTACTTAGACACGTTTTGACCTAAATAAGTCAATGATTCTCTGGTCTCCAGATCTGATGATTTTGTTCAGCTCACTGAAGGGTTTTGTATGTCTTTTCTTGCGTGAAATGAAGACAGGCTAATAAAGTTAATGCCATACGTTCACTATATCTACACTTCTCTGTATATCAAAGTGGAACTCTTCAGTTCTGAAGTCCTGAAAGTACAAAAAAGAATCTGTCAAGCACTTAATCAATGTTAAATACCTGTATGTGTTATTATAGTAATACTTCAGCATTTTCATTTCTATTACAAAGCAATAGACATCCTGATATTTTTCATCAAAGAGATTACCATCAGACAGACACTAAGGGTAGGCATATTGTATATACACTAAGTGACTGATTCCAATGCTGATCCTAACCAGTATTGATGTTCATCAGACTTTCTATACAGACACCCATGCAGGGTTTGTAATAAGGGGGCGTTATAAAAATGTTCTGATATTTTCTCTGGCTAAATTGGTTTGTTTCTTTGCCAGATTTCAATCATGGCGTAAGTTAGTTAACTGGGATGTCAACACATCCTGATGATTTTATTGAATAGGTGAAAGATGCAATTTTCCATTACATTAGATAACATGATGACACCATTATTGGGGTATTATTGATTATGTTATAGCTAAATGAGTGATTTTGATGACAAACTATTATTTTATTCAGCTTATCGCTCACTATATATCACACTCATATGACTTCAGTTTACGTGTCACATGACTAGTAACCAGTATAGATTGCATATCACATGACACATTCTTGCAAACCACATGACTACTCTTACATTTCTGTATCTTGCATATATCACATGACCACACACTACCTTCAATACACTGCATGCTGTCACATGATCAATTCACTGTAGTGTCACATGACCACTAACAGTCTTCACATCACTGCATGATTTCACATGACCATTTTATGTCATGTGACCACTCCTTATAATGGTGCTTAGTTTATTTGTAATAATGAATAATTGCATTTCTCTTTTGCCTTCCATTTATTGTAATATTAAACGGAAGTAAATTAACTATTTTCTAGAAATGGCAAAAAATGTGGACAAATATTGATGTCTTTATAAATCAATAAGTTTGTTTGATCCTGTTACGAATAATGATGTACCATTAATCATTGTCTTGTCTATTTGAGATGGTTTGTCCGTATATTACACAGAACATTTTATACATCATAATGGTGTCCATGGGTCTTATTATATACATGTATGGTAAGTCTAGTGTATGACTTGCTTCTATCATTCAGTTTGGTACTCTAGCAATTACAGGGTTTTTAAGAATGCTTTGCCGCCATTGGGCACTGTCTGTCCATCCGTTTGTTTTCAAAATGTGGTGAAATGCTTTTTGGGTACTCTATCTCCACTACTAATGACATGGACAGGGTTTTTCAACTGAATTGTCACTGAATGCTGTAAATATTACAGAGAATTTATAACTGCAAAAACTTATATCTGTATATACATAAATATACAAAATTTCACATATAATTTTGATCAATTCCAGTTTCTTATCTACATTTTATCACATTTTCTATGATCTCGTGAATTCAATCGGGCATTTTATCATTTTATAACAATAAATTCTTGAACCTGCCGTTAAATGTCAGATAAATTTCTGATTCTGTATCATTTTTTCAGGATTGTGTTAATCTCAAGCTTTCGTGTAATCCGTCACTGGGATGAAATAAAAATAAAAAAAAGCATTTTTTTGGAGAATTTCTTAGTTCATTTTCTGTGACAAATCATGCTCAATTGTTGCTATGGATTCTTTCAGCTATAAGAATTGTTCCTTCCATGAACAAAAAAGAACACTTAAAATCATGGATGTTAATGGTTACCAGATGTGGTGCATTTTTATGTCTTGAGCTCCTTCATTGTTGGAGTTGAAGCTTTCATTGATAGACTGGACTGATAGTAAAACAGATGTTTTTTACCTTCCTGATGAAGAGTATAGGAGTCTAACAACCTTTAATACATTTCTCAGATTTCCTACTGATTTCTTTACAAGCGTTCAACTTCAGTATGAATTAACTGTCTCAGATTCCATGCTGATTTTAACAGTTATTGGGGTATATAACAGTATTTACCTGCTGATGATAATTTGTATTATATTTACTCACAGGGGGCTGTTATGACTTTAATTATTTCTACCCACAGGGATCTGTTTGCAATAAATTACTCTGGGAATTGGTAGTGTTTCTTGGTTGAGCTTGGTTAAAAGTGTATCATTTTTGTTCACATTTTGTGTTAAATTCATAGTATGAAGGCAATTATAATATAGGCCATTATGATTGATTTGATTTATGACCCTTTCCCCATTCCAATGTCGTCTCCTTTTTTCACACCTCATGAAATTGGAAAACAAACTTTGAGTAAAAAAAATACTGTCTTTGCAAATTTTCAGAAACCAAAATTTGAAAAATTGATTAAATTTTAAGCATCCCTTTTGTAGGAAAACAATCTAGTAATATAGATATGGTATGCTACAATTGCTACCGTAGGGTTTGATAATTATTTGTCTTTGAGGGGCTACTGTAGATTTCAGGGATATACATGTTACATTATACCACTTCCTGGTTTAGATTTTTAAATGACCCCCTGGTTGAAACTAAGAAGCTATGTCAATAGATAAAACCAGTTTTATCTGTAATTATCATTTGAGGTTTCTATCTAATATTAGACTATCTCAGTTCTGTTTGTTAACATTTGTTTATCATGTGAAATACATGCATTATCTCATTGTGTTCTCTTGTTATCTCTGTGAAAAATAAAATTAAACTTAATTTCATCACATTTTCTTTTTGTAATTTATGCAGCAGTAATGTAGCTTTTAAGGCTGATAAGCATGGAAGTCCGTCATTTTTGCAAATGAGCATGCTAGATTGTTTAACAAATTTATTATGAATATGTGGAAAAAAACAAGACAGGATTGCAATCGGCCATAAAGTCACTGGTTAATATGTTTTTTATCTGAACCATTCTATTTGCCTAAATATTACCAGTTCCAGTCAGTATCTGATAGATCTTATACATATCAGATATGTACAGTAAAATGTGGAACAACTTTTATTATTTCTAACAATAAATTATCAGGCAAGGGGTATTTAATGTTCTGCTACTGCATAATAAATGATTGTGGGTTGAAACCAGTTGTTGACTATTGACTGTATGACATGTTTATCAGTTTGATTGGTTGGTGCCTGCAGTTGTGAAAGGCTTGGCTTATCACCATGAAAAAAACAACTCATGACTTGCAATGCTATGATATACTTTATGCAGTTTATTCATGTACCAGCAGGCCAGCATAATTAGTAATATTTTTTTAGATTCTATGGTAACGAGACTTTTACAGGTATGCATGTGGCTATGCTTAAGTCTCATAAAAATCATAATCATTAAAAAAATGGTGGTCTATTTATAAATTTAGTTGAGACAGTAGTCAAGGTCAATTAATTTTGTGTTTAGTGTAATATAATAACACCCTATTTTTGTTATGAACTCTTTAATTGACTACTTCGTTACTTTATCTTAGTCAAACACTCTGTAAGGCTGCTTTTTTGGTCTGGGGAGGAATCCTCAATTGGATATGAAAAATCTCAAATATAAGTCAGCAAGGTTTCTTACAGACTGTACATTGTACCATTGTTGATGTAATGTACACTTCTTGTAATATCTTGAAACTGTCACAATCAGATATGATTCAATCAAATCAACTTTCAATCACAATAATTGCCCAGATAATGGACCAATTATATCATAGAGCTTGAAGGAATCCCATTTAACTAATTTGCTTCCCAGGAACTAATAGTTTTGTAACAAAATGATATGGAAGCACACCAACATGATGCCCTATTTATTGTTTTTGTTATTGTCTGTAAAGACACTTGTTAAGTATATATGAATGTAGGTAACACAACAGGTGATAGAACTGTTCCTAGTTTTCACAACAAATTAACGTTAGTTATATCTAGGTACCATTTGTTTGTAATCAGTATTTAGGTTGCTAACAACTGTTATCATATCAATGGATTAATGCCAATTGTCTATGACATAGGTGGTCTATTGTTATTATTATCTATGAATTGCACGTAAAATTTGAAATCTGATTCCTGATTGGTCAGGTTTATGTTGCCTCAGCCAATCAGATTGACTGTTACATTATCCTTGACTTGATTGATATTTGTAAAAGACGGTTATGTTTTGCCGAAATATTTTAGACCTTTGGCATGCTTTGTATCGACTGAAAAGTACCATAGACTCAGTGTCCAGGGAGTCAGCTAGGCCGTGTCTGGTGACCTACATAGACTATGTCTGCAGTTAAAACATGAACATAATGCAAAATGACCCAGTAGACTGTGCCCAGTATTAGTCTCATAGACTGTGCCTAATTTACCTCAAAGACCATGAGTCAAACAGAAAGTGTTGCTGAATTGATGAAGTTATTGGAATTTTTGGTGAGTTTTATGTTACAGAAGCAATTTGATGAGATGGAGGCATTATTACTGAGTGACCATTTCAGAGTAATGACTATCAAGAAATGAATATCGAAGAAAATGACTGATTGTAATAATTGCTGTCAAGCCCCTGTGAGCACTAATGGTGGCAGAACACTTCTCCATAATTACTGAGGCTGTGAAATTATTGTAAAGATTTCCTTGACAGAAATATTTATCATTTGTGAATTACTCTTGACCAGGAAATGACCTCAATGCCAAAACCAATATTCTGATAATTCCTTTTTTGGTCTAATTATTTACTTGTATCTGATTGGAAGATTTTGAAAAGTGCCCATGAGTCTAAGTTGGGTCTCTTTCTGTAATATTTTGGCTTCTCTTGGTTGGCCTTGAAGTCCCTTTCTCAGTGATATAAACTTGTCATATTTGCCCCAAAGGCTGACTCTGTAAGGAAATTTGATTACTCAGACTTTATTAAGCTGAATTACTTCCCTTTAGATTATTCAAAGTGCTCTCCCTTTAAAATGCCATATATCACATTTGAGGAAGCTGTCCAGCTCTAAGCTTACAGAAAGTCCACAAATGTATACTGTGTGGTCTTAATTCCTCCATCATTAAAACTGGAAAGGTCACCAAATGACTATGGCTGTTGGTGCTGCAATGGTTGACCTTGGAGAAAGAGAGGAAACATTCTGTGCTCAGAACGATCCATTAATTCTCAATTAGTTAGGAATCACAGCATATCAGAATGTCTCAAACATATTATCTATTTCTTCTCACTTGGACTTGCTCCTGTTGGTTCAATATATAGTATTATATACTGGATAGTACTTAATATCTATTTATCTTTAATCTAGTCGAGGGGTGTAAATATAAATATTGAATGGATATTCTAATTGCAAACTTAGGTAGATTCTTACAGCCTTTTGCAAATTCAATTTAAAATATTTTTTATGCTGATTGGATTGTAAGTGTGCCTATATTATAGTATATAATCACTTTTTTGTTGTTAATAAGTTTAAGTAAGTATCATTGTATGACCTTTTAATGGTGAAATTCAGCAGAATATCTTCTTCACTTTGAGTTTTTTGCCATTTTGTTGCAACTATTTTCTCTAAATTAAAATCTTTAAACTTCTACTGCTTTTAAGTTTAAGCTTTAATTGAGAAACATTCATTTGATTTACTTCAAACTTGCTGATCTATTTCTGTACAAAATTACATTTTCTGATAATGTGATGTATGTTTTATTGTCCTAAATTTCATTTAAACTTGATTTAATAGGGTTTACTAGTACAGATTAACATATCCCCTAAGTACTCAGTATTCTAAATTTGAATCTCAAAGTCTATCATTTGTGCATGATGTGAGCTAAATATTCAACCTTGCAATAGGATAGTATTTTCTAACCTGCAAAACATACATTTATGAATCATTATTTCAAGTACTCCTGGGAAATAACGAAATTGATTTTAATTTCGAAATTGCTTTTAAGAAAAACTGCAAAATGGTTTATAAATCATACTAATTTCATTAATCTAAAATATACTAGGTTTTAAACTTGTTAGATTTTACTTTTTTTCAAATAATTATATTTTTTTCATTTATGTTATTAGGATGAGGATATATAATACATGTATATATAATTGAAGAAATTATTTTACTCTGACATCTGATAAAGAAGCATGCAGTTACAATAATTTGAGACAAACCTTGAGATACCATATACATGATGTAATTGTCAAAAACCCTGTCAAAAAGAATTTCATAGTTCATGAACTTAATAATTCATGAAGTATTAAAAACTGTTCAAGAAAAATTCTTATAAATTCCATTTGAAGAGGTAATAAAAGAGAAGAAATGGAGAAAAAAAACTCACCTTATTATTTGAATTTAATGTTTAAATATATCCATCTGAATTTCTGATTATTTTAAATCCTTTGAAATGAAGTAACATGCAGTAACTTAATTTAAATCTCCAACAGCTTCAGACAGAAACCATAAAGCATAATATTTCCTCACTGTGTCCAAATCACCAGATATTGTATGTATTCACTGTTTATGGACAGAAAATAAAATAATGAGAATTTGAAATTTTCTTTGAAGCCATACTGAGACTTGTGTTTGAACATGCGTTGAGCACGCATTACAAGTAAAACCTGTTGAATAAACAGAGGAGTGAGATATGACTGTATACCTGTCATCATGCAATCTCTGGTAGACTTTAAACCCTTGATGGGTTTATTCAATTTTGGTAATTATAAGTTAACAAGGATGGGGACATTTATCTGTGATTAAATGGGCTAGATATCAGATTTAATCAGTTTTTTTTTCAGGTGATGAAATGTATTGATTTTTTTCACTGATTTCAATGTGTGACAATAGGTTGACACTAGACAGGTGAAGATTGAATTGACCAATTTACTATAATTAATAATGGTATACATGCATGAGGGGAATATTTTATTGATAAAAATGAATAAGATTTTTGATAAGTTTAAAAGACCCTATAATTATGGTAAAAATGTTTCTTTATTATGTTTGTTTAAGTGTTCAGCTTCGATTATTGTTGAGATATCATACCTTAACACTCGGTCTCAAATAATAGATGCCATATGTCTCAGTTATTGACACTTTATCAATAGATTTATCAATTGCCTTGACTATGAAATTAGTTTCATAATTCCAAAATATGTTTTAAAACATTTGAAAAGGTTAGAACAAGAAAGTACCTATCTGTTCCTTTGTTAAAATGGACATAGGTGGTTCTTGCACTCATTCCTCCAATTAGTATGGGATATTTCCTAATAAATTCTACTTCGTAATTACAATATTTTTCTATTGGTTGTGCAAATGTTGAATGAAATTATCTTAAGGTTATTGTAAGCATATATGGAATGAGTCACAATGCAATCATTTAAAAAAAGAGTAGGGGAATATTTAAGGGATTGTCATTTAATTATAGATAATTCAATAGATTTAGTAGAAACTGCCTTATGCATTTATTTACTTAAAATTATTAACAAGGTAAACCTAGATAGGAGTGTTGGTTTTCAAACTTGTACATGTACCTCATGTGTAGGACTGTGATGATCTTAAGTTTTCATTTTTAACTATTTTTTTGTAATAATACATTAATGTACTATATTTTGCAGTATATGTGATCAGTGTATATCTGGTATGATGAGTTCTTATATAGAATTTTGTTACCTTTTTATGAAACATCTCTTAATAGATTGATATATAACTGTTAGATCCGGTATTCATCTTTTTCACTGTGGTTTATCTAATTCTACATGCACTTCTTATTTTCAGCATAGATTTGTGTCTGTGTTAACGATCTCGTTTAAATGTTCATTTAAAGACATAACTTTTAATGTCTCTGAAACATGTCATATCCTTTTCAGATTAATGCAAGAATTCTATTTCATACATGCAGTCACTTTTAAATAAACCTTGGAGTTTTAATATATTTAAGAAGTTCAAAATTAATCTACTGCTTGAAATGTACAATTCTGAAAAGGTCAATTAATTAATATACAACACTATTATTCAGTCTCAGACATATATATATTTTTTAAATGCTTTTTGATGACTACTTTTGCTGAAACTATGGCTAGGTGACAGATCACCAAGATTTTTAAGCTTGGCCTAAAGTGATTATTGAAAAGACTGTCGCTTACTTCAAAAAGACATTAAGAAATTTTCAGTAATGATAATGTTCTCCTTGAATATGCCACCTTGAAAACTGAGATGGGTTTACAATGTAGAATGCATTCTTAACATTATATCAAAATGTCACAAAAATAGTAAACTCTTAAATTTTGCTTATAAGTGGGATTTTAGAAAACTATGACTAGTTTTGCTGTGCATGAATTTTAGTCTATATACATTTATATTTACTATAATAAGGGTCAGATTTTCTTCTCTGACTCAATATATTAAGACCAGTATTATATAGGACCAACAATAATTGATAATTAGATGATTTCATAATCAAACTGAAAAACTGTTTGATAATTAATGTGTTGTCATAATTTAATGAGGTGACTGTATTATTTAGGTGATCCCCAATAAGGTTTTACAGTATTGCAGTTACTTGATACATCTTTGGGTACAATACATGCACTTTTTCTTCATTTTTGCTCCTTTGGCATATTCTGTGCTCTTTAAAATTCACACATTTTGGTGTTTTTTTTTTTCTGACTATTGCACCGATCTAAGCCTCTTCAAAATTGAATATTCTTGTAAATTATTAGGAAAACTGTAAAAAGCACATTCTTTCATCATGACATTTGTCTGGTTTGTTAAAACATTGACAGCTAATTAATCACTATGTACTTGTTCACCCCCCCCCCCCCCCAATTTACTGACGTAATTCAAACCTGAACTTAGAAGATAACAGTGTGTAGAAAAATTAATGTTAAATGTGATGTCCCTGAATTTTAACATGTTCTCATGTTTTATATTATCTGTGACAAACATTGCTTATTTTTATGTAAAAAGGTGCTTTTAAGACCTCAGATCATTATGTCAAATATTCAGACAATATGCCAATGAAAAAAAAAAAAATATTGAATTGAAACAAAATATATTAAAAAGATTGTCTTATACTTGTACTTGTTCAAAATTAAGGCTAATAATTCAGTAAGTGCATAATTATGATTTTTCCATTGATATTCACTATCAATTTTATTGACCAGTAAATTTTGTGTTGCCCATAATGTATTGGTAAAACTTTCGCTTACTTTATGCAACATTAGACATAATTTAATATGACATTAAGGTAATTTAAAATGCTGAATGATTATACTGATGAATTGTTAGATTCAAAAACATTTAAAACATGTAAAATGGTGTTTGCTATCAAATTCAACCTTTCAATTAACTTCAAAAAGTTAACTTACTTGTCTGTTCAGAATTTCCCTAATCTCCGTAATCAACTTTACAGTAAATAGTTAATATTGAAATAATGATTACCTTGCAATATATAACCATGTATAATCCACATAAATTGTTTAAGTCCTATATTTCAGCACTTTGACACCATTAGAACTTTGATAAACTGTTAGAAAAATAGGAAAAACGACAATATGTTACTTCTTAAAAGATAAATGTTGATAAATTTATGACAGAACTGTAAACAAACACTTGATTAATGTAAATCCTACGGTGAAATGTTGTCCCAAACATCTATAAACTGTTAGATGATAAAATATGTCAACTGTGCCTTGTAAATGTGTAACATTTTTATCATACTGTTCAGATGATATGACAAACTGTATTTCGGTTCATTTTACAACCTGTTTTATTTCCCCGATAATTACCGATCACATTAATGATGACTTCAGTGTGTAACAAGGAAACGTAATTTTGTGGTCAACCAGACAATGTGAAACAACTTCTTTGTGCAATTTATGGTTTTCGCCTATCTGCATGAAGCCTACCATACAGTGCATTTGTAAAGTTTTGAATGCAAGTTTACTGGCTGTTTCTCTTTATAGATACTTAAGTATGTTAAAACATCAAGTTTGGAGTTGTAGATTATGCAAGTACAAATGTACAGCTTAATTTTTTAGATTTAAATAATTTACATAAACTTACATGTACAAAACATTAATTGCCCTGATTGCAAGAGCATTTATTTAAGTTCTTTATATTGTATTGTATTGTAAGAAGCTAAATATTTCAAAGACATTCAATTTTAAGAATAAGAGGTCCAGGAAACAATTCGTTTGCGAGGAAACTGTCCCACAGTATATTAGCTTAGTGAAGGTGTACACATTCCCATTTCGAAAGGAATTCATGAAATCATGAACTTTTTATGAACTTTTCTTGCATATTCTTCATGAATGGTTCAAGAAGTATGAATAATTATATGATGGGGTTGGGTCTTCCTACACCCATGAAAGGTTGCCGATCTAAAAAATAAATTGGTGATATACGGACAAAACAGTTAAACCTTGCAATATAAAAGGCAACTCTCTTCGTTGGTCCGAAAGCGGCAAGCTCACAGGTTTGTGTGTATTTCTATTAAAGTGTTGTATCAAATGTATTAATCTGTTGATAATACCTAAATACACCAAAATTATCTTCCCCAGTTTATGAAGCCTCATGATCAGTATAATAATCTGAACACTGTCTAAGGTCAGAAGGTCGCATAGTTTCTCCCTCAGTTCAGTCAGTATTTATCTAACTGATTAATTTATCAAAAATTGATAACTAAGATAGCTACTGCTGGCCGTATGTCATTTAGGGTTTGATAAATGTACCATGGTGTAAAATAAAGATGTATTGTTTCTCTATTGATCATATTATGTTATATTCTGGGTTTGATGCAAAAAAATTGTAACTGAAATTTAGCAAAAAAGCAGTTAAGTTAGAATTCCCCAAATTCTCAATATGTGATAGAAAGACAATGGCAAAGCATTAATTTAGCAAACATGGTTTCTAGAGGATGTGAGTGGAATTCAAAGCTTGTTCAGATTTGGTTATATTTGCAAAAACAAGGATAGAATTCTATTGGACTGACAGTTTCCACACTATTATAAATGTTATGAAATCTTAGACTGACAATTTGTCTTAATTTTTTCCTGCTACATAAATTAAGCTATAAAATTTCATTGTTTATACTCTGTATATTCAATATATCAATTTTCTTATAATGTTGGTTTAAATATTTTGAAATTTCAGGAAAAAAAACATTTGATAAAAATTATTCAATTAAAAAAAACTCTAAATGGCTTTTAAAGTTTTTAAAATAACATTGCGCGCAGCCCTGCTACAAAAATGTATACAGCATTTCCTGTTTCAATAAATCACGGCAGTTACGGGCCTTAATTAGGTGCTTTCTTTTTTAAACAGACAGTGATAAGCTGATATTCAACTCTCACTTTCACTAAAATTTACCTTTATGTTAAAAGTGATATAAAAACTATGATTGCAATGAAACATTTTAAATACTTGTTTTGTTATTAGATGAATTATTATTGTCAATATTCACAACAATTCCTATTTATCAAAATAATTTATTATCGAAATATGAAGTAATATCTTCTTGGTTTTTACTGCATTCAATCATACAGAAAAGACAGCTAGCTGCTTCATTTTGTTGAAATTTTCATGTCTTTGATAAAAAACTGATAGAAATACAAGCAAGAAAAAATATTGACAATTATGAGAAGCTACATTAATTAATGTATTCAAAAGTCAGGTTGAATAAAAATTGTTGTTATTGTCATGATCAATCCAAAGATAATTAATGATTTTTGAGTAGTAAATAAATAAAATGATGCTTGCAATTATTGATATGCAAAGTGACCGCACTGATATTGAAATCTAAATTTTAACAAATTGATCTCTCCTCTCATACATCCCTCTCACCCATCTCCCTCTTCCTCCTCTTCTACCTCTTGACCTCTCAATCATCCCCTCTCTCTTCTTCTTCCTCTGCCATCTACTCCCCTCTGTCCCCCTCTCATTCTCTGCCCTCTCCCTCTCTCCTCTCTCTCTCTCTCTCTGAAGGCATTTGGCACAGGTTTGACTGTATTGACAAATAATGACGTTTGCCCTTAGGAAACCACCAGTCTGGATGTCGGCAGGGATCTCTGATCTTATTTTGTCTTCAGTACCTCTCATCCCTCCCTCGCCTCCCCCTCTGCCCACTATCATTCATTGCTCTCTCCCATTCTCTGGGTCCTCCTCTCATCCCTCTCCCCATTTCTCCCTCTCCCCTCTTCATCCGCTGCCTTCTATCTCCTCTGCCCCCTCATTCTCTCCCTTCTTCTCCTCACTCTCTCTCTCTCTCTGTCTCGAGACTCTCTCTCTCTCTCACTCTCTCTCTCTCTCTCTCTCTCTCACTCTCTCTCTCTCTCTCTCTCTCTCTCTCTCTCTCTCTCTCTCTCTCTCTCTCTTTCTCTCTCTCTCTCTCTCTCTCTCACACACTGGTTTGACTGTACTGATAATGATGCTGTTTGATTATATAAACCAAGGGCCATCTCTGGATCACTACTGATATCTTATGTGGTCTTCAGAGCAAATTTGGCTGTGTAATAATGAATCATTCTGTGGTTGAACACCTGATAAACCTCTGTGTCATAAATATCATTAAAGGATTTATCATTTAAGATAATTTGGTTAATTCATGTAATACATTAAATACATTGATGTTCAGAGGTGACCATTTATCAATGTTAGACATTTTTGGTATTTTGTTGTTTGTTTTCATTTTTATTGTTTTTTTTATGGAAATGAGAAATAATTATTGATGTATGTTATTTTCTTAATGTTACATCAGGTTAAACATAACATGATTAGATTAAATTAAATATTTCACTTTACTGCCTTTGCATGTGGATGGTAAGGTAACAACTTTGGCTTGTACTTCCAAGAAAATACATTGCATACATTTTTTATATATTTCACACACTTGCTCTGTAGTCGATGAACAGTAAGACTCATTTAAACATTGGTCTTGTGTATTATAATTAAGTGGGTTTGGATAATGATTTAAAATTTTCTAGGCTTTTTAGATTATTATATAACCTTAATGAGTATTCTGTAAATTTAAATATGCTAAAATTGGTGGCATTAATATATATTACCCTAATCTGACAAGATGTCGTTGGTTGACAACTGTGTCTTGTGATTGCATTGGTCATAAACTTGCAAAGTTACAAACAGTTTAATTTCTTAATTTGTCATTTATTTCTGCATATGCTAAAGAACAATGACTGTATTTTAATTCGAAGATGACAGAAAGTCATAACTGCGCAAAACAAATAGGTTTGGTATTGTTCTAAGAAATGCCAAATTTCGTAATGGACAAAATTTGCTAAGATTTCCAATTCGCTAACATAACCACTTATACACAATATAATGTAAGGCCATCTTTAAAAAAAGGTTGTTTGCAGTATGTTGCACGATCCAAACTTTTTAACAGTTGATTGGTAGGGAGATAGGCATGTTTTAGTTACATTATATATTATTTTATTGTCAGAAATCACTAAAGAAAGGGAAAGGTACATTTTTAATAGTGCCCATATACTTAAATTGTCTTTATATTGTTTAATCTGTAGTTTATAATGGCCCATTTGACAGCTATGGTCATTTCAGAATCACCCGAAAGAAAGGGGACTGTGAAGATACAGGAGAATTCTGGGCTTTTAATATCCCTTAAAAAAAACTTGAATAGTTTTTCCTGGTTCTTTATTGTGCCCGTGTGTATTATAAAGCACCAATACAGGCCTCATCCGTGTCATGTGATTTTCTAAACACAATTACCGACTGCTCGGGGGATGGGGTCACTGAAAAAGCGTCCCTGAAATATGTTTCACTTTATTCATTAAGTCTATACAGTAAGTCAAATCAACCAGAATGTAATATCTTTATAGCTGAGTCATGTCGAGATGTCTGTCTAGTGTAACAATTAAAATTGTGTTTTATGGTCTTAAAGGACATTATGATATCTTTACATTTGTCTTAAAACAAGAGCATTGGGTTATTATGTCATTTTGATGACATTAATTTCATTTTAATGTGAATTTGATTTGATAAAATGCAGTATATGCCAGTTTGAGCACGACTTAAAGCCTCTGTTGCTTGTAAGCCATAAATAGGTATAAGGCCAGTGAAAAAAGTATCTTTATCGCCACTTGACCTAAAAGTATGGAGTAAGCTATATATAAGCCTTCCCAAACCTTTCTTTTCTATTTTGTATATTTTGTACTTGGAGGTACGATTTGTCAGGGAATATTTTCAGAGTTTGGAAATTGCTGTTAGAACATGAGGGTCTGTGTATATAACTATAACAGGGTTTGTTAAGAAAGTCTCGGCTAGCTTTTTCTGGTCTGACGTTGGAAAGTGATGTAATCTATTTGAATATTTGTGGTAGCTTTAATTAAGTGAATCCTAACAAGAAGAAAATCACAGAAATGGGTAGATCTTATTATTGGCTAGGACATTTTGGTCTGATTATAATTTATATTAAGAATTATGTGGTAACTTGCGGAGTACAAGGTTCAGATTTTTGGTTGAATGTCCCCTTAAGTAAATATAAAAAATATACTGTTGAAAACAGGGTAAAATAAAAAAGATCTGTAAATTTTGTATTTTTAAGTTCTGTCATTGGTCAAGGTAACTAATTTGCACTGAATGACAGAAGTTATGAATGATAAATAAGGATGTGATCGTATAGATAACATTTCCCAGTATCATCATTTAGCTCACTTTTAATGCAGATATGATGCAAATAACATGATAGCTGTAATTTACCAGACAGACACAAAACTAAAATGATATATGGCGTGATATACCTTCATTTATCATGTGTTAAAATAACCAGAAACTGATGGAGCTAGATAGTCTGTTTTTTAGCTTGTTGTACATGTTTTCACATAATGAAAACCTCATCACCATATATGGATGCCATATATATATATACCATACATATCCTAATAAATGCCCTCTAATCAACATCTCCACCCTTTTTGAAGAACCTCCCCCTTTCCTACCCTTTTTGAAGAACCTCCCCCTTTTCCTACCCATTTTGAAGAACCTCCCCAATTTCCCACCCCTTTTGAAGAACTTCCCCCTTTTCCACCACTTTTGAAGAACCTCCCTTTTCCCACCCTTTTTGAAGAATATTCCCCTACCCTTGAAAATTCATGATTAAATGCCTTCGGGTCAGAAAAAATAAATTATTTTTACGGTTTCCTGACACTTTTATTTAGCATCAACCCTAACGGAAAAATCCAATGAGTCAGAATATTTGTGAAAGAATAATACTTCCAAAGCATGAAAGATGTAACGTTCAGTAAAAAGTGAAAGAAAAGATAAAAATAATACAATATTTATAGATTCATCATTGACTTAACTATTGCCTACAAATTTCATAAAATACATTTACCACTTGTCTGGCTCCCTGCCTTAATATACTAGTATCTTCTACATGTAGTGTCAGGGGCAGGTAATCCAGAATGAATATTTACTCGAACATTGATACAGGCACTTTATTAGGATATATTTGGCAAACATGTAAATGCACTGATTTTTTACTTGAAGTATATTTGCCTCCCACTAATCTTGTGAAATCACTACAAATTCTGTTCAATAGTTAGCCGCCTGGAACATCAATTTTATCACCCAGAGCATTCGCCGTGTTCCTGATAATGAAAAAGGGGGCGGAATATAATTATTCTCTTTGGAAATCTCTTTTTTTATATCCGCATTATATCTTGTTTGCTATTCTACAATATAATGGAAGATTTCATGTGTAAACACTCCTTGACGCCTACCGTCTATTGTTCAGGAATTGCCTACACAGCTAAATTCTGCTTTTATAATCTTTGTTACTAAAGCTGAGGATTTTATCCCAAATTTGACGAAAAAAGTATCCAAATAAAGAGTAAATGATTCCAAGTTTAAATACAATTATTTCTGTATATGAGAATCTATTTTGGATTGTGTCCAGAGAACTAAGTGAATTGCTTAATTCCTTAAATATTTCAAAATATAATAGATCATCCTTAATATATATACTGTAGTGCCAGTTTATATGGAACTGAATTTAGTACATAGATAAATATTAAGTTTATAATTCTCATGCGGAACAATGATTGATAAATTGTAAAAAAATAACTTTATATTAAAATGGAAGATACAGTTTGTTAAGCATAATAAACTGTCAACTCCAAAAACACTGTCAAGTCAGGTAAGTGTAAACAAGAGACAACTTTTCTTGGACAAATAAGTGGCTGTTGTTTTGTGCATTCACAAGTTACCATTTGTATTACTGTTTGCATTAATACAGTTAAACCTGTGTTAGCAGGCACCTTGATCAGACTATAAAGACCACCCTGGGAATAAAGGCCATTCTTTTAAAAAACGTCATTGATTATTTAGAATAAAATGACCTCTGAATAAGGGCCACCTGTCAATATAGGTAATATATTTCTTTCCTTAGGGTGGCTTTTGTTTGTAGGTTTTATGTACATATCATTATAATTAACACAACAACATTAGCTATTACAGTGTACATGTATCATTGTACCTTAGCACTGATACTAACCAGCGCTGTCATTGTCAGGAATGTGAATAATCAATAGTGCCAGAAAAAAATCTTTGTTTTGTCTTCACCCGATTAGGAGACAGTTCTGAAAAATGTATGACACCAATTTGCATCAATGATGAAGCAATTAACATGTGATCAACATAATTTGAGAAAAAATGAACCTCTAACGAAATTTGTGACACGTGAAAAATTTGATTCCTGTCTCTTTCCTGTGACTTGTGATTTCTATTGCGATCATTATTTCTGTCAAGCATGCAAAGACAATTATTAACCTGTGAGGCTATTATGTGTGCTTTTTGGAATTTTATAGCTCCATTGTCAAGGGAACCATTTTATGGCATTAAAGAAAATATTCCGGAGTATGAACATTTGGGTTATATTTAACAGAACTGTGCTTTGGTTGGGTACATGGGACTTTTGATTTGGGGGGGGGGGGGGGGTATATAAACAGGGTGACTAATGGCAACTATTCCAGCATTGAACAAGAACGTGTAACTAACTTTCCATAAGCTAGCTGGGTCTATCTCACATTTAAAATTTGGTCCTGCATGTGTTTATGAGTCCTTATGAGTTACATATTAAAGCGCCTTTGAACATACGAACAGTATGAAAAGGGCGCTATATAAATCTGGTATCTATACTATATTACCCCAAACAGGTTATTAATGGCGTTTTTATCCGAAAAAAGTATAAAAGGAAAATGCTGACTTGCACTTTAAACAACATTCTTTCAGTTACCTTTTTATAAACAATTGATTTTTCATCTTTGTATCATTTGTATTAAACCGATAGTTAACGTTCAGAAATGAATTTCAATTGAAACTGATTTTCTATAAGATGTTTTAAAATGATTGCTGTGTCATTATAAGCCGAGGGGTTTTAAGCAAAGAGAAAAGCCTAAAAATGAGTCTCTGTTTAAACAATATTTACTCCCTCTAGACCTTAAACTTTCTGTCATTTAATGGAAAGTTTGTTTGCTGAAAAAAAAAATCAATTTCCATTAGGGTACATTACACCAAATGCGTGAGTGAGCAAGCTATATAATGAATAAACTTCTGAGATATGTTATCCCTTAGGGGCTGTCGAGGATGTTGGAATTTTAAAGGGTTTTATAGGGGCTGCAATCTATTACATTGACAGTCATGCAAAAAGTCAATTTGCATGTAGAACATTATGGTCCTGACTATCTTAGATAATCAATTACTGGTAAAGAGAACTACATGACTGTAATACTATGATGTTATTCGATGGGAATGATGAATGATCAGAGAAGAATCTGTTTCTATGGTAATAATAAGGATGTTGGTGTCCAAATTATTGGATTCATGCTCATTTTAACTAGAAGTGTATTGGGGTTATATTGACAAATCTTTATTTCTTAGATTGAGTAGAGGGTTTTGTGATGAACAAGTATGGTTACCTGACCTACCCTGTTCTTCCCCATGATCATTGGAGCATTCATTTCCCCCTTGTTTTTAATAAGAGACGTATAACCAGAAGTGAACTATTTCTATTTAATTGTCCAACGTTGTTTGTCCTATCTTTCGTTTCATTTGTCTTTTTTATAAAAATCATTTCTGTAACATGCTTATTTCAGTTAAATAATTCTATTCTTGTAGACACGTAATAAGATATCATAGTGAATTTTAATTGTATTGCATGCGTTCTATGATTAACAACAGTAATTTTCTTCTTCTCATGCAAAAAAAAAATCTCAATAGTTCCAGAAATACAGAATTAAGATATTAAAATTTTTGTTCAATTAAAGCATATTGTTGCAGCATCATGTATATGATAGAACATCTTTTGTTGCTGGATAGTGTTTGTTCCATAAAATGGATTTAATGCTACAATATTTTGGTATAATATTCACATTACGCATGTTCTTATGAAATGCAGGGGGATGATTGGTGGTCTAGTTCACAGTAACGCGCTGGACTACTTAACATAAGGTCATTGGTTCCAAACTTGAATGGCTGTGCCCTCCAAATTTTCAAGGACGCCTTTTCAGTGTCCCAGGCATCCCATTACTATACTGAGCCAAGCACTGTGTTAAGAAAATGACAGGAAATGGGTGAGGCATGTGTCAATGTTTTACGCATGGCACAATGAAGAACCAGGAAAAAAACATTCTAAATAAGAATAAAGATACAAATGTCTGGTTCTCCTTTATCTCCCCTCTCTCTTTGGCAGCCCCTAAAGATGACCATATTAGCTGTCAAATAGCCTGTTACAGATTACAGTGATGTCTGAAACTCTCATATGTATTATATGTAAGGAATATATCATTTTTCTACATATGGTATGTTTCTCATTGTGGTTTGAGCATTTATTTTCCATCTTAGGAGGTAGCAGACTTCTCACTGATATTTGAATTGAAATGTTTTGACAAATACACCAACTTTTTATCAATTTTTCATATCTCAGTTTACATGATTTTGGTTTAGGTCTGTAACTAAATTTGGCGACTCAGCATGCAACAATTTGAAGAACAGTTAAAAAAAATTAAATGGCTGTAAATTCTTGTATTTATCCAAGCTTTTGAATCGAGTGTCACAATAACAAAATTTCATATAGCATAAGAGTACACTTTTAATTTAGTCTATATTAAAGTTATGGTTACTTTTGTGTATGGCAGCAATTATTACTTCAACTAACGTGATGTTCTCAACAAAATCCTCAATGGACAATAGCGTTATATCAAACTGAGCTTTTGAATTTAGTAATGATAATGGGATTAACTGATCTATGCTTCTGATAATTGCCTGTATTTTATATGATTATCCAAAGGGGGCCAGTATCCTTATCCTGCACCTTGGAGGGTCATGTGACCTGATGCTAAATAGGGATCATGTGACATATTGCTTGAGGTTCATATGACTAAGTGCTGGAGTATCATGTGACCTAATGCTGGATTAAATTGACTATTGATTAATTGTCAGGTTTCCTTCATTAACACAGAGGTCCCTGTAAGCCCCCCCCCCCCTGAGTCATTATAATAAGGTTATAGTCTATGGCTTCATTCCATTAGCATCTCCATCTCAATGCATCTTGAATGTTATAGATCTATTTTCAAGAAAAGCACTATTTACTAGGTATCATTAGATGCTGTGTTGTGTGACCTCTTCTAACCTCTTTGACCAGTGTGAACCAATAGTTTACCAGGAATGTGCTATGTAACACTATAACCAATCTTTTACAGTACATAATTATAGTACAAATATCTTTCACTAGTAGCTTTCTATAAATTGGTTGGTTATTATATCGATCATTTTAAAAATAACTAATAGAAATGCTGTACTTTTAAGGGATTTACCAATGACAATGCTTAATTACTGTTAAGGAAATAATTTACCAATAGCAATGCTGTACTGTTAAGGGATTAACCAATAGCAATGTTGTACTGTTAAGGAATCAACCAATAACAATGTTGTACTGTTAAGGAATCAACCAATAGCAATGCTGTACTGTTAAGGGATTAACCAATGACAATGCTTTACTGTTAAGGGAATAACCAATTACAATGCTGTACTGTTAAGGAATCAACCAATAGCAATGCTGTACTGTTAAGGAATCAACCAATAGCAATGCTGTATTGTTAAAGTATTAGCTAATAGCAATGCTGTACTGTTAAGGAATCAACCAATAGCAATGCTGTAATGTTAGAGGTTTTTTTTCTCAACATTATTATGGAAGTGGAGGCCTGGGATATTTCCATATACAAAATCTAATATTGCCGAAACATGATATATGCTCAGTAATGTTAATGTCGCTTTTGTATCTCTATTGATTTCAACTTGTGTTTCTTGAGATAAGGACTGGGTGTCATTTGTAGAATGTTTAGATACAGCTGTTTACAATATATAATGTTTATGGTAAGTTCCTGTGTCTGTCATTTTGTGCTTTGCTATTATATTTTCCCCCATTAGTTCAAGGAGAAAATTATAATGTATCAGTCCATCGTATAAAGCATTGGTTTATCTTAGTGAAGTGCTTCTGTAAACAGATTGAGTGCAGAGATGTAAACTTACATCTTTTTTTAGATTTTTTTTTATTTTAAAAATCAAGTACTTACCAATCTAATGATAGTCCTAAGCTTGTGTTATTGAATTAAGAATGTTAGGGCTGTGAAGATAATAGCCTATGTCTGTCTAATTTATTGTTGGATGATTATAATATAGGGAGCCAAGTCAAGGTTATTGCCATTTTTTTTGCCATTTTTCAGCTTTCATTCACCGTAAATGTATAGCTTAAGTAGTCTGACACTATTAATCACTGTATGAACTGTTATTCTTTTTGCTGACATAATACAGAAAGGTGTTTACTAAAATAGAAGTCAAATGACTTAAATGGCATCCCTTGTTCACCATGAAAGGAACATACCAATGGTACTATGAGGGATTTGTATTTAAGGTAAGCTTGTGATATGAGTAAGTTAAGAAAGTCTTGAATAGTTTTGTGGTAAACCCTCATTATCTTAACACCTTGTTATTTAAGCTTGCATCGATGTACCTGTTATGAACAATGTAATCTTTAAAGATTTTGTTGTATACCTTGCATTTTATAATTCTTTAGCTTTAACTCCATGTCTGAGCTTAAGCCACACATTTTATCTGTTTAAGCTGTTTAATCAGTTGATTATTCATCTACTAGACAAAGTCATGTGGACCTTTCATGTAAGTGACAGTTGAATGTTGGAAGGATTAGCACTGCTCTATATAAGGAACAATAGTTCACTATTTTTGGTGACTGATTGCGTTGAAGTTTTATAATTAGTGGTTGCACAACTTCCGTCAAAATTTCTTGCGTCATCAAAGATGTGTTACCTGATACATCCTGCTCTCACCTTTATGATAATAACAAGTTGTTATTGTTGTTTGAAAACACTTAAGGAAGTTTGTTGAGTTTGTGTTTTTTAGGCTAACCAGTTTGCTAAGCTGAGTGAATATGGAAGGGGAAGGAACTCTGTTGTGAGGATCAGCATCTTGTAAGAAAATATGAAACTTGAGATCAGTCTCCAAGCTAAAATCTCATAATTTGCGACATAATTATGAATTTACAATTGTGATATTGCTTATACTGGGTAATTTATTCTTTCAGCATAATTGATCTGAATTTGTCCTTTGATATATACACTAATTGAGACTGGCATGTGATACATTTTCAACCAAAATATTTTTTTTAAAATGAAATTGAGATTTCAAGCTTCTCTCTAATTGGCTTTATTAATTTGGGACCATTTTTGAAAGCAATAATTTAGTTTTTTTCTCTGAAAGGTTTAATTTTACTCAAAGAGAAGTGGAATTTTTTAGAACTCTCCAATCATTTAATCAAATTTCAGTCTGTCTGTTGAATTCTATTTCTTCTATAATTAGTCTTAATTGTGATATTCAAATGTCCTAGTTAATTGATTGCATTAGAAGTTGCTCCTAAAAAGTATTCATTGGAAATTAGTAATTGTATACTGTTGACTTGTAGAAATTATTTAAACAGACATTTTTTGGGGGTCGATTCACCAAGGTCAAGAAAGGTCAATGTAGCTCAGCTTCAACTAATTTTCAAGACCAATTTCAGAAAATAACTGGACAGATTTAAAAACACTTAATTGGCTGCTGTTTGAATGAACACCAAATAAAGGGGCCAGACGTGAAATAAATTAGGGGCTGCTTGCTTTCTTCTGCTTGACAATGAGCTTCTAGTCGGAAATTAGGCTGAAACCCTTATTCTTATTTCTCCTTAAATGTCTGTTGGAATTTTATAAGTTTCCTTCTCAATGTAATATATGAATCTATTATAAAAGAAGTTATAAAGGTGCTGTTATTAAATATGAATTGGTATAAGATTTTTGTAATATATCAATTGCGATTTTTTAATTTCACTGCAGAAATATATTTAAACAAGCATTGATATTAATAGAAAACTGAGTTGTGAGTTACGTAAGATGAATATAGATTCAATCTGTATGTAACATGTATTGCCAGATTTTCATTGTATCATTTATTTATTACACTTTTATGTCTATTATGGGATGTGACATAGATCAGTTATGTCGTATATCTACACTGTTTGTTATCATAATACAGTAATATTGCGTTTAGATATGACATAAACTTAATGTGTCTGTGTGGTTTTATCTATTTTTGTATCATTCAAGTCTGCTAGGAAATCTAATATTCTTGTAACTCTGGATAAAACATTGACATGATATTTTGAGAAATTCTTTATTGTTTGTTGTTGGTTAAAATTACATAGAGATATATAGTTATACATGAACTGTAGTGTCATTAATTGACGTACTGCTTGCTAAAAGTAGTTAATGTCAATTCTTAATTAATTTAGGATGATTTACAGCAATTAAGTGATATAAAAGTTTTAAACACATTTGATATCAGTACTGTTGAGTGTATTTACATTCAGTAAATAATTAAATGTGATTTGAATTGACGTTATTTTAATTGGCTGTACATGCTATCAAAAGTGATTTTCATATATGACCCAATTTTATGACACTATATTTTTTCATTAAATTATAAATGCAAGATCGTCTTTATTTGAATGCGTTTTACATAAAAAAATCAATAATTTATTATTTTCTTACATGAAATTTCACATAAAAAAAATTATCTACTGATTGAAAATCAACTTTAATGTTTACCTTCGAAGACAGTGTAGCAGCTAGTCCTACTGTTTTATCAAATGGTTAAATCCAATAGAGACTTCAGGGTGTCAGTTTTCCATTTCAAATCACGTTAATATTTTCCCGTTAAGGATATGAAATCTTGTCGTTTGTCAGTTTTAAGCGTCAATGATTACTACGAGTCAATATCACTGCACATTGTTATCTGTAGATTTAATATTATCATTTATCTTAAATCATGTTCTGTTTGTTACTGAACTGTGACTGTGGTCTGTACACCTCAGATAGTAGTATTTGTAGTATAAAGATTAACGGTTTCATTTTAATCACTCTGTTTTTATCCCCAATATAATATGGTACTTGCACTAATAATATCCATGATTAGCTTTAAGATATTTGACTTTCATGTAAAACTTTTTATTCTTAAGTATGCAAAATATTTGCGAATCAATTGCTTAATTAAATGTCAATCAGTTTTTAAAAAAAGTATAATGATTATTCTGATGAAGGCATAATGCCGTAACGTTAACAATACGTTGTTGTTGTTTAAGTATTGTAATCAGTTTGTTAAGCATACATGTGTGTCATAAATGCTGCTTGGAAAGGAATTCATGAAAACATGAATTTTTCTTGAACTTTTCTTGCATACTACATAAATAGTTCATGAAGCATGAATAACTGTTTGACAGGCCTTGGATGAATGTAAATTGTTAATTTGAATTGAAAACAATGCTACAGTTTGCCTATTCCACTCTGATTTTATCAGTGTAAGTACATTTGTATGCTTTTTAGCTCACATGAGCACTGTCTTGTGCTCAGGGTTAGCTTTTGTGATCAGTATTCGTCAGGTGTCATGTGTCTGTGCATCGTGCGTCGTCATACTTTTACCTTGTGAACACACTAGGGGCCACATTTTTAGCTCAATTTTCGCAAAACTGGGTCAGAATTTTAATATCGACAAATTCTCGGACGAGTTTGATAATGGGCCATTTTGGTCCAAAAACTAGGTCACCAGGGCCAAATAAGGGAAAACCTTGTGAACACTTTAGATTATTAATTTCTGGAAATAATCAGAAGTCATTCTTTTTAAAGGTATCTATGGTCGAGAGGTTATAAGTTATCATGCAATGGCCCATCACCACTGTTTGAGTTTGAATCCCACCTGGGACCAGAAAATTCATATGTCATAAAATTGTTCATCTAGCTTATAGAAGGTCAGTGCTCCTAACCAGGTGTACATCGGGGTCACCTTCCACCATTAAAGGTAGAAAACCTGACTTTACTTTTAAAGCGTTGTTAGAATAAAGAAAGAAAGAAATTTTCATGCTAAAGAAGATGGAAGTAAAATTGGATGACTTTGGTTATATGAAACATCTGTTGTAATTTATACTAAGAGAACAGCTCTCCTAATGATTTGTATCAACCCCCCTAACAAGGGTTCATACCTGCGTACCGTTATTTCCCCAGATGTCTGAGATAAACATCTATGGAATTCTTTTCATTTATGAAGCCCTGCATGTATAATTACGTTTTTGCTGTTTTTTTTTCTTACATAATTATGAGAAGAAGTAGTAAATGTGCTTAAAAAGATTATAAGAACAAAGAATTACATGTACTTCTGCAGGTTAAATTTGAGGTAGTCATAGACACACTATGACTGTTATTACTGCAGATGATTGATTTTAGAACTTTAGACAATTTGAACACATTCACTTATTATATGAGCCTCATTCTTTCAGCTTGTCTTGTACACTTGAGATAATTTTTTGGAACAATTCAATAAGTGGAAAACTGCAGTATAGGAAGTGTTAATGAAATGATCTTGTGAAAGTTCTTAAGAAGTGTTCTTGAACATATCAAGAATGAGTTCTTGCACTGCTCAAGAACCTTTCAAGAACCTTATAGTACTCTGAGTGACCTTGAATATTTGTCTCTATTTAACATTTCTTAAAATATTCATGAAGTGTTCTTGAACATTTTGAGAGCATTTTAGTTGCAGCTATAGAACTTTGTTCATGGACAATTAAAGCAAGCATCATTCTTGAACTATTCTTTTATATTTCTCAAGGGGGGGGGGGGGGGGTAATCTCTAAAGTACATTTAGGGGGTGAAAACATGCTATCATGGATGTTTTTTACTGAAATTACGCATTTTAATGCTTGCATCCATTAGGTTCATATTGTAAACAAACAAAAAAAGATGATGTTATTAAACTGATCAGATGATTTAATCAATCCAGGAATGTAATCCCAATCTAAACAAATGTAATCATTATTTCTAGTGGTCAAATACAAATGAGTATGGCCTAGGAAAGAACAAGTTTTCCAAAAATAAAATAAAAACAGATGACATCTTGAACAAATGACTATCAGTTTCTGTTAATTTACTCTGTATATACAACATGTATCAGAATGAAAGATTTGATCAAATATGTTGTTGCTATGAATGCAAGATCAAGTGCACCTTTTCTGTCACAATTTAATACTGCTAGACATATTTACCATCGGTTAACTTTAGGCTGACCATGAGCAGCCGTTGTCCATTTTGCACAGGAAATATTATCAATAAATATATATATATATTTTTGCAGTATGACTTAAACCTGTACTCACTCATATTTTTGTTGGCTGCTTAGCAGCATGCCATGAAACCTTGTATGTTGAAATGACAGAAAATTATTATAAGAACAGATTATCATATTTGTGTAATATTCATTTTTGAACTTTTTAAGTAATAAACTTACCATAATATGTGTTTGATTTGTATCCATAAAATTAATCCATATTTTGGAATGCACATAACTCACAATGGTGTTCAGAGTAATTATGACACTGATAAAATAAATCTTACATTTATGATTATTCTTTAATTCTCAAAATTAGATTAGTTATATATATATATAGTTACAATATACCTTTTTAATTTATTATTAAGATATGTTCATCTGAAATGAACGGCTAATTGAATAAATTCATAGCTATGCTTAATTTAATGTCATTCACAGTGTTTGAATGGAAACTCACTGTAGTCCAGTATAGATTTAATAATGTTGGTTTCAAACAAGTTTGTATGACAAATATTTAGTTTAATTCAGAAATAAATACTCTGTTCGGTTCTGTTATGTGACAGGTATTTTGCTATCAGTGTAAAGTAAACACATATATACGCCACAGGGGTTAATTACGTGTGAGTAAGTCATGTCCATCTCACTTATATATACATGTATCTGTATTAATGATAGATAAACTTCGTTTCATCATATATCATGGTTTTAATTAATGGCAGGTTAATTGGTAAGGTTGGTTATAACTTCATCATTGTAGTGATGTAGTTATGTATTCATGACAGGTCAAGGATTTTATGTACTTGTATTTTGAATATGTGGAAAATAATATTATATAAGTCTTGGTTCGGTTTTATGCCAATTTGACAAATATATTTCAATCTGTCCTGTATACAAGTCTGTGTCACTCGGTCTGTCCTTTTGTCCATCCGTCTGTCTCAAAATACAGTGATCATCTTTTTATTAATACAAGTTTTTTTCCCATTTATCAGCTGTATTTGGCTGTATTTTATGCATAGTTGGCTGATTACCTAACCAGTAGCCCTTTGTTACTACCGGTAACTACCAGTATACTAACCCTATTTTTAAAAAAAAATGCCTTATTACTCTCCCCCCCACCTCCACATGAAGCATGACCTAGATTTTGGAGAAAAATGAAAATGGAGACAATATCTATATAGTCGCAGAGTGACTTGGTATGGTGTTCAACCTGCAATCTTGTAATTGTAAGCTTTAAATTGTTGGCGTAATTATACTTTTGTCAGGTTGAAAATATTGTGAATCATAACTATGTATCTATATTCATTATCAAATAACAATCAAAGCACTGAGAGTACTGCCATGAGCGAAGTTTAAATGTGTAGATAAAGCTGTCCTTAAAAAAATCAAAGGGAACTACATGTATATTGTTCACATCCTGGAAGTACTGTGTACCTGCTAGATATTAAATATATATAATTTATTTTGCCTTCAGAATTTCACAGTGCCAACATCATGGCATGCATTGAATCGTACTAGATGAATAATATTTTCTTTGTTAGATTCTTGTATAAGTGATTTCAATGTTATTTAGAAAATGAACGTAAACATACTAATGATCATTATCTTGTTTGTTATTTTTCTAAATGTTAGTTCATTGAATTGTCAGAATGTATTGATTGTATGGTGTCAGGCAATGTGACTTAAAATAGAATAAATGTACCACAGTACCATTTTGAAGGTTTATTAAATTGTATGCCAAAAAGAGAAAAAAAATTATTCACTATTGAAAATAGCCCATTTATCTTTGAATCACAAATACAAAATTAAGAATTGAAATAATTCTGATAAAAAAATGATTACAATAAACTACTATTAATGAGGAAATATTAGAAAATATAAATTATTGTAAAATGATTACTAAGATAAAAATAATAATAAAATGACAATTAAATACAGATATATTTACATTAATTGACTAATGAGGCAGTATGGATAAAACAAACTGTTCCATCTTATAGTTTCATCTAGCTGACCTTCGAAGATCTATCAAATAATCATAGTGAGGCAATTCCTTTCATTTTTTCCTTTCAATGAATTAATCAGTAACAAGGATTACCCAAGTTTTAATACTATAGTTATAATGGCAAACTGTTGTTTCCAAAAACTGACTCAACATCTACTGTAATTGATCTTTTCCGATTAAAAAAAAGCACAGACATTGTTTTCATAAAACTCCCTGTCTTCCTGCCTAACAATTGTCTTCATTTTCAATCAATGGACGCTATTGTCATGGAAACACAAAAAGCGATTTGTTGATATTTAAATGGTTTTGAGTGACAGCTACATTAACTGTTAAATTATTTGCTGCAATTTGATCATCACATTTCCTGTTTATTTTTATGTTAGATTTTTACTTTGATGAAAATGAAATAATCGTAGTGAAATAAAAGCTAAAATTGTATAAATTAAAGGTCTAGCCATAGCTAGGACATTCTGAATTTTGTAAATTTTATAAAAAAAAGCCCCGGGCTATATTTTATTTATATTAAATGTATTTGTTAAATTATTTATGTAAATATTGGGTGTAATTATATGCTTACTATGTAATAGATTATATGTTGTGGAACAATTTCTGTGAATTTGTATTTTTTAATGAAATGAATTACAATGCTGTGTTGTAACATAGTAACATTACAGTTATCGAAATAGCATACAGTCTTTCATTATAAAATAAATAATGAATATATTAAAGACATATTAAAACTGTTTAAATTATAAAGTATCAAAAGTAGTATTCAAATTCTCTTCAGGAAAATAGTAGGTTTAGAATTTTGCCTCGAGATCTATGAAATAATTTACCGATAAAGAAAAACTTGAAGCCTTGTGACGGATGATTATATTCCATTTTAACATCTGTAAAATGAAAATCATTATTTTAAAATTTTGAAATGGAAGTGACATATATTTTTCTTCTGGCACTTATTCTGAAGTGTTTGGTACAGGCAGACTTGAGTTAAATGCTCATCTGTGAATTAGTCACCTGTGAACAAAAGCCCCAGCCTCTAGCATACATTCATTGACGTAAAAGAGCGAATGGTCCTCTAGATATAAATAGAGACCAATCTTACATACAGGTGTCCTTTGCTCGCAGGTTGTACTGTACTGTGAAACCCCTCATAGCAACCACTTCAATATAAGAACCTTCTCATTATAACAACCACTTATTCCTGCATGGACCTCTGGACCAACATTTTCTCCATCAAATAACCCAATGAGACCATTTGAATACTAAAGTGGTCTATAAAGTTATATCAATGTTTTACTGTAGTGCGTTTAATTAAAGAATGATGTGCTTTAAGTCAGACATATTCAAGTATAGACCCCTGGCTACATAAGTACCTGATTACATTCATCATCACATCTGTGATTGTATTTTATTACGTTATGTAAATTACACTGCAAACATGCTTTGAAATACAGGTTCACATTTATGCAACATTGTTATGTGGATTTAAAATCAATGCAGACATTTACCCTTTGGATAATGACACAGACCTCCCTCATTGTCGCTGCCCGGCACAACTTGGTGACGGGTATTGTATCTAACCTTATGTGACATACTTGAAGGAGAGTTGCAATATTTGTGATAAACTTATTGGAATGTGCATCAACTAATCTTCTTGGCTTTGTGACGAAACATTTGATCTTTCATGCTGAGTGTTTGCTCATGAATAGCAGGACAAATAAATTGATTGACACCATGTAGAGTGTCAACATTCCTCTATAACTGATAGGCTGGTTTTTTGTTCTCGCTCTGTGGTTTAACATTGCTCCAACAACTTGTGTAATTTGGCAACTTTTCCAGCATTAACGATGGAGGGAGTCCCCAGACTTTTACCTGGCAATGATTTTTTTCCTTGTTTGTTTGGTACCCATAAAAGGTACCTTCCCAGTTTGAAAAATTATCCAATTTTTTTCTCAATTTCAAAGAAAAAAAATCCCAATCTGTTACAGAATTTTCTTTTTTTTCATAAAAAAACGGTTATTTTTTTTTATTAAATCTATTGCAACATTCAGTGCTGAAATAAAAACCAAAGAGGAGCAGTTGATAATATAAATGACTTAGTTTGTTAAAAATTCCCAATTTATTTAAAGATTTCTAATTTGGGTCAAAATGCTGCAATTTTTTCCCAACTTGTCTCGTACTATAGTACCTTTCCCAATCAGGCAAAAAAATTGCTGCCTGGGTAGAACCCACATCCTTCTGTAAGCTAGCTGGATACTAAGCTTCCTCACATATTTTGTCCCAGATGGATTTGAACTCACTGTGGCAGGGGACTGGTGAATACTAGTCAGAGATCATAACCACTTGGCACAGAAACCACCTGTTTAGTTATAAATCGGAGTTGAAATAAAGTAATACATCATTATTTATTGTAAGCGTATTTTATTCCACCTTAAATCTAGTTCTGATTTTTGACATATCTTATAATATAGTGTTGTTATAATAATGGAATTCTTTGCTGATTAATTACTTGTAACATATAAAGTGCTACCATTCAGTACAATCAGTCAATCAAACAATCTGTTGATATACGTGTCTTAGTTGTCAGTTTTTAAGTCAGTCTGTCTGTCCAGATGTCTGTCCATTTATAAGTCAGGAGGTTTATGTCATCTACCACAACCTTCAGGTACAAACATTAGTGCTGTGGGCGGCAGCTGGGCCTTAGGCACATTCTAGAAGTCTGTTGAATCTTTGTTTCTTGACTTTTGTCAGCAGGAAATTATTGGATTCTGACCTTTGACCTCATAATATAGAAAAATTCCACTTGCATTATTATCCACAGTTGGTTTAAACAAAGCTTTATTGACCAGCTTGTTAATGTATTCTCCAATTAAGGCGAATTAATTTGACATAAAAACTGCATAAAACATGAGAACAGTGCTTTTGTATAATTCGTTCTTATTAAATTGCAATCTTGGAATCCAGTGCTATGATATTTCAAGTCCCTTTGTTCTATGTGTATTATCCTGGTTTGCACCTGTCTGTATATTTCGGGGGGGAAGCTGCACAGAAGGGCTGGTTTGGGAGAGATAGAGAATTGATAACTTCCTTTGGTTAACACTAGTTTACTTATGGAATATTGTACTTATCTTTTTGTTTTTGCTGGTCTATTTTTGAAGAAAAGTCGAGCGATTGTGATCATTGCGTCATCTGCCGAATTTAATGTAGCTCATAATTTAGAAACTGTAAGAGGTAGCAACATGAAACTTCATAGGTGGGTATATCTCACTGAAGCGGTGAACAGATGAGTGCTGGAACCTCTAGCAGCACTCTTGTTGTTTAACTGATAAACTTGCCATTTGAATTAGTTTATGAGTCTGCGGTACAAAATAACTGCCCATTCAGTCGTGGGAATATTTGTTTAGATTTGCATAAAGTTGCAATAGCATTGGAATTGTTGCTGGTATCTCTGCATTACGAACATCCTAAAGTGATAACCTATGCAAATGCTTCTATGTTACTGCCTGATTCAAGTAATAGTTTAACCAGGGTTCGACATATTTACCAGTTATGGAATTCTGCAGTTGGAAAATTTTCAACTAACTCTTCTGAATTTATCAAAATTATTTGAATGTCCCCTAACTGTCGAATAGTTATTCATACTTCCTGGACTATTCATCATGAAGTATATGAAAAATTCATTTTTCCTTAAATTCCATCGGAAATTAAGGGATTGTATCATTGTAGGCATGCTTCTTCATTCTTACAAAATTTCAAGATTAATTACTGTATATGCCAGATTAATTTTTTTGCACAATTGTACCATTTTACCAATTGTATCATGTCTGCTAATGAATACGAATGTGAAAAAATACAGAAGAAATTATAATTGACGAGGCTCATGAACAGAGAAATTAGTTCAGTTTTGTTGATCATCCATACTTTAAGAGACCATTTTTAACAGAATGGACATTGATATCTTGATCTATATAATGTACTTAATGGTTACAATATACAAATTTATTTAGATTATGATCTATCTGGTATTAGTTAAGTTTTCAGTACCACTTGAGCATTTGACCATCTTTCACTATCTGAGCAACACCTACTGTGATTCCATTGTCTGGTGCACAAAAGAAACCGTTATAATAGGTCAATATTTGCTAAATATTTTTCTTCATTGTTTATGGTTATTTGTCTATAATCCACAGACATACTGGGGTTTTAAGTGCCATTCAATTAGTCTCACAGTGGCCGTCAGCCACTAGGATTAGTTGCTTCATACTGGCTGGTCATTATTGTTAATATCATAATATCACTAGGAGATATATATCTACCTGACCTTTTATTGCATAAAGAGATTTAAATGTAAAAATGAAGTAACTTCTTATTTGCGATAAATTGAGTTACAATAGTCCTGCGTTAAAATCAACAATATTTTTATATATCTGTGAGGGTTTGTTACAATGTGTCCTGTGTATGTAACAAGTTTAAGCCACTTGTGTGAAATATACAAAGGTGAAATAATCATTGATTAAATCATCAGAAACATTATGGATAAATGTAAGCAAATACACTCGCTGTCTAATTGACAGAAAAAACTGTTCTTTAAAAACCTTAAAGAAAGCCGTAATGACTTGGTCAGTAATTCTAAAAATTATTGTTCAAATAATATATATATATCTTCAAAGCGTTTATGAAAATATTATCATGGGTTTGAAAAACTACAAGAAACAGATTTTGAATGACTTTTTCTTTATCTAAAGGTTAACCTTTGGAACAAAAATTTAACAGTCCTCCAAAATCTGATGTCAAAAAAAGTAGATCTAGTTGCCATAAATTAGCCTTATAAATAATACAGAACAGAATAGAACATATTTTGTCAACAAAAAATAAAACATTTTTTCAGTATAATTTTGGGTTGTCAGGTCCAGTGGTAAGCAGCAATGGACTTGTAACCCTGGCAATGTGGCGATACTGTATTAATTTAACTGAAATATTGTTGAAAAACAGCATTAAACCCACAGGTAACTGTATCATGAATAGATTATAAAAATATGAAAAAAAAAAAAAAAAATATTTATTACTATACTAACAAGGTATAACACAGTTACCTGTAATTAAACCTACTGAAATGAAACAGTATGATTTATTTTCACTTTTCTTCATGCAAATTCCAAATCTAAATGATTATACCTATTATATCCTTATCAAAATTTATAAATAATTACCATAAGATCATATTTATAATTATTGTCTGTAAATGGTCTGTTATCAACCTGTTAGTGAATAATTTAGTGCCCATTTATTGACAATGATCATTTTATAATTACTCAATTACAGGATAAACAGATGTTGATAATAGTCTTCACTGGTTTGGGAGGCCAGATATAATTGACCACAATTATTAATGTCTGCTTAATTTAACTTGGGCTACAATGAATACCCGTATATGTTAGAACCTTTGTGTAATCACTCGTATGACCATCTCATTGGAATATAAATTTCAATACCCAGTCATTGAATTATAATCTTATTGAGTTACATTTTAAGCAAATTAAAGATTTAAATATTTTGTTCTGTTTAGATGATATGCAGGGTTATTTGACACTGAAAAGTCCTGAGTTAATATTTGACAAAATTTAATGCTTAATCAGCATTGATATTATAGTGCTGTTTGTTTATCCTCCTAATGGTGCAACTGTTTTATTAGCTCGAAAAAGTCGAGCTAATGTAATCACTGTGTTGTCTGCATCTGTGTCTGTGCAAAAACTTTAATGTAGCTTATAACTCAGAATGTCTCAATGAGGCAGTGAACAGACGAGTGTTGGCATCGCTTGTGGCACTCGTGTTATTGTTATTACCCTTTTTATATAAAGAGCACAAAGGTTCAACCCTGTTGCATTGAATTTATAGACTGCACATGTTTATGTAAATAAAAAAAATGTAAATTTCATTAAATAATCTATGCCCCCTCTAAGTTCTAGTTTATACAGATACTCTAATGCTTTGAAGTTATCTACTGGTAATTGCTACTTTAGTAGATGTATGTAGTATCATCAGATCAAATAGAATTCTGATGGGTTTGATCTATGTTCCCCTCATGTAGGAATACTTGATAAAAGGGTTCTGTCTATACTAATGTATTATATGAAGTATTTCCTGTTATGTATTGTAATCATTTCATATATTATAAATAACCTTTCCTGTGTCACATTCTGTAACCATTTCCACTATGCTGTGTAACTTTGTATAGTTTAACATTCAACTGAAAGCTAGCTAGCAGACTCATGCAGTTACTATTTATTGGAGGAAATTAGTTCTTTACGAGGTTTTATTTAATGAATCATAAAACAACATTACTGAATGAAGCTGAAATTATAGATGTCTGACCAAGTTGTCTGCATAATGGTCAAATGGTATAATTGCCAGTCAACTTGTAGTTCGTTAACCACAGACTGCACAGTCATAAAGGTGACCAGGCTGAACATTACATGGACAAAGTGGTCATTAAAGTCACTCTGTGTTCACAAGTCGCCATTTACTACTGCTTTCAGACATCTGTATTATAATATATGTCAATGTTACAATCAACTTGAGTATTCAAGTTCTTGTCAACGTCAGTCTCATATTTCACTGTTCATTTTCTCAAATTGACTTCAATGTAATCTGAACTTGATGTGACTTTTTATATACTGATGTCAGGTATATTTTCTGAAAGTATGTTTAATCAGTGTCCCTGGTTAAATGCACAATTGTACAATGATGATTTTTTTTATTTGACAATTTCATATAGAAAAAGAAGAGCAATTTGTAACAGAATCAAAACAAAATAATATCCTAGGTGAAATTTGGCTTCAGTTGCATCTTAAAAATAGGCATTTCTTACGGAAACACCCATCTATCTTGTAGGTATTATGGTTGCAACATTTCTAGCCATTCAATTTCACCCATTTCATATTTGATATTTAATAAAAAGTTCCTTGGAATTGACTGTACATACCATTCATCATAGATGTTTCTCAATTAAGTCAATAAACTGGAATCCCCAGTGTGATAAAAGATCAAAGAAATCTTTTGTTTCATCATAAAGGCATACATAATTCATCATTGCTTTATGGCAATCTAAAGACATAAAGATCTATCCATTGATTATTGAAACACAGCTAGGTGACTTTCCTGTTTGTAAACCCTACGGATTTACTGCTTGCTTGATTTGTTGGTATCTGAATGAATTAATAGAATTTCTCTTCGCTTTTTCAATGGTGTATACGTACTGATAAACTGTGCTGAGGTTAGCAAGACCTTTCACAGACTGTGGTGATGTTATAGAGCTAGGGCTGTGGAGCGTTGGATATAAGTAGCGATCCAATCCAATCCGCGATTCATTGTAACACTTATGATCCACAAATCGAATCACGGATCTGTTATCAAGTAACCTGTCTAAAACTTCAACAGTGCAGTCCTGAAGACAGCTAAATTTCTTTTTCGGAGTAATGAAGTAAATCAATATAATTGTTCTATGGTTTAAATTTATACATACTCCTTTCCAATTAATGGATTTACCAGCATCATATTCTGGTTTGAGCCTGCGACCCAATATTTAAAGATCCGATTGGACCTCTTGGCAAACAAAGTAGTCTATTAATTATAAGACAATATATATTCAGAGAAAAGGGATTTTTAAGAACAAAGAATACACTTTATGTTAAAAAACAAGATCGCGAACCACAAATCTCAGTAATGATGATTATTCGTACTTGATTTTTCAATTTGATTTGTGATTACCCGAGTACTCGGATACTAGCCACAGCCCTAGTTAGATATGTACCTTTGGAACTCTTTAATCTATTTTCCATGGATCTTTCACTGACATGTGACTGACAGACAGACAGACTAAGTGAGCTTACAGTTGAACAAACAAACAAACAGACATACAAATGAATAGGCAGGTCATTACATTCTCATTGACAGAACATTGGCTTCTTGACAGCATACTTTCAGACTTTAAATATAGGACACTATGTGCTCATGGCCTTCTAGAGTTACAGTAGGTATGGATAATACTCCATTGGTCTGGGACTTGCCAAAAAAATTAACCTACCAGCAAATCATATGGATGACTTTATTTGGCTTAATGCTTTGTTACATTCTACATTATTGTGAATGTGGTTTTCAAGCAAGGATCACAATTGAAGAAAGCATACAACCTCACCTTAAATTACCAAGTATACTGCATCCCTTAACAAGACAAAATATGGTGGTTTATGTTCTCAGATACATTATGAACTGTTAATCTCTGTTACCTAATGTCTTTGCTGTTTGTTTGCCGTAAATACATTGAAGGGATCTTGTGGTTTACTTATTAATAACATAATATTATATATGTACATCTTAATGATCTTACTCGTTCTAATTGTATAGCCAAAACGTTGGTTAAAGAAAGATAGACACATCTGTTGTTAGTTTCATACACATCTTTATTGGTTTCAATTGTTCTAAAGTTACTTGGCTGAGACTTCATATCAGCATTTATGTCATTTTTCTCCTGCTCCTTATGTTGTATAAATGAAATAGATTGGATTATAAATTCATATATACCTTAAATTTTCATTTGTCACAGGTGGCAATAAATTCAAGTACCTGTGCATGTTTTTAAGGGCTACAGGGATCATAGAGTCTTGTGATGTGCACTTTTATCTCAATATTTGGCCACTTTATAAAATCCTAGTTAATACCTGTAAAGGTCATTATTGTGATAAAAGCACAATTCCTATTTGTTTAACCACCTGAATTATACTGATAAAAATATCAGAATCATCAATGATTTACTATTTGATGACTTTTTACACCTTGATATATCAAAATCAATAAAGTTTTACCCGAAGTTACTTCATGTATCCAATAATCAATTTTTTCCAATGATCAATGTTAAGTTTACTGAAATAAATTGATTATTGAATCAGTTACAGACAAAGACAAAATGATTTTTTTTAACAAAATTTTTTTCATGAAAAATACATTTCTTGAGGAATTTTTTATGACTTTTCAGATAAGGGAATGGGGCCATTATGGCTAAGTTCGAATATGGGCAAAATCAGACTAGGACTTCAAGAGTTATGTGCCCTTGACTTGGAATTTGCTATATTTAGCTTGTTAACACTCCAGTGCCTTCATTTATTCACCAATCCTAATAGTATTTTCAGTAAATGTGTATGACCAAAAAATCTTGGACAAGTTTGATTATGGGCAGAATCGGAATAGAACTTCAAGAGTTATGGGCCCTTGACTTAGAAAATTTGCTGTATCATAGCTTGTTTACACTCTAGGGCCTTCATTTATTCACCAATCCTAATCATATTTACACTGAATGTGTATAACCTTAAGGACTTGGACGAGTTCGGTTTTGGGTGAAATCGGACCACAACTTTAAGAGTTATGGGTCCTTAGAATAGAAAATTAACTATATTTCAGCTATTTACACTCTAGCGCCTTCAATTTCTCACCAAGCAATCCTGAACATATAATCGTATTTACACAGAACTGCATCCAGTATTCATGAAAATTAGAGTTGGTTTTGATCAAAATCTATGTAAAAACAGGTTATACGAGATGAAAACATATTACATGGTCATTAATTATAGTGTCTTAAACTTTGTTCTCAGATGAGCAATCTATATAGGGCCAAAATGGCCCTCTTGCATTCATGTTGTACTGTTTCAGAAAGACTCATTCAGGATGATTATGTAAGGAAAACATATCAAGTTTCTTTGAACACCGTATTGACAAACTCACTTTGAATTATGTCTGTAATTCTTTGACAACGGAATGATAAAACAACATAAAGGTTACCCAGATTACTGGTGTTTTTTTAAAGCTCATTAGCTCTTTGTCCTAATGTAACCAAGTTCAAATCAAGGACATTTCCCTTCCTGACATAAAAACAAGGATATAAAACACTGACATCATACTGTGTGATGGCATTAAAAAGTCAAGTAAATCAGATCTCTCCATGGGCTATTTTTTATCAGATTATTTTCTAGAAGGCTTAGTGGAAGTAAATCCTGACATGCAAGGGTGTTGTCATTTTCAGTATTTGACATTAGTCCTTTGTTTTATGGGTGAGAAAATTGTCACATTTATCCTGGATCATTTTGGTGAACTTATTATTATAGAGTTCCATATAAATCCTCCCAATACAAAGAGCCTATTTATGGTAAATTAGGATAATGTAGGAAACTGTGTATATAACTGTGAAATAATGATGTCCTTGACCAAAGGACTGCCATAATCTCACATAAATTTTTACGCATTTACTTTGCACATTACTGCAAGGATCCCTTGAGGGTCATGAATGTCTCTAGTATGAGAATATGGAAATTTCTAGGAATCTGTTTTCATGAAACTCAAAATTTCATTGGAGATTTCTCTACAAAAACATTATTCGGTATAGAAATGGTTTACCTGGAAATACCCCAGTAACACCAGACTCACGTCCTTACTGTGTTCCTATGGCGACCCAGGATGCCACAGGGATGCCATGGGGTCGCAGAGCAATGATGTTTACTTTGTTCAAAGGACGCCCTTAAAGGATGCAGTACAAGCTTAACAGAAACTCTTAGGACGCGCCGGTAAGGGACGCCATGTACATGCCCAGATCACAGAGAAAATGACCCCAGTTAGATGGGCAAACGAAATCTGGATATATTTTAGAAAATAGAAAACATTGGCATCCTCCTCAAGTTGACAGTTTAGGATGCAGTAAGGACGCTAGCCTCTGTGAGTTTAAAACAACGATACACGCCTCACCCCTTTCCTGTACAGTGTTAATGCCTCTCTAGTTGGAATAGAGATAAACACAGACATATCATTATGAAATACTAGTACATGTACTTATTTCATTACGGAAGTCAATGAATGGCTTTAATGTATTTACTCAATAATGTCTAATCTTGAAATTCTTATACATAATTCATCTCAGCTTGATGCTTACCTCATAGACAGATTATAATATAAATAGTAAATACACTCTGTATATGGTATAACTGAAGTAAATTGTCTGGTTTCTTAATAGCATGGAAACTTTTACAATAACCCTGCATTGAATAACAAATTTTAAAGTCTTAGTAAATAAAGTTAACTTGTCATTGAATTTCTAATGGATAATTTGACAGTTTTACATTTTTCTCTTTCACTGTTAATCATAAATACACTTGCATTCTAAACAAACATACCTTTAAGTAGAATTCTGTGTATATCCATCTGTGATTACTTATTGAATGAAATCGTTACAGTAACAATTAATATAAAGAAATCTGGAGATTGTCTGACAGAATCCAATATTTAGACGTACATGTTACACTTCGCTTAACATTTCCTTAGCAAGACATTAAGAGTATACTGACCGAATAATTATAAACTAGCAGATTCACGCTTCTAGTATTAGATACAGAAAGTATTGATCCAATGTATTAGCTGCTGACCGAAATCACATGACTTCTTATTCCTTATATGGAGAAAATGGATGATAGCAGAAGGGACTCCAGAAGTGGTTCTCTGTCAATAAACTGGCTGTATAGATTGTAAGAAGGTCTAATAATAGCAGAGCTTGTGGGGTTTCAGTGTAAAACTATCAAACTATCAAAACTTTGTTAATGCTTGCTTCTGAGTGTATTGATGATAGGGAGTTTAAGCATGCATGTGTCAGAGATAGTGTTTTATTGTACATGTACTACATTTAAAAAATTCTTACAATAGATTTATCAGACGTTCGTCTTTAACAGTAGACAATAAATCCCTTAAAACAATCAATATCATAAGAATTAAATATAATAAGGTGTGGGAAGATTTTTTAGTTTAAAAACTGTTATCTTTGCTGTTAGATATGGCCATGTAACTGGTCCCTGGTTTTGAGCGGACTTTCTATAGATGTAATCTTATGCTTTACAATTTACTTGAAACTGAGTTGTCTGTGTAAGATATGAAGTATGGCTTAAATAATAACATCTACATATCCTCTAAACTGGGTAAAAGAAAGATCAAGTTATTGATGACAGCGACTGCATGATTGTACTGAATAATGATTTGTGAGGTCACTTAATATTCTAAAAATTACTTTGTAACATAACTGACAGAGACATCCCGTCAAATTATTGATGTTATTTGATAGTTATTGTATATATATATATAAGAAACATATGCGTGACTGTTTGACATAAAATAGGAATGTAGATATCATTAGTGGAATGTTTCTTTTGGGACTTTTCCTAAAACATCAGACATTTAAATATAAAACTCTGGCATACCATTTTCTCTCAACCAACATAATTTCATAGAATGGTGTTCAATTATTTATAGGATGTGTACATTTTGTTCTTAGCTAAATGAATTTGAGCTTAAGAAAATGCTTCCTGATTTCAGGATTTAGTAATGAATCTGATTTCTTTATAGGAAATTTAGAGTAATGACACAAAGTTTAGTGGTAGACTTTTGATCCACTCAATACCTTACAAATGTACAGTGGTACCTCAGTGAATAAAGGCCACCCCTGATGAGAAGTTATGTGACAAATATCTACAGGGTGTTTCATAATATCCGTCCCCTGGTTACAATGTAACATAGTTTGATCATTTTAAAGCGTGTTGTTACTTTTCGTACATCAAATTAAAGCGGATGGATGAAATATTTTAACATGCATAAAGATACGGAAATACGTTGAAGTCATAACGTCATTTCCTGTGGGCAGTTTTGCCCGATGTTGCCGTCTAAGGAAAAATGTTCTGAATTTACATACATTTACATGTATAATATTGGCCTTTACTTTTAAGAGGCTTACTTTAAGTGTCTTAAATTCTGCGATTAATGCGAAAAACAAATGCTTGGAACTTCACTCTGACCTGAAAGTTTTCTTTTGTGAGGTGTACTGGTTTTGTAGAACTTAATAATTTAGCCATAGATGCTATTGGACTCATTTTTGTATTAATCATTTTGTGCAATAATTACAGGACCTGGTATGGAAATTATACATTAAACATAATTTAGAAGAAACATTTTGGATGTGGTTCAAGCTAGTCTTATTTGGCAACAATATACAAATGGATCAATACTGAATTGACCATAACTACATTTCCATGAAGACTTGACCTGTCTGCTTTGGCTTAAATATTGTTATTTCACCATCAACAAATCAAGCGTACATAAGTTAAGAGCAAACCATTGATTTTGTAGCATAAATTTATAAACCTTTCAAGGAAGTGCTACACCTTCGTAAACAGAAAAATACCAGTATTACATAATTGGCCCCAACTATTTGAGTACTTAAAGGCTTGATTAAGGGCAAAATCCTTTAAATGTCTGCATTTGTAAACAATGCCGAATACACCACTTCACAAGAATGGAGAATTCTCAAGATTCTCGAACTTGGCGAAGAGTTCAAAACACTGCAAAATTTGTTCAAGGTTTTGTAAAAATCCTCTGATTCAAAGTGCTATGTCAATATTAGAGTAGTCGCTGAACATTAATTCATCTTGATTTACACATTTAATGTTAAATGTTATAATTCATCATAAAAGCTCACATTAAACCGTGAAGAGTTTCAGCTTAGTGGACAAATGAATGTCTTTAGTAGTGCTAGTTATTTAAAGTCTTTATTTGTCATCATAAAAACCTGATAGTTTAGCAAGCAAAGTTAAGATGTTAATTTATCATTGGTCAAACAGATTTAAAGGTTTATTGTATCACTTGACTCTTTTTCTGCATGCTTATGACACCTTTACTCAGGTTCTAGTTCTGTTGAAATGGCTGCTCTGTCTGTTACACTTCAGCTTTGTAAAATTTTGTTCAACATTTGTGAGAAACATTTGTCCATAAAAAGGATACTCAAGACCGTCTGTTCCAATAACTGACCATAGAGATATGAGAGCCTGTAATTATAGATTAAAGGATCACATGCTTAATTGGACTCAGAACTATAAATCCTTTCTATGTTGAGTGACAATCTTGTACCAAATTTGGACTGTACTGTGAAGAATCCTCTGTTATAAATTAGGCAAGATATACTATTGTTGTTAATGATAAGATGAGACGCTAGTCTTATTCAGTCATAAATGTGATTAAATAACCAAGGTACTTGACTTCGGATCCTGAGGTAGCTGGTATAATTATTGTCAGTGTCAGGCCAGTGGTACTTTCTCATATTTGGCATGTTTATAGGATTGTCTTTCAAATAATCTAAATACACTTTCATCGAATCAACTGACGTAGCTTATAAACATACTTGTCTACAAGAATGAATTTCTCCAAGTTACAGAATAACACAAAGTAATTAGATATCGAATAGAATGGTTAAATGTTGTTGAATGTAATATTGACAGTACTGAATAAATGTTGACATGTTAAGCCATTTAAATGTGTCCCTTTAATGTGAACATTTGGTCTCACCAAAGATTATTTGAATATCCACAATAGGAGAGAAATATATCATAAATTACATATCAATGAGACATGTTTACATTTTCAGGAACAGTTGGTTTAATTTTAGGTTTAGGAGTCAGTGATAACAATGAAATCTATTAAAGCCAAAGTTACATATTTACTTTATAAATAACAGAAATTTTAAAGACTTACTGCAGAAAGGATCTAAGTGTCAACAGAATAAGAACCTGATAGAATTATATAGTTTTGATGCATCATTTTCGTGCTGGCTATATTTGAAAGCAGTGAAATAAGCATGTAAATATTGCTGGTTCTTGCATGTAGTTTGTAAATGAAGATGAAAATACAGGTTTAAGATAAGTCACTCAAATTACTTATTTTTCAAACTTGTGACAGTAAATTTTGACGATCAACTAATTTCAAGAATATTGGGAAACCTGGGTTCTGTAGTAACATAACTTTAGTATACCTTAACACTCCATAGATTAAATTAATCTGCAATTCAGGAATTTTGAAGATCATCCGTCAGTCAGTCAGTCAGTCAGTCGGAGTGATCTTTTTGTTGACTTGTCAAGTAGTTGTGCATGTGTGTAGATATTGCTCTCTAATGTTTCATTTTCATACATTATATTAGCTTAAGAGACCTCAGCCATGTTTGTTAGATTATTCGTCTAGACATTGAATCTATGATATTATTATTGTTTCAATGATGTTTTATTAATAAGCATAATAATTTACTTATCAATATTTAATAAGATTCAAGATGATTATTGATTTAAGTTTATATAGAACCACTTATAGTAAACAAATAGATTGGTTTTTAGTTGGTACAGTGAGTCACAGCAAGTATCTAGACTAAATGTCTTCTTGTTCTAAAATAAGGAATTAATGTGGAACCCCTAAAACTTCAATATATTTTAAACTTCTTGGTCGATTTAGTAAGGTTTTTTTAAAAATCTTGAACATATTTTAATGTAAGAATGAACTTTCTGTGGAACCTGACTATACTCCTTACATCATTTTCATTTGATCAAATTTTTTTGAATGTCGTCCAAAAACTTTAGTCTTTAATTAAAATTTTCTGGACAAAGAAAAAGCTTGCTAATCTGGAAGCCTGTTTGATCTGATGTTGTACCATTAAGTCTTCACGGGGCTAGAGGGTCCTCTGGTCCTGTTTTGTTCTAAATCTTCACTCCTTTAGTATCCATAGTCACAGATTATACACAATCAAACCTGTGCTAGTGCCCACCTCCAAATAAAGCCCCCCCCCCCCTGTGAATAAGGCCATTCTGTTAAAAACTGTTATTGATTATTTAGAACCAAATGACCTCTAAATATAGGCCACCTGTCAATAAAGGCCACATTTTGTCTTTCCCACGGGTGGCCCTAAATTTGTTCACAAGTTTGACTGTAGAAACATAGACAACTGTCATGAAAAATAGCTGCACTCCTATTGATTATTTTTAAGGTTACCTGATGTTAGGGCAACTGTACATTCAAATATACACTTAAATGCCAGAGTGTATAGTGCCAATCTTACTGTTAATACATTATGAACAATCCAATAGTCCTTGGACTGTATTTGTCTTTATATGTAAATTATATTAGTCCTGTTAAATCTGTTAAGATGTTGCTGACAGATTAATTAATTTCATTTATTTGCAACTACGGGTACTGTCCTCTGGGAGTTTTTGCACTGCATGGGACAAATCTAAGTGACAGAATTAACGTTGGTCATTCAGATAAACAAGAATTTGCATAAATGCAGTAATGGATTGGTCATTTTTAGATGGCCATTTCATTTTCCGACAGAACTCTGTTCTATGTCGGGAAAGGTTAACAAAGGGACAACATCTGTCAGTATTTTCATAGTTGTGTCACTTTTCAGCTCAGTAGTGTCTTGTTCATGAGTTTAGATACAAATCTCATAGAAAATGTTGAACATTTTTATTGTCCTCTTTCCTGTTGTTAATTTGTTATTTTGGGTACTTAATGAGTCTTTAATTTAATTATTTGACCATATTTTAAATTTCCATCTGTTGTTGTATTGTTCTAATTGATTGTTGTGGTTGTAATTCTATCACTGGTCTCAGATATTGTCTTATTACTAAACAAATTAGTTATGTGTACCACACTTGTAATCATTAAACCATGCTGTTTATTCATATTCAATATCGACTCTGTCGGTCTGATAAGAAATGTTACCCTTTGCGATTTTGCTTCAAAAATCTTTGTAAATACAGTGCAATCTCTCGGGAGTGCTTCTCTCTTGAGCGACAATCTCCCTGCATGATGTTTTCCCACTGCAGGATTTAACTAGTTTTTAACCTCTCTAGAGCAACAACCTCTTAGCAACAACATACTTTTGCTAATCCCAAAGGAGGTTGTTTTTGAGAGGTTGTACTGTAGTCTTTCAGTTGTGTAAAAAATAAAGAATAATTTGTCTAAGATATTTTTATCTTAATCTTCTGCCTGTAAATGATAATGTCAGCTAAGCATTCATGAGTTGCTTCCCTTGAAAACTTAGGTATTACATTCTCCAGAAACAAAAAATTGAGTTTTTGTCTGCCAATCATTCATCTATACGATTGATTCAGTGTAACATTGCATGAATTATGGTTGCCTGTGAATTTAAATATGATAAACAAGAGCTCTTTATGAAGTGTTTTTAGTTACCTTCACATTGTAGTTCATGATTTTCCATGTTATAATTTTGTAAATTAATACCAAGCATTATCAAAGGCAAATACACATCCTTCTTCAGCTGATTAGGGGTGATTAATTAAATTCAAATTGTGACATCAGTGTTAGCGCAGTAATGTATACAGTATATAATGTAATGTTACATTGTGCAAAACAAAATTCAACCTTGCTGCTAGGAATAATGTCCATATTAGATTACCCTGAGCTACTGTAAAAGTATCCAATCAGCCACAAGTCTATGGTACAAGAAGCCTTCATTATATGTTTATTACTACATTTGTAGCTATGAGATTATACCCTTAGATTGCAGCTTTAATTTCTTCCCTTCTTAATCCAAAGGTCAAATTAGATGGAAGAAAATTGCCTGAAATCTGAGCTTCATTTGTGATTGGTTAATTCCGATCCCATAGCAACAAGAGCAGTTTTTCTCAGAAATCCCTTGAGACCTTTGTTGGTTTCCCGACTTGCTTAGCTTGTACTTGTATGGGATTTGATTTCGTTTGAACTGATAGAGTTTATTTCCCTTTCTCACTTAAGCCAATGTAATTGATATGATCAAGTTTGACAGTGACTTCCGCATTAGGGAACAGCTTCAGGGATTCTAGAAGTTTCACAATTACTGAATTCAGTCTGAAATTGATCAGAAATGTTGTCAGCTAGTAGATTAGTCTCTCTGTTGGTCATAAATTCTGTATGCAAATGACATCCTGTGTCTAGATTTTTTCTTATCTTTTATATCCTCAAATAAATCTTGCCTTATATCTGTCTGACATTTTAGTCATATCTGACCTTTGTGTAGGATTTGGTTATGTCATACCTCAGAACTAATACAACAATCTGTTTTACCTTATTTCTGTTATTTTAATCATTATAGAATTTTGCTAGGTTATGTAGTGTTGTTAGCTCACATGTCACAAAGTGACAGGGTGAGTTTTTAGGATCAGTCTTTGTCCAGCATCGTGCGTCTGGGCATCTTCAAATTTTTACCTTGTGAACAACTAGGGGCCACATTTTTAGCTCAATTTTTGCAAAACTGGCTCAGAACGTTAACACTGACAAAATCTCGGACAAGTTCAATATTGGACCATTTGGGGTCAAAAACTAGGTCACCGGGGCCAAATAAGAACACTTTACAAATCACTATTTTGATTGGATCTTCATGAAACTTTGTCAGAATGTGTATTTTAATAATATGTAGGTCAAGTTTGATGATGGGTCCTTTCTGGTCAAAAACTAGGTCACTAGGGCAAATTGCTGGAAAACCTTGTGAACACTCTAGAAGTCACTGTTTCGATTGGATCATCATGAAACCTTGTCCGAATGTTTTCTTCATAATATCTTGGATGAGTTTGAAGATATGTCATCTTGGGTAAAAAAATAGGTCCTAGGTCAAATCTTATGACAAAACATGTTAACACTGTAGATTTCACAGTTATAATTGGATCTTCACCAAACTTTGTCAAATCGTTTGTTTTAATGATATAACACTCAAGTACGAATATGGGTCATCTGGGGTCAATAACTGGGTCACCAGGTCAAATCTTAGGAAAACTTTAACACTGTAGATGTCACAGTTTTGATTGGATCTTCACCAGACCTTGTCAGAATGTTTGCCTCAATGATATGTGGGTCAAGGTTGAACATGGGGTCAGCTGGGGTCAATAACTGGGTCACCAGGTCAAGTCTTAGGTAAAAATCTTGTAAAAGCTCTAAATGTTATGGTTTTAATTGGATCTTGGCCAAACCTTGTCAGATTGATCGTCTTAATGATATTAAGGGCAAGTTTACAATTTGGGTCTCCTAGGGTTATAAACTACATGAAGGTCACAAGGTCAAATCTTAGGAAAACCTTATTAACACAAAACATTGTCAGAATGTTTGTCTTAATGATATGTAAGAGAAATTCGAACATTAAGGTCATCTGGGGTCAAAAACTAGGTCAGTCAAATCTTAGGAAAACCTTGTATATGCTGTAGTTTTCATGGTTTTGATTTGATCTTCACCAAACTTTGTCAGAATGTTTGTCTTATTTATATGTTGTAACATGGGTCATCTGGGGTCAAAAACTAGGTCACTCAGGTTCAAAACAATATTTTAGTGAGTGAACAATGATTGTCATGTGAGCGAATTAGGGCCATCTTGGCCCTCTTGTTTTATAACAGAACATACGGAAAAAACTTGTATTGATTTGATTTCTGTGATATAAACATATTGCAATGACCAACAATTAGTCATGAACAGTTTACTCTAGGGAAATCAGTCTTTTACTATAGAGGAATTAACAAATACATTTATATGTCTAGCAGTTTCCTAAATGATATCTGTAACTGCATGGTCTGTACAATTATTGGATGATGTGATGTATTGTTGGCATTGTGCTTCCTGATTTTATTTTCCCATTCATTTTGATATCTAAATTACAGGAAACACTCAACCTTTGTTTGACTTTTGCTTTTTCACTTGTACCGATGTAACACAGGTGCTTGCCATGGTGATTATTGCTTGGCAAAATCCTGTGGTGTTTATTATAATGGTAATCCCTGTTCTGTGGTGTAAATGATTATTTGTTATGATCATCTACCAGCATTTAGCAAGGAAACCCAAGATACATTGTCATAGTTTTATCATCAGCTTCGTTGTTGTCCACATTTGTATCTACATCTTTGTGTTCTAGTTCAATCTCTTAAGAAATATTTGTTCAACTGACATTACAATTTTCGATGCTGGTTTCCAATTCCTTAAGAAATATTTGTTCAACTTGCATTACATTTTGATGCTAGTGTGGAAACCAATAACAAAAAATTGGCAATAGTCTTTAGAATGAAGTCTTTGCAGTCATGCATGGTTTTACTAATCTTGGTCCTTGTATTTATAATCCTAATAGCCTTAATGTACATTAATGGAAAAATAATTGATGTTTTATTTAGGTCATCTTTTGCAGCTGACCAATGGCACAATAACTTAAGTTCCTCTTTATTTCAACTGCAGATTCTTGGAAATAAATAAGTGTTGTAGGCTTAAATGTACATGTATTTCTTGTTCACTTAATAATGAAGAATGTGATAATGGCATTGTAAGTGCATGGTCACATGACTGAGAAGGAATGTTTAGAAACAATTTCCATATTTGTTTATTCATGAACGTAATCAAATTTGACATTAACATTGCTCTCCGTCTGTCAGCCATCTTAGCAATTTAACATAAGAAAATTTGCATCCAAATACATATGTAGCTTGATATGGACAGCAGTTTTGTCTCATGTATTTCAGACTGTGTCTTTTAAAGTATCCAAACTGATTCTTATATGTGTATCCAAAATCATGATAATCCTAGCCAAGTATTGTGAAGATAGATGTTTAATTGATAAGAAAAAGGGTTACTGCTTTTGGAAGATGGTATTTCCAAAGACAAGTTTATCTGTTGTATATACAGTACAACCTCTCGAGAGCATCCTTCTCTTGAGCAACAACCTCCCTTCAACAACAGCATGATTCTTTCTCACTGCTCGATTCAAGTATTGAGTAAACCTCTCGAGAGCAACAACCTCTCAACAACAACATAATTTTGCTTCTTCCAAAGGGTGTTGCTTTGGAGAAGTTGTACTGTATAACATAATTTTGGCCATGATTCAAGAATATTATTCTATGTATGATATTTGTGTACTTTCAGACACTGGCTGTATTGAACCCCCTGAAACAGGCTGACCACAGCATAATGCAGGACACTGACTTGGCTGGTCCACTAGTTTTCTGTCTGGCTTTCGGAGGCACTCTCATGTTGGTAGGTTACCAGTCTTTGCTGTTTTGTTCAAAACTTTATACGTAATATGTTTCTTTTCTGGAATTAGTAAGCTTACACTTCTTGAAATTATATGGTGATATTACCAAGGTTTTGTCTTCAGAAGGCAAAATAATGACAAATGACAGCTATTTGGCTTTAAATTAGCTAGAGACCTTATGAAGAGCTGAATATTGGTGATTTTGTGGCTTCCGTAGTAAAATCTTGTGCTAAAACCTGAAACAGGAAGATATTTATATCAATCTATTGTTGTATCTCCATTTATTCATCATATGATACATGACAGTTCATGACATTATATTGTCAGATGTAATACAGTACTTTCATAGAAATTCCACATTACTTGGCTTTTAGTATGTAATAAATCTGCCAGAAGTAATGGTTCCATTATTGAGGTCACATCTCAAAAATAGGTGCTGATAAGCTTTCATATACATTGTACTAGATAATTGTGGAATATTTCACTGAACTGTGTGACTGATTTGTATGATTATTATACATGTAGTATCAAAGGAAAGCACTTTCTGGAGTGAGGCGCTGTCCATATAAACTGATACTACATCTTAAAGGGCTGGAACCCAATAGAATCAAAGTTTCAGGACTAGTGAAATAATCACTCTTGTGGGCTATTGGGTGCTTCTCAGCTTTTATGGTGGAAGATGTCTCCAGGCTTACACCATGGTAGAACTACTGCCCTTCTGTAAGCTTGCTGGACTGCTTCCTCCTATGTGAAATTTGATGTTAGGTGGAATTGATTTAACAGTGCTGTGAGGGGCTAGCAATATGTTGTTAGTGACCATATATAACCACTGGACCAGGAAAGCCAATGACTTCACTGCTTTATATAACATTCAATGTTGTGTTGTCTGTTTACATTGATATAATTCATGCTTATTCTTATCTTGATGTACAGTGGTACGCTGTTTGATGTTCTTTATCTGTTCGGTAATCTGTTCTATGTGCCTATGATAAATTGTCTATCATTTGTCTGACAATTATGTGTTATCATTTTGTCTCATTGATGTAATGCACATGGGGAGAATCCAGAAATATTGGTTAGGTTACAGACCTTCAGTTTTACAGCTTATAAATAATTGTATTCATTTGGTTACCCAGTAAAGCAGTTTAGTTTTCTTTTGAATTAATTTATTGAGTTTGTCAATACAACTGGTAAAGGGAGGTAAATCTTACTCATTCATTTAACCATAGAAATCCAGTTCAGTCCCTTGCAAGTATGGCAAGTATTAATGAAATTGCTTTTATCGTTCTTTTAAAAAAAAAGAGAAAGACATCTCATCCAGAATTAATGTAATGCCGATATGTTATGACAGTTCTTGATGCAATGCACGTATTTATGCATTCATCTTTGGCAGTTAGCCAAATTCCCCATGATATAATTGTTATGTCAATTTATATCAATATACAAATCAAACTGTTCTGCTTACTTGTATTATCCTATTATTTTGGTTTGTAAATATAATGAATGAGACCAATGCATACAAAATAACGATGTTGTAGTATGACAAACTCAATTAGTTGTGTTAATATTGCTCTGTAATGAAATTCAGAGAAATGTATATTTAACATTTATATTTACATTTCAAGTTCATCTGAAAGAAAGTTAGACTGAGTGAGTTAGGCTGAGTGAGTTGGGCTGAGTGAGTTAGGCTGAGTGAGTTGGGCTGAGTGAGTTAGGCTGAGTGAGTTGGGCTGAGTGAGGTAGGCTGAGTGAGGTAGGCTGAGTGAGTTAGGCTGAGTGAGTTGGGCTGAGTGAGTTAGGCTGAGTGAGTTAGGCTGAGTGAGTTGGGCTGAGTGAGTTAGGCTGAGTGAGTTAGGCTGAGTGAGTTGGGCTGTCTTTTAAAAATCTGTTGTTTTGCATTTATCAGGCTTACTCATAGAAAAAGACCTATAAACATGTTTTTGTGATTTTGACAAAATATTTTTATACCCCTGCAAAAAAGTTTGAAAGGGGGTATATTGGTGTCATTTGGTCAGAAACTTGAAATATGTCATCACCATGGAGTGTATATGTTAAGGCAGCAGGGGTATTTAAGTCGCTTCTGTGACAAAGCTCTAGTTATTTCTGTTACTACATTATTTATTCTGTATATCATTTCAGTCTGGGAAGTTACATTTCGGATACATTTACGGTATTGGAGTAGTAGGCTGTTTAGCCATGTACTGTTTGTTAAACCTGATGTCCATGACAGGTGTATCAAGTGGATGTACAATCAGCGTGCTTGGATATTGTCTTTTACCAATGGTGTTCCTGTCTCTCTCAGCTGCTTTATTATCATTACAGTAAGTATATTAACCCTGATCACCCTTAATTTGCTTAATGTTTTGTTCCATTTAATCAGATGGAACATTTCATTTCTGTCTCCTAGGGTTGGCATTGTGGTTAAGGCAGAAAATGAAAATAAGTTTGTTTGGGGTGCTCCTATCTACTCACAAAAACCCTAGCAAATAAATAAAATTTATTTTTGGGGCATTTTTTTACTATTGTTATAATTATAGTAAAACAAAATCCCTACCTACCCACCCAGTGCTAAAATTCTGGGTCGGGGCACTCCAAACAAACTTGTTTTTATTTTGAGCCTAAGTGATAAATTGCAACTCATTTACTAACAAATATATCTAAAAATCTGTCGAACTGAACAAATTAGAAAAAATATTTGATGATCTGGCAATGTTCTTAATATGATTCAAAGAAGTATGTACAACATTACAACATGAAAGTATCGAAGTAAATTATGAAATATGGTTGATTCAAATACTGTAAAATTGTTGCAACTGTTCATGAAAGGGAGGCTATTGTGTTTAAAATGTGAAATATTACCAGAATGATGTCCCTTGAATTTGCATCTATCTAGTAACTTTATTAAATAAAAAAATTGTTTTATGTGCATATGTTTTGTTGATTAATATGATTAGAAGTTGAAATATAGATATGTGTTCTGTTTGAAGTTTTATCTTGGATATAAAGTTCACCAATTTTAATCTAGATGTTTACTCGGTTTATAATCCTATCTTTTGAAAAGCCATATGAATGATATGGCGGGAGTTACTCCACCTTCATCCATGTCTGCTTGCTTTTTGATTCATCAGTCTAAATGCTATAGAAAAACTACTGTAAGTCTTGTTATAAACTCAGAATATATTATTTTCTTCTATGATATGACTTGAGGTAGCTAGACCAGAGCCCTGTTATTTTATTGGACCCAAGTTAATCTATAATAAAGATTTATTGAAACATGTGGTTTTCAAATAAAAACAACTTTTATTGTGTAAATTGTACAGAAGTTATAAAAAGTAAGCCAAGTTGTGCATGCAATAACCAGGTTTTGTTTGGATTAATTATGACTGAGTTATGGCCCTTTGTTTTATACAATAGGTAAATTTTGTCCAAACTATTTCTCAGCAACTATATGCAGGAATTCAGTGAAACTTCTTAGTTTGCCAAGTTGTGCATGTCCACAATAGGTTTTGTCCAAGTAAATTTTAATGAGTTATGGCCCTTTGTTATTTTTTATATAATGAATATTTAGAAATTGGTCAGAATATTTCTAAGCAACAATTTGCATGTATTAAAAAAATGAAAATGCATTATATTTCCCTTTGTAAAATGTAACAATAAGTGTGTCAAGGTGGCATCTGGGGGTATTCATCACCTTTAGTGATAGTTCTAGTTTACATTATACTAAACTGATTTCTTTTTTAGTATTCAAAGTTCATTTAAGTACATATCATTTTGTCATGGCTAAAATGACAATGTGCAGTTTTAAGTTGTCGTTATATTTCAAGTTGGCAAAAGGAGTCTTAAAAATACAACTGGTAATTTAGTCTGAAGCAAGAGGTAGCCTTGTTCAGAGGACAAAAAAATGTGAAGTTTTTGGTCTAGCGGACACTGGCAAGCTTTGTGTTTATAGATATACTTATTGTGATATCATTGCATCAAATATAAGGAGACTCCATCCTCATATGATAGAAAGCCTGTTAGAAGGACATTAAATCAAGTACCATTTAGCTAACATACAAATAAACAAACACTGTAAGATAAATATTGCCTTTCGGCTCTCATATCTTTTCAGCTTTGTGCTATAAAATGTATTACACTGCAGGAGCTTCTTATTACAATATCTTTTCAAGGTTGGCAATATGATTTGCATTGAAAGCAAATGCGCTTATTTATCAATTTCGGTCGTAAATTTACATTTCTCTCAAGAGAATATATATTGCTTAAGCATAAAAAACTGAACATAGATTTGAAATATTCACACTCTCAAGGAGTTGTATGTTTTGCACTTGACTGGCATTGGGAGATATGCGCTTTCTTAACAGTTTGATACAAGAATACAGATGATCTGCCCACAAGTATTCATATATCCATTCTTGATTAGTTTGCTGATAGGCATCTTGAAAAAAATTGCATGGTTTTCTTAAGAGGTTTCAGACTATTGAAATTGTTTTCCACACTCAGATTTTGTCATTAAACACAATATGAACAAGTTGTTTTGAGATTTCAAGGTAATGAATTCTAATGAAAAAATTTATCACTCCATCTTTTCTTAGGAAAGTCCACTTGTCGAAGAATGTTAATTGTTGGTTCAAGGGTATGAATAAGTAAAAGAACTGAGTGAATTAAGTTCAGAACTATTTCCTTCAACAGGTATCGGTGTTATATAGGAAATCTATTCATTTTAGATCAATAATCATTGTATCTTCATCTGAGTGTTTTGCTACTCTGTTGCTTAACATGCTTTATGTGTATGTACTCCTGTCTTTTTTATTTGTTTTTGGTCTCTCTGTTTGTCTGACATTTCTTTTAGGATACTACTCCTACATTTTTCATGGGATTTTGACAAAACTTTCACAGACTTGTTGTTACCAAGAACCCCCACACATATATTCCGGGTTTTGTGATTTGATAATTTTTGACGGAATTATGGCCCTATGTGTAACATATAGAGAAATACTCTTTTATTTGCAACTTCATTCTGTACTTCTGTATTTCTCAAGGGATTCTTACCAAACTTTGATAGAACTATTGTCACCAAGTTCACCAGCACATATTTTGTGATTCGATAATTTTTAGCAGATTTATGGCCCTTTGTTTGCCTGTACCAAACTTTTATCTTGCCTATTAAATCAAAACGCTACCACCTGCAATCCTCAAACTTCATATCTTGGTTCATCGTGACAATCTCTACAGGACCTGTGCATTTTCAAAAAGGGCAACCGGAGGGGGCATGGTGTTTATAAAACACATCTTGTTAGGATTATGATGGGTTTGTAATCACCCTTCATTTTGATTTCATGAAAACATTAATTAATCTATTCTTGCATATTTCATGAATAGTTCATGAAGTATGGAGAAATATTGGACTGGGGGATAATTAGATAAGTTACATGTATGATTTGTTATAAACTGGTAGTTTTAATGTCAATTGAGAGACTGAGTGTATGTCAAAATCAAAGGACATAATTAATGAGCAATACATGTCCAACTCTCATTTCTTTTTAATTGCTTGAACTATTGTATCAATACTGAGTATCTAGTTTAACTATGATATTGAGACTGCCTATAATGGAACCGCCCAAAAACAGCCATAAAACTGAGTTCATCACATTGTCATGTTTTAATTTAGAGTTAAATATATGATACATGTATAGCTATTAGAGGAAATTGTTTATTACAAATTAGCGCTTGTTTCATTGGGGTGGCTACCAGGTAGATTTAACTGCACATCTTCATGATTGATATTAAACATGGCTTTTGGACATGTCAATTAGGTCAAGGTCACATTATAATATTTATGGGTCTTAAGGAATATAAAATGATAATCTGAAACAGAAGCAGACATTGAAATTAGCTGCATTTCTGTGGAAAGTCTTAGAATGATTTATATACTGTATACATCTTAATATTGGCACCCGTTTTATTTTGCCAATTTTGGCGGTCAGCATCGGAACTGCCAAATCTAGACCACGCCAATATAGAACCATGCCAATAATAAACACCGCCAATTATTTTGGCAAAGAAAATTAATGTAACTTTTGTTATCAAAATGTGTTACAACACTTTTTCATGTAACTATTTGTTTGTTTAGTATGTTTGTGCATGTATTATTATTTTTATCAGTTAAAGTAAAATGCATAACATTTATTGCCTTAGGGTAAGCTTAACTGAAATAAGGTAAAATAATAACGATGGAAACAATACAGCTTATTTACCGTATAAAACATAAATTGTCGGTACATGTAGACTGACTAAATTAAACCCGTTATAATAACAATTAGTGTCAATTTAAGGTAAATTATCGAAACAAATAATCACTTTTAGCCATTGTGTTAAATCCTGTTGGATCCCAAGTAATTACCAACACTTTGATATTCAGTTCTCTTATTCTTGCTGTTTATACATTCCTCACTTGATACAATAGTAGTCATGAAGTTATTTAGTAAGATGTTCTAGTTATACTTCCCTCGAAAATGGTGGAAACTTAATTTCTTAAGACAAGTGTTTTAATTTTGGCGCTTAAGAAGACAAGATCGACATGGTTTTATATATAGAACCCGCCAATTCATGAACATCTCAAAAACGCCAAATTTTGCCCCCGCAAAAATAAAGATGTTTACAGTACTGTCTGTGAGGATTTAAACACCTTTTTATGAGTTACAGAAATATGTGTTTCTTTATTTATGTGTTTCTTTATTTATGTGTTTCTTTATTTATGTGTTTCTTTATTTATGTCATATTTACTTTGTGCTTTGGCTGGCTGAGGCACAGCATGTTTCTGTTGTTGTTCCGTCCTTTATCTTGTTATCTTGCCAGATACACTTGATGTATTATCTGCAGAAAGGTGTAAACATTGTACAGTTTTACTGTGTGTACAGTGCAACCTCCCTTGAACAACAATATGATTTTTTTTCCACTGCACAATTTATCTATTAATTTAACCTCTCTACAGCAACAACCTCTCAACAACAACATAATTATGCTCCTCCCAAAGGTTGTTGCTTTGGAGAGGTTGCACTGTAATTATGTTTTATTTCATTTTTAATTATTTCAGAGGAATTATTGGTATTATTTTGACGTCAATGACGGTGCTATGGTGTAGTATGTCTGCCTCCAAGCTGTTTGTATCTGCCTTGGAAATGGATCACCAACAGTTGCTTGTAGCATACCCGTGCTGTCTTGTCTACGGAGTGTTTGCCTTGCTTACTGTCTTCTAGAAAGTGCCAACAGAATAACAGGGTGTTGATGTTTTAACTGAATACAGTCATGTTAACAGAAGTATTGACACATGATTTTAATTGAAGTTCTGAAATGTGAAACCATGTTAGTGTGATACGTTTGATGCAGCACAATTTGAAGTGTACAATGTACATATTTTGTCTACAATTGTTTATGACAACCGTAGAGAAATGACCACAAATAAATGAGAAAAAAGTTGAGAATTTTGTTTTTGTTTCTCAACTTGACAACAGTTACTGCAAGTATATATATGTGAAAACCTCTGGAAGCTGTTACGGGATGGAAATAAATGATTTTCTTAAATATTTCTCTATAAACCTATAGTTGTTAATTTGGTTTACTTCTTATGAAAGGGGTTGCAATTTTGTATAGAGGTATTTTATTTGCAAAAAATGCCATGTGTTTTGTGAGCATAAAATTTGGCTTACTTATAATCTTTAGATAAAAAATATTGACAAAATCATCACTTCTCTTGTTTAAGACATAAGAATGATACAAAAATGTCATTTTAGTGTATCGCTTAGGTTTTAGGTTTTTAATGCATGATTCTGTGTGAAAATGTGGCTGAATGAGTGTTTGAAGTATAATTAATTGTGAAAATTTGTGATTTAAGAATAAAAAGGGACCATATTCCCTTGCAGTGCGCTTGTTTCATTATCTTTGATAATCTGGTTTGTTTAACCTTCATTTTTGGATAATGTAGAACATGTCTAATTCAGATTTGTCCAGACTAGGGGAAAAAGAAATTAAAGGCTAGAAACCTTTTCTATTTCGGACAAGAAAAAAATAATTTCAAAACATAATTATGGAATAAGGAAATCGGTACCTACACATTTTTCCATATTGAGGGATGTCCAGATTAATACAGGAATCCTGATTAGCTATAATCACTTGTATACACCAGTATGGATACCTCATCTAGTGAAAATTAGGTTTTATTGTTTTTACATTTTACCAACCTTGGTATTGGGTTGTTTTCAATTAATTTTATCTCAAATTGCAAATGATTATTATTTCGTCTTGAACTGATTTTTGTAATAATAAATCTACCAGGAACTATGAAAATTGACACTTGAGTTGAAACATTGTATTGTGATGTGTAAGTAAAAGTTGACAAGACAGAGCAAATAACCATAACTCGGCTATTCTGAACTAACAATTAATGGTCCTTTATATACAGTCAAATTGTGGCCACTCTTTTGGTAAGACTTAATATTGCCCTTATTAACAGGTGCCATGGCCTTTATTCTGTAATTATTTTGTTTTAAATTATCTATGACAGTTTTTAAAAGAATGGCCTTTATTCCCAGGGAGGTCTTTATTTGGTGGGGGCTGCTAACACAGGTTTGGCTGTGCCTAATTTGGAACACATTCTTAGTCATCATATCCCGTTTATTAACATTGTGCAAACAAAACATCTTTCTCATGTTTGGAATTATTTCTTGTACAGAATGAAGCTTTTCATGTTTGCATTTTTTTACTCACAGGGGGTGCATCGTAATTGTCATATAAACAAATAGTCGTTAATAATAATTCTCGTTCACTGAACTTAATCATACATTTATTTGTCATTATTAGTTCATTACTGCTTTGTTTTTACATACTTAGAGTGTATTAAACTATCATTAATTATGTCTGTTTGTACTTATGTATTAATTAATAGACTTCAAGTGCTTGAATGTATGATGATGTGAAAAATGCAGGTATGGTTGATTATAATTAAATTATGCTAAATTAATGAGTCGTTTTGTGTTTTTGCCAATGTAATGATACAGCTTTGAATGAAACAATCTTGTTGTGTGTTTGTGGTAATCTTACAAGTTATCATCAAGTGATCTGAATAATTCAAATCTCAGTACTGAACATCTGTACATATCTAAAAGTCTCTGCTCTGAAATATTAGCTCTTGAGTTCTACATCTCTCAAATTGAAAAAAGCTTAAAATCTGAGCACTGACTTGTCCACTCTAACATCTTACACCACATACTCGATCAGCACATAATCATCAACTCTGATATCTTACTCCACATACACAGCTCTCAAATACTGTATTTTCAAACATTTTCGTTGGGCTCAATTTTCATGGTTTTTACAGTAAAAATGGCTTTTTTGTGGGGACATGAATTTGTGGATTTTGATTTTTGAAAAAAGCCTTATCTCTGCATTAAAATTTGATTTCGGCTTGACCAACAAATCCACAAAATTAAATCCCCAACGGAATTAATGATTCCACAGTATGAGCTCGTTTTCCTCGTTAAAGTTCAGTCTTCAACTATCCATGTATGACAAAGACTGCTTTAAACAACTAATTGCAAGGTGAACTCAAGTGTTTTACAGTAATCATGGTATTCTTTAGAAATCCCAGTACAGTGCAGCCTCTCCAAAGCAACACCCTTTAGGAGTAGCAAAATGTTGTTGGGAGATAATGTTGCTCTAGAGAGATTAAATTAATAGTTATATTGTGCAGTGGGAAAAATCATACTGTTGTTGAAGGGAGGTTTTTGCTCAAGAGTGGGCTGCTATAGAGAGGTTGTGCTGTACTATCTGAAAACAATTCGATATTTTTATTTGGCAGTTGTATATTGTATTCAACAGGAAACGAGCGAAACCTCTTTATTTAGAAGTTACGGAAGTACTGTTGGTATCAAGTATTGCCTGTGGCAACACTCAATGTGAAATGTCCTACATACATATCTACTCGTAAAGTGATATAATGTAATCACCTGTGCATTGGAATATATTCTTCTTAAGGTGACGTCCCCCATCACCATTGTTGGTCTGTTTTTCATGATAAGTAAATATGGTAATAAATAGGAAGTCATTTCTACTCATTACATGCCTATGAGGAAGGAATTGAGGGGGGGGGGCTAATTTTAGATTTTGTCTGACAAGGTGGGGATAAATAAAGTCCCTTGAATTACCATTACTTCCGAAATCATTGGGGGGGGGGGGAGCAAGGGATATTTTACCATATATATCTCCTCACTGAAAGGAGGATATGATCATGTCTCCGTCCATGCTGAATGTTTGTCTGGAGCATACCTCTTCCATATCTACGTGTTGAGTCATTGCCCTTTTGTATTGGCCATCTCAGTATGCATGGTAGTGTATTAACTATTTAAGCAAATTCACATGCGAGAATGATACCAAGCTAACTAAAGGAAAGTTAGTTACCCCTGTGGTTCTACTACACAATGTAAGGTGGAAAATCAACAGATGACGCTCAGTGAAAAATACATTTGTAAACCGGGGAAATAAGAAATATACTAAATTAGTTGTGTTATATGATTACAGTATTAGTGCATTGAGCTTCTAAAGGCTTTGGATTATGTCATATACCTGTTGTAAACGTTAAGCACTATCATTATTATAGAAATGCACTTGCCATCAACACTACAAACAGATAATTTTGTCAGTGTGTTAATTCTATTGCTGCATTAATTGATACCAATTAAAGATGCCTGAAAGTCGATAGAAATTCCAACCGTTTCTGTTTAATAGCGCATTCTGGTTCATTCGAGACAGTTTATACCAAGCTTAAGGCGCTCATCTTGATATAAAGATATATTATATGGATCCAATAAATAGTAACATTGTAAATTTTGTAGTCGAGAAGATCAGAAGAACTGTGTATCTTGCCATTTATTAGGATTCAATATAAAAGTTGATGCCAAGAGATGATGAAAGTGTTCTTCCTGCTGTAAAAGTACAGACAAATCGAGGGTTCAATGCAACAGTGTCGTAACTCATATTGAAATAAGAACAGGTTACGACAGTGTTACGCTGAGCCCTCGATATTCGAATTGGCAGTTTAATAATTTGTAAGCTCTCCTGAACACGCACGTAGGTGAGCTATTAGAATCAGTCAATGACATCCGACTTCCAAGCTTGTGAACACTCTTAGGAGGTCACACTTTTGACTGGACTTCCATCAAACTTTTTTATAATGATTGACTCAATAGAATCTTGGCTATCAAGTTCGAACACGGGTCATTTGGGGTATAAAAATAAGGTCAATCAAATAAAAACCTTTTGAACACTCAAGAGGTCATATTTTTGCTTAGATTGTTACTGAACGATGTAAGAATGTTTTTCTTAATTACATCTTGGACAAGTTTGAACATGGGCCGTCTTGAGTAAAAAACTAAGTCACCGGGCCTAATCACAGGAAAACCTTAATAACACCAGGTAGTTGTATTAACTAAATAAAACTACCTGACAACACTATATAGAGACAACATTTGTTTATCTAGTCTTGATGAAAGTTGCTGATATCTAGGTCAATGTTAGGCTCTCCTAGTTAAACATGTTTTTTGAAAGAAGTTGCAATGATATGGAAGAAGTCGTAGTCTTTACTGAAGTGAGCGAGTAAAGAACCATCATGGCTCTTGTTTTTAATTAATGTGAAGTGCAAGCAAATAGAAATTCAGGTCATTCTCTGTTGGCATACATTGTACAAGGCACACATCTGTTTGTAAGATGTTTCAATATTGCAGAGCTGTTCAAAGGCGGGATAATTCTTTAAGTGCGAATATAAATTAATAAAAACGTATTCATAAATGATGGAATATAGTTCGGCACTAGTGTCTTTCGGTTGAGAACCTTTTTTATTGACATGATTTCAAAGTTTAAATGCCACTTCATCAATGCCTCGGGCACTTTAAAGGATTTTAAGATAAAACTGGATAATTTTTTTTTAGAAAACCGAATGTGTGCTTAAGTAAGCTTATCGTGTTGATTTATTGTATTCTTACCTAATCCTAATTGTGGAGGAAGCATGTACAACATATCTACAAATTTTACAATCACGAGGAACCAATATGTGAACCCCATTAAGGAATAATCTGTTGAGACTTAATTTTAATACTTTATCAGACTGTTTAGTATTTTACGAGGACCTTTATCCACAGGTTGCTTAAGAACATCTTACAATCATCTGCATAAAACTAAGAGATGTCGAAGTACACCAATTACTGAGATCTGATGCTTTGATGGTACCAGGTTTAAGTGGAGTTACGTTCGGGTCACATAATAAAACCACGAGTTCCTTGTGATATCCTGATTATGAAATAATATAATACCCATTTTAATGTGCCTGTACGTATTCTTATGTTATATTCTCCAAATCAAAGTCATGCTATTCTGATATTCCCGTTTTTTTTATTAGTTATAAATATCCTAGTTGTTCTTTTATTCCGCTGATGTTGTAAAATATATAATTAGAACAAGCTCTTGGATTGCAAACAACTCACTAATTATGACATCCTTTAAGATATCAATGAATTCATTTCTGCACTAATGACAATGTATTCACATTATTAAATAAAAGGAAGGTATAAGTACGATTTTGATTATACGTACACTTCCTTGTAAATTTGTGACGTGAATGAAGAATTTTATAGAGACAGTCCGTGACAAAAATAAGAACATGTTTCCCAGTGTTGTCACATACCTGGATTCAAAGTCCGGATTGGCTGCAAATGCTCGTGCAAAGAACAACGCAGCTCGCCGATGGCGGGACTGACTCAGCCTTAACTTTATTGTACGGCGACGGAAGTCGCCGTACACTATGGAATGCTTATTTTTAAGTGGCAACGCAAAATCGCAACTTCTTGCACCGAAGCTGATTACTGACAGTGCCCGAAATATCCGCAATGGTCATCACGTGATATAAACAAAACAGAAATAGAGCGAGGTCACACCAACTAGTGTTAGCTTGATGACGCAGTCGCTATTTATATTCTAAGAATGGAGCGAGCTCGATAAACAACGACGGGAATGAATCTGCCCATCTGTCAATAAACGAACCGAATCCAATCCTACTATAGTAAACAAACATGGCGTTGAATTTAGTACACTATCAAGCATTGTGTTATATTACTGAGGATGAAGCAAAACTACTTTTTAAGTGGTGTTCATGTGTACATACAGACTTTGTATTATTCAAGTTGTTAATAGTCTCAATGATCACGTGACATTCACCGAATACTAGTCAATCACCTATAAATTACTAGAAACGTGTCAATATTTCAATAAAAGTGGTTTCAGTTGACTGAGAATTTGACTCTGCCTGGTGCGCTACAACGACAACTAGTTTAGTATTTATATGGGCACTGTGACGACAGAGTTCGACATTAAGGCAGGTCCGAACGACAATCAATAGCTTACTGGTCCAGTCTAGTGCATCTTGCTATTTGGTAGCCCGAATGGTCGTGCTCTTGAAAATGCAGCCGAAACTCTTTATATCAAAGGACTTAGGAAAAATTGTTCGATCTAAATGAACTTCGATGTATAAATTATAAGAGAAATTCGCTGTATTTATTACATTTTGGAGCGATCGTCGGTGTGTTGTAATAATCATTTAATCGTGTTGTAAGATACGGAACACGGTATTTATACGTTTCGATGTATTTATTTTAGCAACATGTCGCAAATAAAGAAAACATTATAAACATATTCACACAGACTAATTTTATAATCGCGAGCGTGGACACTGACTTGTTTACGCAATTGTCATTAATTAAATATCGATTTCGGAGCTCAATACAAAAAATGTCCGATGAGGTGAGAAATGATGACTTAATTGGTTCGACATAGACGGTCACTTTATGCTTCGATATAGATGGTCACTTTACAGTAGAAAATCTATGTTTTGGACCGTTATACCAGGTTTTTACGACAACGTACCCTCAGACAACGGAGTACATTTTGTATATTATTTTTGGAGACTTTATTTAAATATTTTAAATGCATTCCAGCAGATATTGCAACGTCTGATACATCGAGGTGATAGTTTCCTCTGATTTTAATTTTAGGGTGGAAACAGGGGCTACATATAGAGTACCTCGTGAACTGTAGAACCATATGACCAAATTCATGAGATTCATGAAACATCAACGGCTTGTATTTTTGATGGAGTAGATGATCACTTTAGTTTCGGGATCAGTTAAGGGCATAAATCAAAATAATGAAGACAATTTTTCTTTTCAAGATTTAAAGAATATTACACAACACAGGAATGTACTTTAATGTTCTGATGGTGTGTCTTGATGTTGTTAAAAATGTTGCAAAATTTCAGTTTGATTGTGTTACTCATTCAAAAGGTACATTAGAAAAACAGGCAAAAAATGTCCCGAGTGTAACACTTTTAGCGTGACATTTTTTCTTTACACATTTTTCAATCTTTTATATTTTGTTCAGTTTTTGGGTAAGTAATCAATTGTTGTTTTTAATTTCATTGTACATGTGTTATATTTAAAATTCAATGCATTTTGTTCAAATATTTCAATAATAAGTATTATTTAGAAATCACCTTTCAAGTGCACATGTAAAATATTTTGCTCAAGGAAAAATTGGAAATTCAAATTGATGATATTGCTGTAAGTAAACTAATGCTTGGACAGAAAATGCAGTTTAACATAGGCATATTTGTCCATTTTGTTTAAAAAAAAGAAATGACTAAAAGAATCATTTGTTTTTTAAGTTAAACCATCTTGAATAAAGCTGATTGGAAATGTCCCGAGTGTAACATTTTGCATTTAGATAAGAATTTTTTTATCATTTTTTTAATTTGTTATGTTTTTTCTCTATTTCTCAAACAGAAGCGTACCCACCAGCCCACAAAACTAAAACAAATTCCTGTAGTGCAATTCATTTTTTGTCTACATGGTTTTAAGTGTTGTCCCGAGTGTAAAGCTATATATTCATCATCTTAATTTTGATATGTAACTATAGAACAGTAGTCAATGTTAATTGTTTTCCACATTTATATCAAATAACTGACGTGAATAAATACTTTAAAGTCTGAAGCAGTGAAATGGAGCATGTTTAAAAAGTTTGAAAGTTCTTATAAAAATAGTTATATTCAGATATATATACCAAGTAGATTTGTTCAATATACTGAAGATAAAAAGTAATTTATCTTTTATTTTGATGAAGAAACATTCTCAGATGAAAACAGTACAGAATTTATCGATTTATTTCATGATTTCTTAACATATTTTACATGTTATATTATTTATATATAACAATTGAAAATGTTACACTCGGGACACAAACACATCTTCATGCAGTATTATACACAAATTCGGTTTGCTTTTACAGGAACTATACAAGTTACAAAATGCCTAAATAAGTGGTAAAACTCCCATTTATAGAGGACTGAGAAGAAGCACACTCTGAGTAGAAAGACTTGAAATTGATATTTTTTTATTAAACATTTTCTAGGATATGCGAGGGTTGTCCTTTAAGTATGTAGACTTTTCTCATATCTGGGTTATCTTTCAAAATTTTGAAATCTAATTTCAGTGACGCATATCTTCCTTGAGTTGTGTTGCAAATACATAGTTCATAATCAAAACATTTCAAAAATGTTTAGTATTGTTTTACTTAAAACAAACAAAGAAGAAATTGTGAGTCTTGACTGTTTTACTTAAAATAAACAAAGAAGAAATTGTGAGTCCCGAGTGTATTTTCCATATGTCTGTTTATATGACTTACCGGTAATTCATGTTTAAAAGATTTGTTCAACATAGTTTGAAATAGTTTGAATGTGTTGAGATATCATTTCTTTAATTTGATACTAGTAAGTGGCAAAATTAGTAAATATATGATAATGCAATATTAATTGTTACAAGTTGACAAATCTACAGTTTTAAATGTTTTCTAATTCCTCCCCTCCCTCCAACAACATTTTCAACCAACAACATATTAAACAGTACAGATGTTTGTGTATCTTTTTATTATCTTAAAAAAACAAAGAATGAATTGCAACGCAATGATCATAGCACTTTCATATTTGTATGCTAAAAGACTAAACAAATTTGTACGGTGTGTAACCTTTACTTAGTCTGTATATATATAAATTAATAATTCATGTTCAGCTGACTTACCAAATTGGAAATAGTTTTGATTTGTTAAAAAAAAAATTCTTATTTAATGAATTGCAAAATACATTTGACAGATGTTGTTATAAATCCATTTTATGATACTCATTATCATAACAGTTTCGTATATTTACATTACAGTTTTAGAACGTCCCCTGGTGTTGGTGTTTTCACCATTTAAAATTTTACTAAAACATTATCAAATAGATTATCTGTTTGTATTTTATAATAAAATAATTGAACAAATTGTATTACAATGAAACAAATTGTATAACAATAGATTAACAATACTGTCATTATCATAAGACCATACACAAAGAATATCTGTCCCGAGTGTAACGGTAACAGAAGATGTATACTAGTTTTGGGGACATTGTTAAGTTACCCAAGAATAGTACCAATTAAGTGAAAATTCACATATATCTTTGAATATACCTGAAAATTGATAAAATTGAATTAGCTAATTTGTATCTGCAGCAGTAAATATTACATAAAAACTTTTTGAAGCGTATTTAAAAAAAAATGAAGTTCAAAACGCCATAAATATATATTTTTTGGAAAATTATGATTGTATGTATATTTTTTTTGTATTAAAAAGTTGTTTTCATGAAAGTCTGCTGAAAAAATCACAAAAATGTGTTATTATTTCCATAGTTTAATCCATAAGATTGTTTGAATTTTAAGGATTGCTATTGAAAATATAATATTTATTTGATTAAAATGTTGTAAATTTGAAGAAGACTTTAATCCTATACTTTAGCCATTGTCAATTTTTCACAATATAATATATTTCCAACCTACTTTTGGCAATATTATGAACACAAGTATCATTCTAAATTTGACCCCCCATGTCACGCTTTGTCTTCATTATTTTGATTTATGCCCTTAAGTAAAAAAAAACAAATTCGTTTGATCTGAAACTTCGCACATCCTGATAAAAATGTTACATAGGCCACATTCTAGTATTGAATTGCCGGATGCGATTTTGCGCCGTATTGTATTGATTAATATTCAGACGGAACGCTTGAAGAAAAGTGTAATCTTAATATTTACATTAGTTTACCAGATACTAGTAATTCTTTAACATCATTAAACTGGAGCACTTTGATCTTCTCGACATTCGTGCTCAATCGCCATTTTGTCCGATGAGCACGTGATATAGAAATTCATTCATCAGATACAGAATGGTTCAGTGTAAACTTTCTGTACTAAACAGAGTACTCTTTATACGATCTGTAACATTGCCAATGTTAGAAATATAGTAAACCAGCCTAGATGTAATATTCTGCGATACTTAATACGTGGTTGGCTGTTTCATTGTTAACAAGCATATACTTATACCCGGTACACTCTGACATTATAAATGGACTGTGATGGTTGGCTGTTCCATTGTTAACAAGCATATACTTATACCCGGTACACCCTGACAGTTTTAATGGACTTTGATGGTTGGCTGTTCCATTGTTAACAAGCATATACTTATACCCGGTACACTCTGACATTGTTAATGGACTTTGATGGTTGGCTGTTCCATTGTTAACAAGCATATACTTATACCCGGTACACCCTGACAGTGTTAATGGACTTTGATGGTTGGCTGTTCCATTGTTAACAAGCATATACTTATACCCGGTACACTCTGACAGTGTTAATGGACTTTGATGGTTGGCTGTTCCATTGTTAACAAGCATATACTTATACCCGGTACACCCTGACAGTGTTAATGGACTTTGATGGTTGGCTGTTCCATTGTTAACAAGCATATTTATACCCGGTACACCCTGACAGTGTTAATGGACTTTGATGGTTGGCTGTTCCATTGTTAACAAGCATATACTTATACCCGGTACACTCTGACAGTGTTAATGGACTTCGATGGTTGGCTGTTCCATTGTTAACAAGCATATACTTATACCCGGTACACTCTGACATTGTTAATGGACTGTGATGGTTGGCCGTTCCATTGTTAACAAGCATATACTTATACCCGGTACACTCTGACATTGTAAATGGACTTTGATGGTTGGCTGTTCCATTGTTAACAAGCATATACTTATACCCGGTACACTCTGACATTGTTAATGGACTGTGATGGTTGGCTGTTCCATTGTTAACAAGCATATACTTATACCCGGTACACTCTGACATTATAAATGGACTGTGATGGTTGGCTGTTCCATTGTTAACAAGCATATACTTATACCCGGTACACTCTGACATTGTAAATGGACTTTGATGGTTGGCTGTTCCATTGTTAACAAGCATATACTTATACCAGGTACACTCTGACATTGTTTATGGACTTTGATGGTTGGCTGTTCCATTGTTAACAAGCATATACTTATACCCGGTACACTCTGACATTGTTAATGGACTGTGATGGTTGGCTGTTCCATTGTTAACAAGCATATACTTATACCCGGTACACTCTGACATTGTAAATGGACTGTGATGGTTGGCTGTTCCATTGTCAACAAGCATATACTTATACCCGGTACACTCTGACATTGTAAATGGACTGTGATGGTTGGCTGTTCCATTGTTAACTAGCATATACTTATACCCGGTACACTCTGACATTGTAAATGGACTGTGATAGTTGACTGTTCCATTGTTGACATGACAAGCATATACTTATACCCGGTACACTCTGACATTGTAAATGGATTGTGATGGTTGGCTGTTCCATTGTTAACAAGCATATACTTATACCCGGTACACTCTGACATTGTTAATGGACTGTGATGGTTGGCTGTTCCATTGTTGACCAGCATATACTTATCCCGGTACACTCTGACATTGTAAATGGACTGTGATGGTTGGCTGTTCCATTGTTAACAAGCATATACTTATACCCGGTACACTCTGACAGTGTTTATGGACTTTGATGGTTGGCTGTTCCATTGTTAACAAGCATATACTTATACCCGGTACACTCTGACATTATAAATGGACTGTGATGGTTGGCTGTTCCATTGTTAACCAGCATATACTTATACCCGGTACACTCTGACATTGTTAATGGACTGTGATGGTTGGCTGTTCCATTGTTAACAAGCATATACTTATACCCGGTACACTCTGACATTGTAAATGGACTGTGATGGTTGGCTGTTCCATTGTTAACAAGCATATACTTATACCCGGTACACTCTGACATTGTTAATGGACTGTGATGGTTGGCTGTTCCATTGTTGACCAGCATATACTTATCCCGGTACACTCTGACATTGTAAATGGACTGTGATGGTTGGCTGTTCCATTGTTAACAAGCATATACTTATACCCGGTACACTCTGACAGTGTTTATGGACTTTGATGGTTGGCTGTTCCATTGTTAACAAGCATATACCTATACCCGGTACACTCTGACATTATAAATGGACTGTGATGGTTGGCTGTTCCATTGTTAACAAGCATATACTTATACCCGGTACACTCTGACATTGTAAATGGACTGTGATGGTTGGCTGTTCCATTGTTAACAAGCATATACTTATACCCGGTACACCCTGACAGTGTTAATGGACTTTGATGGTTTGCTGTTCCATTGTTAACAAGCATATACTTATACCCGGTACACTCTGACAGTGTTAATGGACTGTGATGGTTGGCTGTTCCATTGTTAACAAGCATATACTTATACCCGGTACACCCTGACAGTGTTAATGGACTTTGATGGTTGGCTGTTCCATTGTTAACCAGCATATACTTATACCCGGTACACTCTGACATTATAAATGGACTGTGATGGTTGGCTGTTCCATTGTTAACAAGCATATACTTATACCCGGTACACTCTGACAGTGTTAATGGACTTTGATGGTTGGCTGTTCCATTGTTAACAAGCATATACTTATACCCGGTACACTCTGACAGTGTTAATGGACTGTGATGGTTGGCTGTTCCATTGTTAACAAGCATATACTTATACCCGGTACACTCTGACATTGTTTATGGACTTTGATGGTTGGCTGTTCCATTGTTAACAAGCATATACTTATACCCGGTACACTCTGACATTGTTAATGGACTGTGATGGTTGGCTGTTCCATTGTTAACAAGCATATACTTATACCCGGTACACTCTGACATTGTAAATGGACTGTGATGGTTGGCTGTTCCATTGTTAACAAGCATATACTTATACCCGGTACACACTGACAGTGTTAATGGACTGTGATGGTTGGCTGTTCCATTGTTAACAAGCATATACTTATACCCGGTACACCCTGACAGTGTTAATGGACTTTGATGGTTGGCTGTTCCATTGTTAACCAGCATATACTTATACCCGGTACACTCTGACATTATAAATGGACTGTGATGGTTGGCTGTTCCATTGTTAACAAGCATATACTTATACCCGGTACACTCTGACAGTGTTAATGGACTTTGATGGTTGGCTGTTCCATTGTTAACAAGCATATACTTATACCCGGTACACTCTGACAGTGTTAATGGACTGTGATGGTTGGCTGTTCCATTGTTAACAAGCATATACTTATACCCGGTACACTCTGACATTGTTTATGGACTTTGATGGTTGGCTGTTCCATTGTTAACAAGCATATACTTATACCCGGTACACTCTGACATTGTTAATGGACTGTGATGGTTGGCTGTTCCATTGTTAACAAGCATATACTTATACCCGGTACACTCTGACATTGTAAATGGACTGTGATGGTTGGCTGTTCCATTGTTAACAAGCATATACTTATACCCGGTACACTCTGACAGTGTTAATGGACTTTGATGGTTGGCTGTTCCATTGTTAACAAGCATATACTTATACCCGGTACACTCTGACAGTGTAAATGGACTTTGATGGTTGGCTGTTCCATTGTTAACAAGCATATACTTATACCCGGTACACTCTGACAGTGTTTATGGACTGTGATGGTTGGCTGTTCCATTGTTTACAAACAAATAATAATATACACAGGTAGTGGTAATGGATTTGTGGTGGCGAAATTGTAACCAATTCTATATTAAACACAATATTTTAACTATTTCCATGAAAACAATAAATATTATCGCATGATTCAACCCCGTTCAACGGATTTGTATACATGCACTGTGAAAAGGCGTATGAATTCCGCGGCGCCTTCATAAAACGCAATACTATACTGAGACATAGCTGTGAGTGCTTTAATGCAAAATGTGCAGTTTATTCAGGTATTTATTTTGCACAAAACGAGACCAAACCAAGCCTCCAGCTCAATCCGTTCCCGACAAAGCCCGCTTCAACGCTGAGCGCTCACGATGGTGCCACAAAAATATCAAATCTTGAAATTGACAAGTAATTAATACTTCCTACTGATACGATTCACTGTAGCAAATATAGAAAAAAAACTCATATCAGCGCGTTATTAAAATACTAGTATATAGTAAGATAGTAATTTTGTAATATTTTTTGACAATGTCTTGATGATGTGTATTTACCTATACATGTACATGTATTTGATGTGCTACATGGACCCAAATATAAGCCTTATATCTGTATGTGGTCAAATGATAAACTGCTTACATGAAAATATATTTCCATCAAAAACATTCACAAAGCAGCCACCTCTATATTACGAACAATTTCAATCTTTCCATCCTTAATCAGATTGATAACGTAAACACCTCACTATTAATACCTACTGGTTAATGTCAAAGTTGCATTGTAAGTACAATGAACATTAATGTTGTTACTGTACTGTGGTAATTACCGATAATTTGCTGCGCAAAACAGTTTCTTTTTTTGTCGTAAAGGGCAAAATCCACACGTTTAGAACTTTTGTATTTTTTAAATAATATAGATGTTTGTTGAATCAGGTTACGTAATTTATCAGAATAATGCATTGATTACGGAGTCAGTGGGTACCGACAGTTTTCTTTGAATCAACATCTATACACGTGTTAAAATACATTATGTCGTGTATTAGCAACAAATGAGGTAATTAAAAAACAATCAATTTAATGTAAGGATATCGTAAAATATGAGAGATTAGGGGTACTTGAAAACACACTTGAAAATTATCAACACTTATGAAATCTTCCTCATCTTTTCAGAATAATGGATGATATAAAATTAAGGCTCCAGTTTGTGGTAACAACACAAGATAATAAATGTTTATTGCTTGACCTTCCCTCGGGTAGAACATCATTTCAGAATGTCATAAAGCACAAAATAAACTTCATTATGAATGAATTACATGTACTTGCTAGTGTACTAGTATGTCTAATGTATGTCAAACTGGATGACTTAGATTTATTTTTAGATTGGATACATCAATTAATTGCATTCTATAAACACTATAAAAATAGTCGTGATTTTAAATATCTCAATGTCATTGGCAACAATTAGACATTCGATCAAGACCCGCCGAGTTGTTAAGGTCGCTGACTTCAAATCACCACAATCTCTCATTGATCGAGAGTCATGGGTTCGAGCCCAGCTACCGATCATGTCTCTTTATATGAGAAAGTAGGCAGTAGCTTACGTAGGATGGGAGTCTAGTACTGATTATTCCCAGGAATGATGCTTAGGTGAACTGACCGCCTCATGTGGCTCTGATTGTTGAAAAGGGGCGTAAAACCCAAACAAATAATACATTCGATATAGAATAATGTCATACTGAAGTCTTAAATTATGTAAAAGCATGTAAGTCCATAATCATAAATTACATCTCTTGTATTCTTCCAAGATGAATTGATATACTGCAAGAATATATCAACACTATGTACTGTTTGAAGTTTCTGTTTTTATTTCAAAATCACTCCGAAGGCTGTGCTTCATGACTGAGAACCACGGGCGATGCTTTAATTTAAAGTGCCCTTAATTTGTGACGGTTAGCAATTTGAGGAATAGTTATTAGCATTTCAATTAGAATACGATATGTATCAAACCTGCATAAAATTAAGTCTCTCGAAAACTGGAATGATTTGGCTGACAAGGGTTACATTGTTGTCTAAGCACACTGCTTACTTTGCATTAATACTAATTGTTTCGTGATGTTATCGATGTCTTTAGTGCACATATGTCACGGAACACTCAGTTGCTTATTCGCTGTAGTTATAAATTGTTATCTGAAGTATTCGGATATGAAGGAAAACCATTATTTAAAATGATACAAGTAAGTACATACAGGGCATTTTATATATATGATACCATAACAACAGCTTATAGTCTTTGATTGTATTAGCCAAATTTGTTATTTTAAAAAGACACTTAAAGAATATACATTCAATTTTTTTTGTACAGAATTTACAGGCTTATAACTTATTTTTTCACACAAAAACACCACTTTCAATTTTTAGAACAGATGTTCGATGTGACGTCCATATTGTCCCGATGACGTTGAGCCTGTGTTTTAAGATTTCCACCGATTTTGTATTTAAATCTCTTTACTAGCCTTAGCATTTGAAGCTTGGTAAGTATAAAATCTTAAGGATACCTTTATTGCAAAGTTCGAGCAACTGTTACTGGGGGAAAGGCTCCCAAAGTTAAACTGAATGATTTCTGCACATTGCTTAGATATAGCCATTTTAGAAAACAACGTTTTCGGAAGTGACGTCAAAATATGAACGTGACTTTGAAGTTTCTCGAATTTTGACATTCATCAAAAATGTGTGAGTCTCACAATTCCATGGATATTTTACACAACTACTGGTAAGTGCGCAAAGAATTGTGGTCTCCATAAGGAATCCTGATGGTGTCACATATTATGGAACACCCTGTATGTGTACTCATGATAGCATATGTACTAAATGTATCTGCTTATATGTTTAGTAAAATATGAAAATCGCATTGAAAAATACCAGGAAAATACATTGCAGTAGAACAATGATAAAAACACTACTGGTATTGTACTTGAAATGCTTTGATAGACTCATATACCATCGGTGATTGACAATATGTCCTGAACGGAACAGAGCAGAGCAGAGCAACGTAGAATAGAACAAGACGGAACAGAACTGAACCGAACCGAGCAAAACAGAGAACAGAACAAGAACAATATATTTTGGCATGTGCGTCTATAGACAATTACACACAAACGGATATCATACTGTAGCAGGAAATGAAAAGAAAAACATAAATTTTGTTTGCACATTGTGATGGTAAACTAAAAATAATACCTGGAAGATTAACGCATATCTAAGCTCGAACAGGCTATTATAAGAACGAATGGTTCTATTTTGAAAGCGCACTTAAAGGGGCATACCCTACAACTTGGTGCATCTAGAATCAAGGCAAAATGATGATACATTAGAAGCTTGAAAAGAAAAAAGCCATCGAAGAAAGTTTCAGCCCAAAATTCATCCAATTAAAAATAAAATCACAAAAATATGTATTTGTGATACATACATTTAGTTGTGGAAATGTCATGTAGTCGTCAGAGAAGTATGTCAACAATCAGCAAATTTGACATTTTCCTCTTCTTTGAAGTGTGCATGCCCGTAAGTTTCCTTGAAAGTTCGGAAAATCGTTGGACTTTGTTGTACAATTATTGGGCGGAAGTGATTTATTATTCATAGCTATGATTTTTGCGGCTAGTACCTAAACTAGTCATTTTGTGACCCAAGTTCTTCTTGCAATTATCCATTATATATTGTTTGACATATACATCTAGCACATATTTACACTTTCACAGAATGTTTGTCAGTTGTAGGGTATGCCCCTTTAAATTGCGAACAAGTTGAATAAAAGTTATCGATCAAACCAGACATGCCCTATGTCGTAACCACCCCTACCTAATGATATGAGCTTTTATAAGCTATGTGATGTTTAACTCAAAGTGTTCAATTCTTTGTAGATTTTTGTAATCGAACTAAACAGAGAACACTTGTGAAACACAGGCCGGGTTAACCTCTTGATTTTGAAGGGTTATTGATACGATCACATGTCTTGGGTGTAGGATTAATTTTGTTAATTAAAGAAGGATTATCAAAGCCCCGAACAGCATGCACTGTTTCTAATTTGTTTTTTTCAATTGCATAAGAAACACACCTGCTAAAGGAGATGCTTACTTTAATGTAATTCATTCGCTGAAGAGGATCCACTTTGTACTTTGATAGATAGCAGTACCACGTAACAAACCCGTAAGTACTACATACCTAAATATTAATTCCTTTCATCAAAAACAAAAACGTATGTAGATAAATATATTCATTTTATACCCTGTAATAAATGAGAGGTAAATTAGTAAAGATTTTTTAGTGCGTAGTTTATCATTTATCTCAACAAATGGAAAAACTGCTGAAGATGCTTTTTTGTCGTTCATCTACAGTTGATTAATGTTATGTATATTGTCATTACTACAGTTATGTTACTATTCTGTAGAGTTTAGAATTTGTTATACACTGCATTTTATTGGAAGCTTAACGACAGTTCAGCATTCCATAGCTGTCACTCGCTCGGCGCGCAGGAATTTTTATGCGGACAAAACTAATTTGTTAAATTTGTTACCGTTCCATGTTGCAGTGCAAGTCTATGTAACTTCAGTTTTTATGACCATTTTCAGTACTATGATTTTACATTATATTTTACATATTTTTAGTCTTTACATACTACTTGTCCCCGTAGAATAAAGAGAAAAAAGTATTAAGCTGTTGTTGTTGTACGTTTGTAGATTATACAGCATAATAAAATTACGGTATTTACAATTCAATTCGCAGCCATTAATACATAAACAAAATTGGAGAACAAACGCAATGTTTTCAGGATTTAACACTCAAAATTTGATCCCAGCACTTAGAATTTAAGTATCAGCACTCAGAATATAAGTATCAGGACTTAAAGTTAAGTTTTAGCCCTCAAAGTTAAATTTTAGCACTCAAAGTTAAGTTTTAGCCCTCAAAGTTAAATTTTAGCACTCAAAGTTAAGTTTTAGCACTCAAATGTTAAATTTTAGCACTCAAAGTTAAGTTTTAGCCCTCAAAGTTAAATTTTAGCACTCAAAGTTAAGTTTTAGCCCTCAAAGTTAAGTTTTAGCACTCAAAGTTAAGTTTTAGCACTCAAATGTTAAATTTTAGCACTCAAGGTTAAGTTTAAGCACTCACATATTAAATTTTAGCACTTATAAGTTAAGTTTTAGCACTCGAAGTTAAATTTTAGCACTCAAAGTTAAGTTTTAGCACTCAAGTTAAGACCATTCATAATTTAAGTCAATAACATTTACATTTGAAATTTAGAGTTTGATTTTGAAATTTTACAGAATACAGATTAAGTGCGTATTATATTCTTTTATCTATACAGCTCTCAGATTGGTGACACATGTTACAGGATGGTCAATATTCTGTCACACATATAAAACTAAGTCATAGCCCCAAGTCCTATGTTAAAAACTTGAGAACTGTCTTCAAGCTCGGCGTTATTCAAGATCTAATACGTCTCATTATGATAGATATTGTCTAATGTGTACACGAAACGATATAGAAGACGAGTTTCATTTTAAATGGTAATGTCCTTTCTATACTAACTTACACAAGAAATATATCAAACCACATTTTTATAATGAACCATCCATGTTTCAATCTTTAGAATTATAGGGTTCTCTACAGATAATTGTTAAATAAAGTATCTTTATTCGTAAAAGAAGTCATAAAATTGAAAAAAAAAATATTGACAAATAATATTTAACAACTCTGTTCATCTTCAATTATAATACTTTAATTCAGATTTACTTTGTAGTTGTAAATTTATCCATGCACAGCGTGACTTATTGTACTCGTATATATATATTTTGTTTGTGCAGACGATGTACTTAATAATTTATGTACATATCAAATTAATGTTCATTGTTCAAATATTCATAGTGGGCTAATTTCTGTGATCGCTAAACTAATAATTACCCGGTCTTATATTTGTAACAAAAAACTTCGTGTATACGTTCTTTATAAATTCTGTTCTGTTCTGTTTTTATGTAGCATCACGTGGTGTCAATAAAGTCTAGTGATTTGTTTTCCGCAAGTTAGATTCTTTAGCAGATTGTTGCATTTTGAAGTAAATACATTCAGGACATAATCTGATACAACGTGCGGTACTTAAATTCAAGGCCGAACTGTACATATCGTGTTTATGTCTTTTAAGTGGATTATTAGAAATACTGAGTCAGCGTGACTATGAGTGTAAAGACGTAACGTTTTATTAAATATCTCTGACGATAAAAAAAAAAAATGTAATCCAAATAGCCTACAACCTTGTTACAATTCCCAACCTTAGCCTGAGGCAAACAATACGTTACATAAGCTATGTCTAATGTGTTCTTACGCATGTTTTGGGTGGATTTTAATCGCCGAGTTAATTCATATCACATTATGCTAAAAATAAAACGGGGCGAATAATTTAATTATAACAAAGTAACGTTTATACTTCGTTGTCCTGAATTTCGGATTCAACTAAAAACCTTGATTCTAACAAGGCATGTTCATTTTGACACTTACACGCAATGAGCGACTTAAAATAAGATACCCATCAATGAGTGTACAGCATTTCTCAGAGAAGTGGGTTCCCAGGCATATACATTGGTTCAACGGTTCAACACATCTGGTCCTTCCGTGAGCTAGCTTATGGACAGCCTCATCACAGGTGCACTTAATTTGGTGTAGGGTGGAATTCGAACTCACAGGGTGAGGGCTGGTGATTACTAATAAGGGAACATAACCACTCGACAACGAAGGTCCCCTTATAAATCTACAATTTATATCAAATTGGTAAACTATTTGCAGAAAAAATAATGGTTCATACTGGAAAAAGTTAGACAAACCGCAAAATATTACTAGTACATCTACTCACTAAATGTGTGCGATTTGGTTATTTTAATCAATCTGTTAGTTCAAATTTTACGCTTTAAAGATGTTCATATCTCAACATTAATGATGGTTTAAAAGAGGAATACAAAAAAATATTTATTAAAGTGAAACTTTATTAGCACGGTATCATGTCGAAACTCATTTCTATGTATTTTATGAAAATTTGTCACGAGCGAATTCACACGAGATTTATTACATTATTTCGTGCGCGTTTCAATGCAGCTTCTATCGTACTGAAGAGACGAAATTCAGATGGGTACGAGGTATATTGAGTACGAACATTGAATACAATTTCAGTAATCTGATACGTGAATTCAGACGCCTGTAAAATGGATATCAAACAAACCCTTTATTTCCTCTTGTAATTTAGAGGCAATAACTTGACTATCAACATCAACGCATTCTGAACAGATTCCTGGTTTTTGTAAATATAAAGTCTGAAATATTCATTAAAATAATCTTATTTATGTAACTAGATTCAAATACGACAGTTTTTACAAACTATTTGATACTTCGAGAATCTGAAACTTCACGAAGCGTCTTTATTTAGTTGAATAACGGTAGATAAACACGCATTCCGCGGTTAAACTCGCGTCTGTAGAAAGTGTTAATAATTTCGAAGTGGCACCGCAGATAATTCAGTATTGCACCGACGGTTAAACATCTGAAAGTTTCATTGGCTGAATCTTGACCCTGAAGAGTTTTAGAATGCACTGAAAATTTCAATGATTTTGCAATTGTTACCACATGTCGTCCATAAAACGTCTAAAATGACGGATTGTTTGCGAAACCTTAAAAAATGGAATTTACTTCGTATGTCTGTTTCTTTTCATTTTGGTTTATCTTTTCTTCCAATAAGTTAAAGTGAGCTCATCCCAAAATGTATGTATCAATTATCCTATTATGGTAGCTAGGACGTTTGCCCTCCTAGTGCTTATTTTTTAAGTGGACCCCCCCCCCCCCAATGTTCAATTTTAAAAACGTTTTTTTGGGGGGGGGGATGGGGGAAATGTCCAATTGAAAAATAAACATTTATGGGCAAATGCCCATTAAGAATTATCCCTCGAATAATACATGTATATGTAGAGACTTGTTGCCAGTAACTTGTGGAGAGCAAGGTCAGTACAAGTACAGACACACCACGATGATAGGTCAGATCTAATATCTACCTTCATTGAGAAACTGCTGAATATTGGCGTTAGAACCCGAAACAAAACACTAGGAATGGAAATACGTCTATCTACCTCAGTCTAGTCCGTACGAAGCAATAAATTTATATTCTCTCCCTACGTCTCTTAAAACTTACTTAATATTTTACGCCAACTATAAAGGCACTTCCTCTTAAAAACACGTGTAACATATGCGTCTATTAAGGTACGAATATATAAATCTTAACAGATACTCAAATTTGGCATACCAAAACATCAATTCAAGAATACTATTGTTTTAGGTACTATTTCATTACAATTTTATTTCTCTTTTTTATTTTTATAGACAGTTAAAGGAGAAATTAATGTTGGCGGTTATTAGCATTACATCTCCTCTTGTCAATTAGGATAAGACTGTTATATTGTCATTGTATGGATCAGTAAGAACAGAGTACTGTATAACCCCAGTTAGAAATACTATACTATACAGACAGGTCTTTTATTTCCTGCTTTTTTCTACACTTCATTCTGACAAGAAATCACTAGCCCCCGCCGCTGGAAGGTCGAATCCGACACGTGACAATTATGTTTTTCTCAGGCGTACGCGTGGGAGGGGCCTTTATACACCGTTAAAGCAGGAAAAGGTGCCAAAAAACGACCTAAGCTTTTAATGTGATGTTCAACGCCAGAGAAAATTATTAACCTTAAAAATATAAACATAGACAGAATTTTATTCATTTAAAATAGATAGTCTTTAAATGTGAACGAAAGAAAACGTTATGCTAAAATTGTGACAGTCGTGTCTTAAAAAAACTTTTTCGTATGAATGAAATATTATTTCTAATTAATATTCACCTCCACACCATCATTCCAATAATTATACTAGTTGCCTGACGAAGTAAATTACGAACCGCGTAGCAACTTTATTTGAGTTATGTTTTCTTTTTTACCATAATGAAATATTATTTGAAAGTATAGAAACATGAGATCCATTTATTGGCATTTAAGTCAGAAAAATCAGATAACTCCATTGGAAACATGTACAAATGAATCGATCCCGTCAGCTGATTCAGCGAAAACGTGTTATGCCGATCCTTATAAAACACAATCAAGCGTCTGAATTAAAAGGCTATCAAGCGCTTATAAGATATAGACGTCACGTCATACTTACGACGCTGTTTCCTTAACAACGTTAAGACGTCGATTGTCTAAACAAGACAAGTTTTTCATTTCTTGGGGATAAAACAACAGCAATCAATCAATTCAGAGACATAATAAAGCAACCGATCCACACACAATGGATCCGTCAGAGGGATGTTTGAATACATATCACGCTACTTCAAAGCAAGGTTTGTATAAGCAAACGCGGAATCTAAAATGCGTTTTAGAACTATACTAGATAAGTATAATGTGCAAATATTATCCAATTTCTTTGTTTCAGATAGTGATCTTCGTTCAACTTCAGTCAATACACAGTCATTAATCAAAAGAAACAATCCGTAATAATTATGCATGACTAAAGATATAATAAACATAATAATGGTATTTATATAAACTCATACATCATTACGTTATTATATTATTCACTAACATACAACGATTAAAGTTCTTTCTTCTCTAAGCTTTTCAAATCCAATGATTACAACAATACTTCAATACATCATGTTTATAATGATGACTTCTGAAAAATAATTAAACTTGCAGAGTAAATATAGAACTAGCGAAATTAAATTATCAGAAGATATTTAACGAAATTTGTTAGAAGCATCGATATGAATAATTCTCGAAGAATGACGATAAAACTACAAATCAGCTCAAATATTCCTTCAGTCTAAGACAAACATTCTTTTATCTATTTTTCAAAAGTTAAAACAACGTAAAAACAGAAGAAAGCTTCTAACAAACATATACTGTAAAACTATATCTAAACTTTTATAACAGAAGTCAAAAACTTTTTCACAAATCATTAATACAATATACATGTATGTATCATTAGAAAGATAAAATACTAATTTAACTTTGGTGATGACCTCAAATAGAATAAACGTTTTCACGATTATAGTGAAAAAAGCCCATCTTTGTTTAAAGTAAAACTAGTATAGCATGCTGTTAGCATTTCAGCATGTCCACCAAAGTTTGGTATGGCAATAGACTCCTTTGGATTCTTATTATAAAAGAAAACCCATCTCGTATCAGGCCGTTCTCAAAAAGTATTGGTTCTTGGTTACGCGACAGACCCATTCACCTCCACACCTGCCCCTAATCTTTTAGCGTTTTCAATTTTTGCAGTATAAAAATGTTAACCAAAAGATGCATACCTAATTACCCATTGTTGAAGTCTTTGCTACATACCCACAAGCCGACATTTTCCAATATATATTTTATAATAATAGTATGTCAGGGAGGTAAGTTATAAATTACTCTAAACACAATACTAAATAGTATTCACAAGTAATACAAGTTGTTCAAACGTAGAGATTTGCTGTGTACAGCATGAATCATTTAATCATATAAGTTTTGTAAACTTGTTTTCAGTTAAGTGATTATAAAAAATGAACTATCTATCATGTATTCTACGAATCAGCAATATTAAAACATGGAAGCAGACGGATAGATGAAAGAATAGATATCATGCCGCTCTTTTCATCACCTTGGTTGTGTTGATGACTGTCCAGAATCAAATATTAAATAATGTGTCCTAAAGGAAACTACTTGTCCATTGTTTTCAGACGATGGGAAGAATGAGGAAGAGTTACCTTCGTCTTCAAGATTTTATCCCTACATTGAAATAAAAGAAGTGCCTGATATTCATACGGATAGTCAGATCTATAAGGACGAGCATAAGAGCCAAATGACAACGCAAGAGCGAAATCAAACATTCGGCCCCATTGTCAGTGACGATATCTTCAGTTCAAGAGAGGATTCAAATGTTACCGAAGAACGCGAGAGACAATTAGCGGCCGTGAGGAAGAGAGCAAGACATTTAAAAGATGCCGTAAAGAAAGGAAACGAAATAAATCTAGATATGAAAGATAAAAAATTAGAACAGATTGTTGCGGCAATCGCTGACGTGTGTGAGCTTAAAGTGACTTGTAGCGGGAAAGAATTTATCAATTCTTCAGATGATAAAAATAAAGAAATGGAAACAGCTTCTGTTTCCGAGTTAATTGAAAAAGCTGAACGAGCCGCTATGATAATGAAACGAGACAATAGTGCTCTTACCGCCATGGTAGACAAAGCGGAAAGGGAGAAAATGAGAAGTGATGACATATTACCGATACGCACAAACGAGGTCGAAAATGATTTCAGCACAGAAGAATTAGATGTGGCGCTTTCAAATATCAAAGCAGATATTAGTAACGAAAATGAGAGACACAAAGAATTACGAAGACGGTTAAGGAAACTAAAGGCACCAACGGGTTCAGTCATGGAGGAGACACATGAGAACAGTTTGCAAGTTTATCAAGGTGAGCGTGGATCTGATTCTGGCGGTTCAAGTCACAAAAGTCAAGATAAAATGAAACCAATCCGTATGTCGTGTTTAAGTCCGTATCACAAGTTACCACCAATACCAGATCCGAATTCCGACTCCTCGAATCCAAAATCTCCGGAAAATCAAAGAGAACTACCTGATCACATGGAACCATATAAAGCCTTTACCAATTTGAAACTTGATTCAACAATACCAATTCTAGTTAAACAAAGAAACAATACAGACGATTGCACAATGAGGGAATCAGGATCAACACGTTGGCGACCACTTGAGCCATTTCCAACAAATGAACCATGTGATAAGCAGCATGAACGAAAACCTAACCGGTCTCCATCGCCATATTCATTGGACTCTCCTCTACCACGTCATACCCGTGCAAGACGACATGTAAGACATAGATACAACGAATCACCGTTAACATGCAGTATGGGAAACAATTTGTCAACAAGATTACCCGTCAAACCGAAGGTGGGGACAACAAACAGCAGGCGTTTAATGCCATACGAATCAATAGGAATGAAGAGACCACATGATGTTCCTATCTATATTCGGAAATATCGAATCCATCGCAGATCTCGTTCTGTAAAACTTCAAGCTGTTTCACCGACTACAGGAACACCCAATCTTGCGGAATTACCAGACGACATGGACAGTTTTTCACCATGTACATATCCATAAAACAGCATATGTGTCATCTATATAAATTTGAGTTATTCATATTTTGATAGAGATTAAACAATACTTAAATCAAAGGTTGAAGTTGTGTTATCAAAATGCACCGAAATATCTAAAATAATAAAATGTTGTTATATAGAACCCCACTGAAATAAACAATTTAAATTTACAATATGCAATATAGACCTAAGCATCGAAAAAGATGATTACATAATGATGATAATAATAACTCGATTTTGTATATTCATTCATCAGTACAGATGTTATACACGAGTGACAGTTTACAGATGAAACCAAAAGCGTAAATTAGACTTTCCTGTGATCATGGGCCAAACCATTACACAATACGAGAACTTGCAGACATTGATGTCATAAAAAATGGGAGATTATTTGCATAACTAATTCCAAGAATTTCTAGCCTCAATAGTCTTTTGAACTTTTAAACATTTCGTGTGAAACATTCAAACTTCAAGTGCGATTTTGACTTCGGTCCTAATGGTATGATTGTGTGCCAGTAAACGATCTTTACACTCCTGAGTCCTGACTACCAACTGAGAAAAATTACACCTCAGTAGTTTTTTCCATCATGCAATGCATGCAACTCAACGGAGATTACTTATGAATGGTAAAGACCTTCAGGTATAGACGTGGGTTTTATGAACAGTAATACCTTTTAGGTACTAACTCGTATTGTTCATACATTTTAGCACGATATAGTAAAATTATGTTGCTGTTAAGAGGTCTTTGCTCTATTGCACTTACATTGATAGTTAAATCGCACAATGGAATAAGATCATACTGTAGTTAAATGGAGGTTGTTGCTCAAGAGAGGGCCGTTCTGGAGAGGATGTATCGCTGTTCTGCAATTTTTTTCTTCCATTCACGTCAACTTATAAAACGCTTCAACACACATCTTGTTATAATGAAGAAAATATGGCAAGCATGAAATAGTTTCTAATGCTAGATGCACTCAATGATACCCACCATCTTAACTTTATTAACCATTCTATAAAATTTATAGCAGAATTTAATTACTGTCTGTAGAGTTTATTGTTGATGCTAAATAAAAAAGAAGCCAAATGTACTTAATTGGCACATTGATTCCGAGGAACGTTTTTCATATTGGAGATATATACATAACCCACATAATTACGATTAGGGATCTTTGGACTTTATAATTATGCAGTCTGTAAGAAGTAATTAACTGTTTCTAGAAAGGTGCCTCTAGGTGCTTGTAGTTCTTACGTAAATGTAAAACATTAATCAACACTTCATAAAGTATTCAAGCCAAATGTCTTAAAAGGAGCACACGAATATGCACATGCAAAATTAATCATTTTTAAATTCGTATGTATACATCTTTTTTACTTTGGTATCGATGATGATCGTATGAATTGTTTGAAATACGTTTTATTATTTTGTTTACAGAACAGAATATATGACGAACACAAAACATGTTGTAAAAGAGCATGCTGTTAGGCGATATTTTCTCTCTTGACGTTGTTTAGTGTATACTGTTGTGAATGTATGATACGCATTTTTATGTATGTCTACAACTTAAGTCTACTTGTTTGTAGTTTTTCTCTGTTTGATTGAAGGGTAAACAATAACACATTTAGTAAACATGAATGAAATGTGTAATTTCATAATAATAGACGAAAAAGTTTTGAATGATAGTAAAAATAAAAAGACTGACATATCAACACTTTCAACATACATAATAGTAATGATAGATTTCAATATGATGAATAACACATACATGAAATCATTGTATAACTATTATAACAACTTTGAAATGTTATGCAAAAATTTAAACAATTCTTATTCATGCCTTATCTGCGATCAAATGTTGGGTGCTAAAACCTGCCACATATTGCAAATTGTAACTATATTGTAGCAATATCCCCAAACAAAAATGATACGGTTTTATACAAAGTGATATTTTTTAAACAAAGGTTTTATGGTAAACACACCGCTAGTAAGTGCATAAGTACTATTATGAGTGTATGATTGCTTGTCATGGTCCTAGGGAAATATACGTAAAAATACGTATAGACATCCGGCTAAAGTATTGTAACATGGAATTTCAATATCTCAGTTAAATGTTAATTCAAATCTAGAAAGTAAAACATCAACATTTTTCCTGTTACATTATTCAAATTGCATGAAGGCGGACTGAAATTCTGGATTTTGTCATATTGAATTTAATATGCACGTTTAAAGTTGCACACAAGCTATAAAGTGGTTATATTAATACACGGTAAAAAACAAATGGTTAACAGCATTGGATTTTTCACATGTCTCACGGATTGCTTATGGTTAATTTCAATACCCGTCTTCTGTGACTATGTAGTTGAGATGTCAAGATGTCCCAAGTCAATTCGTACTTTTTCATCGGATTCGTCCCAAGTCAAATCAAATTCGTCCGGAGCCAAATCGTACTTTTTCATTGGATTTATCCCGATTCATTTCGTACCTTTTCTCTCGATTCGTCCCAAATTAATTCGAACTATTTTCGGATAAGACTTATGGGGCTAAATCTGTGAACAAAGATCATCACAGAAAGTGTAATATATGACCCGTATCTACTGAATTATAATAATGAACTACATTTTTTATATGCTCGTGATTTTCAAGCCAATTTTTAAGGGAAACCACCCGTTCCGCTTCGATACACCAAGGCAGTCAGTGTAGAAATTTCCAAATCTGTATCTTATGAAAATGGCTAAATTAATGTATGGTCTATTGAGCAAGTGCCGACAATTCTTTTTTTTTTATATATATAGTGGCGGGTTACAAGTTTTGTTCAGGGTACGCAGAAAACTCTCATTACGAGCATACTGGATAGTATATTTGAATACACATCGAACCAGAATCAGGCTTACTGATGAGATTTCATTGACCACACACCGTTATAGGCTTAGGACTTGTATAATCATGCACAATTTCAGAAAATGTTCTAGGTTTGTTTCAAAAACTCAAACTTTATATATCTATCTTTTTAAGAAATTCAGCGTAAAGCTCGAAATGCGTTGAAGAAATGTTTCGACTTAAGATATGTATTTCTGAAAAAAGTTTTCAGTTTGCCAAAATAATTTTGTCAGTTTTATTGGTTTCACTGAAAAGGAATTCAATAATATTTCAAACATCATGACGTACTACAGACGCATCTGAACCTTCAGAAAATAAAATAAAATTGCAATAAATTTCTGACGGTAGGATTTGCAGTATAAACACAATTAAAATCTATTTATATTTGTTATACAATACAGAATCACGCCTGTAAGAAACTGATTTTAGATTAGGAGATTAATGGTGGTTTGAATTCAGAGCATTGTTAAAATGCATGGCAGTGAACCACTTCTATTTTTTGTTACATCCGTATCGCATTAAAATCTCATGGCGTCTAAACCAGACAATATTGTCAATTCTGCACAAAAGCATGTTTTAGCTGAAAGTGATTTTGATGTCATACTTGGCATAGAAATGTAATATCAATATTTCAACCACGTACTGAACTGATTTTAGATAATAAAATGTAATAAATAAATATATACTTCAAACTTGTCATTAAACGGGATATATTTTCTAATTTAGTATGTAACTGATGAATAGATGCATTTACGCGCAAGACAGCGAGTAAAAATTAAAGTAAACGATCGTATAATGATTAGATAAAAATATATTTCACATGATTTAATATAGACACACACTATTAAGATATATAATAAAATAAATGATGTCTTGCTTAAGTTATCAAAACTTTGATGCTGAAAAAAGAACAACAAGAAAAAGTGATTTTTTTACTGTTTGTCAGTTTTGCAACGTATATGTAATTTCTTTAAGCAATTGGCATGCAACGATGACCAAGAACGGGACGCCTTAATCGCATAAATTTATAGTATAATGACCTATTGAAGATGAATTTTATGCTATGATGAGCCATAATTTGTATATATTTTGCAGGTGTCGTATTATTTGATTTGGATATATGGAATGAGTAAAACCGCGACGAAATCGCTAACCATAATTGAAGAATCACCTTATTGTTCAACAAATATTTTTTATTATGCCTTGGTGGATACAGGATGTTAAACAATTGTCTCTCAGAGCCAATCAAGTCGTCATAACAACAAAAAGTTTATACAAGCTTGCTGATGCATTGAGCATTTCTATTGGTTAACATCATGTCTGGTGCGGATGTGCTCAGAATGATGACTCTTTTTGTTATATTTAGTACTATTGTTTAAGAATTGTGTCATCTCATGCAAGTGCAAATAAGGCGTGGACAATTTTCATCAATCTTCAGGCACAATATTGTCTCTAGCGAATCTTTGAGGAAGATTGAATTCAGAGTTTCAATTTGTTTCAGCTAGGAGCACAAAATGTTCAATCTATCTAAGATAATTTGATTATCTATTTTATAAGTCCATAAATTGAATTGGATACGTTAAACATATTGTGCATTGAATTTATATATATTCGTCGAATGTGGCAACACATTACTTTACATCAGCCATATTAAATGAACTGAATTATTCTGAACTCGTATGTAACATCCATGTTTTCTGATTGCTTAAAAATTTAGTAAATTATAAAAAAATAACGTGAAGATTTTGCTTGGTGAAAATACTGTTTCTGAGTTACGTGTACTCGGCATGACTATACGGATGGATAAAAACTGGTAAATGGTAGGTTTATAGTCTGAAATTTATATGCATGTAAATATTCAATGACTTTCACAAGTTACCCCCTCCCCCCGATTACTGGGTTATAAGTCGTCCGTTAACACTCGGCGCCTTGGTAAACATGGAACATTGACTTATTTCCCTTACAGGTACCCATTTAAACACCTGGGTGTAGAGGAGCAAACGTGGAATATATTTTTTGCTCAGATGCTGCTGGTGGCATTTGGACCAGGGACCTCACGATCCCAAAGCAAGCGTCCTACCGCTGGTATAACAAATCGAATTATTTTTTTAGGGTTTAACAGAATGAATCAAAGTACAGAAAGCAATCATCGAAAGACTTGCATTGCAACATGGAGCGGGAACCAGCTTAACATTTGAATGGCGGATGTAGAAATGTAGTACTTTGATACACGTCTAAATTCATGCGCACCGAGCGAGTGACGGCTTAGGAAAGGTGAACTATCGTTCTGTTTCCAAAAATCGAAGATGGATTGGCATTCTACTTAAATCATGAAATGCCAGAATGAAGTCATCAGTAACTAGCATAAATTTTGTTATCTACCCATACTAAATAAGGTTAAATCAAGGTCGGTGGTGTCACGAGGCTAGTATAACCGATCTATCTTCTTGGTAACATTGTGTTAATCACAACAGAACAAGTCTCAAAGACTTCACTGCTGTATTTATCCTTTCATTGATGTTATTGTGTGCCAAACACAATTCTTAGCAAACGAATGAAAGAATATATTCAAGGTGTAGTATGCAATACCATTCTCTCAATCAGTCAGCTAGAACACTTAAAATACACCTCTTCAAACAACATGATGAATAACGTGTGTCTTCAAATGTGTATAATTTTAGTGCTGCCCTAGCTGCTAGATACTCTAAAATATAATTAACGAATATACTGTAGTTATATTTTTGCAGATAAAGATCCCGTATTGATATAACCATGTGCACTTTTGCTAACATTTCTTAACGTTTATAGGTTTTCTACCCATTTCTTGGTATGTACTTTCCAGCACTGCTTACTTTATGACATATTAATTCACATTTTATGTAAATGCACGTTACAATAAGGTTAACCACAAATTGAAATAATCTATAAACAATATCTCTGCAGATAACATAAACACATTTATTACGTCTTTAACTTACTATTGCTGAACTGCCTTACCCTCTGGCAATTTCTGTATTTAAGCTAATCATAAGTAGCAAGTGTACCAGAAAAACACGAACAAGCAGATAGCAGACAGCCACAGTAGATGCTTCCAGATTTTTATTCAATGAATAAAAATGCACCAGACAGTTTGGCTTATATCCAGACCCGACAGTCCAGTCCGTTCACGTATATTACAACACCATCGGCGTATATATTACATGTTAGAGCAATAGATTGCTTGTGTAATATACCCCCGGCGAATAATTCTACTTCTCCATTTTCATAGCATCAAAAACGCTTTTACATTTAGGACGCATATTAAATATTACGGATGCAGTATGGGAAATGAGCCTTATCGTGTTTGTGTTAACGCTATTCATCGCATTAATTAAGGATCATTCCCAAGTAAATGAATATTGGAAACAAATTATAAATGTTGATAAGAAACTATAAATAGAAAATTTAAGGGAGACAACTCAAAAATTAAAAATCAATAAAATCAAACATTTTCAATGTTTAATCAGGCATAGTTTTCCTCCTTTTCAAGGTAAAATACTTTGCTGTTCTTATTTTGTTTAAAGCGTGCAATGTATGTTTGAATTCAGCAAACGCAGCTTGAATCGGTAACCAGAGGATAATATTAAACTGTTCTGGTACACTTTATTCTGATCACTTGTTACACTCATGTTTGTTAAATGTGTTAAAACTCTCTTTAAAACAAGATAATAAAAACAATGTGATTTTATACTTATTGAAATGTAAGTAGCATTTCTTATCGGATATAGCTTTATACTTTAATGCAATTATCAAAAACTAGTGTCCATTGGTAACCTACCGGTACTATATTGTCAACATCTCACTCCATCGACTAACGGATGATTTGTAAAGCCAAGGTTGCAGCTAGCCGATACTTTCATTTTCGTCTATTATGAAATGTTCACGGGGATTGAATAAAGAACCGGTGTTCACTTCAGTTCAATGTTCCTATTTTATTTAGTCGGGTCTTCAATAAATCGTTGATGCACACAGTTAAACCTGTGAACAAAGGCTACCATTAGGAAGGCAAATGTGGCCATCATTGACAGGAGGCCTTTAGTCGGAGATGGCCGCTAACGTCTGTTCGCTTTTCTCAACGGTACACTTTCAGACATCTCGGAGTTTCAACATTTTTAATTTTCTGTCTCTATGTATAATATCAACATGACATGTCCGCTTTGCCTTAGTAGCAATATCCTGGTTGTTAGTTCTTTCATTGTGAGAAATCTCTTTGTCTTATGGAAAAAAAACAAAGACAAGTAGACAAAGATATTGTTTGTGATTGAAGCGCATAAATAAAGTCCTAAATAGATCTATGATGTCACCCGATTGTATTGGTTGAAAATAAAAAAAACTAATGCAGACCACTAATTGGTTAATTAAGTATAAGAAAAAATAAGAAATACTTAAAATACAAGTGTGCATCAAAAGTATACATCAAGAGCGATGGAAACGTTCCAACAAATTAGTTACAACAAAAAGCTACCCAGCAAGGGCTTAAATGTGTCTGGAGTCATTAATTATAGTTTTATAGCCATACATTATGTTCAACTTCAAGAACGTCTTAGAAAATGATTTATATTCCCAGATATCGGCAATATAAATCATTCATCACGACGTATCACTGTAAAGTGTTCTGCTGTATATTTTACAGCATTTATATATATTTCTTTTAAATTATTATTTTCATCTATTTTGATTATTTTTATTGTTATAACGTTTTTTCATTATTTTTTTTAATTTTATTTTATTTATTTGTAATTATTTCATTGAAAGTTATTATTATTATTTTTTATTATTATTTATTTCTTTTTATTGTTTTGTATTTTATATTTAAAACTTGATCAAAGTTTGCAGTATAAAATTACCGTGCATTGATAATCTTTTCTACAAGACAAAATCCATGCTCATAATTATACCAATTTATCCTAACAAGACTGACGTGAAGCATAGAGTAGTATTTTTTGACGTATATTGCTATGGATTTACCGTTTTCTCGTAAAAATCGGTATTGCTAATTAACAGATTTATGATGTTCAAAAATTTGGTGCTGAGATTCCTATTCCAGTCTGACATTGAATGCGGTTTAATTGGTTGACCTTTTGAAAAAAATCTAAATTTCCAATTAGATCGCAGTTTTACATATTAATAATAAACGCTTCATTTTCTAGGTTCAACTACTGATATTGCCACAGTTTTCGTCAGTCTGTATGGTATCATTGAGACTAAATAATACACAAGCCGAAATATAAATCATTCATACATTTTTTGTTATTTGATTTAATAAGAACAACACTTTATGGTTCCAATGGCCTACTTTGGTCAAATGTTATAAAACTTGAGATCTTATTTTCTTCCTCAACTAATTTTAATCAATTATGCCTGATTACCATACATTTTAGTTGATATTTTTCTAGACGAATTATACTTATGAGTATTAGTTTATTATAGCTGTTTGCGAGTACATAGTGTAGTGTCTATTACTAGTTTGGCTAATCCTGGCCATTTGATTGGCTAATGGTGATGACTAAACCTATTAATAGTTGACAGGTTAGTAAATCATGAAGGCATTGCCTAGATAAGTTGTTGTGTGGCTATTTGAAGTTCAATGTGGTTGTGTGATAGTGCTCAGATTTATGGTGAATTCGTTAACATTTAGGGTTGATTCTATTTGATTGATGTAGGGTATGATATTAGCATGTGCTAGTGAACCATATGCATGAATTTATTCATTTGTCAAATACTCATGATTGTCATTGAAATGTGTATTACTCATATCATGTAAATATTTTATACTCTCCTTAATATAGGATTGAATAAAATATACAGTCAATATCCTTTATGAAAAAAGCAACTTCATATATAAACCAATATGCTTCTTGTAATTCGTCAACCTATAACGTTTTCTTATAGTTCAAAATACATTTGTTTAATCCAAACATAATACAGTAGAAAATATTGAAAACTCAATATTAAGATTTGTGATTTGAGATCGATCCCACGTTTTTAATCGCCGACCCTGACCTATTGAAATATATCTAAATTCAGGAATACATCGCCAAGTTACATTGAAATAGTTCTGAGAACAGATATAAAGATTTTAGGCAATCAAGCTGTAAAAATGTTTGAAATATTATAAAGCGCATTAAAATAGATATAAAAGACATACTAAAAATACCCGTCAAATTCTTTTTTTTTCAATAAAACATACGATTTATGAAGTTTCTTTGCTTTATTTGTAGATCGAATGATAAAATGACACCATACACAGAAATGCTAATTCGATTTAGTAAGAGCATAGCGAAGTCCGGGAATATCTAAATGTATCCATAATTTAATGTTTCACAACATAAACTATATTGTAATGAATATATAAGCTTTAGTATGATATCCAAATTAAAGTCAAATTCAAATCTGTGCTTCTGTGAAAAAAGCACTTTCTAAGATTATTAAAACATGAATTGAATTTGTAGAACACAATTATGTAGTGAAATAATGGTATAAAATGATATTGATGCAATTCCATTAACACAGAGCAATAGTTGTTTTATACAGACGGCGTGATGAAATACAAATGTCTCAGTATCATTCAACTGGTGGTTAAAGAAATTATCCAACAATCACAGCTGCAGTGTCTACTTGTGTTGTCATTTCTTTGTTGCAAAGGTTGGACATATCGGTATAAGCTTGGTCTGCAGACAGCTGCAGAACTTCCACAAATTCATGTATCATTTGCAGAACATCCACGTCGTTGACATTAGCCACTGCGCATGCGCTGACCATCGAGAGAGCACCAATGGGAATGTTGGAAACATCAATATTTCCTATCAAACCATTGACTACCATAGAGCAGGCAATGCGACTTGTTTCGAGCGACAGTTGTTCAAGGTCATCTCTTATAAAGTCGAACGCATCTCTAGTATAAACGCTGCAGTTCTTAAGTTCATCGAGTGATATCGTCACATTTTTCATCAGTCCGTAAATTGAGACTAGATAATCTGAAAGCTGAAATATATAATAAAAAAACTTTTTAACATTACTTATTTTTAATGGTAACCCCATTGTTGGTTTGAAGGAATGAGATGGCATCTTGAATAAACTCTAATGTACACCTAAAAAGAATTCAGCCTGTCCGGTTAGCTCAGTGGTTAGAGTGTTGGTCTACTGATCAAGAGGTTGTGAACGTAGGCACTCGATTCCGTGATTTTTATACATTTACAGACGTTATTTTTCAATTTCACCGTCAAACAACGCAAACCTGTCGAAAGAAAAATCTTCATTTTTTCCCTTATTGAGTGTATATAATACTCCAAGGTAGTGAACTCGCCATCTTTTCGATTGACGGTAGTGACGAAAATAAGCGTGGGTCCCGGCTTTCCTTCTAATCTGCACGTGCTTTCCGGGAACCTTGCTTTCGTTGTAGTGTTCCCAAACTTTAAACGTTTTGACAGCTTTTACAAGGAAAGCCGGGATCCACGCTTTTGAAATGAAGATTTTTCTTTCGACAGATTTGCGTTGTTTGATGTGTGTAATTGAAAAATAACTTCTGTAAACGTATAAAAATCACGGAATCAAGTGCCTATGGTTGTGAACCCCGAGCAAGGCTAACACTGTCCGTGACAATTTTCACTTAAGATATAACATTCTATGCTAAATTGTTCTCCACTTCTGAATTATGTGAGGTAGCATGGTGATAGCTTGCGGATAAAATGGGGTTAGCACAGGTTTAGGCCTAAAGGAACTCCATGGAAAATGGTTAGGATTCTGCCCTAAAATAATTTTGAAAATGGTGTTGAATCCGATGAAATAAATAAAAAGAACTCAACGGCGGATGTAATCACCATGTACGGCTACGCTCGAAACAACCATTTATGAAATCCTGAACTGAATGCTATATTATCCCCTTATTTAAATATGATTCAATATTACACCAGTATGTACTAAAATGTATGTGGTATCAAGCTTAATACTGAAGTTTGAGTTGTGTTATTATATCGTTATATTTTCTATTAAACATTTTCTATATATATGAACAATGTTAGCTTGTTAGATTTTAGCAAATCGTTCGTTCAGCCATGACGATAATTTTTACATTAAAATTCAACAAACTATCAAGAAGTGTTAATATATCTTCAAAATGATTTCATTAAGTGATTGCAATTTAAGATTTGACTGAATAATTTTGTCATCTTGTCATTTTTACCAAAGAATCGTGGCGGTTAATAGAAATAATTTAATGCAATTTTAAAAATTAGACGTTTTTTTTGCGAAACAAATTAAGTTATCTGTTTTGCATTTATTTCATTGATGTTATAATGTCAAATAAGCGAAATGTGAGGTAAGAAATAGGTTTTTGTTGATGGAAAGTTATTGATATACATTATTATATTTGTAAGTAATTTGTGTGGCATTCAACAAAGATAGAATTTGGTTGCAAAATGGTGCAAACCAAACAATATGCAATCACTTCATGGTTTGCATTTTAGCACAAAGCGCTAGTGATGTTCTGATTAATCATTTATTCAACGAATCATTGAGGAGTGGTTGTTGACGTGACGATGCTCTCATTTTGTCAAAGGACTGTTGTCGTTCTTGACTAAAGTACTGCAGGCATTACGACATAAATAAAGTTGATTTGATAAGCTAGTGACTTGTGTAATAGTGATGATGTACAAGCTGTACAAGCCGAAAGTGCAGCATAATTCTGTCTTGACAGTATTTTAGTACAAATGTAGTATACATGTATTTTGATATTATGTTTACTCGAATATCTAATAAAGTTTTATAATTGAATATTTCTATTTTTATTGATTTAGTGCTTCTCATTTGGTGTTAGGGGTGTTAAATGTATGCGGTACTATCTTTTTTGGTTATTTCTTATTTACTCAGTTTTAATCGACTAATCACTGACTTTTGCCTCTGATCAATCAATTAATTTTTTCATGGACTGATTACAACCACTATAAAGCGCTCCTTATCATCCTTTTCATAAGTATTTTCTACATATACTTACCTTGTCGCTTCCTTTGGAAGTCGTATCGTTTGGTATGCTACTGTTTATATAATGCAGGAGTATGGTGCTGTGTGTTGCACTGTCCTCTACCTGGAACATAGAGATTCATTTAGAGGATAATTTAATCTCGGCAGGCGAATTAAGCATTACTTGCATTAACAATAACAAAGTAGATTCATTAAGCTTATATGAACAGTAATGAACAGGAACCAGAAATACGAACATATCTAAATCCCTGTACACAATTATTTCCCCCAGATGCTGATTATAGTAAATACATGTAAATCATGTTATTAAATCAAAATTGAAAGAAGACAAATAAATGCTTCTATACTTCAATTGAGCATTACTGAAATAATTGTTTTCATGAGACATTGGATAATTAGAAAAAATACACTTAACGTTTCATTTTGAGACATGATCATCATCAAGGACTTTGCAATGATGCACCATGATTTTTTTCCCAATAAATTCCTTGATGTTTATTTTATATTTCCTTTTGGTCTTTAGTTTAAGTGTGTTTTATAAATCGTTATGCAGATGATTAATTGCTTTAATTGGTTGCTTTTAACTTAGAGAAGGGATCTTAAAATGAAATAAAATCAACAAATTATTTATGCTCTTCGAATATGATGCAGTCATGGGTAACCTTAGTTTTAATCCTGCCAGTGTCATCAGCTATTCCAAGCAACTCAGTAAGAAGACCGGCCGAGTTTGCACCACAGATGAAGTCGCTCGATGAAATTACACTGATTTCAACTGACATCCTTTGCTGCTTCCGTCGATAGTCCATATAACATGACGCATCTAAACCTTCATCTCCAGTTCCAGTAGGTTTAGAAATTGTCATTGACACTACACATGCCAAAGAAAACAATATTATTCCTGAAAGTCAGATTTGTAGAATTATATTACACAAATGTATAGACTAATTTACAAAACCCTGGGCACTTTTTCGACTACTAGTGTACGAAGTTTTCTTTTGAAACTAAAATTCTAATTCATTTACCACAACGATGCCAACATCGTTAATTTAAAAGGTTCGGCACTTTGAATATTATAATATTTGAATTAATAGAAAAAATATACCCCTCCCCCCCCCCCAAAAAAAAAAACACAGAAAAACCCTCAGAAATAATGTGTTTGAAATCATCTTAAGATACATGCATTTTATAAATTAATGAAATAAAAAATATATTTCATGATAACATTTTTATGGAATATTAAAATTCGAGACATTCCTATTTATTAAAGCCCAAAGTTAAAAATAAACTTATGAGTATCAGTATTTTTTCTTAGTGACTGTATGAATTACATTAGTTTGTAAGTTCTACACAAACCTGTCGCAGACATTATGAACGTTGGTTTTGACGTCAGTAAAGACAAATATTAAGAATTTGTGTAATACAAACAGTCCTATTGTTATTAATAGTGTTGTTGCTATGATATGACTTTTGATATCCACGGTCCTTTATATGTTATTAGAAGTCTATAACTTCTAAATCGAAAACTAGAAAGTTTTGAAGGTAAATCTCAAAGACATCCGGTCCGAGTGAAATGGTCACTGAGTCATACAATTTTAAAAGTTTTCATACTTATTTTCATCACCGTACTAGGTAAATTTTATTCATCATCTTAGTGACCTATAAAAAAGTTTAACATCGGTAATGATAATGTAATCTGTATGTATCCATAAGGAAAATATATATCATAGTACAATTATTTGACGCATTGATTTATCAAGATTTCTTTTTCATCTAGACACTTCATTGGTCAAGTCTTTTGACTTAGGGTGGAGTTTTGAAGGGAGTTTGTCGATGATCAAATAGAATTACCTAAACTTAAGAAATCCTGAAGTGACAGCATCTATTGTCCGACGATGAGATTCACATTCTATGACTTATATTCATGGGATACTTCACTGTGTAACTACAGTTATCCACAACGAAAATTTTCAGCGATTTTCCTGGAACGGAAGCCAAGAAAATACCCGCTATTAAAAGCATAAGTAATTTTTTCAACGCAGGCATAACTTTCCAACAATAAATCGCTTTAAAAAAACAACAACATAAGGTATGCGAGTGATATGTTTGAATTCTAAAAAAGTTCATCAAGAACCGTCCGCTGATTTAGAACCGAGCGTCCTAACCAGGTTCGATATCTACCGTTGACGAACTCGGCAATGTGTGATATTGTTAGGTATTGTGCACGACATGACATGACATGTATGATACAGATAAGTACTTACAAGATCATGGTGTTCTGTCTATGCGCTAAATAAGCAATTCAGATGTTTCATAAAAATATATAAAAAGACTAGATATAATTCCGTTAGAACTCGGTGATGACCACTGTTCGTTCGCAAGTAAGAGCGATTCTAAAGTTGTGGATGGTGGCATAGGGTCAAATGTGTTTGTAGTATCACTAATAGAAAGATTATATAAGTTTGATGAAACATGTATTTCTTTTTCAGTACGTTTGGACAATGGTGTAATTCTGGTGTATGTCCGGATCAATTTTACGTACTAGTATATCTACACGGCGTCTAGGATCAGATACAGGATTGTCTAAATAGTCTTAAGAAACCCGATTTGTTTAGAAACCGACACTTCGTTTCTTACTGTAAAATTCTAAAGCAGATAATATTTTGGGACTGAAGCATACCTCTTTGTCTTTAAAAAAGATGTTTAACCCTTTCTCTGTCAGACACGTATTGCAATATTGTACACAGTATTGCCAAGGATTTATTTTCAGAAATGCAAGCTTATTTAGCCAATTCCGAAACAGGCAAATATGCGGACATTTGTGAAGATGGGTGGTATACATCCCTTGGAAAAATATGCGGAGATTTGTGCAGACGGATATACCCGTTCCATTGGCAGCGAAAGGATTAAAAATGAAACAAAAGATTTTTAACATACCTTCAGCATACTTATATCGTAGAATAATGTTATCTAATGATTTCGCAATAATAGATATCAATAATTTAAAAAACAAGTTCCTTTAGCCTCACTCCCATTTCCAATGTAAAGTCGCTTATACCTGAGCGGACATCAATTTTTTGTAACACATTTCAACAACACATGCTCAGAAATGATGTGCGTACAGTTCAAACAGATTTTAGTTTATTGAATCATTTTCCATTTTTTGACAAGTTGTTCTTAATAAAGTCTGTTCTAGATTGTAGATTCAACTTGAAAATACTTTTAATTGATCCAAAATTTCGTTTACTGAGTTTGAAGCGCTAGTCAAAGCTTGATTGTCTATGTACTGTCACTGCTTATTATAATGTTGTGACATCATATTTTTCTTTTTAAATTTCTATGATATCTTGGGTATAATAATAATTCGGTCAACATTATTTTTCTCGCGCTGGCAATTTTTAATAACGCCCTCTCAGAAATGCGACATTTATATATTAATCCCTTTTTGTTTCACACATCAATAATCGGTGATCTTTGACCGTAGGGTCACGATTTTGTTCCATTTGTTCTCATATGGTGTTTTTAGAGACATACTTTGTACTCCGGTAGTGGTTCATGCTGCCTGTCTCATGTATTAGACAATTGTTGTAATTCATTTACAAATTCTATTCAATGGGGACAAAAACTATCTGAAAAGAACCAGTGTGTCTTCAAAGTTGCTCATATGAATTCATTCAAAAACTTCATAAAATACGTCATATTTATTGGGTTTGAGCAGTGTAAGTAGTATAGATATAATATAAGTAGTGTATATATAAATTTAATGCAATCTATCTCTGATGTACTTCGATGTTATGGAATGTTAATACAATTTTTCCAAACGTGTATTAAATCGAAAACTTTACGTGTACTTTATGCAATTAAAAAAGGCCGGTGTAACGTTTTCAAGCTCTCCCCGGTAACTTAAAAACGTTTTCAAACTCCCTCCCCCGTTTTAATAATGCCCCCTCCCTATGTTGATTATTTGTGGCGAAAATGTTTATATTTCAGGTTATAATTCATACTAAATGATTCACAGTCAACATGGTTTATTGACATATAATTCCTGTATTTCTAAACTGAATATACGCAATAATTATATGAAGCTATGGAAACCTATTAGGGTCATGTAGAGTACGCGCCTTTATTCAAATATATATTAACGAAAAGTACAAGACATGACCTGTGCAATCGCACACTTACTTGTGCTCAGAAAACCAACAATAGTTAATTGTTTTTATCTATTTTTTGTCAAAATGATTCAAGATTGCATTGGTATTAACGCAATAACGCTCATATGATTCCATAATGAATGAATGGACTTGTCAGTATATGACATCATTCGATTTCGTCGTATGATTTCATCATTAGGACCGCGTGTATAGTCTCATACAACTGTAGTACATGTGTGCATTTATGTGTTTGAAATTGTAATCACCTTATTCGCGTGGAAGCTCTCTTTTATCATGAATTTTCAAATTATTACCCAGGGGTAATCCGAAAATGTTTTCAAAGCGCCCCAGGGGTAATCTGAAAACGTTTTTAAAGCGCCCCCGGGGTAACCTGAAAACGTTTTCAGATTACCAGGTAGGGTATTTGAAAACGGAGGTGGTAATCTCAAAACGTTTTAATTGTACCCCTCCCGGTATCTTAAAACGTTTTTAAATTCCCGGGAGAAATTTGAAAACGTTTTAAAATTACCGTGGGGTAGCCTGAAAAAGGGGGAGCTTGAAGACGTTGCATTTGTTAGATGATTGGTGTTTGAGCCACATGAACGATTTAAATGTCATCCGTAAATACAATAGTTGATGATTGTGGTTAACTTGTAATATAGATAACTTCATTCGAGAAAACTATCGAAACAAAATACTATTTTGACCTGTTTATCTGTACTAGTAAACAATTATCTTTCCAATGGTTCAGTTGTTTTTTATAAGTTCCCTATAGTTATACAGTTATATTGTTTGTTTTGTGTGTGTCTTTTACTATTTTGCGAGAATGGTAAACAACACGGCACGTAAACGTCACGTCAACACGATTTATTACTCGTAGGTACTATAATGTGTCTATACTGCATTAGAATGTTGGAAACTATAACCATTGCCATTCGAGTTGTTTCCTGGTATTACTTCAATACTTGAACATGTAATCGTGCTTGAATGTAGAGGTAGATGCAATAAAGGTATAAAACAGTATGATTTAACCTGGGTGAACTTTAATTACCACCTTTAGCAAGGTTTGCCATATTTATTGAACCCAATGTTGTGCCGTGTTAGCAAAGTTCAAACAGATAACACTTCAAAGTTCTAAACACGATTGCAAGTATTACATAATAAAACATCCGGGTAATGATTTTGTAGAAAGTATATATGGTTTTATTGCAACTCTTGACTCTTGGCAAATTTTTTTTTTTTTATCATAAACTCAATTACTGATGGAATTTTGATTAATTTTAAATTTATTGAGTATTCTTTTCACTAACATTAAAACAAATTCCGTGAGTACAGTGTGCAAATGTTACAAGTTCGAAGTTTTGTGATCAATTTCATAGGTAACATTTAACTATAAGAACGATCAAATATATCTGGTTCCTATTAGACATCAAAGAACAGAATAAAACCCATTTGAGACAGGTAACGTACAAATAGTAATGCCCTATGTATAAATTCAGTCAAGTCGAGCACCTCTTTACATACAAAAATGTACCTATAAAAATGTTTTACCTTCAACATCTTTAGAAACGGAGATCACCGAAACTGAGCGACGAACTTCTAGAAATAAATTTCTTCAAACCACGAAACATAAATATTAATCAGATTAATTAAGTAGGATGAGCCGAGCTAAACTGGCAATGCTATGGTCTAAATACTTGTATTTTCTCAGCAGAAAAAAGAATCTCCAATATCATTTTCAAAATCTGATATGGTATACCAAGGCATGGCATGGCGTACTTAACATTACTATGTACGGAAATGGAATGGGATGTTCTTTTTGCTGAAAGAGATATGAGCGCTTTGATGACACAGCATGGTAATGTATGCTAAGAACGGTGATTTTGATCAGGTCAAATTGGAATATGTTCATTTGTAATCATGGACGAATGAATGTCCTCAGGGCTTAATATTTTGTTGTTCCATGCCAATCGTGGTTTGTTAAACGGATGGAAACACAAAATATGATTTGATGAAACTGTTAATTTCGTTTAAGCAACTGAATGTAGACGTCTATGGTGAAGCTATAATGGAATTGTTTTGTCCTTTATACTGTCAGTGAAGGAGCGATGGCGATATTCCCAAAATGGCCAATAATGCCATTACAATAGGTTTGTATGGTGTGATATTAAGTAGCATGATATTGGCGTAACATCAGCGCCGCCGGCCTTGACATTTCCCGTAGATAAATAAATGCAATTGTCATCAGTAGGCTGAACGTGGTCTACATAATCTTGACAATCATGGATTTCACAAGACAACACGCAACGTGCCATTAAGTGATTATTGAGTTCACGGTTTCGGCCGAACATCAAAGCAACGTCACTTGCAAAAACACCCCTAGTCCATTCCAATAGCTCTTTTTCTCTCGATTTCTGACAAACAAAGTGTATCAGTAATGATGAGTATAACTTTGTAATGATAAATGCCAGTTTTTCGGATTACCTTAACAAGTGCCATATGTTTGTCTGACTGCCTAAGGACACTGTGCAAAACATCATAATTTTAGCCTGACCAAATTGTAGTTGCGAGAATTTATACAACTTTCATGGACGTGTTTCCCTGCTGTTGTCCTTACATGTGAAAGACCATCTTGCGAATAAAACTTTAGAGCAATTTAGGAATTTTGGTTAGAGGCAATTTTAGCACACGTTTTACTTTCATTCCAGAATCGTCTAAACTGCTCGGCCATCTTGTCTTCGCAGTTTCCGCGCATTTTTACAGAATGTAGTTTTCATTGTGTAGTTTATGGGCATAAATCAAAATAATGAAGACAAAGCGTGACATGGGGGGTCAAATTTAGAATGATACTTTTGTTCATAATATTGCCAAAAGTAGCTTGGGAATATATTATATTGTGAAAAATTGACAATGGCTAAAGTATAGGATTAAAGTCTTCTTCAAATTTACAACATTTTAATCAAACAAATATTATATTTTCAATAGCAATCCTTAAAATTCAAACAATTTTATGGATTAAACTATGGAAATAATAACACATTTTTGTGATTTTTTAGCAGACTTTCATGAAAACAACTTTTTAATACAAAAAAAATATACATACAACCATAATTTTCCAAAAAATATATATTTATGGCGTTTTGAACTTCATTTTCTTTTAAATACGCTTCAAGAAGTTTTTATGTAATAATTACTGCTGCAGATACAAATGAGCTAATTCAATTTTATCAATTTTCAGGTATATTCAAAGATATATGTGAATTTTCACTTAATTGGTACTATTCTTGGGTAACTTAACAATGTCCCCAAAACTAGTATATATCTTCTGTTACCGTTACACTCGGGACAGATATTCTATGTGTATGGACTTATGATAATGACAGTATTGTTAATCTATTGTAATACAATTTGTTTCATTGTAATACAATTTGTTCAATTATTTTATTATAAAATACAAACAGATAATCTATTTGATAATGTTTTAGTAAAATTTTAAATGGTGAAAACACCAACACCAGCGGACGTTCTAAAACTGTAATGTAAATATACGAAACTGTTATGATAAGGAGTATCATAAAATGAATTTATAACAACATCTGTCAAATGTATTTTGCAATTCATTAAATAAGAGTTCTTTTTAACAAATCAAAACTATTTCCAATTTGGTAAGTCAATTGCGTTACTGAACATGAATTATTAATTTATATATATACAGACTAAGTAAAGGTTACACTCTGTACAAATTTGTTTAGTCTTTTAGCATACAAATATGAAAGTGCTATGATCATTGCCTTGCAATTTATTCTATGTTGTTTAAGAAAATAAAAAGATACACAAACATCTGTACTGTTTAATATGTTGTTGGCTGAAAATGTTGTTGGAGGGAGTGGAGGAATTAGAAAACATTTAAAACTGTAGATTTGTCAACTTGTAACAATTAATATTGCATTATCATATATTTACTACTTTTGCCACTTATCAAATTAAAGAAATGATTTCTCAACACATTCAAACTATTTCAAACTATGTTGAACAAATCTTTTAAACATGAATTAAGTCATATAAACAGACATATAGAAAATACACTCGGGACTCACAATTTCTTCTTTGTTTATTTTAATTAAAACAGTCAGGACTCACAATTTCATCTTTGTTTGTTTTAAGTAAAACAATACTAAAAAGTTTTTGAAATGTTTTGATAATGAACTGTGTATTTGCAACACAACTCAAGGAAGATATGTGTCACTGAAATTAGATTTCAAAATTTTGAAAAATAACCCACATATGAGAAAAGTCTACATACTTAAAGGACAACCCTCGTATATCCTAGAAAATGTTTAATAAAAAAATATCAATTTCAAGTCTTTCTACTCAGAGTGTACTTCTTCTCAGTCCTCTATAAATGGGAGTTTTACCACTTATTAAGGCATTTTGTAACTTCATGACCCTGCAGTGTTAGTATATTGTTACTGGTATAGTTCATGTAAAAGCAAACCGAATTTGTGTATAATATTGCATGAAGATGTGTTTGTGTCCCGAGTGTAACATTTTCAATTGTTATATATAAATAATATAACATGTAAAATATGTTAAGAAATCATGAAATAAGTCTATAAATTCTGTACTGTTTTCATCTGAGAATGTTTCTTCATCAAAATAAAAGATAAATTACTTTTTATCTTCAGTATATTGAACAAATCTACTTGGTATATTATCTGAATATAACTATTTTTATAAGAACTTTCAAACTTTTTAAATATGCTCCATTTCACTGCTTCAGACTTTAAAGTATTTATTCACGTCAGTTATTTGATATAAATGTGGAAAACAATTAACATGGACTACTGTTCTATAGTTACATATCAAAATTAAGATGATGAATATATAGCGTTACACTCGGGACAACACTTAAAACCATGTAGACAAAAAATGAATTGCACTACATGAATTTGTTTTAGTTTTGTGAGCTTGTGGGTACGCTTCTGTTTGAGAAATAGAGAAAAAACATATCAAATTCAAAGAATGATAAAAAAATTCTTATCTAAATGCAAAATGTTACACTCGGGACATTTCCAATCAGCTTTATTCAAGATGGTATAACTAAAAAAACAAATGATTCTTTTGATCATTTCTTTTTTTTAAACAACATGGACAAATATGCCTATCAATATGTTAAACTGCATTTTCTGTCCAAGCATTAGTTTACTTACAGCAATATCATCAATTTGAATTTCCATTTTTTCCTGTAGCAAAATATTTTACATGTGCACTTAAAAGGTGATTTCTAAATAATACTTATTATTGAAATATTTGAACAAAATGCATTAAATTTTAAATATAACACATGTACAATGAAATTAAAAACAACCATTGATTACTTACCCAAAAATTGAACAAAATATAAAAGATTGAAAAATGTGTAAAGAAAAAATGTCACGCTAAAAGTGTTACACTCGGGACATTTTTGCCTGTTTTTCTAATGTAACTTTTGAACGAGTAACACAATCAAGCTGAAATTTTGCAACATTTTTAACAACATCAAGACACACCATCAGAACATTAAAGTACATTCCTGTGTTGTGTGGTATTCTTTAAATCTTGAAAAGAAAAATTGTCTTCATTATTTTGATTTATGCCCTTATATGAATATGTTTATGTGTGTACATGTTTTAATACTATTTGAGAAGATCAAACATTGTAATCTAGTTCGGTACCTCTACAAGAGAACTTTGTGTTCTTTTAAGTCTGATGACCTTTCGTGAACAACCGAAAGGCATGAATCAAAGAGTGTCGTTCTTTAGCAAAAGCGTTCGTCTGCAACGTTTGGTTTACTATGTTCTATTAAATGTTGCTTTAAATTGTTTGTTGACTTCAAGGTAATAATCACTTTAAGCTTCAAATTTGGTAGGGATTAGATTAAAATGCGATGGCTTTATTTTAAGTCAACTTCATGCTTAGGTTTTATTCCTGTCGGTCTTAAACTAAACTACTATTAAAACTCAATAATCTGGACTCCTCTGTCCCGGAATTAATCTTAATCCGGTCAAAAAAATTATCTGTACAAATGTTTTATTCCATATTTTTTGTATTAAAGCTTTACATATTTTATTCTTAACTGAAGTCCTTTCTTATCCGGATACCTATTCAATCCAGAATTTTCCCGAGTTTCGGAGAGAGTCCGTATTGTATTGTTTAATTGCAGTCGTGTTTGAATTGGTAGGAAAACCCTTTTTTAAATCGGCAAATACATATGCAGACTATGAATGTGGACGATATGAGATGAATGTTGTGATGCAAGAAAAACTACAATTAGGAGACTACTTCAATAATAAGACCTGGTCATTCCGGCGACTATTTAATGTCCGTCCGGTTTTCAATATGTCGTCTATATTTTAATGTTATGATAATACCACCTCAATATTACGATGGTTTCGTTTGATTTCTCTGGTTTTCGTAATGTCAGGGGTTAACTGTGCATTGATATTGTGTTATCGATTGATGAAAGATATGTCTAGATTATTATAACACTTTTTAAATAAGATTATAAATTTAGAAAGAATCAGAACAATAAAGTTATATTATGTACAGTCAATATACGTTTAAATTGATATAATTTATTATTATAATAGAAAAAAACAAATTGATATAAGATAAAAAACTTTTTTATTTCATTGCATTTTTTTTATAAATATATAAAAAATACATACAATATATAAATCATAAAATGTTCATATACAATAAAGTTGAACTCAATTTACTGTAAAAATATAAAAAAAATATTGAATTCATAGCAATAAACGGTATCGCAGATCAGATGTATAGCATTCACTCAGAACTTATTTGATATCATTAAATCTATATGATAAAATATATTTTATTTATCCAAATATTTCGTTAATTTTATTCGTTGGTATTCTGGTTTCAATGCAGTCTCCATTTCTACATTGTTCTGATATATCGTCGTATGCTTTTAATGCCGTCTGCTCCATTAAGGTAGTTAATTCGTATATCATTCTTAGTACATCCGCTGATGGCACGTGATTCGCTAAAGGATCTGCGCATGCGCTGACTGTGTTGAGTGGACCAATGAAAATGCCCGATACGTCAGCAATCTTAAATAGTCCGTTTATTGCCATTGAACAGACTACATGATTAGCCGTCAGAGACAGCTGTTTAAGATCATCTTTCAATAGGTGTACAAATATATTTCTTGAGCAGGCGCTAGATGTTTCAATCTGGTCCAATGACTTCGTCAAGTTTTTTATCATTTCGTAAGTGTAAACCAAATAATCTGTCATCTGAAAAAAAAAAAAATATTTTTAGCATCTTTTGTCGAAAGGCACACAATTAGCATAATCGTTACTGAAATGCTATGCAAGTGGTGTTTTTGGCTGATTAGATTAATGTGATCTAGCTATATCATAAATAATGCCTTGAACGATTCTTTTTATGAAAGCATTGTTCTGAAATTGTTTTTCTTTATATGCTATACATTTGTCTCTACATATTGTGGTTACGATGAAAACATGGACGCTGCTATTGTCGCACGGGAAAAGAAATGAACAAAGGATACTTACGTTGTCACAAGCAATGGATAGCGGGTCATATGCGACGTTTGTGACGACATGATTATTTAAAATGTTACTATTGACCATATTGTGTAAAATACCCATGACCTGAAATGTAAACAAGTGTCAAATATATACGCATGATTAGTTAATAATTATAAAGTATTGAAAATAAGTTATTTCTGTAAAAACTTTTATCACTGCGAACAATTTGACACGACAGCTATGTTTTTACAAAAGTACTTATATGACATGTATTACGAATTGGGGACAATAGACATTATGGTGTCTTTTTACATAAAACGAGTACTTAAAGAGTCCAAAGTTAATATACATGTGCGATATATACCTTAGATTGAATTCTTGCTGCATCAAAATTCAATCCTAACAATTCAGTTTCGAGACCAACTGAACGCCCATCACACATGACGTGTTCAACAGTGGTCAATTTGTCTTCGCTGTCATCCACTGGTTGCAGGTTGATAGTGTCGTGGTTACATGATGTATCGTGAATTGTATTTGTATCCTCATTGTAAGAAGGTTTGCAGCTCCTCGTGGATACGAAACAAGCCAAACAAAAGAGCAATATTTCTGTAAAATAACAATGAATGCTTTAGGTTACTAGTATGCCATAAATACAAATAGGAATACTACGTACTCTCACAACTTTGGCTACTTTTTATTGTCATTTTATCAAAATTGATAAATTCACAAACTCACAAACTTTTAATATTTGCTGATGTTGATGGAGCAACGCCAAACTGCTTTTGTAAGTAATTTGCAGAAATTATTTTATTGTCGACATAACTATGTGGGTTGGTTAGGCATTGTTAAAAAAATAATTAGTTTGTTCTTTGAATGTATGAAATGTACAAACCTGACTTAAACATGACTCTAACAGACGTAACAATGGTCAAATAATAGTATGATAGTATTGAATGTGAACTGTTGTTCAATTTCTTATAGTTTTTAGCTTTGATACAATAACCAGCATTGACCGTGTCTTATATAGCATTATTTAGAGTGTCTAAAAACAGACACCTGTAATTTTGAAGGTTAAATTTTAAAGACTTTCGTTACTGACGACACAGAACCCGAAACTGTATGGGCTCTTTTATCATATTTCTCAAGTAACTGACCAAGTATCCGCGCTAATTCATCGCTTACTGATTATAATAGATAACAAACATCTCAGTTAAGTAATCTTTAGAATATGTAATTAGGTATAAGAGGCACAGTATCTTTAATGGTTGCTTCAATATGAGAGTTATCAGCATCTATTGATATCAACGGCACTTCAGTGAAGTGGACTGCTGATACATGGAGAGGGATGCAAGATGGTGTTAAGAGGCTGGTAGTTTTTTTTCAAAATGCCAAATATGTTTTTCGCGGTACTCAATTTGTGACAAACGAAACTAATGCCAGTGAAGTACTAGTATCTACTTCCTTTCTTACTTGAAAACAAAATACCAACCAAGTTTCCATATTTTGCTAGGTGGGATTTTGTAGACAAAACACCCATACAGACATCGTTCTATTTGCTAGTGTTTGATGTTTTTATAAGTATATTTATATACACGAATGGCTCAGTTCATATGATAAAGTATATGTTCTGTTTTAATTATGTATAAAGGTTTTGTTTATTATAGTGACACCCCTAATAAAAGGACCAGTCGAATTGGCTTATGGGACACTTATCTTTCGTGCGCACAGTACCTCCCGAATCCCTTCTCTTTTTTCGCCGGGCACCTGGCTGAGATGGGCCTACGGTAATCATTGTTTAGCTAGTCGGCGGCTCACCACCGACAGCATCAGTTCAAACCCAATTTCCGCTGGGGTTCGAACCTTTGATCTTCCGCTCCGAAGGCATAAACCTTAACCACACGGCCACGATTGTGTGTTATATATTGTATATTTTGTTATATTAATATAACCACACTAGAAAATATCAAGTTAAACAAAAATTATACAATTAATAAATTTGTTGATGTTTTCATTTGTCTTTTTTATTCATGTTTTGCTTTTGAAGTAGGGTCGTTTAGCTATAGAATCCATGTTTTCGTGGAAATGTAACTCGATTGTATTCGAATAATGTCGGAAATATGTACATCGAATATTACCGACCGTACAGGGGATTTTCTTCGATTTTTCCGATTTTGGAAAAGGGGCAACTTAAAAACCTCTTTCCAGGTGTTATTATTTCCTCACTCGTCACCGTTTCTTGTTTTGAATGCATACTTACACAAACAAGACAGTTCCACTTGGTTAGATAGATTAACTAAATACCTGTAGAAGTCATATACTGCCAAATTTGGTATGATGATGAGCAAAACTGTATTGAGTACACGATATTGGGTGAATGAGCGCAGTGTATGAAATATTATTTTCTTCACTCATGGTGATAAATCCGTTATTCTAAACTTCATACCATACAGTTATGCCCAATATAAAAATGCACACTTTTGTCGTTTTGGAAACTGCGGTACACGTTTTGAAAATGCATATTATAAGAAGGTAATTCACTTGAATAATATTCTTTTTGTAAAATAAACAGGCATTTAGAAATATTTCCTACATAAGAAAATTTATCACAGGCAAATGCTTATAAATAAACTGCACTATATTTATAACTGAAAAAAAAAACATACGGCTGAAAACATTGGGGTGGAACGGACATGAATCATAGCATGGCCGAGCGAGCACAAGCAATACCCCTAAATTCAGAATACACGTGTTGTATCTCACCAGAGCCACGGGAAAATACTATCCTGTCTGGAAGGAAGGCTAAAAAGGGTATACCCTTTGTATGTGAAAAGTAAACTAATATATATTTTAATTGAGAGTATTTTAGTGGAATAAAGAGTTTTCTATAATTTGGTGTTCACCTGCAATAGCTTAGTCAAAGGCATAAAACGTATAACACGAAACACGCAGGTGTTAAATGAAGACAATAATGATCACCAAGTGACATACGTATATATATCATTGTGACGAGACTTGTGCGAAATGAAAACGCAATAGGTATAGCTAATTTGCTTGTTTGAGTAGTTAATCTTTGATCTCTAATATCATCGACCAGTTTTAAATCATTGCCTTTTTATAATTGATTTATAAACCTTAAGCAAATTGCTAATATATGAAGACCTTATATTTGCACAAATGTAACCATTTTTTTGTCAAAAAAACCCCGGCTTATCAAACGATATACTGACAAATTATCAGTTGAATATTTATCATATATGCGGCTGTGTATGAACTTATTACTATAGCAATAAGTTTTACCATGAAATATTCAAGCTCAAAATCGTGTTTCAACCAGTCGCTCACTTGAGCATAAGAGGGAGATCATATTAAAGCTTAATGCTCTATTGTTTTGTCAGAATAATGCAGTTTTGAGTCCATAGTTTTCGTTTGAGAGTGTTTACGTCGCTTTTCAGCGTGTTTAGTTACATACCGCGACCGGTTCGCCTTACCATTTTTCATTGACTGTATTATAGACAGCTATATGGCTAACCCATCCATGAGGTGCCAGCAATTTCTCCACATCTTTCAGGCAAGAACTGCTACATTCAACTTTCACTTTCTTGCAAAGGTTTTTTTTCACATGTTTTTTTTTCTCACTGATACTAGTTAAAGTGGAATTTGAGCATTGCTTTTATTTTAACAAACGTACCCCTGTGTATTGGTAACAGTTTTTTTACTGATTAAAAGACTAATAGAATTCCATTATACGCCCAGTTCGATGTTCTGATTATACCATTGTAGACGAAACCTGTCCTCAAAAACTGCTCATGTCCAGTATGCCTAGCATTTTAAACGAAACTAACCCTACTTATTTGCGACAAAATTTCATATTGCGTGTAATAGGCCATGCGATAATTTCTGGTCAGATGAATATTGTAGCACAAGCTCACTTTTCATTCGAGTGCATTTTCGTCGGTCGTGCTTTTGAACCATCCTATATAATATTATCTCCATTTTGATGAAACTCTACATGCAAAGGGTTTATAGTCACGATCAGTTGACACGTTTACTGTTACGTTATTGTGGGATTAATTCCCACAAAATACAGATGTTTTCTTGTGTTTTTGTAAATTGTTTTCCAGAATCTATTGCATGTTTCATAGAGCATTGTAATCATCGTAGGATATTTTACATAAACATTGTACATTATGAATTTTAGACACACCCGTAAATGGGTTGTGTCAGTTTGCTTTTCCTTTTCATTTTGTTACTAAAATGTGCATGTACGTGTATACTTAAAATGAATGTTTGTTTGGTTAACAGCTTGTTTTTTTCTTATTGTGTCAAACTTTCCTTTTGTAATTAATTCATCTAATTCAATAAATTTTAAACAGGATATGAAAATAGTTTGTGTCTTTGATATATGCTTCATGTATGATAATCATATTTCTCTTTGTGTTGTGGAACACATTTTCTCCAGTACTATAGTCATCTGCTCCTTACCGCTCTGAGTTCAAATCCTACCCGGGACCAGAAATATTTCACATACGAGGAAGTTACGGAAGATTATTGGTTCTACCCAGGTGATCATTTAGGCCTTCCTGCACCAAAGCTGTTAAAGTTGACCAAAGAAAACTTTTGCTGTAGAGGCTACGTTAAAACCCAGAGACGTATTATTTATTCTTCTTGGTCAGTTTATTCCTATCATTTTAAAGTTTGTATTCAATCGCTTAGAAGTCAATCCGAACTCATAATGCAAACATCAGAATTTAATTAATGGTGTCTCTTCAGTGGCCTAGTTTTTGTCCTTTTACGTGTATGGTTATATTTTGACTGTAAGCGTGTTTATTTCGCTTCCAGCCCATTTACAAATGTTATCACCAATTTCGCCACTCTTATCATTTCGTCTGTCAACCAACTTTCTCACCGAGTTGAAGCTACATGGATACGAGTATGAAAATGGAATGTGTACCTTTTATAGAGCAGAGAGGATATTGCGTAAATAAATCAGTATCGTATGTTCATATTGTAAATGATACGATTTTAAAACGATAAATGTTCAATCTATCTAAAATGAAAGCAATGTAGATAGATATTTCATTGGTAGTTCGATAACATCAGAGTTCAAATATGTATTGACACCCGTCATTGCGGACAAATCTGTGTAGATAAAAGCAGAACTTGAAATCAAACCCGCAGACTTTGATTATCAATTTTCGATTTTATGCATCAAAGGTTGCACTTTTTAAATATAACAGATTATCAGTTTATCATTTATTTACCTTGAATGAACAATTACAATCGTTCTATCGGAAATAGTTTATATTTGTACTTCATGACGTACGTAGTTTCTAATATAAAATCAAAGTACTGAAAGTACTCATGAACTTTCATAGACTGGAGCGCGAAGCAGTTTAACAATTGCATGGCGGATGTAGAAAACATGGTGCTTTGGTCCACATCGAATTTCATGCGCATCGAGCGAGTGACGGCAATGGAAAGCTGAACTATCGGTCAATTTCCTAAAAAGACTTAAAAACAGAAATTAGACGAAAAGCGATGTTTTCGTTGTGTAACGTCCATGTTTTATTGTTTATGACTAAAAATACACATATGGTATTTAATTTAAAAAATGGCTGATTTATCATAATAGTATTAATGAAATAATTATTAAATACATAAAAGTGAAATCATTTCTCAATTTACGATCAATTAAAACAAGGAAGCGACTTAATAAATGATTAAATAAATAAAATAGATATATAGTGAATTATGTTGATAAATAACAATACAAACAGTCCGACATAGAAACAAACGAAAAAAAAACAAATAAATAAATAGAAAAATAAATTTATTGATAGATAAATAAATAAAAATCAATATATAAGTAAAAATGATTAAATGAATGTTTTGGAAGAAATAAGCATGCAAGTTGAATGTTTATACTTGACGTTAACCTTTTGCTTTAGATTGTAACTGACAGATTTAATTGAATGTGGTGCACGCGAAGATCAATTACAGCATGATACATTTCAGCTGATATTTTCTTCCACGACACGATTTCGTAAATCCGTGCGTACTTTAACACGTTACTACAGTTTGTACAACGAATTTATGAAATATTCAAATTACTACAGTTTAATCCAGGATCAATGTATAGTTGCTGCATCAAGAATTTATCTGTTGTGCTTAGCTTACGAAACATCTTCTATCTCTATGAAAAAGTATACAAACGTCTCTAATACACCGTGTCTCTCTTGTCGAATCTTATACCTAGCATACTAGTTTAAGTCACTTAACCCTTTGATAGTTGAATAGCAAAAACTGAAATGTACATATAACCCAGAAATTTGGTTTAAAACCGGAACCGTGGTGTAAATATATAATGATTCATATTCATATTGACTTGTGTGCATTTGTGTTTTAGCTGTTGGATATACCAGTCGTTGTTAGTATATATCACACGCACGTGGTTCTTGATTGGATTATACAAGACTTGTGGGATTATAAAATACAACAGAGGTTAGACTTTTACACCTTTTCTCTATCAGTGAGTGCTAGTGCCATGGGAAAAATGCCGAACAATTATGTTATTTTTTCTTTTTTCCCATATTTCTGCTGTTTTAACAATGTTCTTGTCTTTGCTAATTTGTTACATATTTGTTATGTATTTGGTACTTTCTAAACAACAGAAAGTATAAATTATTAAGAAAATATCTCTTTTTAATTTCTTGCATTTTCCGTATATTTTATTTAAAAAATATGCATTTTTTATTTGTTGCATTTTTTTCCCGCCTCTAGTTTTTTTTTATATTTCTAATTGTATTTCGTCTACCTCGCTATCGCTGATGTATTGGATCGTATCAGCCGTCTTGTCAGCCACATTTACAATATGAGCTTTCTTCGGAAATATTTGCGGTCGTACTTTATAACCATGAAAAGTGCAATGTTTTATTTAATATTTTATGCAGTCAAAATAATATGATTCCCATGCACGCCAGCTGATACATATCACCTCAATCTGTTTTATTTCTAGATAATCTTTGTATACATATAACAAACAGTGTGGTACGTAAGGCTGTTTAATGTGGGAAATCCTACTATAAATACGTTTGTCTTTTTACACACACTCGCACAATTTTACGTTCCGGGATGCTCCTATTCTTTTAGGTTTACATGTACTAGTATAGGAGAAATTTCAATTCATTTGAATACGTGTTTGATCAAAATTACAGACCTTGCTAATTGTTTTTGACCGTATTTCGCACCGCTTCCTGATTTGAAATGGTTCGAGAAAATGATAGGAGTCGAACAAGTGCTACTCGTCGAATCTAAGAACCATTTTATGCTTAGTCCAGCATTAATCGTAATGTTAAATTCAAATATCATCTAATTTGCAGTAAGAAACCACGTGACTCAAAGATAGTCTTTCGGAGGTATTACAATTACATATGACTTAGTTATACGTACGTATCAGTCTTCAACTAAATAATACTAATGCGGTATCATTATAATTATGAAAATTAGAGAAAATGGTTCTCAATAATATAAGATAATAAGAGATAGGTCGTCTCATTGTCAATTAGAGAAAGGTATTTTCATTATGAATTTTGAATTTGAGAAATTATTTTCATTATGAATTTGGAAATTAGAGAAAGGTATTTTCATTATGAAAAGTCTAGAAAACTGGGCCGAAAATAAGTGTTCATGATGACAAAAATGGTCGCAAATGCAACAACATTTGCTTGTTATAATAAGGAGTTATAAAATTATTGCTGATGGTGTCAATATATGACATTAAATTGTATTCTTAAAAGTTCGGTATAGTCCTTTGATAACGTGTTATTATTTTCAAATTTTATCTGATAATGGAATTCAAAGCAGCATTTCATTACAAAATTATAAATAAAGATACGACAATGATTCTAAGCAATGCTTGCCATTAAAATCCAGGAGGCATTGTGCGTTGTTGCTACATCTCTGAACATCTTTACTGTAAAGTTATGATCGGTGTTTTCACGAGATAATATAAAGGAAAACAGGATGTATGTTGTTAAATATCGATGTAAAGATAAATAAAAGTTTACAAGGTGTCATCAATCTTTTGTAATTCTATTTTAATTGTACGAGTATGCAAATGATTAAAATCTAAACGATGGTGTTGCAGTGAGCGATGACAGAATACAACACAAAGACTAAGAAGAAATGCACCGTCAGCATTCATCTCATTTGCACACCATGTCTGTTTGATGCAACACAGTCAATGAATATTTTAGTTTCACCAACTATAATCTTATTAAAGGTGATATATTGTAGACAGAAAACACGTGCGTACGTAGAAAACAGAGTCGAATAGGTTCTGACGATCTGTAACCTCAATCTAATATAGGATGACGGACAAAAAGCACCGCTTCTTTCTTCTTTCATACACCGTTTGAAGAAGTAATTAATGACGTAAAGAGAAAGAGAGAAACGTCTAAGGATGATTATCAATGATTACACCACCGTAGACATGTAATTAATATTCTGTTAACACTTCTCTCACGTGCCGTCTGGAAGTGTTCAATAGCCTATAGGTAGTAATAACTTTTATTGTAATTCCAGATATTTGGGTTAATTCTTGGGTAAAACAAAACAGATTTCTTTTTGTATCCCTCGGATTCTGGTTACTCGGATGCAAATCAAAATAACTTGGGTGTTCGAGAGTGCTAAATATTTGTATTATGCTGTTCACGTTCATCACGATTGAATGCATTTAGGCAAATAATAATTCCGATTATAATATCTTGTATGTTTAAAATTGAATATAGAGTCAGCTATGCTCTACCTTGTAATATGTATAATATTAGATATGGAGTCAGTCATGCTCTATCTTGTCATATGTATAACATTAGACATAGCGTCAGTCATGCTCTATCTTGTCATATGTATAACATTAGACATAGAGTCAGTCATGCTCTATCTTGTCATATGTATAACATTAGACATAGAGTCAGTCATGCTCTATCTTGTCATATTATAACATTAGACATAGAGTCAGTCATGCTCTATCTTGTCATATGTATAACATTAGATATAGAGTCAGTCATGCTCTATCTTGTCATATGTATAACATTAGATATAGAGTCAGTCATGCTCTATCTTGTCATATGTATAACATTAGATATAGAGTCAGTCATGCTCTATCCTGTCATATGCTTAAAATTGAATATTGATATGCTTAAAATTGAGTATAGAGTCAGTTATGCTCTATCTTGTAATATGCTTGAAATTGATTATCAATATGCGTAAAAATGAGGATAAATTCCGCTATGCTATCTTGAACATAAAATCATCCATTACCCATCAGTCCAAATTTCACGACTTAGCTGTCAAATATACTAAGAGGTTTATATATACAATACGAACCGTGACAAACTAGTTACATTACTTCAAGCTGAAAGTTTTTAATTTAGTAGAAATTAAGTGAATTCATTCCAAAGTATTGAGTTACGCAATAAACAAATTACATCGACACTTAAAAGAAATCTCACCAAAAGGACCTTTTGATCTTTAAATTTGGATGACTCGTATTTCTAATTTATGATAAAAACTAACTTAAGAAATTAGCCAAATAAAACTCACATGTTTAATCTTAAATCTCCATCAACAAAAAGTCAATTAAAACGTGTGAATAGTTTTGCATTAAACATAAATTTTTACTCGGCGTTCCATGTTCGTACACTTGATCATCGTTTTGATATACATGTACCTGCATTTGCGGATATAGATACGACCGTGAACAAGGGATTATTAAATTAAACCTGGTAGCGGGTTGTTGAAGATACGCCACCTTACATCTACAGTCTGATCCAATTAATTCGTGAACCACCTACTCTAGAATCATTAATTTTCCTATTCTGTCTCTCATTACTGACAAATGCAAATATATTCTATTTTGCGGAGGGGTTAACCCTTACTATGTTGTAAACGAAACTTCAAAGCTTTTGTCACCGGGATAGAGCCAGACGAGCCTTTACAGCCTGATTGTTTGACCAGGCTCTAAGATGCTTTAAATTGATGATAGACTGGTTCAAAGTGGAATTTGGACATGTCCATTCTGGAAATTCAGCAGCTTTAGGATTAATGTTGACTATGCAAGCTCTTGCTAGAGTTGGTGTTGTTTCATCGACATATTATAGCGCTGGTTGACCTTTTTAAACGAAAAACAGAAGTTTTCTCATGTCAATCTTTTGTTCTCAACAGTAAGCAATCAAACGCCAAAAATTCAACACAATTAACATTTAGTTCATTTCCTTTTAAGGATAAGGGCAAATGATAAGAATCTAAAATTCTATCTTCGCTTAGATCATGTATCCATAGAACGGGTCACTGACTCGTACATGTTTTGTGGTACCTGGTCTTCTTTAAGATTTACTTTCTTCCTTGTTTGTATCAATTTCCATGTAAACACCACGCGCCCAGTAGTTCGCAGTCCACTATGTATGAATATTTCGAAGCACAGAGTTTTGTTTGAATCGTTTCTTAAATGCATGGAATCCCGTATTGTTGATTTTTGTCCGTATTAGCCGACGTCTTTTACTTGTCGTTTTCTTCTAATTTCCCTCTACTATTGTCGTTTTGGCTCAGTTTCCTCGTATTGGACCTGACTTTTCGCATATTGGCCCAATGAGCCACTCTATAGACATTGTCTCTTTCACATAACACTGGGCATTTATTAAAAATATCACTGCAAATGTTCTACAGTTGATTAATAAATATGGGCATTTCTGTGTTATTTTCAGTGCCTGCAAATGGTTTTTAAAAAATAAGGACTTCAGTGTAATTGTAAGCACCGTACAAGTAGAGTTTGATAGCAATGCAACTGCAGCGTTTACAAACCAATACGTGTAAACGTCTTGTCACGGCATGTAACAACATCACTCAGAATAACATATCAGATCTACGTTGATAACAAAACCACCTGTCCGTTATAATTACTACATGCACTAATAGTATCACAACATATAAAGTAAGACACAATCATTGTAAGGTTTTATGTTATAACTTGTTACAGTGAATTAAGCATACGGGACGGACCTCCCAGAACAAATAAATGCTTCAGAGCATCATACGAACAATAACTGTACATTAACAGTAAAATAATCAAAACATATATTTTGAAAAATAATGATTTACCGTTAATAACCAATGTGTTTTTTTTAATGGAATATATTGCCTCTGCAAAATACCGTTCTCTATGTTTTAATTAATATAGATGAATAAACATCATGTCAGCCTAGGGATTATACTGTACATAATGTGCATCTCAGGACGCCACAAGGATTTCCTGATTTATACGGATATAACTTCTGAATTCAATGTATATATAACACAAGATTCATCGAGCATTCTGTGTTATTAGATAGGATAATGTATGTGCATTGAATGTTGTTATGTATGCTCTCCAATTTGAGAAATAATTCCTGACAAATATCTAGTTCTTAACAAAAATGCTATGTAGTTGAAATGTCTACTTTGAAACCGGTATGGCTGTTTTGTCAAAATTATTGACAGGATGCTAACTTCAACTGTGATTATTCTGTTAGTGACAATATAAAGAATGTTAGCATTAATAGGAAAGGGAAGACCAATTATGACTTAAGTTTTGTTAATTATAGACGTAGACCTGTATTTTGTTTGAAAATCCGGACTGACTTCTTATCCAGACGACTCCGATAATTTTAAACTCGAATAGTTCCTTCATGTCACCAAGTTCGCCTTGTCTTGACCCTTGTCAATCTTTGACATTTTACATTTATCTTCAAAAACACATTATTCTAATCAGACGTGTATTCATACTCGTATGTCAACAATTTCTTTCCATGATAGGGCCACAGTTCCGATGGGATTTTAAGTAAAAATTCTGATAACTTGATAAATACTCTGACCTTCGCCTGGTGGTCTTAATCGCAAATTTGCAATGACATGCAATTTAGAAACTTATGTGATACGTATCACTATGAAATTTTCTCAAGTGATAATGTGTTTCTCTTATCATAATTATTCTACCTAATCATAGCCAAACAGTTTTAAGAACTAGATAATCTTTTTAAAGTGTTTGAACACAATTTGCCGTTAAGTTTGAAGTGTTTGGACATGATTTTAAATATTATCATTTTTGCTGTTACAAAAACGTAAAATATCCCCCCCCCCAAAGTATGCAAACATCAGGAGGTAAACGTTTTCATGCTTTGCAATTTGCGTTCCATGCCTAACCATTAAATCTAAACTACATCTTAAATTATCGGTGAAGGCATGGCATGCCCAATTATCTAAACAATATCATTTTGGGGTTTAAGACAGAGCTCAACAGATTCCAAAAATGATCGAACGTACAGTCTGATAGCAAATTGATTTGATATACCGTCAAAAGTGTGAAAGAAGGCCAGCCTTGGGTAAAACAAGCCATGGCCTTTATTGACAGGTTGCCTTTATTCGCAGGTAATTTTGGTCTAAATAAACAATGACGGATTAAAAAAGAATGGCCTTTATTCGTAACTGGGTCTTAATTCAGACTGTACACACGTTCTCATTCTCTAAGCATTGTCCACGTATGACACAAAGATCAGTTCTAGTGCCTTTGGTGGCAACGTCGCCAGTAAAGTTGTCATGCAAGAACAAGTGCCTTGCCCCGGAACTCTAACCCGTGACTACGGCCACTAGCTCATATATGTAGATGTATAAGTAAATGGAAACGCGATTTTGAATAAGATTGTTACATTCACCTATCGAATTATCGTGAAAGAAGGAAACATACCATTAAAAATATGGCTTTTTAATGACCATGTGAATGATTTTAGAATAAATTTTCTGAAAGTGACGGAGCTTGGTCATAAAATTGATGTAAAACGTCCTTGTTCAAAAGGGCCCCACACAAATTGTCTGTAAGCTGATACTGTGTTAAGTTTATGGTTTGTTTATTCTCATTAGTAATTCACAGTTGTTTAATGTCTTTCTAAATGATTTGACACTGCTAAGATTCATCGACTGACCGTGACTAAAATGGGCGATATTCGTGTGAAATATGAGACTGGCCTTCGTCCCTTTTTTGTTCGTTTATCGTTTATCGCATGACGCGTATAAAAAACTCTTTCATCTTTTGGCGAGGGTCGTTTTACTGTTTAGGTGACGGGCGTGTATCGGTTTCTAACCAATTGTTTGTCCATCTTAGAGAGTACCATGGTTCGCTTGTTGTCCATGGATCACCCGACACTGAACTGGTTAATCTACATCAAATAAATGCTTAATGAATACATTACTTCGGCATTGAATAAACTTTTGACAGAAATGTCAAAGATGTAAGCGAACCACATGAGCATTTTAATTCTATTGAATGGGATAAAAGTTATATATTCAGCTACCAAAGGTTTTTAATGCATAAACTACTTTTTACGATAATTTAAATCGCAAAAGATACTTACGCGGAAAATACTTTATGTTTGGGTCTATATACACGTATTGCAATGCGTACAAATCTGGTTCAGTATTGACTCAGAAATGCTATGATCAGTTTTTGCCGTATTTTAAAACATTTTAAACATTTTGGACGCATTCCATGTATTTAGCGAAATTTGTTTATTTTGAAGACGTGTGTCAATGTGGTATATCAGCATACCCTGTTTTAAATAAAGTTTAGGATGCTACCGGTTCTATAAGTTTATGTAAAAAAGATGTATACTTTATTAAGACGAATGCAAACGGTACATAAGAAAGAATAAAAAATGTTAGTACGAACACTTCCCAAGGCACTATAGGAGCCAATACACATAATAATAAAGCATATACATGTACATTTGTAATTTAAATGTAATAAGCACATGCGCAAGAGGTTTCAACACATTGCCCATCAAGAATGGTGTCGGTTGGGCGGGGGGATCTTTTTAAGATTAGACTTATTTTGTCATATTTGACTGAACATGTTACGTTCAAATTAATGTATCTACGATCTGTAAATGACACGCAAAACATGTCAGCAACCAATGTAGGACCGCCAAATTATAATAACCATTCATTATTGACAGGTTTTAATAGTTTCCCTACATTTAAACCAAATGATTCAACCACCTCAACAATAATGTCCTTTTGGCGACAAAGCTGACCGTAAACAGCGGGTTAGATATAGCGGTGCAACAGCTAATACTGGAGGGTAACACATGAGCACTGATTATTGGTATTTGAAATGTCTCTACCAGCCATAACTAGCTTACCGTTAAAAAGCGGTTTGGAACTCGATACCAACAAATACAATAGTTCTCATTGTACATCCCAGTATCATATGGCCTCGCGTGAATTTCAGAAATGTAATTTAGTCTACATTTGTTATCACCAAGCCTGTTATATGTTTGATGTATAGCAATTAGTATCAGAGGAATCCCGACGTCTGGTTCCCCTACAATAAAACCTCGTCCGTCTCGCCCGTCTTATGATGCATTTTTAACAAGGTTTTCCACATCGCTTCTCTATTCATTAACCACACGTCTGTCTCTTAATGTTGTTTCATGTGCGTTATGCATCAAGTATTCGCCATTTGTTAGTGTGAGTATTCTTTAAGATAAAAACACATGTTTTTACATATTCGGGTAGGTCGTATATCTAATTTTGTAATCTTAGTGGTTGACTTCTGTATAACCCCTTCTTCAGATGGGCATCTTACATGGTTCACTCAATGTATTTGGTGATTTTACCGCACAGGAGATACTTACAACGGAAAACGAATTATTTGTACTCAACTTAATAAACTGAACATTTTTCCATACACAGAGAGCGGACTTTTATATTCATTTCAATTAATAACTTTTAAGATATTCATTTTTGTATGGTATGCGAATTTATACACCATTTATGCTTCGATGATTTTTTCTTCCATGTGGATTTAAATTCAAATTTTGCAATATTTCGTATAAGTCATGGTTGCTTAATATTCCAGACACATGTACGCATGCTGTTCAGACTATTCTGTTACTTTCCAACCTTGTAAAATATAGCAATTGAAACGTTCAGATTGTTCACGTGTTCGTCTGACCCTGTTTTCCATTCATTAAAGTATCTAGCAACGAGTTACACGGCATGAATAGCAATCAAAGTGATAGTATCTTCGTTCAACAGTATTCAGCGTAAATTTCTCATTTATATATTAACCTTACGAATTTCACAATCCGATTGCAAGATAACATAATAGATTCAAATGTTTTGTTAAAATACTACTTGGGTGATTTATTTTTGATTTGTAAATTGTGAATGGTTTTAATTAAGGATCTCTTATGAACCAGTGTTTCAATATGCCGTCGTGCAATGCATTTAATCTCTTAACAGATTTTTGCATTTAGACTTTACTTACAATTTCCACAAAAAATGCTAACACTTCTGGCAGCGTATTAACGAGGTCTTCTGATTTTACAAGATAGAACTAATGTTATCATTGTTTCGACCTGTTTCAGGATAATGCGATGCTGGTGTTTTTCATTATGCTTCGTGGGTCTTCTACTCTGTAGTGAAGTGCGGGCGGCCTGGAAATTTGCGAAAAAGTCCAAAAGAAATGCTGTTAAATACCAGAACGATGCTGCGACTTACGGGTAAGTCAGAACTTCTAACTGAATATTTCGAAGCGATAAAGCTTCCACGTTTAGAATTGCTTCAAGCAAAGGATCTCTAGACATTACTAGAATGGTTACAGCACAGTGAAGCTCTGTGGTGAGCATGGCATTGGCGATGTCGTTAAATGTTGGTCGTGTGTATTTTTTCGATTATAGATGATTTCCTTTTTGCTACTGGAAAACATTGCTTACTACACTATATATTAAGAGACGTATTCTGCAATATAAATAATAAAACAGGAAAAGATACAAAGTGTTTTTTCATAAGACGATGACTACATTATATAAAGCCTTTTTACTGGTGCCAAGTAAAGTATCTTCTGTTTTTTTCAGCATGATTTGTATGAAAAAGAAAACGGTTGTTTCAGTTGGCACACCCCGACTGTCTGTGTTGTGACTGTATAACATTATGATAAACATGTCAGAGACTCCCACAAACAAACGATATAGATAATCAACACTCTTATCCATAAATTCCACATCTTTTTGTTTCTCGTATATCACAACGTTCACTATTGCGATCTAGAACTAGATGATATAGACGATGTGGATTATATAGATTCTTGAATTCTTCTTACAGATTATTCAATCATATCAAGTCTTCGATTTGTAATTTCAAGTACGACCCAAATCATTAAAAATAAACTCCAAATGCCTCAAAAAGTTAAAATCTATATGAACTTAAACTATTTGTATTCCTAGTATAACGATAATTATGAAGTTTCTTATTTGGTTAAAGCCGTCTTTTTCAACGATATTTCAGTCATATTCGGCTGCTGATTCACGTAACTAATTTTGCTGGGCGGTATTCTCGCCTGTACTAACTTACCCTTTCACAAGGAACCGACAACCACTCCACATGCGGAGGATTTGTGTTAAGTTTCCATGGGAGGGTATGACCAGCCACGACCGGGTATCAAACCCGGATCGCCGGGTTATAAATCAAGCGCACTAACCACTGGTCCATAACCGCGGCCACTTATGAAGTAGTTAGTTAATATTTTTCCATAACATAACTGAGGCTTATATATTCCAGTAGTTCACATTTAGACGTAAATTGTTTGTTTCCGGTTATATTAAAACAGAATAATTGGTAGGTAGGGGAGTTTGTCAACGTTCTTGAAAGCACGTGGAAAGGTAAGAAAGTAAGAATGTCGATATGCTGTTCTTCGGGCCTAATAAATCGTTTAGGGAAAACTGGGGTAAGCCAGTAAAATAAACAGAAATTTGTACGACTTAGTATTTGTAGCTTGATGTGCATGCATTCGGGACAATGGATGTGATTACTACTGGAAACATAGCCAACCATAGTAGAAAAAAAACATCAATAGTAAGATGATGTGTTCTTCGCATTTAAAGCAATGACGTTTTTGCGGATTGAGATCCAATGCGACTATGAGTGTGTCGCTACTCACACTATCGATCCCAATACATGTGTTAAACATTATGAACTTACAATTGAATTCCAAACAATGAAGCTAATATTTTAAGAGTTCTTCAAATTCAAAATTTCCCACTGCAATAAAACGATCAATTTGAAATGTCACCATTTTTTTTCAGCTTAGCATTCATGCCATAATGCAGCAACATCAACAAGCACATTCCAAAATCATCGGCTAGATTATTGAGATAAAACTATTGTTTTTTATTTCAACATTACTCTCCACGATTGTGCATCTAAATGTCTGCGATGATTTTGATTGCACTGATAAGACTGTCAGATACTTTATGTTATCTAGCATAAATAGATATCCGGAAGTTCGTAATACTCTCATTGCCAAATTATCAAAAATTCTGTTAAATGTATAAACATTAAATCTACGGTTTAAGAAATGATTTTGACGTTAATTTATTCATTCAAGAATCAATTTGGTACGGTTTTTATGTCATTTTCCCCGTGTTTATTTTACATATACAATGTACATATAGTATAAACAATAATACTCATTCACGAGTTTTATGTCAAGGGTGTCAAAACTTTGATAGACAATAATGATAACTAAAAATTCATGCTACCAAAAAATACGTTTTATGAATTTTATAGGATTGAAAAAAAATTTTTTCTCAGTGTCACCTTCTGTTAAGTAATCATGCATAAGCTATGTATCAAGGCATGTTCACTGTAAAAATTGGTGCATTGTTGCGTTAGTGCCAGTCAGCCTGCTAGTAATAAGTACCTTAATACTACTTAAAGTTAAAGTATTACTGTGTCCAGCAGAGTGGATCTCAACGCGCTTTCATATATCGCATGAGCCATAACCTAGTCTGTGACTTATTCCATCGTTCATACCTACCATTATTTCATCACATTTCATACCGACTGATTAATAATTTCACTTTTATTAACGAAATGAGATCCTGAAGATCTCTTAGATCTGACAAACTTTACTTTAAACTTTCAATTGAATGTTAAAACATGGGTAGCCTTATCAATGTCACTAATTTGGTTGGTAATTGTTGTATCGGATTCACCTATGCCCTGTTAATGGATTCTGCTTTGCCTCCCACAAAGTGTAACAATCGTATCACATAACAGTAGTACCAGATTTCAGTATTAACATAGTTTACAGCAGTCAGTAAAGAATGCTTGACTAACCCAATTGACCCCAAACTTCAAAGGTTCACTGCGATAGGATTTTAATAAGATCATTATCTCCTCGTTTGTGATGTCTGCGCTTTTGATATCAACTTCTTCATACATCTTGTTGTGCATCAAAAATACCTCTTGTGACTTCTTGTTTTAATCCAACTGTGATCATAAACTGAAAACTTTTTCGTGTTCGTCATGTTATTTCAGCTTACATCCTTGATTTATTTTAAATATTAAATTTGAAATAAGACCGATATTAAACTTGTATCTGGGCTGATCTTCGAAGTTTTTTTACAGATATTGGGCAACTGTTCCTACGTCCGTGGAAACATTAATATTTCCTACGCTAGCAGATGTTCCGATACCGATAGTATCAGTGTTCATTATTGAATTACAATATTTCCCACAGACAACTATGTATCTCTGCATCGACATCAAAGAGTCTAGGATTCCGAGTATTGCAAGCAGTGGATTTAAATGTTAATTCGTTAAAATGCTATTACTATTTTTTTCTAAGAAACAGGCGTCCCTTAAACAAACAGTTCACATTAAACAGAAAAAAAACAGACGCAGAAGTCCTAAGTAATTAAATTTGCAATTACACTTAAATTATATTGTGCGAGAAGATTTAAATAATTCGCGTTTTTAATTACGTTTCGTTTGATTTTTCGTTTGTTTTAACAGGGTCACGTGCTATTTAAATGAATCTGAATAAAATGGGTTTATGGGTTAGGCAATTTTTTCAATTCGGGCTTTTTTTCGCTAACTTTTTTCTTTTCTATAAGATTCCATTGACAGACTGAAACCAATGCTTTTAACATGTAAGTGGATGTTTTAATCAGAACATGGAAGGTTTGAAGCCACGAGGATAATAATTTAACATAGAATTAACCTTATTTTAATTAGATTTTTGCCAGTATATTATCGAAATTGACGTTAGGTTATACAATACAATTGTTGATTACTTATCTTCAAAAATTCGAAAGAAAAATATTTATTGAAAAAAAAAATGTTTAGCGGACATCTATTTGATATGCATCTATGGTTTATATATAGGGGTGAAGAACATCCTTTAAAATGTGTCGAACATAACACGATTTTAAGAAATCAGATCGAGTAATACAATATTGACGTCTCCGATAATATATTCAGCTGTATATACCTGTATTTGAGTTATTAGATACGATTTTTCATTGAAATAAAATATGGTAGCCAGTACTTATCATCTTTATAATCCATCATCTGATATAAAACGTTAAATATCAAAGAAAGTCAGTTCATGATTTAGTTTGATACACTCTGAAATGTTTAAAGTCAAGTGCGGGCCATATAATATTATAGAAAAAAATAAACTCCTATTTTTAAAACGTATAAATTCGTTTTATTGCTAAGTACAATTATAGCTGCTAAAATAAGTTATTACTTAACGCGCGAAAATGTCAAAGTCTTCATTTTGTATTTCAAACTGGACTACGGGAATATTCCAAACAATTATTTGATCGTTTGCATTATTTTCATTATTATTCTCCGCCTTTAAAGCGTATGAATACGTAGAAAATCATCGCCATTGTCATCATAAATCATTGTTATCCGAATATAATTATCTGTGCACCGTGACAATCAGTTAGGAATGTATTTGTGTGTAAAATACCGCTACACGTGTTTCCAAGTGATGGTAGAATAAAGAATGTTGGCAACTTGTGAAAACTAATTATACGAGTACTGCAGATAAGTCATATGTTTTTACATTTTTTTTTAAATATGAGCACAACAGTGAAAGACAGATTTATTTGACACTTAGACACATAACAATGTAAAATTAGTAAGCAAACATAAAAAGTTCAGAGGAACCTAAACTCGTAAATCTCTCGTCTTCTGTATTCTGTGCTCTCGTACACGTTAATAAAACGGTTGATCCAGAAACAGAATAGATACCTGGGTTATATGTGTCTATCTTTGTAAGTTATTGTAATGCTATTTTCTAGCGTGTTTGTAATTCGGTGCCAGAACATACTGTTAATTTGACAGTCTGCTGACTGTACAATCCGATTCCACGTCACCACTCTCTGAAAGTGCAAGGTCTTTAGACACTGAAGTATGATAGTCAGATAGTTGTATACTTCGATAACTCTGATTGTCTAACCGAAATAATTGTTATGTTGGATCCATATGTCTTTCATGTAGTTGGGTGTTTGTGTAATCTGGTATTCCGGCAGTCACGTGTCAGCATTATGTATAACTAAAGGTATTAAAAACAGTGTTTCATGTCACATAAGCGTTCCAGATAGTTTGATTGGACTACATTAAAAACGGACTCAAACACATATCTATATGTCGTATTCCGTTCAAATCCATTGTCAGGTTATATACATTCAGTTCTTACTTTATACAATTTATTAACTGGAAGGTGCAGATTATCAAATAGGTGTACTCGATATGCTTGGGTCAAATGGTAGACAAGCAAGAGTGTAATATGGTTATTTAGTACTCATGAATTAAGGTTTTAATTTAATCCGATGCTGGGTTAGTTTATTTGATGCCCAAGTAGTGTTTTTTATGTGACCTAATACTCCGGCAGTTGGTGTTAGCATGACCTAGTACTCTGGTAGTTAAGGTACACGTTTGACCTTAGGCTAGTACTCTGGTAGGTAAGGTACACGTTTGACCTTAGGCTAGTACTCTGGTAGTTAAGGTACACGTTTGACCTTAGGCTAGTACTCTGGTAGTTAATGTACACGTTTGACCTTAGGCTAGTACTCTTGTAATAAAGTACAGGTTTGACCTAGTACTCTAGTAGTAATATCATTATAATTGGGTGCTAGTGTGACCAAGTACTCTGGTAGTTAGGTGCTAGTGTGACTTAGTACTCTGGTAGTTAGGTGCTAGTGTGACCTAGTACTCTGGTAGTTAGGTGCTAGTGTGACTTAGTACTCTGGTAGTTAGGTGCTAGTGTGACCTAGTTCTGTATTAACAAGTTACAAGTGTCACCTAGTACTCATGTAGTTAGGTGCTCGTGTGACCTAGTACTGTAGTAACAAGTTACAAGTTTGACCTAGTACTCTAGTAGTTAGGTGCTAGTGTGACCTAGTACTGTATTAACAAGTTACAAGTTTGACCTAGTACTCTGGTAGTTAGGTGCTAGTGTGACCCAGTACTCTGGTAGTTAGGTGCTAGTGTGACCTAGTACTGTATTAACAAGTTACAAGTGTGACCTAGTACTCTGGTAGTTAGGTGCCAGTGTGACCTAGTACTGTAGTAACACGTTACAAGTTTGACCTAGTACTCTGGTAGTTAGGTGCTAGTGTGACCTAGTACTGTATTAACAAGTTACAAGTGTGACCTAGTACTCTGGTAGTTAGGTGCTAGTGTGACCTAGTACTGTAGTAACACGTTACAAGTTTGAACTAGTACTCCGGTAGTTAGGTGCTAGTGTGACCTAGTACTGTAGTAACAAGTTACAAGTTTGACCTAGTACTCTGGTAGTTAGGTGCTAGTGTGACCTAGTACTCTGTAAATAAGGTACAAGTTTGACATAGTACTGTAGTAATAAGGTACAAGTGTGACCTAGTACTTTAGTAACAAGTTTGACCTAGTACTCTGGTAGTAAGGTGCTAGTGTGACCTAGTACTCTGTAAATGAGGTACAAGTTTGACCTAGTACTGTGGTAATAAGGTACAAGTTTGACCTAGCACTCTGGTAGTTAGGTGCTAGTGTGAGCTCGTACTCTGGTAGTTAAGGTACATGTTTGACCTAGTGCTGTGGTAATTCGGTGCAAATTTAACCTTGAACTCTGGTTGTAAGTTGCTAGTGTGACCTAGTACTGCGGTAATAAGTTACAAGTTTGACCTAGTACTTAATTAGTACAAGTTAGCACCTGGGGAGTACGGTGTTACGGTGACTAAGTAGTTAGGTTATAGGTTGCTGATGTGACCTGTTACTCAGGTAGAATACTAGTAAGGTAATCTGTTTCTCATGTAATGAGATGCTATTGTAATTAATACGTAGGATGTAACGTGTTACGATTGTATGGTACTCTAATAAACCAGGCTTTATTTTAGTCTTATTTTAGATGCAAAAGGAAATGGAAAGGCCACATTCAAAGAAGTTATGATCATGCATGACGTTTTGAGTTTGCGTGTACTACTAAATGTAACTATATCACTATCACTTATCTCCCTCACCTAGGTCATAGACGTATTTAAAATCACGATACGATATTCGGATACTTATTTTGCAGTTGTTTTTTATATCAAGTATATGTTGTGAGTTTTAGTATCCACTTGGAATGAAGATTCCATCATTAGATATTTATCGATGTGGAGATTTTGAGCAAAGCAAAGTCAGCGGTTACAATACACTTAAAGATAGCATCATTTAAACCTACAATAAATGAACTTAATGAACTAATAAAAGATATAGATTTTGGAATCACTTACTTTTCCATTTGAGTCAGACTCATTTTTGCTGATACGTTCACCTCTGATTGTACAGTACTGATTTACTAGAACTTTATAAGTATGGGAATTAATAAATCTACTTGACTGCATGCGATATGAAAAAAAATGTAAAAGCAATATTTTTTAATCTTAGGCATACATTTTCCTGTAGTGTTTAGTTCGCTTTCATGGAAGTTTAATGACGACAGTAATATCTGCTGAAATAAAATAAACTGTTTTCAGTAAAAGGTGAAGACTTTATGGCACTTTGTTGACATTGGGATTTAAATTAACAAAACGTTACATTATGCTATTTTCTGTTAGTAATATTGATGTTTGTTCGATCAGTTGTACTGATTTGTTTTCTACGACCCTTTTATATTAAGACGTGAACGATGCATTTACAAATGTATAAGAGTACGAGATTATCATGAAATATTTTCTTATAGAGTGCAACCTCCCAAAAGCAACACCCTTTGGGAGTGGCAAAACTATTCTGTTATTGAGAGGTTGTTGCTCTAGAGAGGTTGCATTAATTGTTAAATCGTGCAGTGGGAGTCATTTCAATTTATCCCTTCTCATAGGTCTTAAATTCGCCAATGAATGCAAGTTTACACAATTCACAATTTAGAATACAATTTTCTTCAATCCTCGTTTACGAAAATGTTAACATTATCACGAAAAAGCGTATTTTTGATATTTTGTTTATATTTAGGAAAGAAAAATAATTTTGTGATTTATGATGCGTTTAGTCCTATCTTTAACCTTTACAATATGTGCTTAAAGCTCGCTCGTTAAATCATCAGTTAGCGCTGATTCTTCAGAAAAGACTCTAATTTGAAAGACGTATTTTGAATTAAATACTGCAATAGTCATTATTAACACATTATTTTCCCTCCCACGTTTAGACATTTGCGGACTGTTTTATTATTTACGACTTTGAAATTATATGAATATCTTGTTTATATTGTTACAAGGCTCATATTTAAACAGCATTTTGTGTAATAAAGCACATGGGTTTTATTTATATGTTTGTCACTTGTAAGATATATTTAAATTATATTATTATTAAATTATTATATTTTCTAGTAACTCAAAAATAAGTGCCATTAAATTCCAATTTAGTACGTTATACGAGTGATTTGATTTTGAACGTATTGTAAACAGTTAACGTTAAATGAACACCAAATTCTATAAACATTTCCATGAAAAATAATTTAATTTATAATACGAGATATTCCATGAAGACTGCGATAAAATGTTTTGAGAAAAGAAGACAACCATGGAGTCAATCCATCAAATATTTTTCCTCTCAGTCAAATTGAGATTAGTTGATTTATGATCATTTTTTTTTGTTCATGAGAAATTCTTTACAAACATTTAATGCCTGCTAATTATGGTAAAACTATAATTAGATAATATAGCTTTCTCATACATAGTTATTTAAAACACAGCTGGCTTCTTGTGCTCGACATAATTTGCACTGATTTACGATCAATTTGTAACTTCACGTTAAAAAAGAATGAGATACCAGTAGTCAATCAATCATCACGCTATCATGGTCCCACACAACGTACTATATAGTTTTTTGTCATTCCACTTCGCCAAATTATTTCGCCCAGGTGAGCATTTACTGTCAAAGAAGATTTAGGTGAGTGCGTAACCATATATGTATTTTTATATACAAAGACCTCGTGAAATTATGTTATTGACATATGATTTATAGTAAGTCTATGTGAACAAAACAAGCTCTGTGTTTTCAATAATGGAGTCAGAGGTTACATCGATAGATCTGTCAATTGCATCGAACCTGGCAACATGTTCAACCTATTATTTCTTTTTAATGTTCGGGTGACGACCTTCGATTTCTGTTTATGTTCCTCACCTTGATTTTTCTTTTTACTCTGATCCCAGACGTACTAATTAAAACAATACATTGTCTTATGATAAATGACATGTATCAAAATTAGTATTTGTGAATTGCAAAGGATCCCGTTAATAATTGTTACCCAAAGTTCATTGACAAAGTAAACATTGCCATATTTTATTATTTGAAAGACAACAGTCTGTTAATTAAAACTGATCATATAATGCAATTAATTGAAGGATTTGTTTATATAATTAACTAAATATTATCCTTCAGATTATCAGATTAAAAAATCATCAAGTAAAGCAATTATTATCTTCTATATTTTCTAGCCTAACCCGCACTATCACATGCACAACCTATTCAACTCAACAATACTTTATTTTAGTCGACGCTTAAACACAACATTACACTCTACCTCACATTTCACTCGATTCCACTACACCCCTCTACACTCAACTCTACATTTCACTTCACCCCACTACACCCTCTATTTCACTCTATTCCACCACACCCTCTGCGCTTTACTCCACTACACTCTTCTACACTAAACTCTACATTTCACTTCACCCCACTACACCCTCTACTTCACTCTATTCCACCACACCCTCTACGCTTTACACCACTACACCCTTCTACACTCAACTCTACATTTCATTTCACCCCACTACACCCTTCTACACTCAACTCTACATTACACTTTACACCACTACACACCACTTTACTCTACTCAACATGGCATTCTACCCTGTTCTAACACACCGTTCGCTACACTATGATGTTATGAGACAAAGTCTTTAAAGATTGGTGAACAAATCATTATGTACAAAATAGTATTCTTCTGAAACAGCTGGTTTAATAACATCAAGTATAAATTATGCATTTTTTCTTCAGATGAATAACAATGAAAGTAAACCTAACCAAGTTTGTTTATTGTATGTACAGATGTGTGGTGTATTATATCATATGCGCAGTAAAACCTGTTTAAGTAAACCATCACTTGAACCAACGTGATCAGTCTTGCTATCGGCTTTGCTTATATGTACATTATTTGATAGCACACAGTGTATTTAGTGATGTACCTTGACACTAAGATAGACTTATATCCTGTTTCCAATCCATTATCATAATTATGAATTCGAAATGTAGCACATATTAAATTAAGCCGAAAAAGAGAGGATGTATGGAATACCTTTTTGACAATATATGGTTTTATAATGAGGTTGTATTGAATGGTCGCTAAGTGAGGTTTTGCCGTATATAATATGTTTGTAATCCAAGTTCTTGATTCATTTCTATATCCGTATCTATACCCTTATATGCCTTTATATGTAAATCATCATGTTCACAAAACCGCATACAATTTATAGTTTCATTGCAGTGTTTTCAAGAATTGATATCATATTTTGTCTTCTCTTCTTCTTGTCGTTTTGTGAAATGTGTCCTTTGCGCGTAATAAACATCTTGTGTGTTCTTTTGATATCGACGAAGACCCGAACAAGCGACTCATTAAGTATATCCACAAACACATAAATAAAACACGATGCTGCTGTTAGCTTTTTGCGGCAATTAATGCTTGAATCAAACACACAATGTCGCGTAATGAATATCATGCTGAGATAATTTCAATGCCATTTGATAACAAGATGCGTTCATAACTTGGTAATTTGTAAGAAAATTGCATAGCCGAAAGATGGGATTTACATTTATTTCAAAAAGAATGTTTTTTTCGTATGAAGTGAATGCATTTCAAATAAACAAACATACTGTAGATTTTATCAATGTTGAAGACAGGATTATAAATCACTAGTTTTATCATTTGCAACAGTTTACCCCTGACAGGCATTTCAACAAGTTTTGATGATAAAAGTAAAAAAATTAAGTCTTCAATTGCACGTTCTCAGCAACGTTTGTCTGATGTAATTTTCTGTATCTAATTATTAACAAAAATAGCATGGACGAATAAAATAAAATGCATGACATCCAGACTAAATGATCAAGAATGCAAGTTTCAATTTATTTCTAGTAACCAATTCTAAGATTTTAAGATAAATCACTTTAAAGAAATAATGGGAATAAAATAGTTTTTTATGTCTAAGAGTTGTTCCATCAAAATCGAAACACGTCCTGCTGCTGGAAGAAATAGATGTGAATATATTTGCAGATATTACGTTTGAGTTCGTCCTGTTCGCTCAGTGGTTAGAGCGTTGTTATGCTGATCAAGAGGCTGTGAGTTCGAACTCCGGGCGAGGCTTACATTGTCCGTGACGGATTGAAAATATTACATCCTATGTTAAATTATCACCCACCTCTGAATTATGTGGGGTAGCTTAGCAGTAGCTTACGGATAAAATGTGGTTAGTACTGGTTAAGACCTAAAGGAAGTCCAGGAATGCTGGTTAGGATAACTGCCCGCCATGATATAACTTAAAAAATAATGTTTAAAATTGCGTTACATCCGATTAAATAGATATATAAGACATTGCATTTGACTGTGTTTTAGTCAACGTGAATGAATGGTAAATAAATCGGCAGTAAGACATTTATGTATATAAACAGTTACTCAAAAAACGCATTCGTGTCATCCGCACTTTTCAGTTGTGCTCGTTGTGGATTTGAAAGCATTATTTACCTGAAGATTTAGGAACGTGGATTACTTAATGCTCTACAGTAACTGTGCAAACTGAAACCTTGATTTGGAGGGAGGTACTTACGGATAAAATTGTTGGGTATTGAAATTATCTTGAATTGTGTATCATGCTCTTTGATTAATTTTTGAAAGATTTTCACACAAATTGTGATTTTATATTTTTATCAGTACCCCATGCGTTGATTCCATATTTCAGACCAAACGTTTGCGCTATACAAGAAGTCTATGGGACCGGTGAGAAGTTCTATCCCGACTGTGTTAGCAAGAGATTAAAGAAAGTCTGCGGACAGCCTACGTTTGTACGCTATGAATGCTGTTGTGGGTATGGTGTAATAGACGGACAGGAAGGCTGTCCTGCATGTAAGTATCTTAAGGACAGGTTAAAACTAAAACGTACATGGTCGGGAAAAAACAAAATAATAGACGATGAATTCTTCTTCGTTGTTACGGACGAACAATGTATTATACACACAAAGAATATGTTTATGATTGATCCATAAGGGAGAAGGGCACTACATGGTTATAGATAACTTCCTTCGTAAAGCCATACTGCAACTTATTGGAGACCACACTACAGCGGAACTCCATGTATGAGTTATGAATGTAACATGCGCCGCATTTACAACTTTTCATCTTGTGCGTGGCATGTGTTTGACCAACTTTATGTCAAATACATGACATAATACACGTTTACTGTGGAATCATTAAATTTCATTGGGGATTTAATTGCTTGGATCGGCTCATCCAAATTCCCACGAATTTAAATGCAGAGATAAGGCATTTCTTTTCAAAAATCAACATCTACGAATTTATGTCCCCACGAAATAGTCATTTTAGTAAAACCGACGAAAATTGAGCCCAATGAAAATTACTGAAAATACTTTAATTTATTTCAAGTTCAATCTTGTCATTGAAAGTTACTTTCACTTCGTATATTGATGGTGACCAATTACAGAAGGTGCACACTAATTAGTTCCAAAAATACTGATCGATCCTCATCCATCACTTTTGATTATTTACGTATTTAACTAACATTATTATTCTCATTTTTAAGTGAAACCAGTGAGAAATCTACGGGAAACAATGACTGATCTAGGATTGACACAGTTTCCGAAGTTATTGAAGAACACTGAACTTGAATACCAGTTAAAAGAATCTGGAGCTTATACTGTATTTGTACCGATAGATGGGGCCTTCAATAAGTTAACACAGGATCAGAAGTAAGTTAGGTATATAACTTTAACTCATAATGGTCATTTATTGTAAGAGATATTATAGTGTTTGCAAGTGATAGTCGTTCCATTGTACAAACTGTGCTTTATGTATTCCCGAAGTTTCATTCAAGCCATTAATACTCCAGAATAAATTAATAAGTTAAAGCCACAATGATGTTCCGAAACGACGTATTTTCTTCATATAGAAAACACAAATCTGTGATACAGTTTAATTTTTAGGTCAGCAATGTTATTGTATACATGGAAGATCCCATTTATCCATATTTAGGTAACAAGAATATTATTTTAATTTACTATAGAACAATCTATGAATGTTTATAATCACTGTCCTCTGTGGCGCAATTGGTAGAGCACACAGTTAGTGAATCTCGAGGGCTGCGTCTGATGTTGGTCTTCATTTTTTTATTTTTAACTTTTTTTCATTTTTAATAAAATTTAACTTTATATATTTCGACAATAACTAATGTTTCATAGTTTTTTTAATATTTAAATCGTTCCGTTAAACTAACAAAAATATAATAACCTCACATGGGTTATTATGATTAAATATTTCAATTGTTGAATAATAAAATAATAAGTAGAAACCGGTTCGTGTGTTTAGTATTTTTATATAGTATTTGAAATTACATTTGTATTCGCGAGTTCGTGCAATAAAATGTATACAAGAAATAAAATGAGGAATACACCAGATAACTCTTTTGAAAATTAATATAAAGGGTGCTATTCAGAGTGCATACACACGAATCTGGTTTTGTGAATGGCATTTTACTACGGATTTAAAACTATTTGGGCAATCAATTTACAGCGATTACCTTTACAATGGTATCGTCCACTATTCGACCTTGGCTATAAGAAAATTGAACTATACTGATAAATAATAAACACAATGAGTGATTAAAACACGCGCAAACTGTCATATACGTGAAACAATATTTCCTTGAAGATTGACATAACAAGCCCGGTTTGTTTACAAGATTTCAAGATTTATTCAGAACATCAATTATATAACAATACATAAAATTGTGAATAAGGTCAAAGTTGACCCCTAATCACAATATCAATATAAAATGTTTCTGTATAGTCGTGTTGTAGTCAAGGCGTAAGAATTTTTTTTTTTTTATAAGTTTAACCAAAATTAATGATATAGGGTCTACTTAGTGTGACCGTTGCTTAAGACTGAATGTAACCGTCCATTTGACATAATAATTTTAAAATCAGCATTATAATGACATCATCACTATTACAATGACATCATCACTATTATCTATTAAATGCATTCAATCAAATGTACGGAGGACAAAATACTAAATATCGTTTTCAGTTGCTTATTTCTCAAAGAAGGAACGGAGACCTGAGATCAGATACGGGTCCGTTCTGTATTATTTTGGGCATATTTTAATATCTCAATCTTTCGAGATTCTTTGTAGGTAGAAAATAGTACCAGTTTTAAGCCTTATTGGGGCTTTAAACAAGTATAACTGAAAATAATTGAATAATTATCAAAAACATGGATTTAAATAAATTAGTTGTAGAGATCGATATTGAACGTATTTTTCCTTGGCAACCGTGCACTTCAAGATTAATTGCATTAAATATCCAAAATTAATACCTTTATTTGAACACGTTTTAGTTACTTTTATGTTGCCCCAATTTACATGCTATGCACTATTGTAAGGTGTTATTGTGTAATTGGTTTAGCTTCGACCCCATGCCACATAAGACGATGCAAATAAATTCGGTTTACCCAAAAGTGAAAAAAAGATCCAAAGTTCAATCGCACTGACGATGAATACATCCACGTTCAAACATCTGTCCTTACACACTCTGTAATACGGGATTGTTAAAACATGTATCAAGATGTGATTTTCAATTAAGTTTTACCATAGAATTCAGACTTTTCTTTCAGACAGCGTGTGTTTCCATGGACATATAACGCTCTCTCCCTGCTGCACTATCACGTGGTCCCGGGATGGCACCATTCAGACTATATGAAAAAAACGGACTATCTTCCAACATTATACTATGGACTAAAACCAGTATGGGTGAACCGGATAGCTAAAAATGATGTGAGTAATACTCTTTAACATCTTCCTTATAATAAGGGTATACTTAGTTTTGAGTCTAATATACTTACTTTTTGTCAGTCCAATGGCCTATAACATGTCAATCACTAACGAACGACTGTTGAAGAGCAAAGTGTATTTTTCTTTTTATTTGTTAAATTAAAATACATAGAATTTTATATCCACAAAAATTTAGACTAAGTATTAGATAATTAATATTTTACATGAATATTCTCGACATAAGGAAAACCTTTTGGAGCAACAATGTTTGTTTGAATAATGAGATGGTCTCAAAGTTAAAGAAATGGAATAGGAGACATGTCCATAATCAGGCTGTCGTTACAATGAGAAATAACATAATATTGAGGTTGTCGCTAAGTGAAGTTTTATCAACATGAATACATCCATAATTGATACACATGATTCTGCATTATTTTAATTATGCATCTATTGTAGTTACACACGGTGAATTGCGCAAAGGTTGTCCGAAGCAATGTTTTAGCGTCTAATGGCGTTATACATCTTATTGATCAGGTAATACAAAGTTGGTTATATTATATCATCAAATTTATTAAGTTAACTACTTTTTAAATCCAACAAGAGGCAATCTAGTTAGAGTAAATCAGTCTAATGCTAGTGCCGCCACCTTATTTAAGCGTTCATGTTTCCTTACGATATTTTGGCAATTGCTTAACCTATTTGTAATGTTTTCTTGTCATGAGGACGACCACATGCGTAACACCCATTGAATCAACATTATATAGAAACGTGTAACAACATACGTGTATACAATTACTGTATTGATTTCTAGATGCTGCAGACGTTTGACTTGTTTGGTAATTTAACAGACGTGATGTTTAGGGACAGTTCACAGTTCTCACAATTTATACAAGTATTGTACACCTCTGAGATGTTTGAAACCCTTCGGGAAGATGGTCCCTTCACGGTGTTTGCACCAAGTAACTACGCCTTTTCCCGTTTAAACCCTTTGCTGCTGGAGCGTGTACTACGTGAGCAGAAAACAGCTGAAGGTATTCCTCCGTCAACTATTTGTACTTCATGAACTTTCCACTTACCGCCATCACGTTGCGTCGTCTGTATCACTAATTATGATAACGTCAAATCTCTTTGTTTTCGTCATCTGTAACGACATTATCATCAATTCGTGAACTTAAATTCAAAAGCGTATGACTTCATTTATTGTTTGAGAAAATGCGTTAAAAGATCGTGAGGTCACTAGAAAAAGGACCGGTTAAACGCTTGTGACACAGCAAAGCTTCTTCATGTAAACGTTAGTGCATGTTGTAGAGATTCTCGAGTAGACGAATACAGCGAAATCGAATACTCAGTATTTGACAAAAAATGAAGTTGTGTTCTTCTAGAACAAAGTAATGTAACGAATTAACACATTAACGATAAAAGAACATGTTGTATCAAACCATGTTGTTATTACCGATTTTGTTGTTGTTAATGATGTTGTTATTTTGTGTTCCAGCTTTAATAAGACGTCATACAACACGGGGTATATATTGTAGCACTGCCGTGTATGATAAAAATAAGATTGTTATGCTTGATGGAACGAGGATGAAAATGCAGTGTAAGAAAAATGGACACTACCTGGAGAACTCTAAAATAGTGAAGTCAGATATGTTGGCGGGAAATGGAATAATTCAACTAATAAATAAAATCCAACTACCAAAAGATGGTACGGTTATAATTTGATATACAACATCCTAAACAGTTTGTTCGTTTGATTGAGTTTTACGCCCCTTTTCAACCGTCAGAGTCATATGAGGCTGATAGTTCACCGAACTATCATTCCTTGAAAAAGCCAGAACTAGACTCCCATCCTCCGTAAGCAACTGCCTACGTTCTCACGTAAAGAGACATGGTCGGTAGCTGGGCTCAAACCCACGACCCTCTTCCAGTGAGAGGTTAGTTAGCGACCTTGACCACTCGACCACGGAGGCGGGTCTGATCCTGAACAGTAAATGTTCAAAGCATTATGTGCATTTATTTCATTTTGCGAATATTTACTAGTTTATTTATACCAGTACATGAAGTTCTTTATTTTGGGACTATTAGCAGACACGTATATTAACAATCACGATTAGATTGAAATAAAAATTATCCTATTTTGATAAATGTCAGTGACTTTCGTTGAGGAAGACAAATTCTTAAACTTGGCATGGACATAGAATAATTCTAATGAAGTTTATAAAGACATGCATGTAATTACCATTGAATGCAATCTTCAAGATCTAGAATGGTTGTTGGAAATACTCGCCGACGGTATTTTCCTGGAATCCGTCAATTAGTAAACTGAGATACACATGTCCTTTTACGAATGACTTGTATCCAGAATAGCAATAAAACGAACACAGCTTATAAACCACATATTTTGAAGAATCCTGGTTGTATGATATGCACGTGATTTTTGAGCCAATTTTCATGAAGTACAGCATCAGTTCCGGTTAGGTACACTGGTAAAACAACGACATGTACTTCACCAGTTTTGAAATTTTGAAAAGTTTATAAATAATTGTTAAAAATGTTCCATGGCGTTTTGAGAAAGTGTCGATAAATTGCATTTTATATGGAGGAGGTGTAAGTTTTGTTCGGAGTAATTATATGTACACCAGCAGCTTGGTATAAATTCATGTTTTATTTGTTGTGTTTATGAAGTACAGTCCATGGACAGTATTGCCAGAGAGCTTCGACTGACAAAGTTCTTACAGCTGTCGTATGAAGCTGGATTGTTGGATAAATTGCAAGCTAACACAGAAATGACTCTCTTCGCACCATCAGATGATGCATTTAGTGGTATGTCTTCATTCACAATACGTTTATCTGCTGCGACGAACTAAAGTACATAATTCATACATCATGTTGTTCCAAATTATAATTTCGTATGTAAAAAAATATTATAGATACAAATGTTATTGTTTTAGATAGCAGACTGGGGATATGCTATAAAATATAAATGGAACTTAAAGTAATGAATTTGTACTCGTAATTTTGGTTTTGCAAGTGCCTATGACGTTTGTTTAACTCTTTATGATCCGGAATTACATATCCGATTGTCGTTCAGCTTTGAACGTCTCTATTAACGAATAGCCGAAGGTGTGTATGTTTTAATGAATTTCTATTGGGTGTTATTTCTTAAATACCAACTTCATCCATAAGTTGATCGTCCTATTCAGTATGGTTGTAAATTATGACGTCTGTGTTTTATTTTGCCAAAATGTCAATGCCGAAATATGTGCCTCGTCGGGCCACGAACTGAAGTCATTAACGTTATGACGCAATGCATGTACTTGTATTGAAAAAAACACGCAATGATACATTTTGTATGTTACAGATTTACCGAAAGAAAGAAGATTAGAACTTAACAGTGATCCGGTTCTATTTGAAGAAATATTTGATTATAGTCTTTCTATTGGAAAAGTTAAAACAGACAGCTTTGTCGGCGATCATGGCATCATTATGAACATCGGCAAGATCATGAAAATTTCCGTCCATAGGGAGGTAAGAAATAATGCAGGACATTTGTAAAACATTCTACCACATTATTTGGATAGGAGTAGGTTTACAATAAAAACTCCAAGAGCTTCTTGGATATCAGCTACATCTCGATTCATATCTATCTAGTTACAACCAGATTTACTCTAGATCGTGACATGTTTCCTTCTTGCTTCTTGACTGTGTTTGTGGTACTTTCCTTTCAATATTCTGCTGAAGCTAATAATTATCATTTAATCAATCAATTAAAATTTAATTATTGCGTTACATATCAATAGTGTGATTAAGCTTCAGTTAGTCATTTCTTCATACCCACTGTGTGGTAGCACTGTACGCAAAAAATCAACGGTGTTTACAAGGGGGCGGACGGATAAATGTTGTGAGGTAGGTGTCGTTTGTTTTTGGTTCAAACTTTTTAAATACGACTTCCTCTACACAATAGTATACATCAAATGAATCAAATCAAACGACACCTACCTCACAACATTTATCCGTCCGCCCTCTTGTAAACACCGTTGATTTTTTGCGTACAGTGCTACCACACAGTGATACCAGTGTTGCCAAAATGAACGGGAATTAGTATCGTAATATAAATAATTTTTCAGGGAATTCTTGTTGATGACGCATCCATTATATCACCCAATCACGAATGTAGGAACGGAATTATTCATGTGATAGATAGAGTTTTAACTCCTCCTGTAACGTCTTTATATGATTTTATCAAAGAAGCCGAAGATTTAAGGTTGGTAGCTTTTATCATTGCTTGCTCAATAAGCTCAAATGGTACAATATTTGACAAAGAATCTCAGGCTCGTGTGTTCAAGCCCTGGTCGCATCAGACGTTTTTTGAGTCGGTTTGGTTTAAGACATAGTGTTTAAGTCATTCTGTTACTGTAGCATAGCTTATCGGGCATGTGAAATCGTTGGCTGTTGAGCACAAATTCAGCATCCAGTGAGTTTGATTTGATTGTAGACTAAAAGCATTTGCCCGAAATACTTCAGTAGAAATACTTAGAGACTCCATTGTTCAAATATAATTTATCATACACGTATCAATAGATAGAAATGATTTAACTTTATTTCATTATGCGATCTATCATTATTCGCTCTAGCGTGTGCGTATTAATTGTGCCTTTCACGTTTAAAATTTAATAATACTAGAGAAAGAAATAGAATTTTCCGATTAATCTTTGTGTTGACTTTCATAGTCTTGGAAACCCATTCTATAATTACTGATATTTTATTTGTTGACATATTGAACACCAAATAAAACTTCCAACGACACCTGGCTCCATGTTGAGTACTGGTATGCTTTTTAAGATTAGATTCCGAAAAGTTCAAATAAGGCACACATATATTTAGACGAAAGTCCAATATCTTTAATGCAAATAATGTTTTTCCTTCTCAGTTTTTTTGGAGGAGAGGCCAGACTTAGGTATTTTGTACATGAGAGTCGTGTTTCTTTCTCAATGCTTGTGTTATTTGAAATATGTCTCAGGTGACAGATGTTTTTCGTGACTTAATATTTAAAACTTACGTCACAAGAAATGAACATTTTCTATTTTCTAGCATTTTCCGCAAAGGTTTGGAATTCGCCGAAATAACAGAACTTCTATTAGACCAAGAAAGAAGCTTTACAGTCTTTGTACCGACTGATCAAGCTTTCAATAAACTTCCAGAATGGCAATTTGATGCTTTATTCGATAAAAAAGAAACAGCCAAAATGGTATGTTTTTATATACTTTGTTATATTTGCTAGACTAGCCAGATGAAGTTCGTAAATCAAAACGTTATTATAGGACGTATACATTACATAAGTTTATGTACACAAAATATGTTTGGTTCCTTCAATTGTAATTTCGCTATTTCATTCATAATTATATCATACAATGCAGGATCTAAATTCAAAACAAATGAAGCTATAAGAATTCAATCGATCTGTCAGACTATCTATTAGACTTATTAGCTCAAATGTTGATTTAATTACAATTTAAAGTCAATATCACTTTAGCTACTGAAGTATAATTATCATAAATAGGTTCTCAGTGTTTCTTCTTAAATTAAATGATGTTTTTTTCTCTATTGACAGTTGATGCAACATCATGTTGTGAAAGGCGTCATAATATACCGTAAAATACCTCCTGAGTCGCTTCTTCGCCTCCAATCCTTACAAAATGAAGATCTAATATTTCAAAGAGGGAAGGGAGATAAATACTTTCTTAATACATACTCTGATATTGTTGAGAATCCAGTTATTGCAAACAATGGTGTTTTATATAAAATAGATCGTGTTTTTGAGTGCGACTGCAAACTAGATCCCCATCCTAGCTGATAGAATGTCAGAATAATTGTAACATAAAAAGACTTACTGTCTTCGCTATGTAACCTGTCTCGAACTCTCGAGTATCACGAGATCGCTGAGATTTGGCGAGATTTACATCATCGACAGTATACTGTTTGCACGTTGTTTAAAGGAAAAGTTTCACCTATCGCACGAACAGCTTAAGGATTATATGCAATATACTGCTTCTGAAACACTCTTTATAAATGTGCAACAAGCTATGAATGACAACATTCTTAAGGTGTTTGACAATAAAAGGTCTCAAAAGTGATTTGTTAGACGTCACCTATGATAAAAAAGTAAAGTTATTACAATTGTATGAATAATAATTTTCAACTATTTTGGTAAATGAAGAGAAGTTACATTCATATACATTAATTTGATGACAGATGCTTCGTATGATCAGTGACTTAAATTGAAAGATGCATCGAAAATTTCAATCCGCTCAATTTACTTCGTTTATATTATTATATGTATATGTGTTTTTATATATAAATTATATGTGATTTGTTGTATGTATATTGACACATTGTTGTCATTTTGTACTGTTTTGATATAAAATGTGCCAGTAATTTCTAAAATTGTTCACAAAATTGCAAAGTTATTATTTCTTCTGTTGAATCTTGACATTCTCTCTGGCCTGCCCGTTAGCTAAGTGGTTTGAGTGTTGGTCTACTGATCAAGCAGCTGTGAGTTCGAACCCTGGGGGGGGTCACTTAGTCCGTGACAAATTTTAATTACTGAAGATATTATTTTATATGTTAAATTGTCTTCCACTTATAAATTATAGGGACGCTTGTGTGACAGAATGTGGTTAGTACTGGTTAAGGCCTAGCAATAAAATCAAGGGAAGCTGGTCAGAATAACTAAGCCATTATTCTCTGTTTTTAGTTTTCAGTACATGCGTGGAATGACTGTGAACAAAATTATAAAAATGCCTACTTACCTACCCACTATTAAAAGTTTAGGTAAAATGATATAAAAAGTATCCCACTCGGAACATGTGAACATGTACGCAATAATTAAGGGAAAGGATACAGTAATAATAATAATTACTGTATACTGTGGAATTATTAATTTTCATTGAGGATTTAATTTCGTGGATTTCGTGGGTCGGCTCCTCCACGAAATCAAATCGCCACGAATGTAAATGGAAAGATAATGCATTTGTTTTCAAAAATAGAAGTTGGCGAATTTATGTCCCTACGAAATGGTCATTTTAGGAAAAAAACACGAAAATTGAGCCCGACGAAAATAAATGAAAATACGGTATCAAGAGGCCGCACATTTGGGTAAAACCAATCTTCCATATGGGCCTCATACACAATGTTAAGGACCTTTTTTCTTTATAATATCAGAAAACACATATATGGGCGATAACATGCAAATAGACACATACTCTAGGGGAGATTAATTTACACGACCAACCAGGCGTTAGGAGGACGTCACATGACCGTGTGTCGACATACAGAGTTTTCTTCGCCCGATAATGGGGTGATATAATTTCTGCATGTATGTTTAAAAACGATGTGGGGAAAATTGTAAATGAGTATGTTATACAATACATCAACACATTTATCATAATAAATAGTTCATTTTCGCAAATGTTCGTACAATTTTAAACAGTGTTTAATGTCCAGGTGTCCGAACTTCTATGGAATAGTGTTGAGACAAACATTAGGTGACCGTGCAATTTCTTTCTTGCCGATGTAACGGACAGAAAATAGGAAAAAACAAATAAACAAAACAAATAAACAACTAAATTTCGACTATCAACTTATTTTCTGTATGCAAGTTGACCAAATTTGTTCAGCGCTCGGGGATTTAGTTAACATTGTAAGCACGTTAGATACACAATTTGTATTTCACAAAATTACATAACGGCTGAACTAAACGTAATGCATTACATTCGTGTAGCCTTTATCACTTTTATCTGATGCATCAATATTAAAAGGCCTAAATCGGATAAGTATATCACATTTTGCTGTAAATGTCGTAATGATGTATTGTTTTGAACCGATACTGTTAAGAAACTGTATCATAAATTCATTGTTTTATAAATTGATATTTGAAATCTATGAACATTGTCAAGATGGTGAAGCCCACGAAGGGTAGCTTACACTAGTGTTTAGTGTTTATTTCCTGCTTCACTTAATGATGGATTTTTAAATAGTATCGGTACCATATTCATGGACGTCATGTTGACATTCAATAAGTCACGGACTGAGACGGCTGTTATACAACCCACAGCAATGTCTGTTATGATGGGAACAGGTAAAAGTGTTGAGAAAAAAGAAAAATACACGTTTTTATACACAGATTATATATACAGAGTATATATACATATACTTACACTAAAGGGTCGCAGAGAACAATGAAAAAATATTCATTATAAGCAATACATATTAAAGCATTGCTTTCATTATTTTTAGATGATCGCTGTTTTTATAAATCTTGAGTACTTGGCTGAGTAACGTTCGATATGTAATGTGTATTGTGTAATATTCTAAAAATAACCGACTAAAATGCTCGAAATCCCGTCAGTCTGTAAATTCATTTCTGAAATGCGTCACGGTTTACTGATTAGGCTCTACCTCCGAGGCACTGACAAAAAGCTGAGCCAATGGATTGTCGATGACCAGGCAAGAAGTTTTGGAAAAAAGGAAAAAGCCGCTGGGAAAAAGATCTGGCGAGTACGGTTACCTTCTCCGACTTCAGAAATCGTTTTACAATCATTATGTCAGATGAATTCTCTGGAGCATGATCGTGGAGTAGGCAAACATGTTTAAATCCAGTCACTGGGCGTCATTTCTTTAAATATATCTTGAGCTTTCTAAGTCCAACATCACGACATGTGATACTTTTGCCGTTAGACTTAGAAACCTGTTTGGCTATACCGTCAAATGATAAGAATATGGCATTGAGGAACTTCGTTGCTCATTGTCCGTTTGGCAACTATAGGTCATTTAGCATGTTTGATAAGCATTATCAATGTACTCTCGATTGTATTATGCCAACAGCTTTGGCAATATCGCGAATCGTATATCTGTCATCCTTTCAGTCAATTCCCTGACTTTGAAGACATTAATTTAGCCTGTTGCAGTCACCGGTTTTCCTGATTTTGCAGAATCTTTAACTGTCTCCGTGCAAGTAACACATCTCTTTTTCCAACTACCACCTGTCACTTAAGATATTCATAAACTTATCCCAATTATTCAAAAAGTTGCCTCAATGAATGACCGAGTTTTCTACGAAGTTTTATGTCAGCTCAAATTTCTTTAAAATTCTCAACATGCTTTCCAACTATTTTTTCAACAGTGGTCAACGAGTGGCTCTCATCAAATAAAGATTTTTGACAATTTTGTGTTGAAATTGATATTCATTTATATATCATTGTAAAGGTATTGAATAGAGGTATCTAGACGTATCAACATTAGTGAAATCGTGCATACTGTTTTCGTGTTATAGTACAATACACATTACATATCGAACATACCTCGTATAACCTCGTAATAAGGAGACGACACAAAAAAGGAAGACTCACAAACTTTTCTACATAATTTAAAAGCTGTCACGAAACTACTGGTTTCATAATGTTAACCATTGGTTTAATTGCTGCAGCACTATCATTGGATATCATATTTATATCTGTCACGGAAATCTGCATTGTTATAGGCCTTATAATGAATTATGTTACATTCGGACTTTTCTTAAGATATTAGTGCATTGTATGAAAAAGCAACATATTTTTTTCAATGCGTCGAAGACATATTATTTACGAGCTTTTTTTTGCAAAAATCAAGAAAATTCATGCTCTGAAGTATTTTTAATTGAGATAACTTATGTTTAAAATAGTCTCCAATGTCTAAAAAGCATAATAAAAGCAAGAAACACATACCTCACCAGCCTTATTGTTGCACAATACAGCCAAAAGTAACCCTAGGGTCAGAAAAATGTTCACATTTCTATTATTATTTAGCCAATAAATACCCATAAAAATCACTTAATTATTTTTTTTTTAAAATTCGCCCTAAATGTTTTCTAAGAGATACAAAAATAATGTTTAAAGAAAAAAGAAAAAGTTTGTCCCTACTGAGGTTTGATTCAATGTTGTTGACAGCAATTTTAGCCTATTTAAATACTCTTCAATATGAAGGTATTGAGTTAGGATCCCAATACCTTAAGATACAACTAAATCAAACTATTATTGTCTTTATATAAAAACTTGGAGTTTGAAGATTATCTAACCATACTAAATAATGACAAACTGAGAAAATGTTATATTTCTATTAGAATGGTTGCCCATAAATTTGAAATAGAAACTAGGCGATGGGCTGGAATCAACAGGGAAAATAGAACATGTAGATTATGCCTTATGAATGTTGTTGAATCGGAATACCAATTTTCATTATGTTGTCCACTATATAGAAATATTAGAAAAGATTTTTAGGACATTTTTCCTGGCCTAATATTAATAAATTTTCCATATTATTGTCATCAAAAATAAAACCAAAATCATTAGAGTGGTAGCAAAATATATTGACCGTGCTATGAATCAAAGAAAATATACCCTAGAAATCTGATACTGTTTCTTTTTATATGCGCATTTATTCTGTTCAAATCTTATTCAAATAATCACTGTTTTTTCTGCATACATTCAATTTGTTTTTCTATTTATTGTTTAATCAATTGTATTATTCTTGTTTAACTATGATTCTATGAAATATGTCTTTGCCATAAAATCAAAATATACTGTAAATGGCCAAAGGCGATTTATCATTTCTGTTCATGCCAATAAACTTTGATCTTCTTGACAACACAGACATTATAGACAGTATGTTAGTCTTCAACATGCAGAGCACTGACACCATAATCGGTGGGGACGAAATTTGAGACTTTGCAGACCATTTTAGCTTCAGTATCGACAACTGTCTGGAGGAATGGAACCAGTGGAACAGGCAGTTAAAGATATGCCATCTGAGAATCTTCAGAGTCCTTATGCTGTTCTGATCACGATGAACAAGGTTAAGCCAACAGTTGGAGATCAAAAAGTTATGTGCAGTAGCTGCTGTGGTTCCTGTCAGCACGCTGAGGTGGAGCGAGTGTTCTCTGATGTTAACAGAACAGTTACTGAACGGAGAAATCGTATGAAGGTGGAGACTTTTAATGATTCACAGCAATGGCATATTCCTAGACTGTAATAGTGTTGTGGACAAAGACCACGTCGAATTAAGATATAATAACACTGTGAGTTATATTTGTAGATCAGTTAAACTATGGCAGTGTGATAAGAATTTTAAAATGTTTAGTTTTAAACGTGAAACAGAACATGTTAAGAGCTTTAAGGTGTTTAAAAAGTTTGACAGCGATTTTGTTCTGTGAAATACATGTACTTAGCATAGTTTTTATAACTCTTTTGTTTTTCTGTGAAGGATTGTTTCCGTTGATACTACATATAGTTTCAAAATTTAAGTATCTTTGATTTTGCTAAAATGCAATTTTTTACATACAGTTTGGTATTAAATATTAAGCACAATGATTGTTGTGACTTACTCAAGGATTTTATTGTTTTTACTTAATCATACAAGGTTCATATGTTGCTGAAAAAGATAATTTTCCGATGAATGTTGTTCTTAATATATCAAATATCAAAACTGAAATAAAAACATCATTATTGGAATCTTTCTTAAAAATATACATGCAATAATAATTCGATTCAATTCATTAGGCATATAAGCAATTCATGCTTTTTGCCGTCATTTGCTGGCGGCGACAAAATATTGAACACAATAAATGAATACATTTACATAAATCAGTAATCTAAACACATAGAGAAGAGCATGAGAACTACTAACATGACTAATACTGTAGAAAAAATGAGTTTGTCACAAGAATAAAAATAAATAGGAAACATACAGATTATCAAAGTACATAACGAAAGTCAAATTCGTGTGTGAAGTCAAATCTATTAATAATGCACATTATGACCTTTGTAAGAAAAGGTTTACTTTCAAAACAACATTTTTCACAAAAAAAAGAAGTTTCTATGATGAAAGAATAATGAGCAGAATCTTTAAAAGGACACAAGCTTAGTATTTATCATGCAACTGCCATGGTAACTGCCTGATAACACATGACCTGAGAACATTATGTGTTCTCAGGTCAATAGGATGCTATAGTAGCATGAGAACACTTTTTGGCTCCGCCCACTCGACTATTTAAATTAATCCGCGTATGTTTTTGTGTATTCAATTGTTGTTTTGAATATTTTTCACCAAATTTGTAATTGTTAACAAATGATTTCTTTAATGTGAAATTAAATTTTGTGATCCATGGGAGTTTTTTTTTATTATTTTGCCCAATTGTAGTGAACTATTTATCTGCGGTTGTTGACTGTTTAAAGTGTGATTTGCCGGGTGACCGTTATCATCACACTAGCGAATTAAACGCTAAATTTTAGGTGAAATGACACTAAATTATGCTCCGAAAACTGAGTTACATGATAAATAGAAACTCGGGTCACAGTCCGGTGAGAACAATGTTATCAGACTCGGCGATATCGTCCAGGGTGACTCGCTAAAGCTTGCCACCCTGGACGATATCACCTCGCCTGATAACATTGTTCTCACCGGACAGTGACCCGAGTTTCTCTATTTATCAAGCCTTTTTACCTTCTCAGTGTGATTTGAATGTAATGTTTTAAGAAGGTACTATTCCAACGCCACAAACCACATCTTACAGACAATAAGTTTACATGCCCCTTTTCCGCAGCACCCTTTCTATTTCATTTCTAGGTATAACACTATCGTGGAGAATAATGTGTACTGCGTCGACGAACACAAGGTTTAGGTAAAAATGTTGGAAATGGAATAAAATACGAGGTGTTTTTGAATGTGAGCTATTTTTATGACGAATGGATTTTTGTTCAAAACGGCTTATTTTCGGTTTTGTTTATAGCTATGATAAGTTTATGTATTGGGGTTGACAAAATACATTTTTTTAGAGTTTCTGACCCTAAGTGTCTGTGAGTTTGGGCACTAGAGGATTAAACTAATATTAGTACAATTAGTCGAAAAATTAGATAACTTCCATCACCAAAATAACTTGCGTAACACTCCACGACCCTTCATTTCTCATCAGTAAAATATCTCATATTTCCTTCAATAATGGTACGCATGAACTTCTCTACATCTATAAAGAAGCCAGTAGCCGCCATTATCAGTTCAGTCAAATTCACCTAAGAGCCATACATGTGATGCCACATGAAACCATTGCAATTCTTCATTACTACTTGAATGTCATATGAGCGTTGCTATTAAAGGGGCATGCCCAGGAACTGCTGTGTCTTTTTTTTCGTACACCAAAAATGCGTTTATCACTTGTAAAAACAATTATTACCGAAAAGTCAAAGAAGAATGTGCCTTCAAAAATGGCCCTATAACGCACGCGTGGGTATTTGTATGTCGGTTTAAATAAAAGGCTTACAAGCCTTTTATTGACGACAACGATATTTCCGATTCGTCTGAGAATTTAACTTAGCGTGCGCGCTGCCTATCAAGCAGCAAAACAATGATATTTACCTATAATTGATCGATAGATAAGCTTTATGTCGCAAACAATGAACATGACATGAGCAATACTACAATTTCACAGTTTGTTGACATTTTTTCCGCTTTTGACAGATCCCGAAAGGGTCGAGTTATGAAAATGACGAATATTTTCTAAGGCGTAATCGGCAGGTTTGGTAAATCTTGAAATGTGTATTTTGAGTCAAATAGCGGGACATTTCGTAAATATTTTACAGGACTTTCATTAATTGATTTTGGCATTCAAATGATACCAATTTGATTTATATTCGAGACGCTTCAGTTCCAGGGCATGCCCCTTTAAAGATTTGCCAAAGCAAGTTGAGAGAGGAAAAAGTAACGTGCAAATAGACACACTACTATATGATATCCTTGAAAAGGAGAAAGCTGTTCCAAAGGTACAACATGTTTGTTTGTGCTTGCTTTTATTTATTTATAACTTTCAATCTTAATTTGTATGCTTCAATACCTCAGTGGTGGCAATATTCCAGACATATGTGTCTTGAAAGAACTTGACTTCTTAATAGTTAGCAATTGTCTAGTGGACCTCTACTAAATTTGTTCAAATTATGGTTCTGGGGTCAAAAATTGCCCTGTCCGCAAAAAATTTAAAACTTGTGTTTTTTTTTTGGTTTTTATCGCATACTTTTGGTACAGTTGTGTTAATTTGATTATTTTTTCTATATTGAACATATAGGGGGTTTATGTTTGATATTTGTACCTTATACAATGTACAGTTACACATTAACTTGGAGTCTATGGTTTTCCTAAATGATCATTTTGTCTTTAGAATAGAATTTAATATAGACCATTGTTTTTGTACTTAATATGAAAATAATGCAACTTAAGTTTGTTTATATTGCAAAATATTCTTCATTTACAAAATTTACCAATGTTTGTACGGTGCAAGATAAAGGCACTTTTGTAAAGAACTTAATTTACACATTACTGTATACAACTCGTCAAAACTTCATTTTGTCCAGAAATTTGTATTGTTCTGCACAATTCTCTGAAATTTCTTATATTTTGCAATGTGCTTTAATTTAGGTATTTTGTGTTTGATAGACATTTCTTTTCTTGTGCACTTTCGTAAATGTACTTACTTATGTATTTGATAGAAATTTCTTCTACGTTAGTATAGTTTGTAAATTTACGTACTTCTGTATTTCACATAAATTGCTTCTATTTTTGTATGGTTCGTAAATTAACGCATTTCTGTATTTGACAGAAATTACTTCTATTTTGAATATAGTATGAGCTCACTGTTTGAATGCTTTATGTTCGTAATAATATAGTGCGTAAATTTACGCACTAAGAACTGATTTTATTTCTTCGGCCTTGTTTTCTACGCAGTTTTTGGAAGCGTATTTGGCAAAAATGTGTGTTAAATGAGGGGAAATTATAAGGAAAAAGGGAATATTGATATGAAATCCCTTTATCAATATACCATGTTACATTTGTACTACATTACTTACAACTGTAGAATGTTGATTATCAAAAATAATTTTCATGATAATCACTTTGATAAGCTTTACCTGTCGCAAGTCAATTATTTTTGACGAAAGGAACTTTAAAAATAAATTAATTTTGCTAAGCTTGTTTTAGTATTAACGATAATTATTGTATTAGACTGCCATTTGGAAGTACTCCATGTCGAGCTATTTCGCACCTATATCATCTCGTGCCACTGGTCAAAACTAAACAGCGAATTGAAAAAGTCGCACTGGCACCATGTGAGCTAGCGGAGTTCACCTCACTAAGGCAAGATGAACAGCCACCTTTTTTATGGGTGCATGGAATCATAAACGACGAAACTGAAAATGGCACCCGTTAAACAGTGCAGTAAAGTCGGTAACAGGAGTGGAAAGACTTCCCAAAACAATACAAACGTTAACATCCACAGCATGTAATGTTCACAAGGCTGAACTTCCAACGACAACACCATCGTCCACAAATGAATTGCCAGTTCAGTTGATTGCACCACAATCTCCAGAAGAAACAGAAGAAATAGACAATTTCCTGTCTGACGTATCAACCATTGAAGAAGAAGATACTGTCGAAGAGGTAAGCATGTGTTATGGCCTCAACGGGTGTATTAGAACACTCCGATGCTGCGACAACAATGAAGCAGATGGAGGTGAAATCAGTGAAAGCGAGGATGACATATTGAAACCCAAGCCAGGATTTCTCTGGACATTTATGGGAACAGAAAATATTCTACAAATACACAGTGGTTTACATTCAGTTTTAGATAAAATACCGATTGGTCGCAAAGAATGTATGGGTTTTTGGGGTAGTTAATTCAGAATGTACTTTTAGGAGAAATAGAGGTGAAAACTCCGAATTGTGGGACGGCTGTGTAGCCTGGAAAAAATCAACAGTTCATTAAACGTGACTGTAAGTTAATAAGATTGTATTATAAAAAACAGCGTGTATTATACTTAAGAACATGTATACACAAAAAACGTGTGTTTGTGCCATGAACCAACTACCCAAATCTGAAAACATTCTCAAAGTCCAGAGAACCTACGGTACTTTGAAATTGTCAACTCAAAAGGCCACATTTAAACGGCGCGTCACTTGGTTCAACAACATACCTGAAGAATTTCAATATATAGACGCATTTGTTGCCCCCTTGAGTATGTCGGAAACACTCAGGCTCACAAATGCTTGGTAATGTCAAAGGTCACGACATAGGTAAAGTTTATGTGAAAACAAAAGTTAAAGAACAATTGAAAGAAAAATTGAAACACGAGTCTGCGAAGCAGATTGAAAAGAATATGAACAAACAAACCGACGGCGAGGAAGGAATTCAACCATAACAAATCAACCCTAATAACGGCGGAAAAAGCAGAACGCTCGTGGACATAATTTGCTAAACGCAGTCTGATCTAGCAATGCCTTTGTGATGTCGGATAGGGGTGTTGCAATTCCTACTTACATGAAGTTTCACGTCAATCCCATTAGTGGTCACTGAGATATGTGCATGGTTTAAACCAAATTTTCGAAGCACGAAAAGGGTATCCCCTATGCTAAAATCCAACCAAGAGTTACCTAACGTGTCAGTCTTATACCCCTTGACACAAACATGAAGTTTCAAGTCAATGACATTAGTGGTCACTGAGATACTTTAACCAAACTTTCTAAGAACGAAAAGCACCACAATCAATCAAGAGTTACCTAACCTGTCTGTCAGATACCCCTGGACTTTTACAAGAAGTTTAATTCAAGGCAGTCCTATAAGTGGTCACTGAGATATGTGCATGATTATAACTTGCATGCAAAACTTACTAAGCATATGCGACGCCGACTCACAGGCGACTGCAATAATATACTGTATATATACACACACAGTTTGAGTTCCTTTCATTAGATGATGAAAGAGATTTCTTTATCAAAAACAAGTCCACATTCGTGAAAAAAGTATTTGCTCGCTTTCTGCTGTGAAATCATGATTAGACACAATTGTCGTTAATTAAGTTCATTCAGACAACGAGCATGAGAAAAGCCAATCAAGGATAATTTGACAGTCAATAGGTTATGTATAAAACGTTAAAATATACCTGTATCGGGTGTTTCCATGTCAATGTCCATGTACGTGACCAGAGCCAGAGACAATCGTCATTGGACATGTCCACCTAACGACTGTTGAACGTTGTGTAAGTCAGATACCAATTTCTTACAGTAGGAAAGACCTGATCACGGGATTCTCGAAACACATCGAGCGTCGGTGTCCACGTGAATCCCTAGTCAGTAGCGCTCGAGGTGCTCTCAGTGTTCACGTGAATCCCGTGATCAAGTCTTTCCTACGCAGATAGGCCTCGTACTAAATTGATATCCTAAACATATATAATGATAACCTCAGCGTGAAATCATAATATAGATTCAAATTATACACATTTCATGTTTAAACAGCACATCAACATATCAATCATTTATCTTATACTTACTAAACATGCATTTGAAGATCTAATTAAATACCACAACTATATTTCAAATACAATTCTGCTGTATCTGTTATCACCAATTTCACTATAAAATGACTGCATCCAGAAATTAATGGTATATAACCAATATGAACATATTTTACATATATGTAAGACTTATATCCCTTACATAAATCCAACAAGTTTGCATTTGCGTCAAATACTGGTTCTTTCATAGAACAGTGCTTAGGTGAACTGTCCGCCGCATAAGACTCTTGACTGTTGAAAAGGGGCGTAAAACTCGTTATAAACAAACAAAAATTGCATGATCCACATGACTGAAATAAAGGTACCTTATGTTCGGAACACATTAAAACATAAATATATCCATTAAAGGTGCTGTCCCCAATAATCTTGGAACAATGATATAATGGACAATAGCATTTACTAACTGTACAACAGTATTAAAACAATATAAAACATACTGCATAAACTTAATCACATGTATGCGCAACGGTAACCAATTCATTAAGGTGTCTGTAATCAATCAAACCGAAGAATGCAAATTCAACTGAAACAAAACATACTGAATTTGAAAACAAATCACGTTCTCCCCTGTTTTACTTAATAAATCTCCTGTTGTTGAATAAAATTCCCTTGTGCGTTTATCGGATAAACCCATTCTCCGTATCGGACTGGCGTTTTTCTTTCTCTCCTCCAGGTCTCGTCGTTGGAAGAGGTTCAACATCAGCAGACTGCTCGGACTGTTGTAAAACCTGCCGACTGGTGTCTTCATATGAATCTCAGACCTTAGACCTCTGTGGTTCGAATAGACCATGTCTGAAATGTTAAACTCATGTTTACTAGATAAGGACCTAGAAAAACTTTAGTAACTTTTTCTAAAACTAGGTATATCCCTCTGATTTCAAGGTTTGACCTACCAGTATAACTACTAGAATTACCGTCACAAGTAGCATGTGTGATGTTACTTGGGTGTCCTGGTCGTGAACTATTGACACAGGGCGCTGGTACCGGTCTTCTCATCGGTGGTTTTATATACCTCGGGATACTCTCGCTACTACTAGTATCGGAATCACTGTCAGACTCTGTATCTAAAGATATATGGACTTCCTCCTTCTTCTGTACATTTGGTGTATACTTCCTATGACTTGGACTCGCCTTCTGGGTCTTCGTGATGTTATCTTCGTATAGAATTGAATTTAATGATAGGAGCGGCTTCCTGTGAAGTGTCTAGACTGTTCCCTTTCCATTCTCTTTCTTGACCCTATAGACTGGCACCTTAGGATCCGGTATGTCTGTCACCAGGTAGAGTTCGCGTTGCCACTTGTCTTCAAGCTTTCCCTTCGGGGTTACATTCTTGATGAGCACTCGGTCCCCAGCCTGTAATGACGAATGCCGAATCTTACCATCACAGTACTTCTTGTGCCGTTCTGACTGCTTATTTGAATTCAGCTTGGCTACCTGGTAAGCGTAATCCAACCTCTCCATCGGTTTGTCGGCATTATGGCTTTGCTGCTGGCATGGGATGTAGTATCTTTCACTCCAAGAAACGCATCAATCGCCAGTCATGGGTGCCATCCGAATAGAAGATAGTGTAGTGAAAAGCCGATGGATTCATGTCAAGTGGAGTTATATGCATGAATTAGCGGCTTCACATAATCCCTTCCAACTCGACTTCCCTCCCTGATCTGATGTGCCTAACATACCAAGTAATGTGGCATTGAATCTCTCTGTGACCCCATTCCCCATTGGGTGAAAATGTGTAGTTCTGGTCTTCTCCACCCCTGCAATCTTGCATAGTTCCCGGATGACTCCACTCTCGAAGTTTCTTCCCTGGTCGCTATGTAGTCTTGCATGAAGCGACTAGTGTGTAACGAAGTTCTCAAACAGAACTCTTGCATTAATCTGTACCCTTGGAATGGCTTGTGCGTAGCGAGTAAAGTTACCTGTATTAACAAGTATATTCTCATACTCATTTGATCTTTCCAGTGAAAGGCAATCGATACAAACCAGTTCCATTGGGTGCGTACTCTGGAATGGCACAGTGTGAGCCTGAGCTTTAGTTGGTTAGTGTCCTTCTTCTCAAGCAGTTTGGACAGTTCTGTGCTTTCCTGATAACATCCTCCTCTAGGCCTGGCCAAAAGAAAATCGTTGTTTTACCAACCAGAGCGTCTGGTCTGGTCCTTAGAGACCCACCTTATCATGGAATCCTTTCAGCGCACAGTCAATGTAGCTTTCCGCTGAAATACTTCCTTCTCTATCTGTCGTTGCCTGTAAGGACGCTAAAATATCGCACCATCTTATTACAAGTGCTTCATATACAAATTTGCACAGTCTATACAAGATACCAAATATTTCATTTCTCATTAACTTCATAAATTACACGACAGTTGCTTCAACACAAAAATCTTCTTCAGATAGTCTTAATTGTGAAAAAGGTTTCCGAAATTTAAAAGAAATTTTATCTAGATAGTATTCAAAAGGTAATGTTGTTTTAGAAAAGTTCATACAAAAACTTGAAAACTGTAAGTTTTGTTTGTTTATATCGAGTGTTACTCTCCTTTTCAACGGTCAGAGTTATATGAGGCGGACAGTTCACCTAACCATCTTTCCTGGGAAGAACCAGTACTAGACTCCCATCCTCCGTAAGCAACTGCCTACTCTCTCACATAAAGAGACGTGTGAAAACTGCAAGTAGAATTAATGTTACTAAAGAGAAAATAGGGAGTACAGACTTTAATTTAGATTATGCTGTCGTCCAAGGTGCACGAGTCAGAATCCAAAACAAACAGTCAGCTTTAAGATGAACTTACATACATCCAATCTCAGTCAATGAGAAACAACTTGGTGTTCAGTAATATTGAGGAGTCTCTTGGAGATAATCAGGAGAACACTGAAGATCTAATGCGAGACTTTCTTGTAAACTTTGCTAGTGGATTCTGAACGAATAAAAATTCGAACGTGTCCGCTGAACTGGGGAAAAGAGATGGGATAGAAGTCTACTAATAGTGACTAAATTCAATCTATTCAGATAGCGGGAAATTGTGTGAAACTCTGGCAGTGGCCTGAAATGTTCGACATAGTTTATGCCAAACAATTTCCTTCCTTAAAAAAAAACAGGTCTCAGACGAAGTAAGCTAGTTTCTTAGATGAAAGAGGTGCGTTAAAAAGGGTCTAAAGCGTGGATTTCTTACGACACATCTTTTATAAACTTGAAACTCATCAGCAATACGATTGGCTAGGGATGCGCCGAGGGTGAATCAAGTGTCTTATCTTGGAATAGTAACGGTTGAGTGTGAAGAGGAGTAGTGATGAATTTTGTAAATATTATCACAAAATATGATATAATATTTCTGTCAGAAACTTGGGCAACTAAACTTTATAATATTAAGTTGAATGGTAACGTCGTTGAGTTACTGAATTTTTCTAGAAGATTCCAAAATCATATGCTTAAACGAGCTAGTGGTGGTATACCGCTTTATTATAAAAAACATTTGAACAATGGTTTTTCAAGTAGTGCAAATCATTCAGATACCGTCATTTGGATTAAGTTAGATAACGATTTTTTCAGTTTATCTCAGGGCATATTCATGTGTGGTTCTTATATGTTAAGATTTTCCTGCATATGATGTTGTAAACCTGGACTTATTTAAAATCTTAAAAAACGGTGTGACTATGATATGACCAATTAGGTTCAGTGTATGTAATTGGTGATTTTAATAGCCGTGTTGACAAAATATGCAAAAAATGTTTTATTGTACACAATTTGAAGTGTTTTAAAACATTTCAAACATATTTTAATCACACAGACGATAAAACAGATATATTAGTCTGCTTGTCATTTTTGCAACAAATGGGCATTATGACGAATTGTAATCAAGGGAAACAACTCGTGATAATGTTGTTTTTTAATACTCAGCATAGTGGCGTCCCTTCATTATGTATATATAAAAATATGCATAGACATACAAAATGTAATTCTGAAAAATTATCTATGAGGCATTACGTAATTGTCAGCGGAACTCAGGCTACGTAATAATTGTCAAAATTACGAGGTACGGTTCCCTGCATTATACAGTTATATTTATTCTAAGTCTATTTGGTGTAATATATTCCTACTTACAGATTAATTATCACTGTTCAAAAATACGTAAATTACGTCAAATATTGGTTTATAGAAGACCAACCAAATATAGTATTTGTTTCAAATAACTTGCAATTGACTTTTCACAGTAGGTCTATTTAAGTATTTACCCTCGAGTAACCAGGTTCCGTGAGGTTATTGGTTAAGGAAACATCAAGCGCGCTCAATAATAGATTGTTTAAAAAAAGCACAACAAAACAACGTATCAATAACACAACGTTATATGTATAATATATTCCCATATATTTCAAAAGTATGCTTTACTTGCTAACTCATGGACGCAGCCATTTTCAATTTTTCATACATGTACAAAACCAGACTTCCATTTTAAGTACGGTAGAACGGTTTTCGCGAGGTTTAGCAAAATGCCTGAATAAAACGAAATTGGCGATATTGCAATAAGAGATACCATTTAACATGTAGTTTTATGTATTTCAAGGTTTATTTTAGATCCGTTTTTAAATTATTTAGATCTGGTTTATTGTATCTTTTCTTTCGGCATAGTACATCAACAGTTATAGCTATCTCATATACGTTTGTTAGAGTCGTTGGTTGGTGAATATTACCTATGTCTGCGTTTGACTGGGTGTGGGCTAGTATCATGATTAAATAATATCTAAATTTCTATTTAATGTGGCTCACACATTCTTTTGATGTGTATGTGGAAAATATCATTTTTATTGATAATGTATTGAATTTGGGACAATATACTAGATTCTAGTTCCACTTGGTGACTTTTTTAACAGTTGACAAAACATTACATTTATGTGTCTCCGACCATATTTATAAGAATGTAACCTTTCCTTCCATTTCGTTATTTAAATATCAGCCTCGGAACCAGTCATCCAATGTCATGACGTAATGGTTTGTCGTGTCTGCAGTTGGCTTCCTAGCCTGGATAACCTGCTCCTTACACTACGTTATTAAGTAGCATAGTACGACGGGAACCAGACTACTGGCTTCCGTGATATGACGTCATTCAACAAAATATTGCGCGAGCTTTATGTAAATATTTCCGGTATAAAAATAAAAAACGAAGGTAGCACGATTTAGGGTTACTCGACGGTAATTATGGTTTATTTTTCAAATATATAAAATGGCGAATCATGATACTAGTATGACCAAACAGACCAAGCTACATTACATATCTAAATATGGCACAAAACTCTTATGAGGTCAATGATTTTCAGCACCAGTGTGTATCCAAAGGGGTTTGTCACGAAAAAAAATCCATTTATATAAATGTTTTTCCCATGTAGATCTAGCCCATGTATATGTATAGAAGGGAAAGAACTTCGACAATTCGAATTTTCCAACGCGTGTTATAAACTTCCATGTTATTGCTATGCAGTACAAAATATTTAACTCATATATAGTGAAACGTATGGGCAACTCAACATGCTAACAGAAAATGTATACTTTTACTACCTTTAAAGATATCCTAAACTCGCTATTGAAGATTTTCCACTCAAAAAATGGTCAAATTTTACAAAACGACACACTGTCTTAAAATCGCAGCGTGTATACCGGTATACATGTACAGAGTGGAAATGTTAAATTACTGACACAACTTCTTAGAATGGGCCTTAATTCCTAATAAAACACTATAATATACTAACTTCCAATGATATCGCATCTCGGAAAGCTCTTTTAGCGAAGAATTTGCGTATTTTTTTTGTTCAATAAGCCGGCTACTCGAAGTTTACTTCCATGACGGGTCACATGACAATCGCCTAACTCGTGATGAAAGCTTAAATCTGATTGCATGAGCGATACTGCGTTGGTATTTGTTTACAATTTACTTGTACCCTGTGCACTCTATCCTTTTCACTACGCTATCGGGAACCATACCTAAAAAATACCACACAGTATCGCTCATCCTATCAGAATTAAGCTTTCATCACGAGTTAGGCGATTGTCACGTGACCTATCAAGGAAGCAAAATTAAGAATCCGCAAACTGAACAAAAACGTAAATTCTTTATTAGAAGTGCATCCCGAGATGTGAAATCATTAGCAGTTAGTAAATTATACAATATATTATATAAATATACTGTTTGGTTATGAATTATGACTCATTCCATGAAGTTTTACCTGTAATTTATCAGTTTCTCTACAGATTTGTACACGCTGCGATTTTAAGACAGTGTGTCGTTCTGTAAAATTTGACCATTTTTCGAGTGAAAAATCTTCAATAGCGAGTTTAGAATATCTTTAAAGGTAGTAAAAGTATACATTTTCTGTTAGCGTGTTGAGTTGCCCATACGTTGTACTATATATGAGTTAAATATTTTGTACTGCATTGCAATAACATGAATGTTTATAACACGCGTTGGAAAATTCGAATTGTCGAAGTTCTTTCCCTTCTATAGGCCTATATATATATTGGATCCAAATCAACAGTGTATTCAGTGTTTTTACTTTTAACATGTCCAAGGAAGTCGACTGTCTGATTGTCACTGGATGTTGATTTCAAAGATTTGAACCTACAGTACTGAAACTTAATAAAATGTTTGGTGCTCGTTATTAAAAGGGACACCATAATTAGTAAACCCACTCTCCTTGATGTTTGATTGGCTTAAAGTTCACTGAGATAATCTGGAGCATTACCCATAGAGCAGATATACATAAAACACAAAATTTAAAAATCCAGACTTTGGCTTTAAAGACAGAACCAGACTTTGAAACACTTAAATATCACTAATTAATGCTAAAGCGCCATCTGGGTAATTTTAGAATTCGTGTAATGCTGTTTCTATAAGTTGTTGTATTTGTCCCCTTAAAGTACGAATGAAATTCTGAATAAACCATTACTCTACTGTACAAATAAAGTATCAAACATGTACTGTATTTTCATTTATTTTCGTTGGACTCAATTTTCGTGGTTTTTACTAAAATGGCTGTTTCGTGGGGACATAAATTCGTGGATTTTAATATTTGAAAAGTAATACCGTATCTTTGTATTTAAATTCGTGGGGATTTGATTTCGTGGATGAGCCGATCAACGAAATTAAATCCCCAACGAAAATTAATGATTCTACAGTATATTGCATGTTGGTTTTGTTGATTTAAGTTCCCTTTGAATGAACTGTCTACACTAAAACATACATTTAATTTATTTTATCCGTGTGGTATAGTGGTATAAATCACAATACTTGGTGATTACATTGTTCTTTAAAATACAATTTGCCACTAAAATTATTGAGGCATAAAACTGAAAACACATTCATTATTATTCTTCATCATTCAGTTACCGAATCGATGTACCATGTAATGACGTCACATTAAACCAAACTGGTTTTAAGTAAATACACCCGAAATGGTATGTTTCATTATACATTTTGTATTTAAATTATGAATCACTTCCATTGATTTCAAAATTCGTTTTGATTTCTTAATGTAGTATTAACTTATTAAGATCCAATTATGTCACGTCAGATAACGTCATATATTACGAAATGTCATTTTAAATATGTATGCTTTATGCAACACAAGCTCCACTAGCGCAGCAGAAACCTGTTGAGGTCACTAACTAGTAATTACATCACCGCTGCGGATTTGAGTCTCACCACTCATCAGGGACCAGAAAAAAATCACACGAGAGAAAGCTTTCCTGCTAGCCTACGTAGAAGTTCTACAAAGGGTCTTCTTCAACTGTTAAACCAGGAAAGGTCGCCGAATGATATTGCTGTTGATAAAACGTTCAACCACTGAGAAAATGTTAGATTGACATCGGCACTCGAACTCGCGCTCATCTATTTATATTTATTCTTTTAAAGTCTTTCAAACTTTAAGAATCTCTACTGAGTTTTAAAAAAAAATTCATCGGACCGTTTTTTCACTATTGACGCGACTGAAAGAAAAATGTCTCATTTTTTGGCATTATAAATTGCCACCCCTACGGAGTTCGCTCGACATCTTTTAAGATTTAATGACGGCGAAATGAAATATTATTGACTTTTTCGGATTTGTAAATGATTCAGCATTGTGGTTAAATAAATTGCATAACTTAAAATACAAAATTATCGGAGCAATACAGAAAATAACGCGAAAATCAATGAAAAACATACCGGTCCGCTAGGTGGCCATTTTCTTCGGTTTCCATGGAAATATCATTTCAATATATCATGTCTGTATTAGCCAATACATTAAAGGATGTTTATGCAAAATTTCTTTATCGTGCGTTGACGTCTAAAAAAAATACCATTTTTTTACAGATGAATAATCATTGAAAATATCAATTTTAACCCGGGAACGTAGTGTATTCATTAATTCATTATAAATCATTAAAAACAAATGTAAACACTCGTTGTCATGTATACAATTGACCGCCTGATGCATGGTGCAATGAAACGTCACGAAGGATGAACAAATTCTATTTGCAGAAATATTGAATTGATATTGAAAAATATTGTAAGTTATTGTAAACAAGTTTAATTCCTGTTATGATATACTACTGTATACATTATTATCTTTTTATATGCCTGTCATTTACTATTACCCGTAGTCCAGTGGTTATCCCGCTGCTGGACTTGCAATCGAGGGCTTCAGGTTCGAATCATGGTTGCAAAGAAAATTTGACAAAAAATGTAAATTTTCCGCCATAAATGGAGAAGCTGTCGGTTCGATGTTGAAGGCCAAGTTTGTATTGGTTAGAATACAGTCAGGAAGACTAGTTAGTTGAACCGGTCGCCGTATATAATTCAATTATGATTTGAAAAAAAGTTAAACCATCTAAAACGAAATCTTATGGTAGTCAGTGTGAATACAATGCAGGGATGTGTTTTTTTTATCGCAAATCTGAATTAGTATTACAAATCATGATTGCGATTCGGACGTTTGTTTAATTGAATCACAAATATGATCTAAAATCAGACTAATCATGCTCTGACCTCGATTAAAATCTAATCAAAATGGCGGAATTGACACTGAGAACAGAAGAGAAAAAATGTTCAAACCTCTCTAGATATGGTTACGGATAGATGAGTTGAAGTAACAGTCACAGTTATTTGTTCTCGAACTAAATATATGCTCACCATAGTTTTTATCAGTCAATGTGTGAGTATTTTTTCAAAAGAATGTATCGTCAGCCAAACATGATGTCGAAATTCATCGAAACTGTAACGAGGATTAGTCCCATCAAAGAAATGTATGCTTCTTGTACAGTTTTCGATCAACCGGGCTGCAAAAAAATAGACAAATGTTATTGTCGCTGTCTAATTGTTCGACAAAAATATCAGCTGATCGACTCTGGAGCTCGGAGAATTGTCAGTCACATTCAAAGATTATTTTCTTTTGTGATCCATTTTAGTGGCCATGTTTAAAACAACATGTCATGTACCAAACTGTTTCATTATCATGTATCATCAGAAACATGATTTCGGAAATAAAGCACACCCGAGGTCGTGAATTTATAAAAGGAAAACGCACATTAATGCATTTATATTGATACACATTTGAAATAAACAGCAACATTGTCGAAGCGTATGAATGATGATAAAATGTCTGTTTCAAAATGAGGGCAAAACAGTTTTAATCCTTGATGTATTGTTCAAATAAAAGCGCTTGAAGCTAAGAAGTTTGAATATTTAATAAAACACACACACACAAATATTACAATGTAATGCATCATGTTTTCGACTCAAGTTAGATCACACTTCGCTTAGTATGTTAATTTTGCTATTTAAGCAATTAAGAAAAATGGAATAATAATTTCCTCTAAGATTTGCACCAGTAAACGCCTACATGATGTCATATGTGTGATTGGTACAAACAGGCAGTTAGAATCCGGGAACACGTTAATTTCTAAGTAATAGGTAACATAATAAGTTTATGCGGAAATCGAGTTGTCGATTGAATAGAGTTGTTAGTGTGGGTTTCTTAAATGCTCAAATGACAACAAAAGTTAATTTGATTAGCTAGTCAAAAGAAATTTTCCCAAATATTACCGATAGCTACAAACTCATAAATTGACATTACCGTGTAAATATTTACCACGGACCAATGTAAGACGAGTTTAACATGTGTTGTTAACGCTTAATGACACTAGGCTCGGCAAACTAACAACAACATTACTGACGTCACAGAGACTGTTCATGCACGACCAGCGTTATTTATAGCCGTATACAGTTGCATTTCTCAATCGACTTAACGTGACACCATAGTAACGTTTGGACGTAAACGCGAACAACTTTTTTTTACTAAGTATTGTGTTATTGTTTTTAGAATTTGGTGTGTTTGGTGTAAGGGGCGCTTTAAAGATTTTGTATCCGTACTACCGCGTTCCATCGCGTGGTTTTTGCGGTGTTGGCGTTCACCACTGCGGTACATAAACTGGAACGATATAAATACGAGTGAATTTTAATCAAGGGTTCATAAAATTGTGTGATTTCGTAAGAAGTGTGAGTACTTTCATTGAAATTGATCAAGACAAGTCCAGATAGGTAAGCGCTTGTTCTGCTTAATAAGTTTTTAATTAAAAATAATAATGAAAGGGTAAAATATTATCATTAGATCTATACTAATAAACTGAGAACTTATTGCAGATTTATATATGTTTATAATAAATGATAATATTTTTATCTATAGCTTTTTCCTGTATAATTTTGTCTAAGTTAGGATGCCTAGCAAAACCATTTTATTATTTAAGCAGCTAAATGTCATAAAATCTATTTAATGCAATACTTTAAAAGCACGGCTTCAATAAGATAAAATAGAATATGTCGCAGAGCAATGTGACTGAGGTACACATACGTAAAGTACGTCCATTGATATGACATAGTTTTCTTAATCTCTTTGGTTCCATACATGATACACAACACCCGTATATACAGAATACATCAATTGGAGAGCAGCTTTCATTATAAACGAAAATAATTCATGCGGAATGTGAAGATAATTTTTCGCGAAATCTATTCACAAAATGATAAAGAACAATTTCAAACGATTTATTATGAACTGATTCATTTTTTGGACAGTTTTGCTATATTCCGTGTACATATGTTTAAACATTTCAACATAATATTGAGAACTATGTAAAATCACAGGCGGTAGTAATGGGTATTCCATGGTAATACTGTTACTAAATCTTTATTAAACACAATGATTTAACCTCAGATTGCCTGGAATTAATAAATGTATATATAATACTATTCGTGTATATTAGAAGCAGAGATGATAGATAATTATGTTATAGAACCAATTCCGATGGATCTGTCCAAAAATATCTTCAAGCTAGAAAAATGTATAGGGTATAATATATAATTTAAGTCTGCGCCTTATATTTTACATCAAGTAAGACATTAGCGTGTTTACGTTTAAAAATGTTTACAGTTTGAATGTGTTAACATCATATCGCCGTCGGCTTCAAGTGAACTAAAATTGACATCAATACACGCGTTTTAAAGCTCATTTAATGATACACAAAGCCTTTATTTCAACAAGTTAATACGCAGTTATTTAACCATTTAAAACTTGCTTTTATTTATCAATGTTGTTTAATTTGGAAATATGGTTGCAGTAGTATGACTATGAATGAAAAAGTATACAATTGTAAGCTTAATTCCTTCTCCCTAATACTCTTTAACATCACATATCACTTTATCTGACGCATATTATTATGCATGACTTTAGCATAAATTGTATGAAGCTAGCTGGTCTACATTTCTTTAATTATCCATTAAAACCTGATTTTGAATTTCGAAAAAAATTGTACTTTTTCTCAAGGGAGACAACTCCATTGTATTTTTTTAAAAGGCACCAATTGATTTTATTTTTCCATTGACCTAATTGCCGCAAGTTTAATCAAGTGACATTTGTTCGGTAAGTTGGCAACTTTATCGACCTTAAGATTTGAATTACACGACATTCAGCCTCGGGGCTGTCTGTTTAAATATTCGATTTATCATTTGAAATACATGACAACCAAAATCTTGCAAAAAATGCTCACATCTAGCAAGCGTGTTACTTGAAGCGTGTGTTTATTAGTCAATCTATGTACATAATATCAGTTTTCAGAGTTTGTGGTAATTATTAAGTTTTGTTTTTAGAAAAGAAGCTATCTACACACGTATGCATCATGGAGGCGCCCATCCTTCTTAATCAAACCTCGTTAATCGAGTCGCTCAAAATATTTTATATTTTGGTTAGAGAATTCTCATAATTTGTTTACCTGATTAATCTTATATCAACAAAACATTGTTTTTATCAACAGGACAAGAAAAAACAAGGAAATAAGATAACATGGCGGCGATGATTCGTCTCGGTGTATATCTGGCTACATGCTTGATTTGTATTGTAACACCAACGATCGCAGAGAAGTAAGTATAAATCTTTGTATCTATTACATTTGTTTGATTACCTCACATAAACTTATTCATTAACTCACATAAACTTGTTCATTAACTCACATAAACTTGTTCATTAACACACATAAACTAATTCATTAACTCACATAAACTGCTGTTTGGAAGCTGAACGATACCTCAGCTTTCTTTAGTCGCCACTCACTCGGCGTGCATGAGTTTCAAATTGACGCGGACCTGAGAACTATATTTTTTCTACATCCGCCATGCAATTGTTAAACTAGTTTCCGTTCCATGTTGTTGTGCAAGTCTCTGTAAGTTCAGTTTCCATGAGTACTTTCAGTACTTTGATTTTTATCCTGAGGTTGGTGTATATGCGATTTTTTGGCGTCAACATTCTTTTAGACTTAGAATACTGTATTTTTATTTATTTTTGTTGGGCTCAATTTTCGTGGTTTTTACTAAAATGAATCTTTCGTGGGGACATAAATTCGTGGATTTTAATTTTTGAAAAAAAAATGCATTATGTCTGAATTTAAATTCGTGGGGATTAGATTTCGTGGATGAGCCGATGCACGGAATCCACGTAAATAAATCCCCAACGAAAATTAATGATTCCACAGTATTATATTGTATGTACGGCCTCGTCAGTTTTAAGATAACTCGTTTGTCAATAAAACTGTCTCCATTTTTATATAGGCTCATACTTTTATCTTGATAATCATTAGTTCTAATCAAAATTGATTTTTCATAATAGATCTGTCAGCATTTAGTTTTCACTTGGTCTTACTGATTTTGTGTTCTACTCACTTTTTGTAAAGCAACTGCTTCTCAAAGTTTGTAAGTAACTTGTTTACATTATATCAACGGTGTTTCACATGTCCCTTACTTATATTCCATACTTTCCGGGTTATTTTATCATTAAATTAATCAAACTGTTTAAATGCAACCAATTTGTCTTAAACAAATGCATTCATGGTGTGATAAATGATGAATTGAACAGAGTATAAATTACATTGTTTAAATTACATTCCGTGAAAAAAGTAATGAATCAACAACCAGATATCCATCACTTGCTATTTTTAAATGTTGCTGTAACACTTTGATCAGTTTGTGATTTTTAGAGGAACACATGCACGGCCCATTTACATGAAATAAACCACATGTATATGCGCCAGACAGTTTATTTATCTTAATTAAGTATCCTGTATGTTGGTTAATCGACGCACACATTATGGTATTTCATCTTACAGATGGTTGTTTGTTTCAGCTTTAGTACAGCAACAGTCACATGATCACTTAAACAGAAACCCGAACATTGACAATGTCAACTAATGACACCGAGAAATGTTTGTTACAATTATGTGTTGCTATATAAAATATTGAAGATACTACGTTTTGGAAACTGAATGATATTACAGTTTTCCATAGCTTTCACTGGCTCAGTGTTGACATATACAACAGTACTAACATTAAATCCATTTATTTCAGTTCCTACCTTTTCATTGCACCAAAGAACATACGTCCGGGACAAGATCTCATTATCCAGGCATCTCTCCTTGTTGATCCAGTGACCCCGGTAGATGTTACAGCGACCCTTGAGAAAATGAAACACAAGAACCAAAGTCCACCTTGGGGCTGGCGCCCTAGATTGGAGTTGTCGACAACAACAGAGTCCCCAGTGCCACTAGAGCCACTCAGTACAGCATATGCTCAACTAACCGATAAACTTGTGAAAACTATCAACCTTACCGTAAGCAGAATTGTTAAAATACTGGTTAAAAAGAACTCGTAGCGACCACTCAATATAATGTCCAACTAGCTATAACGACCACTATTCTCGACCTATTTTCAATGATTTCAATTTCTCAGTATCGTCACGGTACAGGTTTTGCACAATAGAGCCGTAATAGAGGCTTTATTGTAATTAAATGTAATGTTTTCCATAATTGACCATTCATCATGTGTTTAGCAAAAACAAATTAATGAATAATTTTTAAATCGCCGTTGGGTTAATGTCATGTACATATTAATCATATACTGAAACAGTAAAAATGTTAAACATGGTAAGATGCAAGTGTTAGACATGAATAAACTATGTACTTCGATACTGTGCTGAATCGTCTTTTTGTTCTGTACAGGTTCCTGGCATGCTTCCGGAGGGAGAGTATGGTTTACGTATTGTTGGCATGGGTGGACTAGATTTTGAAAACACGACAGAGCTTACATACAAGAGCAAAAGTCATTCCATTTTTATACAAACTGACAAAGCTATATATAAACCGGGACAGACAGGTACAACGTGTATATTGTTTATAATACTGTATTTTCATTTACTTTCGTTGGGCTCAATTTTCGTGGGTTTTTACTACAATGGCTATTTCGGGGGACTTAAATCCGTTGATTTAGATTTTTAAAAAGAAATGCCTTATCTCTGCACATAAATCTGTGGGAATTTTATTTCGTGGATGAGCCAACGCACGAAATTAAATCCCCAGCGAAAATTAATGTTTCCACTGTAAACTATATTGCATAACTCGAAATGTAGTCTAAATCCTAAATTGGTTCAAATTCGTTAAATAATAATTTGGTTTTTAACTTTTTGTTAGGTTACATCTATTATTTGTGCCCGCCCGACTTTCTTATCCAATCAGTGACAAAGATTTTTTATTTTATATATAGAACATAAAACCTGCGTTCTAACTTCTTAGTTTCGAAGAACAACTTAGTACACATTGCGCATGCGGAGCATTCAGACGGTTAGAATGCATATCTGGGTGTTCTTCGTAATGAGAAATAAATGCAATAAGAAAAGAAACATGCATTAAATATGTATAATGATATCATTGTCCTACTCCGGACCATCGTACGGTCTCCCAACTCAATATACTAAAATCTTGTTGCTGTAAATATTTTCCATAAAGACTTTCTGTACCATTAATAACGCGACGGTTTTGTCTATTTTGTATATTAACCTGTTGTATGAGGGCTTATCGTGTAATCGTTATGACGGTGACACCGCCATGAATTATGTTGCAGATAAATATATTAATTCATATGCTACAAACACTTCAAATTCGCGAGCTTTCCAATTTCTTTCGCGAATGTGGTCTAAATAGACTATTGGTAAGCGCGGTGTAGATTTCACGACGTCCAAAAGATAAAATCGAAACCGCCGTGTCCTTCCCGGTACCACAGTATAATCTTAACAATGTCTGAAACAGATACTTGTATGATCATTATTAGCAAAGCTATGAACCTGCGAGACGAGGAAATCACTAAATTATAGTGTTTTACAGTATGCAAAAAAGTGTTTATCTTTAAATAAAAAGTAGACGACCATGTATGATTCATTACGTAGTATGAATAATGTGACACTGGTCATTATGCAAACCAAATGTACGAAATGTTCTATCTGGTTTTCCTCGTTAGACTGAAGGCCGTTCACTGTCTTTGTGACAAACGGCAGAAAGATGAATAATGGCTTATGTCAGTAGTGTAGGTACAAATAACATATGTTTGTATAAGTAGCTACAGAGACTGCGAAATAGTTTGTATAATAAATTAGTGTGATTAATTATCACATAAGTGATACGCATTTATATTCAACATAACATAATTACATAAATTTGTGTTCTGTTCTATTGTGTTTTTAATAGTAAACACTTTAAGAATTGTATTTTAAATACTGTCGTTCTTTTGTATATCCATTAAGATATTTACGGGTGATTTTTTAAAAACTTTTACCGTCAGGTAAGAGAGTTACAACCCCTCACGTAAAATAATGCCTCAGTATCAAATGAAGTCACCTTTATGAAAATTGACCTACCTTTCTAACAGATGATACAACAAATGCAAGAATTTGTATAAGTGTAAGGGAAACCAACATTTAGCCAATCTAAATTTTCTTTATGATGTTTGGAACTATTATGTTGCAGAAAGAATGAAAAAATCCCCGCCCCTTTAAGATTTAGGCAAGACGTTTGCCTTTTATCAAAAAGTAACAAATTCAACAAAATTGTTCAACAATATGAAGCAGAGAAACACCTGAAATATTCTCAAAATTAACTACTATGTGTGTACAATGTCTAGACCAAATTTTAAAAAGTTTTACCGACCGGTTTTGAAAAGATGCGTGAGCGATTACTTGATTTCCGTTACTTAACCATGTATAAATTACTATAAACTGAACAAAATATTTCGGAATAATTTTTTTCTTCCGTATTACTGTATAAATTTTGCACCCATGACGCTCGGGAATATGTCAATACAATCAGTAAACTTCAAGAAATTGAGTACTCTTCAAAATGGAGGTTATATGCATCAGAGATTGAAATCCTTAAGATATTATATTAAAATGGAAGACAAACAATGCACTACTGGAAGGTTCTGTCGAAATAAACCGAATACCGACAAAAAACGCCCGTGTTTCCCATGGACTACCTTTACATAATCACACTGTCCACAGATGAAATTGCTACATCTAGTGAATATTTTAAGTACGTGTCAAATATTAAGGAATGAATCGTACCTCTTTTTTTTTTAAATGCGCGTTAAGTGGAAAATTGCACAAAAGTTTCCTTGTTAAATTACCCCAAACATGACATATTTTCTAGTATTACTTGAATTTCTGCCAATGGTGCTCTAGTCAAATCATTCCATACACAATGTTTGATCTATACTATGTTACCTAAAATCTCTTACTCTGTCTGATAGCAGGCATTCATTAATCAGACCCCTACATTTTCAGATCAAATTTTGTAACTTTATAGAGTTGAGCCATTTTCGTATTTTGTTTATTCTTGTATTTGTATCAGTTTCGGGTTGGTGGATTTTCGAGAAGGTAGTATATTGAGAAAGGTGAATTTGTTTGGGGTATGATATTCCCAGGAATCCTTTTCTTGTCTATGTTATTAAGTGGGTGACAAATATCACTGTCTAACATAATGTGTTTACTTTGCAGTTCATTATCGAGTGTTCGGTGTAACTCCAGATTTGAAAGTAAAGTTTGACAAGCTTGATGTCGACATTTTTGTAAGTAAAAAGTACTGAATAAAATATACAGATGTTTAGTGAGTGTGGCTTATAAATAATTTACTATTACGTGTATATATATTCGTACGGGTGTATATTTTCAAACGAATCCCTAAATGACAATTCCCTATTCAATGGTATCCAATTAATCAGGGCTGTAAGTATGTAAATTAATAGAAAAAGCTGTTTTAATGAGTAGAGATTTTTGTCAGAATGAATTACGAAAGATACCAAATTCAATTTCCAACGCATTCAAAGTATGGCTGATAAACCCCAGTGTTCCATTTTGTTAAACGAGTTACTCACTTACGAATAGCATGCTAAAAAGCATGCGCCCTCCCAACTGTGATTAAATAAATGCATAATTATTTGTGGGCGTGTCTTTATTCGACATACCCGTTGCTTTTGTTACAATATTGTTTCAGCCTAAAATGTAAACAAATCTTGTTTCTGTATCTAAGGACCCCATGGGTAACAAGATTAGCCAAATGGACATCACGAACAAAGAGTTGATGGAGGCTGGAGGTATATACGAATCTGAAATGCCCATGTCGGACTCTCCATTGCTTGGAGATTGGAAAATAAAAGCTACGCTAGGAGTAAGTACCGTAGTCTGGTTTCCCGCTAACTCTTACTACGCGCATTAAGTTGTTTGTAATTCACGAGCTGGGTATCATCATATAATGCAAATAATTATACTACTTACAAACAAATCTTCACGAATGTCGCATATACATTTCAAGTACAAAGATTTCATTATTTTTTGTAAAATTCAGAGCAACAAACACTGATTGACCGTCACCTTGTCGAGTTTACTTGAATACTCACAGTTTTATGTCTTTAGTAATTTAAAAGCAATGTCGATGTCATCGCAATTTATGATTTTACATGATTTTAGGACTTTTAACAATCATTTGATTGGGCAGATACTTAATCAAGGTTTTATATATATTTTTTTAGTTGCTTCAGTTTGTATTTTCGCGGGACTTCTAGCTGTTTATGTAATCTTGATTATTTATGCATTTTGTACTTTCTTGTATTTTCAGAAAGAACGAACAGAAAAAGCTTTTACTGTTGATGAATATGGTAGGCAATATTTTAGGAGCGAATCTCCTATAGCTATATACTACCGTTTTTCTACTAACAATTAAGTGACGCCTCATACGTCCGCGTTGAGAAGTAGTACCACTTACTGTATAAGTTACATCGCAGACTTTGCAGTTTTGATTCTTTATAAATTGATTAAGAAATAGTTTGCGTTTATGTTCAAGTTGAATAATTTGTAAAATGGAATCATTTCTTAAAATGAAGTCTTAGGTTTTTTCATAATATCAAAGGGGGACAATCGAATCGAATATCAGCGAATAATAGAAAGGGGGGGGGGGCTCTTTATTCTGATAACTTTTAACACCCATGTTTGCTAAATTACAAAGTCAGTTTTTGTTTAAAAGCAATGACATTTACACGTAGAATTTCTTGTCAGATTTAAATTTATACACTTTAATTAGACAAATCAAACACAAGATTCTGGACCAGTTACTACGCATGGAACGCGTCTAAATGTGGATCTTTTTCGTTTTTACTAATATCAAACTTATTTCTGAAGTTCAACTCGTCAATTTTATATTTATTGTATATATTTCAGTTCTGCCCAAGTTTGAAACTAAAGTGATCTTACCATCATTCGGTCGAACAAACGATACAAACTTTGAAGTGGAAGTGACAGCAAAGTAAGACATAAATGGAGTATTACAGTAACGTGTATCTCATTGTCTTTTTTTAACAAATGTCACCCAGATGAATTGAGTGTTATATCAAATGAAAACAGTAATATACGATTTAAATGCATGATACTTTGTTTTAAGAAGTTATTGTTTGCAACATAATGAAAAACAGTTCGACGCTAGTTGGTAACCTACTGGCGTTGTTAACTGAAATTGTTCGCCGTACGTTATTGAATAGATGGTTATGTTTTAAGCAAATAGAGAAATGTCCACTGTCACCACACAAGGCAAAGCGTGTAAATATGTTTTTAGATAGATTTAGAACAGATAAATTGTTTCTTTACTAGGTATACATACGGCAAACCAGTGAAAGGCCTCGCTAACTTGATGATACGTCCAGAGCACCCAATATTTAAATGGATAAATGGTACAAGAATAAAAGTCAATGCAGAGATAGAGCTTCAGAAAAAGGTACGTTCTGATATAATTACTGAATACATTGGCATTCGACACATTTCGACCGATTACGTTAGATAGATGTACATGTACGAAGTCAGTTTAGATGGGCCGAATGGTTGCCCGTAGCATCCACCTTTTAAGCCTTTTGATGCGACCTGCAGTTTCAATTATTCAATCATTGCGTACATACGCATAAAAGTGTTAATTAGTTATATGCGCCATGTTTATTTTGACAAAATTTATGTAAGCGTAAACGTACATTGTAATATTAAAAGTTTACGATCTTGACATGCTCAATGACAACTTATTCATTTGTTCACATTTTTATATTTTTTTATATTCTATTTCTAAGCGAGGCACGAACACTGAAGACGAAAGATCTTGGAACTTAAATGTACCACCAAACTAAAATGATACTTCAATAGCCTCTTGATTTGACACCCAAACAATAAATTGACTATTTCTTCCATTTTATTTATTTTTAGATCGATGGTTCAGCTACATTCATAATTCCCATGAAACAACTGACTTCCATACACAGCAGTCTCGATTATAGATATCTGGTTTTCCAAGCTAATGTCACTGAGACACTCACTGGATCAAAATTAGAGTCAGAAGAAGCAAAAGTTCAATTCTTCAAGAATCCAATCAAACTGGAGTTCCCATCATCTCTTGCGAAAAACTTCAAACCTGGACTGTCTTTCACTGCCGTGGTATGAATTTCTTTATCAAGTCAATGCTGTACCAATTTTGACTGCATATACCATTTTATATACATCCACATTTCCGACCGTACATCACATATATGTCAATACATAGGAGCAACATCTGTTAAAATTCCTTAATTAGAACGATATCAAAAGTGTTACAGTATGATGATTTGTTTTCAAACCAGAAATTCATATATATATATATGTATACACGTTTCATTTAGGTAAGTCATTCGGACCATTATCAATGAGTTTCTTATACATATGTCATGCATAAGGAATGTCTGTCGCATATCTTGTATATATTCTAAACTGGTATGTTTATTATTTCGTAACCATAACTGTTACAATACATATTTTAACAACTTGTTTAGGTGAAGGTTTCTGAACAAGATGGTACCCCACCCACTTTAACCGATGGAAAAATGTCGGTCAAAGTAACTTTCGTCAGACCTTTGGTTTCTACAACAACAACAACAACAACTACTACTACCACCACAAAGCCACCGCCAATTATAGTTAATGGTAATGTTTTTTCATTGGAACTCATTGTTCAGTGTGTTTAACGCTATTTTTAAACGATATTTCAGTTAAATACGTCGACCGGTTCACCTAACCAGTTTTCCAACTCTGTATTCTAACTAGTACTACTTTAAGTTACTTAACCATCCACAATGAGCTAGCAACTTCTCAACTCGAAATTCGACAATTTTGTCAATTCTACAATGTACATAGAAGAGTATGAGCTGTCGCGAGCGAAATTCGAATCCAGATTCCCGGGTCACAAGTCTATAAACGCGATATAGAACCGGGAAAATATTTGAAATAAGAATAGGAATTTATTTGACCCGTTCTCTTGTATCCTCTCTCATTTCTTTCTTCAGTAGCTCTGTATTGACCATATCTGTCCGACGGGCCTCAAAACAACATGGAATTTAAAACAAACATGTGTTTAATGATTTTTGTATTTGTATACATGTATTCTAGTTGCGTCTATCAAAAGAACAATATATAGCAATGGGTTAAAAATGATATTCCAACAATACTAGTAGCAGAATTTATTTATAAATTCAGGAACGGAAGTTTTCCTACCTCCACTGCCCACGTTGATTATTGAACCTCCAATCAGGCCTGGTGGATGGTGGTGGGGTCCACGTGAAGACAGGGATGAACAACCCGAGATGTTTTACCAAGTACCTGCTGATGGGCTTGTAGAAGTTCCACTTGATATCCCTAGTGATGTTACCAAAGTAGAACTATCGGTAAGCTCTACAATAATAAGATCATATTATAAGTTTTAGGGTGTTGTCAGACATTAAAAAAAAACACAAACATTAGTTGACCAAACTTTCAGAACATCGAGTGATTAGCATTTGCTGGAGTTTTAAGATTATATTTAGTATAAAGTTCATTTCATACATTGTATTCTTGCAGATTTGTTCTGCAAATTCCTCATTATTTCATGTTGTTCAGCCATGACGCGATTATCTGATATTCAACTTACTGAATTTTAAAACTATTTCAGGTTAATTATAAGGGAGCAAGCGAATACAAAAGTATCAAGAAATCCAACTCTCCGTCTGACAGCTATGTACAACTTAGATTACTGACTGACAGTCCAAAGGTAAACTATGTTATTTTGTTGTTACTCAGTCTTTCTGTTCACAATCAGACGTAACATTGTTTGATACCCGACCTACCTAAATCTTCACCACGACCCTAGAGGCCCTCCTCCGTGGTCAAGTCTGTAATCGCTGTAACCTCTCACTGATAGAGGGTCGTGGGTTCGAGTCCCGCTACCGACAAAGACTCTTTATGTGCGAAAGTAGGCGGTTGCTTACGGAGGATAGGAGTCTAGTACTGGTTCTTCCCAGGAACGATGCTTAGGTGAACTGTCCGCCTCATATGACTCTGACTGTTGAATAGGGGCGTAAATCCAAAAAATAAACAAAAAAAACACGACCCTAGAGACATCTAATACGTCAGGGTAACGGTGCATCTCACATTGTTTTACCTTTCAGCTTTCTATCAAGACACAAAACGGAAATGCCCTTCCTATTTACCCTAGAGTTTTAATATTCATGTTACAAGAAACAAACAAGTGTTAGGCCTTATCATGTTCGATTTATGCCACAATATGTCAAAGGACAAAAATTCTGATGAATCTTTTTTTTTAAATTCTTGAATCTCCTCACTTTTTGTGGTTATAACAGGCATAGCTTGAATCAATGATTTTAATAAATTCACTGTTATATTTTTACGTACATTGTATTTTATGAAAATTCAGAGATAAGAATAAGTTACTAAGTAACCACTACAAGCTTGTTGTTCGTTTTGATAATGCTTTTGAATTCAACCATTGTACATATAATACAACCCCTCCAGAGCGGCCCTCTTATTAGCAAAAAGATGTTGCTTTGGAGAGGTTACTCTGTAGTTACATACATGTATATCGCTCAATATAATCGACGATAGGTGCTACATCCATATACAAATGTAGTAATTTCAGTAACTTTAGAAATAAACAGGTATTAACAATTCAATTTATACCATTTGTATAGACTGGGGATACAATTGGACTTCAAATACGTTCCACAGACACTAATCAGAAGACAGCAGTGTATCAGGTATGAAAATAGTTTTATAACATATACATGTACGTATAAAGTCAGAGATAAAAGTAGTTGTGTTTCTGGTTTTAACCAGACCTACGTATACACTATTATTTTGGCCAAAAACCGATACGTGACTTTTCTGCCATAATGTTGTTTCACAAAGAGAGGAGGAGATTTGACGAACAGTACATTTCTCACATATATATTCGAGCAAGCAATTTATCACAGACACAATAGCTGAAAGCTAATGCTAATTAAAGAACCATTTCATTTATAATTAACTTTACTCGAGTTATCTGATGCCTAATTAACCATCACTTAGCCAACACTTCCGTATAAGGTCGGTCTCTTTCTCACGACCTCTTAATTTTGCACCATTTTCCATTATTTGCTATCAATCAATCAATAAATCCATAGCTTAACCCTTATACTTGGTAATGAGACCATTCTAATGTATATATTGATTAACTGAAGTCTAGAAATATTTTATGCCAAACGTATGGACAATAAGTCAACGGTTACTCCGGAAAACATGCCCTATTTCAGTGTATAATCACAGCAGTAACTATCAGATCATAACATGCTATTACTAATGTGTTTGTAAATACTATAGCTTATCTTAACTTAAATGGTGAAACAGAATGTAGTTTGGCTTTCGATGCTGTGTCTAGTAACATTGATGTGATTTACAGGTTGTGTCCAAAGGTACCATTGTTGCGTCAGGTGAGGCAGATCTTGCTAGCGGTATACTTAACTTTCCCATCACGGCTGATATGGCACCTAAAGCTACTGTCATGGTTTACTATGTGAAAGCTGATGGAGAGATTGTCACCGATGGCATGTCATTAAATGTGGAAGGAATATTTGAGAATCAAGTAAGGCATCTTGACAATACTTTTAATACTGGATTTTATATTTTTATACATTTTATTCGAAGAAATGTAATTCGTGCGTAATTATAATGGCATCTAAGTGATTGACCAATTTCAATGATCAATACATACATGTACTAGTATTTGTATGTAGGAAAATGTATATCTAGTTTTTAATTTCATTACAGATTATTTAAGACATTACGACAATTAAGAATGTATTCATTAATGTACTCGAATATTCAATGATATTTATTCATATTTTACTCTTCAATAAAAGGTTAACATCAATTTTGACAAGCAACAAGTTCAACCTGCTGACAAGATAAAACTGACCGTCACAGCAGACCCTGGTTCAAAGGTCAATGTTCTTGCTGTTGACAAGAGTGTACTGCTTCTTAAAAGCGGAAATGACGTCACAAAAGATGATGTCAGAACTGAACTCCAATCGTATGATTCAACAGATAGATTTACGCCTTGTGATTGGTTCTGCTGGAGATGGCCAATGTCAACCAGTGGTGACGATACACATGATGTATTTAAGGTTGGCTAATTGTTGTTGTTAATTGTATCGGATGATACCGAGTTAATAGTTGCATCATATCTATAGGTGCATCATATAGATTTAGATAGACCTGATAGACTAAAAAAAGTTTATTATAAATGTGCTGAGAACGACATGCAATGCTTAGACATTGACCCTTCTATTAAAAGTTTGTCATAAATGTGCTGAGAAGGACATGCAATGCTTAGACATCGACCCTTCTATTAAAAGTATTATAAATGTGCCGAGAACGACATGCAATGCTTAGACATCGACCCTTCTATTAAAAGTTTAATTAAATATGTTTTTTCACTACCAATATATATATCTTTGTTCCCTTCAATAAGTAATTTTAAAAATGTTTGTTTACTACCAAGATATTTTTGTCTTTTTGTGCAGGAAATTTATAACTAGAAGTATGTTATCTGATCTCTCTCTAGTCTTCATCTAATATTTTTATCCAATCAACTGTATTTACTGACCCTGGCTGGCATATTTAATAAATATTTAGACTTCAAACAGGTACCTGTATAAGATGAAATAATGAACATTTAACATATTCCTTTCAGAATGCTGGTTTGGTATACATTACTGATGCCCTGGTTTATAACCATGTTGAACGTAAGTGTTTACATCTTCATTATATTTTAATTTCCTTAATGTATACATTTTCTCGCTTGAAGTCAAGGCATTTAGCTATTGTCTTTTCCAGTTGTATAATGTATGAGATTTGCAGCCATTTGCTAAGAATATTAAATAAGGTATTTTAGGCTACACACGGTCTGTCCTGTCAAGGAATTATGCAATAGATGTTGTTTGAATGACGTGATGAATTTGGCATTGCCAAAATTCTTCATGTCGTTACAACATACCTTTTGATATGCATCCATTTTTTATTGTTTTTGTTCAATTTCAAAATCCATTCAAATGCCTCTGTGTAACGAACATTTAAATCCGCAAGTTGTCTGTCTTTTATCCGAATCAAGTTGTTTTAATAATTAAAAAACTGTTCACATCTGAGTACTTTGGCTGAAAAATTCAACTGAACACAAAAAGGTTGTTCCTAAGAAGTTTTGAATCATTTCATTAACGGAAAAAACTCTCTTGTATCATAACATATGAACATATATATACTGGTAGGACGATTTGTTGGGCCGTTTTTTCATATGGGAACACGTATGTTTACCACGTCCACACCAAGTATGTCATTTGCTCCGGCATCAACTACAACAACAACAATAAAACCACCGACTAATGATAAAGACTCAGAAAAGCGTACTAGAAAACTCTTTCCAGAAACGTGGCTATGGAAATCACAAATGAATGAGTATGATGCACTCTAAGCACAGAATAGAAATTTGAACATGTAATTTTCATGGCATGAATGCTTGGTCAAAGGGTACTAAAGTCTGGATGCTCTGAACCTAAAGCAATGTTTGCATAGAAATACCAGTTTATAAATGTTAAAACAAATCTGCCCTTTGCATGCTGCTGTTCATGACACCAAGAAACCTGCAACCGGTGAGGAATGTGGAAAATATGATAATATTCTGCGATAATCAATAGTGTAGTCTGTTTAATTTAATGATTTAAGCCATTTTGTTCATATCATAAAAATAATTTGGCATATGAACTTATGTAGCACGTCGTCCAATAGCAATGCCAATGATGAGACGAGGTGGTGGAATGGTGGCATTTGCTGCCATGCCGGACATGGCTATGGCTATGGCTGGTCCTGCCCCTGCTCCTGCTCCACCTTCTACCCTTAAAAAAGTAGAACGAGTACGGAAACTGTTCCCTGAAACATGGATGTGGCGTTCAGAAGTTTCGCCGTATGTTGTCATGTTTTCTTTTGTTTTTGCATGCACTTGTAAGCTTGAGGTTGGCTTAGGTTGGGTTACTAGTGTCATTGCTTGACCTCCATGGTTTATGGCAGATTATTTCTTTGAGGTTTAACTGTGCAATTTTAAGATGAATGATCATGATCAGATTCCGATTGGTTTCTGAAATGCTGTGTGTTATTGTGTGTGGTTTATCACTTGCTGAAAATCCTATAGCCACGTTTCTGTGAAAGTCTGCAACATTGGAAATGCTATGTAGGGAAGATGGGCGTGTTCCAAAACAGTATGTGACAGTATATACTATACATTGTTGTTTGAGTCAAACTGTGGTTATTCATATAATCACATGTAGTAATCATATGCATACAGGGAAGCCAAATCCAAGGGTAATGTTTCGGTCAGCAGTTCAGAATAGTCCTCTAGCATTTTCCTCAAACACTGTGAAGTTCAAGTCAAACAAGAGTTTACAGTCTCCAAAACGTGTGAGGAAATTGTTTCCAGAAACTTGGCTATGGAAATCCCAAGAAGTCCAGTAGGTGTAGTTAACTACAAATTACATGTACAATTAAAAGGGGATTAAAAACAGCAAATCTGAAAAACAATAAATTGGTGGTTGGCTTATTTATCTAGTTTAATGTTTTACATATTTATCATGAATATAACACTATTTACATGTAACAGCATGGACTCCCAGGGTCATGAGCATGATGCTTGATGAGCAAGATGATGTCCTTTTTGATAGCCCAGTGGCTCTTGAAAGTGCAGCACCTAACAATGGGGTTTCAACCACTCTTAAACCCGTGCAGAAAGTCAGGAAACTCTTTCCAGAGACTTGGATGTGGCAATCCAAGCAAGCTCTGTATGTCAAAATGCATAATTATGATTGTAACCAGGGAATGCATGCTGATAATCTTCTATCATTTCAATGACATTTGGTTTCAGAACATTAAAAATGTCATTGCGGGTGAATGTTTCATGTTTGGTGTAATTAAATAATCACTGTCATGACTTCGAACTTCATGTTTTAATCCTTTCACTGCCATTTTTTTAACGCATACAATGCTTACATCATGCACTGTACGTATTGCCAGGAAACATCTAATTAAGAAATGACAGCTTATTTATAACTCAAACCAAATCCCACTTATAAAGGTTCCTTGTCACACATATAGAAATTTGTGCAGATTGTTATATGACCATCTTACAGGCAATGAAAGGGTTATAATTGTATTAAGGTTATGACATAGACAATCAATAATTAATGCATTCAGATTTAGGTTCTATAGCATCTATACTTTATACTCTAATGCTTTCTCAATGTTATGCTTTTATACTGTAGAGATAATACTTTTATAGTTTGCTATAGGTAAAACATATTGAATGTCTACTGTTATTTTTAAAATCTTTAGATAAAGAATGTCCTCTCCATTTATAACATCAGGCATATTATAGCAAACTGCTCAAATTATGATGTCCGAAATGCATGCGTGCACAATGCAAACTCAAATTTGTTTCACTGCACTTTTATTATTATATCAGTTGGGATTTAGTAATATATGCATGGTACAATGCTTTCTGCAGTTGATCTTTATTAAAGAGTTCAGGTAATAGTAATTCATGCTGTTAAATTTGATGTTATACTATTTTGTCCGTTCGTCCACACTGTTCCACACTTTTCCTCTGAAACGGCTATATCAAATTTGAAAAATTTCCACAATAATGATCTTTTGGTGGTACTTTGGTTTCCATGGCAACCAAAAGTAAAATTTTTAAAAATATTCTTGTCTTAAACCACATGGATAAAAGCTGAGATATTTGGCATGGAGCAACATCTAGAGACCCTCTAACGAAGTTGCAAAATAATTTCCCAGGGGTCATAATTAGCCCAGCCTCAGGGGGTCACATGTTTTTTATAGGTTTATATAGGAAAATATACAATAATCTTCTTGTCTGAAAGCAGAAGGTTTAGAGCTTAAATATTTGGCATGTAGAAACATGTAGAGGCCCTCTAATAAAATTGCTAAAATAATATCCCTGAGGTCTATTTTCTAATACTTTTTACTTACTGCAGCACAAATTTAAATCAAATTCATAAGTGATATTGCCATAACTCATTTCTCAAGTGAGCATCCCATGGTCATTTGGCCCTCTTGTTTCATAAAGCAACCATTTGTTTAACATTAATGAAGTGATTTTACTCTTTTAACAGTTATATAGTTGTACATTATCCATGTATTACTAACTAAATGGTAATGGTTAATTTACTTATAATTTGTATTAGGATATATTAAAAAATTAAAATTTTTCACTGTTCCATGGAATCTATATTATATTTCTCATTTCCTGTTTAAGTAATAATTTTTCGCCATAGTTTTACAAATTTTATTTTCATATCAGTGATAATTGAATTATCTTGATGTAAAGTCTACTTTTTGCAAAGGTGTGGATTATTGAGGAATGCGTAATATAATCTGATATTTGTTAACTAAACTTTACTGTAACTTAAATTAATCCTTTTTGTTAATTCAAACAATTACTGTTTTATCACTTCTTACCAATTTATTTCTATTTTTGATTATCAGACTCAATGGTTCAGTTGTGTTTGAGGATAAAGTACCGGACACCATTACATCTTGGATTGCCACAGCATTCGCTGTCCATCCAGAAACCGGACTTGGTGTCACAGAGAGCTCAGCTTCGGTAAATATTCCATATAATCCTAGTGGAATGTTACAGTACATACTTATCCACGCGGAACATTGACGCTATATTTTTTATGAAAAGACAACTCTTGTTGGTATAAATATATGCAAAACTAGTTGTTTCCCTTTACACCAAAAAACAACAACAACAATGGTCAGTATTGATTTTAGCAGTGGCATTGTTAACCTTATATAAAACCGGCGAGGTTACGGATATGTTCCACACGAAAGTTTAATGTTGTTTTATGGCACATCAGCAACTTATGGTCTTGTAGCGCTCATTCAAATCAAACTTAATTATCAGCATTGATAAAGTAGAGCAAATACTCAATAATAAGGCAACCTTTGTGTAGCACTCTCAGCTTCAAATGAATTTATGTTCTACAATTATTCTTTACAGCTGAAGACTTTTATGCCATTTTTTGTCAGCCTTCACATGCCATACTCTGTTGTTCAAGGAGAAAAAGTCATTATTCAAGCTAATGTATTTAACTACGCTGACCGACAATTGTTTGTAAGTATAAATAAAATTATATGTTTTTTGAAAAGACCAATGTTGTTTATTAATATTTTTTTATTATTATTTAAACAAGGAAGTATCCATGTATTACTAAATATTTTTTTCTATGTTTAACAGTGTTGTATCGATAAAATAGCTCTAATCAATTTATCATATAAATTACATAATCATTTTTTTATCAATTATTTGATTATAATTTTTGGTCTCTAAAATTTATGTTTGTTATCATATTGAATATATAACATCAATTTTAATAATTTTTATTAACTACCGTATAATTATGCATATTGGTATTTTATTTTCATCATTTATTTGTTGATCAATAATATATTTATTCAATGTTTGTGTATATGTTTATAATTGTGTACGTATGTTTATATACTTTTAGGCCTATGTTTTACTGAAGCAGAGCTCAGACTATCGTAACATACATATATCACCTCAGTGGTCATCAACATACTCCGCAGATGTTGCAAGATTTGTTAGAGTAAGTATTGTTATAGCTGACCGAAAGAAATTTGACATTTCTAAAATGTTGATGTCTAAATCCCCACCCTAGAGCCTACTTGGTGCATCGAATGCGACATGGATGTAAAATCCGACCAAAATGTATTTTCCAGGACCTGGAGTTATTAATTAAGTTAATTATCAAATTACATCAAACATTTTGACAGGAATTGAAACAGATGGGTTCTACTTTGGACTTTGAGTAAAATTGTTTATTCATATACATTTGAAATTTACCCACAAAACTTAAGTTTGTCCTACGCAATGCCAATTAAAAGTAATTTTCTTACAATCAAGAGTGGAGGATTTGGTCATGTGACTAGAGAATCTGCTTCTCCCAACTTGCCAACAGTATAGAGCTCAATTAAACATGTAATACTGTAACTATCTATATTCTGTTACGTGTACGAAGAGACAATCAGATTAATTATTACATTGATATCTTTTTACTGAACAGATAGAACCAAACAATGCTGCAGCAGTTTATTTCCCAATTATCCCAGACAAGATTGGAAAAATCCGTTTACAGATTTTCGCCCAGTCTTTGATAGCAGCTGATGCGATTGAAAAAGAAATATTGGTTGAAGTAAGTGGCATTTATAATTAATATTTCTCAAAAAATCTTCATCGTTATGAAATGGAATACAACCCCACATTTAGTTTTTGAAGGGTCATAACTTCAAATATGATAAATAAAGGGCCATATAACTGCCTACTTGAAACAAAAAGTCGCAACGATGATTTATCAATTTTTCCCTGCATATCTTAACACTTTATAACTTTGAAATGTCTTAGATTACCAAAATATCATTGCAGTCACTATATAACTGAGTGCGATTTCTTTATTTTGAACGATAAAAAATATGAAGTCCAACCCTTTGCACAAAGTATTTGATTCTTTATGATTATTAATTGACATACAGAGAATTTAAGTTCACTTGAATGTGATTTAGTACAAAACTATTTATCACTTTTTTGGTTTTCTGTTGTTTTTTACGACTTAATAATTTAGAGAATGTTCTTTTCTTCCAGCCCGCAGGTACACCTCAAGAATACAATGTACCAGTAATGATTGATTTGAAGCAAACCCCTAATTTCAAACAAACTGTTCCAGTATCATTTCCACCTGCTACAGTGAAGGGTTCAGAAAGGATTCGTGTTACAGCTATAGGTATATAACGTTTTCTCTGTTGTTCCATTTTTTCTAATATGTAAAAAAGCTGTTTAATTGTTTCCGGTTACATACGCAGTAAAAAGAATTTGGGAAAATAGGACAGGCTTGTTTTTTTTTGCTCTTGAAAGCTTGTCTGACGGAAAGATGATGTACCATTCATTGGACCTCGTAAAAATCTAGGGTCACCAGAAAAAGTTACATGGTCAGTTGGGTTACAAACAATATTTTTACCACTAAAGAAGTTTTGTCGTTTGTTTTGAATTCTCCATTATTTTATAGTTTTTGCTTATGCTCCAGTGTCATCAAACCCGTTTATTTCACACCATACCGGTATATGTTACGTCCATTTTCAAAAGCATGATTTTCTTCATATTAGAAATGTTTAAAACAATATTGTGTCCTTGACTTCTCAATGTTATCAGCAATGGTATTATTTGATTTTAAGGTGACTTGATGGGACCAAGTATCAATGGTTTAGACTCATTGTTGAAGATGCCATATGGCTGTGGTGAACAGAATATGTTAAATTTCGCTCCAAATATATTTGTCACCCAGTACTTACAAATTACTAATAATTTGGACCAGGCTGTCATCTCAAAGGCAAAGAACTTCATGGTGAAGGGTAGGTTTACTATTTGATATGAGTTGATGCTGGTACATGTATATGTATAAGAAATATAGACGCATTTTTGTAAGCGTGCCCTACATGAAAAGTAAAAGAAAAATACAAAAATCTCATAATATCAATCAATTATGAAACATATTTTTTAACAATCTATTTACCATTCTCAGTGTTAGTTTCTCTGTTGACTATATGGACCGAGAACTTATGCTATTTATAAAAGTAACATAAAACCGGTACTCTTTTGATGAACACATAATTTTCAGACTAGAAGCAAGATGGTAGATTATATACTTCCCTTTATCTGTGAGCAAATTCTGTAAAAATACAGTTACAATTATCCTTGCTTCTTATTATATATTATTACATTTTTTATTACTACCGGTATTATTTTATTATTACTTTTTTATTACTACCAGTATTAATTCATTATTACATTTTTTGTTACTACTGGTATTAAATTATTATTACATTTTTTATTACTACCGGTATTATTCAACATTACATTTTTTATTACTACCGGTATTATTTTATTATTACACAGTTTTATCATATATATTCAAGGTTATCAGAGAGAACTAACATACCAACATGATGATGGATCTTTCAGTGCTTTTGGTAATAATGATCCGTCCGGAAGTATGTGGTAAGTATTTGTATGCATATATGATTAGTTAATTAAGCACCATATGGTGTGATGAATCTGCAGACATCGATTGTATAAAATCTGTCCATCATCAGTGTGCCCAAAGAAAAGGGGACAAGATTGAACATACATATTCTTTTCAATGGAAAATGCATGCATGCAAGAACTCACTAGGTCTTCATATAAGATCACACTTCATTCATTTAAACCAAAGTATCAATACCATATACATAGTTCCCACAACTACAATATTTACCTCCCTTATTTTTAATTGGCGGCCATCTTGAAAGTCAAATTTCTTGTGTGTTTAATAGAAAAAAAATGGTTATTAAACAACTGAATTTACAAAATATAACTTAATCATGAAGTTGGAAAAACCATAAGCATATTAGGTTTAAGAAAAAGTAGTTGTCACATGTGTATTTAGAATTATCAGAACAAAAATATAAATATCCCCTATCAATGCTAGTCAAATTAGACTTTCAAGATGGCCGCCAAGGGGGGTAAATATTGTAGTTGTGGGAACTATGTATACATAGAATGTAAAGTAAAATGTTGGAATATATATATTTGTCAACAAAAGTTTCAAAGTTTAAAATTTTACAAAAAGCATCATACTTCGAATGAGGTTGTCTAGGAAATCTTGAAAATTAACACCTTATTTGTCTGTGAAAAATAACCCATGTGTTCGGTTGCTAATTTTTTTTGTTGCATGGCCTCATTTGTTCATACAATTTTTGGAAACTGAATTTTGATGCCGACCAAAGTACAACATTTTCCTTCATCCGCATCAAGCTAGTTCCCGTTCCATGCTGCAGTGCAAGTCTATGTAAGTTCAATTTCCATAAGAACTTCCAGTACTTTAATTTTAAATGATTTTCAGGTTGTCAGCTTTTGTTGTGAAGTCATTTGTTCAAGCTAAACCCTTCATATTCGTGGATGATAAGGTTATCGTTAAGACAGTCAAATGGATATTAAAACATCAGAATAAAAACGGAACTTACGGAGAACCAGGTCGTGTACTTCATAGAGAGATGCAAGGTGGATCCATTTCTGGCGAAAATGCGCTGACTGCTTTTGTTCTCGTTGCTTTGTTAGAAGCAAGACAGATTGAAGGGGTAAGTGTAACCTTGATCTGTTTACATTGTTCTTGAACTAATTCTCGCAGCCTGCAATATCTTGGTGATATATTTGGTTTTTGCCAATCATTTTAGATGTCTATTTTTTGTCTTTGTACTCATTTTAAGGCAAACAAATGTATTGTTACTCGTATATTGTTTCAAGGTGAAAGCTGAAATTATGACATCTGTACAATTAGCAACTCAACACTTAGAAGATCAGTTACAACAAATGACCGATGTATACGAACTTGCCATCACAAGTTATGTACTTGCTCTGAGTGGCAGTGCACAAGCAGATGTAGCACTAGACAAACTTCTAGCATTGGCTACTATGGAAGGTATGTACATCAATCACTATAGAGACTAGTCTTTAGATATCGTCCCCTGATAATAATAGTGAGCTAATTCCATTTTTACCACCACTTTGACAAAAAGGCCAACAAACATTCAAAGTCAATTGAAAAACATGGCGATAGTGCAGAATGTGATTGAAAAACTTTTTAACGGGGTTCCAATTGCTAAAACAAGGACATGAGGAGAAAGCTGTCACTTACTAATTTGTTAGTAACCACAGTAAAAACTGTCAACAAAGGCCACCCTTTAGAAAGGACAAAATGTAGCATTTATTTAGAGGTTTTGTTCCGAATAATCAATGACATTTAAGAAGAGTGGCCTTTATTCACAGGGTGGCCTTTATTGAGAGGTGGCCACTAACATATTTGACTTGATAAAAGTAAAATCAAGGTTGTGTATAAGCTCCTCTTTATAGAGACATTTAGCATCTGCAGCTAAAATTAATATTGATCTGAATTGTCAAATTGTGCATTTTTAAAGTAATGGGTTCGACCACTAAACTCCAGGTCTGAAGTCCAATGATTTGACTCCTGCATGGCCTGATCTTAATTATTCTTTATATTCCAAGAATAATCAGATTTTGTGTGAGTAACACAGGAAGTATTCATCTACAAATTTGTTTAATTTTAAAAGCACTCCAATGAGATACTTCTTAAAGATTTGATAATTGATGCTTTTGAAAGATTTTATGTGTGAAATGAAAATAAAGAAAAAACTCAATTTTTTCTATCATAGCTGGAACAAAATATTGGAAGAAAGCTGATGTAGCAGTGAAAAAAGATTTACGTCCCTGGGAAAAAAATAAGGGTAAAGCGATGAATGTTGAGTTGTCAGCTTATGCCCTTCTTGCATTATCTGAAAGGAACAATCTTGATGATGGAATAATGGTACTGAAATGGTTGACTAGTCAAAGAAACCCAGAAGGTGGATTTGCATCTACACAGGTATGATTTATTATTAGTGAGTTTTTTCTCCTGGTCAGCTCAATCAGTTGAGCACAAGATCAATGAAACCTTTGTTAAATGTTTGCTTCTTTGTGAGAACTTGCCTGAAGATATACCTATGATTCATACAAAACCTTGGGGAAAATTTGCTGTTACTTATTGAAGGAGGTGTGGTGTATGGGAGATGGGTATTTAACATGCATATGTATTACAATGTTGCCAGTATGTTTATACACAGGAGCCTGTTATTCAATCAAAAAAAAAATATATATGATACTCAATAAAAAATTACCTACGTATATTGTTTTTTTCTATACGTAGGTAATTTTTTATTGAGTATAATTTTTTTTCCGGATTGAATAACAGGCTCCTGTGGTTTATATGATGACAATGCTGTCTTGACAAAATTTAGATACCAGTACATGTGTACTTATATTTGTATACAAATGCCTAGTTTTGTAATGCCTATAATTTTCATATACTTATAGTATAGATAATGACAATTTGTGTATTAGAATATTTTATATTACCACTTTTAGTTTCAGAATTCTGAGATTTGTTAAAGATTAGGAAGCAGTATATATATAATGTAAATACTTGTAAAGATAATTACACATGTATAAAAGATACAATCAGTGACTCTACAAAAGTTCTTAACTTTTAGTGATTTTGACTTTTTAAGAGCTTGCACGTAAGCTCATAGAGTTTGGTTTATGGACCTAAGAGGTTAATGAGTTCTAACCTTGGACATGGCACATGTTCTCTGTTCGTTGAAGACATTGCAACTAAAGCCATTTATCCTCAAGTTCTGATCATTCGTCTAGAGAATGTGGCAGCAATAGCACAGAATACAAGAAAACTGGTCAGTCAGATTAACATGTTGAAAACTGGTATTAAAACCCTCAATATGTCAAATGTTATAATTTAGCAATTTAGCAATAATGTGATATTTTTCTCATTTCAGGATACCATAGTAGCTCTTCAAGCCCTTGGAAAGTTGGCCTCAAAAATTTACTCTAAAGATAACAGTGCTAATATACAAATTTCTTCTCAGACTGCTTCAGGGGTATCATTTAATGAAAACTTTGTTGTGAACCCAGATAACGCTTTGGTGTTACAAAGTCGTGAGGTAAGATCAATGTCTTAAAATATTACTTTCGTTCCCTTCAAATACAGTCAAATCTGTGAACAAAGGCCACATTTGGGAAATACTAAAGGTGGCATTATTGGCTGGTGGCCTTTATTTAGAGGTCATATTGTTTTAAGTAATCAATTACAAAGAATGGCCTTAATTCACTGAGAGGCCTATATGCAGAGATGGCAGCTAACACAGGTTTGACTGTAATTGAATAAATCATATGTGACACAGAAGTATATAAATGCATTTCGTTATAACATCGTAAATCTAGTCAATACGAGTATGTCTAGTTTTATTCTTGCCTTATCAGAGTGTGGAGGAACCTCTTTAATCTTGTGATATTAAAAATATGATGGTTGTTTAATATGTTACCAATATTTGTTTATATTTGATGGGAACCATCTATTGTAATTTCAAATAATTCTAGGCTTTGGCTATGATGTTTATTTAAAGCTAATTTTGACATATTTATAGAGATTGTCAACGCCCTAATTGAAAATATTTAGTGATATTGTTATGAAGTATGAATGAAATTACAACTGTAGCTTGATATCGTACTATAAAATGGCCGACGCGCTGAAACTTTCCATATATACATGACATCATTTGAAAACTATCTATTTGTTCCAGTTGTTGTCCTTAAGGTAAGGTAATGTTTCAATAACCATATTTTTGTAACTTTATTGTATTTTTCTTATTTCAGTTGCCAACCGACATTAGTAAAGTGGAAATTACTGCAACTGGTACAGGATTTTGTCTTGTAGAGGTTTGTATATAATTCTAACAAAAGTTGTGTATTCATGCAAATATTAAAGTCTGCGTTTGTGGTCTATAAAGCATTTTATCAAAACATAGATCTCAAATTATTATATTTTACCGTACTTACTGATATGTAGCATATTACCATTATTTATCAGCATTATACCAGTTTTTACCAACTTTCAGTTTTTTAATAGACTTCATCTTCAATTGTTTTTTACTAAATTTGTAGAACATTGTTGAGTTCTCAAAAATGAAATATTTCATGTGTCTGTGTCTTATGTATATACTTTACTTGTGTAGAAAAAATACTTGATTTACTTGATTATAAAACTTTCAATACAATACATTACAAAAATAGTAAAACATGTTTTGTTGTTCATGTAGACCCTCTTTATCAGTTAGTTAATAATAATGATACTGATTGTTGTGATAATATTAAATAGCATGTGTTTATATCAATTGATTAAAAAAAATCGTACCAAATTGATTGGTAAATATTTTGTCCAATAAGCATTTTGTCTGATGGTACATGTAATTATAGTCTAATTATATGTACTGGTAGTTACAGAAACCAAAATTTCATCAACTTAATCAGTACAGAGTCCTGCGATTTATCTATATTAATTTAAAAGATATTCTGCTATTTGCATGTTTGTTTCATTGATTGGTTTATCAATCTATCTATTCTTTTAGCATTCTATATTTTCTCAATTGTATTTTTGTGCACTTGTATATTTGCCATTGAGTATATTTGCCATATGTTTTGTACATGGCCAAAGGCTATAAATGTTGATTTGCTCAAAAGAGCATGTTTGGATGTATATTTTCTTACTGGTTACCTGTTCAAAGAGTGATATATTATCTTCAGGTTGCTGTGTTTTATCACATTGATCGTGATGATGATACTCCAAGCTTCAATTTGAAGGTCACACTGCCAGAAGAATCCATGAATGATTTTATTGTACAAGTTTGCACAAGGTTGGTTAAAAATGTTTTGATTACATCTTTCCTTATAATAAAAAAATACCATCTTTCATTTTAGCTCATACATTTTTCTATGACATTCGTTTTATAATTAAAACTCTAAGAAAATTTCAGCATATCGAGGGATCAACGCAACAGTGTTGCATTGATCCATCAATATGTATAAATGCCTGTACATTACTGGTATTAAGATAGAGATTATTATGTCATAAAATTGCATCAATGAATTTGGTATAAATTTCCCAATTACATCACTAGATCAACATACAAATGAATGGTGTTAATGAACAAGTGTCAATTGAAAATAGTATAAAACAAATACGTCTCTAGTAAGTGTGGCCTAAATATTATATGTATGCATGGAACCAGTCAGTCTCTAGTAGGTGTGGCCTAAATATTACATGTATGCATGGAACCTATCAGTCTCTAGTAGGTGTGGCCTAAATATTATGTATATAACCAATAAGTTTCTAGTAGGTGTGGCCTAAATATTATATGTATGCATGGAATCAATCAGTCTCTAGTAGGTTTGGACTAAATATTATGTATGCATGTAACCATTCAGTTTCTAGTAGGCCTGACATTAATATTACATGTATGCATGTAACCAATCAGTCTCTAGTAGGCCTGACCTTAATATTACATGTATGCATGGAACCAATCAGTCTCTAGTAGGTGTGGCCTAAATATCATGCTTGTAAGACCATTGGTGAGGATATAGAAGTAACAAGGAACAAGAAAGAAACAAAACATAAACCAGATCATTCAAGCCTTGTAACTATAGATGTAATATACTCAAAGACACACACCTTAAATTGTTTATGTATGATGTTTTGTTTGTAGTTATATGAAAGAAGGCGTGACAGGTATGTCTGTTATCGAAGTAGGTTACCCATCAGGATTTGCTGCAGATAAGGAAGGCATTAACCGTCATCCATTATTGAAACGTACAGAAGATGGTGATAAAAAAGTCATCCTTTATCTAGATGAGGCAAGAATATTTTTAGTTTTGTTATCCAAACTCAGGTTTTTTTAATACTCTCCAGCATCAAGTGTATAGGTACATGGTATAATCTTGGCACTGTTGAGTTTCGAACTAGTAACATCTAGACTTATGTATACTGTGTTCTAGTATAGGATTTCATGGGTTAAAAGTTAAAAACTCAAGGTAGATCTTAAAGTCCAAATCTAAATTATTGTTATATCTTTAAAGAGATTCATTTGGATATGATATGAAATTAACTGTACATACATTTCATATAATTTCAATCACAAATAAAATTTTATTGCATATACCGTCTACTTATTATGAAAAGCAACTTCGTGTTTTATACACAACAAATGACATACTCGTATATTGTAATCCATGAAGCCATAATGTAAAAAGAACATTGTACAATTACAAATCTTTATTTAAATATCAGCACCAGATTTTACGTGGTTACTTTTTACTTTACTTGGTTAACTTCTTATTTTACATGATTACTCCTTGTCTTACATGGTTATTCTTTATTTTACATATAGTTACTCCTTATTTTGCATGTTTTTTTACTTTGTTACTTCGTATTTTGCATTGTTTGTTTTACTTTGTTACTTCGTATTTTGCATTGTTTGTTTTACTTTGTTACTTCGTATTTTGCATTGTTTGTTTTACTTTGTTACTTCGTATTTTGCATTGTTTTTTTTACTTTGTTACTTCGTATTTTGCATTGTTTCTCCTTGTCTTACATGGTTACTCCTTGTTTTTACAGATTGGCAAGAAGGAGATATGTTTCAGTGTACCTATGCAGAGAAATGGAATGGTTGCCAGTGCTCAACCTGTAGCTGTGAAGGTGTATGATTATTATGAACCAGGTATGTCAACTCAGAGAATTAAATCCATCAGCTTTCTCAGTCTACTGGACATTATATAAATCAATAACAAAAATTGTTTTGAAAGTGCTACAATTTCGGATATTACAATTTTCGGATGGTTGACTGTCACTGATATCTTGGCATTTATATTCATGTGATTTTGATTTCATGGATATAGCCAACCAATAAAGTCCATGAAAATAAATCCCCAATAAAAATTAATGAAACCAAAGTATTTATATTGTTTATTATTCTACAAAAACGCATTGCATCATCATGTGGTTCACACAGATATTATGATGTGCTAAGATGGACAGCTTCATCTTCTTAAGTGAAATTTCAAATTTGTCTGTCCTTGGTGAGATCTGAACTCAAAACAGTGAGGGGCTAGTGATTACTTTAGTCAGAGACCTTAACTACTCAACCATGAAGGCCCCTGATCTAAAAAACACTGTTTCATGAAAAATTAATAGCCACAGGCTTATAGTTAAGAATTGAAGAATTTCATGTTTTGTTTTACTTCATAAGTTTTTATTTATTAAGAATTAAGTAATACCGGTAAAAAAGAAAATACGTACATATTACATGCAATTTTTCATGAATTTCTTTTATCTTTTAAGATGACCATGTTACACAGTTTTACGTACCAGACGTTTTACGTAAATCTGGTGTGTGTGATGTTTGTGGCAAGGCATGTGATTTTTGTCAGAAAAAGAAAAGATCTTGGGTAAATAATATTTTTATCTGAATGCAAGCCGCAGTCGTGGTCCAGTGTTAGTGCACTCGATTTGTAACCTGGCGATCTGGGTACAATTTCAATGCAATAATTCTTGGTTACATTGCAACAATGCATCAAGGTCCTTTCTGAGACAAACGTAAGAAATCTATTATTCATGACTGTACTTCCACAATGCTCAGAAAACCCTTTTTTGTAATCTTGTCCATTCGAATAAATAATGATTGATGTACCAAATAGCCAAATCTATGCACACATTCCGACAGTACAGTTAAACATTATATTAAATGTAATAACGATATTTTAAGTATGGCATTGTGAGAATTATTTTTTTGTATAATAATGCTAATCTGTTACTAGCTTATGCATAAAAACGATATGATTCATAATTTCCTTTAAGTCAGAATATGTATGCATGTTCAGGCTCTATAGACACAACTTGAGTGGTTTTATAGCACAGTGGATACAACAGTACATGTATTATATTTTCTTCCTATAGTCGTGTTTTATTCACTATAAAACGCTCATTCTTATAGTCAATTATTTTCTTCACTCATTTTCTAATTTTTTTTAAGTAAACACAGAAGAGAATCAATGTTTTATTTCTTGTCAATATTTTTTTTCAGTGGAGATCATAGATGAAGACATGTATGAATAATGAAACACAATCCATTCAAACTAAGACATTATGTGTATGGTCATTACTTGAAAACATGCTGCTAAAATATTGAAATCATTTTTCTGTTTGCATAATGTTTGAAGAGCTACGATTACTCAATCACGCTGCATCATACAGGCATGGCTTTATATGAAACTCCATAACAATGTCTTAATTTTTCACAATGAACTAATTGTCTTAATTGATCCATATTAATCTTTCCGAAATGCCCTTCTTCTCAATTTACAGAACTTTAAGATTACCTGAGTAGCATTATGCAATTTTGTCTTTAAACTGAAGTTTTACACAACCAATGTTAAGTCTGGATTCATTTTTAGTTATTCTTCTATCTAGGCGAGGTAACAAAGACTGTATTTAGATTGTTTATATGTTTGTGCTCAATTTTTACTGATGTATGTTATATGTCATAACTGGACTTTTCGTTATAATGTGTTAATTATATAAGTCAATATCTTTGATAGTTATATAGAGAAATAAGTGATTTTTTATATTCTAGTCATAAACAGTTTTATGTATTGTACAAACATGTATTTGTACCATTTTGTCTAGTCAGCAGAAATGATATTGATCAAATTTATTTACAACAATTTTATTAAATGATGTTAATTACTGTTTTGTGTGTATATTTGATGATAATCTAGTTTATTATTTCTGTTCATTTTATACAATTCTTATTAAAATATAACATTATATATTATCCTTTGTTTGTAATTTATTTGTGTTAGATACGACAATACATTTAATTATAGTCATGAGTACTTCACAGAATTAATGTATTCTGTGGTCAGACATATGGAATCCCCCATAAACTTATTTTAGGCTAATGTGGTATGTTTTGATCCGACATTGAAATATTTCCAAGTGCTAAATTGTTGTATTATACCTCACATGATTTATTTACTCTATAGCCTTATGTGACGTCAGAGGGTGACAATCCGTAATGTTACCCTACGACATTACATTTCGGCCCGCTTGCCATAAAGAAACTGCCCTGATGCGCTCACAGGATATTACCGGGTGTCGGGTTTTTTGTCAATCTCTGCCGTATCAATTACTTCCCTTGTCTAGATGCTTTAGACAATTTGACAGCGAAAGTAACTATGGTGTCCGAAAGACGTTTTGTTTCAATTTCTGTTATAATTTTCGTTATTATTGTTAACATGTTTGTTTTAGTTTTATTTAGTGTCTTTCTTAAGTATTGTTTGGTTCGGTATAATAAAATAAATATCACATCCCACTGAGGGTGATAGAATGTAATGTTCACCCTCGACATGGTAATGTCAACCTCGGCTAACGCCTCGGTCGACATTAGTTATCTCGGGTGAACATTACGTTCTATCATGTGACATTTATATAATGTTACAATGTACATAAAAAATGAGGTTAAACCCTTACAAGGAATTGAGTAGGCAATACTTGAGGTCAAAAGTTCAATTAATATTCAAAGATTCATGCCATTTCAATTTTGCAAATCAATATCACAATTAAAATTAAAACTTAAACACACATTTATTTAGCATGCAAATGTAGGAGGTGTGGATGGTCATTGATACATTAACCAATATAAAACATTCCACAAGTATTTCTAGGAAGCCAACAATACAGTAAGTCAATTCATCTTAAAAGATGTACTTAATTAATTTAAAACCAATAGGGGAAAACAAAAACAATACAGTTACAATTTAACAATTTATTATTAGTAATATGGCCATAACAAATAAATAATATTCATAATAAACGACTCGATATTATACAGTAAAGAATAAAAACTACTCTAACATTATCAACTCACACTTAATAGCCATCAAATCAATTATCTAATAACTATTCTACGAATAGTCAACTGTAACGTAAGATGGCATATTGAAGCATGTTAATCATATAATCAGCAATCATTGTTACTAGTAGCTATAGCGATATTAAATAAAATAACAATTATTGAAATAAAAGCAAGAAAGATGACCTTATTTACAAACCAGACTTTACCACACATACAAAATCAGTTCATAGATGAAGACAGGGCAGTATGATTTTAACTTTAGATTGGTTAATATCAAAGTATTAATCACATTGACAGATAGAAAATTTCAATACATATTTATGATGAAAGTGACATAAAAAATAACAAATAAAAAATTCGATATTTACCATCTGATGTCTCTAAATATCTACCACTGCCTTTTAATCATTTTCTGGCATTTAATCATAAATGATTGGCAGTTCAGAGACCAATAGATATACAGGCAGATTAAACACAATGTCTGGAGATAAGAGCAAATAGAACTCGTGTGCATCAGATTTATGACACAAAATCATAGAAGCAGTGCATTGTTATAGTTTGAACTTACAATTTCTAAGTTTAATAGAGCAAGTCTTGACAGGAACATGACCCTATTTATTCATATCAAAATTCATGATCTTTTAAACACCAGTTATATAAAAAATGCTTTTGGTGATTGTCTGAAATTACCTTCTTGCAATGTGACTTCACAAAAATACTTGGGCATTTACCTAAAGTACATGAACAAGTGGTTTATTGTCGAACAATTAGATCCTTATACAGACACATACTATAGTAAAAGATTTCAGGAAAAAAACTCATAACATAATAATGAATACAAAGAAATAACTACCATTTACTCATACAATCATAAAATAGGTTTTATATTAATATAATGCATAAGTTATACAATCAATGAATTGCAAACAAGTATCGTTAACAGCCAAACTACACAAATTAACTTTTAAAACTTGTCAATATGTAAGTATGATTATTCATGTTAAAGTAATAAGTTATGAAGCTAAATGTAACATGAACAATTTTTAAACAGATGTTTAATGCATCATAATTATGAATACAGCTGAACACAAGATTTAATCAACAAATTATGTAAGGTATTATATGAGACAGGAAGATTTCTGTAAAAAGACTTGGCTGATATAACTAAAACACATTGGAAGGAAATGATACATGGCAGTCAAGTATAAAAAGGTCAGATCAACTCAAAAGTGTCATAAATCACAAAACGGTGAACACTTTTATGCACAATTCTCTGTCAAGTACTGACTCATTCAATAATATTAAGCTATATGGTTTTAAAGTGCGATCATGGTGTTAAGTTGAGTTATACCTGTTATGAATTTAATGGTAATTATGGACAATTATGCTGAATATATTGATAGAAAATTTGTTCATAATACAAGGGCGCAATATTTAAGAAAATCCCCAAGTGTAATGTATTAGAAAATCATAAAATGCCAGACTACAAAAAATGAGTACCCTAGAAGTGTTTAATTTGAAAAACAAGGCAACTCATCACAGCAACAAGATATTTAGATGATATTATACATGAAATTTAATGTAACAAACCAGTAATATACAATAATGGTAGGAAATACATGAGTTACTTTCAAGTCTGGTTACATAATAAAGATACACTGACATGGAAGTGAAATACAGTCCTTATGTATACAGTAACCTTATAAGCACCAATATAAATCAATAGATGTTGTTGACACTAACAAGCAAAATACATCAGATTTTTACAAAATTGGAAGTAGTGTATTATATATAATATTTTTTTGCCATTTCATACAGTTAGAATTGACAAACTGAATTTGACCACTCCCAGATATAACAAATATAACCCTATCAGGCATTATTTAGTTAGAAGAATGCTTATGTCATCACTAGAAGAGCCTGCAGAAAGTAGAGTAATTGAATACAATGTTTGATAAAATGCACAACAGGATATTTTTATACATGTATCAAACATGTGCCTGAAATTATCAGCATTTTGGCCAGCTTCGGACAACCGGATAATACCTAGAACATTGCAGGAAACACAGACAGTGTCCATCTATGTACTGTAAAGTAAACTTATTTCGTTTCATTTTTTCTAAAGAATCTTTGACCCATTTAAGAGAGTCAGAGATGGTAGACACTCTTTCTACGAATGAATCTCAACAACGATTTAAAGAATGGAGGGTTTTTGTACTATTGTCTTCTGGGCAAAAATACTATAAAATTTGAATCATATCAGTCTGTCATAACAAAAAAGGTATACATTTGTATAAGATACAACATATGCAGGGTTCAATTAAATAATCTAAAATTTGGAAATACTTAAAGCACGTAAGACTCATTCGAAAAGGTTATGAAAAAAGAAGAAATGCATGTAAAACTATATATATAGGACAAGACGATTTTTCCATTGTTAATGTAACAACACAGTACATAGATTCACACTAACTAGTGTACACAACCAAGTGGTGACATTTTTTACTAAATGAAGCAAGGAAAACAATTATAACAATCATGGCTTTGTGATTTAATGACTTCACCTACATAAAGAAGAGATATTAAAATACACTCATAGTCCACTATTTTATATACACATATACGGGTATGTATATATTTCTACATTATACATACAAATCAGCATACATGTACATTGATGTTAAATTCATGTACAGGTAAGTAAAGTTACAGAGTAAAGTCAATGTAACTAAATATTAAAACAGCACACAATTATTGCATTTTTAAATACAGAAATAATGGCTGAATATCAACAAAATGTGGTAATTAATGAATGAAATAAGCACGCATAATTCATATAAGTAAAAAGTATTGAACAAAATAACCATTCAGCCCGCATTATTGCTTCAGAGTTGACATGGTTACTGTTTGGATATGATAAATAATCGAGTGATGATTATAGATGGAAACACAGATTATGAGTGATGTATTTAGTGTAAAACCAATTTCATCAGCCCAATAGCACATAACAATAAAACAAATAACATGAGACTTATGGTATTGAATCTGGTTTAAGAGATAAAAAATATTGGTTTATAATTAAAATAAACATATTAAGCTGCACTATGTTCATCAAGTAATTGTTTAATTTAGTGTTGACAGGTAGAATTCTGTTATATCACAAAATTATAGTTGACATCAAAAACACCACACAGCAATTAAATGGGTGAAAATCAAAAACCGTTGGGAATCTGGAAGATTTAAGCTTGGTGCTGCAGAAACAAAAAAGGTCTGAACCGGAATAGGTACATGTAATGGTAATTCTATTGACCAACAATGCATCAGACAGATTTTATTTGAAGAACATTACTTTATCCACATGAGCATTTGAGGTGAAAGGTCTTACCATCCTCCCCTCTTATGCTTTTCCTAACAGATTTAAAACTTTCACAAAAATACCCTAACAATCATTAAATATTCACTAAAATCAGCTTTTTGCTATTTTTCAGCTTTTCCCTTTTGTCATAGATGCAGAGATTCAAAACATCACAATTTTGTCCAAAATATTTTCCTAATTAATTTCACCAAAATAATGAATAATAATGAAAGTAAGAATGACTAATAGATAATCCTGTATAATTGTCATAATAATTAAGGAAAAATTACCATGACTATGGAAGATCCTACAAAGGTAACAATACATGTATATGGTTTGAAATGCTACATAAACACACTAACAACTGTTTGAAAACTAAGGAACATTTGAAAAAGACATACAGTGCAACCTCTCCAGAGTGGCCCCCTCTTCAGCAACAACCTCCCTTAAGCAACAGCATGATGTTGTCCCACTGCACAATTAAACAATTAATTTAACCTCTAGAGCATCGACCTCTCAACAACAACATAATTTTGCTACTCTGAAATGGGTGTTGCTTTTGAGAGGTTGTACTGTAACTATCTAACAACAGCACCAGAACTAAACAACTTAAGAACAAGAAATAGAAGCTGATCAATATATACAATACTTTACAGTTAAATGAAAATCACCCCTGTAAAAATAATGAAATAAGCCAATTCATGATTAAGAGAGAGGGCCTTCAACACAAAGAGTTGAGGATAAAGGGATCAGCACAAAACGAGAGAATATCACTACAGTTGTCTAAGATCTGTTTCTTTCGCAGAAAATAATACATTAAGACCAGATTTGTACATACACAATCAATAAAGATATACAAAACAAAAAATAGAAATAAGTTTTGAGTAACATGTAGACTATATATAACAGATCAAGAATATATACTTGTTCAAATATCAGAGTATTTTCATCTTGTCAGCAAGAGTTAATTACCAGATGCAGTAAAATAATAATGAGGTAGATTTAAGAATAATTACATAAACATCTCCTTTGTATACTGAATTGTTTGATTTTTCTCAACAGTGGTATTATGGAAACACCAGTACATTGCAGTCTTTTAAAACTTATTCTGTGATAAATAAAAGATAATGAGACCTCTGTTTTAACATGTATTCAGTACTGAGTACAGTAAAAGTCCAGAAAACCGAAATTCCAGGAAAATCAGAATATTTTTCAAGTCCCATTATTTTTTTCAGAATTTATCAAAAGTTAACTGAAATCTGAAAACTAGAATTCTTCGAAAACCAGACTTCTGGCCCAATTTTCAGGGGTGTAACTGTACAAGGAATAAAGTTTAACTTTTCGTTACTATGAAAAAAGATCCGAATGAACAATATTCTAGATGGAGGTAAAACAAACAACCATGGAAATAAGAATCGTATAGTTTTGATGCTAGGAAAATTTCTAGCTTTACATCAATGATTGATAATCATAGACTTATAGTCTGAAATTAGGCAGGATTAAAAAACAAGCCAAAAGTGTTTGACAAAAAGTCTGCATGTCAATAAAGTTTTGAAAGTATAATCAAGTACAAAAATCAGAAGCCTGTACATTAAGAAAAAAATTCAACCAAACATTCAAAGAATGAGTCATAAACAATCCATGCAGTAATCTTAAAATCAGTTTCATTCATGTACAGATAGTTTTGCAAGCATAAGTTTGTCACTGGTTAGAATAATACTAGTATAATTGTTTGATTCGTGGATTCAATCAAAATATTACCATGATGATCCACACTATAATTCAACATAGCTTGTACTAAATTTCATAGGTAGTTCCAGATTGATTATTGTCCATTGATAGGTATGAACACATCATGATTCTTGTATGATTAGCATTTCAGAAAAGTTCTCATAATGCAAAAATCTGTTGTTTTTCCTCAGATTAATTGAAGTCTACAATACATAATTATGGCCATTGATGTTCTAAATTAGAGATGTTTAAATCAGTTAGATTATTTGACACATATAGTGTAAACTTAATGATAAAATATAAACATCTAAATAATAAAGCCATACCATATGTCCACACTAATAGTTTTATATCATTTCATGTAACTAAGCATTTCTAGCAGGGCAGTGCCTATATATGTAAAATAATAATGACTGTCTTGTCTTTACTTTGGCAGCTCAACAAAATGCCATGCATGATGACAGAATTTAATACAGATATGAAAATGATGAAAAGACAAGAAATTCAACAAAGATAAAGACAATTTGATGTGTTGATGCTTTTTATCACAACTAGGCAGTTAATACAATAAACAATTAACTAAGGAAAAAAAGATGAAGTAATAGTTAGTAACAAATACTCGAATTTCGGCTTTCAAACCATGAACAACTTCAGTTTTTCTTAAAAATCTGTATTCAATCTTTCAATATCATTAACAGAAAAATATAATGTTGAAAAACACACAAAAAAATGACTGGAAATAATATTCACTTGCAATGTGAGGATAAAAAGTACTGCAAACATTAGCACTGAATCAAAAACTGCATCATTTACATCTTTTCATACATTTAAGGGAGACTCGGGACTCAGGAGATAACAAGAATCAATTTTTCGTTGAATGAAATTCTAATCACACTGAAAATTAATATCCATTAAGCGACAGAAAAAAATATCACACTTTTTCTTGGAAAATATATATTATGAACTATATGAGCATTGTGACAACCAAACAATTGTTTTAGGCCTTAATTACCATAAATAGTGTTACCCACAATGATATACACCAGTATAATCAATATGTAAAACTACACCTCTCAGTCATATATTTCAATGTAATAAAATTCAGGCTAAATAAGATCTTTAAAAAACGCAGCACTAATTCATACTCAATGCATTATAGCACACACAAAGAGAATATTATTCAAAAATATAAAAGCTTATGTTTGCAAATTGAAAATATAATCTCTATAAGTTAAACATGAATTTCATAACACTTAATTATTAATAAAATCAAGCATAACTCAAGTATATTCAAAACTGACCCTTTTTATTCCGAACATGTACATTTAAGTCAAAAGAATCCTTTTAGAAATTTGAAAACTTGTGAAAGCTCACGACAGCTCAAAGATAATTCCCTCAATAATCTGCTCAAAGTACCTAAGTGCCATTTCAGTCTCTGGGATCCCAGTTGACCCAGATAAACAGCCCACTAAGCGCCTTTATTCACATTTAGCAGGACAGACTTAACATTCCAGCTTCCTATAAAATTCATGTATTCATGGCATGCAGTCATTAAAACAACCAACAATCGTTATACATAATAAATACAATAAAAACAATCTATACAAGAATATCAGATGAAATGAAGATCGCTCTTCCTTCACACTAGACATCAAAGTAATGCCACATAGGTATCACAAAGTAATGGTTTTTGCAATACACTGCTTGCAGTAGTTGACTATCATATTAACCTGTACCATTAGGTAACTGTGGTGAAGTGGTAGCATCCACACTATCGTCTTCATTTTCTATTGCTAAAACTTCTTCAAATGTCATTCTTACTTGACTGCCACCTCGTTTTAACTTAATCAAATTAGATATTTTTTCCCAATGACTTTTATTATCATTTACTCTATCAGCCACTTCATTGGCAGGAGGAAACATCTTACCAAGTAATCTGCAGAGAGAATAGAATTATCATGTTTTTAATGAGGGAAACTTCATACAGTTCATTCTATAACACCATAGCACCTAGACAGTAAGATTGACTAGTTTCAAGGACAGAGATAAAAAAACAATTAAAATGGGCACAAAGGAAAAAAACACGAATCAACTGAAAATATCATTCAAATCAAAACTGATTTGGATTTTCTTGCTGCTAGACAGAAAACCAGAGTGCTGAGAATGGTGCCAATGCTCGTCTCTTCACCGTCTCAGTGAAATCTATCCACATATGAAGTTTCATGTTGCTACTTTTTATAGTTTCTAATTTATGAGCTACATTTAAGTTTTTTGACAACAGCTTAACTTCTTTTTTTTAAAAGTATTAATAACATACACAAGATCTAACAGACTTAAGCAAAATTTAGTAACCTAATTATTTGTCATAGGCAAAATAACAGTCAATCATTTAAATATTGTATGTTAAAGAAACAAGTATTCCCAGTTTCCTTCTACGACAGTATGTTCAGATTTTTTTACAGATATTGCACTAACAGGGAAGTTACTATATATTTCAATTGTGTTCTTCTATCAAGAATACATACTTATACACAGGTAAAGCCACATGATCTAAGAAGCCAATCTGTAATGCGGGTATTTGGGCTCTCTCTCTATCCATCATATCTATGGGCTCAAGCCCTTTAGCCTTCTCCATGTCACCCTGAGAGAAAAACTCCTTGTAAATCAATGCCTGAAATAAGACAAAAATAGACAAATAAGTCACAATATTTAAATGCAATAAAATGTTACAACTCAATGGAAACTAGTGACTAATACCCCTGCCGCCGCTTTGACACTTGTGATGGTACACTATATGGCTAAGTTCAAGGGTACATAACTCTGGAATGTGTGGATCACTGGGCATGTAAATCGTGTCGAGCATATTTCAAATTTCATTGCGATCGCTTAAGGAATGTGGAAGAAGTTCGCTCCACTAACTTGATATATTGTATACAGCCGAATCGCTGAACCGACAGAGTGTTTCCATTATACCCACTCTCAAACTTTGTTTGTGGGTGTATAAATATAATCAAGATTTCATCAATATCTGACTAGTGATTTCAGAAGTTAAACACTTCTTTCAAATATCTACACTCATTTTTTTCAAAACATTTTAGGTATCCAAATGGATTTTCAAAGAAACTCGTTAGACAATATTGAATGTACAAAGTCACATAAATATAACCAAATTACAAAAACTTATTACATTATAAATTAAAACAAATTGATATTGTTGAGACATATATTTCATCAAAAAGAAAATTACACACATAAAATTGAATACATACCACTAGCAGAGTAAACAACATATAGGTCAGGGGCTACATATCTGATACAGACAAGAAATTGCCATTTTTTGCATTAAGCATATAGTAATACATTGAGAACAGTTACAACTCAAGTTGAAGCAATGGAGACATCAATACAAAAATGACAGAAATAAAATAATTGAATCTATTTGTACATACTGCAACTCTCTTGGTATTATCCCACGGTCTTGTTTGATCCGATAAATCACAGGAAGTCATCAACAAGTACAACAGATTTTTTCTATCCTTCGGGGAAGATCTTTCATAACCTCCTACAATAAAAAGGGATATTATCAGAAATCAATTTTTTTTACATGTTCAACAATGTTAAAGGGATCACATAGGTCAGGTAATCCCCATGCATGGAGTCCCATTTCCAACCAGACATAAAATCTCAGCATAGGACACAGAAATGTAATAAGAATATTTACAGCAACATTAAACAAGATTTATGGACCAACGAGCGTACGGATGGACAAGGGTAAATCTATATCCCCCCCCCATCTTTCACAAAAAGCAAGGAGACAATAGTAAGGGCACTATGTAGATAGGATATAATATTATGATTCACTTAAAGACGTAACTTGGGTATAAAAGGGAGGTAATGGCTGGTGGGTGGTTTTCCCTCGAATTTTAAACTGTATTCAGCTCAGGGTGATTTCAAAAAAATATTTGATATTAAATGGTGATTTTAATCACTAAAAAATTCTTAATGAAGCAAGATCATTCTTTTATCAGTCCAGATAAGAAACTTCAAATGTATGAAGATTTAGGTTCTTATAATTTCAAAACAGTTTATAACAGAAATTCAAATTTGAATAAGAGGGAGGAGTTTATATGGATTAAACCAATTGTCTGCTTCAGCTATTTATAGATTCAGTACAGTAACTCAGCATTCACTGTATGTCTATCACTGATAAAACAATGTAGAGAGAGAGAGAGGTAATTTGCATCCGATAGTCTGATCGATTGTTGCGACTTTAAAAGTAAATTTGCTTCAATTTAAGACATGAGATTGACACTCACTCTCTGACATTTCTCTCAAGGTTTTCAGAATCTTAAAATGATGTGCAAGATCAGTAGCTAGGATGATGTCTCTCATGAGATCCAACACCTGTTGGTAATCCTGAAATAATACATATACAAACATAAACCCCTGATATCAACAGTTTCTTACAATTTTATACACATTAAATAGAAATGTTTAGTAAATCTCTTGAGAAATATGATGCATTTGTTGAAAAATTCCTGATATTATCTACATAATGTCTATAAAGACAGATATGCAGCTTTATAGGTTTGAAAACACATTAAATGGAACATATAACAGATGTCAATATCAGAATTAGATTTATTTTAGTTATTCTGACAGAAACTACACTATAGCCACCAACAGACGGGAAAGCAGCAGCCATATGTAGTTATTAAATCTTTCCTGACAAAATCTTTTAAATCATAAACTTGTAAACCCTTATAATACTGTAGCCAGAACTGCTTTTACCAGAAGGATGTAGACAGGCCAGCCAGCACACACATGCAGTCTGACTTGGTTCTTTACTATTGGGTGACTAATTTCTAAATGTTCAATGTGATATCCCTTAAATTGATAACGCACTGTTTCAAAATGGAAGTTGCGGACATGTCCATTTATGAAAATCAGAAGGTTAAGATTTAATGATTTCTTATCAGGTGCAACTGAGAAAAAATGAAAGTACCAGAAATTTGTATTTATTTATTTACAACATGATACGTTTTAAGATAAAGATCTGCTGCTAGGACAATTTCTACTTCTAGAAAATATTAATAAAGAAACAATACCTTGCTATTCAGGTGTTCAAAGACATTACAACCCTCAGTGTTCAGTATGCACATTGTCTGTGCAAAATGATGACGCTGAAAATATAAAAAAACATAAATCTTCATCATTTTTAAATCTAAATCTTTTTTGGCCATTCTGTTTACACAGCCATTCAGTACCTCCCTTGACAGGACATAGACTGTACCCTGAAACTGATTTGTAATGCAATGCCAAGTGGGGGACATTCATACCAAAATAAAAACTTAAAATGGTTAATGTATTAAGGAACACTGAAGACCAAGTTTTTTTAGGAATGAACGGCAATAACTAAAGAAATTCATTTGAAGTATCGATGCAATTCTGACCAGTAGAGAGTATGATCTATTACATACAATGTAAGTTGTATGTCAGGTAACTACTATACTACTGTAAATCACTTTATATTCGCGTGATCTTTATTTCGCGTTTTTGCCTACCCTGAATATATTCGCGTATTTATGAATTCGCGTCTGAAGGCTCTTAATGTAAATTTCGCGAAGGCTTTGGATTATAATATGAATAAATAGATAAATAAAACGGGTTAAACATATATCATGCATTACCTGCAAAAATTAAATAGTCCAAAGCTGTCACAATCAATAAAGTATTGAATATAGAAAAGTGACAAACTGTCCGTTAATCCCTTTTGTTATCTTAAGAAATGTGTTTAAATTTCCAGTTTGTGCAAAAGATCATTATACCAAACATTGCCCCCTCAGGCAATACGCACAACAATGCTTGTTTGTTTTGTGTGTTTAAGTCACACCAATTAGTACAACTGAACAAAACAATATACATGTAGTGTACATACCGACAAGTGGTAGTTTATTTATCAGTCTGAAATGAAATTTTCGGACAATGATCTTCCGATAGCACTTACGTTATATTAATAAATTTACGCGGATTTATGAATTCGCGAAGCCTTCCATTCGCGAATAATAGCGAAAATAAAAACATCGCGAATAATACCGGATTTACAGGCCAGCAGTGTGTTTGAAAATCTGTGTCACTTTAACCTTGTATGATCATGTAACAGTAAAAGCTAGCTTTAAGAAATTTATTAATATTATTTTATAACAAACTTTAATTTAATTATCTTTATAAAGCTCCACACAACCAGGCATATTCAATTGGTTTAATAAGTATCTTCTATCTTGACTTACAAATTCTTTCGAGAACCAAATAATAATAAAAATGTCATACAATAATGTTTTCTTATTAAAAATGAATACAGTACATGTAAGTACATAGAATTACTAGTCAAAGTGGACTTCAATGTGTTAATGTTAGGTTAGATTTCACTAAAACAAGCTTACAGTCAGTATTGCATGCCATACAAGTCCCCTGCCAGCACATATCATTGGAATGTTAGCTGCTGTTTATACAGCACCATCTGTCTAGATTTTTTAATGATGACAATTTTGTCTACATGAGCGAGCCAGCTTAAGTTATCATCCGGAAACCAAATTTCTATTTTTAGTAACGGTGACCTAGATGTTTGACATATTGACCCCAAATGCAATCCCACTCTAGGTTATACCCTAAGCTATCCATATACCGACTTTCATTGAAATTTATCACCCCTAACTGAAGTTATCATCCTGAAACCAAATTTCTATTTTTAGTAGCAGTGACCTAGATATTTGACCTATTGACCTTAAATGCAATCCCACACTAGGTTATCCCCTAAACTATCCATATACAAACTTTCATTGAAATCAGTCATCCCTAACTGAAGTTATCATCCAGAAACCAAATTTCTATTTTTAGTAACAGTGACCTAGATATTTGACCTATTGACCTCAAATGCAATCCCACTCTAGGTTATACCCTAACCTATCCATATACCGACTTTCATTGAAATCCATCACCCCTAACTGAAGTTATCATCCGGAAACCAAATTTCTATTTTTAGTAGCAGTGACCTAGATATTTGACCTATTGACCCAAAATGCAATCCCACTTTAGGTAATCCCCTAAGCTATCCATACACAAACTTTCATTGAAATCTGTCATCCTTAACTGAAGTTATCATCCTGAAACCAAATTTCTATTTTTAGCAACACTGACCTAGATTTTTTAACCTATTTACCCCAAATGCAATCCCACTCTAGGTTATATCCTAAGTTATCCATATACCAAATTTCATTGAAATCCATCACCCCTAACTGAAGTTATCATCCGGAAACCAAATTTCTATTTTTAGTAGCAGTGACCTAGATATTTGACCTATTAACCCAAAATGCAATCCCACTTTAGGTAATCCTCTAAGCTATCCATATACCGACTTTCATTGAAATCCATCACCCCTAACTGAAGTTATCATCCTGAAACCAAATTTCTATTTTTAGCAACACTGACCTAGATTTTTTAACCTATTTACCCCAAATGCAATCCCACTCTCGGTTATATCCTAAGTTATCCATATACCAAATTTCATTGAAATCCATTATCCCTATCTGAAGTTATCATCCTGAAACCAAATTTCTATTTTTAGTAACACTGACCTAGATATTTGACCTATTGACTTCAAATGCGATCCTACTCTAGGTTATCCCCTAAGCTATCCATACACCAACTTTCATTGAAATCCGTCATCCCTAACTGAAGTTATCATCCGGAAACCAAATTTCTATTTTTAGTAACAGTGACCTAGATATTTGACCTATTGACCTCAAATGCAATCCCACTCTAGGTTATCCCCTAAGCTATCCATACACCAACTTTCATTGAAATCCATCATCCCTAACTGAAGTTATCATCCGGAAACCAAATTTCTATTTTTAGTTACAGTGACGGTGAGTGACCTAGATATTTAACCTATTGACCCTAAATGCAATCCCACTCTAGGTAATGCCCTAAGCTATCTATATACCAACTTTCATTGAAATCCGTCAATTCTAACTGAAGCTAACAAACACTATAGTTCCCTCCGGTACGGCAGGGGACTAATAACAATAGTGGGTTAGACACCAGATAAACTCATAGTTACTGTAGTGCACTAGATTGTTTGATAAGGTCTGATTTCAGTAAACTCGGTTTATGTAATTTTACTTCATGGTAACAATGTTGTTTAATGTTCGTAACACAAGTTCAGAGAAACAACAGAGCTTAACGATGAAGTTTAACAGTGGTTAAGTTAAACCAACAGACCAGAGACATAACTACATGATAACAATATTATTTATGAATTGGCAAATTTACACTGATTAGGAATGTACATCTAACTCTCACAACATGATACAAAGCAGCTTATAACAACATAATTCATTTTCAGGACTAGACACACATCAAAAGCTACACCTATGCTCAGCAGGGAATATTATCAGTGTCAGTAATTCAAAAATGCATAATTTCGAAGTACCATTGTCAGAAATATAAGCTTGAATGACAATAATGATTTAATTTGTAGTTAAACATTCAGTTGACCATTGAAAAATGATTATTTCGAAGAAAATTTACCGGAAATAATTTTGGCGACATACATACTGGCATATTGGCAGGAAAATCATATACGTAACAATAGAATCTGAATTGTTTTTAAAGCACTGCACTTCATTGAAAAACAAAATAAATAAAGTGCTAGCAAGAGGCTAGAGTACAAAAACATCGGGACAAAAAGAGACAAAATTAAAGGAAACAAAAGTTACGCTTAATTAGCATGCAAGAACCATAACTCCAAAAACAAAATCTATAACTACACTAGAGGAATAACAGAGTTATCCAACCACAAAGGTTATAGCTTCTTAATGTAAAGAAGTAAATATGTTAGCCACTTAATGATAGCTCAATGCTGAACAGCCTTACCTCCAGCACAGACCCTTCAGAACTATACAAGGCGGCGAGTACTGATTTCTGAAAAAGAGACAACTTCTAATTTACAATAAATACTAAACTGGATGAATGAAGTAAACGTTTTTTTCTCACCTCTAAGACTGATCCCTCAGAACTATATAAAGCAGCTAAAACCGAACTCTGAAATTATATAGTCAGTCATGTTTCATATCACACACATACATGTACAAACATACCACAGACATTAACCAAACACCAAATGTTATTCCTATGAAGTACTCTTACAGCAATTTCTCAACAGATATACACATTTTGGATAAATGACCTTGCCAGACTTAAAAAATTTTCACCCCAGATTCATGATTCTTTTGTTTTAGAGGAAAATATGGACTTGATATAATACCATAGGATGTAAAACTAGGGATGAACCATTTCATGGGTCGGTACAAAAATGTTTAAGATCTGATTTACTGATAAGATGAAACATCAGTTTTGCATCTAACTCTTGAAATTTTTAATTGGACTCATAAGGTGATACTTACAGATGCATTCTGGAAGGAGTTATTTGTACCTCTATGGTCTATGTCATGACATAAACATGATATAAACAATGCGAACATTTCTATGTCACTGAAATATAGATAAAGAATATTCATTTAAAAAGTGTAATTAATCAATAGGCAGTGCAACCTCTCAAAAGCAACTCCCTTTAGGAGAAGCAAAATAATGTTGTTGTTGAGAGGTTGTTGCTCTAGAAATGCTAAATAAATTGTGTTGTGGGAATGTCACGCTGATGTTGTTGCTCAAGAGAGGGCCGCTCTGGAGAGGTTGTACTGTATTCATACATTCATAAATCATGTCAACAAATGGTGTTGTATAACACAATGAAAATATTTTTCAACTCTCAAAAACCTTAATATACTGTAGCTTTCTACTCTCATTCATTTTTTTATGTATCTCAAATTAAGTATTGAATGACTGTTTTTTTGCTAAGAAACTAAAAATAATGTAGTTCATGTCTCTTCCCTTTTGTCCTGTTGAGTAGCCCGTTATTGGTCAGAAAATACTGAAATTTGGCTCAACATCAGTCATAGATATATTGTCTGCCAGGCACATTCAAATAATTCTCTTTTAAACATAAGTAAGCATGAAATAGCTGACACAACTTTTGACAGACAGATTTAAGGACAGAATAGGTAGGCAGATTTATGTTATTTGATACAACAAAAGATGAAATTCTCATACACGAAGAAAATTGTGTATACAAACACATCAAGACATTTATTGGATGTATTTTTGTACTGAGAACAGACACATTTCTCTGCCCCAATGAGATTAAAATTTCTAACATATTACAAACTTACTGTGACTATAAAGACAGACAAAAACGTAAATACTTACTCAAGATGATTCTCCAGTTTCAGATTTTTGATAAGTTGGTAGCAAAATTGTGCCACAGTATATGCATGCATCCAATTATGGTAGGGTGGATTCCTATAACCCTTCTTCACCATCAGCACAAATCTATAATAAAAACAGATTTCATCTAGGATGAGAAATACATGCAAGCTAGTCAAAAATTTCCAACAAGACAGTGCTCGCCAATAAGTGAAAATTTGTCTTACAACTTCAACTGCAGTCAGTAGCAGAAATCTATGAGATAACAAAATATTACATTATCAATATGATCTGAGAAATTTTCAGAATATTTCACCAGAAATGTGACTTGATGCTAACTGTTTAACATCACATTAACCGCAGGAGCTCGTGTTAACAGAAATAATTTTGTTATATCTAATAATGGATTAAAATCTACATACTGACATATCAATTTAAATTGTGAAGCAAATAATATGATGTTTTAGAATCATTTCCAATTGGTGTTGGTGATTACAATAAAGTGTATTTGCTACACATTATATTTGCCTGAGGGAAGAGGTAATGCCAGCTAGGTTATTTCCATACAACTTTGTATTCAAATATTATAAGAAATGTATCAAAGTCAACCTAACATATTTGTATGCCACTTTCATGATGAGTCAGCATCTTATCTACCTATTAAACAAACCACTGTTGAAATATTCTTAATAGAATATTCTCAAACCACCATGTAACCATGGACACTATATATTACCTTGCTAGTGACTCTCTTCTAATCCTCCATCTAGATATAAGATTCAGATCTTCAAACATAGATAAACAACCCTACAAGAGACAAGCCAAGTAAATACATACCTTGTCATTACTCTCTATAATACATGATTTTAAAATACAGGTAAAACAGATACTGTATTTTCATTTATTTTCGTTGGGCTCAATTTTCGTGGTTTTTACTAAAATGGCTATTTCGTGGGTACATAAATTCGTGGATTTTGATTTTTGAAAAAAATGCCTTATATCTGTATTAAATTTGTGGGGATTTGATTTCGTGCCTGACCCGACCCACAAAATCCACGAAATTTAATCCCGTACGAAAATTAATCATTCCACAGTATTACAGTTTCCTTGTATACCAAGACTGTTCACTAAGAAAAAATATTATACAGCAATAATAATAAACTAAGCATAATGAATTGGCAAAGCCTTCTCAAAGTCAATAAGTTAAAATGTTTGGCAAGCAAATCAGAAATTCATCAACAATATAATCCAGAATTAAAGTCTGTAGTATTAATATGTCTCCCAACATAGGTTAATAAAACCATCCAAGAAATAGTGTGATATGCCATGCTTGACTTTTTTTTTTTAAAGTTCAGTTACCATGGTAATAGAGAGACAAAATAATATTGATCAAAAGTCAAACATTTCACTTCATACAAAAACTATAAAAATCAAATCAGCTTCCCACTGATAATACATAATTATATTGCTTTCATGTCTGGATCTAGTAATGAACAGCCCACCTGGTTAGCTTAGTGGTTAGATCTCAAGTGTTTGTCTACTGATCAAGAGGTTGTAAGTTTGAACCCTGGGCGAGACTCACTGGGACTGCTGGACAAAAGTTCTGAATTTTTACTAGTTCAAGAGAAATTTTACCAAGTCCTGAGTGGAATTCTACTCATAATAATGAGCAGATGGATGGATTTCTGGAGCACTGAGGCTTAAAACTAATTAGAGCTGTCACAGAGGTAAGTAATACCCCTGCCGCCACTTTCAGGGGGACATAACTCTGCAATGAGTGAATCGCTGGGCATGAAAATTGTGTCTTGCACATCTACACTTCATGGTGATAACATATAAGTTTCATTGCAATAGCTTCAAAAATGTTGAAGTAGTTTGCTCCACAAACTTCATGCGGACAGACAGACTGACAGACCGACCAACGACCGACCAACTGACCGACCGACAGAGTGACTCCAATATATCCCCTCTCAAACTTCATTTGCGGGGGTATAATAATACTTTAACCTTACCAGTAGAGTCTTATCCTCTGGTAAGCTTCTTGGTGCGTAGGAAAATTGCAGAAAATCAGCATCTAACAAACGTGGGTGGGGAATATCCACTAAGGATAAACCATGGACATCATCAGGACTAACCTGTGTAGATGTAAACATATAATAATAATTAAAGTAAATCTTATTGTGTCACTATGGTATGTATTGAATGGTCTTTGAAACAGGGGAATATTTCTAACATTTTTTTTCCCATTTTTATTCAGAAAATTCAAGTTAAAATATCAGAAAATGGTTTATGAATTGATGAATTTATGAACTTCAAATATTCAATGACAAGAAACAGACCATATTTTGGTATCTTATGAAAATTACATAATAATCTGAGACATTTAGAACACACTTATATTTTACTTCAGGGTTACCTAGCTGATAAAATCTTGTAAATGCAAAAAATGAAAAAATTGTGCTGTTATATACAGACATGGAAATATATTAGTGTGGAAGCTAAACAGTAATAGAATTTAGATATACGTTGAAAAAATCAGAATTCTCACAAGTGTAGAGATGGTTTAAAAATAAATGTGAAAGACGGGAGTGATTCACAGTGAAAAGAGTTATTACATTAATATACTTACACAGCCCAATGTATGTATAAAATTGTTTAAATTAATGAACAATAATATTACAGTTTATTGTAACAATAATTATGGTACATTTGTGAAAATTTAATTATTGTATCGTTATACCTTGTAACAGGCTGGTGGCCTGAATCATGAATAAATAGATATAACAGTTATTGTAGTATCTATTTTTTCTGATGATATATGTTTATTGGTATTTTTCCTATAAAACTCCATCTATTTTGCTAGCACATGTCATAATACACACTAATAACACTGTTTACATATCTATACAATACTGATTTTAGCTGATATTGAAGATTTCAAATCTCTTGTGACATTAATTCATAGATGATATTTTCATCATTGAGTACAACACTGCATACGGACAGTAGCATGCTCCATGTCTAACAGATTGACAAATACCAATAACATGCACTTTTACAGTAACTCTGTAACATAATTCATGAATCATCTCCCTTTCATTAAGTTAACATTTTACAACACAGAATTCTGTCATGTGCATCAGCTGTCGACCACTTACAATAAAATAAAAATTAGCCAAGTTCATCCATCTTTAAGCCATCTAGGCTACCTTCCTGTCATATTTGAAAAAAATATGCTATTATTTGCATAGTAAACTCAAGATAGTTATTTAACAAGCTTGTTATGTCCCTTTGATAAAGTATCAAGTCTGAATTAACTCCCTTACATAATGACAATAAAGAGTTGGCGTAAGGATATTATATCATATAATGATGAAATTTTATAATCAATTTAACAGATTTTTTTTACCTTAAACTTTTTATATAACATTTAACCTTGGAATTTTATTTGTTTATGATAATGCTAATTCCTCTGATGATTCTAATTAGAGAAAAAAAAATGTGTTTAGTAAATTTACTTAACATACAAGACTAGAACAAATAAATCAGCCAAAAAGAATAACACTTTCTCGTTGTTTATTAGATTTTAAATAATGGAAAGATTAAACATTGTTAAGCCCTTTTATATAATCAAAATCTTCAGAAATACTGGAATAACAAAAACTTATAAGCAGATTACCAGGAACCATAAGGAAATTGCAAAAGAAGCTTAAATTTTCCTCAGCTTTGGAAACCAATCATGCAACCTGAGCACAATGAAAGATCAATTTGATATTGATTTATATAAAACTCGCAAATCACATTCAACTGATCACGGAACAGTTTCCGATAAAACTATCATAATATTTGCTAATTATCATTTAAAACGATATCAGTTATTTTTTCTTTTAACTTGTCCATCAGATAAGACGCAGGCAATTTATTTTGAAATCCTAAAGGCTTCCAAATGGTATTGTTATCAAAATTGATGGATTGAATACAGTAACAAAGACATGGAAGCAATTAGTCCACTTTTCAAAGGTAAAAGCTTGCATTAAAACATCGTAATCTGGAATGTTGAAGGGATAATATTTATATCAATTAATTCAAAGACAAATGTTTGTCATTGAGATGCTGTATAGATGGAACTAACCTGCATGTGATATATCATAAGTTCATTAGCTAATGATTTCCTATGCTGTGACTCCAAAAGTTTCTTGTACATTAAACTCTGGAATATTAGTAAAAAGAACACAAAAAACACTTAGTAAGACTTGAAATCAAAACTTGGTGCTGGAAATGTTTCTAAACACTGTGCCTGGTTAAGGTATAAAAACCATGGTGAGATATATGTCTGGATGTTACTGGCACTTTCTTCAGTGCTTAATTTTTGCACATGAATTAATGTCAAAGAAAAGATGCAAAAATTTTGAAGAAGTAAACTATGAAAAATGAAACATGTGTATTTAGCTTGTATATCACAGCTTCAGAAGGGATAGACAAAATGAGACATTAATGTCCTGATAAGTAATAATTAGAAGTTGCTCTGTTACATTGAAATTTACTCTTAGAAAGTGATCTATATCTACATGATGGCCGTTATGCAAAAGTCAACAGTTATTTTGACACACAATTTTGAGATAAACATTATAGGCCATCATTTAAAACTTGTTCGTTTTTAGTTACACATGTCAAACTTTTGATAGTGAATAGGTAGGCATCTTTTGGTAACATATTAATATGCGTGCATGTACTGAAAATGAAGTATGGATTTTTTAGTCTCAATCGTGTGAATGGAATTCTGAATTAGTCCATCATGTAACTGAAATCCATACTTTCTTAAGAATGGCCTAACCAGACAAATATCTCAAAAAAAAAAATCTACTATAACAAGCCACTATTACTACACATCTACTTATCATTTAAAGCATAGCATTAGTAGACAAATTTAAAGTTTGAAAACAACACTGTAATGACTAAATTAAGTGATTTACAAATCTTGTTAATTGGGATAGAAACAATATTTTATTGCTGTAGTTTCTATATAAAAGAGGTGGAAAATAACCTTTTTCATATTTTTTTTCAAGATTTCCTTTTTCATCACATGTAGAAACATGTATAATGCAAAATTGTTTAAGCGCCATAAGTAATATAAGTTATAAGAGATTAGATTTGACATAATGAGAAAATTTGAAACAAAATATTTTGCATACACTGATCCTATACATTTTAACCAATAGAGTGTAAGTTATAATCATATTTCTAAAACGTACAATTTATCTACTATTGCTATATTTTAGCCGTCACTATGCAAACTAAACTAAGCAGAACATAACAACGCCTATATCTGAAATCACAAAATATAAATAAATATACAACAAGATTCATGGTTGAACAATGATACCAGGGATACATATGTGTTTAGGTTATTTCAACATTTTGCAAAAAATAAACATTTTAGACTTCAAAGAAAGAATAATCTGATAATGAACATGATTCCTATTCATTTTTTTAGAACAAAATTTTTTCATCTTTTTTAAACACCAGATTTATTGATAAAGCATGAATTAAGCATAAGAAAACATATTTTTTGCTACAGCACAATAATTAATATAATCATGTAAGGATAGAAAGTAGCAAAGTATATCAATATTTCAGAGAAAATAATATAAGTTTATTACTGAGGTTCAATATAAACAAGCTGGCACAATTCAACAAGACAGTTTGACTTTTTTGTTTCAAATGTTTTAATTTAAGAAGAATAAGTATATTGAGAAGTACTTAATGGGAAACAGCACTAACAGAATACAATTAAGAACATCTGACCAAAGAAATAATGTACTCTCTCGTATAGTATCTTTTTTCTTCAGATCAGCCCTTCTTATGTCTATCAACCACTATCAATTCATACCATTTTAGTGTAAAAAATTAAGAATACAATGCATACATGTGAAGCATTGAATGCATTGACGTATGATATAAATAATCCAGGTACCATTATTCAACCATTATCTCAGATAGGGGATCGAATCAGTAAAACTACATGTTAAGGATGCTGACACAACGTTTGCTGAGATTCTGACCTTCATGTGGTACATCATCAATTCGTTAGCAAGGCTACTCCGAACTTGTGAGTCTATCACCTTTTTATACATCAAAGACTGAAACATATCAAGATTCATTAATATATCTGTATAGATCTCAACAATGTCCAGGGCTGTGCATGGTTGCACAAACACTTGAGAGAACAAAATACCTTACCCATCTAGAAGTCATTGTTTTTTTAACATTTCATTTATCTGTTTTTTAATGGCTCGTTCAACAACTGTGATAATTTCAGAGCTGCTCTAGAGAGAGGGGAGAAAAGATACAGGAAAACTGGGCATTTATATCCCTAGTCTATTCAAATAGTTTTTTCTGGTTCTTTACTGTGCTCAATGTAAAGCAACGTTACACGCTTGCCCTTTTTCCTGTGATTTTGTAGACAGTCAGTACTTGGCTGGGAAATTGGGATGGAGACACTAATAGAGTGTCGCTGAGAAATTAAAAAGGCAGAGAACAGATCTGACTCTACTTGAAACTTTTGTTTACGACAGGAAATCCTATGACTGGAGAAAATACCCAACCCTGAAAGTCATCACATTAATGGTGTTCAAGCACTCAACTGAACAGCTTATAAAAGTAACCTAAGATATCATACACTGCACATAGATTGTATGCACCAAATGCCATATTCATTGTACTCAATCTGCCTCTTGTAAAGACAAATTCTTTTAAATCTAATTTATCAGAGAGGTTTCAAGGAAAATTTGCCTTTTTATTTAATTTAAAATACAAATGATCGTCTGGCTGAAGCCACATGTATTGACGGATTACTGATCACATTTTACAAGCTAATCACAAGTGGTCTTACTTTGTGTACACTACCATACATAAATATTGTAGACCATACATCCAACATGAGCATAAAACAATGATTTTATGCCAAAATTTTCTCACTATCCATGCCCACCAAAAGGGAAAATTTAGCGCAACAAATTTCAAAATGGGAATATACAATAACATTTATTCGTATGGAATAATTATTATGTGATTGTTTAGTTGTATAAATCATAAATATGAATATCACTACACTGTAATTGGTGACAATGGTGTGAAAACTGTTATATTTTTTTTCTTTTTAAATGATCATGAGGAAAACACTTCTTGTCAGAGGGAAATTCTGGCCATTTTAGGGGAAAATTAATGAAATTTTGCTAAGGGAAAATAGCGAAAAAAAAATCACTGTCAAATAATACTTAAAATGATAAAATATGTTCATTTACTGCCTCCATGCATGTATGCCAAAGTTGGGTTTCTTGATAGTACATGACAACATACAGTATTTGTACTGCAACCATTAAATTATTTGATAAAATCAGCCTTCTGAACCGTTACTTTTTTAACAATTTCACTTTAATATAATCTTATACATTTTGAATTAAATAAAAGAGTTGCATAAAGTAAGAAAGTGCTGACTAAGAGATATTAAATGTCACACATAAAATTGGAAAATGCTGAACAACTTGTGGCTTTCTCTGAAACTAAGAATTGCATTTCAGGAAATTGAATCATGGAGAATATTTAACTGAAAACCCAGACAATATTAAGCATATCTTAATATATTTCATACCCATTGTTTTGTCATGATAATAATTACAATATTATCTGAGACTCAAATTACTCCTTAGAAGTAAGTAATAAATGTGGCTTTAAAAATAAAAACTCATGGTGACACGGCACATTTTCTTGTAGTAATTAAAAGGATCTAATAAATATACCATTTGAAGAAAATCAAGGGCTTGCAATCAAAACAGCTGATAATCTAAGCAGAAATGTGGATACATTATGATATAAACTTGAAGAATTAAAAAAAACCCATAAAACATGAAACTATTTTTAAAATTACTAATTTATTTTAAAGAAATTTACTCCAGAATCATGCTTTTCTGACTGGTTGTTTATTTTCAATTCAAGAAATAACACAACATCCTCAGACAGGTTACAGATATCCAAAACTAGGATGTATTGATTTACCTGAATTTTACACAAAGAAATTCAGCCCTACAAGATGACGCTTGATAAACATTAGGGACAGTATACTTCTCTTCAAAATGATATTCTTTCCATTTAATCTTTAAATCATAATTTGATTCACAGATAATAAAAAACGAAGTCTTCAAATTGACAAATGACAAGGCTCTATTCAGACAACTCAGAACATAATTGGTTAGCTCTGACCACACGTTTCGCAAATAACCAATCACAAAGCACCGTTTTATGACAGGTCACTTCAAACTTTGGCTCTAAGGCATTTCAGCAGAACAATTACTTTCTTGATCATTTGTCAATTCATTGTTTACAACTTGTTATATAACAATAAAGTCATGCAGACATTGGATTTAAATCATTTACATACCATGACAGAGAAGTATAAGATATAACATACTTACATGACTGATACTTATACAGCAGTATATACCAAAGGCTGTGGCTATCTCTTCATCGAACGTCGTAAAATATGCTGAATGTTTCTTATTACACAACTGAGCCACACCCAAAACAGTTCCTACATGGTGCAAGGTAAAAAGAAACATTGATATGAAAAATTTTACAACAAGAATTGAGGGAGTTTTGAATACACAATGCTACCTATGCAGAGTGGCCCTATCTTGAGCAACAACTTCCCTTCATCAACAGCATGATTTTCCCATTGCATGATTTAACTATTAATTCAACCTTTCTAGAGCAACAACAACATAATCTTGCTTCTCCCAAAGGGTGTTGCTTTGGAGAGGTTTCACTGTAGTCAAATGAAAGAATGCCATCGAAGAATGTAGAAATGTCTTTAAAGCACAGCAAGCCTTCATTAAGTCCATCCTTACTGACTCACATGAACTGCTTTAATTAGTAGTAAGACCATTAATACATACTATTCTTATTTACTATACAAACAGGAAAACAGAAGTCACTAACAGGTGAGGTAAGAAATGTGGACTTCAAAAGACCACTCTATCAATTAATGAGTGCCAGATATTAGGATTTGTTGTACTCAACAGATATTGAATCGACAATCACATGCGCATCATAATATGCACTGTGGGATTTATACGTCTATTTTCAGCATACTTCTATATCATGTATAGATGGTGCTTGCTTGTGATATCACAATGACATGATATCAAACTTTTATATCACTTTGACCTTAGTAGGAGCAGCATGTTAATTGTATCATTGTTCTAATGAAGATGGGTGCCAGTACATATTTTAGATGAATATATATCTAACAAATTACATTATCAATAATATGCCACTTACCTTTCTCATTTTTAATTGGAAAGCACAAAATATTTCTGAAAATAAAGCAGCATAAGAATTTTAGACATGAAATAAAAAACTTACTATGGAAATAATATCAGCTATTTAAAGTTTAACTTAAGAACACCTGATGGTCAAAACAGTATAATATTTACTGTACTTTTTTAGAATAAAAAGGTGTGTTGACAGTCGATGAATAAACTTGTAATGTTTACCTAGTTCGGAACCCTGTGGAATCATCAATACCTCGGTAGAATAAAGGATGGGCGTATGCATCTTTTATGTTGAGCAATTCTCCTGAAATGAATTCATGACAATTATCAAAACCATGCCTCAATCTATTAACGTTTTTGTGTTTCTATTGGTTGAGAGACGTCATGAGTTAATCGCATATTATTCAGGCAGTTGATGTAATTGGTTTAAAAAACAAACAGTATATTGTTTCTTTAATATTAGAAGTCAGCAAAACAGTCCACACATTCTAGCCACAAATAATCAAATTAGTAATACTGTGAAGTATAAACTCCATGCTACATTACTTAATACCCTGTAAGGCATTTTAATTTCAATATTCTATTCAAACTTTAATAATAAATACGAGACATTTTTCATCAAAAATGAGAATATCGTTCCTACAATCTCTCATACTTGTTGGCCAGTTCAACTGATATCAAATAACACTTCAATATTCACCAAGATCTAGACATATTAATAACATATAAAACTGAATCTCCTGAAATGACCTTACTTCAAAGTACAGTAATAACCTACATATATATATATATATATTAATATTACAATGAAGGTTAGAACTGCAATAACTTGTTTCCATTTTAATGTCTAATTAACTGTAAGATTCATTTTAGCTACAGTCAGATCAGTATTGTTATACATGTACTTTTAAACTCAATCATAACCATTCAGTACAATGAGCTTTTATTCCATTTAAAAAAACATAAAGTTTAGGCATGGTTGTGATGTTAGCCCAGCTTTAATGTTTCATTCAGCTGTGAGTTAACGTTGCTAGAAAATGAGGTGACTGCAAGCGAGCTCAACAAAAAACAAGTTGTGATAGCGACTCTTGTCATGCCCAAAGGTACTGTCTAGGGCTTGATTGCAAAATCAGTTATGGAGAGAAAAGAATGTTACTATCTTATATGAGCAGATAAATACTTGACATGAACAGTTTTTGTTGAAATATACCGATTGTGACAAGAGGAAGCCACACCCCTTACAATTAACAACCAGGGAAATTATCAGACATTCTTTTCTCCTACCACTCTTTTCTCCTACCACTTCCCTGAAGGCACAGATTTAATTAGTACATTTTAGCATCATTTGAATTGACATTTCTAGTTAAAGTATGTACGTATTAATACCTGAGGTGGCCACTTGCCCTGCTATACCCTGAGTGATTGGCATTCGGATCTCCTCCTGTACCTAAAAAAATTACAAAACATAAAATGTGAATACAAATTAAGCCAGTTAAGGAAAACTAGTTATATCATGGTTATTTACGTTATGGAATATTTTTATAACCCAGAAAAATTCAAGAATTATCCATACCAATTCTATTGAAAGCAATATCAGCACCTCAATAAAAATGTGTCATCAAGCTAAGCTTTGTAAATTGATTTCAAAAATGCGTTCTTAAATAGTATTTCAGTAAGATAAAAGGTGGAATATAACCCAACTAGTTTCCCTGGATTATTTTCCAGTACTGACCACGCTCTCCACAAGCAATGGCAAACCATATGAAGGAATTACAGTGGAAGACTAAAATTATATGTCTTTAAAACATTGTTTTCAACAACAACAACCACATTAAATAACAAGATGTGATTCAAAAACACAATACCCCCTCCAGGTGCCCTTTAACTTAAAAATGCACAAAATAAACAAAGGGCCATAGTTCAGTAAAAAATGATCGATTCACAAAACCCAGAATGTATGTGCGGGGGTTCTTGGTAACAAGTCTGTGAAAGTTTCATCAAATTCCATGAAAAATGTAGGAGTATAAGTATCCTGAAAGAAATGTAGGAATTTTCTTAAACACAATGACCCCGTGACCTTGACCTTTGACCTACTGACCTGAAAATGCACAGGCCCTGTAGAGGTTGTCATGAGGAACCGACATATGAATTTTGATGAATGTAGGTGCAAGCATTTTGATTTTATAGACAAGGTCAAAGTTTGGTACAAACAAACAGACAGACAAACAGAGAGACCAAAAACAATATGCCCCCGATCTATCGATACCGGGGCATAAAAAGAAAGAAATGTAACATTGCAGACAAAACATTATTGCTCATTAGGTATAAGGAAATACCTGCAGCTATTTTATCCGAAGTAATGACATAATGATGAAAACTAACTAATGCAGATCAGGAAAAGATGCATGATTTTTGTCAAATCCATAATCACTTTTTCAACAAAATTACTGCAAACTATCATCTGACAAGCACACATTTCCAGTAAAATCAATAGACAACCATTAAAATATTGGATCAGTCTTGCTCCAGTTCAAATTATAATCAGCCAGCAAATCCTGTAACAGCAAATTAGCCCTAATGCCTCAGACTAGTAAATTTCCATTTGATACGCAAACAACTATTCAGACAAAAATTGTACCTGATTTATAAAATTATATGTAATAAACTGATAACCAATAAGGAATCAAATTTAAGTTCTGATAAATTACTAAATACATTAATTTGGCATACTACAAGGCCTCAAATTTAAAGATACATTTTTATTTGAATAGTCATTTTAATGAAAGGAATTCAGCATAAGAAGTTTCAACATTCATATTTTTTATGTTTTCAACTTGTTTACATTTTCATCACAGTCTTTATGGGTCAAATATTTGCCAAACTTATTTTCTTGACTGTCAATAATTAAAAATCTTTGAAAAAAAAAAAATCTTGTTCTTCTAAAATAATGCACGAAAAGAGCACAACATTTCATCATCTCAAAGAACTGTAATTTTAAGAGAGAGAGAAAAAAACAACATATTCATACATGACAATTCTAAGACGCTAATTATATCAACAAGCAAGATTAGGCTCAACACGTCTTTCATCATGAAGGATGAAGTAATATGTCATTACTTGTTTTTACAAATAAAAAAATACAGCCTTATTAAAAGTTTGTCAAACAAATTCAATGTGCATGCAGTTCTGTAATTCTTAATTTTTCAAAAATCAATACAACTCAGAGAATCAGATTTGTACAAAATTTTAACCTGTTTTTACAGTAGAACATTGAATCATAAGATCCCTTCACGAACAGGAATTAACTCATTACCATGGAAACTTCTATTTAACATAAATAGATAAAAATCCCTGTAAGCACTTAAGGCAAGCCATCATACACATTAGTTATAGACAATGTATTTAAATAAATTTAAAAATAATTGTACCATGTCATTCCAACGATCATTGGATTTTATAGCAAATGCATATGTACCATGTTACTCAAAAGATAATTAAACTTTATCGAAAGGTCTATATATACCATATTACTCGAAACACAGGCTAGAGTGGGTATGAAATCACCAAGGAATAAAGAAATTTACTCTGTAACTAATGAAAACTAACTTAGGTCACTTCAATGACGAAGTGTACATTTTGTAAGTTGAAGTGCTTATTGCTCCAGTTCAGCGCAATATATGGATATAAGAGTGGATGGTGGTTAAAGAGAAATTATTTCTGCATCAAATAAGACCAGCCTTTTAAGAATCTGTTCTGAATTGTTACAGCAGGACCTTAATGAACATGACCAGTGTAATTTCTGAGCCCAGGAGTTCTATACCTTTACTCTATAATAATAAAAATTAAATTATATGGCTGTTATAAAAGATGTTATAAACATAATATTTAACAGTGTTTCAGAGTGTAAAAAGAATTCCTGGGTAGTAGAGAGTCTGTCGAGGGGCCTTCACACACTGGTAGCCTGTGACTCAAAACATTATTAAACTTTATGGAAGAGCAAGGCTCACAGCCACCATATTAGAAACATTGCTGTTCCAAACTGATGTTTCTAACATACTTTTTGAAAAGGGGAAAGGGTCTATAAACCAAAACTCAAAAATGGCAAAAGAACTCTAAAATATGGCAAATCTTTCTGAGAACCTACTTCGTTGTCCTTGTTGGTAGTAATACCATCAAATACTTTGGCCACAAGTTCATCAGTATCAGGATCAATAAGGAACACAGAACATCTGAAACATAGAATATCTGTTTATCATTTGAGAAACTTAAAGATCAGGACATCATGTGTTTGTATTTTTTAGAAAACAATCTCATTCTATTGCTTCTTTGGGAATTTTTTGCTTGTTTTGTTCAAGCTATTTTTCTGAAATGTACACCAATGTTTACCAAAAGCAAAAATAGAATAGCAAAAACTTACTGATGTAACAATGATACATCTATGAAAAGGGTTCAAGATAACTATTTTAATACTATATTTGACTTAAAGACGTTTGCTACAGTTTCCAGTTTTTTTCTACATAGTCATATAGGGAAAATGAAAACTCTTACATGAATCTTTTTTAAACGTTGCATGATTATAGCATACGATAACAGAAACATTTTAAGCAAATTAAATTGGGGGTTGACAAACTGAATTTTGAGTTATCTACCCTTGAATTTTTGGCTAATTTTAGGTTAATATTTCAAATGTCTTTAAGTCCAAACACTCACTATTACAATACTTAGCCATTATTTATGCTAACTTTAATTTGCAACTTACAATACAATTATGGCAAATGGAAAAAATTATATCCTTCATATTTGGACACTAAAAATCATCACAAAATGTTTTAAAAAGTAATCAATAATTTATTACATCTAAGGGAAGCTTAAATGTAAGAAAAACATGACAAAACAACAGCAAAAAAATCAGTTAACAATGCACAGTTAGGGGAAAAATAGATGTATTCTGGTGTTAAGAATAAAATCAGAGAAATTCTATGACACATGAGGAATTGACACAGATGTAAAGAGTACTATATGTACCAGAGAAACATTCAGAAACAATCAGTTTTGACATTTCACTGATTTTGGCGATAAGATAAAAAAATTTTGGTATAAAACAATAATTATAGTGCAATAAATCTACACCAACTTGCACATCAATGTAATCTGTTGTATAATAATATAATATTTCAAAATCATGGGGAAAATATCACACATTCATATTGCTGAATGACGCATGTTCAGTTCCTTTACACGAGCAAATATGCAAAGTAACATGTTGCAGTTTTACATTATTTATATAACCCTGAAGATTTTTTGTCATAAATCATTAATTAATGAATAAAACCCTGCAATCCAATTTTATTAATGTTACCCAAACGCCATTATAAACTATATCAAACCCACAGAACAGATCTGTCAATGTAATATTTTTATAGGGTACTCTTTTATCATCTGGATACAAGTCACTTCAGTAATTTTAAGAGAAACACAGCATAAAAGCATCAGAGATGGGACTGGGGGGGGGGGGGGGGGGGGGGCTTACTGAACATTCGATGTGGAATATAACTGGAGAATAATCATTTTCTATTTTCAAATGAACCGTCAGAGTTATATTGTTCATGGCAAATGTCGAGACAATATTACTGATTTTCGGAGTCTAACAATGCGTTTGGTAAAATCAATAAACAAGACTGGAAAGAGAAGACCAGATCTCAGCTCTGACAGTTGACTATTTAGAGCCTATTTCTGTTTTGGAGAAAAATAAACAAGCACTTAGAAAATACAATGAAAGTTTGGTCAATGTGAACAACTGATATTTTCCTAGCTTCTTAGGCCAACACTGAAAATTATATGTTTAATGCATCAAGAATGGCTTAGCAAGAGAAAATTTCTTACAAAATCTATCACTCACCCTAAATTGTATATTTTCATCACTACTAGCAACAAAAGAAAACAAAGAATTTCTTAGAAGACAATAAATAATGAGTATTAACAGTGGTCTTACCTTTCAGCATTAGTTAGATTTCTGGCTTGTTGCATAATCTCTCTTAATAGTTTTGTGAGGTCATCTACAAAAGACAATGGTTCAGAATTAATGAGAAATAAAGTATCAAATGTCATTTAGTATAGTATTATCATACAAGGAAGTTCCCACTCCCAAGGGTACGGGTCATATTCCCAAAATACCGAGAAAAAACCCTGTGGAACTCTTCATCTTAGTTATCTGAAGAAAATCATCTAGAATATCACAGTATATATATGTTAATTAGCCATAGAAAAACTACTTATTAGATTTCAAAATGAATCCTAGGTTAATCAAAGCTGAAACTTTAAGTCATCTGTCTGTCTTGAAGGGTATAACCTTTGCCTTATAATCAACAGTCAGGAGGCATATTGGTCATAAGTAATCTATATAAAAATTCTAAATGAAAATCAAATATCGAACATGGCAGACACCATTTCAACAAGATCTGTGCCTTACTTATTGTCTCCATATTTAATGTCACATTAAGTGACAGAAATTAGATCAGCAAATGTATACAAATGTGTGTCACTGGCATTTTGAGAAAAAAATACTACATACTCATAAAATTATACATGATTAAGAAATCTGTATAAGGTTGTAATGAGATAATTATCAAAATTTCAATGTTTGACTGAATTATAATTTTAGACAACCAGTTCATTCAATAATCTATAATGAATGCTATTTCAAGTATAAAACAAGCCAGAAATGAGACAGAAATTACTATATATCACTAGTTAAGATTCCAAAATGCTCTTTTAACCCCATGATAAAAATATCTACCGGGAAATAAAATTACAAGATTTTATCATGCCCTGATAAAGGTTTATTGTTCAAGCCGAAATGTTGGTATATAATAAATTAGATAAACATATCTATTGTCAGTTGTAAGTGCCATATACATCTTTATTGGTTTCAAAAAATTACAAGAAGAATAACTTGCAAGAAACAGACAACTATTAAAGTGTCCTATACTTAAGTATGTACAATACGGTATTCCTATTAGAATAAATACTTTATTGAGTAGCATTCAACCCAGACCAGATAGTAATCATTTGTAAAACCGCTTACATAAACAGCAATACAAACCAAATTATTTATGTTTCCATCTCCAATCTGACTACAGTTACACTGAGAGACAATAAATAATTCATAGAAATGTCTGTAACACAAAAATGTTGACAACAAATAGAAACATAAACAAAACATAAGATGGACAAAAATACCAATACTGTCAAGAATGGATTTGAAAGTATGATACAAAGATTGTGTATTCATTATGATGTTAATGCAATGTTTTACTATAGCACATAAAATCGATTAGGTACTATCATTATTCACTTATGTCTTAGAGCAATCAGTAACATCCATAATTACGAGTAGGAACTTATCATATGGATATCAATCATTACAGCATACTTCCAACAAGAACTTGTCACAGAGATGACAAATTCCCACAGTCATGCTGCTATGACACAGATGTGTTCGTTACCACCTCATATTTGTCCTTAGACCTTGAAGTGTGACCTTGTAGTTATATATAACGCCCTAACCGGTATACATGTACAGAGTGGAAATGTTAAATTACTGACACAACTTCTTAGAATGGGCCTTAATTCATAATAAAACACTATAATATACTAACTCTGTACATGTATACCGGTATACACGCTGCGATTTTACGACAGTGTGTCGTTTTGTAAAATTTGACCATTTTTCGAGTGAAAAATCTTCAATAGCGAGTTTAGAATATCTTTAAAGGTAGTAAAAGTATACATTTTCTGTAAGCGTGTTGAGTTGCCCATACGTTGCACTATATATGAGTTAAATATTTTGTACTGCATTGCAATAACATGGAAGTTTATAACACGCGTTGGAAAATTCGAATTGTCGAAGTTGTTTCCCTTCTATATATATATGGGTTACACGGAAAAAAAATTTTTTGATTTTTTTTTCGTGACAAACCCCTTTGGATAAAATCAATGCTAAATAGAGAATATCACCAATTTGATCAATTTTTAATACTGAAACATTTATTCAATTATTTATTGAGATTATAAAGCTTCAAGTATTGTTAACTTAAGATGAAATTAATAAGAAATATTGTCCCATCTGAGATGTTCAAGTAAAAATATTTTGTACAATGAATAATATACAACCAAGAAGCACATTTTGGGTTAAATAACAACACGCAAATACAACTCGAACACAACTGGAAAAGAAGAAAACCTCTAACACTGAACAAATGAACCATCAACTATTAACCTACAAATATCTATTGTTCCCGCACTAGCAACAGGTACCTGCATCTGATCAATGCATGCATCGGATACAGTCACCAAAACATAATTTTCATCATCATCTTCATCATTTTTCAAGGTACCAATCTCTTCAAAATCATCATCAGTTTCAGCATTTATTAGAATGCTTTCCAGACTCTTTCCAGGATTTTTAGATATCTGGTAACCTAGCATAGCATCATCAGCATTATAATCAGTAACAGAGACAGTTCTATGAAAAGACCCAAGCGTACTATCTTCAATCATAATGTCACGAGAGTTTTGTCTAGACTCCTGTTTCAAATCAGTACCTGATTTATTATCGTCCTCTGAATAATCAGTCAGCACTATTAAAGGAATATCTGCATGATTTAATCTGCCATTGGATTCCAAAGGTAAATTTGATATGCTATCTTTGTGTTCCCCATAAAATGCTATATTCAGCTCTGGGATGTTTTCTACAAGTCTTCGTGTGGTTTCAAGCCTACAAACTGGATCACTTTCAGTTTTGTGGATTTCTTCATTATCAGATTGTTTAACATCAAATCCAAAAATGTCTGGTCTTTCAGCCAGTAAAGCTTTTACATCATCAGGAGTGTCATGATCTTCCACATCCAATGATTCGGAGCAATCAAGAAAACTAGTGGAATCATCAGTTTCACTTTCAGCAGTTGTAAATGATATCTGAGAACTTGATTCAGATATCTTAGGAACATCTACATAGCAAGGGTTTAAGGCTGGCAAAATTTTATTTAGATCATTAGACTCATATTTTCTCAAACTTTCTTCCTTAACTATCTTACCATCAATAACATATGATTCTTTTTTGTCAGCTACAGATTCATTTATAGGTTTCTTCTCAGATTGAAATTGGCTCTTGTCAGTTATACTTACATCTAAGCCATCTTCAGCATCAGTATCTGGCTCAGTATTCACGCTTACGTTTTGCAATGAACTGATATCATTCATGTCTGTGTCATGATAACTTTCATCATTATTTTCAATCATCTTTCCACTACATCCACTTTTATCCATCCTAGATGACTTAAGCAGAGTTATACTTTCACTAACAGAGGATTTAATCTTTGTTGCAGAATCTCTAAGATTCTGAACATCAGATTCAATTTTTTCAAGAACAGGCTCATCTTTACTGCTAACATCTTTCTCTGACCCACCATCATAGCTCCGGTAAAAAAAATCACTATACCGTTTGATTTCATTTTTAGACATATCAATTCTTTCGCTATGCTTATCAAAATCTTTGATCACCTTTTCCAAACTGCCTTCACAATTGCAATTATCGTGCTTTCCAGAACTGCTTAATGAAACAAGGCATGCAATCTCAGATGACAAATTCATCAAATCATTTTTAAGCTGTCCAATATTATGTTCTAACTTATCTAAGACTGAATTATCAGCAACATAGGAAACATAAGTTGCTCCCACAGAAGCATCACTTAACAACTGATATGTTTTGGTCAGACTCCTTTGCAAACTTGGCCCAAAACTATCATAAATTATATTCTCAAAGGTTTTAACATTACAGCCATTTGTTTTTATGTAAGAAAAGTCTTCCACACCATGGCTATGTCTTTGAAAGAACTCACCTAAGTTTGTAAACAGGTCTCTGGCAACCTGCAATAAAGCCTGAAAGAAAAGAGGAAGAAAAAATAATTGCAGGAAGAGCATGGTAGGTCTTTTATTGAAATAATTGAGAAAGAAGGAAATCAATCTATCAGATTTAACCAACATACAATGAACAATGAATTGAAACAACCATGTTTATAATAGATGTTGGGCGAGCTCTGCTTCAAAAGCATCAGGTCATGTACACATATAAAATGAAAATATAATAAATAGGGGTGACTATTGGGTCCAGTTTTGACTTTTGCAATAATATTGCAATTGCTGAAAGTACTTTTGCAATACTATTGTTATTGCTGGAAACTATTGCCAAGATTTGAAAACCACAGAGATTGACTTGTAAATGCAAATTTGCACAGTGTAAGATTAACTTTCCTAGTAAATGTTTGTGGAAATGATTTGAAATAAATTGGACAGGAAAGGTAAATAAATTCAGTTCAAATACTGCACTGTTTGCTTTTTTGATGCATTGGGTTATTTACAATTATTTTTACAATGAGATGCAATCGAGAGTTGTTTAAATTGATAATAAACTATAAGAAGGAAACTATCGTAATTATCAGTGTTGAGTTAACTATCGGCGATAATTATTGGATTGAGACTTTTACTATCCATACTATCGAGACATTTGGGATCACAACGTATCAATATTTTGATGCATTGGCCCACCCCTAATAATAAATCATTGTCGATACAGTAAAACCCTGACTATTCGAATGTCGTTGGGCCCTGAAAAATCAACCGGATAATCCATGGTTACAAATAATCAATTCCACAATGATGTACTGGTTGGAAAACGATAAATTCCATACTGTCCGTATATTGCAAGGGAGTTAACTCTTGTATACTAACATGACGTTGCGTGAGTGATAATAGTGTAAAATAAAATGTATATCAAACAATTTTATTATTTATCCTTGTTTTATGAATGTATACGAGTTAATGAATGAAACAATAATTCTTGTTAAATGAATACCCGCACATATACAGATTATACAGAACACAATCTGACCTCTACTTAACTTACTAACAATTAGACATCGCTGTCGTCACTTTTCAAAACAATGGTTTGTTAGGAAGACGTAATGTTTTTATGTTTGTTACATTTCTTTTGACTCAATCATCCTTTTCTGGTTAGTTTCGTTTGTGTTTGAATCAGTTTTCAAATTTAGAATGATGCTGAAATGCAAATCATCTTTCATACTGAGGTAATCCAGGTATTTTAACTTATTATACATACTGGTCTGCTGCAGATCAAGGGGAAGTATAAAATCGTAACAAACAATATCATCTATTTTACAATTAACCTGTAATTGATTAGAACAATTAAACTTTTGACACACTTGTAGTATGAATGTGTATGAATTAATGTTGAACATCGTTTGTCACATGCCAGTTGATTCTCAATCAGCCATTGTAATGAATTGAGGTATGAAAATACAGACTTTATAGGGACCAAATAAATAAACGTATTTGGATTACACCAGGTATTCGTAAAATCCAATTTGTATAACAGGGGTTCGTTGTAGTTGAAATATATAGAGGTGTAATCATGACAATAGCACTTATTCGGATGATACCGGCTATTCGGATAATCGGTGGTCAAATAGTCGAGGTTTTACTGTAGTAAAAAAGAAAAAAAACAAGAGGGCCATGATGGCCCTGTAAATGCTCACCAGGAAAAAAGGTCATTTTGAGACGAACATTGTTAAAATATTTCTACACGAGTCCAAGTAAAATCAAGTGACCCCCGGGGCGGGGCCAATTTTGACCCTAGGGCAATAATTTGAACAAACTTGGTAGAGGTCCACTAGACAATGCTATATGACAAATATCTTAGCTCTACGCCTTGTGGTTTAGGAGAAGAAGATTTTTCAAATTTTCCTATATAAAATAGAATAAACCCCAGGGCAGGGCCAATTTTGACCCTGGGGCCATAATTTCAACAGACTTGGTAGAGGTCCACTAGACAATGCACATACAAAATATCTAAGCTCTAGGCCTTGCGGCTTCGGAGAAGAAGATTTTTAAAATTTTCCTACATAAGTCTATATAAATCAAGTGACCCCCTGGGCGGGGCCAATTTTGACCCTAGGGCAATAATTTGAACAAACTTGGTAGAGGTCCACTAGAATATGCTACACACCAAATATCAAAGCTCTAGGCATTGTAGTTTTTGACAAGAAGATTTTTTTAAATTTCCTAATTATATAAGTCTATATAAAATCAAGTTACCCCCGGGCGGAGCCAATTTTGACCCCAGGGGAATAATTTAAACAAACTTGGTAGAGTTCCATTAGACAATGCTACATACCAAATATCTAAGCTCTAGGCCCTGTAGTTTCGGACAAGAATATTTTTAAAGTTTTTTCTATTTGTTGCCATAGCAACCAGAGTTTTTAATGAAATTTAATTTTTTGAACAACTTTGAAAGGGGACCACCTAAAGATTATTCCAGCAAAGTTTGGTTGCAATCGGCATAGCAGTGTAGCAGGAGATGTTGTTTTAAGTAAATATGGACGCCACTTCACGACGAACGATGTACCCAAATAATTATTTCATTGAATCAATTAATCATTATTACACTATGTCCATAGTCATGCTGTGAAGAATTAAGGGCAAGTTCAGGGTAAATGAATATTTCTCTGTAATCCAATTTTTTGCTATATCCGAGCTCACTATGGTGTTTTGTTGTACATGTACTAGGAATTCCTGACTACTTCATACACAACACGAAGTTGAGTTAAGTTGTTTCTAACAGTTCACTAATTACTAGAGTAATCAGACACTTTTCTGTAGCATCACAGATGGGTATCTATCAATGAATCAAGTTGATATTGTTGCTGATAAAAAAGCATCTGACTTTGCTTGTCAACACATACCCTTTTTTTACTCAGAATTTCTTTGTATACATATGACTTAATGGCATTATAAATAAGTTGCTTTTTTACCTGGGTTTGTATTTTAAGTTTTCTTTCATTCTGGAAAGCTAGTGTGCTGGTAAGGACAGTTGCTGTGTAACGGAAACATTGACGTATACATGATATGTCACGGTCAGTAAATCTGAAATATACAATAGAATAAAACAATTTCAAAGGGCACTGTTATTGAGATGTCTGCAACAAATACTTAGATCTAGATAGATTTACATGGCTATAAACCACATGAGGATTATAGCTATACAAATAACACAGCAATGAAGGAGTAGATTCCTTCAGTTCTCACAAAATATCACATAAATAAACAAAGCAAACAGAAACATGAAACTAGTACATCACACACAGAACCCAGGCATGAAAATGAGTGAATTACCATTATCAAGTTTAATAGAGAAATACATCAACAAAAGACTATCAAGGAACTTCAGCACAAATAGAATCAAGTAAGAACATTTTTCATTAAATTAAACAAAATCAAATACAGCAAATGTAATATTGATTGAATTCAACAGCTTTAATTATACAAGCTTCATGGTATGTTTATCCATTATTAATTGCTCACTGAGAACAAAGATTCAATAATTAAAGACCAGGTAATATAGTTTTAATCTGGTATAACCGTTTCTACATAGATTTTGATCAAAACCAACTCTAATTTTCATGAGTACTGGATGCAGGTCAATGTATATTCTGTGTAAATACGATAATGATTATTTAAGAAAAGGAGCTATTCCTGTAAACAAGCTAAAATGTAGCAATTTTTCTAAGTCGAGGGCCCATTACTCTACAAGTACTAATTCAATTCCACCTATAATCAAGCTTATCAAAGACCTTTAGGTTATACATATTCACTGGAATTATCAAATATAGCACATCTTTTAAGTCTTAACTCTTGAAGTCTTAACTCTTAACTCTTGAAGTTCTGGTCCTATTCTGCCCATAATCACACTCGTCCAAGATCTTTAGGTAAAACATATTTACTTAAAATATGATTAGAAATGGTGAAAAAATAAAGGCGCTAGAGTGTAAACAAGCTAGGTATAGCAAGTTTTCTAAGTCAAGGGCACATAACTCTAGAAGTCCTGGTCCAATTTTGCCCATAATCGATCTTATCTGAGACATTGTGGCCATATATATTGTGACCAAGTTTGATTAAGATTGGTTAAGAGCTTTGGATGCTAGAGTGTAAACAAAATAATTGTGGACAGACAATGGACCTACAGTCATCGATTGTAAAAGCTCACCAGATCTATCAGGTGAGCTAAAAAAACAACTTGAAATATTTTTAACAGATAGATCTACGCTTGGAACAGAAAAACAAATTTGGGACAGTAATGCGCCAATCAGTAAGGACAATGCATCCGTAGCATTCATAACTAGCGGCTTTCAACATCAGTGGTTCCTGTCATTGATACAACCCCAGGAGTATTCTAAGACCATGCTTACTGGAAAATCAATTTACCAAGTTGACAATGTACTTATTTCATAGTTTACACTTGATTTCTCTCTATGAACACTGGGTGGTGAACTGTATGACAACATCAGTCCTCTACGCTTTACAGCAGATACAATAAATTCTATATATAGGAACGTGACCTTTCTATTCCGGACAATGTACAGCCTAATCTGAATAATTTTCTGCCTGAGATGAATTTCAGCATGGCAAATTGTACAAAGATAAAATGACCTTCCACTTTTGGACGTATCTAGGGAAGACAGTAAATTCTTGATCTAAACATTTCTACTTCATCTAAATGAATTCCAGTAAGACAAATTCTGTAATTGAACAGCTTTATGAATTGTTTACCTTGGTAAGTCTCTCAATAGGAAATTATTCTAGAATGACAATTAATAACACAAGGGCCATATGGCCCTATAACAGCTCACCGGAAAAATAAGATTTTCAGAGAAGAACATTTTTCACTTTTTTCCTATATCGGTTTTGGAGGTTTTTAAAATTTTCCAATATACAATGTAAGTCAATATAAATCAAATGACACCTGGGGCGGGGCCAATTTTGTCCCTAAGGCAATAATTTGAACAAACTTGGTTAGAGGACCAGTAGATATCAAAGCTCCAGGCATTGTAGTTTTTGACAAGAAGATTTTTTAAATTTCCATATGTAAGTAAATGTAAAATCATGTTACCCCCGGGCTGAGCCAATTTTGACCCCAAGAAAAAATTTGAACAAACTTGGTAGAGGTCCATTAGACAATGCTATACACCAAATATCTAAGCTCTAGGCCCTGTGGTTTTGGACAAGAAGATTTTTTAAAAAATTACAATAGGCAACCAGAGTTTTTAATGAAATAAAAAATTTTGAACAACTTCGGTAGAGCTTCATGCAAGGAACATCCCTTATCAGTTTCATTGAAATTGGCCAACTGCTTAAGAAGGAGATGTTGTTCAAAGCAATTGTTGACACACTGATGGATGCATGGATGCAGGCACTTACGATGGACAACACGCAATCACAATAGCTCACCATGAGCACTTTGTGGTCTGGTGAACTAAAACTAATCCACCTGAAAAAGCATTCAAACAAATTCAAATTATAGTAAAATTACAGTTTATTTCTTATTTCAGATATGGAAACACAATGGTTCAAAATTTCTGAGGTTATTTTCAGTATCTATCTAACAACAGTCAGAGACTAGTGTTCACACAGTCAACAACTAATAACCATTACTAATTAACTACATCCTCTCTGAAGAAATTAAGAAAATTACCAAACATTGTACATGACAAGACAAAAGGCCAGAGAGGGATAATGAAATAAGACAAGAGAGCACTGTTAGTCAGTAACAACAGAACAATGCAGGAAGATTACAACCAACCATACTGGACAGTCAGATTACACTAACAAAGCATTGAAGGAGCAGTAAAAGTATAGTAATAATATGAAATGCTCATCAGATAAACTCTGTTGTTTAATTTCAACAATGTTGATTCTATGGTTGAGAGGACATAACACTAAGAAAGATGCATTTTTCTCATGGCAGTATTGATGATTCTCGAGAATGGAAAATGTTCTTCATAAGGTGAAGTGCTTATATGGCTGTCTTATGGTATTTGTAAAAATTGATTAAGCAAGGGTATCATCATACGCCTTTCCATTGTATCAGAGTTGATTTACCCCAAACATGGGCCTTCTTCCCTCCCCAAATAAACTTCTTGGATTTAGATGTACATCAAACGTATTCCTGTATGGCCTAGATGTGAAATTCATGGCTTATTCAGTCATAGTAGTGCATGCATATAAAGAAAAATCAACCCTTATTTACATTGTGCTGGCTAAGCTTTTTCTGATATGTTCATCAGTATTTAATAAGAGCAAGGAACCATCTAAGTAACCATTTATTTTGCATACAAAATACTATAATTATAATACTTTCATTGAATCACTAGTGAGTTTTGCCAAAGATGCAAATGACATAAATATTATGCAACAATATGAATGTAAGCCTACAAAGTGTTTCACAAGCTCTGCAATAATCTAATTGAAACTGGCATGTATATTCAAATCCCGGCAGTAATTCCCCCCAGTGGATTATTTCACTGACAAATTCTTGCCAAATCCAGCCAAGCGTTTACACCATTGGAAATCCTCTGAGGCACAAATTTTAATATCACAATATTCACCAAGATTCAACAGACAAACAATGACCTATCAAGAAACAAGAAGTAATCAATACTATGCAATATTATTAAGAATAGGGTAGGCCTGTATAAGATATGATTGTGTCAATAAAAATGAGTTTTTCGTGTTACAAATGGTGGCTGAACTTGACTGTAGCATCTAGGTTTTCCCTCCAGTAATTGATCAATACAGATCTATATAAATTGTTCATCTAATACTCACAATATGTGGCTACCAAGGATCACTCACATAACACAAAACAGTGATAGGACCAGTATTAAGATCTCTTGCAACAAGCGACAGTCAGTAAAGACAACAATTAATTCTAATCATGTGCAGAGAAAATACTTACAGAAGCTTTCATTCATACACACAGACAATGCTGATGCAAACTGAGTGCCTCAAATTGAACAAGTAATGAGTTTATATTACAGTCAATTTACTAGAAATAGGAGAAATTTTACTAGAAAATGACTTAATCGAAGAATTTCTACAACGAAAAACCACAAGGGACACCACAGGGTAATTCAAGAAATATAAACCCAAGGGTGCCAACTAAATAATGATAAATATCAACTTGCTGCCCCAATTTCTTGTATAAGTGCTATAATGAGCAGTGCAAAATAGACAAAAGTTAACTTTAAAGGTAAAAAACAAAGGGCAATTATAACTCAACAGAAAATTTAAAAGGTATAGTTAAGATTCTTTGCCCTGCACTTCCATTAATGGCCAGCTATCTTCATTTCAAGTTTTATATGAATACCTTAAATGGCATTGAATTATGCTGAGGACAAAGTTCATCATGAAAATCATACAAAGGGCAATAAAGACAGGATTGTGCATGGGTCTTGATTTCTGCACTTAATATCATTACCTTTAAAACGTCAAATTTCAAACTTCAAGTAAATACTTCAATGGCTCAGAGTTATGCTCTGGATAAAAACATTTAAAATTGACACATGGTCTGAGACTATTACTACATACCCTGTTCCCCTTTCAGCTTTAAGATGATAACAGAAAATGAACTTCAAAACAGTACAAAGAATCATATGATATCAATACTGATAAATAAGTCTACTAAGTATGGTGCACATCGATTTTGAATAACTCTATCTTTCATGAAGGCCATGAGAAAATGGTCCATTTAGAATACATACATAATTCATAAACGCAACATTACGATCCATGAAATGTCACACACTATGTCATTACAAGTAATTATTTCCACTTTCTACCATCTCAATCAAAACAACTGTCAAATGGTAATTCATTTTCTAGATAATCTAAATATGGAGCATGACATGAATAACTATTCACGGATAAATAAGGGTAAAAATAGATGTCATAAGCTAATCAACATGAGCCTAAGGAGTAGAGCAGGACACAAGAATGTTCAGCTAAATGACAGTTGAATCAGCAAATGATTACATTCAGTTTAGCGTAGGGCTGGTCTGTTGGTGTTAGGATTTTATTCCACTTATCATTATTTATATAAGACAGTCTGCTGACCTAACAAGTGTTTCAGGATAAGCAGATTAACCGGTATTAGCCTAGTACTACAGAATGGCTGCAAGTTAATCTGTTTTATCATCACTACCAATTTAAGAAAAGGAACAGTGGGAAAAGGAAACCATTTCTGAATATATAGCACCTTATTTGATCAATAGAACAAAACAGTTCCTATAATAGAGGAATAAATGATGTAACAGAGAACACTTCTTTGTGAGAGAAAAATAACTGGGTTAAAAAAAATAATTTAAAACTGGTTCATAAAGGATGGAAATAGGATTTTCTAAATGACACCATACTGGCAACAATCCCACAGATGAAGCCAATAATAGTAGTGGTATTAATCAGGACATGGGAGTATTTATGGTAAACACAACATAACTGTAGACACTGAATCTAAATGAACTTGGGATATAAATGACTGAAAGACTTAAACAGATAACATAGGCAATCACCATAACACGATATAAGCCACAGAAACAATTTCCTGATTGGAATTATCTGAAGCCACTGATACCTAATACAGGATCTTATTTATTAAGAATGGTGTATTCAGTAACAATAGGTAAATAGAGACAAAGCCAAGCAAAACACATACCATGTGTGGTTTCCATTACCATAAACATTATCCTTACCACATAAACATCAATCAGAGGCCTGAAGGCCTTAAATGAGATGAATTCTGTGATTTGACGGACATCACGCAATCACAATAGCTCACTGTGAGCACTTTGTGCTCTGATGAGCTAAAAATGATATTATAAAACAGTATTGCCAAATAATTGTTATTTCTTTGATATTAACTCCAGATCATACTTCAATTTATATTTGACACATTTTGAATATTTTGTAAGAGTTATATGAAAATTAGAAAAAATAATGTCTGAAATATGGCACAGTGACCAATAATTTGCTTTGAAATGATTGGAATTTGGTAACTTTTTACCGTGAGTTTTCACTGAAATGGATCTCACAGTAAGTCATTCTCTATCATAAAAACCTATAAAAATGATAAAGGAAACCAGAATCTGTCCTTTCCAGGACAGTATGGGTATAAAACCTTAATGCAACCTGGCAAATAGGTCTGTAGTTATTGAACGTTAAATTCTAGACATAAACATTCTCAGATGCAGAAAGCAGTTCTTCAGATACTTATAGCAAAATACTTACTAAGTAATGAATACAAGATAAAGTCTCCATCAATAATAAAACTTGAGTTTTGTCAACAAGTTGACAAATATGTACGCCCTCCGCTGCTTTGACAATGAGAATACGATAGTACACCATAATTAAGGCTAAGTTAAGGCTATAATAACAAGAACCCAGAAATTTCACAGAACTTCACCATGATATTGATATTTTTAGGCTTACCTGTTGGTTGAGTTCTGTTTGTTAGCCAGACAAGTAAGAGCTATCAGGTTGTTGTCACTTCTACTGGTTACAGGTACACAAAGAAAAGATCGTAATGGACAGCCTATCTGTTCCTCTATTGCTTTCTTACTCTCCTAAGAATAGAATAAATACGTAACACCATATACAGCATATTAAAGACATTTTCCACAGTCGCTACATTTTTCACATAGACATATAGGAAAAATGAAAACTGAACAATATAATTTTTTAAACTTTGCATGATCGTAGTATATGATAACAGAAGCATTTTAAGCGAAAAAAAATTGGGGGCCACTGATCTCGTTTTTGAGTTATCTGCACTACAGTTTAATTTTTTGCTTATTTTGCTAGTCACACATAACATAATAAAAAACAATGTTTGCGTTTTTGTTCGATTTGAAGCTACATGATCAGGTTTTCAATATCAAACTCATCAATCTGGTGAATCATGGGATTTAAATTTATAGATTTAACTTCAGATGCTAGAGACTGATTGGGTTTGAATGTCAGTCTCAATAAATCGTAACTTGATATGAATAATCAATGCAGGTATCAATATCGCTGCATTTAAACAACTGCTTTCATAACAGTTAAACCTGATTTTATGACCACTTGTATATTAAACAGACTCTTATTCATATGATATATTAAATAAACCTCTATATATAAAGATCAACATCCAGATAAAAGGACACTTTTTCTTAACTCCCTGCTCTTGGCATTATACACGCATATTTGACTCTACATTGTAAATGGCATGTTCGCTCATGGAAATTGTAAAATGGATATTGCAAGTTGAATGTTGTCTAGGGGAATTTATTTTTCAGGAATGATTAAAAAGCCATTATTCTATCTGACGCAGAATGCAATATCTCATACAAATAGGAATGAATGAGAAGCCAACGATTTCCAGTCTCCTCATACAGAAACTGATCATTATGTTTGATTTCAAAATAATCTGTCCAACATGAAGAAGTGTTTATCATAAATCATACAACTATCCTGACATAACCATCAGACAGATCTATACCATACAGAGTGTACAGAAAGTTAATTGTCTACTAGACATAGATTTAAAAACAAGAGCACCACAGTGAGGTGCCAATGCTCATCTTTGCATGAAGGCAGATGCTGACGCAAACGACACAGCAATCACAATAGCTCAACTTTTTCTTCCAAAACATAAGTAATTTTCTACTGATACAAAAAAACTAAAGCATGTACAAACTCCGTACTACATACAATTCTTTAAAAACAAACTGACCAGTCAATAGCGTAAGGTTTTTTTTAGTCTGCAAGTTAGGCAGAATAATTATAGTTTTGTTTTGTAAACTATACACTATATAGATTCCTTCATTGTAAAATTTGTAAAAAAAAAATGTACATCTAAAATTGATGGCATTATAAAATGTCAACAATGATAATAATGTGGCATGCTAATTACATAACTGATTATGATCATCTAATAGAATGATTACCTTTCCATACAACCAATCACAATTACTACATGTTAAATGAAGCAAATATGAAATTGATTACTGGTAATTATTTTTTCAATGAGTTGAATGGAAAATGTGATATAAATTTCCCATTAGGTTCATAGATTCAATTTACTACTAATTAAGACTGGATATTACATGAATCAATAGTAATTTACATTTAGTTTTAGATAGATTTTCCAGGAAACAATTTCACTTGTCTCAAAAAAATGGCTCACAGCACAAAATTACAAGTCAGGTATTTCTAGCACTATACATTTAACAAGTCCACGCAGAAATGCAACCTATCAACTGCAGCATTCACATAACTGCCAGAAAAAAACAGAAGTCAAATTATCCTTTTATAAGGAATAATAATGTACATTAAAAAAATATATTATCATCAAAAACAAGTATCTGATAGCTAGCTTAGACAAACAAAATCGCAACAAAATTTTTGTACATTATAAAAAACAATATTTCTGATTTGTATAACTTAATACTGTCTCAATAAGAAGTATTAACTGTTTTCATCGATGAACCAGGGCTAATTAGTTTTTATTGCAAAAGTACCAGTACTGAGATACACAGAATGTTAAAGCTGACAAAATATTTCATGGCAAAATAAGTTTCCCAATTAGAGTAACACGTCACAGTTTTACAGTCTTTAATAAGCAAATAGATTGAGTAACCTATCAAGAAAGAGTCATGTTGATTCAGAATCTAATTACTCGTATGTCATGTCCATGTTGTAAGCAACGTCAATAAAGTCCAGGCTTAGCAATCATTTTATGTTAGTGACACATAACTCTTATTAATTTTGCCAAGTTTGCAACATTTCTGTTACCCTGTCTTAGCCTGGAATTGTCAACATCATTCAACAATATTTAGTCTAACATGTCAGGGGTTTTTGTTTGTTATGGGGACAGTACCATAGCCCTATATATGGGGATGAAATAGCAGGTTGAAGCCTCTTTTAAAGAAAGAAATCTCACCTGAAACAATTAGGGGAATGTAATTCCAAGGAATAATTGGAAATTTAGGAAAATTGCATGATTTCAAAGAAATTTTCAGAGGGGAATGCATCCTTATACAGGCTACAATAAATACAGAAAACCTGAGCCAGTACTTATAAGAATTTTCATTTTGGTATTTTCTGTTTTTGTTCTAAGTGACTTTTCTACAATCCTACTTAATGTACTGGACACTGCTTGCCCTGCCTCTTTTTAAAATTCTAACGATTCTTCCAATTCAAAAGGAATATCTGACTCACCTGGGTCTTATAATGTTTTTTCTCCTAACAGTGACTGAAGTTTCAAGCACATGCCTGAAGGTTGCATTGATAAACTCTCTTCATCCAAAACATACCGGTACTCTCAGCAGAACATACTAATGTTCAACTTCCTCAAATTCAATTTCACTTGTCCTGGCTTCAAGCATAAAGATTTTCAGGGAACTTAAAACCCTATGCATAGATACCTTTCACATGGATGGTATTGGCAAATTAAATTACCTTCTGGATATATTATATAAGTAAACAATTACCTGTGTAATGATGTTACCAGTTAAATGATCATATTACATTGAGTGGTTTCCAAAGAAATTTATTACTTAGAAATATTAAATGTAAAGCTATTCAATTCAACAAACTGATATTGTTGAATAGACAAAAGCAAGCAGAGAAGTTAATTCTTAAAACATAATAGCATGAAGAACAGTTTTTTTTCACTAATAGCCACTACTTTCAAATGAAATTTAGGCACAGATCTAATGAAATTTGAGCACAGATCTATGGGTTGAAAGGGAATTTAATTTATCTGTGATATAAAACATGGACACAGGGATTTAACAAAATAAAAATATTTCAAAAGTTTAATTATCACATTTAAAAAATATCTATACATGAGTCTATTTCTTAATTTTATAATCTATTGTAAGGCAAAGCTTAGGAACATACGTCTTCATTTCTTAATCTTCTAAATTACATTGTAATGTAATTGAAACACGTTCAGTATTGAAAATGTGTGTATATAGGTGTAAAACAATGTTAACTATTGAATTTTTTTAATACCTTTTGCAGTTTTTTACATCATTAAGACAATAAACAAAAGAGCGCCATGAGCAGTGCCAACACTCATCATTCTGTTCACTGCCTCAGATAAATCTATCCACCAATGAAGTTTAATTTTTCTTCCATTTATAGTTTCTGAGTTATGAGCTACATTGAAGTTTTTGCACAACGCAGACACTGACGCAGTGATTACAATAGCTTGACTTTTTCTTTGAAAACAGACAGGCTAATAAATATGACTTAAATGGCAAGAGTATAAATTATTAGTAAATATAATAACTCTACCTCTCTCACACAGAATGTTGGCTGACATTCTACATTCTAAAATCATTTATTCATCATGCATACATTTCAACTCTCTCCCAATCACTCTAGAAAAAGAAGATATGTTAGTTTACTTTTCAAGTTTGGAATAACACAAGTTCAGAGAAAATCTAATAATTATTGCATAAATATGCATTCACTTTGTGATATCTGCTTAAGTAAGAAAACTCTAAAAGAGATAACAAATTGAAAATAAAACTTAGAAACAGCCATGCTTGATACACACAGTGCAACCTCTCCACAGTGGACCTCTTTTGAGCAGCAACCTCCCTTCAACAACAGCATGATTTTTCCCAAAGCACAATTCAACTATTAATTTAACCTCTCTACAGCAACCACCTCTAAACAATAATATGATTTTGCTACTCCCAAAGGGTGTTGCTTTGTAAAGCTTGCACTGTGCATGTCATTGGCTTAAAGCCTTAAACAAGGAAAAATTTAACATTTAATGTGAGCAATTCTATGATGCAGAACTCTGACAGCTTTTTAAAAGAGCCTGCATGAACTATAATACATCTGAGTAATCATGTGTGTGAAAATCCCACATAATACCCAACAAATAAAAATAAACTGCATCCTACCAAGTCCCATCCACAGCTGATATTTCTGTCACCGATATGTTTATTCTGCCATATTGATTTTTATATGTACATTGGATAGAATAAATTCATGAATTTAAACAAACACTAATATTTTCGGCAAACTAACGTTATGAGCACTGCAGTTAAGTAAAAAAATATTTTCTAGGATTCTGCCATGAAGATGATTTATCTAAGTGGTAAATTACTAATTTGTTACCAAATCTGCAGTAATTAAATGACAAATACTTTTAGATTCTACATGCATTTACTACAGTAACTGTACTCTCTGAATTTAGAGCACAAAATGTGTTTTAGTGTATTTCCCCTTACTTTAAAAATTACACCCTGTTTTGCCATGGTTGGAAAATTCCAACTACATTTTGAATCCTGGAATAGACACTGGACACACACAATTTGTTGATTCTAACATGTAACATACAGCAAAAAGAAATCCTCTCCTGATCGAGTATGCTGAGACCTTAGAGTATCAGGCCTGAACGGGAACCTAACAGTTCTCATCTGATTAATTTTATCAACCATTTGCCATTATGAGACAGAATATGGAGTCTGCACAACATCAAGGAGAGTGTCTGATATTGTTTTAATATAGGTTATGACAATGCCAATGTCTGGGGGAATATTTATCTAGTTGTAAAATGTCTTCATCATCACAGACATAAGTGTGAACCAATAAAATCTCACTCTACCAGAAAATTTATTCACAAATACAAAGCAGATGAATAATTTACCCAAAAAATGCTATATTTTTCTGTCACATGCTGATCGATTATTGTAACAACCAAATGACATCAATGTATGATATCAATAAAAGCTTATAAAGAAGGGCATACATATGATGTGTAGTAAAATGAAACCCAGTATAACACAGCTGTATGTATTTTGAGTTCCAACCTTTTTTAAAAAAAAAAAATTTCTGCATAACAGGATGAACTCTAGGGTAAGATATAACTAGAGACTGTCACAAACTAGACGAATACCCTCACACGCCGCTTTGACAGAGATGTGTTCATGTTTCTGCCCCATATTTATCCTTTGACCTTCAAGTGTGACCTTTACCTTGGAATGCAACACACTGACTAATGTATGCGAACAAGTGTGCGAAGCTGTATTGAAAGCCATCGATGAACAACAATGTTACAGCCTTAACAAAGAATGTGAAGTGATGGAATACAAAACAACGGGACATATTTTACATGATTCCAGTCTAGCTCCCACCACTGATGGTGGGTGGGGTTATAAATATGAAGTAACTAACTAATGCAGTTGATCACCTTAAGATCAAGCAGAAATCCATGGATCTGGGCTTTTGTACATTTTGTCAAAAAATTAGTCAAGAGATAAATCAAGGAATTATTTTTTGTTTAGTATTTCTTTAAGATCCAATAAATTAGCATAAAAAGTGATTCACTGAGACAATTTGAAGCATCTTAATGCCGGTAAGTAATTTAGGCCTATATTATGTTGCTTTTTATGTAGCTTTTAAACAAAAATAGTTTCAACTCATTTGACAAAGCTATTCACTTGAAAATCAACAATTTTTCAGTTTAGACGTAGCTGATATGCTTGAAGCAATAAAAATACCTCATTTTCTTTGTTATGCATAAAAAACTAACAATATTCATATATGGGACCCAGGAGACATAAAAGAATGCATTCATTTCTAGATGACGTCAATGTAGATATATGTAAAATACCAACCACTGGGATATCCTCCAAGCCAATTGGTTGTTTGGTTTCTATAGCAACAGAAAAATCACTGTTTCCCTGTAATGGAAAAAAAACGATCATATATAAAGTAAGTCTCTGAAGGTTTGTAGAAGAATATAGCAACAATTAAGATTTTTTTCTCAAAACCAGCACAATGTGATACAAAATGTTCCATCAAACTGACACAGAGATATAAACACTAAGTACTGAAAGTATAGTCATGGAAACTGAACTTACAGACTTGCATTGCAACATGGAATGGGATCTAGCTTAATTGCATAGTGAATGTAGAAAAACAAAGTACTTTGGTCCACATCAAAATTCATGCGCCTTAAGTGAGTGACACCTATGCAAAGCTGACCTATCTTTAAGTTTCCAACTAGTCTTTATGGAAATTGAAATTGGATAAATTTACAGAATTCACTGAATTAAAAACACCTGTCAACTCTTGATGAAGATAGTATCAATTAAGTTGTCATAATTCAGTATGAAGATAGTATCAATTAAGTTGTCATAATTCAGTATGCTTCCAGATCAACAGAACAGATTCTGGTTTTGTCAGCAAATCAGGTCACTTAATTTGTCCAAGGAAATTTACACATGAAACTAGTATTTGCAGAATAATTCCGCATCTCTGATCTCACGAAAATCCTGTCAAAGACAGAGCATAATTTCCCCATAAAATGCACATTAAACCTTAGAACAATACACATTAATTTTGTCCTTTCTACAAAAAACACCATCATGTGAATATTCGGATATTTTCAAATTAATGCCCATTAATAAAATCAGATTATAAATGAGAGAGAACCAGTTTTAAGACAGAGAAACAATAACACACAGTAACAAGAGTGCAAAATTTCACAAAATACGCCCGTCTAAAGGTTTGGGATACCATGAGTGGCAAATTATATAATGGCAATAATTTTTTTTAAAATAAGCAAAATTTTTATAAATATGACATGTTGCACCATACACATTTTTCATCGAAATCCAGACAGCCTTGTGATCTGAGAAATATAAACTCTTCCAGCACACTGCATTTTTAGTCAATTTTCAATGTATCAAGGGGCATAAGTGAGAAGTGCCTGGGGCAATTATGCTGGTTATCGAACTTGACCAATATCTTGTGCCCATAAATATATGTACCCAGTTTGGTGAAGGTCGATTTGTAATCAGTCAACTTAGAGAGCAGACACTGTATCAAGGGGCATAACTCAAAAAAGCCTCGGCAAAAGTGCTGGTTATCGAACTTGACCAAGATCTTATGCCCATAAACATTTTCACTAAGTTTGGGGAGGATCCAAATAAAACTGTTTGAATTAGAGTCTGTACATTATGCTGAATGTTTAAAACGCACTTAGTGACCCTGTGAACCAGTTTTTGACCCTAAATAATCAATATTGGTAGTTGACCTAGATATCATGTAGATGCAACTTCTGACCAGGTTTGGTGAAGATCTGATGTACACTATTTGAATAAGAGTCAGTATATCGTGTTGAATGTTGAAAATGCACAAAGTGACCATATGACCTAGTTTTTTACCCGACATAACCCATATTCGAACTTGACCTAGATATCAAGTAGATGCAACTACTGACCAAGTTGGGTGAAGATCTGATGAATACTATTTGAATTAGAGTCCGGACAACATGTTGAATGTTTAAAATGCACTTAGTGACCCTATGACCTAGTTTTTGACCCGGCATGACCCATATTCGAACTTGACCTAGATATCAAGTAGATGCAACTACTGACCAAGTTGGGTGAAGATCGGATGAATATAATTTGAATTAGAGTCCGGACAACATGTTGAATGTTTAAAATGCACTTAGTGACCCTATGACCTAGTTTTTGACCCGGCATGACCCATATTCAAACTTGACCTAGATATCAACTAGATGCAACTTCTGACCAAGTTTGGTGAAGATCTGTTGTACACTATTTGAATAAGAGTCCGGACAATGTGCTGGACGCCGCCCGCCCGCCCGCCATGGGGTTTCACATAATACGTCCCGTCTAAAGACGGGCGTATAACAATACAGTAAGCAGGAAATGATAAAATAGTGAGATAAACTAATATACATCAACTAATGTCCAAATGTTACACTATACTTACTGCCAGACTCCATTCATCTTGCAGTATCTTCTGCCCAATCACCTGAAGAAAGAAATAGAAACACTTGTAATAAAGTTATTCTAAGACAATTCTACAGCAATAACAAGTATACAAAACATTTTCCGCCAAATTCTAAAATTGTCTTATATGTCTGTGGGAACTTTTCTATGGGAACATCTTTTGTGAGTTACAGATAGAAATACATTCATCATAACAGTCCTTTGAGGTAAATACTTAAAAACTTCAGTAAATAACTATTCTAAAGAGAATTCATGAACAGGAATTCTAGTCAACCAAGCACATGATGTTTATGATTTAAAAATTCAACACCAAGTTATTGTACAATACAATATGACCTCACCTGACAGAAGAGTTCCTGGGATTCTGGAACAACAAGTAACAGGAAAGCACATTCTGCCTGGGTCTGTTCTTCCAACTACAAAACATGATAAAATATGTACATCTGATAAAATATGTACATCACAAAATTATAATATAAAATTACACAACATCCAAGGCTTCAGACGCATGATCTGAATGCTAAGCAAACTGGGTATCAGGGCTCAACCAATCCACTTGTCTGCTCGTAATTATAAGTTAAAATCAACTCATTGACAAGTTGAAATGGCTGTATAACTAGTTAAAAGTCAAGTTGGTAGTCCAGCTGGACTAGCAGTCTGAAAAGAATTGTTGAGCCCTGAGTAATATAAACCTGTCTCATGAACACCTGACTGCCACATTTCCACAATCAAATTAATAGCACATGACAGATTGTAGTGTCTGTATAATTTTAGTAAATACACAGACAAATTTGTACTGCATGAAAATCATCTTTAAACAAAAATCATCCAACTCAAAAGAGATCAATAGAATCATTTCAGACCAAACAGTGGCAGAGGTTACTTTAACCTCTGCAAACAGACCATCTTTAATTGAGACCTTTTTGGCTTCCAAATAAGAGTTTTATCTATAGGGAAGTTTGATAATGATTCACATAGATTTGCTATATATACTGTCCAAAATGAGAACAGAAAACTATTCAACCCTATGCACACTTATCCTTACTAATCTGAGACAGAAAATCGCTAGACATCCATAGGAAATTTAGCGAAAGTACTACAAAGGAAGTCAATATAACAGCTAAATAAGCCTCAGCTTTCTGGTCCACATATTATTGAAATAGGATTTAAGCATGACAGTTTGAGTTTCGTGCAATGTAATATTCTTGTATTTTATCTGAGCAAGCTACTCAGACCCTCCAATAACTGACAGTAACCAGCTTATAGGTATAATTCTATCAAATAAATCGATAAGGAAGTCTGGAACATGACAGATTTACTACAAAATGAAAAGTTCAAAGGTGACAATTCCCAATCTTTACACTACAGAAGCAGTCAGCTCTATAGTCAAACTGCCTTATGTGTAAAAACCTTCATTCATATTAAGGGAACAGAACACTGCATTATGATCAAGAGGGCCAAAATGGCCCAAGATCACTAACTTGAGAACAAAGACACTATAATTAAAGACCAGGTAGTATAGTTTTCATCTGGTATAACCCATTTCTAGACAGATTTGATCAAAACCAACTCCAATTTTCATGAATACTAGATGCAGGTCAATGTACATTCTGTGTAAATATGATTATGATTATTGAAGAAATGAAGGAGCTACAATACTGTAAACAAGCTTAAAATTTAGCAAATTTCTAAGTCAAGGGCCAAGGGCCCATAACTCCACAAGTACAAGTTCAATTCCACCTATAATCAAACTCATCATTTCCATGATATAAAGGGAAATATTGAGGATACACACAATACAAGAGAGCCAGGTCACAAAATAGGCCCGTCAAAATTCATTTTTCAAAGCGTCAAGGGGCATAACACATAAGTGCCTGGGCCTATTAGGCTGGTTATCAAACTAGACCGAGATCTCATGGCCATAAGCATTTCCAATAAGTTTGGTGTGGATCCGAATACAACTTTTTGAATTAGAGAGCAGACACTGTTGTGGACGCCGCCCGCCCGCCCGCCAGACCGCCCAACTGTAGTATCCCACTAGTGTGCCTTTTTATTAATTCCACCAGTACTTAAACATTAAACAAATTGTCAAAATATACAACTCAGCATTAAGATAAAGAATATAATTTATCAATTAGCCTTTATCATATTATTTTCTGAAAATAGTCTTCAAAAAGATGTGTTTAAAAAATGCAATACCCCCTTCGAGTGACCTTGGCCTTTGAAATGAAAATGCATCTAGGTTATGTAGAGGTTGTCATGAGGAACCAACATATGAAGTTTGATAATTGTAGAGGGAAGCATTTTGATTTTTTAGGCAAGGTTAAAGTTTGATACAAACAAACAGACATACAGACCAAAGACAGACAGGCGAAAAAACAATATGCCCCCGATACAGGGGGGCATACAAAAATAAACAATGTCTTGAATCTTTCCATTTATTTGTTGAAGCTTAAATTACAACAAAGTACATATTACACAAAGTTTGCCAAGAGAATGAATTACCTTGGCTCCTACCTTCAGCAAAACCAGCATTAGCAATTTGAATTAATTTGACAGCTTTGATAAAATATCTTCTCAGAAAACCATACAATTTGTATATGGTTAGAATAATAAATGACTCCGGAGTATGTTCAATCTGACTTGCATCTTGTGACAAAACTGCAGTCACATGACTTTATGATGCATTAAATCCCTTGATGGTGCACCATGTCAAGAACATAAATAACAAATTGCTAGTCATCATTTTCTATCCTTCAGAAACCAATTCTGAGTCCACAGTTATAAGATTTGAGACCCATCATAATTAAAGCACAAGTTTCAAAGTGTGTTCTACAATATTTAAGGCAAATTATAATTAGACAATGACGATATCTACAATACATTATTCTGCCAGAGTAAATTTAAGAAATGTTGTTGCTATTGTAAAATATTTTGAGAACAAAAATGATATTTGAGTACTTCTCAAGTTTATCACCATGAGTCATAATGATCATGTAGATACAATAAATCAGCTAGATTCTAACAAGATAAACTTTTAGTTTAGTTATCAAATAAACTTCAAGTTATCAATATAGCATAATATACGAGACAAATCAACAAACAAATACTTACATATCTAAGAACTTTAAGCTGTAATTGTCCTGCATCTTGATCATACAAATCTCCTGCAAAACAAGAATAATTTCAGACATATATAAATTTAGTAAATTATCAAAAAATGCCTACTGACTATAGTGTAAAGTAAGAACAGGATCAGATGAGCATACAGTACAACCTCTCCAGAGCATACCTCTTTTGAGCAACAACCTCCCTTCAACAACAGCATGATTTTTCCCACTGCATGATTTAACTATTGATTTGACCATTTAACCTCTCTAAAGCAATAACTTCTCAAGAACAAGATTATAAATAATATAAGTTCTGCTTCTCCCAAAGGGTGTTGCTTTGGAGAGGTTGCACTGTATTTTTAATCTAACTTAAAAATATTTAACTTGTGAATAATAGAAATAATTCTGAAATTCCTTTACCATTCATAGAACAAAGAAAACATATTACCAAACAAATCAATCATATGTTTGATGTTACTATAATCACTTAGGTTAACCACAAAAATAGACAAAAAAATGTTCATTTGTAATGGAAGGTGAAAAAAGCTGATCTTCTAGGGGGAAAAGAAATATCATATTTGAAGCAGAGAATCTCAACTATACTTAATGTGGACTCGTGAGAAGTCTGGAAAATAGTCTCATAAGATCAGAGAACAAGAGGGCCATGCATGGCCCTATAAATGCTCACCAGGAGAAAAGGTCATTTGGAGATTAACATTGTTGAAGTTTTCTATACGAGTCCAAGTAAGATCAAGTGACCCATCTAGGCCGTTTTTTATCCCATGGCCATTATATGAAGAGATTTAAAAGAGGTCCATTAGACAAAGCTAGATACCAAATATCTTAGCTCTAGGCCTTGTGGTTTCGGAGAAGATTTTAAAAAATGTTCCTATATAAAATAGAATAAACCCCAGGGCAGGGCTAATTTTGACCCCGGGGCCATAATTTGAACAAACTTGGTAGAGGTCCACTAGACAATGCCACATACAAAATATCTAAGCTCTAGGCCTTGCAGTTTCGGAGAAGATTTTTTAATTTTTCCTATATAAGTCTATATAAATCAAGTGACCCCCGGGGCGGGGCCAATTTTGACCCTAGGGCAATAATTTGAACAAACTTGGTAGAGGTCCACTAGACAATGCTACATACCAAATATCTTAGCTCTAGGCCTTGTGGTTTCAGAGAAGATTTTTTAAATTTTCCTATATAAAATAGAATAAACCCCAGGGCAGGGCCAATTTTGACCTTAGGACAATAATTTGAACAAACTTGGTAGAGGTCCACTAGATAATGCTACATCAAATATCTTAGCTCTAGGCCTTGTGGTTTCGGAGAAGAAGAGTTTTCAAATTTTCCTATATAAAATAGAATAAACCCCAGGGCAGGGCTAATTTTGACCCCGGGGCCATAATTTGAACAAATTTGGTAGAGGTCCACTAGACAATGCCACATACAAAATATCTAAGCTCTAGGCCTTGCGGTTTCGGAGGAGAAGATTTTTTAAATTTTCCTATATAAGTCTATATAAATCAAGTGACCCCAGGGGCGGGGCCAATTTTGACTCTAGGGCAATAATTTGAACAAACTTGGTAGAGGTCCACTAGACTATGCTACATACCAAATATCTCAGCTCTAGGCCCTGTGGTTTCGGACAAGAAGATTTTTTAAATTTCCTATATAAGTCTATGTAAAATCAAGTTACCCCCGGGGCGGAGCCAATTTTGACCCCAGGGGAATAATTTGAACAAACTTTGTAGAGTTCCATTAGACAATGCTACATACCAAATATCTCAGCTCTAGGCCCTGTGGTTTCGGACAAGAAGATTTTTTCTATTTGTTGCCATAGCAGAGTTTTTAATGAAATTTAATTTTTTTAACAACTTTGAAAGGGGACCACCCAAGGATCATTCCAGCAAAGTTTGGTTGCAATCGGCATAGCGGTGTAGGAGGAGATGTTGTTTTAAGTAAACATGGACGCCACGTAACGACGCACGATGCACGATGGACGCAGGGCGATCACAAAAGCTCACCCTGAGCACATTCGTGCTCTGGTGAGCTAAAAAATAAGCTTGAAATACAAAAGCAACAACTACCCCCATCTTGTGATGTAAGCTAATTTACCAACACAGTGAAGTCATCTCAGTCATAGCTTAATGTCAATGAAAGAAAATATAAGGTCAAAGACATCTGGACTACTTCAATGTGTCTGAGTAGTATAAATTCTGATAGGATAAAATAAAACAATTCTTCACAACAATATATAAATACTACTTATCAGCCCTTCTGATCTCATAATGCACTTGTATGTGTAAGCTGCATGACTGGTTGATATGCCAGCCAGAATGTATGGTTAAACTAATTTAAGGCTAGACAGATTTAGTCAGCGGACAAATATAGATAAGCAAATGTTCCTAGGACAGAAACACACACAAAAAATCCTACGATCCCCAAAACCCACAAAAACATAGAAAAATATCTAAAATGGGGGACAAAACAATATCTTGAAGAAAACTTTCAAAAACTCTTTCCCCCTGAATGTCACTAGGTCCTATTATTCATGGAATGCACAAATATATTGAACAAAGCCCATCTTCCTAAAACTCTGATACAAGTATCAAACATCATGTATGTCTTGGCCTAATTGTTCAGAAGATTAACATATCTCTTTTTTCTGAAATCCAGTCTCACACTGTCAAGTACAGCTGCATCAAACCAAATTCTAGAAATAAGCCATGATGCAAAAGGTCGACTGCACAATAAATGTCACAATAAAAGACATAAAAATGGATGATATACTACTGTTTGAAGGATGTACAAAATGAGATGGAGGATATCTCCATGGAAAGAGATCTATCATTGAAAACCACAGAATATTCTGTCGATCTGAAATTCATCATGGTAGATTTAATAGTCTTCATGCTATGAGCTTTTAGCACTTGCCTTGAATGTCATATTTAATCAATTTAAATTGAAATCCAACAATGCTCTTTGATGAATCATATCTGTTGTTTTTTAATGACTCATTCTACAGCTTTGGTGCTTTCAGGACCGCCCAAGAAAGAGGGGAGAAAAAAATACAATAGAACCGGGCATATATATTCCTACTTTTATTTAGAACAGTTTTGCCTGTTTTTTTATCATGCTCTGAGTGTAATAAAAGCTTATCTGTTTTTCCTAAGATTTTCTTAATACAATACTGGGTAGGTTAGTTGGGACGGAAACCCTGAAAAAGCATCCCTGATATAGTGGAAGGAGATTTTCTGACTAATTTTCCGAAACTTTTATAAGAGTTGTTACCCAGCTTGGTGAAACATAACAACAACATTAATTTCTGCATAGTAACTGCGTGTTGACTTTAAGATTAGATTGATACTGTGCTATTGCATTACTATTGGAGTCGAAATTAAAGCCCAAAAACTTTCGATTAGAAGTCTAGCTTGTTACTACTAGACAACCGATCTCCAAAAGAATTTTAACTAGAACAAAATTAGTGTCACCAGTCCCAGACTGAGGTAAAATTTCATCATGTTTCAGAAGGATATTGAATATTTGTACTTATACGACTATACCCCCAGCACAGCTATTCAAAAAGTGTCTTCTTACATTTGTAAGAAGACACTTTTCAATAAATCAACTTTCACGTGGACATAATCCTTTATCGTCGTATAAGTCAGATACACGTACTCGTATTTTCTTCAAAAGTGTCTTCTTACAGACGCTAAGAAAACGGTTCGCTTAGACAAACAACCATTTATCCTTGGCTTCGCCTCGGACAAATTGGTTGTTTGTCTAAGCAAACAGTCTTCTTACGTCTGTAAGAGGACACTTTTGATGAAAAACTCGTACTGTATCTATTACATGCATTTTAGTATGAATGATTAAAACGAACCTGTGTTTATGTAAGAATAGCCGGTATATCAATGATGAAAGCTTTTGGTATCATACAAGAGCTTAAGTGGACACCACAGAACAATGAGTAGTCCCTATATAAAAGCTAGATAATCAATGTTCACACTCAGCCTTAAACCCACATGTCCTTTTCACATGATTTGTAGTGACAACAAGCACATTTATCAAGAAGGCTGGCAATACTATTCTGCTTCTAGTTCAATTGTTGGGTGTAATAAAGTAAGATTTATCAGGGAATCCTGGACATCTATTTCCCATGCTGTCGCATTCAGCTCTCTGTATATAAAGATTCCCTCAGAAATTCCAGATTACACCATAGTATTGATATTTCTAATGAATCAGTAAACCAATATACAGAATATTACTGGTCAGTAATCTTCATATTTCAGAGGGTAATTTTTTCTAGTGTATTAAATATCTATCACACTGTTCACCCATTTTAATATTTTCAAGACATTTCAAGGCAAACAAAGGATGCCTGCATATTGCTCCATTTTTATTATCAAAATACTTTAATAAACAAATGAAACAGTAGACAACTAAGAAACAGAATAATGAACTTAGTGGATGATGATCGAGCAAGCTAAAACATCTCAGGACAGGGAAACAAGAGGGCTAAGATAGCCCTAGACTGCTCACCTGAGAACAAAGACACTATAATTATATAATGACCAGGCAGGTAATATAGTTTTCATCTCATATAAGGGCCTATAACTCAGCAAGTACCAGTTAAATTTCGCCCATAATCAACCTCATCAAACACATTCACTCACACTGTAAATATGATTAGAATTGGTGAAGAAATGAAGGTGCTAGAGTGTAAACAAGCTAAATATAGCAATTTTTTCTGAGTCAAGGGCACATAACTCTTGATGTCCTTGTCTGATTTCGCCCATACTCGAACATGGTCGAGATATTGTAAACAAACTTTTTGTGGCCGGATGCCGGATATTCATCGATCCTAAAAGCAGTGTTACCATTGGTTAATTCTAAGGCTCAGCTTAACAATCACCCAATCAACTAATAATCTAGCATTTTAAATTTGTCAGGACTCAATAACCAGTTTTATTAGTTGTCAATGTCTCAGAGCCCAACATGTTGGCTATGTTTCATGGCTCCTTCATAAAAATAACGAACTAAAAGGCTACATTTTGATCATAATATCAAGTCTCATAATGTATCATTACTACGGAACCATTAATTTAATTAACAGCAAATACAGAAAAGGAAAAATTGCGTATCAGAGGATTAATTATGATTTCAAGATAGAATTATCTGAAAATCAAATTCATTAAAACTAATATGAATCAATACAATAAACATGGCACACCAGATCAAACTGCCACAAAAAATTTGTTAATACCTAAAAACCTATTAAGATTTCATCATTATAAGCGTGACTTAGAATCGCCTTAAAACAAATGATTAAACTACTTAATAAACAAATATTTCATTAGTGTGTTCATTATCTAATCAAGTTTCTGCCTTGAAGCAACAACAAACAATATCTGTTTGCAATTAAGGACAATTTGCTCAGTAAACAATGAACAAGTGGCATTATGCCAGTCAAGGAAAATTGAACATGTAGTTATAGGGAAACTGTTATTTAGATTAACAATCCAACTGATTTAAAACTAAGCTACATTCATTCCCGCTTGAATTAATTAAACAAGAACATAAATTCATTTAAATATTTGTTGTTTCTATAAATACCACAACAAATTGAAAGTTTTTTAAATATGTTTTGAGACAAATACAACAACATTTACTGGATGAAAATTTAGCCTTTATTATTGGCTGCCTCCAAAATAAAGAATTTTTTTTTATTCAAATTAAGCTGATAGTTAATTTATGCTACTGTTTACACAATATTTTTCAGATGTTGATAACAAAACTGACAAGCACTAGAATCTGACATAGTCAACAGTAGCACAAAGGGAATAAAATGCAGAGAAACTTGACAATATTTACAGCAAGAAAACGAAGTAAATGAAGAAAGCCTCATATCAAGCCTCTATTACTATATCCAAGAGAAAATCCTCATAATAGTTTGAAAGTTTAAAAGATTTTTTTACATAAATAGATTTTTTAGGGAAATACTTCAGGGCATGCAATAAAACTTTAACATGTCAACATATTAACTAATGTTCATATTGAAAATTATATTCCTTGAAACAGAAATGACTATTGTCTTTAAATGGACACCATTAGTATATCTAGAGTTTTCAGCAGAATAACAATCAAGTTTTTTGCTCAGTGTATATTAATGGGAAAATATTGACACAGAATAGGACATACAGTACGGTTCGAGTGATTTGTCAGATTTTCGCGAATCTCCATGGAATTAAAATCGCGCTAAGCCACAGGTAGATCGCTTCAACGCGGCGATTTGAATTTTGGCCGTCGCGTTCAGAGCGACGATGATCAACGGTGACCGTCACCACTGAAGGGCAATTATTCGCGGTGGATTGCGGCGACGATCGCTCAACCTGGTGATACGTGATGTCGCCTCTTAAGTTTACTCAAAACTTACAAATTTCTTGTCAATAACAGTGATATTCACACATTATTTAATTGCGCTTTTGTGAACAAATTGCTACCTGATATGTTTGAAAAATTTGCGTTGACATAAATTATAATCAATGAGCTTTAATTAATCTGTCAGCTTTCGTATATTATTGCGCGAAATAATATTACATGTAAACATTGGACTGGTTTTATTGATTAGAGCACTGAGCTACATAGGTAAAATGAGAGACTGCGACTCGGTCTAAATTCTCGCCCTGGTACTCGATATATAAAACATTAAAAATAGAATCTCGCCCTGTACGTAACACTGCATATGTAAAACATAGCTACACAGTTTACATACTCGCTTAGCAATTCGCCATTTTTTCTACATATTTACTTCAAGAATAGGATTTCTTACTTGACAAAATTTAATCAGATGTCAGGATTTCAGTCGGTCTTGACCGACGGATTTAGTAAGTGTTCAATCCTGAATTATCTTACCATGTGACTGTTTTCGGAAAGTTAGCGGTCAACAGAAAGCGTAAGTAGAAGAAAGATTCACAATAAATATCATTTTAGCTACTTGAGAGTCGACTTTAGACGTTCGCGAATCACCGTGATCCATCGCTATCAAAGATTACCGATTGATAAATAAGTCATAAAACGCGGTGATGAGCGACATTGAGGTGATGCGCATATTTTTTCAAGATCGTTGCCGCGATGAAAATCGCCGCTACGGGTGATAAATTGCCGATTACGAACGCGGGGGAAACACGAAAATCGGACAAATCACCCGAACCGTACTGTACATACGGAGAAGGCAACACCAACTCAAACATTAGACCATCTTTATAATAAATGATTGTTCTAGAACATTAATAACAGTTAAATATCTGCTCTTGAGGGTTGTTCAAGCAGATTTGTACTTGCACTGTTCAAGAACTTAGCTTGAGGATGGTTCTTGAATTTTCTAAGAACTATCTTTTAAACGGTCCTTGAACATTTTAGGAATTGTTCATGAAAGCGAATGTACCTTATAAACATATCACACAACTGGTCTTCAATTATTTAAGGAACAATTTAAGAGAAGTTCTAGAACATTTATTTTCTTTAAATCTTGAATATATTTCAAAACAATTTAGGAACAGAGTGCAAGATTGACTTTGTAACCTATAGTTTCTGACCCCAGATGAAGCATGTTCATACTTCTCTAAGATATCATTAAGACAAATATTTTGACTATATATGTTTGGTGAAGATCCCATCAAAACTGTGACATCTAGAGTATTAACAAGGTTGTCCTATGATTTGATGGGTGATCTAGTTTTTTACCCAAGACAACCCATATATACAATTTAGAGGATACTGCTCAGTGCTAAATACAATCCTGCGAAGGAGGAATAAAACAGATGCAGTAAATGTGCACATTTAATAAGCTTCTTGGCTTATTTAATCTCTTTGAACTGTTAAGGACAGTTTTTGAACATAAAAATGGCAGGTTACAGTGCTTCACCAGTTCCTCATCTTGATTGAACTATGCTTGAACTTTTCTAAGGTATATAATTTCTTGAATCAGGAACAGTTAAGAATGGTCAAATTCAATAACAGTTCTTAAAATGTCATGTTCTTGAATAGTGCTTCATTTGGTGAGATCTGCCATTTAATGTACAACAATTAACTTTTTATTGAACACATCAGGGTCTTTTCTTAAACTTTTCTTGAAATTTCGGTGGGATTTTCAAGAACAGTTTTAGAACAGTCATGAATATACTAAAACAGCTCTTTAACAATCATATTCATGAACAGTTCCTAAAAAGTCTCATTTTTTAATTGTTCTTCATTTGTGATTTCTTGTGCCATACAAGAATTGTACTAAAGCATTTCTTGAGCACACCACAATCAGTTCTTGAGAAAAAGTACAAAAACTGGTTCTGGAAATTTCCTGAACTAGCTATTCTTGAAATATTGGCAGATGATGACATCATGACTGATGTAATTCTGAGCATCTTTGTAGTTAGTTGTCCTGATATTTAAAAACATTCCATCAATCCAGTAGATTATTGATTGCTGTTTTGTAGCTTAATATGAGAATAATCTGTACAATCGGATATTATTTAAACTGAAACATTACAAGTTATGTAAAGTATTGATTTCAAAGTATTGATTTTTGCAACATTTTTTTCACTGTATGAAATGCATCTTGCTATTCTTTCACTATCTTTCAGAACATAGCTAATTGAAATCATGGCAAAACCCTAATAGACACTAATCCAATCAGTACTCACCATCATAAGTGAAGAAATTAACATATTTATTAACTTACAACACTTTATAGTGCTGTATGTATCAACCAAGCGAAACAAACTGTTGAATTTTTAGTACCATACATTCCTTAATAATTGCTCTTATAACAATTAATGCCATGCAGCATGCTTTAAAAACTACAACATATTTAAATGTAGTCTGCAAAAAATTATAGATGGTCATATAATCATTAAAACAATCTTATTATGTAAATGGGAAAATATATCAGAGAATTATGCTGTAACAAGAAAAACTATAACAGAACGTTATAGGGAGACAAATTATACGAGGCATATTGGTTTATGTTTTTTGCATGAAGTTGCTTTATTATATATAGGACATTGACTTCATATTTTATTCAGTCCTCCATTATGGAGAGTATAACATATTTACATGATATGAGTAATACACATATATTGACAATCATGAGTATTTGACAAATGAATAAATTCATGTATATAGTTCACAAGCACATGGTAATATCGATCATACCTTACATCAATCAAATAGAATAAACCCTAAATGTTTATAAATTCACCATAATCTGCCATGATACAACCACATTTAATTTCAAATAGCATTTCAGATATTATATGCCACAGAACAACTTATTTAGAACAATGCCTGCATTATTTACTTACCTATCAACTATTAATAAATTCAGTCATCACCATTAGTCAATCAAATGGCCAGGATTACCCAAACTAGTAATAGACACTATACTATATACCCACAAACAACTAGAATGAACTTGTATCCATGACTAAAATTCATCTAGAAAAAATCAAAGAATGCATGGTTATAAGTCTATTTGAGAGTAAAAATACTTACCACAAAGCTTGATAAGACTTTGGCTGACTTTTTCCTCTACTTGCCGTGTTGAATGGAATGTTCTCTGTATATGGTTATAACAGGCAGCAATCTGAGAGAGGAAGGAATGCATTGTATTTAATATAGGTGGCATGAAGGATATTTTCCGTATCAACAGTACACTGTAGAACACATTGACATATATATGTTAGATTCCAACAATTATCACAGAGCTTCCAGTTCCTAATGCATCAGCATGTCTTTACAAATGGCATCCAAAGTCACACATTCCAAATACTGAAGTCATATTTGATTCACATGGTCAGAAAAAAGTGTCTATATTCCTTATTGAGCTTATGCATATTCAGTTCCATCATGCTATATTTTATGATACATGTAGTATACAATAACCAACTTTTGCTGTTGTTATTCAAGATCTAAGTGTTCCTGGACCGGGTCAGAATGCACTCGTAGCGTCTAACCCAGGGGAAACGTATTTACAGACAAATTATGACAGAATGCCTCTAAAATTCCATTTGTTAAAATCCCAAAAGTATTGCACACAGAAGACTAATACACATAGATACATTATCTGCCATCCTACGATTTAAGTGTCAGCACAGGAGATTCCAGTAACAACACTGACTAACTTAATAAGTATTGCAATGTTTGTATTCCAATGTGTCAACAATAACTGAATAAATCCATCATTCACTTTTTTCATTCACCACACAATAATATTGATCTGTTTAAACGACAATAAATATAGACAACAAAGGTGATTCCACTCAGAATATCCATGCTATTACTCAGCAAAGTAATTTAAAGAATTACAAAATGATCATTTGAATCTTGACACTATACAAGACAATTAAAAAAACAATCAAAACAATTGGCTACTAGTATTCTCCTTAAACCCAACACAGCAAATCAAAGAAAACAGATCTACACAAGAAATTTGTCTCTTCGTGTAACTTTATTTCCATCATCACAAATCATCCCAATGCAACCAATACAAAATAAAAACAAACCATCACAATTACATAAAAAGACCAATTTACCCATACATTACAAAAACTTATAAATCACTTAAATCATCACAAGACTTAATCTTTCCAAGACAATGCACTCATTTCCAATAGCACTCAACAAAGAGTTCTGACTTTCTTGAGAAGTACAAGAAACTCACAATGAATTCATTTTACACTGGTCCAATTCCAATACTGGCAGTTCACAACAACTGCAATGTGGAGAGTTAAAGCTTTTCACAACCATCCAAAAACTTGATGACATACCCAGGATATCATAAAACTGTACTTTAAATTCTGCTAAGAGGATACAGCTAAAAGGATACAGCTTAACGACAATACTCCAAGAAAAATAATTATTCCTAACTTAACACATTATGTCTTCATTTAAGGAATTTCTCACATAGTTCCAATTTTAGGAGCTTTTTTCTAAAATTAATCAAATTTTGTATTTTTTTTAACCATTAATTCCAATCACCATCAATTTAAAGATTTACAAAAATACAAAGGAGTTTAAATCAATTCTTCAAGCAGAATTTTCAGATGTGAACATTATGTGTAAGAAGAGAGACCAACAGACCAACAAAGACTTAATAATTATAATCCTTCAGCAACAATTCCTCATTAGTATATACAAAACATACAGCTGTCAAAAACATATTGTTTACAGTTACCATGTTTGTATAATCACTGAGCATTGACTTATTTTACTAAAAAACAATTTACGTTTTTCTACACATTTATGCTTAGATTGAAAACAACATGCGATAACAATACTAAAGCTTAAATTGTCACATAAATGATTAATTATCCCCGGACCACCTTGACATAGAATGTTTAAAATCTGAGGTATAAAGGTTTTTCAGAAATGTTATTGGCTATATTACTTAAAGATGTGAACTTGATTTCTTTTGAGAGCCATTTTTACCCGTGGTCTTGACACAGGCATGACATACCATCACATGTTGGTGAACACTTCTGAAATTATTTCAAACTCCTCCAATGAATAACGAAGTTACAGAGTGGACATGGCAAACCAATGAAATAATGACCTCAAAACACTATAAGTGTGACCTTGACATTGGCACTACAGCCATGGATGTTATGTGTGATACATCGTCAAATAATGGTAAACATTTGCAGTAACTTATTTTAAAATCCTCCAATGAAGTGTCACTTTGATCTTGGGTGGTACTGGACTGATTCTTATGCACAACACACTAGATGATGAATATATTTTCACTTCTGGATGCATAAATAATTGCTATGGAGAGTGTCAGTTATTATACAACTCATATGTATTTCTGCTTATATATGGATGAAATACTACAGTCAAAACTGGTTATATCGAAGTTCGTGGGACTTGCCAAAATACTTCGATATAAACGAACTTCGATATAGGAATTTCGATACCCGTGTTTACATTTTAGAGCTAAATTAAAGTCGGTGTGTCGTAATTATTATAAATAACGTAATCGTGTTATTTAGTATACGGGATTGTAACGGGTTATAAGAATACGGCATTTATACCGGTACTTATACGGGTACTTTCGATATATTTATTTTGCTATATATACATATGCATAAGATAGTTTTAAATGAGCGTATAGCAGCATTAATAATAAATTTGTTTCATCACCGAAAAGTTTGTATCAGTTTTATAATCGTGAGAATGGACACTAACATGTTCATACAGCTGTCAATAATTAAATATCGATTTTAAATTGTGTTTGTTTGCGGAAAAGGTGCGAACATTTCTTTTGTAAGTTGGCGACATAATTGGTTCGACATAGATGGTCACTTTATAGTTGAAAACATTTGGTTCGGACCGAAAATCTACTTCGATATATAAAAATATCGAGAACCGCGAATTCGATATACGTGCGTTTTTTTAATATGTAATAAGAAGGAAAAAATTCGGGACTTTATTTTTACTTCGATATAAGCGGGATTTCGATATAAGCGATTTCGATATAATGAGTTTCGACTGTACATTCAATCAATAAATAGTTGCCTTTGAGGGGTAAATGATCATTTCTGGATTGTTATGAATGATGAATTATGACAACTGATGGACAATTTTGGACAATCCAAGGAAGGCTAGTTAAATAATTATCCTACACAGAAATTGCGACAATGGACATGTTCTGAGTCCATAAATTGGTTGGTACCCACGAACTTGAAGTCAGAAGATGTAATGTGTCCATAAATTGGTTGGTTACCACAAACTTGAAGTCAGAAGACGTAATGTGTCCATAAATTGGTTGGTACCCATGAACTTGAAGTCAGAAGACGTAATGCTCCCATAAGTGCTAAGTAATGCAGGTGGGGACACATTGAACTAACAATCTAATATTTAGTATGATTACAATACCACTCCCTATGGCACATGTAAACATGGGAAAATCACACAAAATGAACATAATAGAGCAATCAGTGTTTCAAACAAACACCAAAAATATCTCCAAAACTGATTTTCCCACACCATTACAAAGTCAATCCAATTTCTTGCTACTATGTAGAGAAATAAATGCAGTAATCGATCTCTAATTCAAATAAACAAGAGAAGCATTCCAGAAACAAAAGATAATTATAGAAATTGCTCAAAGCAATCATAGATAACTGCCTAATTTTGACAGCACATTAATATAATTTTAGAAGCATAAAGAATAATTAGAATAGCAAGAACTAGTTAAAAGTATGTATAATTTACAATGTCCCAACAATCTATTAAAAGAAAAACAAAATCTAAACTTTTGATGCCATAAGAACTAGGGATTTGACCTGATGCTTAGAACTCCAATAAAAGACACAGGGCAATTTCAAAAACATACTTTGATCAGCCTGACCTAATTTTGATCTGTGCTTGCATTTAGAAGAATTGTTTTGCATGTTCCATATACTGGAAGTGTTTTTCCAATCTTCCCAAGTTAAAACACAATATAATACAAGCTTAAAGTTAATATCTGCCCAAGGCACCCAGTACCTAGTCCTTAACAATAAGCCCTACCAAAAAGACAAATTCAAATGACTGAAAAAATACAAAGTTTGTTGATGGAATTTTGGTCCATCATAAACAAGTGACAATAAATATTTCTGTATGTTTAAGAGAATCAATCATAATATGCATTGGTAACTGCATGTCTAGATAGTATTCATTATGTATATTCCTTAACCGATCAGTGCAAAAACATGCAGTACAACAATGCCATAAGAAAAGATAATGTACAAATACAGAACATTAACATGCATAGAGACAAATTTACATCTTAAGGAGCTGCATATAAACATGCCGTATTAGATGACATTAGATAATGTATTAAACATTGTGGGCAGAAAATCAAATTTGTTGAGCACATTCCGAAAAGGACATTTGCCTATAAGAATGTCTGATACCAGAACAGAGACACTCCACATCGCTCCATACAGTTAACCCAATCAATAATCAGAGGGAATTCTAAGAGACTTGTCATGCATCTTGAATATTTGTGCTGTCTGTTGGGAAACTTCCGCCTGTCTTGCACAATTCTGTTCTGTGTATTATCCAGTATTATAAATATAAGATGACAAAGGAATTCAGCAGAATTAAATTACATGAACAACAAGTAAAATAAGATAGCAACTAATCTGCCTGAGTCAATTCTACACAAAAGTCAGCCTCTAAAAACAAGATCAGAAATAAATAGTAACATTTACAGTCAGTAACCAAGTTAACCCTACTTTTTTAGACAAAGGACAAAAAAAGAGTACATACCGGTAATATTTGTGGACAAAATTGATCATACCTCATAAATTAATCTCACAAAAGAAGAAAAATATGAAAAGACCTGACTACTGTATATAGGAGTATTCTTACATTCAGTATGATAAAAACTTAACAGTCACAATTAAGATTAAAAGTCAAATGTAGGTTCAGATTATTTCAATATACTATAGTATGTCTAAATTGTGAGCTCTGAGAATATCTTTTCTCCTGCATACTATGGTGGCAATTAATGTTTGAACAGGAAACTGTGTTCTGCAGACAACTTTGTCACATGTTGACATGCTACATAAAATGCTAAAGCTATTTCGATGCTTACCCATAGAATGCAATACATGAAAAAATAATTTTGAACATATCTAGCATACTTCATGAACAGTTCATGAAATATGACTAACCATTTAACAGGGGAATAAAATAGGTGATATATAAAAAAGAAAATATTCGAATGGCAACTTTTAACTCCTTAGAAAATTATATGAAATGTAAATAATTAATTAATTATAGCAATGGCTTGTTTAAGGTCACATGTCAAATATAACTATAATAATTGATGTTTGTAAAAGCAATATATGTGTATCATTCAACCATATCCTCTTCAATGTTGAAGACTTAATGTTAGATGTTAAATATAATATGTGCGTGCCACAGCACCGAAGAGCAACATTTAACAGCCTTACAAACAAGTTTTAGCAGATCTAAAAAAGACAAACGCATATCTAATTAGTATTAGACTCTTATTACTTGCAGCCAAATTAAATATTTGATTGTGATTAGTGATTTGCCTATGGGTGATCAGTCTGGCTTTTGTGATCAAGTTTAAAGTAGCCTTGATTTTGTAAGAATGTCGAGAACCAGACTAATGCAATATTTCAAAGCAATTGAGAACAATTTTTTTAAGTATGGATACTATTTGAGATATTTTTCATGAAAAGCAGTAGCTTGTAGATCTATCTAATCTAGTTGTTAAATCCTAAACAAAAAAAGATTCACTCCTCTTTGAGTTATTGTTTCATCTCGTCTATATTTAGACTTTATCTACTCTGCAGCATGCAGTACGTGGAAAAGCAAAAACACCAAAGAATACCACTGTACATAAAGTGTTACATACAGGTTTCAAGTAGAGTTGGTCAGGTTAAATTAACCGGTAGTATACCGGATTTCCGATGATAAAAGAAGCAAGTTTAAATCAGAATTTAATTAAATGCCGTTATGGACATATATATGCATTGGTGGATTTATATGCAATGTACATCAATTGGAGCAGAAAATTAATTGTTTTTGCACCAGATATTTTTTTAGTAAGCAGTTTTATTTCGGTGTTTTTTTTATTTTTGATATTCATCTGTAGAGTATAAATTATTTCAGGTAATGTACGTATATTTTACATAAGTACTTGAATTATTTGTACTAATAAACATATGCCAGAATAAATTTGATCAGCAGCCAAACTGCAGAAAATACATCTTTAACAATACTGGTCTGTAAATTATCTGGCCGCAGAAAACTATTTGACTTGTGCTAAATATTGGTATGTATCAAGCCTGATTATAAGCAAAGGCTGTGCACTTAATAATAATTATAATACCGTAGGATAAACTGCAAGATAAATTTTAGTAATTTGATGCGTAAAGCTGAACAAACCAGAAATACTTAAATGAGACTGAAAGGAATCAAAAACACATTGAAGAAAAGAATCGAGCAAAATTACATAGCAAAATACTTTCATCTTCATTTTCAATAAAGTGAACTGATCGAATGTAACTAATCACAAGTCAGCTTAACAATACAGAATGTCAAATATAAAAAACAACAATTGATCACCATTAGCAAACATCCCCAGTCTACTGTTTAAATCTGTATTACACATTGAGCACCAAAGCCACTCAAAGCAGGTGAGCATCAGTTCAAAGTGTATTCAAAACTCAAAACAATACATCAATCAAAAGCAAAATCAACAGTATCAACAAAAAATTGAAATCATCAAAAATAATCGGAATCGTCCTAATTTCGACTGCTCTTAGGGAATCAGTGGCCCCTGAACCTCTGATTACACGAGTAAAACTTTATTTGATAATTAGAAATCCAACCATTCCAAAGCATCTTAATCTGCTTCAACAAAATTCAGAACACATAATTTTATATATGACCGATCTCCTCAGATGAACCCAAATAACAAGACATTGAATGAATATGCGCAATTCAACAAGTACTAGAAATTTATAAAATTCACACCACAATATATCTCAGTTTTACGTTCCTTAAATCATATTCAGAAAGCAAAGACAAATCAATACAATATAACACAGAAAGAATGTAATCCAAAACAGTCCACACAGAGAAAACACCGATGCAATAATCTCATAGACAAAAATTCCTAAACTCCTCAAATAGGCGAACAAAAATAACCTCCCAAACATATTGTCATCATTGGTTAATCCAGAGTCACAATAACTCTCACTTTCGATCGATGCCAGATTATAATTGCGACATAATTCCTCCGAATCCAAAGAATATCAAGTAAATTTCCAAAGCTCTGTCAGAACATTCAGCCAGCGAAGGAGAAATCTAAATATTTATAAGCAGAGAATATCCGAACTTAAGAGAAATGGAGAAGCCCTTTACTGATAGACGATGCGACTAAAGGGAGAAAAAAAGAGTCTAACGAGCACTTTAAATTCAGTACTGTCACAGTGACTTCAGAAAAAATAGTTCTAGCATCATGAGTACCTAAGACTTCAATTAATGTACAAACAAGAGACATTGCATAGTCTACTAATTTTTTATTGAGAACATTAGACAGTTAATTAGTTAACAGACACATCAAATTAACACATTACCTTAAATTATAGTACTACATGTAGTTTCATAAATATCATCCAATATTAAATGTGACTAGGATCATTGGGTATTTTCAAAACTGAGAGAAGTAAAACTGTTTTAAAACAAAATTAATACAGTAAAATCTTTGAAAACCAACCCAGACTGCATGGACTATAAGTCTGATTGATTCCGAAGAACTTTTTTCAGGCAAGTCTGTTTTTCAGGGAGTCAAGTTTTAGTTTTACTGACAGTGATTGTATGCAACAAAGTCAAAATACTTCGGTGAAAGTCATCAAACTGACCCAATGGAAGACCTTTTGATACATCATCAATTGTCTAAACAGACAAGACATAGTGCATCATAAAAACAAAATGAGCTAATGATAAAACATTGATCCAATATACTTTATAGTATAATGGTATTCATAGAAAAAAATGCAATAATGTTATTTAAGCAATAATAAAATTGGTACAGTTATATTGTTCAAGTAACACAAATTACAAAGAAATATTATATGACTGTGTTTACGGTACTTAAGTTGTATATGAGAAAACAACAAATTGATACAAACTTCTACAAATCTAATCTGCAGGTTTAAAATAAATAAATAAAAATAGAATATAACTATATATAGAGCTGTCACAGAGGTGACTAATACCCCTGTCACCGCTTGACACTAATACTGCAATAGTATACTATACGGCTAAGTTCAGGGGGACATAACTCTGCAATGAGTGAATCACTGGCCATGAAAATTGTGTCTTGCACATCTACTCTTCATGGTGATAACATATTTTAAGTTACATTGCAATACCTTAAACTAGAAATGTGTCCGTAGGACACGGATGCCGCCGCCATCTCACACTGGACACAGAAATGAGTGTTGTGTGGAAAATATGTGAAAACAACATAGAGCAGGTTGCTTGGGAATGCTGCCCATAGTGTGATGTAAAGATCACCTAAGGGTGGTAAACACACAACTGCATGCACTTTCACTATTTTAATATAAAGAATGAACGTAAATATATGTGTCCACTGTGACCTTGACCTTTGAACAAGCGACACAGTTTTTGCGCATGACACATCGTGTTGTTATGCTGAATATTTGTGCCAAATTATTTCAAAATCCAATCATGCATGACAAAGTAATGAGCCGGACACGAATATCCGTAACACACAAACACACCAACAGACAGGGTAAACACTATATGCCATCTGCCATTTCAAAAGGTATGCCAACCCAATGAGCCAATATATATTATGAGATGTCAAAGGAAACTAGGTATTATTTTTTTGACTTGCAGCCATTAAATATTCATCACAACCTAATAATCAGCAATAATGAAGACTTCAGTATAGTATCTTACAGGATTGTCTTATGGACAGAAACTGTCAGTTTTTGAAACAATCAAGGCTTGAACCAACCAAAAAAACGACAACATTGTAGCTAGTCCATATTTTGCAATTATCATTCTGAAAATGTTCCCATCTTTCTATCAGATTTTTTATAGATAATTTACTAGCCAGACACTCAGGGACTGAGTGAGATTAATTAATGGCAAAGTTCATTCCTTCAATAAGAGAAACATTGGAATTACTACCAGAAAGGCTAAAAAAGCATTTCTGGAAGTCAAGAGAACATGAAGTTGTAATTCTTAGCTGCGGAACATAAGGTTACGGTTTAGCAACTCAGCATGTAGATTATCAAACAAGCACTTTCATAAATGTCAAACAGTATTCCCTCAATATTAATACCACTGTTGGGACCAAAAAACTGATCAATATGAAGATAGTCATTATCAAGTTGCATGAAGCAGTGACCAATTATTGAAAACTGGTTCATAAATAAATATGCTGTCAATAAGATAAGATGGTCATTATGTATAGCTAGTCAATTAATGAGGGTTTAATTATACAATAAAGTGCCTATATATTTAATTACAAAGAGTCAATAAAATATTCACATAAACAAAGGTCAGTATTGCTAAAGTGTAACATTATTCAATTGATTTTTTCATCATGTAAGCATTGCTAAACACCTTTCCAACATTTCTCGTTTAGGATTGAAGTAACATGATTATCACCAATGATCAACGATAGCAATTAATGAGGATAGTAAGAACATATTTCTTCTTCTAACATAGAGTGTTACATGCAACCTGACAAGTAGCTTGTAATGGAAAATCATTTATCCAAGTGTGAAAACTTACTCAATTAAGTGCAAACCATTTTGTAGTAAATTAGTTCTACCAAAGATGGGCAAAGTCCTTTAAGGCAACTATATAACGAAAGACAAAAATGTGATTAACACAGACTGTTTTTATGCAGACTCTAAAAACAACTCCCTAATTTTTATGATATTTCTATATAATTTAATATTTTAACTAAGTTTATAGATAATGCCACAATATATTAGGTGTAAGAGTATTTCATGTACACACAATGAGTTTCTCCACCATAGCTATAGGTATGAGCCCTCAGTGATGACTTCTGAAGAGTAAGTTTAGGAACAAATGGTGAATTTTGTAGGCTACTTTACTTGTAATGTGATCATCATAATTATTTCACAATTGTTTCAGAAATGTGCACATAAAAGCGCTTCACAAATTGACCTTAAAAAGAAAACATTTCTTATACAGTGCAAACCTCTTCAAAGCAATACCCTTTGGGAGAAGCAAAATTATGTTGTTGTTGAGAGGTTATTGCTCTACAAAGATTAATCGTTGAATCGTGCAGTGGGAAAAAATCATGCTGTTGTTTAAGGACGGTTGTTGCCCAAGAACGAGCTGCTCTGGAGAGGTTGTACGATTATTGTCTATTGTTTATTGTTGAAATCATTTTAAATTCAAGACTTTTCGGAGTTTCCCGAGCAGAAGTCTGTTTTACTAACAGCACAAATAATTAATACTTCAATAGAAAAATTCATAATATTATTAGAACACATTATGAGAGATATTGAAACAGCCTGAAGCAAAAAATTAAACCTAATATTGAATGGTTCCCTTTAATTATTCAATTTAGTTAATTAAAGACAAATCTGCTTCAAGCGTTAGCTTCACAGCTATTTTCATCAATGCTGGCACCAATCCAGTATTCATTAAAGGCATTATTTTATGTCTTTAAAATGTGAATAAAACTTACAGATGTTTGAGCCATTCTGGAAAGTTAAGTCTCAATGATTGGTTAAAATCAGGGGTGTGGCAACCTTTGCCTTTGGTTCCCAGCTGTTTCATCATGGCAAAGAAGCATTGAAATCGGACAAAGTGCGTCAAATCTTGAAGCATTCAAAGTCAACAATTAACTCTGATAAAAAAGACTTGTCAATTGAATAATTATGGGTCAAAAGGTAGGAACAACAAATTATAAAACTATATACTGAACATGGTATTGTTTGTTTGGTTCAATGATAGAAATTATAACCAATTAAAATTAAAAGTGTTAACTTTATTTATAGCAAGTCAGAATTTCATTGCACCACAACAGTACATAATTATATAGCTATTATTACGGTAGTATTCTAAAACATGATACAGACGCAATATACGATAGTCAAGGGTATTCTATAAGACTGTAAACTAAATATGGGACATCCAAAAGTTACATAAAAATTAATTATTTTCAATATAACACAAAGGACAACCTATAGATTGCAATAAGCCTCATGGTATGTAACCATTCTAGAATGAGTCAAGTCAGTACCTGACTGTTCTCATTCCTAATGGTTCTCGATAATAACATCAAAATAACAAAATGAAAAACAACATTAACAGTAATGACATTGAATCAAGAAAAGGTCACAGCAAACAACAGAAGGCTATTTTATTGAATGTGACATGAAAAGTCAATTCCAGAGAGTGCTACCACAAAGACGTCATTTAGTAAAAACTATGTTACAAAACTAAATAACCATTAATTTTACAGAATTTTGTCAGTAACCACCTAAGCACTTAGGCTGTATGTACTACATCAGTACAAGATTTACAGAAGACAAGAATCTAACTGAACATCTAGATCAGCATTCTTGTAATTTATATATCCTTACAAATAATTATGTCTTCACATTCTTCAATTTTTAATCAGTGATTGCATGTTTTCCTTCTTAAAAGTTTGATACCTATAAATGGTACCTTCCCAATTTGAAACAACAGTTCCAGGTCACCAAATACGCCCGTCAAAATTCCTTTTTCAAAGCGTCAAGGGTTATAACGCAAAAGTGCAAGGTCCGATTGGGCTGGTTATCGAACTTGACTGAGATCTCATGGTCATTAACATTTCCAAGTTTGGTGAGGATCCGAATAAAACTATTTGAATTAGTGAGCCGACACCTTTGTGGACGCAGCCTGCCAACCCGCCATTTACCATTTTCAAAGGAAAGAAATTCCCAATTTAGTGTCGGATTTTTCTTTTTGTAGAAAAAATAATAATTTTTTGACCGGCGCAACATTATTATTCTTCATAATGCTTTTAAAATCGAGCGCATCCATCTAGTTCACACTTTGATTGATTTTTAACCCATAATACAAAGACCTACTACATTGATGAATACAAGGGCCAGTTGCTTCCTGTCATGTTTGCAATATAACAGGGCTCCAGATAAATATTTGGGCAAGGGGTATTTCACCTTCTGCTTTCTTAAGCAGAGGGTATATTACCCCTTAAATTTTTTTTGGGGGGTATTACAAATTTTAAAAGGGTAATGGCAATCATGGGAACCATTCTGAAGGGTATTCACTTATAAGCACAAACACACACTAAAGCATTACCTTTTAAATGTACTTTGTTGTATTGTGTTCATGCATCCATATATTTAACGCATACATTATCCTCATGAACTTGTTTTGCATCCAGTAAAGAATGTATATGAAGGTTATAATTGCAATACTTTTGCCTTATTCTATAATTATGTTCAATTAAATCACTAGTCACTAATAGTACATTTAAATCTGATAGTTACGCATTTTAATTTAATTAGTAAAACAGGTACCTGGGATTTTAAGTGCGTATCGGTATGCTTTAGAAATATTTACTATGCGTATTTCGGAAAAACTAATGCATATTTACACAATTACAGCCTTTATCTGCAGCCCTGATATAAGTTTGTATTTCGCGATGATATCCAGTGGCAGTCATAATAGTAAATATTATCAGAAATTAATCTGTGAATCTTGAGATAAATAATAATCAGTGAAAGTTAAAGCAGACTTTGAATTAATTTTTTGTGTCAGCTAGGTTGCCCGACTAAATACTTTATAAAGGAAACTCTCTAAATCTAGGTTGTCCCCCAAAAGACTTAAAGAATGAAAGAAAATCCTTTCGGGCAAGGGGCAACCCACTAATTCATAGACTGTCAAATCATGCTTGGAAATCACCAGGACTTAGCTACAATTGCACATCGATGAAAGAAGTATGTTTTGATTAAAGCATACTTTCTATACTCTGATTTCAAACAATTTGAAAAATCTATAAATAAAAACCAATTCCATTATGTTATTCAATTTCAGTATTTACCAAACAAGCCAGATATGAATAATGCATTAAGTCACACATAAAAAATTATTTAATATTCTATTTATCGTTCATGTTGAAACCATGTCAACCATTGCTTATACCAATACAAAACTATACAGGTTATTGAGCTGTTAGCAATCAAGATTATTGATGAACACTGTGATCAGACCTCAGGCAACAAGAAAACAGTTATGTACAGATAATCAATACAGCCATTTCAAAGGCAGCTCATTAAATCTGTATAAAAATTACACCCAAGAAATGAAAGGACTATCTAACAGTTACTAAGAGCATTATACTAAGTTCATTAGGATCATCATACATTTGATGGCGTCCATGATAGAATGGCTTACAAACAGGACAGCTTAGAAATGTGTTTGTAAGTTTTTTACTATGACTAATTTCCTAGTACAATGACCGCAAGCTGTTCCAGGGAACTCTGATTGGAGACTTGGATTCAAGGCACAACTTTCTCAGTGACAATTTGAATGAAAAAAAGCAATCGAAGCCATTGTGCATCATCCATCATTTACACACCAACAAGCATGTAGGAACTCTGAGGGAATCAGTTTAGGATAAAAAAATATATAAATTATATACTTATGATCTATCTTCAAGCTCAACATTTTTGCTAGTGAAAATAATTAAGATAAAAGATGATGACATTAATTTTAATATAGATTGTTCCATCAGCACAATTAATTTGAATTTGTATCTAATCAATAAACAGCAATATCTGTTCAACATCTAAACTCAAGATTCAAAATTCAAGCTTGGATATTGCTCTAGCATGCAATATTTTATAGCAAGGCCACAACTTTTGCAAAAGTGGCAAGCTAAAAATGTATGTAGTAAGTACAATATGCAGTGTTGGACTGCTCTGACAAACATTTAGATTAAATGTTAGGCGTAGGTATTCAAAGTGCTTATCGTATACAATTCCGTACAGGCTGGCTGCAGTCAATTTTCCTGAAGTAACTTGAAGAGAAGGTACTTAAATGGTACACCTTATATACTTTACCAGGGAATTTCAGAAATGCTTTAAATATACTGACTTTACGGCTGGGAGGCATTATATAAATGAAAATGTAAATTTGTTAAAGAAATTTCTCTAATTTTTTGGTACACTGTAACAGTAATTCTGTATCACTCCATTTTTTCATAATCTTTGATAAGAGCATTGGGACTTGGCTTTTATTCTACCAACAAGCAGTCAATTTTCAAAAAATATTTCTAGACCAACAAATCAAGAAGGGTGTAGCCTATCCTCGGAGTCAACTCTGGAAGGGGGACCCCTAGTCTGCAAACCACTTTTATTAGTATGGTTGTTTGATTGAGTTCACCTAATCATCGTTCCTGGGAAGAACCAGTACTAAACTCTCATCCTCCATAGGCAACTGCCTACTTTCTCACATAAAGAGACAAAGTCGGTAGCTGGACTGGACCATGACCCTCTATCAATGAGAGGTTACAGTGATCTGAAGTTAGCAATGTTGCAAAACCACTTAACCACCTGCATATCACTGGTTAAGCTTAACATTTAAATTGAAGTAAGATGTGCCACAAATAATGCCTAATCTCAATGCATTAACAATAATTCACTGCGGTATGTATACATATCCACCTTATACATGTACCTACACCATATGCATGCATTTACATGACACAGAATGCATAAATAGAAATAAATTCAAGAATGAATAGGAACGATTGTCATTTTAAAGTATAACTTTTAAGTATATATACACCAGTATGTTTGAAGCATGTGTTAAAAATCATGCAAACATCGCATGCAGTTAAAGATGTTAAATACATAAATTTCAAACACAGAGAAGATCTATGTATGACAAGAGACTTACTGTTAGAGAACATGCAAGATAATAAATTTTGCATTTTCTGGCCAACTTCAAATTAAGCTTAGAGGGATAGTATGCTAATAGGTATTAAAATTAGAATACCATTTGCAATAAAACATGTTTGGCAAAGGCAATGGCCCAAGAGATACATAAAAAGATAAATTTCTTGGCAAATTATCTGACAATTTTAGATAGAACATTTCTAAAATTGGAAGCAAGATGCTAAAAGCAGCAGTCAAGAATAAAGGAAATCAATGAAATGATTGTAAGTATTAAATCAGAACTAGAAATGGCAAGTTTTCAAAAACACTAATACTGACAATAAAGACAGTCATAACAGAATGCAAAATCCCTATCAATTAAACTGACAAAATAGCAAATAAGAGTCAATTTAATTAATTGCAGATTTGTAATATTAACACTAGTTGAAAAATCAATTCTTGTATTGTTCAACCACCAACTTGAAAATATCAAGATCAGATAGCACCTTAAAAATCCTCATTTATACATTGTATTTATTGCAGTAGATATGATTTTAACAGCTTTTCACACTCCAAATAAGGAGCAGTATTTTTCTGTTACTCTGAAAGCTTTCCTTTAATGTCCAATAAGTAGACATTAAAAGTTGATAAATTGTTTCAGAGAATAAAGTTATCCCAAAACTGGTTTGCATGACACAACATTCAGCAAAGAACAAACTAACAACCTGTAAGTTTGTTAACCCCGAATTCTTTTCACCTAAGCCAGGCCAAAGTAAAAGTATGCCACAAAGTCAACATTCAGGTCTTTTTAAGGTAGATATTTCCTCAAAACTATTGATGAAAATTAATTCAAAGAATTTGTAAAAAGAACTTCTCACAACACTCCCATAATCTAGTACTACATACAAGAAATTCCATTCTTGGAACATATGAATTATTATCAAGGACAATTTACCACCTTTGTAGGAAACTTTAGAAAATAATAAGAGATATTCTAGACTTTAATTATACTAAAATTGATATACACACATGACAGTCATTTAGCCACAATCAATTCATTATTAATAACAAACAATGATTCTTCTTCTCACATACAGAGACAAGAGCTTTGTTGAACTGAACTAAATCCAATATATATGTCAAATCATGAAATGGTCGATTCATAGACAAATGTTAAATCAATACAGCATATTTTTTATGTGAAATAAATAACAGAATTGGACGTAAAGAAATATTGCAAAAAGAAATGGAAAAATAATGAAAAACAAATAAGACGAAGCTAATTTACCAAGTTGCAAGCTTGGCAACGGCATATTGCTACCAATCACCTAAGATTAGCACAGATACAGAGGGACATAAATGAACCTAAAAATTCATGGGTAGCAGAAATTTTATCATCATAATTAGATAATCATGCAATCAATGAATCAATTCCATCAGATTCATCAATTGCTGCAGAACATTTTAATCTATATCATTATTGATTCTTTTTATTGAATGAAATTGAAAGGCTTTCCTTAATGCACTTGTATAATCCCAGATAGGCTGATTTAAAATTAATGTCAATTCAGTAATGATAAACCTAATCAGTTGTATTAATTTAGCATTATCATATAAATAACATCAGAGATAATTAGCCGATTAAAAGCCTGATTAAATGTTTTGTACCAAAATTGCCTTTGCTGTTTCCAATTCCATAAATTATAGCATCAGTGTAATCATAATTATGGTTCATGTATTTTCGATTATTAGTGATGAAAAATCAATAAATACGACTTAAACCAATAAAATCATTGTAAAACAATTTGGACACCTGGGAAGGTTACAAAAAGCCATGTTTAGAAAGTTCAGACCTTCACTACACAAGTGCTGGAATCCGATATTACGTAACAATTACCCTGTTCCGAAGGTGTCTATTACATGAATTATGTATGACGATGTCTGGTCCTAATAACAGTGAATTATTCCTCTTTCAATGACACTAGGATTGCAAATAACTGATGATTTGAAGAAGAAGCCAATACTTCAGATCCCAATCGAGCATTAATACTGAAGTATGACAACAAAATTTCAAAATGAACATAGAATACAGAGAGATACAATATGAGCATTATATGTATTTATAGATAAACACAGACAGATAAATACAGTTTCAAATGTTTGTTCATTAACACACAGCTGAAAGATGTGTAACATCATAATCAAAATATTGGTTGCACATAATAATTATCATCTCTGCTATCAAGTTGCTGCTGCCTTAAATATTTTCTTGCTTGTTGTTTGTTCATTCATTTGAATGTTCCATTGTTCAATCATTTGAATGTCCATTGTTCATTTGAATGTTCTGTTGTTCATTTGAATGTTCCATTGTTCATTTCGATGTTCTGTTGTTCATTTGAATGTTCCATTGTTCATTTGAATGTTCAGTTGTTCATTTGAATGTTCCATTGTTCATTTGAATGTTCAGTTGTTCATTTGAATGCTCTGCTGTTCATTTGGATGTTCCATTGTTCATTTGAATGTTCAGTTGTTCATTTGAATGTTCCATTGTTCATTTGAATGTTCAGTTGTTCATTTGAATGTTCCATTGTTCATTTGAATGTTCAGTTGTTCATTTGAATGCTCTGTTGTTCATTTGAATGTTCTGTTGTTCATTTGAATGTTCCATTGTTCATTTGAATGTTCAGTTGTTCATTTGAATGTTCCATTGTTCATTTGAATGTTCAGTTGTTCATTTGAATGCTCTGTTGTTCATTTGGATGTTCCATTGTTCATTTGAATGTTCAGTTGTTCATTTGAATGTTCCATTGTTCATTTGAATGTTCAGTTGTTCATTTGGATGTTCCATTGTTCATTTGAATGTTCAGTTGTTCATTTGAATGTTCCATTGTTCATTTGGATGTTCCATTGTTCATTTGAATGTTCAGTTGTTCATTTGAATGTTCCATTGTTCATTTGAATGTTCCATTGTTCAATCATTTGAATGTCCATTGTTCATTTGAATGTTCTGTTGTTCATTTGAATGTTCCATTGTTCATTTCGATGTTCTGTTGTTCATTTGAATGTTCCATTGTTCATTTGAATGTTCAGTTGTTCATTTGAATGTTCCATTGTTCATTTGAATGTTCAGTTGTTCATTTGAATGCTCTGCTGTTCATTTGGATGTTCCATTGTTCATTTGAATGTTCAGTTGTTCATTTGAATGTTCCATTGTTCATTTGAATGTTCAGTTGTTCATTTGAATGTTCCATTGTTCATTTGAATGTTCAGTTGTTCATTTGAATGCTCTGTTGTTCATTTGAATGTTCTGTTGTTCATTTGAATGTTCCATTGTTCATTTGAATGTTCAGTTGTTCATTTGAATGTTCCATTGTTCATTTGAATGTTCAGTTGTTCATTTGAATGCTCTGTTGTTCATTTGGATGTTCCATTGTTCATTTGAATGTTCAGTTGTTCATTTGAATGTTCCATTGTTCATTTGAATGTTCAGTTGTTCATTTGGATGTTCCATTGTTCATTTGAATGTTCAGTTGTTCATTTGAATGTTCCATTGTTCATTTGGATGTTCCATTGTTCATTTGAATGTTCAGTTGTTCATTTGAATGTTCCATTGTTCAATTGAATGTTCCATTGTTCAATCATTTGAATGTCCATTGTTCATTTGAATGTTCTGTTGTTCATTTGAATGTTCCATTGTTCATTTCGATGTTCTGTTGTTCATTTGAATGTTCCATTGTTCATTTGAATGTTCAGTTGTTCATTTGAATGTTCCATTGTTCATTTGAATGTTCAGTTGTTCATTTGAATGCTCTGCTGTTCATTTGGATGTTCCATTGTTCATTTGAATGTTTTGTTGGTTGTTCATTTGGATGTACCATTGTTCATTTGAATGTTTTGTTGGTTGTTCATTTGGATGTTCCATTGTTCATTTGAATGTTTTGTTGGTTGTTCATTTGGATGTACCATTGTTCATTTGAATGTTCTGTTGTTCATTTGGATGTTCCATTGTTCATTTGAATGTTCCATTGTACATTTGAATGTTCTGTTGTTCATTTGGATAATCCATTGTTCATTTGGATAATACATTGTTCATTTGGATAATCCATTGTTCATTTGGATAATACATTGTTCATTTGGATAATACATTGTTTATTGGATGTACCATTGTTCATTTGAATGTTTTGTTGGTTGATCATTTGAATGTTCCATTGTTCATTTGAATGTTCTGTTGTTCATTTGGATAATACATTGTTCATTTGGATAATCCATTGTTCATTTGGATAATACATTGTTCGTTTGGATAATCCATTGTTCATTTGGATAACCATTGTTCATTTGGATAATACATTGTTTATTGGATGTACCATTGTTCATTTGAATGTTTTGTTGGTTGTTCATTTGAATGTTCCATTGTTCATTTGAATGTTCTGTTGTTCATTTGGATAATCCATTGTTCATTTGGATAATACATTGTTTATTGGATGTTCCATTGTTAATTGGATGTTCCATTGCTCATTCTTTTGAATGTTCTGTTGTTCATTTGGATGTTGTTCATTTGAATGTTCTGTTGTTCATTTGGATGTTGTTCATTTGAATGTTCTGTTGTTCATTTGAATGTTCTGATGTTCATTTGGATGTTCCATTGTTCATTGTTTTATGATCATTCCTTTGGTTGCTCATTTGCACTTGTACTTTCCTATTGTTGCTGTTCTAAAGATGCTGCTGACACATTTTTTGTTGCTGTTGTCAATGATGTTATAGTTGTAGTGGTTGTAGTGATTATAACTACCACATTCAAATAAGTTGCTGTCATATTTTGTTGGTAATAGTGTAACAGCTGTTTAGTCAGTTAGAACTATTAACAAGATGCAGCGTTCAATAAACTCATGTCCCCAGTGTCATGCCTGACAATAGATTTTCAATATAAATGAAAATGTGTGTTAGTAGAAGCAAAGTTTCAAATAAATATACCTAAAAAACATGCAATAACATCCAAAATCAATACAGGTAAGTTGTGTTTCTGCTTGATAAATTTAAACAATAAAATGTAGTTATCCAAAAATAGACATCCAATTAAGGTCTACATCAATTTGAGGTTGGGTGATATGGGTGGATTGTGAAAAGTATATGGTCCAAGGTTACAACTTTGTAAGTATCTAAGCGATGCATGAAATGGTATTATATTAGGTAACCTCGTACAAACAATTATGAAAGTGAAAAAGAAAACAGATAGATGAAAAAAGATGTGAACATGTTTTCCCTTGAAACAAAATAATATGCAAGACCTCCTACAGTCTTTACAGACTAATGTATGATCCCAAAAGTCAATCACTTAATACCCCCGCAAAAGTGGATCCTATGGGGGGGGTTCATAAAAAGAACCAAAAAAAAAACTTATGTTATAATGGTACACAGAATCCATACATTAAACTATTACAAAACACATTTATTTATTTTTTTTGACACAGTACAAGCTTATCGCTGCCAGAAAATTAACATTCTGTACAAACCATTAAACAAACAGAATCATGTTTTAATCATTAGGTAAAATATTTGGCACATTTAGCTCAAATGATGAACATCTTCAGAATCAATAAAAGATGTTTATTTCTATGAAAAATAGAAGAACAAAACATGTGGAAACTGTAAACAACTTCAAACAACAAGCATGCTGCTTCAGTCTTCATACCAGAATACTACCAACAAAGAAGTACATTTTTAATTCAGGTAACATCAAATGCCACTAATGAAAAAAAAATGCAATTCACATAGACAAACATCATAACCTCAAAAATGTGTTCAACCATGTAATTCTCTAAAACTTACACTGATATGAAAACCTTATATTATTCAATGCTAGATTTAGAGGCAATGCTTTCAATATAATATTTTACAATATTAAAAAAAAAAATTATGAAAAACATTCTTTAAATCAACATTATCTGATACACTTAAGTCTTATCAATAATTGGATGCACACTGTTCCATTCATAAAGACAAGTTACTGTTTCTTCCTATGATTTAGATAAACACGTACTCTATTCAAACTAAACTAAAAATTGAGATAATAAGAAAGATAAAAAAATTACCATTTTTCTGGACTGGTCCATTCTGTTCCAAGCCAACAAGAACAAGGCCAAGTTTTGAAAATTTCTATAACATCCAAGTTGTCTACAAATTAGTCACTTCGAAATCTTTAAAAACACCCTACAATATTACTTTGATTGAGTCTTAAACGCCCCAACATACCTCAAGTTCACTGTGAATTAATGGAGTCATACACCACAATTTCGATAGCTAAAAATTGATCTGCACTTTGCACTTCACTCAAAATTAATTTTATTTCTAGGCACAAACCAATCAACACCTAATAGCTTATCATAACAGATGTCTCCTAGTTTTTCAAAATAATCTAAGAATTTTCTTACAACATACCTGCTGGTAAAATGACACCGAAAAAAATTAGGCATTTTCTACTTACAGAAAATCAATCCAGACAAAGTGTTCTTCATCAGTAAAATGAATGTGCCACTCACACAGAAAAACTTAATAATGAACTTACTTCGATATTCACCTAAAAATCCTGATTGTCAAAATAATACCAATCTCCATTGGCAATTTCTGTTGAATCAATATAATGGAAAATTCCCAACCTGTTAAGAATTGTTTACACAAAGTAATTATCATCACATTTCAAGTAGAAATGGACGTGGCTATTACTTGGGGAAAGAAAACGGATTTAGAGATGTGAAAAAAGGCCAATGACCACATGAATCAGATGACCGCACTATACAGTCAGTTTGACAGTAAATCGTTCACAAATCAATATGCAAATGTATGCACAATGATGCAGTACAATAATCATAGAATGTTTATCCCATCTAGTTACACAGTATAGTGTAAATAGATATATTTCTATTACTTATTATTGCAATAAGAACAAAAACTATGGAGTAGGGTAAAAAATACATTCGCGCCATGTGACAAAGGAACGAAATGCAATACAATGCTTACAACCACATCATATAATTATTGTTCTGACAAGCTCTGATGTCACTGTCTAGACATGACTATAAAGGAATGATGAATACTAACCAGACAGGATGAAGCAATAGTAATTTCTATAAAGGCATGCATAATGTCTTAATATAAACACACCTAAAAGTGTATTCATGTGTTATTCAGTGTACAATTCACCGCTCTACTATAAAATGGCTTTCATATGTTGTTTTGTATATTGTATTTTCTGCAGAAAAGGTATATTACTGTGAAATTTGATTCACTTATCTCTTGTTTAGTTTAGAATATTAATAACATCATTCACGAGTGCTGACTTATACTGAAAAATGGCAATAACTCATGTTAGTCCATTAAGTAATTCAAAATTATATACAGTACTTGGTACAGTGATGCAATTTTCTGCTTTTCCATGGCTTGAGCAACTTGTTATCAGAACCTGTAACATTCCTTTATAAGTTTGTTGTGTGTATTTTGAGAGCAATTTACATAAAATTCGTGCAAGGAAAAATATGATTGAAAATAATTAATACATCATAGCCATTAAAATTAATAATAACAAGCAGGGCTCGACACTAACTTATCTTCCATGGTGGTCCAACAGAATTTCAGGTGGTCCTTCAGCCTTTCTGTTTATTTATAGTAAAAACTTGATACTCGTCCTAGAATTTTCAGTGGTTCGTCGGACCATTCAAATTCCATGAGTTAATGGTCCAGCACAAAAACCTTTGATCTCGGACCAGCGGACCAGTGTTAGTGTCGAGCCATGACAAGGAACTCAATTGTTCCCAATTTATTAAGGTGAAGGGGATCAAGATCATTTACATGCTTTAGGAAACCAATTGATAAACTAATGTATTTATAACACATCGAAATACACCAATATTTGATAATGGATAGATTGCATGCACTGTGACAGAAACCAATCATTCATTTCCCCACTTCAGATGAGACCACAGGCTATCAAATGTTAGGATATTCATATATGGCTTTCTGTATGTATGTGTCATAGACACTGACAAAATCAATAGTAACTTTTCTATCTTCAATTGTGCAGGACAACTATACCAAGCAGCTGACTTCCTGGCCTGTCAACTTCAGACGAAAAAGAAACAGCATCAAACCAGTAGACATCTTGAAATGTTCAGAATGCAACTAGACTGGAAACCCTCTCTAGCTCTGCATGAACAAAGATATAATCAGTCAGAATTGTCAGTAAAGAACATTTTACTAGATAACCCTAGAAACAGAATCTAAATATTTCATTAAAGCACAGATGATTCAGTTGTTTGCACTTTTCTGATACAAAATTTTGAGACAAATGTTTCAATAAAGACAGTTGTACGCAATGTAACATCATCAGATCACAAAATAATCAATCAGGGCTCTAGTCTCTCTCCATATGGTAAGCTGTAATGGTCATTTACAAATTCTATCAGATTTTTTCTTCTCTACCTCAGGATCTAATCAGAAATCCACTTGTTTCTATTTTTTCAGCTAACAACTGTCTGTATGCAAATTTGATTTGGTCTTATGGTCTCATTCTCTGGCTGTGAGGTGAAGTTGTGTATTACAAGCAGACAGTGCCAAAGGTAAGGTTGAAAATAAACGGAAGAAAAGATGCACCAATGCGAAGAAATAATTAAATAGTCTTGAAAAATAGTACTTAAGGATCTTTCACCATGAAAACTGAAAATATGTTTATGATTTGGTGAAAACATATACTTAAGAATGTTTGTTTGCATATCAACATATCAAATTGAGTAAAGCATTCAATAATAATATTTATTTTTTTGGTTTTTGGTGAAACTGCAGTTCCGTCTTCTTTTCTAAAATGAACAAAGATACATGCAACATGTTGGTAATGAGTACATACATGTCATTACCTTAGTCAATTCAAATAAGTTCCATTAAAGCATGTTAGAAAATGATCCTTAACAAATAAGTTTCTATAGTAATTTGCAAGAACTTTATATTCAACAGCAAAAATAAAAGAAAGTTGACAGATTTTTTGCAGTTTTCACTTAGGAAGAAATTAAGCCTTATAATATTGGTGCAGAATCCTTTCAATTATTGAACAATCGATCATGTTTGTGTTCTATTCAGCATCTGTTTATATAGTTGTAGCAAAGTATCTTGTATTATTAGATATTATATTAAATGTATGATCAAAATGTTATTTTCCTGAATTTGTACAGGACTTTAATATGCTTATTAAACAAATGTTTTCCAACTTTGCACATATCAAACAAAAATTAACAGTAATTTTGCATAATAATTAAAATTTTAGAGAAACTTTTTTACTTTCAGTTTCTAGTGAAACAAATTAAATAAGCAATATATGTTCAAAGTATTTACCATGCAGATGTAAGTAATGTTTTTTGCATTGATGCTGACAAATAGGAAATGTTCCTAAGTTGCTATCTTGAAATTTGTCCTAAAAAAACTATTTTAATGCAACTTAGGCAGTAATTCTAAAATAATCCATTCTCCTGAGATCAACAACAAATAATAACTTCTAAGTTTAATGGTGTCTGCAGTAAAGTTTGCTCTTAAAACTCCACAGAAATTTCTACATAAGGTGACTTTAAAATGAGACAACTTATGCAAATGTTTTAGTTTTTTCTTAAATTATACAAATTTACTAACGCAAAATCTATTAAAGGTTATTACAATTTTGTTTTTTGATTTCTGCATATAACAGTTGAGGTATTTTCAACAACCTGCAGAATGATGAAACATTGTTGTATTCCTTGTGATTGCAAAAATAAATCAATTCAAGTGTAATTAGTGGTAATTATTTTATAACAAATTATAACAGTCTAATCGTTAAATTGTCCAAGACAGTATGTCCATGCAGCAAGTAATTTTATACAAATTCTGCATAAATAATTCACTGAATGGTAAAATGCCTAGATGCTTTTTTCACATCAACAGTAAAATACTGAAAATGATAAACTATATTTATTTATTCAGGTAACCCTGTTTTTTAGGTAACCCAATTTTTTCACATTTTTCAGTTATATCTAACAGCTAGCCAATTCATCATCAAGATAACATACACAAATATTTGAACGACACAAATTTTAAGTTGCTGACCACAAACAAACTGTTTATAAATGCTTAGAGCTATTAAGTGTAATACTCAAAGAGAGGATAACTCAAGCCATCCAAAAAATTAACCTCTATTAGAAAACAGAATTTAAGTCATGGAATCAATGTAATGCAACCATAGCACAAAAAGCAAGTGTGCAAAGTTTTTAGTTAATCATTAAGAATCAGAACTAAATGAACTGTGAGTATCAGGCAGGAAATCTACACTAAGACCAAAAAGGTTGAAAAAATAATCATTAGATCAAATTGACAATCAATGAATGGTCTATTGAATCCAAGAGTTTTGAAGAAAAAAATCATCCAATTTTCATGTGAATGAATGATTAACATGCATTTCATTACCAATGTGTCAATCAAGAGTAGGGTGGAATTGAAAGTATGCTGGCAAAGTACAGTTTTCAGATTGAATGTCTCTAATTCAGTATCTACAGAAAGAATATATAACATAATTATATTATACATAATATTTTTTTGATAAAAGTATAATAATATTATGGAATTAAACTGATAGAAATGGTAAAACATGATATAACACAATACAAAAAACTTAATCCAAGAATATGCAAGTAAAACAGTTTATACAAGAAATATTATATTCACCAATCATTAGAAAAATCTAAGGTCTTTTATCACTAAAGAAAATTCAATGTACTGTCAATTGCATTTTTTTGCAACTAGATTCAATCCATTCAATACAAATCCATTGGCTAGGAAAATATGTCTGATCATGAATGGCATTCAGCATCTATAGAAACACTTATCTTACACCACATTTGTGGTTTCAGACAAAAATAATAATTCAATACCAGATGAGATGAGCATATCATCTTCTTCAATGCGCTTAATGATGCACTCAGTTTCTATTATATTAACTTAGATCAATACAAAAAAATTAAACTTTTAACAAAATGGTGGAATTATCTTAAACACTAGGCAAGATCATTTAAAAAAACATGACACAGATTAAAGGCTAGAAGGCTGTCATCATTTTCATCTTGAAAAAAAAAACAAAAAACATTCCAACACAGAAATGGATAAATCACATTAAGGGAGGTAACTATCTGAAAAAAAAATGGCCACAGAAAACTAAGGGAAGTAATCATAGCACTAATTGACTGCATACAATGGGAGGTAATCTCAACAGAGAAAAAAATGCAAACAAAGGGAGGTAATTTGTATCTCTAATTTGCCTTCCTAACAAGTATTCCTAAGTATTTGCTAATATGAAATCCATTACACTGACAATGTGATGAATGGCTTCTGAGACAATTTTGGATCATTGCAAGAAACATTTCTGCGAATCAATAAAACATGTCATGGCAAATGCATATTAAAGAGAAATATCGTAACCAGCATGCAATAGGGGGAAAATTCAGCATGTGGAGCTCCTGTAATATAATATCCTGTCATACAATAAATATTATACCCAGACTGACATCTGAACATCAAAAACTTCAACTGATGTCTTGGCCTTTAAAAACCATAATAGTTTACCAAATAAAGCAATAACAGATACCAACTTACTTTGATGTTGGAATACATTTTGTATATTTTGGCCATGCATTGAAAAGGATTCTCAGAGGCATTGGTTGATTAATGTTTGCACATATTTGACTTAATTAATTTAACACATGGACAATTATTTTTAGACAAAATGGTAGTTAACATTTAAATGAATTGAATTACATTATAAGAATTAGAAAATGGTTTAAAATATACAAATCATTATCTATTCACAAGTGTACAAAGTATATTCAAGTACTACTGATAAGTGCAAAACTTTGTTCTATTGGAAGTACATAAGAATATAAGTTTATCAAAATATACTAAGGTTCAGAGATGACACTTACATAACAGAGATTCCATAATAACACAACCTTTCATAGTGGTACACAATCCCTCAATTTGATTTCCTAATTCAAATTATCTCAGTTTTGTACAAGGTTTATTACCCACAGCAGTGTTTCACAGTGCACAGTCAATACATTTAAGTCCTTAGTTTATAATCAAATCCACATTAATCTCAACCTCAAAGACTCAAAGAAATACCAATACCTGTAATGTCCATCAATTAGAATTTTTTGTTCCAAAAAACAAACATGACATAAATTTTAATAAAATGGATATAACCCAATACCATAAGATAGCTAAGTTTGAGTCATTTTTATTGGCTTTGAAAAATATGCTTGTATACATCCCATGCTTTGATTAACTGATGTTTCATGGATTGTAAACTATATTGACACATTATATTACAATATATTTTTGATTTAATAGAAATTATGTAACATAAATATGTATGTAGAAAATTAATCATACAACTAAAGTTCCCATCATCACTTAAATTAGAAAGCATTCAATTTTGCATTTCAAAACATATAATCTTTAAAGTATTGAAACATATAAGAGATTTCTAAAAACGTTGAACAAATTTGTTCTGCATATATATGCATTGTTCTGATATTGTCAATATTATATAAAACATGAATGACAAGGGCTAGACTAAAGCAATATCAAAATAAAAGGTAAAGTTTTCAACCCTATTGAAAGGGCCAAGCAAGTTGGCTTATGAGACACATATCTTTTGTGCACACAGTACCTTCAGAAAGTGTTTCTCTTTCTGCTGGGCACCCGTCTGAGATGGGCCTATGGTAACCATTATTTAACTAGCTAGCAGCTCACCAACCGACAGCATCAGTTTGAACCCAGCCTCCACTGTTGTTCAAACCTTTGATCTCCCGCTCCAAAGGCGGACATCCAAACCACTTGGCCACAGTTGCAGTTAAATATTAACATGTTTATGATAAGATGGCATCTTATTCAATGTAACAACAAAGCATGCAGCAGCTGTTAATCAAGTTTAATTTAAAGACACTTCAGATATATCAGTTTATTAAATATGAACCTAAATTTACAGTCAATAAATAGATAAACATTTCCAACAGAAAACAGCCTGTGTACGATTGCCCCAGACAAAATTCAGACTAGGTATCCAGTTGCGTCAATCTAAAACTAACATATTCTGTGGAGTTTGGTTAATTGAACCATGTTGATGGAAAACATTTGTATGACCTCTGACACACAGAAACTTCATCTATCCCCAAAGTTTACCCTTTCATCCATCTAACATTGATTTTATGTCAAGAAATGTTGGGATAACAAACCTAACTGCATGCCATTATTTTAGTTATTTACTTAATCATAACAAAACAACATGGAGGGATGGTGTGCTTCATGTCCTGAAATATTAGTTTTATGTATTTGCCTAATTAGTTCATGGTTAACATGTGACAGAAATGATTAACTACTGTAGGATCAGTGTTTTTTGTGAAATAACTAATTCATAAAAGTTTGTTTGTTTGTTTATATCAAGTTTAACGCCACTTTTCAACAGTCAGAGTCATTTGAGGCAAACAGTTCACCTAACCATCGTTCCTAGGAAGAACCAGTACTAGACTCCCATCCTCCATAAGCAACTGCCTACTTTCTCACATATGGTCAGTAGCGGGCCTCGAACCCACGACCCTAAATCAGTGAGATTTGATTTGAAGTCAGTGACCTTAACCACTCAACCACGGAAGAGGGTGCCAGTTCATAAAAGTATGTAAAACGACTTATCAACTTAGTACTTCCTCACATATGTTAAATGCTGTCAAAGCAAATTCTTAAATCTCAACAGAAAACATCTCATATCTTTTAGCAGTATGGTATTTGTATTTATTAAATGGCTGTTATATTAACATCCTGATTTCCTCAGTAGGTAGAGCATCTGACTAGCAAGCATACCCATAAGGTCACAGGTTTGAGCCCCCATCGGGTGCATTATTTTCTACCTCCTATTTGAAAAGCTATAAATATTAGAAGCATTCTAAAGCATTGCTTATAAACAAACACACAGACAGTATTAAGTGCATAGAGTCCAGTGAAAATTCAAACTTTACTGGAAAAAAATAACTTTTTGGTGGACCAAAGAGAGTGCATATAAAAATTTGTATAATTTGGTGACTAACATACTTCACTATTTGTTCTGAAACATGGTAAATTTATCGCTGAAAAACTTACTGGACCATAGAACCAGTGACCTTACCAAATGTACTGGACCCATGGCCATTTTGGTGGACTCAGTCCAAGGTCTGGTGCTAAATTCGAAGACTGTGAGCATGATTCCCTATACATTTATGTGTATTTTTATTTAACAATCATTTATTTATAAATGCAAACAAACAAAAGAATAAGACAGCAAACAGAAATTTTATCAAAACAGACTTGTAAATCATACATGACATGCTGAAAGAGGATTGCTAAACTTGATAAATACAAAATGCATAGATCGAGATACTTGTCTGTTAAGAGGAGTTAATGAGTTAGGAACCCAAGAGATACACAGAAGATTATGATCAAACAATCAATTCAATATCATCATAGGCTAACTGACAGATAATGCAAAATCTGTTATTGAAACAAGTAAACAATATTTTCAACTGAATATGAAAATTGTACTTTTGATAAAGAAATCAACATGTTATGACAATAGAGTCGAATGAATCTTCATCTCAATCAGGTATTAAGTTAATTCACCTTTACATCAAACAAAAGAGAATGTCACTGAACCAAAAAAAAGTTCTTCACATTCAAACAAAATATGCTTGAAAAAAAATCATGGCCTTTAATCTTTTACAGCGCAGATAACAAACAATTCATCTATACAACAAGTATGACATCCCAAGTGGCAGAGACAAATGTGTGGTTTACAAAAAAACAGAACATGTTAACATACACTCTGAAGGATAAAAAGAAAGTAAAGAGAAATTATTCATCATCTAAAACTTCAGGTCATTCATGTGTTTCATGATTGACCAATTGGCTTTTACTATTTGCATGCATTCATCATGCTTTTAACATAAGTTGCGTGCAGAGAAGGTAACATATTAAAAAGAAAAAAAGCTCAAAATTCTTTCAAATATTATCAATTTCAGCATACTCCTTGCAAACTCATCAGTTATAATTGACAATTTCAATTACTTTCCATAGCCTCTGTGACGTCCAATGGAATAGAATATTCATGTAGAACTGACAAGATTTCAATGAACAAAGATATCTTGTCAGAATTTATTGCATTTTCTGAGTTATGAAACTTTTTAACCAATTCTTCTATTATTCCGGCTGGCATGCAGATCTTCATGTACAGACAAACATCAAACAGATACCAAAACCACATATCACATGAACTGATATGAACATTATTCATCTGATATAAGTTATCAAATTTGCAAATTTTCTCCATCCTGTATGATTGCAATAATGATAATTATATTATGAATAAATCAAATGCTAATGGTACCATACCACACTGATTACATTGAATGAAATAGAATTCTATGAAATGCTGAAATGTTTTAATTAATCACTGAGTACAAAAGAGAACATAAATAAAGAACACTTATATCACCTGTTAAAATTGAAGACATAACATGAACTATAAGAATGCACACTATAAGAACTATAAGAAACCACGAGACTGGAACAGTTTTTGAACAGAAGATTTTTTTTTGAATTCTGTATCATTTTGGACAAATTATAACCCTACATCAGTTTTAGATGTCAGTACATAACATTGATAAGTTACAGATCAATCATTATTAAGCAAATGGATGATTATTATACAGGTAGTATAGTTTCTATCTAACATATAATAAATATACTGCAAAGACTGACCAGTAGAACTAACATTATTCAATAATTAATGACAACAATATCAACAATATCACAAAATGTATTTTGTAACAGTAAAAAAAACAACACTGGAAGAACAAAATAATTCATATAATCAGCCAGTCCCATCCACATTTGTTAAAGCATTAAGTTTCTGGGATAAGAAAAAAGAGAGAAACTTTCATAATCTTGCCTAAGACATTTTCACAAAGTTACATGGCTAAGAGAAGCCCTACAGCTTGTCATCTATCTTGCTTTTACACCAAAGATCATCAATTTAATTTACATTAATTCATAGCTGTCACAAAAAACACGTCCAATATTCATATCAATACACACCTGATGGTTTTTCAATTTAATATGAGATTAAATCAATGCTGCTTAATGATAGCTTAACAATCAAATAATTCCATCATATTGTTGGGGTTAATTCCAATAAGGAGCAAATATAAGGTAAAATCCTTTCAAAACTGTATTTTATGCTATAACTGCAAATTTTTTAATGCCACTGCAAATTTCCAATCACCTCCCAGAATTAATTGAAAATGTACAACACTTCATACCATTTTACCATTTTTTTACATCCAATTAAGGTCAGGGTCAGATCGAGGTTGGGCAAAATGGATGGATTAGGAATAGTCCAAGGCAACAACTGTATAAATATCCCAGTATTTTAGTGAGTAGTATAGGTGCTAAAAAACGATCAAATTTAGTAAACCAAAATAACCCATTAAAAACGTTATAAATCCAAAGCCGGCAAGTTCAAGGTCAATTCGAGGTTGGGTGATATTGGTGCATCAGTTATGGTCAAAGGCAAAGATGCAATGCATTTATAAGTATCAAAGAGACAGACAAAACTATCAAATCTAGTTAACCAAGAAATGGCCTATTTTTATAACATTGTATTTCTAAATCATGTCAAGGTCATAACAAGATTGGGTGATACGGGCTATTGGGAATGGTCCTAGACAACTACTGTTTAAGAATTAAAGCAATAGATGGAAAGGTAAAATCTACTTAACCTCATACAGATGGATGGAAAAGGCAATTATTATATGCTCCTGCATGTGCATAAAAAGAGTACTTTGCAAAACAAAGTAAAAGACAGTCAGCATATAATCTTGCAATTTTAGCAAACAAACTTGTTAATACAAGCACAAATATGATTGCCACGTGTAGCCATCAAATACAAATGTCCAATCTCTGGACAAATTCAATATAACTTGAGGCAACCATCCAGACAGATGCTTAATAAGCATAACATAACAGCTAAAATACCAGCAATAAATAAACACAACAGAAATGAAATCTTGTAATACAAGAATAAATTAATTTCCTTAATCAGCAATACATCCGAAAAGTGGCCGAGACAATTTCCTGAGGGGAAAACCTGAGATCACAAACCGATCAGATAGTAAAATTATATACACACTACATAAGACTGACACATAAAATAAATCTTAAGATATGCGACAAACATGACAATCATTCAACACATGGTTACAATGATTTCATTTTGTCAATAACGAGAATATTTTTCTTCAATTAAAAACAGGTGCTCCACAAATTAAGAGAAAACAGTATCTTGACATGGACACTGAAGTAAGAATATAAAGTACATTTACTGTTTTATAAACATGGATCAAAACACTTACAGTCAGTCACACTCAACCAGACCACAGACTATATAAATAAAGTATTGGTACACAAATTTTGATAAAAAATATTGAAAAAAAATAAAATGTACATCATGCATAATATTGTTTACCTGTTGAACGATATTGTTTATACTGATCGTTATTCTCTCGCTGATATCTTCACCAACAATCTGAAATATGCAGAGATAGATAATTATATTTCAAGGGTAACAAAGTGGAATAAGAGCGTCTTAAAGCATTAAATAAGTTTGACGTCATCAAATACTCAAGTTTCTCAAATGTCTAACAGTCAGATTAAGACCATCAACAAAATACAAGTTTCTTATATTCCACTTTTACATATAAATATGTAATTCTCACGGTTACTGAACAGTATTTTTATAAGTTTAGTATTAATTAAGGATGACTAAAATACAAAATTGACTTAACCACCTAAATAATGCTGGATATGATTAGGCTAAATCAGTTTTGGGACCACCTGATGGGATAATAAATGATTCAGTATGGTAGAATAATTGAAAGTATTACTGTAAATGAATACTAATACTTCTTCATATCAGCCAATATTATTTACCATGAAGATAAACCTGAATTACTTATATATAATTAGTAAGTATTCATCAGATCTAGTAATAAGATTGTGAATGGCAAAATCTTATTATGAAACAAGCGTAGAGGTAGTTCATGAATAAAAATTATGTCACAGAATAAACTTACACCCCTGCTGCCGTTTTGACACTAAAATGCCATTGTACACTACATGGCTAAGTTCAAGGGCACATAACTCGAGAAGTGTGATCACTGGGGCATGGAAATTGTGACTTGCACATTTTCACTTCATGCTGATGACATTTTTCAAATTTCATTGCAATCACTCAAGGAATGTGGAAGAAGTTCGCTCCACAAATTTGTAAAATAGTATGCGGATGGATTGACCTGCACCCGACTGACAGAGTGACTCCAATATACCCCCTCTCAAACTTTGTTTGCAGGTGTACAAAAATAACAAAACCACATCAGATGTACTTGATTTTATAGTAACAACCATAATGAATCAACCATTTCTGTCACATTTTCTATGATTTATTCATCAAGCTATAAAATTTAAACAGAAATATTGAATCTTTTATCCCACAGATCAATATTGAGGCAAATAAAATGACACTTGTGTCCAGAATAATGGAGCCATACAGCACAATAAATTGTCTTCAACAATATAAAAATACTAAATGTAACCAGAAATATAAATTTCATCAAAGTTCATGCTTCATAAAGGAAATAATGTTTCCAGAACAGTGGGGCCATCCATGATGGTAAATTATAGCATCAATAGATATTTAATACATAAATGCTTTCAAACTTCAACTTTTCAAAACTTAGGAGGCGCCTTTAATAAACAAGGACCATCATCAAGACAAGTTCCTAGAAAAAAAATTAATTAAACTATCAATTATGAAGTTATAGATACAAATTCATTTTTACACCATATGAATAAAAATGAGTCTTTATTATATAATTATTATATTTACTAACAAACCCAAGGGCCAGTATCACAGACCATTTATTCAGACTTAAGTACAATTATCATAGTTTATACATCAAGCATAATTCAATAGTAAAACCACTTCTTTAGCCATTTAAATCAACATGCAAGAAAATCTTGAAAAGAACTTAAATATTTCAAACCAACTTAATTGATCTTTCTTTTTTGTATGCAAGTTCATGAAATATTTAACAAAAATTCATGTTTGTTATACACTTCCATAAAATGGATGTTTCTCCATTTGAATAGTTTTTTTATAGACCCTTTATCAATTAAGCTTCTGTTTGAATAAATGAACATTTACAAAACATCATAATAAGATAAAATCTAGCTTTTGCCGTCTTGAAGATACATTTCGTTAAGCACAACTTTATTTCATTGAGATATGAATTATCATGTCAGTTATAAAAGCAGGGCATAATTTAATAAGAAAATATGGAAAAGCTGTCAGATGATAAAAGAATTAAAGAAGACCCCCTTTGTTTTGTACCTAATCACATGACAAGCTGGTGCCCTATACATTATACAGCTCCTTTCACAGTTGATAAAATCATTTTTGTTTGGTTAACAATACAGGATCAATGCCATCATTGAAGGACGAAAAATAGATTCCATTGAAAACTGGCTAACTTATGTAATTATATGGCATCATGTGGAGAAACATTCACATTAATGTCAAATTCAGTAAAGCCAATAGAAACTTTGGACAAGCAATTTTATTATCTAAGAATGGTGCAGGCTCAGAAAAAGTAGTAATTTCCGACTAGACATCATAGCAAGATCTGATATATCAAGGTATCGCTATATAATTGAATTTTTATAAATGAATCTCGAAGCAAGACTGGCTACATTAGACAATGTTAACTAAGTTTGTTGGTTATTTCTCACGCAAACTCTGGTAATGAAGAAAAATCAATGTACTTTTATGTCGACTTATATGGACAAAAAAAATTCATGTTGTTAAAATAATTCTTGAGTTTTTGTCATGATCTTTTCTAGATATATCATCAATTATATGACAGTATTTTCTATCCAAACACTATTTTACAGACATAATTATGAATGATATTGTGTTAATTTTCATGGATGTAATCGCAACATTATAAACACAGCCCCACATTGAATCAAATGGTCTACTTTCACAAAATCCTGCCTTAAGGTCATAATTACTTAGACCCATTGAAATATAAGAAATAAGGAAAAATACCTAAAATACAATTAACAAAACACCATGCCATGAACACCAGCACCAGGGTTAACACAAAAGAAAATACTTTTATTTCCATTGTGGACCCATGTGTTAGGACAATTCAAGCATTCATCAGTATTCAACATAATCAATATTTGATATGACATTCACAGCCTAATTAGACTCGCTAATTATGAGCAAATTCAATGTGAACATCATAAGCTCGTATTAGGAATTAATTAACCAAAGTTGCTCATAGCAAAAAGCTCTTTATGTAAGTAAGCTAGACTCAAATATATCAGAGTGCACATGAGTTCCTATGGATATCAGCATAAGTACATTTAAACATGAACAACTGAGTGGCATGGTAAATCTCATGTATCATTAACTCACACTAATAACAATGACAGGTCATCTGTACTAAATCCAATGCACAAATGCCGTGATGGAGAGGTTTACATAAAGTAATATTTGATTGTGTATGCTTAATCGAACAAAATCATCCACTCGAAATGTTGATTTGGTGACTGAACGTTATTGGCAATACATGTTAACAAGATAAAGGCACACACACACAATGCTGTGAAACATAACACAAAGTGTCCCATCGGGACAACAAGGTGATTGTAATCTCCAGAAAACATTGATGCATGTGTTGCCTTTAATGCCCAACATCAACTAAAGTTCATTCATGTACTTCTGCCAGTTGATCGAAGCATTTTCAGTTCAAATAATAGACCCAACAAGCGCAAGTGCTTGGCTAATGGAACCTGCTAATGGAACTGGGTAACGGAGCCCATGACTCTCTCAAGCCCATCTCAATAATGAATAGAAATTTAATCTGGTCATCATTAGAAATAAAATCTTCAATATGAAACTTCATATATCTGACTCATATACAAATGTGCAACCTTGAATTCACATCTGCAGTAAACTTATCAAAAGTCCATCATAAGTGTCGAATCCACTACCTCTAAATCTTAAGTCAACCCCATACTGATGAAGGCTTCTTCGTACACATTCTAATGGTATTTACTCAAATGGCTTATCAGTGACTTTCATTTAGTATTTACAAATCTTACCACAAGAACAGCCAAGACACAACTATCTTCTTCTCTACATACTGGGTAATATCCAACTGTAATAGAAGAACTTAATTGATTTCAATTCGACTGCAAGCATACATGATAACACTATCAATTCAGAAGAAACATCTTGTGAACTACATCATTACAACTAATTACTGAGTATAAATATTACAACATTGCAGAGAGGAAGTATGGCAAAAGGATTAATACAAAATTATTGATTGTCAACTATAAAATTTATAATAAAGTATCACTATTCATAAGTAATTCAAATAACCATTTTACAAATAATATGACTCGAAATCTAATCATTTGATTGGTTTCAGCTTCCTTGGTTACTTTAACAACTATCTCATGGCAGGGTAATCAATTAGATAAAAAAATCCATTCATAACCTTTGATGGATTTTTCTCGTAAAAATAATGACAATATTAAGGTTTCACAACACAATGTCATTGTCATAATTGCACTGAGTGTTACAATGATAAATCAAGAAGGGATATTATTATGATACCTTTAGATGATATCTTATCTCGTTTTCCTGGTAAATGATCAACGACACATTGTGGTACACTTCCTTCAGTAAAAATCACAACTTTTCTATTCTTATACACATTTCTGTAAAAAAGGAAGATCATACAACTTTGAATGCATACATAATAATTACATAAAACAAGTTTCGCATTCAATAATGAAACAAGAGTATGTAAGCAAACAAACTATATATTTTTTAACTTAATGGCAAAGTTATGTCAAAGATAAAACTGGCGTAAGTAAAAAAGAGTAAAACAGAAATAAGTGTTAATACGAAGAATTTAACACTTTAATGTTGAGTGGTATATATTTGTTGATAAAGGTGGGGTATAATCTCATTTTTGACAGCTAAGATTTTGACAGCTGATGGTGATTGCATGCTCTTGGTGTTTTGCAAACAAACAGAGTGAGCAAAGAGATTTTCTGATAGCACTTTTAATGTTCAAATCATTTATCTCCTAACCACATATTGATTTTTTCATTCACACAAAATTCTTATTTTCATTTTGAAAATAGAAAATTATCTGGTATTCCCTACTCAAAAACAAAACAAAACTAGAGCTGTCACAGACGTGACTAATACCCCCACTGCCGCTTTGACACTTATACTGCAATAGTACACAATACAGCTAAGTTCAGGGGGACATAGCTCTGCAATGAGTGAATCGCTGGGAATGAAAATTGTGTCTTGCACATCTACACTTCATGGTGATAACATATTTCAAGTTTATTGCAATAGCTAAAAAAATGTGAAAGTAGTTAGCTCCACAAACTTTATGCGAACAGACCGACCGACCAACCGACCGACAGAGTGACTCCAATATACCCCCTCTCAAACTTCGTTTGCGGGGGGGATAAATATGAACATTTCCAAAAAAAAGTCTGATTTTTTAGGATATTAACAATACTAGTTAGACACAATAATTTCTTTATCTGGAATTTTACATTCACACAAATAAAGCATGATTGACTGTGAATTCCTCCTTTTATTTACAATTTGCATGATCGATATCTTCCGATAGACAACATTCTATTAAATAGACTGAATGCATGCTATTGCATCATATACAGTCTGATTTTACAATAAATAATGGCCAGAAAAAGGCTATTTTCACATTAAATATCATTACACTAAGTCTTTGAAGTCGTATTTCATAGTATTAAATGATAAATGTATTGATTTCACTATTATTTCAAGGTAAATTTATACACTGAAAGCAAAAAAATGAAATGTAATAAAATATAAAATACATTACTAACGAGCTCCTGGTACCAATTAAGCAATGCTGTATTCTGAATAAAAGCTTTAACAATTATTACTCATGCTAGATGCCAAAGGGCAACATGTCAATTTAACTGTTAAGAAAGCTTGTGACCTTGACCTTTGAACTATGAATCTGGGAGGTGTTCATGACACATCATCTCATTGAAGTAAACTTACACCTATTAAACCAAGTTATTTCAAAATCCATGAATGCAAACAGAGGGTACAGCCCAGACAAGGAAAATACATTTGACCAAAAGCGTGACCATGATCTTTGGAACTGAGTGTTGCCCAGGACACATCATCTTATTGAAGTATATATATATGCACAGTTATTTCAAAACACTTTAATTCATACAGAGGGAAAACACATTCAACTCTCTAAGTGTGATCTTGATCTTTGACCTACAGACCTAGTTCTTATGCATGTCACATCCTCGCTTTGAAGAGAATATAATTATGTGCCAAGTAATTTCAAAATATTTCAATGCATACAGAATAAACAATCTGGCTATGGAAAATACATTTGACCTCTAAGTGTTACCATGACCTCGAGCCATGGGCTTGGTCTTTCGCATGACACACTATCCCATGGTGTTTCACAAATTTGCCAAGTTATTCTCAAATATGTCAATGCATAAGGGGGATCCAGCCCTGACACGAAGAATCCAGACTGACATACCAATTAATGAATAGACACAGAACTGCCATTGTGGGAACTATGTCAAGCTGACCACAAGCGGGCTCGACAACAAGCTCAAAGTGAAGCAGGCTCAACAATAACAGATGTTACGGTATGCCTTTCAGGTTACTGGCAGAAGTAGTAGACTTAAGAATGTACCATTGAGAATAGAATGAGCTCATATTCTGCATAATTTTTTGTTTGTTTTAGATTTTTTTTAACCATTCTGATAATAATTTTACCATCACAGGTGCACTACTTCAGAATGCGATAGGAATATATATATACAACTAAAAGACACAATGATTATTCTCAACAATGAACAATTAAATAACTTGGAACGTTTATTACTGTAAGATATAATAATGATATAACAATAATACTTTCACCAGAATTTTCATGGCTATAATCATCATGTGAAGGGTACAAGATAACGTCATCAATTATTTGTTTATATAATAACAAATAGATTAGTAATGTACTCATGCAGTGACATAAGTTTTCCTGAATAATAAAGACCTAACGATAATAGCTCCCACCATTACATACAAAGAACTCATTGCAGACTTACTTAATAAATAATTTAATGTAGTTAAATAGCAAATACAGTTAATCTTGCTCATATGACTATGTGAATGTATTAATTAAAACAGCAACTTTTTTCTTTAGCAACCACTTCAAAAAACCTCAGCGCTTTTTCACAATGTTTATAAAGTACTCAGCAACCTGCGTTCAAATTGCAACCAGCAACCACAAATTTGTCAGCAAAATGTGACTGATATTATAGGTGCCTATCATAGAAGTTTGTAGTACTATAATTATAGCAGTGACAACTGAATCTTATTTTACTGAGTGCAAACACATGGGAGGTTTGAACTGGTATGACATTATAATTATGTGTTCAATAAAACCACTTGAATAAAATTATATGTCATTGCCAATACTTAATTATATTACAGTATCACTATAGTTTATTTGTTGATTTTAAAATCTTTTACAAATGTGAAGGATTTTATAAACATTGTTCTGAATTTTTTGTGTGAAAGAAATCAACAAACAATACAGTATAAAACTGTTAAACTTGTTCAAGAAAAAGAATAAAAGCAATCATAAGTGGAATAACCAATCAAAATTTAGAGAATATTTTATTGACAAATCAAATAAAGCAAATATATGATAATTGTACTCTGAATAAACTCTGAACAGTCTTTGATACTGAATGATGAACTTATATATTATATTCAGGACTTTTTTTCACAGGTAGGGGAAGGGGCCTTTTCCTTTAATTTAGGGGAAAACAATGCATAATTTTTGCAAAAGTGGAAGAAAAAACTAATGTAAATTGAATTTTAGGGGAAAACTGCATGATTTTAAAGAATTTTCCTGAGGGGAAGACGCCTATGAACGGCCCCTCCTATAGAAGGAAAAAAAAGCCCTGATGTTGACGACACACATTTGGCAACTTAATTGACATGTACCTTATCAAGATGTTACATAAACAAATCAATACTGCATACATTTACATCATGCAGTTGTTAGCAATTATAGTGCAACCTAATGATGTAACAGAACATGAAAACTGTTTTAATTTCAACCTTTAGTATGTTTGTGTTTATCTGTTGTTTAACGGCCCATTCAACAGATATGAGCTCAGTTACGAGTTGCGATTGGGACCATGAAAGGGTTTTTGAAATATTCGAAGGCGAAGTCAATATTCAAATCATTTCAAAACTCTCAAAAATTTCTCTCTCAAAACTAAATATTGATTTGAAGCATATATTGATGAAAAAAAATCAATTTTGAAATATATGGGGTGATTCATTGCCCTTTTCATACATTTAGTGATGGGAGAATCAATTGGTTATAATTCAACTGAAAACTAATCATACAATTGAATATTAACTTCACACTTTTAACGGACCCATTTGAGAAGCCAAATGTCAAATACACAATCATGTACAAGTTCAATATTTTATATGAGTTGACATTTAAAATAGCAATCTATCATAGTATCATGTTAAAATTCAATAAAAGTCATCCTAATGCCCGGTTCTCATATTAATAATGACAATTTATATTTGATCATTTAGACAATTAATGTGATATTATAATTTATTAAGGTCACTTCAGAATAGTGTCAAAGTATATGGAACAAATGATTTATGAGAAATAATGGCAAATATTATTTTTACAATAAAATATTCGAGACTAAAGTCTTTGGTCTGATATTAAATCTTTTCTTTTATTCAAAAAAGAAACCAATAGAAAACAACTATACAAGCAAAAATCGATCAAGAAGGTAGCAATCAGACATGGATGGCTATTGGTTGCATTTTAAGGAAGCTTATAGCTAGGTAGGTATCAGATGCCCAAAGATGAACCAAGTACAGTCCACTTATTAATTTATGATAATTGAGCACCAAATCTCTGATCTTCAAGTTGAACATTCAAGGTCAATCAATGGTCTCATCAATGTGAACATATAAATGAACTTTTTTTTTTTTAAATATTAATGATAAGGTTGTACTCCACCAATGCTCAAATTCTAAATTCAAATTGAAGTTGATGCCATGAAAAATAATTCTGACCCAGATGACGGAGAGCAGGTCAATGTCTGATTCAATTCTGAACTTTCCAGTTCTTGCTAATTACACTATGTCAGCAACCTTTTCTAACCCTTTAAGTTCTCATAAACAAGAGGGCCAAGATGGCCCTATATCGCTCACATGACAATCACTGTTCACTCATTAAAACATTGTTTTGAACCGGTGACCTAGTTTTTGACCCCAGACGACCTATGTTCGAATTTGTCTTACATATCATTAAGACAAACAGTCTGACTAGGTTTGGTGAAGATATGATCAAAATTTGACATCTACAGTGTTAATAAGGTTTTCCTAAGATTTGACCTTGTGACCTGGTTTTTGACCCTAGGTGACCCATATTTGAACTTGTTCTTAATAACATTAAGACAAACAATCTGACAAGGTTTGGCCAAGATCCAATCAAAACCATGACATTTAGAGCTTTTGCAAGATTTTTACCTAAGATTTGACCTTGTGACCCAGTTTTGGAACCCGACTGACCCATGTTCATCCTTGACCCACATATCATTGAGGCAAACATTTTGACAAGGTTTGGTGAAGATCCAATTAAAACTGTGACATCTACAGTGTTAACAAAGTTTTCCTAAGATTTGACCTGGTGACCTAGTTATTGACCCCAGATGACCCATATTTATACTTGACCGTTATATTATTAAAACAAACAATTTGACAAAGTTTGGTGAAGATCCAATAATAACTGTGAAATCTACAGTGTTAACATGGTTTTTCATAAGATTTGACCTAGCGACCTAGTTTTTGACCCAAGATGACCCATGTTCGAACTCGTCCAAGATATTATGAAGACAAACATTCTGACAAGGTTTCATGATCATCCAATCAAAACAGTGACTTCTAGAGTGTTCACAAGGTTTTCCAGCAATTTGCCCTAGTGACCTAATTTTACTACAGAAATTACCCATTTTCAAACTTGACCTACATATTATTAAAATAAACATTCTGACAAAGTTTCATGAAGATAAATTCAGAACAGTGATTTCTAAAGTGTTCACAAGGTTTTCCCTTATTTGGCCCTGGTGACCTAGTTTTTGACCCCAAATGGCCCAATATCGAACTCGTCCGAGATTTTGTTGATATTAACGTTCTGACCCAGTTTTGCTAAAATTGAGCCAAAAATGTGGCCCCTAGTGTGGTCACAACAAAAAGTTTGACGACGCACGACGCCGGACGCCGGACGGAGAGTGATCCTAATAGCTCACTTTGTCACTTTGTGACATGTGAGCTAAAAAGACTCAAGCATCTTACATTGATATTAATGTACTAGTACACTACAGTAACACAGCAGAAGGCCACCAAACTCTAGGTTGAAGTAAATTACATCAGGTATTATTAAAATCACCATTCATAAATTCTTCCAATTTAGACATTCTTACTGCTTACTTCAACTTTGACCTTGAAGGCACAGACCTAACACCTGTGCATAAGTCTACCCCCCTCCCCCCCCCCCCAAAATGTCACTCATTACATTCACATACTTCATTGGTGTCAGACATTTATTGTTTAGAAATCTGATTATCCCATGGAAAGGTACTTTGAGCATGAACAACAAAGATAACCAATAATATTACTATGCCAACTCTGTGCTACAGATTACTTGTAAACAAAGACCACCTGTAGGTATTTACTAAACAATACTATAACTTAAATAATGACTGCCTTAAAAAATATCACTTACTGGCCCTTAAATACAGAGCTGTAGCACATTTTAGACATATAGCATACATACATAATTTCTATTTGTATATAAAGCAGAAATACACACATTTATATAACTTTTAAGTATGGTTTTATTACATGAGGATTGTACATAATTAAATATGCACAAACAGAATTTGTAAGTATTTTAGAGATGAATTTTCACACAAAATCAATACATCTTCCACAAATAGTTAAATACAGATTTGATATTATAACATTAACATGTATTCATATTGATTTTATATTGATCTCTCTTTTGTTTGCTGAGTATCAGTATGTACATGTATCGTAGTGTCGGATTGTGAAGAAATCATAACCTGAACCAAAATCCACTGTGTTTGGGGCAATATACGCAGTACTCAAATATCAAGTTTTTATTTCAATACAGCAAGGACGAACAATTAACTGATAATCTTCAATCACAGTGAAAATAGTTCAATAATTTAAGTTTTGTTTACTTTCCCTCGTTTTCCCATCAATTATCTTAGTATACATATTAACCTTAACAATATATTCATAAAATTCCTATTAATATACATTTAAGTAAATTGAGCAAATATTTAAGATTGTAAAGTGACTTGAACTCTTTTATACAAGAACACAATAAAAAAATTTATGATTCTAGCATGTAGGTGATATATATAGTGTAAAGAAGGCTGATATCTCTTTACTGAATATAAAAAAATCATAAATCGAAAATCAAGTTTAAAAGCTTAAAAAATTTAATACAATAAAAATACAATAGGCCCCATGATGCCACTCTACAAGAAATATAGAAAATAATATACATAGTTCAGGAACAACCGAGATCATACACTGGACTCAGTTATCTTCTTTTACAAAAATTTCAAGTGCTCTGTCTGTTGAATTAATATTTGCAATCTCTAAACCACTCGAACACTCTTCAGTCTGACTTGTGATACATTCAATCAAATTGTATGGAAGGACAATAAATTATCTTGTAATAGCATAAATCTATCCAGAAGTTTATACATGTACAAGAATACAGACATATCTAAGTTTAATATTCAATGTTACCAAAGTCTTGCTATTGATAATAGCAGTGTTTCTCATGACATTATTATAACTCACAGTCTTATTTACACCCCTCCTAACATTTAACTGTAAATCAACAGAAAATACAGATACCGCTGACTTATCATATTATTCCAATTTAGAAATAAATTATCTTTCTTATTTATGCATAATGAAAGGTCTGATCAAATAAACAGTATTTTTTGTAAGTCATCCATTTATACAAATGAATACATGTATCAAATTGCATTTTCCTTACATTTTTCATTATCCTTAGACCAACTGAGTCAGAAAGATATCAAAAGACAGTCATCAATTATCATAATAAATAGATTTTCTATGAAAACTAGAACTATCACTTAAGGTGATGAATACCCCCAGCTGAGGCCTTGACACAGTTATTGTTACATTTTACAGAGGGAAATATAATGCATTTTCATTTTTTTAATACCTGCAAATTGTTGCTTAGATATATCCTGACCAGTTTCTAAATATACATTATATAAAAAAAAAGGGCCATAACTCATTAAAATTTACTTGGACAAAACCTATTGTGGACATGCACAACTTGGCAAACTACTTATCACTTCTAAGAAGTTTCACTGAATTCCTGCATGTAGTTGCTGAGAAATGGTACGGACAAAATTTACCTAATGGTATAAAACAAAGGGCCATAACTCAGTGAAAATTAATCCAAACAAAACCTGGTTATTGCATGCACAACTTGGCTTACTTTTTATAACTTCTGTGAAGTTTCATTGAATTCCTATGAGTAGTTACTGAGATATTGTATAATTATACACTGTATAAAAAAAAACAAAGGGCCATAACTCAGTGAACATTTTAACCAACCAAGACAAGCTTAATGCATGCACAACTAGGCTCACTACTCATCACCTCTGAGAAGTTTTATTGAATTCCTGACAGTAGTCAATGAGAAATAGTCAGGACAAAATTTGCCTATTGTATATACTGTAGAAAAAAAACTAAGGGCTATAACTCAGTGAAAATCAATCCAAATGAAAACTGATTTAAGCATGCACAACTAGGCTAACTACTTATTACTTCTGTGAAGTTTCGTTGAAATCCTGTGAGTAGTTGCTGAGAAATTGTCCGGACAAAATTTGCCTATTGTATATACTGTATAAAAACAACAAAGGGCTATAACTCAGTGAAAATTAATCCGAACAAATAATGCTTTAAGCATGCACAACTAGGCTTACTACTGATCACTTCTGTGAAGTTTCATTGAGATCCTGTGAGTAGTTGCTGAGAAATTGTCCGGACAAAATTTGCCTATTGTATATACTGTATAAAACAACAAAGGGCTATAACTCAGTGATAATTAATCCGAACGAAAATTGCTTTAAGCATGCACAACTAGGCTTACTACTGATCACTTCTGTGAAGTTTCATTGAGATCCTGTGAGTAATTGCTGAGAAATTGTCCGGACAACATTTGCCTATTGTATATACTGAATAAAAACAACAAAGGGCTATAACTCAGTGATAATTAATCCGAACGAAAATTGCTTTAAGCATGCACAACTAGGCTTACTACTGATCACTTCTGTGAAGTTTCATTGAGATCCTGTGAGTAGTTGCTGAGAAATTGTCCGGACAAAATTTGCCTATTGTATATACTGTATAAAACAACAAAGGGCTATAACTCAGTGATAATTAATCCGAACGAAAATTGCTTTAAGCATGCACAACTAGGCTTACTACTGATCACTTCTGTGAAGTTTCATTGAGATCCTGTGAGTAATTGCTGAGAAATTGTCCGGACAACATTTGCCTATTGTATATACTGAATAAAAACAACAAAGGGGCATAACTCAGTGAAAATTAATCCGAACGAAAAATGCTTTAAGCTAGCACAACTAGGCTTACTACTGATCACTTCTGTGAAGTTTGATTGAAATCCTGTAAGTAGTTGCTGAGAAATTCTCCGGACAAATTGTGTCTACAGACGCACGGACCGACCGACCGACCGACCGACCGACCGACCGTCAAGCGTGAATCCAATATAGCCCCCATATATTTCATATCTGGGGGTATAATGAAGAAGAAACCTTTTTTAAGATAAGATTGTGAACTTCTGGGAGGGGGACAATAGATTCACAAAGGCATATGAAAAATGGTGATATATATTTCTTCAACTGATCTCACAGAATCGAAGTTTTTTAACACTATACATTTGAACACTATTTATCTCTGAAGTTCCAGCGAGGCAAAAACTTTTGAACTACAGTAATTCTTTCTTCTTCATGCAAAGGTGTCTATCATAAAGAGGAATGAATGTGAGTTGTTCATAGTTATTACTGTAAACACTAAAACCTGATATCCGATCAAACTTGAAAGGAAGCTATTTCCATGAACTATCAAAGTCAGAAGACAGGATCTGAATGGTGCTATAATTGTGACCCCATACCAAAACAGGTGTTTTAATGTTATTTTTTTTTAAGTTACAATTTATTACTTGAAATTGCTCACAAGAAAAACTCATAAACATTTCATACCATCGAAATTATCGAAATGTTCACAAATCAATGTTTACTTCATCGCTACTTCAGTATGATAAACTTCAGATACACTCTGATAAACTATCAATATGTCAACAGTGATTTTCACTTGTAATATATTTACGCAGCAGTGAAATTGACAACATACTTAAGATGGTTCAATATATCATATGAATAGAAGTCATAAGATTATCTAATGAAATTAACAGATATAATTTATCAATCCAGCTGCAAGAATTTAATCACAATTAGAAATATTTGATATAAGGGGACCCAACACCCAAATTATCACAAAATGAAATGAGAATTCATGATAATGATGGCCTTATAATCAAATCAATTGGCACAAATTAACGAACTTATGATTTCTTTAATTTTTCTGACTTTGCACATTTTGAAATTATTGAAGCTTGAATTAATATGAGGATAATGTATCAATGTGTTGTAATTATTATGAGAAGTTCAGACTAAGACATTGCGAATATGATCTTGCATGCTGCTGACATAAGTAACAGTCATTTGTTTTGAAATCATGTTGTAACCTTGAACTTAAACCTTGGACACTCTCCTGTGGGCCTCGCTGCATGATATCATAACTGTCATCAATAATTAATCTCCAACTATTATGAGAGTTCAATGCACTGTATAATTACTTTTCTACAAAAAAAAAATCCTTTAATTAAGGCCATCCAGAGTTAATTGTGAACGTGTGACTGAAAATACACCACTGAACTAAAAATGGATTTTAAGGTATCCTTTTGTAATAAAATTGCAATAACACTTGACACATAAGTTTAAAAAGACTTACTTGATACATTCAGGTACAGGAGTACACACATGTTCACCAAAACTGTCTACAGTGATCACCAGATCAGTTTCCTCGTCATAGTAAAACAAAGACCCACCATGCTGCAAAACAAAAGTAGAAACATGATAATTTTCTAAATAGCATGCATTATTAATATTAAGCTTTATATTATGCCTTATGTATACATGCATAAATGATAAAATGTGTAATCTATTCCCTTACATGGTGAAAATATGCACAAAAACATATTGCGCTTATATTCCTGTAAACATCATATTTTTGTACCAGAAATAGGCAGGTAACAGATCTCAAAACAATTAACTTTGTTAATACAAGCCTCTAGGAATCACCACTTTTTGTAGAAATAAATCAAATAAATTGGCAGTTTCTAGAATGAAACAATTAATACATTGTGGCCTAATAATCTAATAAAGGAAAATCCAATTAACTGAAGAAATGACAAATCGATCACTCAAATTATTAAATCAATGCCAAAGCAATAAAAATACAAATTAAAACTAGTCACACATCACTAGAAAAATGTAATTACTTTTGTTTGTCAATAATGCTCTATTGTGAAGAAGAAAACATTTCTATTTCAAAATCAACAGAGAGAAATCCTAATGACTTAATTATACAGAAGTTTTTTTAATGTAAACAAAACACACCCCAGAAGCATTGTAACATTGTTAACAACAGTAAAATATATTACATTCAATGTAAAATCAATCATTAGAGTTATATAGAGTCCCTGATTACAAATATCAGAGATGGATTAAAAGACATTAATTAGTCTAAGACAATAGCAGACTCTTTCATAGTTAGCAGCGAATTTTTACCTATCAGTGCCAAAGGATCATAAATTGTTCTTTCATTTCCACATGAGTTAAAACCTTGTTGCACATATAAGACCACTTTGTATGATATTGCTAAAACATGATAATAGTTTATAACTATATATTTAATTAGAAAATTCAGGCTACAGGAGATACACAGCAAAATGTTCATCAGATATCTATATATCGAGGGTTCAGCGCAACACTGTCGTAACTTGTTCTGATTTCAATATGAGTTACGACACCGTTGCGCTGAACCCTGAATATGTGAACACTGATAGGCTATAACACAGAACAGCTGAAGAAAATACTGCAAGGTCTGATAGTATAATATATCCTATATCACAAGCCAGAGACATTTGGGGTCAGATTTAGGCCACAAAACACTATAGTAGGTAGGTAGAAATTAGTCAAGAATACAACAAAGCAGACAAACAGATGTTTTCATCATGACATTAAACATGCTCCTGTTCCACAGAGCAGTTATAACTATTCATCATTACAGAAATCAGATTCTGCAGAATTAAATCATCAAGAATCATTCCACAGAATTTGGTATGAGGGTTCTAAATTAGCGTAACTAAGTTACAACAGATTAAATTTGCAACATACAATACAATATGACAAATTGTTAATTAACTTTCACAAATCAAAAGTAATGAGTTAATCATTAAGACTTACATAAGACAGGAATAGAATGTAACACAGATCAAAGATTTTGGGTGTAATTAATCACTTGCAGGAAGTGATAAAATATAACAGGGAGAGAGAACAAGGAGTATGTATCCCAGAGTCACACACAAATAACAGATTGCCTTACATAGGTCCTAAATTGACTGCTAAATAAAACAAGCAAATTTGTCGTTAGTTTTCAATGACAAGAGCTCTGCAAACCGTGCTAACCCTGTCTGTTCACCGCCTCAGACGCCACATTGATCGCAATAGCTTGACTTTTTCTTTGAAAACAGCCTAGCTAAAAATAATCAAAGCAATTAAATATAAAATCCCATATATCTTAAAACTGGACAACAAAAATGTGAATATTCCAATTTTTCATCCTTTTGAATAAATTTGAGAATGTAAGACAAAAAACAGGGCGTGATTTAAGAATGCTGTTGACTGACATACAGAAATTTCTGGCACTGACTGAAATATTGTAAAGTTCATACTTCAATCAAAATATTTCTAGCAAGGGAAGATTAACTGAAGATATACTGAAATAATAACAGAATGTTTACAAATATTAGATTTCTGGCAGTATTGAAACATCCAGTCAAGTAGCAACATTGTGCCAACACTTAATTTAAAATGCATGTTTATGGTTCCAACTGTCTGAATTTTTGCTGAAAATACAATCATGCAACAGAATTGGCTCTGTATGTCAAAATGAACACAATTTTAATGTTATGGAATGCAATATATAAAATTCACTGTTGGAGGGGGGAGTACCTGAGTTTCTTACGACAAACAAATATCATTATATTACTGACTGTAATACAGATTAATATACTTTTTATAGTGGCTTAGCTAGCAGAATGCTTCACAAAGACTCTTAAAGAACAATTAATATAGTAAAGTGGCACAATTAAGGATGCCAATAACGGATTACTCTGACTTCGGATTTAACTGTTAGAAATATACCCTGTAAGTTACTACCAAGCCAATGATCTTCATAGAAGAATGTCTAGTTTATAAGTCAATTTAATTCTATAAGATAAAAATCTGATAAACAATCTTCTGAAAACTTGGCATGTAAAATTTGTTCGTTATATACAAATCATCAAATTCATTTGATCGCATAGAAATAAAACAGTTGAAAACGATTGTTTTTTAAACATGAGTCACATTATAAACATTATAATTTGTCTATTTATATGACCGATCATAAATTTCGTAAGACACTGCCTGTTCATATTCAAAAATTATTTGAAACAAATTTCACAATAATAAACCAGTAGAAAGAAATGTATAGAATTTACAAAAAACAATTCAGTTTTTTTAATAAAACCTAAAGAAAAAGACTCCATTGTATGCTTGGCTTAAGGATATCTGGAATTCCTACATATATAGGCAAAAACTCAGTATTTCTTTTTTTTGCAATGTATTAGACTACTCCACCAATCAAAGGTCAATTTCATTATTATACAATACATGAAATAGATCAATATTCCTTTCAAATCACTGGGAAAATATAACTACTTACATTATTGAAGTATTGATGGAATCAAAGCAAATATTTGTACAAGTTGTTCAACATAATCTTTTGACAGCACTTATATCGATTCAAAGCTCAAAGTGTCTACCACAGATTCATAGGACATTGCATCACCTATAACTCATCTATCATTTAATTGATTAAGGGTACAGGCAGCATTCACAAGACAGTTATACCTAAATAGGCTGTTCTTATAATGATGATATACTGCTGACAGGCAAATAAACCACACAAGGCCATGTTCCCACACAACAAAATTCTTTGATAGTCAACTATAATGGCCACCTGATACCAGCACTTTGCATGATGATGGTAAGTTACTGTTACAATCAACCTTAGGTTGCTACAGTGAGTGTGACATTACATGCTGTCAGGATAAAGATTTTAACAGTCACCTTTTGAACCATTATGGATAAACTAACAGTTATCAAATGGTCATATACAACCTAAATATTTGACATTAACCAAATTTTGATAACAAAACCCACAAGTGGTTTGATAAACAAACACGCCATAAAATTTAACACTTTGATAGTATTTTGGGTTAGTAAATAGTTATTAGAGATATTATTATTATCATTAAAACCTAAAAAATCACAACATAATGTTAATAAAATATAGAATCAAAATTGTTCTAAAAATAACTTAATTAGTAATGCCAAATGGTAATAAATGATAGACCCTAACATATATGCAAATGTCTCATATTCAGCATCCTGAGTCAGAAAATGAAAAAAGATTTGAGAGAAAAACAGGATTTCCTATCATTTCACCAAGTGACCATGTTTTAAACTTACTTAATTCAGCATCAAACTGAGTAATTATTTGGACAGAATACTGTGATTTTTCACCCTTTATAACAGAGGCCTATTATAGGCCTCTTCCCAATTGAAAATTTCTTTAAAATCATGCAGTTTTCCCAAAATTCCAAACTTACACCAAATATTTTCTTTCCCAAATTAGCAATTAAAACAACAATTCTTCCCAAAATTGACCGGCTAAGACCTCTTCCCAATGAAGAGAGAAAAACCACTGGAATATATATCCTCGCTTTATCAAGATTTAACCCTAACTGCAATTTCTCCCTCACAGAAAGCAGACATAAAAGTGATACCCAGTGACAACAGGAAGGTGTTGGAAACAAGGCATCCACAACAGTATAATCATCCGAAAGTAAGGAGTGGATCAGTGGTCTAGTTGTAACCCGCACACCTATACTAATCAGAAGGTTTGTGTTTGAATCTTGGCTCCGCCTTCTCTAAAATGACCATAGCTGTCGAATGGGTCAACAGATAAACAGAATGTGAAGTATTGAGATAAGCACACCCTGTATAAGTAGAGTACCTGAATATTAAAGACTTCATGGAGTGAGCCGAAAATAACATGTTAAAGCCATTTTCAAAGTCATTTACTCATTAAAAACTGGCATATAAAGATATGTATACAACAAGACCCTCCCCTTGATCAGCTGACAAACCTAGTACCTTTCAAACAAATTAAGAGAGCCATGATGGCCCTTTCTCACTCACCTGAGTAAAGATTGCAACTTTTTTCATATCATTGCAAATTCTTTCTCAAGGTTTAACTAGGTCAGAGCCTTAATGATAAATCATCAAGACAGATATTTTGAGCAACTTTCATCAAGAATTGATAAACAATGTTTGTCTATATAGTGTTATTAAAGTGTATCAGTGATTTGACCTGGTGACCAAATTTTTATTTTTTTATAAGATAACATAGAGACAAACATTCTGACAAGGCTTGATGAAGATCCAATTAAAACAGTGACCATAAGAGTGTTCACAAGGTTTTCCTGGAATTTGACCTGGTGACCTAATTCTATTCTCTGTATGTCATATATGACCCATGTTTGAATTCATCCAAGATATATTATTAGGATAAACATTCTAACAAGGTATTTTGAAGACCAAATCTAAAGTGTAAACAAGTTTTCCTGGAATTTGACCTTGTGACCTAAATTTTACTCTACGTGACCCATGTTCGAACTCAACCAAGATATCATTAGGACAAACATTCTAATAAGGTTTGGTGAAGATCCAATCAAAAGTGCTAACAAGGTTTTCATGGAATTTGACCTGGTGACCTAATTTATTACCCTAGATGACCCATGTTCCAAGTTGTCCAAGATATCATTGAGACAAACATTCTGAAAAAGTGTGATGAAGATCCAATCAAAGCTGTGACCCCTAGAGAGTTAACGCCAATTGTGGTCATCGGACTGACATGCTCAGGTGAGCTAAAAATAATACCTCTAAGGGGATGGTTATGAGGCAAGCAACTTTATCTGAAAGTCAGACACACTAAAACTGAGGTCAGACAATACATGGCATATTGTTGGCAAGAAAGAACTGATCAGTATACCTAACATTACCACATGAAAGGTTTATTTTTGTTACACAAGATCCTCAATGACAACTACAGTTGTTTAAATACAGAGAACATGAATTCTCTAACCAGTAAGGTTTACAATGAAAGAGATTTTATTCAACTCACACATACATCATGCCAATTTGATAAAAATCCTTAATCATGTCAACATAATTTGCCACATACTGCAAAACTGAACAAATTCTGTGGAGATGCTAGGCGTTTTCTTTATCATTAGTATAGCTGTAGCTTGTATAAAGGACACCCTCTCCTCAGAAAATTTCTTTGAAACCATGCAATTTCCCCAAATTTCCCAATTTACTCCCTGATATTTCATTCCCCAAACTGGTTTCAGACGAGAATATTTTCCCCAAAAGAGGCTTCAATCCGCTATTTCATCCCCAAGTTAACGGCTAGGAAGCCTTCCCCAAAACATATAGAAAACCTCTGGATGCATGGAAATCCTACCAACAATACAAAATTATGAGATAATTTTATTACAAAAGTATAATTTAAACCATCGGAACAGCTTGGCAATCAAATAGATTTCAGCATTATATTAATATAATACTTGTACGTTAACTTCCTATGTCTTAAATCATTAGCTACAGATGGAAATTATAAAACTGTATAGCCCACTACTAGATGTATAAAATTCTCATAAGTCATTAAATAGAAGAGACTTTTAAAGGGTCCACCTGTTGTAATTTTGAAATTCTACTTGAAATTATTATAAACAACAAAACAAAAATATGTAAATAATAAACAACAATTCATGATTTCTAAGAGAGTAAAAAAAAGTTCTGAATTGGAAAAACAAACATTGAAACAATAATGTGACTGGATAACAAATATATGACTCAATTACAATTGACTTGAAATATATTTAGGGGCCGCAGCATGGTTGAGTGGTTAGGGTATCTGACTAGTAATCACAAGCCCCTCATTCTGGACCAAATTCCATACTTGAGGAAGCTGTCAAAAACTTATAGCTTTACTACCTGGGGTTTACCTCCATCAAGCTGGAAAGGTCAGCAAATGACCTCAGCTGTTAAAGTGCCATGTAAAACCCCAGCAAAAAATGAACATCGGACTATTTTCATGAAGACCTGTCAAACTAGATTACATTATGTAAAACCATTCAGTTAGACACCAAAAATTCATGAAGTTTTGAAGCAATAAATATGTCAAGAAATACATGAATATGTCAGGGAATTTCGAACAATTCTGCATTTGTTACAGGTTTATAACAAGTATGAGATGAACCTGAAACAAAACATTACATAAGAAGTCAGAAGATTGCTATACAATGGAAACAATTTAAGGCAAATAAATTATGAATTCTAAGCACACAAAAAGAAACAATTCTACAATGGTGTTATACTACTCATTTTTTCCCTCATAAGGTCATTAACCTTTTTCATTTTTTGCAATATACACACTAGGTCAAGTTTAATAAGTTTAATTCATATATATTTAACACATTATAATCTTTCAACAGTCATTAACATATATGTATAAGGAAATATTTGAGGTCTTGATTTCTAGTGCAAATGGATTAATCAAGTGCCCTATACACATAAATGGTAACAGCTGAGCATAAGCACTGATCAATACAACATATGCTCTTGTTCTATTTAGAATATAATAAACATACCAATGAAATAATTGGAAAATATTAAATACATAATGGCTAAATTCATTATTCATTCAATACACAAATAATAGGTTCAAGATTTTGTCTACTGAAACACAAAATGGTGAAATGGTAGATTCATAATTATGGTTTTCATCATAATTTATCTATATAGAATATAATTATTCTATACTATATTATGCTTAATGGCAGTTTCTTCACCAAATCATGAATTGAAATATTTCACTGTAAAAATATACATAAACCAGTGGAATGAAAAACCTTAAAAATTGACGATTTAATTTTTCAACTTTTTTTATTGAAATCAGTTAACATTATAGTAAGAAGTATAAATACCTGTCTTGGCTAGCAAATATAAGCCAATCATAGCAAACTCATGCCAAAGGTTCAGCAGTGTTGTATTTACATACACTGCATCATACAGGTAAGCATCATTGTTTAAAATGAGTAAATTAAGGGATGAAAAAGACATCTAAATTCAAGCATTCATGAATAAAATGAAAATTTGGCCATGTTTCTTAATCTCATATCCAGGCCTGTCAAAAGCAAGCTGGTCAGGAACTTCATTGCAAAAGGCTGATTAATGCATGTATTTATTTATAATGTTACTATTGTATTCATTCAAGAGTAAACAGATATTACCACAAAATACATACCAAATCTGGAAGAGCATTAGATAGATGTGACTTCACAGCAGCACCAAGACTTTTGACATCTCCACAACGCAAGAGACACAGACTGAAATCCTGAAAAACATACAATAACAGAATTAGCTAACTGACCAGAATTTATCGGAATCATATTTTTTAATCATTACTATAGAAGATGAATGACCTTGCAAGTGACCTTGAAGTTTATGACAATGAGATGCTGATAGGTCAAATATGAGTTGATGCTTTTACAGGGGTTATGTGTTGACTTGTCATAATATGAGTTGAGTTTTAGGGTGAAATGATTTTGATTGGACATATATGGCCTGAAACCATGAACTTAGAAATTCCTAGGGGCACTTGTTATGTCAACATACGTTAGTTTTATCATTAAAGTTAAATCGTGACAGGAAAAGAAGAATTGGAGTTCTGGTCTCATTCCTGTCATGATCTCTTTGTCAATAACCACTTAATTAAGCTTAGCTGCTACAATTTATCTTATAAGCTTACCCAGCAGGCTCATCAATATTTCAAATCAACATAAAAGCGAAATGAAATATTTCATTTTTTTGTACAATTATCTAAAATTAGTTGCAAACTCATAGGTACAGCATTTATGCTTGATTTCAACAAACACTGTACAAGCTGTTTGACTAATTGACTAATCATGGAAAGTTGAGTACACAATCTGACATGTGGTGACCATAAAAAAGAAAAAGATCTCTGCCCCTCTGGAAAATTAATGGTTAGAGAAAAATCCCACAAGGAGGGGGTGACACTTATTTGATTATAAATGTCAGAAATTAACTTATCAACTATTTGTACTATCATCCAATTCAAAACACATACATAACACTATACATTATATAATATGTTTCTTTCATTAGACATATATGTTTACAATTTTAGTATGTACTTACTCTTCAGACATAATAGTTAGACAGCGTGAAGGCTAATATCACCAAAAGACAAGAGGACCAAGATGGCCCTATATCCCTCACATGACAATGATTGTTTACTCATTAAAACATTTTTATGAACCTGTGACATGAGGTCTGCTGATATCACGTTTTTCCTGTGATTTGACCTGGTGACCAAGTTCTTGACCACAGATGACCCATGTTCGAACTTGTTTGGTGAAGATCCCATCAAAACCATTTCATCTACATCACAAACAAGGTTTTCTGAAGATTTGACCTCATGACCTAGTTTTTGACCCTGGTTGACCCATGTTATAGTCTGTACTACATATCAATAAGAAAAAAACATTCCGACAAGGTATGGTGAAGATCCAATCAAAATCTTTACAACTGCAGCGTAAACAAGATTTTCTTAAGAATTGACCTCGTGACCTAGTTCTTGACCCCAGATGATCCATGTTCAAACTTGTCTTACGTATAATTAAGACAAACCTTCTGACAAGAGTTGGTGAAGATCCAATCAAAATTTGACATCTACAATGTTGATAAGGTTTACCTAAAATTTGACCTGGTGACCTACTATTTGACCCCTGGTGACCCATATAAAAACTTGTTCTTAACATCATTAAGACAAACAATCTGACAAAGTTAGATGAAGATAAAATAAAAACCCTGACATCTATAATGACAAGGTTTTCTTAAGATTTTACCTGTTGACCTAGTTATTGACCCCAGCTGACCCAAGTTCAAACTTTTCCCACATATCATTAAGATAAACATTCTGACAAGTTTTGGTGAAGATCCAATGAAAACTGTGATGTCTACAGTGTTAACAATGTTGTCCTAAGATTTTACCTGGTGACCTAGTTACTGACCCCAGATGACCCATATTTGTACTTCACCTAGGCTACATATCATTAAAACAAACAATTGGACAATGTTAGGTGAATATCCAATTCCAACTGTGAAAACTAAAAGTGTTAACTTGTTTTTTCATAAGATCCGACCTAGTGACCTAGTTTTTTACACAAAATGACCAATGTTCCAAGTTGTCCAAGATATTATAAAGACAATAATTCTGAAGATTTCATGAAGATCTAATCAAAACCGTGACTTCTAGAGAGTTCACAAGGTTTTCCAGCAATTTGCCCTGGTGACCTAGTTTTTGACTAGAGATAAACCATATCAAACTTGTTTAAGATATCATTAAAATAAACATACTGACAAGGATTTATGAAGATCCTATCAAAATAGTGATTTCTAGAGTGTTCACAAGGTTTTCCCTCAATTTGCCCTGGTGTCCTAGTTTTTTTACCTCAAGTGACCTATCATAAATATCAAACTCGTCCGAGATTTTGTCATTATTAACATTCTGACTCAGACTTGTATGAATTAAACTAAAAATGTGGCCCCTAGTGTGTTCACAAGGTAAAAGTTGATGGCGCACGCCATCGCACAAAGACTAATCCCATTAAAGCTCATAAGTCTGAGCACAAAGTGCTTATGAATTGCTAAAAATTGTTAAAAAGCAGTTACAACTATGTATGAAAATAATATAAAATTTCATTCCTTCAAAACATTTACCTGCCTAACCCCTTTAAAAGGAATTCATTAACTTTTTTAAAACTATTTAACATACTTAACTATTTGACAATTTAAGGGATATCTAACTGAATTAAACAGGTGTATTATGTTAGATCAATATCAACTCACTAAAAGTAGCAAAAATGATCATTCATTAACAACTGAAACCGTTCAGTTAATTTGGTGCATATTAATAACTGACCATGTCAATTAGTAAATTTCACAGGTCAGCTAGTAAATTCCACAACTAAAACAATATCACTAGCAACTTAAGAATGTATTTAGTTCATTAGACTATCAGGTTGTTGTAACAGAAACTTCTCTGAGTTTCTAAGGTCTGTAGATAAATAAAAATTATAATACCCCCTCCTCCTGTGGCAAGCTTGTATTTGAACAAAAGTCAAGGTCAAAGCGAGGTTGGTTGATAATAATCATCTATAGGCAACAACTGTATAAGTATTCAAGTGTTCTAGTAAGCAGTGTTGGTGCTAGATAAAACTGTAGAATCTACTTAGCCTCATACAGAATCATTCTAAGTCAAAATTAAGTCAAGGCCACAATAAAGTCAAGGCCACGGTCAAAGTGAGGTTAGTTGATATGGGCAGGGTTCTCAAGGTTCTCAATAGGTTTGAGGCCAACAGGCCCAAAAGCTAGACTAACAGGCCTGCTAGATGGAGTTCAGGCATTTTTCCAGCAATATCTTTAAAATTTTGAGATTTCCAACCGGCCCGAACTCGTTTCTAAGCGGGTAAATTGGCCTGTGGCCGGTTGTTATTGAAAACCCTGTATGGGTGGATTGAGAATGGTTATAGGCAACAACTGCATAAGTATTTCAGTCTTCTAGTAAGCGGTGTTATAGTGCTAGACGAAACGGTAAAATCTATTTAACCTAGTATGGACGGACCAACAGGCAAAAAATCTTATCTACAGCTCTTGTGCAAGAAATATTGCAGTGACAACTATTACAAAATTTGTCTTTAATGATTCCTTATCTGACTAGAGTAGGATGCTAAACTCATCATGTTATGGAAAAGAAACAGTAAGAATGGATTTGCCAAAAACTGTACAATGTATGAAATAACCCAAGACCAGACAAGTATATCTGTCTATACATGTAATTATGCAAAAGTATTACCACTGCAAGAAAACACGTTTTTGACAATATATGGTGCATTATCATATATCTGCATTCATGAGTCATAAATAGCTGACTAGTTAGTCTGTATCTTGTCAATGTGGTCAATCTTTACATTCTCCACACTATAATTATTTGTTGTAATAGAATGTTTGGCTTTCGAACAAAGAATACTGTCTATAATGCTATATTCATTCAAGAAATGTGCACTTGCACATTTTTAAGCCGTGCATCCATTAAATGTACACAAGGGTCATAATTAATTAACTCTGCTAAATGTCACTGAAGTAGAATAAATGATGGTACATGCAACAAGGCTTCAAGCTGATACTTTCCATCAAATTGGTCCAAATTCTAGTATTTTAAATTAAATTCAAAGTAGAAATAGATATGGTGCAGAGTTTAATAAGTTTTTCATATTTAATTGACTTTCATTATTTGAGTATTTTTTGGATGTAGTTGAACAATTAGAAGGACTATTAATTTCAAACATTTCTGTCATGTAAGGTTTTGTTTCAGGTTTTTTCTCAAAAGGGATACTAGGAGTGGGTACTTTTTAAAAAGGCCAGTCGCATATAAGCTGCCCTATTAATGCAAGATTCTGACAAACTTTTTAATTTCCATGCTGAAAGTCTTAAATTTAGAATGAAATATTTCTGCCAGTAATTTCATTCAAGACAAGGAGCAAAAAGAATGTTAATAAATTGGTCACCACTAATCTAATAATTTTTTTTTTCATATGTACAAATACCATTGGGTAAGTATAATGATTAATGATATACACATGAAATCATGTACATTTGGACTAATAGTCTATACACTCGACTTTTTATATATCCTGGATTATTATAAGAACATGAACCATTAATAGGTTAAAGTTAATAAGCTATAATGCTAAGACATTTATTTCTGAATTTACAACAAACTTGACAGACAGTCATGGTTAACATTCAAATTGCAATTTTCTTTTAACCTAATTTCCAGCTATTAAAGTGCATTTCTATTACACTTGAATGGTCATACACACATATAAACTATGATTTTATACCAGCTAATTTGTGCAGAGAAATAAAGTAAAAGTAATTTAACCATACAAATAATTGCACTGGTTAAATGATTTCAAAGGATGGATTAGTTCGGTATGACCACTACTTTATAGCTGACAAATCTATTTCAATAAAGGCTTTCTTTAGCAATAGTCTGGATGGTGAATATTTTCCACCATTGTATAAAGAAAAGGCAAAAAAAGTACCTATCTTCCAAGCCTTGCAATACTTTCATAATTATATCAGTAGCTCCTCTATTATGTAGAAAAGAAGTAAAGAACAATTCACAAACTGTAAAGACACGATATTGGAACATTCTATAGGTGATCCAGCATGTTTTTAGGCAAGGAAGCTGCAAAGCAGACTGCAGAAGAAAAGAATTCAGTTGCTTACAAGTATAATTCTTTAAATTTAGTCCCATACAAAGGACCATGTCCACCAAAATGGCCATCAGCCCAGTAAATTAAGAAAAGTTAATAGTGCAATGGACCAGTAAATTTTTCTGTGATAATTTTATCTTTTTTCAGAACAATTTAAAAACACAGAAATATTTTTTAGCAAAATTATAATAGGATACTGAATGAGTTTATGTGTACTTATTTTGGTCTAGTGAAAGTTCATTTGATCCAGTAAATTTTTTCGTGAAGATAGTATTATTGTGAGCTAGAAGCCTTGAAAGTAAAACATAATGTCTACTCATAAGACCCAATTAACACATAGTCAATTAAACTAGCAAACCATAAAACAAGAGCAAACTAGAACCAACACAGAGTGACTAAAATACCCCCACATACCGTCTTGTCACAGATGTATGGTCAGCCGCAACACATACACTTCAGTCCGTGCTATTGCTTTTAGTTGAAAAAAATCTGTGCGATAATCCATGTGATTGCTTGTTATTATAATGATGGTGATCAGCTTATTTAAAATCTCACAATAGATATAACTATTAAAGACAAGCTAATTTTTGAGAATTGATATTCAAGTGTGACCATGACCTTGGAGATATTGACAGACTAAATTCTATTGTATGACACACCGTCCCATGATGGTGAACAAACGTACCAAGTGATTTTGAAATCTCACAATGAACGACATAGTTATGGACCATACAAGCTAATGTATGGCCATTTTTTACCTTTGAACTCCAAGTGTGACCTTGACCTTGGAGATATTGACGTAATTCTTTCGCATGACACACTGTTCCATGATGGTGAATAAATGTACCAAATGATTTTAAAATCTCACCATGAATGACATAGTTATGGGCTTATGGCCCGTATGAGCTAATTTATGACCATTTTTTAACTTTGAACTCCAAGAGTAACCTTGACCTTGGAGATATTGACATAATTCTTTCGCAAGACACACTGACCCATGATGGTGAACAAATTTGCGTTATGAAACACTTAATTTGAGGATTTTTTTCAGTTATGGGGAATTTTTTTCTCTCAGTGGGGAAAATATATATACTTTTTTACTTTGGTTACGAGGGGAAATTATACAGGACCGCAAAATGGCATAAAAAAAGGGCCTGTGTTCTGAGCCTGTTCATTTAATCATAAAAATATGTTACAGCAAACTTGCCATTAAACTTTAACTCGTTTCAAATGTCAGGATTATAAATAAGCCTTTATCAGCAAAGAAAATACTTTCATTGGGTGCAACATAACTGCACAAACTCATTGATAAATTACCTTCATGATAGAATAATCATGAAACATTCAAAGACAAACAAGTTAATGAAATACACCTGCGTCTGGATTTAACCACAGAAATAGAAATCCAGTTAATAAATAGACTGAACTAAAAAATATGAAGATAAAAGAAAATTCAGATAACAATTTAAAGGCATATGTATTAAATACTTAGTTTCCAAATTATATCAGACTGGCTGAATACTTTTTTAATTATGTTTATAAAAATTCATTGTGTCATGATGATTTGATTTGAACAAGGTCAACAAGTGCTTCTTTTGTAAGTCAGTTTGCCCCCCCCCCCCCCCCCCTAATTAATGTATTAAATACTGGAACATTTTTATGTCTATGAGAAAATCTCAAATGATATTTGTCGTGTTCCTCAATGGAAATTTCAGGAGACAATTTTCAAAACTAATACTGCTAGAAAATGGGCTTCATTTTCCATAAGAGCCATTTGAATTAAAACCATAAGAAAGACTAGTATGTTCAATTTGTAGTCTGTACAAGAAGTAAAATGGAGTATAAATATGTTTCATTTCTTCACAGGTGTTTCTTACACCCCCCCCCCCCCCCCCCCCCCACACACACACACACAAACACACTCAAACCTCCCTTGGCAAAACTTTACATCTCTAACATAAATAAATAAACAAACAAGTTGTTAAAACACATGAAATGAGATATCAAAGGATATTGGACAACCATCATTACAACAGCAAACATCTGAGCCAATAAATCTTCAGCTTCAAGATTGTGCTTTAATACCTGTGCATGGAATAATATTATACCAATCGTTTAAACATCTTTGGACACGAAAATGCCTCTAAATGTTCAATTCACTATCTTTCTATTTTCTCACAGAAACTACTTATCATTCAAATTTCTATGTACTAATGACTCATAAATTTATACTAGTATACATTACTATCAAGGAGAACAGCTTCTTAAGAAGCACATTCATCACTTTTTCTTTTTAAGTTTTTACTAATTATAATCAACAGGGTTTTATCATAAAATAGGACAAAAATTGAAACAAATAACTCTAAATCGAAATTAGCAAACCAACTGGAACTACCAATGAAATTTTGGTCATCTATCATAGAAAGTAAATAAGATTATTATGTACAATCAATTACTAGGAAATATTTTACTCAGAACCTGTAACTTTTATCAGTCTAATATAAAGGAAGTAGTTAGGAAAGTAAGTATTAGCCTCTAATGGAAGCAAGACCATTAATGAATAAACAATCAATATGACATAATAGCATGAGCAATTTATCTCTTAGACAAAATAATTAACTGGACATCAATGAGGCCTAAACAAAAATGCAGATTTATATAAAAGACCAAGAAAAAAAATTGTTGTATTTTAATTTCTGTAAAGATGCCTTATTTTATGTAGTCTATGCATTTAATTCTAGCCATTTTCTCCAACATTACAAGGTTAAAGTTCCTTGGAGATAAAATAGAGGCTATGTTACAGGGTTCTCAATAACAGCAGGCTGCAGGCCAATTTAGCCGATTAGAAATGTGTTTGGGCCGGTTAGAATTCTCAAAAGTTTATAAAATATTGACAGAAAATACACAGACCCCCCTTAGCAGGCCTGTTAGTCTACATTTTGTAGCTTTAGGGCCCGTTGGCCACAAACTTATTGAGAACCCTGTGTTAATTAATGTACAAACAAAAGAGTCAGATAGACAATGAGCCAAGACAAAATAAATTTACCTTGCCTGCTCAATGAAGTCCACTCTGACAAAAGATAACTGTTTAAATTATTATAATGTAATATCTATAAAGTATTTATAACTCTATTGTGTACATCGGTTTAAAAAGTACAATGAAAAACAAACAAATAGAGATTAGATATTGTATGCACTAAAATACATTGCTCAATTCAAAATGATATGTATGCACTTTTTAACATAGAATCAACCCAGTATTAGATTACCAGATAGCATTTGAACAAATATTAACATCTCAATCCACTAACAAAAAGTGGATAATTTTCAATATTAAATATTTTCGTTACTGATAACAGACTGGCTGGTCATGATATAAGACAATATAAGTTTTAAAAGCAAATTTTAAAGCAAAAGAATTGATAAAGTTGTACAGCAAGATTTTTTTTTTTTAAAGGAGATAAATTCCTTTCCACATGTCTTATGCAATATCCAACGGCTTCAATAGAAAATTTTACTCTTTTATTTTATTTCATTCTTCTTTTTACTACATGGATTTGTTTTTGGATATTTTTCATGATATTGAGATTCATGACTATCAGGAAATTCTCGCTATGGCTACAAAGATGGTTGGGAAGTGACTTTAGTAGTTAAATTTTTCATTAATTTTTTGTGAAGAATGCAGTCCAGCAAATATATGTTGACATTTAAAAAAAATATCCCTACCTATGCCAAAGCTGATATTCTGGGCTGTACAAATGCAAACAAACATTACAGGATCGACAGTGAATTTTTTATGAATTTTCTCAAATTGATCACAAATGTAACTAGAAGCCAAAGGGCAACATGTCGAGCCCCCTGTATGGCCAGCTTGTGATCTTGACCTTTGAACTACAAGTATGGGTGATGTTCATGACACATCATTTCATTGAAGTAAACTTTTATACCAATTTATTTCAAAATCCTTGAATGCAAACAGAAGTCACAGCCCAGAAAAGGAAAATATGTTTGACCAAATGTGTAATCTTGACCTTTGACCTATGAAATTCTGGGTGTTGCCCAAGACACATGGTCTCATTGTGTTATGGCAAGTCATTTTCAAATAATTAAATGTATAAGGGAGATACAGCCCAGACAAGGTCTATAATGCTCATTTTTTACGCTTGACCTCTAAGTGTGACCTTGACCTTTGAGCTAGAGACCTTTATTATACGTATTACACACCGTCTCATGGTGTTTAACAATTATGCCAAGTTATCTTAAAACGTTTCTATGCATAAGGGAGATACAGCCCGGACAAGGTTGATAATGCTCATTTTTGACGTTTGACCTCTAAGTATGACCTTGACATTTGAGCTAGAGACCTAGATTTTGCGCACTGCACACCGTCTCATGGTGTTTAACAATTATGCCAAGTTATTTTAAAAAGTGTCAATGTATAAGGGAGATACAGCCCGGACAAGGATCCGGACGGACACACTAACTCACTCACTAACGTACAGACACGCAACAGCCATTGTGGGCTCGACATAAAAATAGATTTATGTAAGTTCTTGTTTCTAACTATCTGGAAAAAAACAATACTGAGAAAATAAATATATATCCTAATAAAAAATTATCACTAGAAAAGTGTAATGCTAATAATTATCCCCTACTAATAACAGTACATTTCGAAATCATTGAGATTCCAATTATACTGACACAGGAACATAGTATACAGTTAATACAGAATATTCTTAATGCATATGAAGCTAGTTACCGGGAATTTGAGGGTAATTAAGCTAAATGATCTTCGGGTATGATTATATCTAGAGAATATTTTGATCAATCTGTTCTGTTATGCATTGTATTGTAAGTATAGTAGATCTGAAGTTTCATCTAGATCAATAGATAATTTTTAATGGGGAAAAAAGATGAAAAAATCAACTCCCATATCCAGATGGATGAAATACAATTAATACATATATCCATTTTACAATTCTTAGGTAGAAAAATCAATAAACCAACCAACATACATGAGCAACATAACAATTATACCATGATTTATTTCCCAAGCAAGCCAGCTGCATCAGAGATATAATCAGAATATAGGGAATCTTGTAACCACATCATTAGCAAAGACATGTACATCATTTACATGTAAGGGTACAGTCCAGGTCTTTTTTATTATTAATGGTAATAATTCACAATGGGTATCGTTTAACTTTAGATAGATACAAAATTTTATGAAAATACATGATTGTGAGTTAAATTTGTCTTGACAGTTTTCCCCAACGATCCCTTTCTTCATCATATCTTCATAAAAAAAGACATTTAATTGACATTTTTAAGATGAGAACAAAATGTACATGGTCACATAATATATGCATACATTACCAGATGTATAAACATTTTATAAAAACATTTATAAGCAATAAAGTGTAACATAATATTACAAATAAAAACTACATATAGATGCTAACAATAAACAGATTAACACAATTCAGCTTTAGCGTACAAGTTAACTCAAAGGAGAAAGAAAAACTTAATAAAATAAAACTAAAAGTGTATTAATATCAATAAAGAGTCAAACTGCCAATTAGCTCAATATGATTGTGCTGGTTAAAAGGATTTTCAGCATTAAGCAAACCATGTTAAACGTAATACTGAATCCTAGCCAAAATACTAAACTAATTTTTAATCAATATCAATACTTTAAAGTTCTTAAAGTTTGAGTAACGGTATGAAGTAAGCATTCACTCATGCAAAGAAGCAATTAATCAAACGTACATATGAACAGTGGTTTTATTAATTTGCAAGCATTTGAACACACTAAAAAACTCACTTTTAACCCATTATTTGTTTGCTGTGTCCTCGTTGAGGAAATTTGTTTACTTTCATCTGTCAGGAAACGTTCCGGATTTCGACGATTAATCAGGAAATAAGCGATGGCATGCGTAGTCACGATCACCATAATTTAATACATTACTATTTAACACTTCATTTCACCAAATAACACAATATTTACTTTGAAAAAAATACCAAATACCACATGTAAACAACACACATGTACTTATTTTTATTGTGCGTCTGCTAACCCATACAAAACGCCACCTATTAATCAAGGGAGTTAACTAACAAAAGACTGTGCGTTTTATTTACACGTGCGTGATTTTCAATATCCAAAGACGCTCGTAGTAGATAAGGCATGTATCTATTTAATTAAGACATATTAATGTACTGCAAGTAACAGAGTCGAGAAAGAAATTTTATGGAGTTACAAACAAACACCACGTAGATATCGTGAGTGATAAAGAATTCTGCGTTCTACAATTCACCCGTTTCTATTTCATGTCATTATATAAAAAGAAGCTACCTGTATCTTATATAGATACCGAGTAATGCAAAACTTAGATATACACGAACTTATTTACAGATGATCCGCAACATACTCTATTACACTTTAACATAATACATTAAAAGTGTCATTAAAGTTTGCAAGACTGATTAGTTTAAAAATTTAACGATCTCAACGGTATGCAATGTTTACAATTCTTAGAAAATGATATAGATATAATCATATATGATTTTTATAACAATACTGTATGAAACCTTAATATGTAGATAATGAGGTAGTTAAAACAATACAGAAAATTAACATATGTAGCAACCTACCTCCGTCATGGTCGCGGTCTATACTGATTCTGTCCAGAAAAATACACACACAAAAATGTTGTTCTGCTATATGCATGTATATCACATAACACAATGAAATTATATCTGTGAAATAACTTTCAGTTAAATTTCTAGTTTAAAATCGGGACATCGATTGCGCTTGAAAAGTTTTCATAATCTGAAGCGTATCTAATAACAACCAAGTATATATACAGATACAGAAATAATGATTACGAACGAATTTAGTCATGGTTAGAATTAGGTAGTTTTTTTATCACACTTAGTTCAAAGAGGGATGACTGGCTCGAATGACCTCTATCTGTCCGGGTTACATGTACATCAGACAGGTGTGGATCCAGGATGAGAGATGATTGCTGAATCTTACTGATAAGCCATTATGCGTTAATTGGTTAATTTTTGGTGTTCAAATTGTCATAGGCTGGATAAAACTGAAGTTAACCTATTATAACTACGTATTGTTTGTGCATTGTTTTGAGTTTGATGTCCTAGAATATAACTCATCTCGAGTCTGATATGTAAGGGATGCCGGGACAACCCCTCTCTACTCCACCAATGAGTGATATATGATGAGTCTGTTGAAATGACGGACTGAGTTAAGCAGAATACCACAAATGACGCCTGTAAAATCATGTGATTTGCCCCCGAGTGTTTGAGATTTACGTCAATTGAAGGACATATCTGGGTCACTAGTTCATTGTAACAGGGACATGAGAAAGTAAGTGAACCGCAAAATAAATACTGATCGCTGTGACGTAGAACAGATCATTCAATGACTACGTCAATGTGAAAATGCATCATCCAGGTATTCCCGACAGGTGCTTGTGTGTGTGTATTTAATCACAACTTGATTCCCATTATGACAGCTTAAGGCAGATAAGTTATCTATACGAAGTATGCTAACCATTTCGCAAATTTCACGCTTAACAGTCTGATAAAGAAAATTTATGTCAATTCGATACATCACAGCTGATAACTATAAAGACAAGCTTCATTTCAATACAATAATACATTACAACACTATTTATTTTAACCAGTCAACTGTATGAATTACCAAACAATAGCTGTGTTCGTACATCGTATTTAATAGCTTTATTACGTATGTTTACAACCCAAGATGAAAGGTGAAAGCGTCCATGTATGAATACAGTTCGCAGTATGTAGGTTTAACTGCCCGAAAAGAAAAGGTTTAAAGCTATTGAAATAAGAGAAACAGGTACATCAACCGCTTACTAGGACACTAGTCGTCCGTGGATTAACGTAGCTTCTAATAATGCCTTGTAAAAATATAACATTTAAATTGGTATACCTCCCTGCACTGATGTAATATTGATACAACGTATTAAATTTTGTTGATGTACTGTGTCGGGGTATCAAAGTGAAATAATAAACAGGGTAAGATCAAAATGTATAGAAAGCAAACTAGCTAACATTATAAATTAATTCGATTTACATACGCAATATATATTGAATGGCCTCTAATTATACGGCAACTGTAATAGTTAACTTCATGATTTGAAGATTTGAGTGAATGATTTCTTATCCGATTGTGTTAATACAAGATATGTAAAATTTGTATTTGAAGCTAACTGAAGTGACGGTTCTAAAACAAACACAACATTAGTTACGGTATAGCTAAGTTTGAGAGATGGACGAACGGTTATAAACGACATCTTGCTAATCTAAGCAAGTTACTGCAAATCAAATGTTAATCTGATGTTTAACGGCCCATCCGATTGTTATCAGGGTCATTTCGGGGCCGCCCCAGAGAGAGAGAGAGAGGGGGGGGGGTCGAAATGAATTTGTTATTGCAAAGCAAAGTGGCTTTAAATAAAACAAAAATGAGATAAAGCCTGTCAGAATGATTAAATACAAACGCGATAACTTTCATGATAAAAACGGATTAACATTACCTCAGAAAGTCCCATGTTTTCTTTTAATGTAATCCAACATCCGAACAATTCGCAATTAATTTCCTTCCTACGAGAATTTGAAAATTATGTTCACACTAACACGTACGCTACGCTATCAAACTCACGACTCTTCAACCTAAACTATTTTGTGTACAGATATCTAACAGTATTAATAGTTTACTAATTTATCTTTAGAAAAATCACTTTATTAGAAAAATCAATTTTTAAATATGAAGCGCGCACAATCACAGATTAATTAAACCACAGGAAAAGCTGATCTGTCGATTTTCTTTGATGAAAGCCTTTCGTTCATGCATAGAGCGAGCGAAAGAAACTGCCGATCGTTCAATGCAAACAGTATGAATATTATATTCGTAGTAACTTCATAAAAGAACCCCTTATACAATGGGACAAAAACACACGAATTCTTATTCTTCCTATTGAAGTGTCCGCTTTAATACGCAATAGATATCCGATATGTGTATGTACAAACTGTACTAAGCTATTTCAAATAATAATAAACAATAAGAGGTAAACAATTTGGCTTGTTAATGACAGTTTATTGGCGTATAACGGAGTTGTAAACGCCGAAATCCGCAACAAATGTACTGAAAGTAAGAAAATCAACGAGCGTTTACGACAAACTAATTTGACGTAGATAGTTTTTGGAAACAAAACGTGGCCTTTACAGGCTTCCATTTCGTGTTTCTTTTTCGTTTATTGCAATAATACACCTAAGTTTTATTTGTTACTTAATTTGCTATTGTCTTTCGCTCGTAGTTGTTTTCAAATGGGAAGAAAACCCCAAATTAATTACATCACTATTCAAAACATTTACATCGGATAGTTACTTATTTATTTAGCCTGACCGATGTTTTATGAGTATCGTCTACATTGTATATAATTTTCACATGGTTGCTAGAAAAATGACACCTCTTTGTTCGATTGTAAAGACTTGATTTCCAATATCTGACCTAGGTGACTTCCAAGGCAGATTACAAAACAATAGACTGCTTTTTGTTTCGTTTTAGTCAAAACTCCAGATTCCAGAATCACTATGGCAATTTATCAAATAAGAATTAGGCCCAAAGTTGCATACATTTTGTAATATATGGTTAATTTCGTAATCAAACCAAAATGAAAATTGAGATTGTTGAAGAAATAAAAGTCTATATATTGTATATCATGTTTCAGCGTAACAAAAAAAAAGACAAAACAAAAACGCAAAATATGCCTAACATTAAGAAATAACCACTTGCGCTAACAGCTATGATCAATTGGAAAGACGGGCGCACATCTTGGCAGGGACACCGCACGTCTTCCGTAAGCTAGCTGGACAGCTTGTCCAAATTTGTCTGATCCAGGATGAAATCCTAACTTTATAGATGAGGGACTCATGAGTGATTACTGGTCAGAGATCATAACCACTCGATAAAGAACCAGTAAAACTATTCTAAATAAGAATACGGATAAAAATGCCTGGTTATCCTGTATCTTCTCGTCCCCTCTCTCTTTAGCTGTCGAATGGGCCGTTAAACCGATAAACAGTGACGTCGTCCCACACAATAGACAATAAATTGCGTACAAGCAATAAATATGAAACATTTAGAGATTTTAGTAAGACGAACAGAATAGTCACAAATGAAGGAGGATTATATGATTATATTTAATGAAACCTCGATTTAAAACCCACCTTTGTGACCTAAAATATTCTATATAATGAGGTGGCCACATAAACGAGTTAAAATAAAGAGAACCTATGGGTCGTTGTATTGAGGTGGTCGTTGTATTGAGGTAGTCGCATTGTTGAGGTGGTCGTATTGTTGAGGTGGTCGTATTGTTGAGGTGGTCGTATTGTTGATGTGGTCGTATTTTTGATGTGGTCGTATTGTTGATGTGGTCATATTGTTGAGATGGGCGTATTGTTGAGATGGTCGTATTGTTGGAATGGTCGTATTGTTGATGTGGTCGCATTGTTGATGTGGTCGTATTGTTGAGATGATCGTATTGTTGATGTGGTCGTATTGTTGAGGTGGTCGTATTATTGATGTGGTCGTATTGTTGAGATGGTCGCTTAGCGAGGTTGTTATGGTTTAAGTAAAGTAAAACCTCGATATTTAGACCATATTTAGGACCAAAGCTTGTCTCAATATACAGTTGATATATAGATGAAATGTATGAAACCGGTCCCACAATATGAGAAGATCGTTATTGATGTTGTCGCTAAGTGAAACTTTTTTTATTTTACGCCCAAAAGTGGTATATCAACATAACTATAAACATAATTATATTAATGTAATAATTGAAAAACGTAAGCACGTAGCATCGGTCACGTCAAACAAAAAGGAAAATGGAATTATACAAGGTAATACTTTAGTAGTCCTATAGAGTCTTTTTCAAGAATTGTATCATTTTGTGTGTGTATATTTTACTACAATTCTGTTGAATGTATGATTGATCACACATTAACATCCACCCGCTCCAAATTAATAAACTGAAATACATGCATAACTGAAGAGTAAATAATTGAGATAGACCAACACGAGGTACGTACGTCATTGTTGGTTCTGTTTCAATGAATTTCTCCCATGGCGCGATCTTAAACTTAAATTGTTAAAATCAATATATAAATACATCTTTTATAAACTTTTACTCAACCAAGTATGATATCATTTTATTTTGATTTATATTCGTATAATAAACAAGACCAAAGCTTACTTTCTGGGTATGTGAATTGCTAGCATCAGTGCAGATCGAGTGACAATGTTATATTTAAAAGACCGACCCTGTGGTATAGATTTAACGGACTCTCAACATCGATTTAAACCAATGATGTAACATCATTATTTGTTGTCTGACATCAGTGTTGCCAGTTCAATAATTCTTATTTATTGGAAAACGATACAGTTTCATCACAGTTATCTTAACCAAACCTGAAACGGTACCTTGAATAAACAACACACATCTCTGGGACAGTGGACATTGCAGACAAACAGCAAACATGGATTTTTATGGGTGATTTTATATCCGAAATTCGGCCATATTCCCAATTAAAAATAGTATCTTTTTTTCCCCAATTCACAGACAAAAAAATATTTTTGTATGAGTTTAATTGGTAGTAAATACCTAATTCTACTACTGTGGTATGGGAGAATAAGAAGAATAAGTTGAACATTGCAAAATTGTAGATATACATTTTCCCCCAATTTTGATTAAAACACAGCGATTTTTCCCAATCCCAAGGGTATGGGTCATATTCCCCAAACACTGAAAAAAGCCCGGCAAACCCTCACTTAATGACCATTCAATATTAAGACTGTCTCCTTATAAAAAACATTTTCACGACCGTTCTTCAATACGTCTTCTATTTTGACAGCCAGAAAATTTAGACTGTATCGTTTTTATCCCGAAATTGGTTTTAACATCAGGGTGTTACTGCTACTAACTCTTAATTAAGATTATCACACAATCTTTGTGTTATTATTGTATGTTCCAATGAACAGACATTGTATCAAAATATCGAAAAGTGTAACAAAATATCGAAAAGTGAATCAAAATATACAAAAATTTTATAGCAATATAGAAAAGTATACCAAACTATCGAAACAATATATCGAATTCAAAGCAGCTTCAGAAAGCATGTAGTATGCGTGTTCAAGCGTATTAAATACAATTATTTGATAAACAAGATAGGTATATAGTGACATTTGTATATCAGAATTTGAAATAGCTTGTTGGATGAATGTGCGGTTTTGAATAATTAGAAACACTCAACTATTTTCTTAATGAACACTTAAATCTAACTTTCGATACATATATATTGTACACAATTATGTATACATTCATGTATATATGTATGGGCCAATATTGAAAGGATACACAATAGAGGTTTACCGTAGTAGGTCAATATAAACAGAGATTTAACAATGTAATCCACCTGTTTAACGGATTAATACAATACCACATAAAAGCTCGAAGTACTTTTAAGTGACGCATGTGTTTGCTGAAAGTAGTAAAATAAAAACATTCTTACCTCCCTTTTAAACTTTTTATACTTTTTATTAGAAAAACTAGAACCCGTCGGCAAGAAAATGTACAACATAGCATTCACGCTACCCTATAACCCTGAGTAGGATTACCGCATTGTTATGAAATTTGAGCTCACCAAAAACGATTAACACGGAATATTAATTATCTGTAATTATTCGTATGTTCAATTAACCACGTTTCCAAGCAGTGTTTATTCTCCAGTTCAACCATTAATTCAGACAAACACGTATTGAGAGAAACACCAACCAAATCATTCACAAGAGTATCTTTTTATAACTTCACGTTAAATACTTTCCAGTACACATACTCATGAACGCTATACATGTATGTAAATCATTAGGTTCCGTCCGAGTGTATTTTTAAACATAAATCGAATCTTGTAGTAGAAATATTGACTGTTCAAATATACATAGCTTATAATAGGTATCCTTATACAAGGTTAACTCATGGATAGATAGCTTCATTTGTTTGTATTAGTAACATCTAAAAAAATCATTTTAATCTTCAAGACCGCTATATGCACTGGCTGGGACCATGTTTATAATGGTCCCAGGCACTGGCATGAACAACGGTTTTATTCAATAGTCGAAACAATATACATAGATAAACAAATTAAAAACTACTGATCCTGACGTATTGTATGTAGATAACAAACAATCAAGTTAAGTATTCTTAAAATCATGAGGAGGAATTTATCAGGCATATGATGGATACTTGATTGGAACAATAATTTACGATACTCCCTTAAATTCAAGAAGTGTGCGGATGCTTACAATTAAAATTAGTGATCTATTAAGTGCAACAAAGCTTTCATATTTTCCGTAGCTTGTAATTCATGTTAAATAGTTGTCTTCCTTACTCTAAACAAGTCTTGCTTTACGCACTTATCTCCCTTATGGATTTGTGAAAATCACTTAACACAGCGGAAATAAAACTTCTCGATAATAGGTAGGACAACAATGCTTGCACATTCAGAGTGTGTATCCTATCACCTATGATTTGCTCGCTGTTTATTCCTAGAGTGTGCATGTCAGTCATTACGCGTACGTCTAATGTCTAATTTTGCAAATTTGTGAAACATCATGCTGTTGAGGTAGTTAAGGAGGAAGAAGAACTTCCATCCCACCAGCATGTCCCCTGCAGTTTTCATGTTTTCAACGCTCATCAGGGCAAAGACTTGCGAAAGCTTCTGGCCAAAAACAAAATTCGTGTTGCTTATGTTACGGCCGCGGGAAATGACGGACTTCAGCCACTATACTTAAGAGATAACGACAGCTTTTAAAGCAGTCTATGAACGCTTCTTTTGAAGACTAGCAGGCAAATGAATTATCGATGCAACTAAGAAAACATTGTTAGCATTAATTACGAAACTGCTCATCGTTAAACTGTTGCATGCAAAATGGTACTAAGTAATGTTCGCAGGAAAACGTCAAAATGACGCCCTATTAATGTTTAAGAGCTGCTTTTCGTCAACATGACTGAATATTTTATTAGCTTTATTGTTGTCATTTCATACTGATTTGACCTGTGTTTTTTCCATTCACAATTTATATTGCTTGTTTGTCACATTTTACCTATGATGATATAGGTAGCACTCTCTATCCAGAGTTGTCGTTACTTATTATTAACATAGTCTGAAAAGTATAGTTCAAAACGTGTAACCGAGTTTCCTTTAGTTTCCATCTGATACATAGATGCAGCTTTTGTTGAACTTTTAATGTGCACTTTTCACGATTACTTTCAACTTTGTGTTTTGTTGCTATTATAGCGATTTGGACTTTGTAAATATAAACCAACACTTCCCGTGAAGAAATAGTGCGTTTGATAAATAAAATATTTTCTGTGATTTTCTTGTAAGGTATGGCATTTTTTGTCTTCAACGTATTGTACGAAAGGAATTGTTTCATTAAGTTGTAAAACAAATGGTGGCTTCATTACTAGTTTTACAAGAATCTTTTAATACTGAGAGGTTGACATTGAAGTAAGGGATGACGAACGACAACTCGGGTAAGACTGTGATTCGTCGGAGTTTTATGCACGTGATGTTATGCAGCGTTTCAAAAGAATACATTTTCAACACAGGATTTGGAAGTAATACACATTACCTTTTGAATACTGGATGGAATTGTAAAATATTTGTTATCTACCTCTCTGAATAGGCGTCTCTAAGGACCTTCAGTCTTTTAATAGTATTCCATCGTTGTTAGAGACTGATTGGTTTAGATTAAAATATATCATACACATTTATTATTGACTCCCTGTTTGTTGCATTAGTTATTATAACAGTTCCATTGCAGTATTATGATTGACCTCTCCATGTTTGCTTTTTGTGTAAATTATTGACCACTCCCTGTTTGCTTTTTGTGTAAATTATTGACCACTCCCTGTTTGCTTTTTGTGTAAATTATTGACCACTCCCTGTTTGCTTTTTGTGTAAATTATTGACCCCTTCCTGTTTGCTTTTTGTGTATATAATTGACCCCTCTCTGTTTGCTTTTTGTGTATATAATTGACCCCTCCCTGTTTGCTTTTTGTGTATATGATTGACCCCTCCCTGTTTGCTTTTTGTGTAAATTATTAACCCCTCCCTGTTTGCTTTTTGTGTATATAATTGACCCCACCCTGTTTGCTTTTTGTGTATATAATTGACCCCTCCCTGTTTGCTTTTTGTGTATATAATTGACCCCTCCCTGTTTGCTTTTTGTGTAAATTATTGACCACTCCCTGTTTGTTTTTTGTGAATATAATTGACCCCTCCCTGTTTGCTTTTTGTGTAAATTATTGACCACTCCCTGTTTGCTTTTTGTGTATATAATTGACCCCTCCCTGTTTGCTTTTTGTGTAAATTATTGACCACTCCCTGTTTGCTTTTTGTGTATATAATTGACCCCTCCCTGTTTGCTTTTTGTGTATATAATTGACCCCTCCCTGTTTGCTTTTTGTGTATATAATTGACCCCTCCCTGTTTGCTTTTTGTGTAAATTATTGACCCCTCCCTGTTTGCTTTTTGTGTATATAATTGACCCCTCCCTGTTTGCTTTTTGTGTATATAATTGACCCCTCCCTGTTTGCTTTTTGTGTAAATTATTGACCACTCTCTGTTTGCTTTTTTGTGTAAATTATTGACCACTCCCTGTTTGCTTTTTGTGTATATAATTGACCCCTCCCTGTTTGCTATATTAAAATTGTTGCTCCCTTCGTATCAAAATTTTGATGTATTCGCTATTTGCTAACCCTTCCTTGTTTGCTGCACAGATAATAATTGATCCCCTCTATGTTTGCTGTAATGATAATTGTTAACTTTTCATACCTACAGTATGTTTATTGGTGACTCCGCCCTGTTTGTTACATTCTTTAATTGTCGACTCGTCATTTTTGCTTGTGACCTTTATTGAACATAGATCTAAGAACGTCTGACCTATATTGTTGAGTGTTGTTTTGCAAGTTCATATATTATCATTTCAAATGAAAGAAATATAATTACATATAAATATTTGTTATCTTATTTCATATCATAAATGAAACCATATCGTTTTATCAATCGACACTGATAATGGCAATAGCTAAGTATTATGTAAACATTAATTTGAAAAAGCGGGTAATTGCGATCGTTCAAGAACATGTTAACAGCTCGAGGTGGTTGGTATATTTATTCTGATGACATAAGCATGATACGATGCTTGAAGAAACGTTGCCATCTTAATTATTATTTATTTAATGTGTAACATGTTTTAGGTCGTCAGAAAATTGTTGATTTAATCATGTATTGCATAATATGAATAAATTACAAAAAGATGTCCATTGCCTATACACGCAAAGAGAAAATAAAATGCTAAGTACAAGATCTTTACAAAATTAATGATCTGTTGTGTAAAAATAGCAAATAAGTTTTGATATGGGTAATGCAATATTTTGCTATTCATTCTGTAATTATACGAATGAAAAATTGTTCAAACTCAACATTTATACATGACTTTGTATATCAGCAACAGTTACACACAGCAGTACAATCACATGTAACATATGGCCACATATTAGCACAACATAATAGTAACATAGTTATGAATTGTGATACATTTGATTGCCTTGCACAAAGATGCTTTAAAGACATGGTATAAAATGTATTATGTCCCTGTAAAGACATGGTATAAAATGTATTATGTCCCTGTCTTGTTTTCTAAATGACTAAGATTCAAACTTGTTACAAGAATTGATCACATTATCATTCACGCTGTATTTGTATGAATAGAACTTAAAGCCCCATTAGCTTTTTGGATGTTAAAATTAAAGTAGAATTTATTTTACCTATCAGTGAAACTGGTTTAAGTTAAATAACTTGCAATAAAAACACTCCCAAATTTTCTTTTTTAATCACGAAGTACATTTAATTATGTTGGACAGTATTTCTTCAATGATATTGAAAAAAATTAAGTAAAGGCATAAGAAAGGCATTATGTAATTATTGTTTTAGAGCAAAGAAAATATATTTCTTATATTTTACTATCATTTTATCTCTTGTTCTGTATTACTAAGTTCAAAAAGCTAATGGGCCTTTTATGAATCAATGCAATCAATGTCGATAAAAGTCAAGATGTTTTATATGACTACTCAAGGCGTTTGTGTTAATATAGTCAGTACTTCAACACATATAAAGCAATAACTGACGTACACTGTTTAGTATATTCAATTCATTTCTATTTTTGATAGGTTACATGTCAAAAAATATGCCAGGACAATTTTTGCATCAAACAGTTACAGTATGCTTACACGTTAAAAGCTCGTAAGAGTTTCAGAATTGTGTAGTAATTTGATTGTCTTTGAAAGTCGGTTCAAAACCCATTTTAGTTGTCTTGATATAGAACCTTATAAGTGAAACTGTCAGCAAACTTTTGGAATAATTCAGCGCTCGCACCTTCTTAGGTTCGTAAATGACACTGTAATTCTTTTCAGTATTAAATATCATACATGTACCAGCTAGTATTCGGATATGAATGTTTTTGTTGGACACTCACATACCTAGCAACTACATTGTATCAAGAAAGCTGTACCTAAATTCACCCGTGTTAGATTTTCGGAAATTTACATGACAGCTAGGAAACCACTAAGTCGGAGCTAGCTAGATGAGAATTGCATTTTCAAGATTAATTGTAAACATACCTAAACGTGTCTAACAGTTTTAAAAGCCACATTAAAGGGACTACATACACCAAAAACAAATTAAGTAAGTGTCCGGTTGCTTGCAACTAAGTAGAAAGCATCCCATTTCGATGTTAATGTGAGCCGATCAAGTGCCTCGACATCTAAATAAACATTTTATCGCACAAAGACTTTTTTATAATTAAAAAAAATCATTCTGTAAGTCATTATTACAATGTCAGTCAATACAATACGTTTTTTAGAATTTAGGTGATATTATAATTATCAATTTCGCCTAAAGGTAAATTCATTACTTTATAAAACTTGTTGTATGCATTTCATCTTTGTCCAATATTGCTCTCTCAATTGATCAGATGTCAAAAATGAGGACTGCAACCAGAGTATTCATCTGCCTTATTTTTGGTTAGTAAAATTATTTTAAGTGATGAAATAAGTTAAATGTGAATCGTTTGCGCTGTATAATTTACATGAATGTTATGAGCCTGAATTATACGACTACTTGTGTATACATGTGTAATTTATGTGCGTATGTGCATTTTAATCGTTTTTAGCTCACATGTCACTTTGTGAGTTATTGTGATCGCCTGATGTTCGGCGTCCGTGTGTCAACAATTTGTGTGTCGTGCGTTTTTTGCTACAATTTGATTCTCCTCCTAAACCTCCAGCGGTGATCCTTGCATGGTCCTCTACAAAATAGCTAAAATCGTTCCGGTCCAATGAACAAGAGGGCCACCATAGCTAAAAGTAGGAAACATTTTAACTTAACCACTGAATAGATTTTGATAAACTTTACAGGAATGATCCTTGCATGGTCGTCAACAATATCAACTAAATCGTTCAGTTCTACTGAACAAGATGGCCGCCATAGCTAAAAATAGGAAAACTTTTAAACAAATCTCCTCGTTATAACCGCTGGGTGATTTTGTTAAAACTTTACAATAATGATCCTTGCATGGTCTTCTACAAAATACCTAATATATCGTTCTGGTATGTTGAACAAGATGGCCAGCAGAGCTAAAAGTAGGAAAGCATCTGCTCCTTAACCACTGTGTGAATTTTTGTGGATCCCTGGATCGCCCTCTATAGAGCTATAATGGTTCCGATTTACTAAAGAAGGTGGCCCCTAGGCCTTAAATAGAAATAAGCCTTTAATGGCTACTCCGCTTCATCTTAAATTTCTTGACATTTAGTGCACTGTTTCTCAGATGAGCGACACAGGGCCATCATGGTCCTCTTATTTAAAAATGATATTTGATGAATGCTTATATCCATGGCAACACAATACCCACACATTATAGGTACAAGATAGAATTATATGACCTGGTAATTGCAGGTTCAGGATGTTGGAGTGGACTAGCGTCTGCGGAAAAATCTGAGAATGATAAACAAGCAGAAGATCGTATAGTAGGCGGGAAGTGAGTATCCTTTTTGGTATTTAGTATTTTTGGGAAGAAATATTTTCGTGTGTGTGTTTTCTAGAAATCCTTCATAAACAAATTCATGGTTCTATTGAAAAATAATTTGAATATTGAACATTTGTTGCTTTGGTGATTAAAAAACAAAATTTTCAACATATATGTATAGTGTTATTTCATATCTTTATAGTCCATCGTCCAGATTTTATGCATGGTTGGTTTCAATTCATGACCACGGAAGGATTGTGTGCGGAGGTTCCATTTTGAATCCAACGACCATATTGACAGCTGCTAGCTGCTTTGACGACACCGAGTAATTATTTTTTTCACTAAATACTCCAGTTGAATACATAATATTACCAGAGACATACATCGTATGTAGCATTAACTATGTCTCTGATATTACTAAAGCTTAGAATAAGAGTAATTTTGCATGTAGTAAGCATGTAAGAAATTCTTAATTTTTATTGGGGTGGATGCCCAATGTTTATTAAATATTTGTTTTATGTTCAACATTGCTTGTTTGATCAAAGTGCAAAAAATGTGAATATTAATGAAGAATACAATGCTATTCAACTTAAAGTATAAATTGATAGTCAATCTTATAAAAGAAATTGCAAGTCTGTCTTAATCGTACTGATAACTGATATTTTCGAATGCTAAAAATGAGAATCTTGATCTTGTGTATTTATTTCACCGTTAATGCTGTTGTTGTTTTCATCCATCATATAGTACAGACTCCATCACAATCAGAGCTGGAAACATCCAATTAATGGGAGTAAAGGATGTTATTGAACAGAGAATTGCCGTGAAGAAAATTATAAAAGTAATTAAAACTTTTGAAAAGTTCAGTCAATTAATACACTAATTATTTCACATTTTCCTTATATGTGTGTGTGTGTGTGTGTGTTTTATATTATTTTTATTAAATAATCCACATGTAATACATATCAATCTATTTCATAACAAAAAAGTATATTTACTTATAGTATTACTATTAATGAAAACATTCTAAGGTAGAACATGATATGTATGGGCTGTATGTACGCGACGGAGCTATTGTAGCCCGTTCAAAGGTACTCATACTAACTTTTTGGAGGATTTATTTTTTGTCACCCATTTTTTGTATGTTTCTATGTAAGTATCATAATTTATATTGTAGACCGTTTCGAAAAAAATGTTAGATATTGGCCTGATTGATAACCGTAATATGCTATAAGTAGTAGATTTATAGCAAAAGAATGTTGACTAAGGATGTACGTAGGATATATTTTGTTTTCAAACAGTCACGTGTTAGAATTTATTAAGTTTTGAATTAGAATACAAGCGGTAGGCATAGAAGTAAGCAATTCTTTATTGAATGCCACAAACATTTTTTTCGCGAAGGAGTCTAGGCTCACTTTTGACCCATATTTATTATTCAGAAGTAATTTGTTTTTATTTAGCTGACCTAATATCAACATTTTAATGCGTGACCTAACTGGACTGCTAGCTGATAAGTGGTGTTAACACGGTATTATAACGGCAATTTAAAAAATTCAACAGTGTTAGTAAAGAAAAGAAACTTCGCGACTGTCATTTTAAAGACATTTCTTGTTTATACATCTAGCATTGGAAATTCGACATGCCAATTAATGATTTCGCAATTTTGAAGTTGGAGGAGCCTGTGGAATTCAATCCGTATGTGTTCCCAATAAACCTGGCAAGTATGTACCTTCTGCATTGACGAATCATTCTCACACTGATTTACTTCAAACAAAATGTCAGTTTCAACCAGTCCTGTAATATGCTCTCAATGTTTCTATAGCCCGATAACTACTTCAGTAAACAACTATGTCTTGATTTTCACACATTTGTTTGACCTAGCAATTATTTTCATCCATGAAGATATTTTACTCATTTTGCGATACAAAACTTCAACCAATCGAACCATTGAATCTAACAATTTGGAAAAGAATAACGATAGTGTACTTCTACACGTGCAATGAAGTTATATAATTCATATATATTTTTATATAGCCCCTTGGAAGGACAATGTTGTGACGTCGATAAATGATTGTGTTGTGGCTGGATACGGAACAATAGATAGTGAGTAGGAAGTGTTCAGACTCTGGAATATTGATTTCTAAAGTAAAATTTATCTTACACCTCAGGTATTTTAATTTCAAATCAAACAAACGCCCATTTTGAACATAATCAGTTATGTGACATGAAAAGAAGAAGGCTACATAAAAAGACAATAAATAAGGCCTTGTTTTCGTACATTGTGAAAGATCTTCCCTTGAAATGACCTAAAAAAGCGAAAAAAGTACATTCAAGGGCATATAACTCAAACATTTTTTGTTTCGCATAAAATGTTTCTATTATCAAATGCTTTGGTCATGCAAATTAAAAAAAAAATCTCTTTATACGTTTTCAATTTGGCTATATACCTACGTGTAAAATTGTGGAAACAGTCAGATATGTCCTTAATGATAGATATGCCTCTTTATTTCATCATGTACATATGTTAAATTGCTCATATTGTCATGTTTGAAATAAACTTGAAATTTGATTAATCCAACACTTTTTTGAGTACTCTTGTCAATTTTAGACAGGAATGTGCCAGTCAAGTTCATGACTCAGAACTATTAAATATGCATTTAGTGTAATAACGTATGACAAACAATGAGCTTGTCATGGGCAGGTGTAATTGCCATTTTCATATACATGAAATATTCTATTGGTTAACAAAATGCTAAGACTGATTCCATTTTAGAATTGCAAAGGAATTATCAAAAGCTTGTTCATGTTGTATTAGAAATCAATATGCTTATCTTAATTTTATTGACAAGAATGTAAAGTATATTTATCAAATACCATGTCAATATAAACCTATTTTATATTTTGTTCGCTTCTCGTTTTTGTGTAGGCCGATGTAAAATTTTTGAATTTTATATTTTGAGAAATCCGTCCTCGTGCAAAGTACATGTATGTGGTTGCATATTGCATGAACTGTATGTTTGTATACAATGTACATGTATGTGGTTGCATATTGCATGAACTGTATTTTTGTATACAATGTACATGTATGTGGTTGCATATTGCATGAACTGTATTTTTGTATACAATGTACATTGAAAACATCTGTTACAAGATTTATGTCTGAAATACATAGGAAATATGCCTATTAGTACACAGTGACATAAATACATATATATGTAAATAAACACTGTCAATGACGGTGTGCTTATGGTACACTACATATATAATGTAAGGATGAAAATTATATACAATACAATGTATATAGGACAAAAGAACAAAAGGTACATGACAGCATAGGATAAAGAAGATACAAGCTTTACCAAACAATAGTTAATCAAGTATCACATCAGTATTTAATATTGGTTACATTTAATATTAGTTACATTTAATCTGCATTAATTCTGATTTCAAATACATTAAAAATAACCATGGATAACTTTCTTATAATACATTCATTTTGATAGTTAATGTCAGTGTAAATATGCACTGCAAAATATAAGTGTATTTTGTATTTTAGACGAGAAAGTAGGCAGATGCTTACTGAGGATGGGAGTCTAGTACTGGTTCTTCCCAGGAACGATGGTTAGGTGAACTGTCCGCCTCCAATGACTCACATGTCTGTTAAAAAGGGGCGTGGAACTCAAACAAACAAAACACATTGTATTCTAGTATTCCTCGTTCGATGATTATACGGGCCTTATTTTACATTTCTCATTATTGTACCATTTATGAAGTGGTTCTGATATGTACCTCTGTGTTTGTTTCTTTGAGTAAAGTGCAAGTCTTTAACTGTGAATTTTAGATGAAGGTGAAATGCCAGAGACCCTACAAGAAATCGAAACAAAACTTGCATCTCGGTCATATTGCAGGCGATATGTTGCAGAACATTACTCTTATTACGGAATCTTTAATAAAAACTTCTTGTGTACCCAGGATTTTGATAAAGGATCTTGTACTGTAAGCATTTTCTTATCAACAATTACATATATATTTATTTCCATTTTCCATCTAATATAATAATTAATAATCCATGATAAAAGCGGTAACCAAATTAGCTGGTGTAGCTTAATGACAATTTCAAATTTGGCACGAGAAAAAAGAATGTAAGAAATTGAATGAAACAAAAAGGACATTGTTCGGCAGACATAATTTTTTATGAACATTGATTTCGTTCAACAAACATTTTGGAATAGACCAAACATCCAAAAATGTATTGAATTAATATCGGAATCGAATAAAACTATTCTTAAAATTATATCAGCACAATTATGCACAACACAGCTTTGAAAGACGAGATAATGTTATACTATTTTAACTATTTTTTTACAAATATAAGTATATATATATGTGTGTTTGTAAAATAGATATGTCTGCACATTTTTCCTTTTCATCCTTTCATTGCCTTTCTAATACCTTTTGTTTTTCTTCCAGTCATCTTAATATCTTAAACAAATTACGTATTTAATGGTAATTGTGTGTTCACGTACTTACATTTCTGATGTACTTTTTGTACTTTGTACCGTGTGTTTTGTATTAGCATGCTTCCAAGTTGTATATGTTATGTTATCATATATTTGATTTAAAGGCCAAAGACCTATCAATTGAAATAAACAATACATTCATAGAATGAAATATAAACCTGTCTGAAAAAATGGATAAATAAAAAACTAGAATAAAGATGCATGCACAATCTTTTGTGGTGTTTCTTGTTTTAATTATTGTTTTTTATTTCGATAGGGAGATGGCGGTTCACCCTTGGTGTGTTACGATGGTTGGGGTGACCCCTACCTAATGGGCGTTCTGTCATGGGGAGCCAATGACTGCTTTCTAGGATTCAATGTCTACGGAAGAGTATCGGAATTCATAACATGGATTGAAAATCTTAGTTAGAACTTACTCGAAGACATTTAGAAAACTCAGCTATATTTGACCACGGACTTGTCTTCTGTTATAATGTCGTTTTAAGATGTGCAGAAAAAATAATTAACCGTTTGATTAGGTCCTTTATCATTTGAGTCCCTGATTTTAATTTTACTACTGTACATGTATACTAGCTAGGCTTCTTGGCCACTCAGCATGCGCAATTATGTTAACACTTATGTGCGTTGCTATAAATCCAAGATGGCGCGCGTTTGTTTACACTTAAAGAGACCCAAACTCTAATCACATATTCTCACAAGATAGGCCCAACTTACACTGACCAAATGTTGAAAATTGAACTTGCTCTGTACTAATATTTTATGACGCAAGTTTATAAACAAATATGAGTGTGACATATTGGCGAAGTTTCAGCACTTAGGCCCATTTAATAAGAAAATAACAGTCACTGGCGCAAATGGGGCACTTTTGCGAAATGTAATCTACGTTACATTTACTTCTGATAATTAAATGTTCATATAATAATTATTTTGAAATAAAAGATCTATGAAATTTATACCATTATTCACTTTGATAGATAATTAATCACGGTAACTTCACATGTTTTATGCAAAGGTCTTTATAACAATGTACACCCAGCTTTAATTTGGTAGCTTTGTATGTGTACCTTCTGAAACTCATTTTTGTGTAGATTCAGTTGATTTTTATATAAACTATAAGCACTGATTGTTAAGATAAGACAAATTTTGACTTCAAAATGTATTTTGTATGAAACATACAACAGTACAAATAAAAATGGGACTTGGTAATGTAGATTACAAAGTATGCACCTTTAACTGGACAACAACAGATGTTGAAAGTTTGAAATGTTCGGAGAGCTTGTTCTGATTTTTATAAATTGCGCGTAATATACATTGTGAGTGATTTCGAATTTAACCGCATGTGACTGAAAGTACTGAATGGAACTTTCTCTCCTATCGCTGCCAATTATTTCATGTGCAGGACAGTAATGTTGTCATGGATGACCCGTTTCTGCAAGTTCTCTTCTTCAATCTTTACCTTGTCTTTCTTACCATGCAGTTGCCTACTGTTATGATCCCGTTTTAGGAATTCTGCCACTCTGTTTGCCATTTGCGTTCTTACCATTTGACGAGGAACATTTCTTTGCGCCGTTGTAAGTTAATTTTCGGGTGATGTATCCAAATTTGGAAGCTTAACTAGCCTCGGGTCTGCCGCGCTAGAGGTTACTACATTATCATAATTGGCAACCATTATTTCTTCATCTGGACAACCATTAGACTTAGTTACTAGTTATTCGGACTTCTTAATTTGTTGATATTTCTGGACATTTTCTCACATCATCTCTCATCTAGTCCCTTTTTTTTGACAATTTCACTGTTTGAAATAGTTAATATTGGTTCTTTTTCAAGGTATTTTCTCCCTCACGATAGTTTCGCTTAATTTCAGCCCGAGATTTACCCATATCATTTGAAACAAAGAAACAGAAATCTACGTTACATTTTTTTTGTAATCAACGTTACCAATAATTTTTATGCCTATAACAAGCATTGTGATCTTAATTTACCACTGGGTTTTGATCTACAATAGAGGAACATGTCACATTTTAGGAAAACATCTACTTAAAAGTGTTAGAGATAACGCAAGTTCATATTTTTGTGATCTACGTTACTAACATTTATCATTTATCACCTTTATAAAACCTAAGATAATTTGGTATATCACTGATACCATGCCAAATGTCTTCGTAAATCAATTATAATCAAAACAAGGTGGCAAATTATTTTGGTAAGCAAAAATAAGGGGGGAAATGCTATGTTATTAAGCTAGCGGTCCTTGTCGCTAATATTTGCAACATTTGTATGATGCATCAAATTTGTTGACATTTAAGTTGTATATATTCGATTGTTTGAAACCTATAATGAAAAAGATATTCACATTTCTTACCTTGTTTTGTTTTACTGAAGACAACTTCAACTTTACTGTAGAGTTTTTCTGTACTGATATTGCAGATGCAAATGGCGGGAAAGGTGGTAAATGTACACCAAAGGGCAAACACTGTGTGTATTTTCATATTTGTAGTTTATCTTACGGAACCCATAAACTGTTTAACCTAATTTCAGGCATCCAAATCAAATAACTTGCCGAAATTGGAAAACTGTGGTAACGTGGATTCCACAACGTAAATTACATTTTGATTTTTATGAGCTTGAAAGTACTCACAAACTGTTGAACTTTTACAAATAGCAAACAAATGAGTGTTAAATCATTCAGATCTAAGTAATAATAGTAAAATAAGAGCTCTCTATGCTATATTAATTGAGTGTTAGCAGTAACGTAGACTACAGTCTTAACATTACTTTACTAAGACTAAATTCGTGTTTTTGTTATAAACGCATTTTATGAAATGAGTTATTTTTTTATCGCGCATCGTTTGAACTATATTTACACACGTATTTGCTCATGTTTAAACAACTTATAACATGTATAATGTTAATATTTTTCTCAGTGCGAACTATGTAACGTAGATTACATTGGTTTTGGCGACGTGACCGTTTTATTATGAACGAAAGAGCTTAACAGATTTTGTTTTTTATTGTAAACTTTAATACGTCATTGGACATATGATGAAAAAGAATGTTCATTTTGCCACAATATGATGCTGTACATGTGTGTTAAACTATGTTACCCTTTACGGTGACAGCGTATTTTTATTGAAAATTGATTTTTTTCTGTCTTTTTCTTTAAGAAATACCACTAAAGTACAGCTAGGTCTTTTACGATTTAAAGGTAGATACCATGCAAAGTTGATAAAATAACAAAACACAACAATATCATTGCATATGTGTCGAATATGGTTTAGCGACAATCAAATTTCAAACTTGGGCCTATCTTTTGAAAACAGCTGTAATATGCTAATGAGAAGCTATAAATCCAAGATGGCGCCCGTTTGTTTACACCTAAAGCGACCCCTATTCCACGTTGCGTGTAAAAACGTTTACGATGAAAGAACCAATCGATGTATAAATTAACCGTTAAAATTCTTACTCTACATTCACGTCCCAAAACCGTATTTAACACAAAATAACAAAACAATATTTGCGTTGGCGGGACGTAATTATTCGTACAACACAATATAAAGTAGATCTCAAAATACAAACCGTTAAATAAATACACGAGTATATACTTTTGTATTAAATAGTATAAACATGAAATGTTGGACAAATTACATGAACAATATATGTATTGAGAGTACAAATTACAACCTAAATACCCGTGTGTACTAAGGATTTTCATGAACAGATATTTTGATCAAATACTAATTTAAAAGTATTTGTTCAATAATATGTATTATATTACTAAGTATACAAATGAAACTGTGTTACATAAATGACACTAGTCATCCTTTGAATGATTCAATAACTATAAAATTGTGCAGATGAGTATTCTTACAGTAACTCTCTGGTACGATGAAGAGAATAAACTTTTGTAGTGCTAGCCTTTACAGTTATATTTTTGATGAACTTAAATTCATACTGATATATATTTTCTTCAATTAAGATATTTACATCAATTCCTTTTAATTGAAGTCAACGATATGCCCGAGGTACTAGCGTAATGACCTCGATGTTTCATAAAGTTATGTTTAGTGATAATTAATCGTTGCACAAAAAATTCAAATTGAATTCCTCGGATATGATATTTTTGACGTATTGTTGTGTCTGATTAATGGTATAAGATTCCAGATTAATTAAAATAGTGATTAGACGAAGTCTAATTGTTCTCATCATATTAAACATACAACCAAAGATAAGTAAAATTGCTTAGTAATTGAAAAACAATGGAATCATTATTGGACTTTTCAACTTTAAGTCTAGACTGACATAACATTCGCCAAACTCGCAAGGCATTTGCTAATGTTGACTCCTCCTTTTTTAGTATTTGTTACTTATTCACTCCTCCATATTTACTGCATTAGCAAACAGTTGAATTCTCCCTGTATGGAATTTATTTGATAGTTGCGTGACTCCTCCCTTTTTGTTGTATTAGTTGACAGTTTACTCCTCTTTGTTTGGGATCTTTGTTAATTGTTGACATCTCACTGTTTTTGTATATTTGATAATTGTCTGACTCCTCCGTTTTTTATATATTAGTAAATAGTTCAATGTATTGTTTTGCAATATTTGTCAGTTGTTACCTCCTCCCTATTTGTTACATATCAGTATACATTTGACTTCCCCTGTATGTAATATATTATTTGGCAGTTGCATGACTCATCCCTTTTTGTTTGATTAGTTAGCCATTGACTTCTACCTTTTGTTTTATTAGTTAACAATTAACTCCCTACTTTTCTGTTACATTTGTTATAATGAATGAAAACTCAGGACTTCATGGTTGCTACATTAGTTAACAGTTGACTCCTCCCTGTTTGTTATATTAGTTAACAGTTGATAGCTACCTGTTTGCAATATTTGTCAGTTGTTACAGTTGACAGCTACCTGTTAGCAATATTTGTCAGTTGTTACAGTTGACAGCTACCTGTTTGCAATATGTGTCAGTTGTTACAGTTGACAGCTACCTGTTTGAAATATTTGTCAGTTGTGAACTCCTCCCTTTTTGCCAAATTTGTATTTTTGTTAATTGTTTTTCTCGTTCCAGTTTGTTATATTAGTTAACAATAAACTCATTCCTGTGTGCAGTGCATGTATTAGTAAAACGTAAAATCCTTCCTGTTTGCTATACTAGTAAACTGTTTGTTGTAGTTGTTAATTAATAAAACTTCTCCTTTTTACTTTGTACCGCCCATTTTATAAAAAATAACCACTTGAAGTACGGGATGGAAAAAAACCAAGTAACATGATTTTGATCTTATTTGATAGCATACACGAAACCATATCGTATTATCTCGAGAATACTGGTGGCAATAAAATGGTATTATACAAAAAACTAATAACAGATAGCCGCGGATTCTCTCAATCTTAATCAAATATAAAAAGCCTGAGGTAGTAATTTTACACATTTTGACTAAATAAGCATTTACCAGGGACTGAAAAAACGTTGACTAATTGTTTTTTTAATTTGTTACATTAAAAAAAATGTTTATGTAAATTTTATGTATTATATAAAATCAATACAATGTTAAAACATGGCTGCCATGTATTCATAAGAACAAATTAAATGATAAAGTGCGAGATGATAGCAATATTAATCATTAGTTGTGTTAATATTCACTACGTTCAGATATATGTGGATACAAACTATCATACAGTTTTGTTTTATTTGAGTTTTACGCCCTTTTTCAACATTCAGAGTCATATGATATGAACAGTTCATCTGACCATCGTTCCTGGGAAGAACCATTACCTGACTCCCATCCTCCGTACGCAACTGCCTACTTTCTCACATAAAGAGACATGGTCGGTAGCGGGGTTCGAACCCATGACCTTCTATCAGTGATTTTGAAATCAGCGTCATGGGTGCGGTTATTAAAATGAATTAACGTTGATACCCAACTTTTATATATCAAATGTTATAAATACGACAGCAGCAATATGAAGTGTATAGTCACATATAACATGTGGTCACGTGTTTGAACAATATAAATTTCTTATACATTCGATCATCTCATTACAATGTGTATCTTTCTTCGATATAGACCCGGACATGTTTAGCAATGTACTAAAATATTTGAATTTGAAGATGATTTTTTAATTTTCATAATTTACAATTTCTGGACGGTGATGTATATCGAAGTATTATGGCGTTACTTAGATTATTCGGTTTGTTAGAGTATGTAATCTAAGTACTCTTAATCTTACCAGAAAATAACTTAAGCAATGTTATATAAAAATCATATGTATAGAATAGATAACGTAAATTATTTGGTAAATATTCTTATAACTTATACAATTGCCGTCAAAATAATTTATTAAATTGAGGATTTTTTTTCAAACAGAATTCTACTGAGTTGTTGTTTACAAACTTCGCAAACTCTAATTTACTTATGATTTTAATATGCAGTTTACTAAACTTATTGCAGTATTTATCTACAGGTTTTATCAGAACTATTTAGCAGCGTACTAGAAATTTGGTGTTTAGTCTAGTTCTGGTAAAATGTTTTCACGATATTTTTCATTGCACAGTGGTCAGAGAGTTTTGAGTTCATAGCCATATCCTGATAGGCCCTTATATACAATTAAAAACTAGAAAGATAGTACCGTATTCGATAAATCGAATACAATGAATTTTGAACCGATTCCAGTTCTTTTCTTCAAATCTTTTAATACAACCAATTTTCCACATGACGCTGAAATTCTTATGAGCATTGAACTTGTAAGCATATAGTTACTGTTTTGTTGCGAAATACTCAACGAATACGTTTTGTTAAGTGTGTTAAATCTTCTCAGATAATACATACGTATAACACATGTTTACTCTTAAAGGCTTTGTGCAATGAATCATGAAAATAATCAACTCTTGTTTGAATCTTAGTCATGTAGAAACCAAGACAGGTACATTATAAAACTGTATATCATGCTGATTTATTGTATTTGCATGAATACAGAGAAAAATATAATTCCTAGAAAAATCACATATATGACATTCCAGAATCCCGAAGTACTGCCTTTCACCAAAGTCCCACCTAACACAAAATAAAAGGCAAAACACAGTCTCCTGGAGAATGCCACCTTTGAACATATTGTAGCAAAGCTAAAGAGAGTTAACACATTTGTAGGCCCAACCTAACAATCGACAAAGGAAACCAAACTTAAATGAAGAAACAATTTAGTCAAACCATGGGTTTGTGTTTTATTAAATAACAACTGGTTAGCAATGCTAGGATCACAGCAAACAATATCAGAACACACATTAAGGGAGCTCAGTTAAGTATTTGAATGGAACATGCAATCACAAAGGATGGGAAGTTTTAGTGTTAGTGATTTATTGCGTTATGATAAGATTTAAAGGAAATACTACTACTTGTAAATGACAAACTGCGACCAGATGATATTATCTTATCATTTAACGAACAGTCAAGATTTAGATGTCTTAAAACTCATATGACTGGCATTTGCTCTTAAGAAAGCAGCGTTACCTCACTCATGTTAGACCTATCGGATGTTAGGAAAATCACTAAATCGGGGACTAGTAAGATGAGAATTGCACAAGATTTTTTTCAAGACAACTTGGGAACTGACTCAAGTATTGCCTGACAGCTACGGAACTTACAAAATCAGCTGACTTTCTAAGAGCCAAAGAAAAACAGCGAAGAGAGATGAAATGATGGATACCAAAATCATGTGCCTGTCCGATTGCTTGAAGGCACTTCATTTTAAAGTTAATGAGAGCCGACGATAAAATCAAGTTTAAAACATTTCATTAAGATTTTGATGATAAAAAAATAAAAATTTATAAGTCACGAATAACCGTCAACTCATAGGTCATTCCTCGCCACAAGTGATTTAATTTAATTAATCGAGAATTACCCGTTTGAACTAAGCGTATATTCCATACTTTCTATAAAAGTTGCTTAATGCATTTTATCTCAGTCTAAAATTGCTCTTGCCAGGTGTGAATAATGGGGACTGCAACCGGAATACTCATCTGCCTTATTTTCGGTAAGAAAAAATATTTTAAGTAATGAATTAATGAATGAGATGTAAAGCAAATACTACTACATGAAACATGTTAAAGACAAGCTACGGCTAGGTAACGTTGTCTTATGAAATATTCGATGAACGGATGAATATCTTCATCTAGGAACGGTCTTAAACAAACTACACGAGCGTTGCTATCATTGACGACGTAGCAATGAACTGCATTAAAACACATAAATCATTTTGGCACTATCTAATGAAGTTCAAAAAGTCAAGAATTTTACCGGAACGTTCAAGTCTATGATTGTTTGCTACCCATAATTATTGTAATAAATAAACATTTTTTGAAATATAATTGTTTTCAAAACTAAAACATGTGATGGTGTTGGCTTTATTATTTTTTAGTAATACTATCAATGATTAATTTATGAATTCTTTCGGACAACATGAAAAAATTCAATACATATATCCAATTGTAAAGAATGATCCAAATTGTTGCAAATATTAAATAATGCTGAATTACGTGACCTGGTAATTGCAGGTTCGGGATGTTGGAGTGGACTAGCGTCTGCGGAAAAATCTGAGAAAAATGAACAAGCTGAAGATCGTATAGTAGGCGGAGAGTGAGTATCGTTTTTTTGGTATTTAGTATTTTAGGAATGTTGGACTTTTGTGAGTACATTTTTATTTATGTTTCTAGAAATCCTTTTTATACACATTTATGATTTTATCGAAACATGATATATTGAATTTCTGTACCCAATAGTAACACCATTACTGGTTTTGACGCTGTATCATACTGGACGAGAGCTTTGATCTCTGAACTTTGTACGTTCTTCGCCAGCAGGATTATTTATTGACGACGTAGTATGTATAAGCCCATTAGATCTCCATCACTAGTTTATAATGTGCATCATGTCTACTTGCAGAGAAAAATATCAGCACGAATATACTATTATAGAGGCCCACATGGAAGATTGGGAAACCCCAAATGTGTAGCCTCATAAAATAAAGCCTTTATTATTGTTATAGGAGTATAGTACCCAGACACACTGGTTATGTTTATTACTCACTGGCGTACAACTTTGAATTGAATACTGATCGAAATGAATGTAGAATCTAAATTCTGTTTTTATGTTATTGCACAATAGTTGTTTAAATGATCGAAAGCCATAATATTCAACGTATTGTGTTATTTCATATCGCTATAGTCCAGCGTCAGCAGGAGAATATCCATGGTTGGTTTCACTTCATGAAGATGGAGTATTCATCTGTGGAGGTTCCATTTTGAATCAATTCACCATTTTGACAACTGCCGATTGCGTGAATGGCGCAGAGTAAGCGATATTATTTTGATACATTTTCCAATTTAATACTCAACATAACATAAGCTTACAACAAGAAACAATGTGATAAGAGGACCTTCTACATTATTAGAATGGATGTTCAATCTTAAATGAAAAATGTTTTATGCACAACATTAATGTCCAGTATAGTATTGTACAAATATTGTGTATGTTAGTAAAATATATCAAGTTATTCAAAGACAAAGTGGTAGTCGATCATGACAAATAAACTGTTTGCCTGTCTGTCATAATATGATAAATTGGAACTCTTTCATTGTACTGATTATTTATATTTTCGAATACTATAAATGAGCATCTTGATCATGCTATCATTTGCTGTTAATGCTACACTTGTTTTCATTCGTGTTACAGTGCAGACTCCATCACAATTAGAGCCGGAAATCTCATACAGGGAAAAAGAGATTATTTTGAACAGAGAATTCCCGTGAAGAAAATTACAATAGTAATAAAACTTTTGAAAAGTTTCAACTCATTCAACGCATGCACTAATGATTTCACAATTTAATTATAATTTTAATGAAATAATCCCGCGGTAGTACATATATATATATGAACTGTTTATATACAATGAGGCATCAATATCTTTTGAAGAGCTTTCCAAGGCAGTAACCCTTGTGAGGAATATTTTTGTCCCCGTTTCTTTCTAGTTTTGAAAAAAATCAGATATATGCTTAAGGTTTGTATGTAGATATAGGCTTGATTAATAAAATACCATGTATTATACGAGTAAAAGTAGCAGTGCATTTTTTATAAAAAGAATGTTGTATTATATATGTTGGATGCATTTTGCTTTCCATCACGTTTCCCCCAACATGTATTATGTTTGGAATTTGAACGCAAGCGGCCTACATTTAGTTTGATAATAGAGTAACACACATATTTTTTATTTAGCACAGATATTACGAAAACGGACCAAATTGGGACATTGCAGTTTTAAAGTTGAAGAAGCGTTTGATATTCAACCGGTCCGTTTACTCAATAAACTTGGCATGTATGTATGGCCCAGTAACCTTCTATATAGAAAAATCATTCTCCCATTGACTTACAAGCCGTACTTCTTACTGCAATATGTTATCCATGATTTCATAAATCGATTACTTCTTCAATTTACCCCTACGTCTTTTCCCGTAATTTTTCTTGGTTTGGCAGTTATGTTCTCTAACTATGAGATTTAGCTTGTTTTGCTGTACAAACCGTCATCCAAATGAACCCATTTATGTAACAATTTGGCTGTCAACTGAATGATCTAGTGTAATTCTGGTGAAATATATTTCAGTTCACTAAATGTAATTCTAGTATGATTGTTTAAAAACAAAATTGTTAAACATTTTTTATATAGCCCCCTGGAAGGACGATGCATTGACGGATATTAATAATTGTGTTGTGGCTGGATACGGAACGATAAATAGTGAGTAGACAGTATTCAGACTCTGGATTCTTGATTTCTAAAGTATACGATTTATCTCACACCTCAGGTTCTAACTTCATGCATTTTCAACTCTAACAAACAATTCGATAATATAATCACTTTAACGTATCTGGCTTGGTTAAAATCGCCAAAATAACGTAAAATGATATTTTACGTTATTTACAAAGATTAAATATCACACTTTAATACCAAGCAACAAAACATTCTAACCGAACGCTCAAAAATTGTGTTTTATTGCAATAAATACTGCACCCCTTAATCGACTTTTCTTTATCAGCGTTAAACATCTCTAACGTAATGTGCATTGTATTGGTACGATATGCTACTATTAATTCATTAATGACACAAAATTGTTATAAAATCTCTTACTAGACATCAAACCTGGCCGTGGTTTCAATTATTGAACCGTAAACATAAGCTATTTTGATTGGCTATCAATATTGAATGGGGTGCATCAAATTCGTTGATTTCATGAGACGATAATGATCCCACACTTTAATTGTTAATTGCTCAGCTTAAAAAACACAGTAGGTGTCATTTTCGAATTAACATTGCCGTCTTATTTGATGACGGATTTCAAAGCGGTTTTATGCATTTTGTAGCGGAAGTGTTAATCTAGGGAATAGTGCCTCAGAATTTAGATAATTGTTTTCATTTTTTATCTATGGAGTATTATGTAATAAATAGCGGGGTTCTGGGTACGGAATTTCTTTAAAGTCAAATATCTAACGAACGGCGGACGTTATAAAAAATTGAGGCACTGTTCCCTGCTTTATACATTTATAGTCATTTTAAGGCTATTTGTTTTAATATATTCCTATATACAGAGTAGTTGTCGTTGTTCAAAAATTTGTAAATTACGTGCGATATTGGTTTATAGAAGACCAATCAAATGTAATATTTGTTTCAAATTACTTGCAAATGCACTTTATACAGTGGGTTTATTTTAGTATATAATTATGGTTTAGTTTTTAAATCTATAAATTGGTGAAACTTGATTTGACCTGACACACAAGCCAGATACCTTAATGATATACCTTCTTTCTTGTGTGTTTTGTTTTCAAATGTCGATTTTCGTCCATTGTTTTGAGAAGTTGCCGGCTCCTTGTGGAATAGTTAACAACTACTGGTAAGGAAATGCTAAGGTGATTTGGCCGCCGTTTATAATGAAATAGTATTGAAAAACGGCGTGAACCCCACTAAAACGATTTATCTAGATGGCATCTTATTCGGGTGGTTATTACTTTGGTGTGTTTTATGATGTAATGTAGTATTGGCAAATTTCTAGACGATATCTGAATCTTCCACAACAATGAATTAAATACTGAATAACGATGATAGTATTATTATGATGTGAAGTCAAAAAGCAAGCCTCGTGTAACATGAATATGAGTAATAAAATTAGCATGGATTAAAAGTCCTTTCTGTATTGTTCTAGATAATCAGACTTTTCCTCTGACACAATGTGACTAGTTGATCGAACACTAGGGCTCACTGCTCAATATGTGAAAACACTGCGAATAGTTGATTTATACTTAGTTATAGACACATCATTTTCATGACTCAAACAAATTAGATAAGCACTCAGTATGATAACGTTTGATAGCTCGTCGGCGGGTGAAAATACATCTGAAATATTTTTGTTGTTGTTTACATCGAGTTTTACGCCCCTTTTCAACAGTGAGAGTCATATGAGGCGGACAGTTCACCTAACCATCGCTCATGGGAAGAGCCAGTACAGTACTAGACTCCTATCCTCCGTAAGCAACTGTTTGCTTTCTCAGATAAGGAGACATGGTCGGTAGCTGGGCTCGATCCCACAACATCCAAATTTTGGTTCATATTGTTGACCATATTACGTGATTAGAAATCTGTATGGCTTTTTAACAAAGAAATCCATGTTCACGTTATTTACAGGAATACAAAGAATTCGTTTAAATAAGTAACTTTTCTCATATATTTTATATATTGTTTACTAATCGTTATTGTGCAAGTTTATGCAACGTTTATGAATTTAGTATCCTGGGCACACCAGAGGATACTTGTTGGGTACTGTAGGGGTCTTGTTGCTTTTAAAGGGTCTTGTTGGGTACAAAAGAACAAAATGAACACCCAACAAAGGTTCACTCGTAGGTGCGTCCGTACATTTGCGCTTGCACAAAGTACTTGCATGTGGTTGCATATCACATGCACTTATTACGGACTCATTGATTATCGTCTTTGAAGAATGCTGTTCAAATGTGCTAATATTCATTTCGTATACTAGTATTCAATGTTTGATGATGCCACTTACTTTGCATTTCACATAATTGTTTCTTATAAATTGTGATTTTTGTATGTATACCTGCTTAATTTATTTTTGTCTGTAAAGTGCATTTAAATTCTGAATTTTAGATAAAGGTACAATGGCAAAGAGGTTACGAGAAGTCGAAGCAAAAATTGCATCGCGGACGTATTGTAAGCGATATGTTGAAGAAAATATCAGTGAATACGGAGTCTTTAACAAACGCTTCTTGTGTACCCAGGACTATGATAAAGGATCTTGTTATGTAAGTTATTTCTTATTAATAGACACAATAAAGGTATTGCTTTTGTAGTGAATATTATACGCGATTTACCGATAAATACAATTTTCCAATAAGAGGCGACCAGAGGCCGAGCTGACTGCTTAGAAATGAAAATTGGCCGCCTGGAAATCCCAAATATATCATTTACGACATTGGAAATGAGCATTTAAAGCCTCTGTCAATTAAGGTTTGGCCTCTTACAGGAAAACTTAATTAAAACTTGAACTATTAGAATAAAACATCTCTGTAATAAATGCTGTTCGCTCTATTACATTAATGGTTCAACCGTACATGTATGATCCCTAACGCTGAATCCACCTTTATACATGGAATCAGATTCATAATTACGATAATATCATGTGGTTGGTATTTGTCTTTTAAATTAATATATTGATGATTGCCGTCATCCCCTGGGTAATTAGATGTAGAATTAAATTAGATTTTTTTTCAATTATTTATATTTTCTAAAGAATTATTATACGAATATATTGGACCTGATCTTAAGTCTTAATAACAACCAAACATTAAAACCTACTTTTCGGCGCTTAGTAACATATACCGTGTTTGCTTCATTGTCTTAAATGCATAATGTTTTTTTTTCTCTCCATGGTTTACGTAACCATGTTAAGTTAAACCACGATGTACTTGTAAACATATATTACATAGAATTTAACATTGATTCGTATGTCTTCACATTGACCATAGTTTCATTTTAATCTAAATGTGTATCTGAGTAAGATGTAATAAATGACATAAACCATGAACAGTTCAAAAAGGCTGTTCTTTAGTCTACTGAATATGTTTGTGGTGTTTCTTGTACTAATTAATGTTTGTATTCGACAGGGAGATGGTGGATCACCCTTGGTGTGTTTCGATGCTTATGATAACCCTTACCAAATGGGCATTCTGTCATATGGAAGCATTGACTGCTTTCTAGGATTCAATGTCTACATAAGAGTATCGGAATTCTTATCCTGGATAGATAATCTTAGTTAAAGTTTACTCGATGCAATTTGGAAAACTTTATTCAACCATGGAAATTGCCTTCTGTTTTTGTGAAATATCGTTTTAAAACGAGCAGAAAAAAATAATAAAATACAATTAGCATTAAATCTGTGTTAGTTATAGTACATTTTGGGTGGATCCTGATTAACTTAAAATGGAAAGATATTGTATTTTTTAATGACTAAATGCTTCTTGTTGCTTTTCTTTGACTTGTCTACAAAAAGCTTCGATGAAGAAAAACCTAATCTGTTGATAAAGAAACTAACAGTCAGAGTTAATCTCATATATTTACGTCTCAGCACAATACTCATTGCAAAACATTTAGGTATAACGTCATAGCAACAGCCAGGGTCATTTGGCGACTGTTCCAGCTTTAACGATTGAATAACCTAAACTTACAGTCCGGTAAAATCACAAAATTACCAGAGTCTAGCTAGACCGTTTCTTCACATGTGGAATTTAGTTCGGGTTGCGACTTCAGTTCATCTCAGTGAGGGGCCAGATAGGCCTGTAACTTGTCTGAAACCATAACCACTCGTCCTTTAGGATGAAGACGATAGGCTTACAATTGTAGAGCTGTTGTCAAAATCTACGCAAAAGTCGGTAATCTATGACCGAGGTCAGAACGGATTTGTAGAAAATATGGTGAATCTGCCGTCTCTAAATCTGCTGTCACCGATTTAGTGACGGCCGTGTCTCTGTCGCAGATGACCCCGTCCTTGACGGAAAATCTGCATTAAACAGATGATGTCGACCATGTCTTAGAGTCACTTGTTAAGCGAGACAGGAAAATAACTGCTCGACAGGTTGCTGAGGGGTTTGCTGTTAGTTATGGTACAGCATAAGATGTTTTAAATAACGGAAAGAATGGCTATGCGACGGTTTGTGCTAGGTGGGTGCATAGACTTTTAACACAGCAAATACAGGTCCAAGTAAATTTGTGCAAATATTGTTTTTGAGTCGTTTTTCTGAATTTCATGTGAAGACACCCGGTTCCACTCGTTGAGCCGAAAAGTAAGCAACATAATTCGGTTTGAAAGCATAGTTCGTCTCCATCCCCTGTAAAAGCATGTCAAGTCAATATTGACATGTCAATCATTTTCTGTGACACCTCGGGTATAGTTCTTAATCACATGGTACCGATGAAAACTACAATCATAGATGGGCCGATAACTAGAAAAATCTTTCACTAAGCACTAAAATACTTTAGCATGAATATTCAACTCTCAAAGGTCAACTCTCTCAGGAAAGCACGTTAGCCACTTAGATTTGTCAAAATGGCCGCCAAATTTTTGAAAATGGCCGCCATGGTTATTTCAATATCGCCGATTTAACTTGATGCTGATATTAATCTTTAAAAAAACACATGTATAAAAGTGTCTTAAAGAACTATCAACAGCTTAAAGTTTCTAATTAAAGGGAGCAGAAGGGTCTAAACACATGAAAAGAATTATGGTTCAAAATAGTTTGAAGTGTTTTTTTTTCTGTGCAACCTTATTATACAATGGGAAACACTTTAGTGATCATTTATGAACAATACACAAATGACACAAAAATCTTTTGCATATTTATTGTAATGCTCTTATACATCTCAGCCGTGTTGTAAGGGCCATAACGACATAATTAAACATCGATCATCTACAACACCCACCTTCAGTGCAGATTTAGCTGTCTGTAATTTCTTTCTCTTTCCAAATGTTAAAGATCAGTTATACATTTGAGTCTCGGAAAGAGCTTGGTAGTGCTATTACGGCGGCGTTGAGAGTGTTGTCACGTGTCGGCTTACGTCACGCCTGGAGAGATGTAACAAATGCATTGAATCACACGATGAGTAAATTCTCATTCACCTATGATTGAAATTGATATTTTTATAGTAAAAGTTCCCAAATATATTGTCCACCCCTTTCATGTCTGTTCTTATATATTTTTGGTATTATATACCTTGCATTGATTACATAATATAATGTCTATTTCTGTATTATGTGCATTGAGCACACTTACATTGACAATGTGTTTATGTATACATGTAATTATGTCGATTGTCTTTATTTCAGGAACGCTTTTCAGCGTCCCCATCCAAACAAATACTGTATTAAGAAAACACAAGAAACGGGTGAAGCATGTATCGGTGCTTTACGCAGGACATGATAAAGATAAAGGAAAGATTTAACAGAGTAAGGATAGAAATGCTCTGCTCTTTCTGTATCTTGTCTTTCCTCTCTCTAGGACGGCTCTGAAATGACCATAGTTGTCCAATGGGCCGCGAAAAGAACCAACCAAAGAATCAATATAAAAAAGAAAACACATTATAAATGAAACATTATTTTACTTGCATCATAGAGTGAGTTTATAATATACAAGTAATGATGTTTTTTTCATTTTTCTAACTATGCCTGTTTATCCATGTCACGAACTTGGAGACTCTCGTATATACATTGTACCCTATCCAGCAGTTATCGGTACCCCACGACAATATCCCTACTTGGTGAGCTTTGGCATTAGCATCATAACATACATAAGGTCCGCCACCATCTCCCTATGAAATATCGCAGATATATGAAATATACAATGTCAACATACATATATACACAGAAATAATCATACTTGATTTATCGAAAGTCAAACATGAACAAGAGAGCATGGTTATCTTTAAACTAGTTTCAAAATGAATGTTTTGGCTATTAGCTTTGACTAATGACACGATATCAGATCCCGGTTTAATTTAGATACTGAAAAGGCATATCATTCACCTTTTCAAATGTAGTCAAACCTGTGTTAGCGGCCACCTTCGAATAAAGACCACCGAGTGAATAAAGACTATTATTTGAAAGGGACACGTATTTTTTTTAACAGAATAACCTCCGAATAAGGGTCACTTGTCAATCAAAACACGTTTTATCCTTACCAAGGGTGACAGTTGTTCGCAGGTTTGTCTGTACTACAATAAAATAGTTCAACGAAATGGATTGTTATTAAAGAACAATGGATGAATTAATGGACTCCTCTATCTAAATGTAGACTTACGTCGCATCCACCAGCCTCAAAATCTACTGAACATAACTGGTTCTGGGTGAAAATTTCATCAAAGAAATCTTCCGTGATGTTTTTACAAAAGCCTCGACTTGCTATTTTTGATTCTGCTTCATGTAAGAACCATGGTTGTTTAAATCCAGGATCTAGAATACAATGATATACACATTTATACACAATCCACACAAATGCATCATTATACACAATAATGCACAATACAAAATGATACACAAAACACAATTACGTTAAAACGCGTGTATACACAACACGTAATTTTACAAAATACATAATCATACACGATACAATGTCATACACAATAAAAAACTGCACACAATTATACACAATACACATTCAATACTTAACACATATGCACACAGAATATGCCAATAAAAAGGATATTATATCAATTCTGCAGATCAGTAGTTATAGTTTGTACTCGGAAATACTGAATACACACGTATGTATACCCATTCGTATCCATTATTATACACGTTACATAACTTGAACAAACTCTGATAATACATAATGCTAATGCAATTACATATATTACAATATTATATGCGCATGGAAGAATTACAAAGAGGTCTATACTTATATACTTGTCCTCACTGTATTCTTATGAGGTTCAGAGATGCATTGCTTTGGACACGGAATTTTCTGATGATATCTTAATAATAACAAAATATAAATCGTTTAACAAAAGATACGTACACATTGATTTATGTATATTCTCCTAGTATACCTAGATGTGTTAGTTTGAAATAAATTAGAAATACTCACTGATTATTGTACCGTAACCAACCATTACACAGTTATTCAACTCTGTCACAACCGCGTCTTTCCAGGGGGCTTAAATAAATGATGTAGGCATGATTATGCAAGTAAGATAAGAAACATTCATATATGTACATGTTTTTGATAAATATTGCATAGTAAGAAAATAAATATATCAGGAAGAAAGTGTTAATCAAAGACCGCCACTGGCATAACATAATGTTTTAAAAGAAACAATTTCTAGCCGACTTTCAAGTCAGTCACAATCCAAAGAATATGGTTAAACGCCTGTTCTAAACAATATAGTGCTTAACGGCTGGAAGATGAAAAGGAGAAGGTATGAGAAATGTTTTCTTTAAGTTATATGGTAAACAGGATTAACAAGTTAGCTATGAGTGATAACTTACACGATATCTGCTTAACACGAACGGAACGTAGGCCCAGCCATTATCTTTAGCTTAGCCATAGACTCAGAAATTTGAATTCAGTCAGTAAACTTAACCACTAATAAATAAAGATGCTTGTAAACAACACACACTGAACATTAAAAACATTCATTAAAATAGAATCATAAAAAACACCCCGCCTTCCCCAAAATACACCATCCCTCAAATCCCCTACCCTTAACTTATACAAAAAATGGAGGACAAAATACTATTTCCCCACCTATAATGTCCTGCAGCAAAGCTACTAGGGGATTTAGCTAGTTAGATGGGCCCAACATCACACTTACCACCAGGAAAACAAAAACTAAATTTCATAGTTAGTTAACAGACCGAATAACTCTTCCAAAACTAAATATTCATAAAGGTCATAGTTCAAATATTGTATAAATGAGATACGTTACAAAGGGAACTTTCTTTCCTACAAACGGCGCATCGACATTGTGTGAACGTCTTGATAGTCATTAATAAAACAATAATCAATATGTAACTGTTGCAGACAAAGTGCACACATCTATTACTTCAAAACTGATCATGATATTGTTCTGACAAAAGCTACCCACTTGCCATGTCGATCGGTTGTATGAACTTGTTATATACCAAAGGTGTTTCCAACTTCAGAATAGCTATATCAAAATTGTAGTGTTCGTTGAATTTCGGGTGCTGAAAAAATCAAAAGACATATCTTGATATCAAAGCAACCTGTAGAAATCTAGATCAATGCTTAGTATTGGCATTGCATTGTCACCACATTCGTAAGGGACCGGAAGCTATTAATTAAATCTTTCTTGAAAAACATGTCATTGGCGTGTTCAACAGCGTTACCCGCAGCACAAACCATACTCCTCGACCTTTCTTTGACATTTGCTTTTCTGAACTTAAACTTGAATAATCTTATCACTAAAAGTAGTTTGCTCATTAAAATTCCCATTTATTATAACATGTGATATTATCATTGTATCATAATATGAAATTGAATCTGATCAAATAACCCTTGAGGTATGTATGAATGATACATGTTACTTAATTCTAATATCATAATTATGATCACCGCCATTTTGAAAAGATCACTCATGGTGCACATGTCGGCAGAGGTTTTATTATGTTGGGTACATACAAAGGGTACAAACAAGGGTACAGTGGAACTAATTTTGTTTGTTATATATTTGGCCAATCATCACAGCTCTTTTGTTTAGCTCAGCATGAGAGCGTTCGTTCTACGGATCTCTTGTTATCAAGTTTAAACTTACGACGGTTAGTCTTTTTTAATTATGGAAAGCATATTTCCTGTATTTTGACTGGTGATATTATTTCTGCAGGATAAATCTGATACATTGTATAAGTAAATCAAGGTAAAAAGTTACAGACTAATTCAGATGTAGGTGTATCAATGTACATAAAAGGATATAGCTTACCAGTATAATTTTTGCCACGGAACGTCTCTGTTCAGAGTAATCCCTCTTACGCGTATCGCGATCCCCAGCTCTTATTCTGATGATGTTTGGACTACATTACGAATATAAAAACATCAAACAATTAGTATTACATTACTAGTAGATCTAGATGGGATTTAATACTAAAAGTTACATGCTACATTTTCTAATTTGTCTGAGTATCGAAAGAACGAGATAAGTTATCCTTACACCATGTATTGACATATAACAGAATGATCATCACACAGTTCTATATTTTCTGTCTGACTAATGATCGGACAACCAGGAACAGTATCATTATACATGTGAAAACAGTATCTGTTTCCGGACAACGGTCGAAAATCACCTAATTCTTTGAAGGGTTTTCCAACTATAGATCTGCATTCGAAAAGGCTGATTTTTGCAAAACAGACCATGTCTTTTAGTTGGTAACTACGGTTTTCCGTATGTAAAGAAAATACAATTGATTTTACAACTGTAAGATACTTCAGTAAATTCACCGTCTTAGAATCACTCATTTCAATAAACGAGCAAACATCCAATCAACAAAATGGCATTTAGACATAGTTTAAATCGTTGATTGAAGTAAGATTGTATAAATGTGTTATATGAATTACTGATGCATTAATTAATGGATCAAATGTCCCTTGTAGTCTCACTATGGTTAAATACAACTCTTATCACCATGAATGTTTGTATTTTATCCTAAGGATGGAGTCCGCTTAAGTGATACCGCGTTTTATCATATATATCCCAAAGCACAGGAACCGAAAATAGGAGCATGTAGCAATAAATAAAATGCATATTTACTTTGTGTCATTAACGCAGCTGGCTGCTGTTAATATGGTCCTTGGATTCACTATGGAACCACCGCAGAAATATTTGCCGTATATTGAAACGATCCATGGATATTCATCAAGAGGCGCTGGTCTTTAAAGAAAAATTACAAAAAGTTCTGTTGACAAGTTCAATTAAAAAATATACTACTTGTATATTGCAAAATCATTCAATAAGCGTTATCATTAGCATCAGATAGTTTGCATTGACTATCATTCTATCGATACAGGGCTGTACGAACGAACGAACGAAATAAATAAATAGATAAAAAAAAAGACATTACACTTAGGTCATTTGAATTACGTTAGGTCGGTGTTAATAAATCTCAGTTTAGCGCAAATGTTGTTTGTGGTATATTTTAAATACAAAAGGCATACAACAAGAACTAATAACACCTTTTTATGAACAGCTACCTACCTTCCGCCCACTATACGTTCTACAGCCTCTGCTTTCTTGGGATACACTGCATATTTTCCAGATTGATGGAGTTCTACAATTTTGGTGATTTTTTCTTCAGAAATGTGTACAGCATTGTTTCGATCCAAAACGATTTTACTCCAACATCCTGTGCCATCGAATAAAGTTCAGTATTTTTGCAAAAAAAAGTCATTTAAGAAACCCCATTCAGAATAAAAGGATTTGTTTTCATTATTTTCATACATTTTGATAGTAACTTTAATAAAGGTATATTATTCAAACACCCTATCTATATTTAGTGTCATCAAATATGTTTGTATACATGCTCGTGCAGTTGACATTTTGAAGAACTAACGGGAAGATGAATAGTTTTATAGTCTTATATGATCTATTAGAAAGAAATTATGATTGGCACTAAACCCTTTAATTGGCATATAAAATATTTATCATTTTATTCAAGTTCTGTTACAACCCGGTGTCTACATTGAATCGTGGTCTGGATAGTTATGATTAAAAAATGTATAATATTTGTTTCATTCAATTGACAAGCTAATAAAATCATTAGTAAGATTGTACATACGTAAATGTGATATGTGGTATTTTATCATACAGAACAATAATTGTTAGTTTTTACTTGTCAATTACCTACACTTTACAAGGCAAACGATTTATGTCTCACTTGTAGTTTGCACACTATAGAATTAATTTGGATAAATAGATATGTTTATTTCGGCATAGGAAGCATGGTTTATAATATATAGATAAACATGTAACATATAAATTAAAATAACATCAATATTAAGAAAGACAAAATTAAACCATGACATGCTTCCAACACCAGGGATAACACAAAAAGCACCAGCGCTTGTTTCCATTGAGATCCTTCTGGTGACATAGAGAGGAAAACTTGAAAGATACTGAGTAATACAAGCAACCCTGTTCAAAAACGTTGAAAATAAGTAAATTAGATCATCGTGTTAAGGTTCAGTGTTAACAGGAAACCATTGATAAACTACGCGATTGCAGATCACGATAATGTGCAAGATGTATCACTTGTAGTTTGCAAAATTAATTAAACAAGCATACAAACAATGATCTGAACCAATTTATTTTTCAATTATACGTTTAGTATTCTTACCATATACAAGACAGATGAGAAATCCCAGTACAATCTTCATGATGAAGCTCTTTATTTACAAGTTTACCAGTGACTACTCACAATTTACATCCGCTACGTAACTTGGCCAGTCGGCTTCTGCTGTCATATCATTGTCGTTCAAATAAAATTCATCATAATCGGCCTTCAGCGTTTTCTTCATGGCTTGTTGAACTTCGTTGCCAACAAAATTATCAATTCCGATAGGAAATACTGATGGTAGCGAATTAATACCAATGATAGATATGTCTTGCTGTACATGATTATATTGCATTATGTATTAATAATTAGTAAACCGAGACAAATTGTCCATAAGGATAAACAAAACTAATACATTCCCTTTGCTGCCGAAGTACCAATCAATTCATTTGTATCGCGAGTCTCACATGTGACTTAAATATGACAGCGCGACACAAGGTAATCACTTCACAACAGCCACTCAAACTTGAGGTTGTTGGATATCATACTAGTCTTCCACTGGCCTAAGCCATTTTGGAAAAACAACAATATTTAAATGGGAAAGAATAAACAAGTGAGTAATGAAGACCCTATATTTTTTACACCTGAACAACCAGAGTACTTCGCACCTTAGTAAAAATGACCCTGCGGCAATATCCATTTTGAAACAGGAGAAAAGTTTTATCAATATTATAAGAGAAATATTTTCCAATATCAAGCATTAAATATCTAAGCTTTAAAGCATGCGCTTCTAGTCAGGAAGAGTTGTAAATGTTTCCTTATATAACCTAATATGTAGTATGTACCCCACAAGTGAGGTCCAACTTTGTCGCAAATGGGCGTCATGAACATATGAACAATCGCTACAACCACAAGTAGATGCAACGCACTAGTTATCTAAGTTCTTGTCTATGCCCAAACGAGTTTAACAGGCTTTCATTGTATAACAAGTGATCACGTAGCGTGATCAATTTTGATCATAGAATCATTATTTGAAGAATCACGGTAATGGAACACTTGACAATGTTACATAGATATTTTAGCGTATGTTTTGCGGTTTGGGCCAAAAATTATTTCAAGTTGTTCCATATCTAAACAAGTGACCTCCAGGACAGAGCTAATCTAGATTTCCGGTGTATCATTATTTATATTTATTTATTGCCTCCAGTTATGAAGATTTACAAGACATAATAATAATTATGATAAGAAAAACAAGTATTATAAATAATAGTACAAACAATACACAATTCATTCAATCAAAGCACACTCACACACTGACGCATTTGGACTCCATCATACTTATGAACACCCTCACTCACGTATGCACGTGAACAACCTCACACACACGTACATATGACCACCCTTATGCGCATACAAGCAGATGAAGACATGAAAAAAAAAGTTACAGTTCATTTATAATAACACTTATTCAGAATAGTGATTTCAAGAATAGATCACAGTTCAGTAGATAACCGGGATATTCTTCAGAGATTATTACGTTTTGAAATTGCTTGTCAACGCCACCAAGGAGATAGAATACTAACGTTTGTCTGTTGCTTTTCTTTAGCAGCTCTCCTGCTCGGTTGCTACACATAAATGTAACACATTGAATAAATGAGGTCAGCTTTTCAAGACAATTATTGCCTTTACATTCAAACAATTTATGTAGGATTTCATCAGCATATGGCTGTTTGCATCGTTCACAGTTCAGTGGTTCAGGTAGAGGAGCTTTACACAGAAGACGAGCTAGAAATTTCATTAATATGACACTGTCGGGTCTTTCTGAAGACACGCGCCATAAGTTTGATGTTGTCAGAACAGAATGGACGTAGTTATATGTAAAAAAGTCAGCCTTACCACGCATTCGATCGGTCCACGCCTTTTCTTCGAACACAAATATACTTTGTTTGACGAGTCTCTTCCACATTTTTTTCGCAGGAAAAAGTCCTGACCGCGAGTAATCCTCAAGACACGTATATAAACCACATGTACGGAGATTACGCACAACATCGATCTGGTAAGAAACCTCATAATCGACTGATCACAGCGTTCTGGAACTGACTTAATCGTAGGTTGAACAGTTTATTTACAAGAACCTCGGGACCAAGCAAACACAGAGTACCGAGAAACAAGAGTTTCTGCTGGTCTATATACGCTTCAATGGACGTGAAGCCTAGTAGACCTTTAACCATATCATAGCGCGTCGAGTGAGACAGGTCTTGCATATGCTTTAAACACGTTTGGTGCGCAACTTCGAGTTTCACTATATCAGAACGTGAGAAATTGTTCCATAAATCACAAACAAACAGTGCACGCGGTAAACACATGTGATATACTAGTAGATGTTTGCCATAATACAGGGGTTTAAACCAGAATTGTCAGTCAAGGCGTTGGCTATGGACAAATAGGTACCGCGCAATTACTGCTTCACGTCCGTCAAATTGAATGGATACTTGTCAACGATGAGTGTATGTAAACGATTCTGGTAGAGTTGTTTTGCCATAACGAAGGGGCGATGTTTCCTGTCCATGGTCATAACATGTCTTGGTAATTTTTTTTTCAAAATGGCAATAACTTTCTATTTAATACTTAAGTTTGTTTATCATACGATGTATTATATTTTCATGGATAATAAATGGTTAATATTTGCAATTCGCATCAAGATATTTTGTCCTTTTAATTGCATTCTACTTACACTTTATAGTCACTGAAATTCACGCTTGTCTCTTACTAAAGTTTGAAAGTGACTTTCAATTTTGCCTACATTTAGTTTGATAATAAAGTGACACACAAATATTTTTTTTTATTTAGCACCGATATTACGAAGACGGACCAAATTGGGACATTGCAGTTTTAAAGTTGAAGATGCGTTTGGTATTTAACCCGTCCTTTTACTCAATAAACTTGGCATGTATGTATGGCCCAGTAGCCTTCTATATTGACAAATCATTCTCCCATTGACTTACGAGCCGTACTTCTTACTGCAATACGCTCTCCATGATTTTATAGATCGACAACTTCTTCAATTACCCCCCGACGTCTTTTCTGTATTTTTTCTTGATTTTACAATTAAGTTCTCTATGAGATTTAGCTTGTTTTGCTGTACATCCAAATGTTACCGTCATCCAAATGAACCCATTTTTGTAACAATTTGGCTGTCAACTAAATGATCTAGTGTAATTCTGGTGAAATATATTTCAGCTCACCAAACGTATTACTTATTCTAGTATGATTGTTTAAAAACAAAATTGTTAAACATTTTTTATATAGCCCCCTGTAAGGACGATGCATTGACGGATATTAATAAGTGTGTTGTGGCTGGATACGGAACGATAAATAGTGAGTAGACAGTATTCAGACTTTGGATTCTTGATTTCTGAAGTATGACTTATCTTACACCTCAGGTATTGTAACTTCATGTATTTTCACCTCTAACAAACAATTCGATAATATAATCCCTTTAATAATATACCTTCTTTCTTATGTGATTTGTTTTCAAATGTCGATTTTCGTCCATTGTTTTAAGAAGTTGCCGGCTCCTTGTGGAATAGTTAACAACTACTGGTAAGGAAATGGTAAGGTGATTTGGCCGCCGTTTGTAATGAAATAGCATTGAAAAACGGCGTTAACCCCACTGAAACGTTTGTTTTAGATGACATCTTATTCGGGTGGTTATTTCTTTGGCGTGTTTTATAATGTTAGTATTGGCAAATTTCTAGACGATAACTGAATCTTCCACAACAATGAATTAAATACTGAATAACGATGAGGGTATCATGTTTTTTATATATACTTATGATGTGAAGTAAACAAGCAAGCCTTTTGTAACAAGAATATGAGTAATAAAATTAGCATGGATTAAAAGTTATTGCTGTATTGTTCTCGGTAATCAGACTTTTCCTCAGACACAATGTGACTAGTTGATCGAACACCAGTGTTCACTGCTCAATATGTGAAAACACTGCTTATAATTGATTTACTTAGTTATAGATAAATCATTTTCATGACTCAAAAAATTAGATAAGCACTCAGTATGATAACGTTTGATAGCTCGTCGGCGGGTGATAATACATCTGAAATATTTTTGTTGTTGTTTATATCGAGTATTACGCCCCTATTTATTCACTTAACCATCATTCCTTGGAAGAATCAGTTCTAGACTCCCATCATCCGTAAGCAACTGCCTACCTTCTCACATAAGGAGACATGGTCGGTAGCGGGGCTCGAACCCAAGACCCTCAATTAGTGAGAGGTTACAGTAATTTAATGTCAGTCAGCAACATTAACCACTCGATCACAGAGGCGGAGAAATATTTTGTTTGTAAACGAAAATACCACGTTGAATAGCTTATATATTTATTTATATATGAAACAGTCAAAATTTTGGTTGATATTGTTGTCCATATAACGAGGTTAGAAATCTGTATGGCTTTTTAACAAAGAAATTTATGTTCACGTTATTTACAGGAATACAAAGAATTCATTTAATGAAGTAACTATTCTCATATATTTTATATTTTGTTTACTTATCGTTATTGTGCAAGTTTATGCAACGTTTATGAATTTAGTATCCTGGGCACACTAGAGGATACTTGTTGGGTACTTTAAAGATCTTGTTGCTTTTAAAGAATCTTGTTTGGTACAAAAGAACATATGGACACTCAACAAAGGTTCTTTCGTAGCTGCGTCCGTATAGTTATGTATGTGGTTCAATATCACGTGAATTACAGTCTCATTGACTATCGTCTTTGAAGAATGCTGTGTAAAAATTAACATTGAAAACATGCTATTCAAATGTGCTAATGTTCATTTCGTATACTAGTATTCAATGTTTGATGATGCCACTTATTTTGCATTTCACATAATTGTTTCTTATAAATAGTAATTTTGTATGTACACCTGCTTAATTTATTTTTGTCTGTAAAGTGCATTTAATTCTGAATTTCAGACAAAGGTAAAATGGCAAAGAGGTTACGAGAAGTGGAAGCAAAAATTGCATCGCGGACATATTGTAAGCGATATGTTGAAGAAAATATCAGTGAATACGGAGTCTTTAACAAACGCTTCATGTGTACCCAGGACTATGATAAAGGATCTTGTTATGTAAGTTTTTTTCTTATTTATAGATACAATTAAGGTATTTCTTTTGGGTGGGCTAATTATACGCGATTTGCCGATGAATACAATTTGTCCAATAAGAGGCGACCAGAGGCCGAGTTGACTGCTTAGAAATGAAAATTGGCCGCCTGGAATTCCCAAGTATATTATTTACGACGTTGGAAATGAGCATTTAAAGCCTCTGTCAAATAAGGTTTGGCCTCTTACAGGAAAACGTAATTAAAACTTGAACTATTAGAATAAAACATCTCTGTAATCAATGCTGTTGGCTCTATTACATTAATGATTCAACTGTACGTGTATTATCCCCAAGGCGGAATCCACCTTTATACATGAAATCAGATTCATAATTACGATACTATCATGTGATTGGTATTTGTCTTTTAAATGAATAAATAGATGATTGCCTGTCATCCCCTGGGTAATTAGATGTAGAATTAAATTAGATTGTATTTTTTTCAATTATTTATATTTGCTAACTTAAAAACAATTACTAGTATTATATGCAATGCTAAAAGTTTGACATTTTCTGTACTGTATTTACAAGATCTGAATACTTAGTCTTTATGTAATAAAACTGTTTGGTGTGAATTACAAAGGAAATAGTAATTCTAACACAAATGATTGAAATTATATTCAATATATTGAAACCACTTATAAACAGTGAAGTAGAATAAGAAAGAATAGCTTTAAATTCCTTATACTTATGCATTGGTCACTCTATTTACCATCCAATTGACCTTGTAATAATTGTCTATGTTTAGTGAATTGTTTAATTATTTGGATTCAATATACATGTTATCCTTAGAATTGTATGTTTTTAACTAACTGGATGATGAACAGTTCATATCTGAAACATGGATCTTCTCTGTTCTTTAAATCAGGATTGCTTATTAATAACTTTTAGACATTACTAAATGTGAGAGTTAGGAAGTAGATCTTAAATGAATTCAACGAAACGTAAAGAATATCGTTCAGCGGAAATACGAATATATTGGACCTGATCTTAAGTCTTAATTCAAACCTACATTTCGGCGCTTAGTAACATATACTGTGTTTGCTTCATTGTCTTAAATGTATAATGTTGTTTTTTCTGTCCATGGTTTACGTAACCATGTTAAATTAAACCACGATGTACTTCTAAACATTTCATTTTAATCTAAATGTGTATCTGAGTAAGATGTCATAAATGACATAAACCATGAACACTTCAAAAAGGCTGTTCTTTAGTCTACAGAATATGTGTGTGGTGTTTCTTGTACTAATTAATGTTTGTATTCGACAGGGAGATGGTGGATCACCCTTGGTGTGTTTCGATGCTTATGATAACCCTTACCAAATGGGCATTCTGTCATATGGAAGCATTGACTGCTTTCTAGGACTCAATGTCTACATAAGAGTATCGGAATTCTTATCCTGGATAGATTATCTTAGTTAAAGTTTACTTGATGCAATTTGGAAAACTCAGCTTTATTCAACCATGGACTTTGCCTTCTGTTTTTGTGAAATATCGTTTTAAAACGAGCAGAAAAAATAATAAAATACAATTAGCATTAAATCTGTGTTATAGTACATTTAGGGTGGATCCTGATTAACTTAAAATGGAAAATTATTGTATTTTTTAATGACTAAATTCTTCTTGTTGCTTTTCTTTGACTTGTCTACAAAAAGCTTCAATGAAGAAAAACCTAATCGGTTGATAAAGAAACTAACAGTCAGAGTTAATCTCATATATTTACGTCTCAGCACAATAATCGTTGCAAAACATTTAGGTATAACGTCATAGCAACAGCCAGTGTCATTTGGCAACAGTTCCAGCTTTAACGATTGAATAACCTATACTTTCAGTCCGGTAAAATCACAGAATTACCAGAAGCTAGCTAGACAGCTTCATCACATGTGGAATTTAGTTCAGGTTGCGACTTCAGTCCATCGCAGTGAGGGGCCAGATAGACCTATACCTTGTCTGAAACAATAACCACTCGTCCACGGAGGCCCCCACGCAAAATAACAGAACAATATATGCTTTGGTTAGTTGCATTTATTCGTACGAAACAATAAGTCAATGTACAAAACATCTATAACAAAACTGATCTATAAAAATGCACATACTGTATAATATAAAAAGGAATAATATATGCTTTGACCAAGTGTGAACAACATCAATATGCAATGTAATGAGAGAGATTAAGAAATATATAAGGGGTGATCAATATACATGTATTAGAGAACTTTCGTCATGTTTTCTTTGCCAATCCATAAAGATCAGACATAACACATTGGTAAACCTTTAGTCAATTTGTGTTATCATGACATCATAATATACTTGTCATAATGTTCGTTTAGGATGGAAGACGATAGGCTTACAATTGTAGAGCTGTTGTCAAAATCTACGCAAAAGTCGGTAATCTATGACCGAGGCCAGAACGGATTTGCAGAAAATATGGTAAATCTGCCGTCTCTAAATCTGCTGCCACAAGTGGTTTCACCGATTTAGTCTCTGTCGCAGATGACCCCGTCCTGGACGTAAAATCTTCATTAAAACAGATGATGTCGACCATGTCGTAGAGTCACTTGTTAAGCGAGACAGGAGAATAACTGCTCGACAGGTTGCTGAGGGGTTTGGTGTAAGTTATGGTACAGCATAAGATGTTTCAAATAACGGAAAGAATGGTTATGCGACGGGTTTGTGCTAGGTGGGTGCATAGACTTTTAATACAGCAAATACAGGTCAAGTAAAGTTGTGCAAAGATTGTCTTTGAGTCGTTTTTCTGAAGAAGGTGAAATGTTTCCTTTATAAGATAATTTCATGTGATGACACCCGGTTCCACTCTTTGAGCCGAAAAGTAAGCAACATTATTCGGTTTGGAAGCATAGTTCGTCTCCATTCCCTGTAAAAGCATGTCAAGTCAATATTGACATGTCAATCATTTTCTGTGACACCTCGGGTATAGTTCTTAATCACATGGTACCGGTGAAAACTACAATCATAGCTGGGCCGATAACTAGAAAAATCTTTCACTTTATTACAAGCACTAAAATACTTTGGCACGAATGTTCAACTCTCAAAGGTCAACTCTCTCAGGAAAGCACGTTAGCCACTTAGATTTTTCAAAATGGCCGCCATATTTTTGAAAATGGCCGCCATGGTTATTTCAATATCGCCGATTTAACTTGATGGTGATATTAATCTTTAAAAAAACACATGTATAGAAGTGTCTTAAAGAACTATCAACAGCTTAAAGTTTCTAATTAAAGGGAGCAGAAGGGTCTAAACACATGAAAAGAATTATGGTACAAAATAGTTTGAAGTGTTTTTTTCTGTGCAACCTCATTATACAATGGGAAAACACTTTAGTGATCATTTATGAACAATACACAAATGACAAAAAAATCTTTTGCATATTTATTGTAATGCTCTTATACATCTCAGCCGTGTTGTAAGGGCCATAACGACATAATTAAACATCGATCATCTACAACACCCACCGTACAGTGCAGATTTAGCTGACTGTAATTTCTTTCTCTTTCCAAATGTTAAAGATCAGTTATACATTTGAGTCTCGGAAAGAGCTTGGTAGTGCTATTACGGCGGCGTTGAGAGTGTTGTCAGGTGTCGGCTTACGTCACGTCTGGAGAGATGTAACAAATGCATTGAGTCACACGATGAATAAATTCTCATATTGTTATAGTAAAAGTTCCCAAATATAATGATCGCCCCTTCCATGTCTGTTCTTATATATTTTTGCTCTTATATACCTTGTATTGATTACACAACGTCTATTTCTGCATTATGTGCCTTTAATACACTTACATTGACAATGTAAAACTTAAAACATATTTAGTTCGTCTGAAGAACAGTTGTTAATCGAATTAAAATCAATCCGATTGGTTCTAAGTAGATTTCATGAGGTATTTTTTTGAAAATGCGCTATAGTGCACCATTATCCTCAGTATCTTAATAATCTGTCTTTTTAATTGATATTTTAATAATCATTAACAGCTATTTTGTCAGTTTTAATTTGACTTGCTTATTTGCATTTTTGCATAATGTCATATGCAACATTAAAATATGTATTTTGTATAATATATAATATCAAAATCTTTTATACATGTACCATGTGATAATTGGATGTTTTATTATAATGTCTCTTATAACTCTTAGTAGGAGTGGTTATATATATATATTTTTGTTTTATGTTATGTGCAATACATATTGTATATATAGATGAGACTTGAATAAAAAAATAAATACATGCATACTAGCTAGACTTCTTGGCCACTGAGCATGGGCAATCATGTTAACACTTATATGAGTTGCTATATATCCAAGATGGCACTCGTTTGTTTACAAGATGACGCCTATTCCACGTTGCGTGTAAAAACGTTTGCGATGAAAGAACCAATCGATGTATAAATTAACCGTCAAAATCATTCTTACTCTATATTCACGTCCCAAAACCGTATTTAACACAAAACAACAAAACACTATTTGCGTTGGCGGGACGTAATTATTCGTACAACTCAATATACAGAAGATCCCAAAATACAAACCGTTAAATAAATACACGATTATATACTTTTGTATTAAATAGTATAAACATGATATGTAGGACAAATTATATGAACAATATATGTATTGAGAGTACAAATTACAGCCTAAATACCCGAGTGTACTTCTATGAGGGTTTTCATGAACAGATATTTTGAACAGCTACTAAAGTATTTGTTCAATAATATGTATGTAAAATAATATGTATTATATAACTTAGTATACAAATGAGACTGTGTGAGACACTAATTCATTCTTTGTACGATTCAATAATTCGAAAATAGTGCCGATGAGTATTCTTGTATGAGCTCCCTGTTCAGGTATAAGACGATGAAGGGAACAAACTTCAGTTGTGCTAGCCTTTATTGTTATATTGTTTGATGGACTTAAATTCATACTGATATATCTTTTCTTCAATTATGAGATTTACATCGATTCCTTTTAATTGAAGTCAATGATATACCCGAGGTAGCGTAATGACCTCGATGTTTCATAGTGATGCATGTATCAACATTATGCATGCATGTGACTTTTCCGTTTTTATACATTTTTGAAAAGTTAAAATGACTACATCTGACTGTGTAGGAGTTGTGTTTTAGATGAAAGTTTGACGAATGCTGAGGGAGCAGAACCATCTTATCACACACTTGATCCGTTAGTATTGTGTACGACGGCAGCACATGTTGGTCATTTGTTTTACACTTGTATAATGATTCTTTCGTACAAATACCCAACTTCTGTTGCTGAATCTGAAGTCTTGCATATTTGTAGGACGATCTCAATCGTTTAACATTTGTATATAGGAGGGTGAGGTAGAACTTGTTAAACAAGACACGTATATACATTTTACATGATCTCGCAACCATTGGTATCAAGACAGATACGACTACACACTATAAACGTTACATCATTTTCATTTGCGACATACATTGATTTAATAATACTCTTATAACACGAATTGTCACTCCTTTCTGTCCGTTTTATCGGAGCTAAGTGACTCTTATTGATTCAAATCCAGCAGTTACCCAATGACAATATCCCTACTTGGTGAAGTTTAGCGCGAGCATCATAACATATATGAGATCCACCATCATCTCTCCATCAGATATAGCACACTTATATAAAAAAAACTTATTTACATACTGGAATGGTCGAATACACTATTTAGACATGATTATTACTAAACAATTGAAAATTGATTTTACAGACAGTTAATTATATAAGTAAGTAAAGTAAGTAAATAATAAATATTTTATTATAGTGACATGTGTGCGTGTTACATAGTATACAAATACAGAAAAGTAAATAACACACCCGGCCCAATGGACTTATAAGTCACCTATGGATCAGTTTTAAAAACTGTTAAATACACAATGTATAATGAATAAATGAATATAAAATGCAAAATAGCTAACGACAACGTGTTGTTGTTAAATTTGACTAATTATATATTTTGTTTCGTCTTCTAATATACGCCTTAACAATATATTTAGCTAATAAACTGGTTATCAGATAACTGTTCATTTAATGTTGATGTTCTAATATCGTTTAAAATGTACAATGAAGAAGAACATGTTTTTCATCTTCAATCTGTGATAAATCACAGAATATACTGAGTCTTTGTTCTGGAGGCTCAATAACATATCGTCCGGTTTCTATTCGTAACGGTAGCACACCACATATTCAATTGAGTCAACATTGACCGTTCTTGTTTATTTAGATTTAGTTGAACATATTTTTAAATATTAATGAAAATGACGTTATTTTTGCAGTCTATCTTAGTGTTTGTTAATCGTTGCACACAAAAGTCACTTATTGTTGTATCTGACTAATGGTATAAGATTCCAGATTAAAATAGTGATTAGACAAAGTTTAATTGTTCACATCATGTAATACATACAACCGAAGTTCAGCAAAATGGCTTAGTAATTACGAAATATTGGATACATTATTGGACATTTCAACTTTAAGTGTAGAGTGACGTAACATTAGACAGACTCGCAAGGCATTTGTTGAATGTTGACTCCTCCCTTTCTAGTATTTGTTAATTATTTACTCCTCCTTATTTGCTGCATTAGTAAACCTATATGGAATTCATTTGTTAGTTGCATGACTCTTCCCTGTTTGTCATATTAGTTAACAGTTTACACCTACATGATGGTTGTAGTAGTTAATTATTGACTCCTCTTTTTTAATTTGTACAGCCCATTTTGTTAAAAGCACTTGAAGTATGAGATGAAGTTAAAACTAATTATCATGATTTTGATCTTATTTGATAGCATACACGAAACCATATCGTATTGCTACTATCACGCAACACTAATGGTAAAAATAAAAGGGTATTATGTAAAAACTAATTACAAATAGCCGCGGATACTATCGATCTAAATAAAATATATAAAGCCTTAGGTGGTTAGTATACTCATTTCGACCATATAAGCATTTATCAGGGACTGAAGAGACGTTCACTAATTGTTTTTTTAATTTGTTACATCAAAAAAATCTGTTCATGTACATTTTATGTGTTATATAAAATCAATACAATGTTAAAACATGGCTGCCATGTATTGATGAGAACAAGTTAAATAATAAACTACGAGATGATTGCAAAATCAATTAATCAGTTGTGTTAATACTTTCAGATGTATTTCGATACAAACTATCATATAGGTATGGTTAACGAAATATCAAGCAACACAATCCTGTGCACGAGATGTGCGGTTATACAAAATGAAATATCGTTTTATATTTCAAAATTTATAAATACGACAGCAGCAATATGAAAGTGTAAAGTCACATGCAACATGTGGTATTGTGATTGAACAGTACAAACTCCTTATACATTCGATCATCTCATTCTAATGTGCACCTTTTTCGATCTAGGCCCGGGCATTTCTTTTCAATAAAATATTTACTAAACTATTTGAAAGTCGAGAGGACTTTAATTTTCCTAATTTACAATTTCTGGACGGTGATGTTTCACGAAGTCTTTTGGCGTTTCTCAGTACATTCGGTTTGCTAGAGTAAGCAATATAGCTGAAGAATCTAGTGAACGAACTCTTATTCTTACCAGAAAATAACTTAAGATAAACAAGTTTACGAATACAATAAATAACGTCAATTATTTTGTAAATGTTCTGTTCTTATTACATATACAATTGAAGATTTTTTTCAAACAGAATTCTTTACAAAGTTCGCAAACTCAAATTTACGAATGATTTTAATATCGAGTTTTTTAAAACCTATTGCGGTTTTCATCGACAGAGGATATAGGAAAATATTTAGCAGTGTACAAGAAATTTGGTGTTTACTCTAGTTCTGCTTAAACATTTTCACGATCTTTTTCATTGTACGGTGGGTGGTCAAAGGCATTTATGCATCCGTGTCATTTCCTGACAGACCCCTTACGGAGAGTAGGAATGAATCGGTATTGCTTTTGCTTTGCCTTTGGTCGTGATCGCCCTGATTCTTTAGTTTCGTTCCGACTTCAGTAAAGTTGTTGAACACTTCATTATTATATCATAATTCTTTAAGCTTTCTCATATGAAGTCATTACTTCATACAAGACTTCACTTTTTTCGCTTCGCACGATTTTGTTGATTTTGGTTATAAATTAGGAAAGACGAGGGAATAACCTGCAAGTTATGTCTGTAAGTTGGACCCTCAAAAGTAATCCTTCTGTAGTTTGTTTGAGACCTTTCCTACGACGGAAGCCCTAGATGAAACTCTTTCTTTATTTATGTACTTAGTGCTTGGTTTTCTTTATCGATTGTTAGGTTGGACCTACAAATGTGTTTAACTCGCTCGTTCTTTGCTTCAATGAATTCAAAGGTGGTACTCTCGAGGGGTTTTGCATTTTGCATTTTGTATAGTCCAAAGTGTTGGGTGGGTTTGGGTTATGGGGATTTGCAGGTAGTACTTCAAGATGGTGGAATGTCTTATATGTGATTTTCTAGGATATTTTTCTTCTCTGTATTCATGCTAGTACCTTTCTTGTTTCTACATGACTAGGATTCAAACTCGTTACAAGTGTTGGTGACATTATCATTTGCTCTATATGTGTATCAATGGATTTTAACGTATCATTGTACACATGTCGTTACAAGTAAATTATACGTGTTGTATGTATTGTTCATATGATCAGTATTTCAACATATAAAGCATTGGTTACAAACTGTAATTGCAGTGCACCGTATAGTATCTTCAATTCATTTCTCTTTTTTTGATAGACAAGAGTTATATTGTCCTTAAATATGCCAGGATAATTTTGCAACAAAACAGTAATTATATGCTAACAAGTTCAAAGTTCATACAAATTTCAGCGTCACGTGGTCATTTGTTTATATTTGAAGAAAAGAACGGGAAAACAGTTCAAACCCCATTTTATTTGTGTGTAATACACGCCCGTTTAACTCATTGCGATGGTTTGGCAACAAGTTTTTCTAAAATTATGAATAATACAGGCCTTTGTATAAAAATATCGAAATGCAGTTAGCTAGCAATGGGTTTTCCGAGTACGCATATGTAAAAATATTGACCAGGATTGACGGTTTGGATGTAATATTTGGTCAGGCGAGAAGTTCATTCTCGCTTTCAAGCCAACCCAAGTGATTGCGTCGTACGGTTTTACCATCTAATTGTCCACCAACAGACAACATCTTTACACGTGTGTACTCGGAAAACCCAAAGCTAGCTAACTGCATTTCGATAATTTTAAACAAAGGCCTGTATTCTTAAATGTTATGGAAAAAACTTACCTTGTTGACAAACAATATGCGTGTTCACAACGAGGACGGAAGTTCCTCACAACATTTTTGCCGGAGGATAAATTACACTCGCAATGAGTTAAACGGGCGTGTAGTTGTACATTAAACGACCAGTGAAGATCTAGACGTCCTGGAGAATCACATAACTGGCGTCTGCTCTTTAGAAACCAGTACGTTACTTCTCTCGAGTTAGACCTTTCGGAAATTTACTCGATGGCTAGGAAAATCACTTAAATATTGATAGGAAGATGAGAATCGCCAAGAAAATTTCTATACTATTTGAGAACAGACTCAAATTCGCCTGACAGCTATGAAAATAAGAAACGAGCTGAACTTTAAAAGAAACCAAAGAAAACAGTGATCAGATTTGGAATGATGGGCATCAAAATCATCAAAGTGCGTGTCCGAATGCTTGAAAACATCCCATTTTAAAGTTAATGAGAGCCGGTACTAAAAAACAAGTTTTCAACACTTTTATGATAAAACATTTCATTATTTATAAGTCACGAATAACCGTTAACTCACAGGTCATTTCTCGACAAAAGCAATTCAATTTATATTTTAATCAAAACGATAATTATCCGTTTCACCTAAGGGTATATTCAATACCTTTCTAAAACTTGCTTAATTCATATGATCCCAGTCTACAAAATATACAAAAAATACAAAAATATTTTAAGTAATGAATTAATTTGAATTATGAAAAGATATAAAGGACATACTACTACATGTCTATAATAAGCTACGGCCAGATAACGTTGTCTTATGAAATAATCGATGAACAAAGGACAACACAGCTACATATAGGGCTTCGGTCTAGGAACGGTCTTAAACAAACAACACGAGGATTGTTGAATCAATTTAAATTTGGCACTAACTGTAATGTTCAAAAAGCCATAAATTTCACAGCAACGTTCAAGTCTATGATTGTTTGCTACCCATTATTATTGTAGTAAATGAACAATTTTTGAAATATAATTGTTTTCAAAACTAAAACATGTGGTGGATGTTGGCTTAATTGTTTTTTAGTAATACTATCAATGATTAGGCGAACAATTCATGAATTCTTACGGACAAAATGAAATATTTCAATACACATATCCAACTGTAAAGAAGATCCACACATTACAGTTAGAATGATTAAATATTGCTGAATTACATGTCCTGGTAATTGCAGGTTCAAGATAAATAAACAAGCTGAAGGTCGTATAGTAGGCGGGGAGTGAGTGTCCTTTTTGATGTTTAGTATTTTGGGAATATTGGACTTTTGTGAATACAATCCATTTATATTTCTAGAAATCCTTTTTATACACATATATGATTTTATCAAAACATGATTTATTGAATGTCTGTATCCAATAGTAACACCGTTACTGGGTTTTATGCTATATCATACTGGACGACAGCTTTGATATCTGAATTGTGTACGTTCGCTAGCAGGATTATCTATTGATGACGTAGTATGTATAAGCCCGTTAGATCTCCATCACTAGTTTATAATGTACACCATGTCTACTCGTACAGAGAATAATATCAGTATTAATATACAAATATAGAGGCCCGTTTGGAAGACTGGGAAACCCCAAATGTCTTGGTACTATATAATAATGATAAAGGCTTTATTTTAAGAGGCTGTACACTGGTTATGTTTATTACTCATTGGCGTACAACTTTGAACTGAATATTGATCAAAACGAATCTATATTACTAAAAGATATTAGTTGTTTTGATGATCGACAGCCATATTTTTCAACGCATTGTGTTATTTCATATCTCTATAGTCCAGCGTCAGCAGGAGAATACCCATGGTTGGTTTCACTTCATGAAGATGGAGTATTCATCTGTGGAGGTTCCATTTTGAATCCATTTACCATTTTGACATCTGCCGTTTGCGTGAATGGAGCAGAGTAAGCGATATTAATTTTATTACATTTTCCAATTTAATACTCAACATTACTTAAGCTTAGAACAAGAAACAATGTGCGTGTAGCAATTTACTGGCAAACAGATAAGAGGTCCTACTACTTTATTAGAATGGGTGTTCAATGATCTTAAATGAAAAAGGCTTTATGCTAGTATGTTAGTAAAACATACATTGCGTTGTTCAAAGACAAAATGGCAAATGCAATGTTTGCAAGTCTGTCATAACTTGGCACTCATTATTGTACTGATTATTGATATTTTCGAATGTTATAGATAAGAATCTTGATCTTGTAACCGTTTACTGTTAATGCTACAATTGTTTTCATTCATATTACAGTGCAGACTCCATCACAATTAGAGCCGGAAATCTCATACAGGGAAAAAGAGATTATTTTGAACAGAGAATTCCCGTGAAGAAAATTACAGTAGTAATAAAACTTTTGAAAAGTTTCAACTCATTCAACTCATGCACTAATGATTTCACAACTTGATTACAATTGTAATGAAATACTCATGCGGTAGTACATAATTATATATATATGTGAACTGTTTATATACAATGAGGCATCAGTAGCTTTTGCAGAGCTTTCCAAGACAGAAACCCTTTTGAGGAATGTTTGTTGTCCCCATTTTTTCTAGTTTTGAAAAAATAGATATATGCTTAGTATTTTGTATGTAGATATAGGCTTGATTAATAAAATACCATGTTTTATACGAGTAAGATTAGCAGTGCATTTTGAATGTTGCATTATATATGTTGGATGCATTTTGATTTCCATCACGTTTCCCCTAACATGTATTATGTTTGGAATTTGAACGCAAGCGACCTACATTTAGTTGATGATAAAGTGACACACATACTTTTTATTTAGCACAGATATTACGAAGATGGACCAAATTGGGACATTGCAGTTTTAAAGTTGAAGAAGCGTTTGGTATTCAACCCGTCCGTTTACTCAATACACTTGGCATGTATGTATGGCCCAGTAACCTTCTATATTGACAAATCATTCTCCCATTGACTTACAAGCCGTACTTCTTACTGCAATACGCTATCCATGATTTTATAGATCAATAACTTCTTCCATGACCCCCACCCTTCGTCTTTTCCGTTTTTTTTTCTTGATTTTACAGTTATGTTCTCTATGAGATTTAGCTTGTTTTGCTGTACATCCAAATGTTACCGTCATCCAAATGAACCCATTTATGTAACAATTTGGCTGTCAACTAAATGATCTAGTGTAATTCTGGTGAAATATATTTCAGCTCACCAAACGTAATAATTATTCTAGTATGATTGTTTAAAAACAAAATTGTTAAACATTTTTATATAGCCCCCTGGAAGGACGAAGCATTGACGGATATTAATAATTGTGTTGTGGCTGGATACGGAACAATAAATAGTGAGTAGACAATATTCAGACTCTGGATTCTTGATTTCTAAAGTATGATTAATATCACACCTCCGGTATTCTAACTTCATGCATTTTCACCTCTAACAAACAATTCGATAATATAATCACTTTAACGATATACCTTCTTTCTTGTGTGTTTTGTTTTCAAATGTCGATTTTCGTGTATTGTTTTAAGAAGTTGCCGGCTCCTTGTGGAATAGTTAACAACTAATGCTAAATTCTAAATATTTTTGTAGTTGTTTATTTCGAGTTTTACGCCCCTTTTCAACAGTGAGAGTCATATTAGGCGGACAGTTTATCTAACAATCGCTCCTCGGAAGAACCAGTACTAGAATCCCATCCTCCGTAAGCAACTGCCTACTTTCTCAGATAAGGAGATATGGTCGGTAGCAGGGCTCAAATCCACGACCCTCAAACAGTGAGAGGTTACAGCGATTTGATGTGACTGGACCACAGAGAAAATACCGCTTTGGATAACTTATATAATTATTTATATATGAAAGTGTCCAAGTTTTGGTTCATATTGTTGACCATATAACGTGGTTAGAAATCTGTATGGCTGTTTAACAAAGAAATTCATGTTCACGTTATTTACAGGAATACAAAGAATTCATTTAATTAAGTAACTATTCTCATATATTTTATATTTTGTTTACTTATCGTTATTGTGCAAGTTTATGCAACGTTTATGAATTTAGTATCCTGGGCACACCAGAGGACACTTGTTGGGTACTTTAAGGATCTTGTTGCTTTTAAAGAATCTTGTTGGGTACAAAAGAACAAAATGAACACTCAACAAAGGTTCATTCATAGGTGCGTCCGTATATTTGCGCTTGCATAAAGTACATGCACTTATTACGAACTCATTGATTATCGTCTTTGAAGAATGCTGTGTAAAATGAACATTGAACACATCTTGTACATGCTATTCAAATGTGCTAATGTTCATTTCGTATACTAGTATTCAATGTTTGATGATGCCACTTATTTTGCATTTCACAAAATTGTTTCTTATAAATAGTAATTTTTGTCTGTAAAGTGCATTTAATTCTGAATTTCAGACAAAGGTAAAATGGCGATATGTTGAAGAAAATATCAGTGAATACGGAGTCTTTAACAAACGCTTCATGTGTACCCAGGACTATGATAAAGGATCTTGTTATGTAAGTTTTTTTATTTATAGATACAATTAAGGTATTGCTTTTGGGTGGTCTAATTATACGCAATTTACCGATGAATACAATTTGTCCAATAAGAGGCGACCAAATGAAAATTGGCCGCCTGGAATTCCCAAGTATATCATTTACGACGTTGGAAATGAGCATTTAAAGCTTCTGTCAATTAAGGTTTGACCTCTTACAGAACTATTAGAATAAAACATCTCTGTAATAAATGCTGTTCGCTCTATTACATTAATGATTCAACTGTACGTGTATTATCCCCAAGGCTGAATCCACCTTTATACATGGAATCAGATTCATAATTACGATACTATCATGTGATTGGTATTTGTCTTTTAAATTAATAAATAGATGATTGCCGTCATCCCCTGGGTAATTAGATGTAGAATTAAATTAGATTTTTAATTTCAATTATTTATATTTTCTAAAGAATTATTATACGAATATATTGGACCTGATCTTAAGTCTTAATAACAAACACACATTAAAACCTACTTTTCGGCGCTTAGTAACATATAACGTGTTTGCTTCATTTTCTTAAATGCATAATGTTTTTTTTTCTCTCCATAGTTCACGTAACCATGTTTAGTTAAACCACGATGTACTTGTAAACATATATTACATAGAATTAAACATTGATTCGTATGTCTTCACATTGACCATAGTTTCATTTTAATCTAAATGTGTATCTGAGTAAGATGTCATAAATGACATAAACCATGAACATTTCAAAAAGGCTGTTCTTTAGTCTACAGAATATGTTTGTGGTGTTTCTTGTACTAATTAATGTTTGTATTCGACAGGGAGATGGTGGATCACCCTTGGTGTGTTTCGATGCTTATGATAACCCTTACCAAATGGGCATTCTGTCATATGGAAGCATTGACTGCTTTCTAGGATTCAATGTCTACATAAGAGTATCGGAATTCTTATCCTGGATAGATAATCTTAGTTAAAGTTTACTCGATGCAATTTGGAAAACTCAGCTTTATTCAACCATGGAAATTGCCTTCTGTTTTTGTGAAATATCGTTTTAAAACGAGCAGAAAAAATAATAAAATACAATTAGCATTAAATCTGTGTTAGTTATAGTACATTTTGGGTGGATACTGATTAACTTAAAATGGAAAAATATTGTATTTTTTAATGACTAAATGCTTCTTGTTGCTTTTCTTTGACTTGTCTACAAAAAGCTTCGATGAAGAAAAACCTAATCTGTTGATAAAGAAACTAACAGTCAGAGTTAATCTCATATATTTACGTCTTAGCACAATAATCGTTGCAAAACATTTAGGTATAACGTCATAGCAACAGCCAGGGTCATTTGGCGACTGTTCCAGCTTTAACGATTGAATAACCTAAACTTACAGTCCGGTAAAATCACAGAATTACCAGAGTCCAGCTAGACAGTTTCATCACATTTGGAATTTAGTTCGGGTTGCGACTACAGTTCATCGCAATGAGGGGCCAGATAGGCCTATAACTTGTCTGAAACCATAACCACTCGTCCACGGAGGCCCCCCCACGCAAAATAACAGAACAATATATGCTTTGGTTAGTCGCATTTATTCGTACAAAACAATTAGTTAATGTACAAATCATCACAAATAAACTGATCTATAAAAATGAACATACTGTATAACATAAAAAGGAATAGTATATGCTTTGACCAAGTGTGAACAACATCAATATGCAATGTTATGAGAGAGATTAAGAGATATATAAGGGGTGATCAATATACATGTATTAGAGAACTTTCGTCGTGTTTTCTTTGTCTATCCATAAAGATCAGACATAACACATTGTTAAGCCTTTAGTCAATTTGTGTTATCATGACGTCATAATATACTTGTCATAATGTTCGTTTAGGATGGAAGACGATAGGCTTACAATTGTAGAGCAGTGTGCTGTTGTCAAAATCTACGCAAAAGTCGGTAATCTATGACCGAGGCCGGAACGGATTTGCAGAAAATATGATGAGTCTGCCGTCTCTAAATCTGCTGTCCACGAGTGGTTTCACCGATTTAGTGACGGCCGAGTCTCTGTCGAAGATGACCCCGTTCTGGACGGAAAATCTGCATTAAAACAGATGATGTCGACCATGTCGTAGAGTCATTTGTTAAGCGAGACAGGAGAATAACTGCTCGACAGGTTGCTGAGAGGTTTGGTGTAAGTTATTGCACAGCATAAGATGTTTTAAATAACGGAAAGAATGGCTATGCGACGGGTTTGTGCTAGGTGGGTGCATATACTTTTAACACAGCAAATACAGGTCAAGTAAAGTTGTGCCAAGATTGTTTTTGAGTCGTTTTTCTGAAGAAGGTGAAATGTTTCCTTTGTAAGATCATTTCATGTGATGACACCCGGTTCCACTCTTTGAGCCGAAAAGTAAGCATCATAATTCGGTTTGGAAGCATAGTTCGTCTCCATCCCCTGTAAAAGCATGTCAAGTCAATATTGACAAGTCAATCATTTTCTGTGCCACCTCGGGTATAGTTCTTAGTGAAAACTACAATCATAGCTGGGCCAATAACTGGAAAAATCTTTCACATTATTACAAGCACTAAAATACTTTAGCATGAATGTTCAACTCTCCAAGGTCAACTCTCTCAGAAAAGCACGTTAGCCACTTAGATTTTTCAAAATGGCCGCCATATTTTTGAAAATGGCCGCCATGGTTATTTCAATATCGCCGATTTAACTTGATGGTGATATTAATCTTTAAAAAAAACACATGTATAGAAGTGTCTTAAAGAACTATCAAGAGCTTAAAGTTTCTAATTAAAGGGAGCAGAAGCGTCTAAACACGTGAACATAATTATGGTTCAAAATAGTTTGAAGTGCTTTTTTCTGTGCAACCTCATTATACAATTGGAAAACACTTGTAGAGTGATCATTTATGAACAATACACAAATGACACAAACATCTTTTGCATATTTATTGTAATGCTCTTATACATCTCAGCCGTGTTGAAAGGGCCATAACGAAATAATTAAACATCGATCATCTACAACACCCACCGTACAGTGCAGATTTAGCTGTCTGTAATTTCTTTCTCTTTCCAAATGTTAAATATCAGTTATACATTTGAGTCTCGGAAAGAGCTTGGTAGTGCTATTACGGCGGCGTTGAGAGTGTTATCACGTGTCGGCTTACGTCACGCCTGGAGAGATGTAACAAATGCATTGAGTCACACGATGAGTAAATTCTCATTCACCTATGATTGAAATTGATATTTTTATAGTAAAAGTTCCCAAATATATTGTTCACCCCTTTCATGTCTGTTCTTATAAATTTTTGGTATTATATACCTTGCATTGATTACATAATATAATGTCTATTTCTGTATTATGTGCATTGAGCACACTTACATTGACAATGTGTTTATGTATACATGTAATTATGTCAGATTGTCTATATTTCAGGAATGCTTTTCAGCGTCCCCATCCAAACAAATACTGTATTAAGAAAACACAAGAAACGGGTGAAGCGTGTATTGGTGCTTTACGCAGGACACGATAAAGATCAAGGAAAGATTTAACAGAGTAAGGATAGAAATGCTCTGCTCTTTCTGTATCTTGTCTTTCCTCTCTCTAGGACGGCTCTGAAATGACCATAGTTGTCCAATGGGCCGCGAAAAGAACCAACCAAAGAATCAATATAAAAAAGAAAACACATTATAAATGAAACATTATTTTACTTGCATCATAGAGTGAGCTTATAATAAACAAGTAATGATGTTTTTTTCATTTTTCTAACTATGCCTGTTTATCCATGTCACGAACTTGGAGACTCTCGTATATACATTGTACCCAATCCAGCAGTTATTGGTACCCCACGACAATATCCCTACTTGGTGAGCTTTGGCATTAGCATCATAACATACATAAGGTCCGCCACCATCTCCCTATGAAATATCGCAGATATATGATATATACAATGTCAACATACATATATACACAGAAATAATCATACTTGATTTATCGAAAGTCTAACATGAACAAGAGAGCATGGTTATCTTTGAACTAGTTTCAAAATGAATGTATTGACTCTTAGCTTTGACTATAATGACACGATATCGGTTTAATTTAGATACTGATAAGGTATATCATTCATCTTTTCAAATGTAGTCAAACCTGTGTTAGCGGCCATATTCTAATAAAGACCACCGAGTGAATAAAGACTATTATTTGAAAGGGACACGTATTTTTTTTAACAGAATAACCTCCGAATAAGGGTCACTTGTCAATCAAAACACGTTTTATCCTTACCAAGGGTGACAGTTGTTCGCAGGTTTGTCTGTACTACAATAAAATAGTTCAACGAAAGGGTTTATTGTTAAAGAACAATGGATGAATTAATGGACTCCTCTATCTAAATTTAGACTTACGTCGCATCCACCAGCCTCATAGTCTAATGAACATAACTGGTTCTGGGTGAACATTTCATCAAAGAAATCTTCCGTGATGTTTTTACAAAAGCTTCGACTTGCTATTCTTGATTCTGCTTCATGTAAGAACCATGGTTGTTTAAATCCAGGATCTAGAATACAATGATATACACATTTATACACAATCCACACAAATGCATCATTATACACAATAATGCACAATACAAAATGATACACAAAACACAATTACGTTAAAACGCGTGTATACACAACACGTAATTTTACAAAATACATAATCATACACGATACAATGTCATACACAATAAAAAACTGCACACAATTATACACAATACACATTCAATACTTAACACATATGCACACAGAATATGCCAATAAAAAGGATATTATATCAATTCTGCAGATCAGTAGTTATAGTTTGTACTCGGAAATACTGAATACACACGTATGTATACCCATTCGTATCCATTATTATACACGTTACATAACTTGAACAAACTCTGATAATACATAATGCTAATGCAATTACATATATTACAATATTATATGCGCATGGAAGAATTACAAAGAGGTCTATACTTATATACTTGTCCTCACTGTATTCTTATGAGGTTCAGAGATGCATTGCTTTGGACACGGAATTTTCTGATGATATCTTAATAATAACAAAATATAAATCGTTTAACAAAAGATACGTACACATTGATTTATGTATATTCTCCTTGTATACCTAGATGTGTTAGTTTGAAATAAATTAGAAATACTCACTGATTATTGTACCGTAACCAACCATTACACAGTTATTCAACTCTGTCACAACCGCGTCTTTCCAGGGGGCTTAAATAAATGATGTAGGCATGATTATGCAAGTAAGATAAGAAACATTCATATATGTACATGTTTTTGATAAATATTGCATAGTAAGAAAATAAATATATCAGGAAGAAAGTGTTAATCAAAGACCGCCACGTGTATAACATAATGTTTTAAAAGAACCAATTTCTAGCCGACTTTCAAGTCAGTCACAATCCAAAAAATATGGATAAACGCCTGTTCTAAACAATATAGTGCTTAACGGCTGGAAGATGAAAAGGAGAAGGTATGAGAAATGTTTTCTTTAAGTTATATGGTAAACAGGATTAACAAGTTAGCTATGAGTGATAACTTACACGATATCTGCTTAACACGAACGGAACGTAGGCCCAGCCATTATCTTTAGCTTAGCCATAGACTCAGAAATTTGAATTCAGTCAGTAAACTTAACCACTAATAAATAAAGATGATTGTAAACAACACACACTGAACATTAAAAACATTCATTAAAATAGAATCATAAAAATACCCCGCCTTCCCCACAATACACCATCCCTCAAATCCCCTACCCTTAACTTATACAAAAAATGGAGGACAAAATACTATTTCCCCACCTATAATGTCCTGCAGCAAAGCTACTGGGGGATTCAGCTAGTTAGATGGGCCCAACATCACACTTACCACCAGGAAAACAAAAACTAAATTTCATAGTTAGTTAACAGACCGAATAACTCTTCCAAAACTAAATATTCATAAAGGTCATAGTTCAAATATTGTATAAATGAGATACGTTACAAAGGGAACTTTCGTTCCAACAAGCGGCGCATCGGCATTGCGTGAACGTCTTGATAGTCATTAATAAAACAATAATCAATATGTAACTGTTGCAGACAAAGTGCACACATCTATTACTTCAAAACTGATCATGATACTGTTCTGACAAAAGCTACCTACTTGCCATGTCGATCGGTTGTATGAACTTGTTATATACCAAAGGTGTTTCCAACTTCAGAATAGCAATATCAAAATTGTAGTGTTCGTTGAATTTCGGGTGCTGAAAAAATCAAAAGACATATCATGATATCAAAGCAAACTGTACAAATCTAGATCAATGCTTAGTATTGGCATTGCATTGTCACCACATTCGTAAGGGACCGGAAGATATTAATTAAATCTTTCTTGAAAAACATGTCATTGGCGTGTTCAACAGCGTTACCCGCAGCACAAACCATACTCCTCGACCTTTCTTTGACATTTGCTTTGCTGAACTTAAACATGAATAATCTTATCACTAAAAGTAGTTTGCTCATTAAAATTCCCATTTATTATAACATGTGATATTATCATTGTATCATTATATGAAATTGAATCTGATCAAATAACCCTTGAGGTATGTATGAATGATACATGCTACTTAATTCTAATATCATAATTATGATCACCGCCATTTTGAAAAGATCACTAATGGTGCACATGACGGCAGAGGTTTTATTATGTTGGGTACATACAAAGGGTACAAACAAGGGTACAGTGGAACTAATTTTGTTTGTTATATATTTGGCCAATCATCACAGCTCTTTTGTTTAGCTCAGCATGAGAGCGTTCGTTCTACGGATCTCTTGTTATCAAGTTTAAACTTACGACGGTTAGTCTGAACTATGACCAAAAAAATTGTTTTTTTTTTAATTATGGAAAGCATATTTCCTGTATTTTGACTGGTGATATTATTTCTGCAGGATAAATCTAATACATTGTATAAGTAAATCAAGGTAAAAAGTTACAGACTAATTCAGATGTAGGTGTATCAATGTACATAAAAGGATATAGCTTACCAGTATAATTTTTGCCACGGAACGTCTCTGTTCAGAGTAATCCCTCTTACGCGTATCGCGATCCCCAGCTCTTATTCTGATGATGTTTGGACTAGATTACGAATATAAAAGCATCAAACAATTAGTATTAGATTACTAGTAGATCTATATGGGATTTAATACTAAAAGTTAAATGCTACATTTTCTAATTGGTCTGAGTATCGAAAGAACGAGATAAGTTATCATTACACCATGTATTAACCTATAACAGAATGATCATCACACAGTTCTATCTTTTCTGTCTGACTAATGATCGGACAAACAGGAACAGTATCAATATACATTGGAAAACAGTATCTGTTTCCGGACAACGGTCGAAAATCATATAATTCTTTGAAGGGCTTTCCAACTAAAGATCTGCATTTGAAACGGCTGATTTTTGCAAAACAGACCATTTTTTTTGTTGGTAACTACAGTTTTCCGTATGTATAGAACACCAAATTGATTTTACAACTGTAAGATACTTAAGTAAATTCACCGTCTAAGAATCACTCATTTGAATATACGAGCAAAATCCAATCAAGAAAATGGCATTTGGACATAGTTTAAATCTTTGATTGAAGTATGATTGTATATTAAATGTGTTAGTTGAATTCTTGATGTATTAATTAATGGATCAAAATGTTCCTTGTAGTCTCACTATGGTTAAATGCAACTCGTATCACCTTAAATGTTTGTCCTTTATCCTAAGGATGGAGTCCGCTTAAGTGATACCGCGTTTAATCATATCCCAAAGCACAGGAAGCGAATGTAGGAGCATATAGCAATAAATAAAATGGATATTTACTTTGTGTCATTAACGCAGCTGGCTGCTGTTAATATGGTCCTTGGATTCACTATGGAACCACCGCAGAAATATTTGCCGTATATTGAAACGATCCATGGATATTCATCAAGAGGCGCTGGTCTTTAAAGAAAAAGTACAAACTATTCTGTTGCCAAGTTCAATTTAAAAATTTACTACTTGTATATTGCAAAATCATTCAATAAGCGTTATCATTAACATCAGATAGTTTGCATTGACTTTCCTTCTATCGACACAGGGCTGCACGAACAAATGAAATAAATAAATAGATAAAAATAAATAAAAATAAAACAAACAACAAAAAAAAGACATTACACTTAGTTCATTCAAATTACGTTAGCTTGGTGTTAAGTATCGCAGTTTAGCGCAAATGTTGTTTGTGGTATATTTTAAAGACAAAAGGCATACAACAAGAACTAAAAACACTTTTTGATGAACAGCTACCTACCTTCCACCAACTATACGTTCTACAGCCTCTGCTTTCTTGGGAGACACGTCATACTTTCCAGATTGAAGGAGTTCTACAAATTTGGGGATTTTTTCTTCGGACATGTGTACAGCATTGTTTCGGTCCAAAATGATTTTACTCCAACATCCTGTGCCATCGAAATAAGTTCAGTATTTTTTGCAAAAGAATGTCATTTAAGAAACCCCATTCAGAATGAAAGGATTTGTTTTCATCATTTTCGAAATGTTTCATAAATTTTGATAGTAACTTTAATAAAGGTATATTATTTAAATGCTGTATCTATATTTAGTGTCATCAAATATGTTTGTACACATACTCGTGCAGTTGACATTTGGAAGAACTAACTAGAAGATGAATTGTTTTATAGTCTTAAATCTAATAGAAAACAATTATGATTGACACTAAAACCCTTTAACTGGCATATTATATATTTTATTTAAATTCTATTACAACTCAGCGGCTACATTGAAACGTGGTTTGAATAGTTATGATTAAAAAAGGTACAATTTATTTTTTTCATTCAATTGACACGCTAATAAAATCATTAGTAAGACTGTATATACGTAAATGTGGTATATGATATTTTATCATACAGAACAATAATTGTTAGTCTTTACTTGTCAATTACCTATACATTACAAGACACGCGATTTATCTTTCGTCTGATATAGATCGTCGTGTTAAGGTTCAGTGTTAACAGAAAACCATTTACAAACTACGCGTAAGATTTTTTAGATCTCGAAAAAGTACACAATGTCTCACTTGTAGTTTGCACAATATAGAATTAATTTAGATGAATAGATATATTTATTTCGGCATAAGAAGCATGGTTTATAATATATAGATAAAACTTGTAATATATAAATTAAAATAACAACAATATTAAGATAGAGAAAGACAAAAATAAGACAAAATTAAACCATGACATGCTTCCAATACCAAGTATAACAAGAAAGCGCCAGCGCTTGTTTCTATTGTGGTCCTTGGTGGCATAACATAGAGAGGCAAACTTGAAAGATACTTATTAATAAAACATTGAAAATAATTAAGTAAGATCGTCGTGTTAAGGTTCAGTGTTAACAGATAACCATTGACAAACTACGCGAAAGAATTGCAGATCCAAAAGGTACAAGATGTCTCACTTGTAGTTTGCACAATCTAAAATTTGTTAAACAAGCATACAAACAATGATTGAACCAATTTAAAATTGTTTCAATTATACGTTTAGTATTCTTACCATATGCAAGGCAGATGAGAAATCCCAGTACAATCTTCATCGTGAAGCTCTTTATTTACAAGTTTACCAGTGACTACTCACAATTTTCATCCGCTACGCAACTTGGCCAGTCGGCTTCTGCTGTCATATCATTGTCGTGCAAATAAAAGTCATCATAATCGGCCTTAAGCGTTTTCTTCATGACTTGTTGAACTTCGTTGCCAACAAAATTATTAATTTCGATAGGAAATACTGATGGTAGCGTAAGATTGCCAATGATAAATATTTCATACTGTACATGATTGTATCGCATTACTTATTAACAATTAGCAAATTGTCCTTAAGGACAAGGATAGACCACAACTAATACATTACGTTTGCTGCCGAAGTACCAATCAAATCATTTGTATCGCGAGTCTGAAGATCACACGTGTCTTAAATATGACGACGCGACACATGGTAATCACTTCCCAACATCCACTAAAATTTGAAGTTGCTTGATATCATTCTAGTCTTCCACTGACCTACGACATTTTGAAAAAATCCACATTTAAATGGGAAAAGATAAACAAGTGAGTGCTGAAGACCCTTAAATTTCTTACACCTGAACAACCAGAACACTTCGCAACTTAGTAAAAATGACACTGCGGCAAAATCAATTTTGAACCAAGAGAATAGTTTGATCAATATTATAAGAGAACCATTTGTCAATATAACGCATTAAATATCTAAGCTCTATAGCATGCGCGTCTAGTCAGGATGAGTTTTAAACGTTTTCCTTATATAAACTAATATATAGTATGAAGACCCCAAGTGAGGACCAATTTTAACCTAAATGGGCGTCATGTAAACAATCTCTACAACCACAAGTAGATGCAACGCACTAATTATCTAAGTTCTTGCATATGCCCAAACGATTTTAAAAGGCTTTCACTGAAAAATTTATGTAAAACAAATGGATCATGTGGCGTGATCAATTTTGATCCTATAAATATGATTTGACAAATTATTGTAATGGACCACTAGACAATGCTACACGTATATTTTAGCTGTAGGCTTTGCGGTTTTGGCCATAAGAATATTTCAAGTTGTTCAGTATTTAACATGTGACCTCCAGGACAGAGCCAATCTTGAGATCTATCCAGTAATCAATCACAATAAGTTTGATTTGATTTCGGCTCAGTTGAGGAGATTCCATTTGGAACAATTGTTAATGACACACTACACACTTCACACGACAATTGACAAGCGGCGTTCTTGCTTCCATATATAAAGTCAATTTGTTTATCAATTTATATACGAAATTTTACTATGCAAATAACCTAAGCATACAATGTTATGGCAAACTATGAAGTCAGTTCGTTATTGAAAGCCCCAAAATTGTCATTTCTATTTTTGTAGTATTTTGTTCCAAATGGCAATAACTTTCTTTGTAATACTTAAGTTTGTTTATTTCACAATGTATTATATTTTCATGGATAATAAATGGTTAATATCAAGATATTTGTCCCTTTAATTGCATTTTACTTACACTTTATAGTCAATGAAATTTACGTTTGTTTCTTACTAAAGCTTAAAAGTGACTTGCAGTTTGGCCTTCAAATTATGACGCTTCAATGTGTATATTCAATACTTTTATTTGATATGTCAGGATTTGAAAAATATATAAAATAATACAATGCATACGTATGTTTTTTTTTAAAATGTTGAAAAAGACACATGTAAGAGACCAAACAAGCCGGTACGGTATATACTTTAGAGCATCTTTGGAGGTTTAGTCAATAGTGTGCATGCATAGTGCTTTGTTGTCTGCTTTAAATAGCTTTCACTGTGTTTACCAAATCACCAATATATGTCGTCGCCTTAGTGGAGCGATGCTTTAACAACTAATTTTAAAAGTTTGAGAAAATCACTCCCAAAGTTTTATAAGTTAATATTTCGCTTGGAGATGGAGCAAAATGTTAGGCGGGATCATCGTCAGTGACGTCATAATTCATTATTTTCTTGTCACGAACATGTAGAGCAAGGTGAGACGAACATGGTGATATAAATTATAGAGCACAATAAGAATTAGGCGACGATGTAGCAAAGCTTTACAGACATACTGACCGAACAACTTTGAAATAAGCATATCCCCAATACCTATAATGAAGTATACTGACTCACTTAAAGACAATATACAGTCGATATAACTGGGAAACAATAAAGCGCAACATCTCGGACATAAGTATACTAAGAGTAGGATAATAATGGTGTATACCGATTTATGGGATTACTATTGTACGGGAAAAGTTCATTTGGTGCGGCATGGATCGGAAGATCCGGCGCAGAAAAATCACTTTTATCTTTATTCCATTTTTTTCTGAAATTAGGACCATCATGGAAATATTAAATTGCTGTCCACAATACCATTTTGAACCGAATCATCTCAAATGCACTCGTAATTATAGAATTATTCAATTTGTATGCGATCGGACTATGCTCTTGGTCAGTTTATGTTTTAGTTTGTTGAGTGTTTCTCCAGTTTTATAAAGCAATTTTGATCTGTTAACTTTGATTAAATTGTTTAATGCCATTCAATCCATATACGCATCTGTTAAAGCGTGTGTTAAAACGTCAAAAGGTCATAGTAATTATCTTACATGTCCAGTTGGTCTACGGCAAGGTTGCAAACTAAGTCCAATATTGTTTGTATTGTTTATCAATGAATTACATGCACTTTTATGCGAGAATAACATTAGGGGCATTCAGCTATTTCCAGATACTGCTGAAATATTCTTACTCATGTTTGCAGATGATATTGCATTAGCAGCTGACACTGTTGTTGGTCTACAGAGGCAATTAAATGTTCTACATGAGTTTAAAGCTTAATGTTAGTATTACCAAAACAAAAGTCATTGTGTTTAGAAGAGGTGGTTGCCTAGCTAGTTGCGAACGTTGGACATTTGCGGGTGAAGCTCTGGAAGCTGTTAATGGTTTTACTTATGTTGGAGTGTATTTTTCTAGCAGACTTTCAATGTATAAAATGGCTGATGCAATGTCTGTAAAGGCTAAGAGGGCACTTTAAAGCATGTTAAATTATTTACATCAGTTTCAGTGCTTACCATATAAAACGTTTTTTAAATTATTTGGTACCAAGATTTCATCAATTTTACTTTATGGCTCTGAAATGTGGGGGTTAAAATCCATGTCACGTATTGAGAATGTGCAAGTGTACGCTTGTAAAAGATTCTTAAATGTTAGTATGTCGTCATTTAATAATGCAGTTCTTGGAGATGTTGGTAGATACTCAATTAATATAAATGCTGCAAAGCGTTGTATGAAATATTGGTTGAGATTGTTGAAAACGCCTAGAGATAGAAATGTACGACTCTGTTATGAAATGATGGTATATTATGATCGCCCTGGTTATTGTAATTGGGCAACTAATGTTAGAAGTAATTTATATACGAACGGATTTGGGTATATTTAGGAATCGCAATTTGTTGACAATGAACCATTGTTTCTTTTACAATATGTTGAAAGACTTAAGGATCATACACAGTCTATACAACTGATACATACATTAGTTATTGATATTGCAAAATTTAGAAGATGCTTGGCAAGCTTTAGAAATTATTCGCATTGTTTGATGATAGAAAAAGGGCGAAATTATAATATTGATAGAGAGTATCGTACTTGTATTTATTGTGAAGGATTTATAGAAGACGAATATCATTTTGTCATGATCTGTCCGCTTTATAGTAATTTAAGAACTAAATACGTATATACCTGAATATTATACAACTAACGCATGTTTAGATAAATTTTATAGACTCATGTCATCATACCATAATGATATAGAACGTAACTTGGCTATGTTTATATATTACGCTACACAAGAAAGGAAGCAGTATTTATCCATGTTTGATTAATTCATATGTATCTATTTGTGTATCTGATTCATATACTTGCAATATGTCTTTGTTGCAAGATTTGTCTATGTATAATTTGTTCATATGCTGCAACTTATGTCTTATGGCCTGTTTAATGCAATAAACTTTGAAATTTGTTGTCGATTCGATTTATTTTGTTCTTTCGTTAGTTCGTTGTAGCCGTAGAAAGGATTCACGTGTATTTCAGTAGTTATTTTCATCAATATTTATACGCCAAGATCGTGTTTCTACAATAATTCATTTACAACGTTTGTTGCTTTTTTGTTCTGAGGGGCGAGATTTCGCCGAATATAGCTTCCGTGCCTTAATAAGAATTTGAATACGCGGTAATTGTTGCTTTTCCTCGGATAGAATCGCCAATCAACAAATGCAAGATAAATTCATTTAATTTCTGATGATGATAAAAGTGTTGTGCATACAAACACATGACGAAAAGATATGCATTTCCGATGCAACAGCCATGAAGTAATGTGATTTTCTGTAGATTCGGATTAGCCAATGGTTTTAAAAAACAAGAAAGAGGTACTTTTTAAATCTACAATATATTTCTTTTGTAACATTTTTTTGTATGGAAAGCTTAGTGTTTCCAATCGTGGTCACTCGTTGATATTGCAGTTCTGTGAATGAGTACTGTTGTTTGAGTATGAATTGTGTTGTAGATCATAGTTAAGGGGTAGAATTCTTTCGATCCTTTAGACTTGTGTGAAGAAACGATACATGTTAGTTTATTTTCAACTTAATGCATTATGATATATCATTTAAAGACTAGAATTCGAATATCGGCTCCGCTTTTTTAATATTTCAGGACACATTTTCAGCGTCCCCACCCCCAACTATCGAGCAAAATACTGTATTAAGAAAATCGCAGGAAATAGGTGAGGCGTGTATCGGTGATTTACAGCGGGAACGATAAAGAACCAGGAAAAACTATTCGAAAAGAGAAGGGATATAAATGCCATGTTCTCTTGTAAATTATCTCTGGGACGGCTCTGAAATAACCATAGCTGTCTGATGAACCGTGAAACAACAGATAAATAAATCAATCATCAATATAAAAAAGACAAGAAAACACACGTTATACATGAACCCGTATTTTACTTGCATCATACAGTAAACTAATAATATACAAGTAATGATGTTTGCCATTTTCTAAGTGTGCCTGTTTATCCATGACACGAACTTGGAGACCCTCGTGTAGATATTGAATCCTAACCAGCAGTCTTTGGAACCCCACGATAATATCCCTACTTGGTGAGCTTTGGCATTAGCATCATAACAAATAAATGGTCCGCCACCATCTCCCTGTCAAATATTTAAATATATATACAAATATATAAACACAGTCTTCCAAAATCATTGGCGCATTCTCTTTTATGACATAGTTATTACTAAACTACATTGGGTAATCTAGCTTATTTTGCAAAAGAGCATGCTTTTAAAGTTAATTATTATATATTTTTTTCCTGCCGATTGGATTGGAGTTTCGATAACCAAATTTACATTTGATGTAGTTTCAAAATGAACTAACCGGACCGGTTATTTTTATTCAGTCATAGATAGGAATAATGATGTAAGATCACATCCTGGATTAATTTAAATATTGATTAGGCAATGCCGATAAGAAATGTGGATATCATTCGTCATGCTGTATACTTCAATACAACAGTTCAAGAAAATATGTTTTTGTAATAATAAGAAATTATGAAAGTATTATTTGACACATCAGCTTAAATATAGACTTACGTCACATCCACCAGACTCATGGTCTAAGGAACATATTTGGTTTTGGGTGAATTTGTCATCAAAGATATCTTCGGTGATGCCTTTACAAATTTCTCGCGCTTTTATTTTTGACTCTACTTCATGTAAATACCTTGGTTTTCTATATCCAGGATCTAGAATAAAACGTTTTTGTACACATTTTTACACAGTTCACAATTAAACACCATTATGTCTATTTGTCGCGACACATAGTTATGCTCAATACACAATAATGCACAAAACACAATTTTAAAGAATGCACAATTATGCAAGAAACATATATACGTATATACAAGCTATCCTCTAACACACACTAGTTTTACACAAAACGCAATTATACATAAACGAGCAATATGCAAAACAAAATTATACAAAATACTTATTTTGTCATAATACAAAATTTTGCATAAAATATCATTTTACACAACACAAATCTATACTCAATACGCAATCTATAATTCAAAACAATATACAGAACACAATTAGGCACGAAACACAATTAAACATAATGCTGAAATATACACATTAAGCAAAACTACACACAAAACACAATTATACAAATACATAATTTTTTTAACAACACGATTATACATGCACGATAATACACAATTTAACTAATTTACACACAATTATGCACAAACCGCAATTACACATTATGCGTAATTACACACACACACACACACAAACACACACACACACACAAGCAAACAAAGTTTACAAACACACACAATCGTGTACTAGTATTCCATACAATCCGAGGTCTTCCATAATAGATAGGTCCTCACATTGTATGCAATTGTATATGCAATACAAACCGAGGACGTCCTCAGTTTGTAACTCAGTTCCCCTCAATCTTCCTTTTTGTGAGGAATTGACTGGCAATGACTTATATACATCTGATTGACATCTACCCCTAACCCTAAAACCTTGTAAATGGTACTCTTAGAATTGTCACATATTTTCAATACCAGATTCAGTCCTCACCACGTTTGCTATACAAACACACACAATACACAATTATGCACAATCATTATACAAAATTATACATAGCCATATATATGAAAAAGTTAAATTCAATATCATAGGTGAACAGAATATAAGTAACAGTTGTTTAACAAAAGTTGAATATACACAACATACAATAATTACAATGTATATGTTTACATGTTAACATTGATGTTACAGTTTGATATAGATGAGAATACTCACTGATAATTGTACCGTAACCAACCATTACACAGTTATTCAACTCTGTCAAAGCCGCGTCTTTCCATGGGGCTTAAATAAATGGTACAGACATAATAAGCAAAACGTAATCAAGAGTAGTATTGTTACTATACAAGGTAAGCTTTTGAAAAAGCTAGAAAGCGACATGCTTGGTCCTTGTTTGCAATACACAGTGTTAGGACGGGATCGAAGAGATGTCAAGAAAGAAACAGTTTAGAAGGAAAACTATTATGCGCCCATATCGAACGGGAAGTACGCATACATTGCAAACACTAGGTAGAGTGTCTATGAGATATCAAATATTTTGACTGGTGTTTAATAAGCAACAAACTGAATATGGAAAGACAAACGTAAATATAACAGTGAAATCAACTTTAATCAGCCTTAAACAACACAGTCATAATGCTGCGGACATCATCAATAAAGAAAAAAAAAGACTCAAATCAAGAAATTTGAAGTGAGATGGAAGGCACTCTCAGCTCAATTAAAATTTGTGCAAAATATATAATCTGAAACAAGTCAAGTTGTAAAATCGCCTCGATTGATCAAGTTCCTAACTGCGACTAGGAGGATCTTTCGAAGGCGACAAGGCACAGAACCAGCCTGTTATTATAAAAAAGTGAGATTCCATTTTGCTTTTATATTGTTTTCTACACTTTTCTATGAAGAACAATAATTATTTGGTTACATTGTTTTTTTCGCAGATTTTATGAAAATCAACTAATCTTGTACGACGTGCGAAAAAGTGTTTTAGCACATGTGTCACTGGTGTAGCCGAATGTTCAAAGCGAAGCAAATCTTGGCAGATTTGCAAGTAAATCATAATGCAATGATGTGGTAAAAGTACGTTTCACGTTATAATATATTTTACGATGACTAGTCCTTTATATTCAATGGATTAGTATTGAATGTTACGTATGACCTTATTTCAGTTAATAAAATAACCATTTTCGCGAAGAATAAATCTAAGATTTGCTAACGCTAGATGTTTAACACGTTTTGGCTGTAATGTAGATAAGAAAGAATACCTAGCAAAAAACACATACAAAACAATATACATTATCAACCCAAAACCTATTATATACATAGACCCATACATAAACAAAACTGAGGACAAGAAACAGTCTTCCGGAGTGTGTTGCCTTCGATCGGTCTATAACAAAAAAACATGGGAGTAAAACTAGTTTTGAATGGTCATGATTACACTTGCATGCCTCCGAGGAAACAAAAATCGAATCACATAAAATAAAGAGAACTTAATAATTTAACAGACTGAATAATTATCTGACTGAAGACAAAAAAACCATCAAGGTCACAATCTCCCTCCACTTCCCATGAGCGTCGTTCAAAATTGCATGTGACATTATTATGGCATCGACATCATGTGGACGTCAACTGTTTAATAACATACGAGTATACGAGTGATTAGAACGTCACTATTGCAGAAGCCCCCCCCCCGGCTAGCTCAGTGGTTAGAGCCTTTGCCTACTGATCGAGATGTTGGGAGTTCGAATCCCGGGCGAGCCTAAAACTGTCCGTGACAAATTTGACTTAACATATTACATCATGTGACAAATTGTACTCCACCACTGAATTATGTGGGGTAGCTTGACAGAACCTTACGGATAGAATGTGGTTAGTACTGGTTAAGGTCTAAATGAAGTCCATGTCAGCTGGTTAGGATGACTGCCCGCCACGATATGACTGAAATAATGTTGAAAATGGCGTAAAAACCTGATGAAACAAACACAATACTATTGCAGACAAAGTGCACACATCTATTATTTCAAAATGGATCATGATATTGTTCGGACAAAAGCTACCCACTTGTCATGTCGATCGGTTGTATGAATTTGTTAAATTCTAAAGGTGTTTTCAACTTCAGAATAGCAATATCAGAGTTGTAGTATTTGGCGTTGAATTTCGGGTGCTGAAAAATATACGCAAATTATTTTTAACACCATATGAAACCGCATAAAAGTAAGCCAATGTTTACATTGCCATTAATTTACACCATATACGAAAGAGGCCGACTATTTTAGATTAAATCTTCGATGAGTTCAACAGCAATGCCTTCAGCACTGTCTAATGATATTTCTTTACCTTTCGTTGACTTTCACAAAACTTAAATTACATAAACTTTTCGCTGTCAATATCTAAATAAAGTATTTGCCAGGGGTGCTAAGTAAATTGTCTCTCAATTATACCATGAACTTTAATCACTGTTTTATTATATGAAAATGAATCAGTTCATTTTACCCCTAAGGTGTTAAAATAATTGTAACTTGATTCTAATAACATACGCCATTTTGCATATATCATACATGGCGTACATGGTGTACATGGAGTCAGAAGTTTAGTAACGTTGCTTTATTTATAAAGAATAAATACAAAATGTTGGGGAAACAATTTTGTATTTAACATAATTTACTAATTGTCACAACTCATCTGCATAGCTCAGCATGACATCATTCGTTCTATGGAGCTCTGGTTAGCGAGTAGAACTTATGACCTTTCGGCTGAATTGCAAAAAAAAATCTAAATAATTTGTCTTTTGAATTATTGAAAGCATATTTACCTTATATTGATAGATGAAATCGTATATACAGCCCAATTCAGATGTAGGTGTATTAATGTAGATAGCATATTGCTATAAAAAACTTACCACTATAATGTTGGCCACGGAACGTCTCTGTTCATAGTAATCCCTCTTACGCGTGTCGATATCCCCAGCTCTTATTCTGATAAGTTCTGGACTAAATTACGAATACAAAAACATTCAACCATTAGTATTCATTAATTATAGATGACTTTAACATTTTAGAATATATCAAGTTGTTCAGTATTTAGTTACGTTGCTTTATTTATAAAGAATAAATACAAAATGTTGGGGAAACAATTTTGTATTTAACATAATTTACTAATTGTCACAACTCATCTGCATAGCTCAGCATGACATCATTCGTTCTATGGAGCTCTGGTTAGCGAGTAGAACTTATGACCTTTCGGCTGAATTGCAAAAAAAAATCTAAATAATTTGTCTTTTGAATTATTGAAAGCATATTTACCTTATATTGATAGATGAAATCGTATATACAGCCCAATTCAGATGTAGGTGTATTAATGTAGATAGCATATTGCTATAAAAAACTTACCACTATAATGTTGGCCATGGAACGTCTCTGTTCATAGTAATCCCTCTTACGCGTGTCGATATCCCCAGCTCTTATTCTGATAAGTTCTGGACTAAATTACGAATACGAAAACATTCAACCATTAGTATTTATTAATTATAGATGACTTTAACATTTAAGAATATTTCAAGTTGTTCAGTATTTAACATGTGACCTCCAGGACAGAGCCAATCTTGAGATATATCCAGTAATCAATCACAATAAGTTTGATTTGATTTCGGCTCAGTTGAGGAGATTCCATTTGGAACAATTGTTGATGACACACGACACACTTCACACGACAATTGACAAGCGGCGTTCTTGCTTCCATATATAAAGTCAATTTGTTTATCAATTTATATACGAAATTTTACTATGCAAATAACCTAAGCATACAATGTTATGGCAAACTATGAAGTCAGTTCGTTATTGAAAGCCCCAAAATTGTCATTTCTATTTTTGTAGTATTTTGTTCCAAATGGCAATAACTTTCTTTGTAATACTTAAGTTTGTTTATTTCACAATGTATTATATTTTCATGGATAATAAATGGTTAATATCAAGATATTTGTCCCTTTAATTGCATTTTACTTACACTTTATAGTCAATGAAATTTACGTTTGTCTCTTACTAAAGCTTAAAAGTGACTTGCAGTTTGGCCTTCAAATTATGACGCTTCAATGTGTATATTCAATACTTTTATTTGATATGTCAGGATTTGAAAAATATATAAAATAATACAATGCATACGTATGTTTTTTTTTTAAAATGTTGAAAAAGACACATGTAAGAGACCAAACAAGCCGGTACGGTATATACTTTAGAGCATCTTTGGAGGTTTAGTCAATAGTGTGCATGCATAGTGCTTTGTTGTCTGCTTTAAATAGCTTTCACTGTGTTTACCAAATTACCAATATATGTCGTCGCCTTAGTGGAGCGATGCTTTAACAACTAATTTTAAAAGTTTGAGAAAATCACTCCCAAAGTTTTATAAGTTAATATTTCGCTTGGAGATTGAGCAAAATGTTAGGCGGGATCATCGTCAGTGACGTCATAATTCATTATTTTCTTGTCACGAACATGTAGAGCAAGGTGAGACGAACATTGTGATATAAAATTATAGAGCACAATAAGAATAAGGCGACGATGTAGCAAAGCTTTACAGACAGACTGACCGAACAACTTTGAAATAAGCATATCCCCAATACCTATAATGAAGTATACTGACTCACTTAAAGACAATATACAGTCGATATAACTGGGAAACAATAAAGCGCAACATCTCGGGCATAAGTATACTAAGAGTAGGATAATAATGGAGTATACCGATTTATGGGATTACTATTGTACGGGAAAAGTTCATTTTGTGCGGCATGGATCGGAAGATCCGGCGCAGAAAAATCACTTTTATCTTTATTCCATTTTTTTTCTGAAATTAGGACCACCATGGAAATATTAATTTGCTGTCCACAATACCATTTTGAACCGAATCATCTCAAATGCACTCGTAATTATAGAATTATTCAATTTGTATGCGATCGGACTATGCTCTTGGTCAGTTTATGTTTAAGTTTGTTGAGTGTTTCTCCAGTTTTATAAAGCAACTTTGATCTGTTAACTTTGATTAAATTGTTTAATGCCATTCAATCCATATACGCATCTGTTAAAGCGTGTGTTAAAACGTCAAAAGGTCATAGTAATTATCTTACATGTCCAGTTGGTCTACGGCAAGGTTGCAAACTAAGTCCAATATTGTTTGTATTGTTTATCAATGAATTACATGCACTTTTATGCGAGAATAACATTAGGGGCATTCAGCTATTTCCAGATACTGCTGAAATATTCTTACTCATGTTTGCAGATGATATTGCATTAGCAGCTGACACTGTTGTTGGTCTACAGAGGCAATTAAATGTTCTACATGAGTTTTGTGTTAATGAAAAGCTTAATGTTAGTATTACCAAAACAAAAGTCATTGTGTTTAGAAGAGGTGGTTGCCTAGCTAGTTGCGAACGTTGGACATTTGCGGGTGAAGCTCTGGAAGCTGTTAATGGTTTTACTTATGTTGGAGTGTATTTTTCTAGCAGACTTTCAATGTATAAAATGGCTGATGCAATGTCTGTAAAGGCTAAGAGGGCACTTTAAAGCATGTTAAATTATTTACATCAGTTTCAGTGCTTACCATATAAAACGTTTTTTAAATTATTTGGTACCAAGATTTCATCAATTTTACTTTATGGCTCTGAAATGTGGGGGTTAAAATCCATGTCACGTATTGAGAATGTGCAAGTGTACGCTTGTAAAAGATTCTTAATTGTTAGTATGTCGTCATTTAATAATGCAGTTCTTGGAGATGTTGGTAGATACTCAATTAATATAAATGCTGCAAAGCGTTGTATGAAATATTGGTTGAGATTGTTGAAAACGCCTAGAGATAGAAATGTACGACTCTGTTATGAAATGATGGTACATTATGATCGCCCTGGTTATTGTAATTGGGCAACTAATGTTAGAAGTAATTTATATACGAACGGATTTGGGTATATTTAGGAATCGCAATTTGTTGACAATGAACCATTTTTTCTTTTACAATATGTTGAAAGACTTAAGGATCATACACAGTCTATACAACTGATACATACATTAGTTATTGATATTGCAAAATTTAGAAGATGCTTGGCAAGCTTTAGAAATTATTCGCATTGTTTGATGATAGAAAAAGGGCGACATTATAATATTGATAGAGAGTATCGTACTTGTATTTATTGTGAAGGATTTATAGAAGATGAATATCATTTTGTCATGATCTGTCCGCTTTATAGTAATTTAAGAACTAAATACGAATATATCTGAATATTATACAACTAACGCATGTTTAGATAAATTTTATAGACTCATGTCATCATACCATAATGATATAGAACGTAACTTGGCTATGTTTATATATTACGCTACACAAGAAAGGAAGCAGTATTTATCCATGTTTGATTAATTCATATGTATCTATTTGTGTATCTGATTCATATACTTGCAATATGTCTTTGTTGCAAGATTTGTCTATGTATAATTTGTTCATATGCTGCAACTTATGTCTTATGGCCTGTTTAATGCAATAAACTTTGAAATTTGTTGTCGATTCGATTTATTTTGTTCTTTCGTTAGTTCGTTGTAGCCGTAGAAAGGATTCACGTGTATTTCAGTAGTTATTTTCATCAATATTTATACGCCAAGATCGTGTTTCTACAATAATTCATTTACAACGTTTGTTGCTTTTTTGTTCTGAGGGGCGAGATTTCGCCGAATATAGCTTCCGTGCCTTAATAAGAATTTGAATACGAGGTAATTGTTGCTTTTCCTCGGATAGAATCGCCAATCAACAAATGCAAGATAAATTCATTTAATTTCTAATGATGATAAAAGTGTTGTGCATACAAACACATGACGAAAAGATATGCATTTCCGATGCAACAGCCATGAAGTAATGTGATTTTCTGTAGATTCGGATTAGCCAATGGTTTTAAAAAACAAGAAAGAGGTACTTTTTAAATCTACAATATATTTCTTTTGTAACATTTTTTTGTATGGAAAGCTTAGTGTTTCCAATCGTGGTCACTCGTTGATATTGCAGTTCTGTGAATGAGTACTGTTGTTTGAGTATGAATTGTGTTGTAGATCATAGTTAAGGGGTAGAATTCTTTCGATCCTTTAGACTTGTGTGAAGAAACGATACATGTTAGTTTATTTTCAACTTAATGCATTATGATATATCATTTAAAGACTAGAATTCGAATTTCGGCTCCGCTTTTTTAATATTTCAGGACACATTTTCAGCGTCCCCACCCCCAACTATCGAGCAAAATACTGTATTAAGAAAATCGCAGGAAATAGGTGAGGCGTGTATCGGTGATTTACAGCGGGAACGATAAAGAACCAGGAAAAACTATTCGAAAAGAGAAGGGATATAAATGCCATGTTCTCTTGTAAATTATCTCTGGGACGGCTCTGAAATAACCATAGCTGTCTGATGAACCGTGAAACAACAGATAAATAAATCAATCATCAATATAAAAAAGACAAGAAAACACACGTTATACATGAACCCGTATTTTACTTGCATCATACAGTAAACTAATAATATACAAGTAATGATGTTTGCCATTTTCTAAGTGTGCCTGTTTATCCATGACACGAACTTGGAGACCCTCGTGTAGATATTGAATCCTAACCAGCAGTCTTTGGAACCCCACGATAATATCCCTACTTGGTGAGCTTTGGCATTAGCATCATAACAAATAAATGGTCCGCCACTATCTCCCTGTCAAATATTTAAATATATATACAAATATATAAACACAGTCTTCCAAAAACATTGGCGCATTCTCTTTTATGACATAGTTATTGCTAAACTACATTGGGTAATCTAGCTTATTTTGCAAAAGAGCATGCTTTTAAAGTTAATTATTATATGTTTTTTTCCTGCCGATTGGATTGGAGTTTCGATAACCAAATTTACATTTGATGTAGTTTCAAAATGAACTAACCGGACCGGTTATTTTTATTCAGTCATAGATAGGAATAATGATGTAAGATCACATCCTGGATTAATTTAAGTATTGATTAGGCAATGCCGATAAGAAATGTGGATATCATTCGTCATGCTGTATACTTCAATACAACAGTTCAAGAAAATATGTTTTTGTAATAATAAGAAATTATGAAAGTATTATTTGACACATCAGCTTAAATATAGACTTACGTCACATCCACCAGACTCATGGTCTAAGGAACATATTTGGTTTTGGGTGAATTTGTCATCAAAGATATCTTCGGTGATGCCTTTACACATTTCTCGCGCTTTTATTTTTGACTCTACTTCATGTAAATACCTTGGTTTTCTATATCCAGGATCTAGAATAAAACGTTTTTGTACACATTTTTACACAGTTCACAATTAAACACCATTATGTCTATTTGTCGCGACACATAGTTATGCTCAATACACAATAATGCACAAAACACAATTTTAAAGAATGCACAATTATGCAAGAAACATATATACGTATATACAAGCTATCCTCTAACACACACTAGTTTTACACAAAACGCAATTATACATAAACGAGCAATATGCAAAACAAAATTATACAAAATACTTATTTTGTCATAATACAAAATTTTGCATAAAATATCATTTTACACAACACAAATCTATACTCAATACGCAATCTATAATTCAAAATAATATACAGAACACAATTAGGCACGAAACACAATTAAACATAATGCTGAAATATACACATTTAGCAAAACTACACACAAAACACAATTATACAAATACATAATTTTTTTAACAACACGATTATACATGCACGATAATACACAATTTAACTAATTTACACACAATTAAGCACAAACAGCAATTACACATTATGCGTAATTACACACACACACACACACACACACACACACACACACACACACAAGCAAACAAAGTTTACAAACACACACAGTCGTGTACTAGTATTCCATACAATCCGAGGTCTTCCATAATAGATAGGTCCTCACATTGTATGCAATTGTATATGCAATACAAACCGAGGACGTCCTCAGTATGTAGCTCAGTTCCCCTCAATCTTCCTTTTTGTGAGGAATTGACTGGCAATGACTTATATACATCTGATTGACATCTACCCCTAACCCTAAAACCTTGTAAATGGTACCCTTAGAATTGTCACATATTTTCAATACCAGATTCAGTTATCACCACGTTTGCTATACAAACACACACAATATACAATTATGCACAATCAGTATGCAAAATTATACATAGCCATATATATGAAAAAATTAAATTCAATATCATAGGTGAACAGAATATAAGTAACAGTTGTTTATGCTGGCGTCACACTGTCCCGAAGTTGACAGCAGATGTCCACACGAATGTGGAATTTTGAACTTCGCGCGAAATTGGCCCCGATCCTAGTCAATAGCCAAATCAACAGCCGAATCAAGTACGATGCCTTACGAAGATCACACGATGGCACCCGAAGGACACACGAAGGCAGAACGAAGATGTGAATTTTTATTTAGATGTTTACCCGAAGGACACACGAAGGTTACACGATGGATACACGACGTCGTATTGAGAGTTCGATGCCTTCAAACAAGGTCACGAAGGCGTCATGTGACCTCCCGATGGTATAAGTTACAAATTTACTTTATTCAAATTAAAGTCAATTAATTAACATGCCACCCAAGGCATAGAGAAACAGGGGTAGGAGGCTGCCCACTGAATGCAGAGTTCAGAAGAGGAAAGCAGAGGCAACTGAGTAGACTTCACTGAGCCTCCAACCAAAGAGAGGGGCATAAAATCAATGCAAAGACACTTGTATTCTGCGCCGAACAGGGCCATGAGGACAATGAGAAGAAGCCTTTGTAGTGTATGTAGACAGACCCACTGTTCCAAGGTCAGGTGACCACCGCATGAGCCATCCAGAGCACCACAGCAGTGTGGAAATTGTCATCTCTTCTCAAACTACTCAGCAATGGCGGTCAATATTTCAGTTGTAGTAGGACACTGGATCACATCAGCAGCAAACTCGGCTTCACATACTTCATATGTTGTAGGGTGATAGACAAATTGAAACCGGGAGGGAGAGAGTTTCTGTACCATGTGTTCTTCTCTTCTATACGACCTACCCTAAAATAAGTACATTATCTAATACGAATGTCACCCTTTAAATGTTTACGAAGAACCCATTGATGTATTACGTGGGTTTAATCCAGGGATTCTGAAATAAAATTTAATCAAACAATAACTGTCAATAATAAATGGTATGTAGATCACAATGCAAAAGTTACCTTGATTTTCACTATGTAGATAAGATTTACTACCCTGTGCGTATACATGTACGCTATGAAAGTAAAATTGGCGATTGCGTGCTAAAAAAGTGAACTATAGGTTGGGTCATAATTATTAAGATAGATATGACCGTACTTTTCCGGACTGAAAGAATGTTAGTATTGGTGATGATAATGATGAAATGATGTACTTATGGTCATGATAAGAATACTAATAAATTAGTAATTATAATAACATAATAAAATAACCCTATCACATGAGGAAGGCTAATAGCAAGAAATGACAAAAAGAAATAAGAAAAGTTTCCTTAAGAGGAGGTTCTGGGCCTGTCAGAGTTGTTCATCATGTTTTCTAAGGTATATATGAAAAGGTTGTCTCATCATCAAAGTATGCCATTCTGCAGGAAGTGAATTATGGATAAATGTGATTGAAGCTTGGAGAGTAACACATGCCACTGTTCTGTAGAGTTGCTCAGGACTGACTGAGGAAGGTGCTCTATGACCGGCCTTTTATATATTCTCGTTACTATAACACTTGTGAAACGCTTGAGCAACTCAAATTCGGCTGTCTTCGTCGTCACCGTGGTTCCATCTCGATGTCATCGTACTATAATACGATGGCTACACGACGGCATTGAGAGGGCTTCACGTAGTCGTGTTGCCTTCTTAAGACAATCGGACGGCTTCTTGTTTCGTTCGTATTGTCTTCGTATGGCAAAAATGTCCGATGGCACCGATGATTACACGAAGAAAATACGATGATGACACGATTAAACAAGATGCCCTCACGATGGCAATACGAAGGGCAAAATGAATACACGAATTCAACACGAACATGATACTTCGCGTGGACCTTCGGCAATTTTTTGGCATGCCAAAGATTTTGTCACCGCTCATGAAGTTGGAGCCGAAGCTTGAGAAACTCAACCGGCGGTCATACGATGGCTTAAGATGCCCTCACGAATGGCCCGATGTTATCACGATCACACCCGAATTTGAACATTTCCTTAATCGTGTGTCCATCTGGTGTCTACTTCGGGACAGTGTGACGCCTGCTTTAACAAAACTTGAATATACACAACATTCAATAATTCCAATGTATATGTTTACATGTTAACATTGATGTTACAGTTTGATATAGATGAGAATACTCACTGATAATTGTACCGTAACCAACCATTACACAGTTATTCAACTCTGTCAAAGCCGCGTCTTTCCATGGGGCTTAAATAAATGTTACAGACATAATAATCAAAACGTAATCAAGAGTAGTATTGTTACTATACAAGGTTAGCTTTTGAAAAAGCTAGAAAGCGACATGCTTGTACCTTGTTTGCAGTACACAGTGTTAGGACGGGATCGAAGAGATGTCAAGAAAGAAACAGTTTAGAAGGAAAATTATTATGCGCCCATATCGAACAGGAAGTACGCATACATTGCAAACACTAGGCAGGGTGTCTATGATATATCAAATATTTTTACTGGTGTTTAATAAGCAACAAACTGAATATGGAAAAACTAACGTAAATATAATAGTGAAATCAACTTTAATCAGCCTTAAACAACACAGTCATAATGCTGCGGACATCATCAATAAAGAAAAAAAACAAAACAGACTCAAATCAAGAAATTTGAAGGCACTCTCAGCTCAATTAAAATTTGTGCAAAATATATAATCTGAAACAAGTCAAGTTGTAAAATCGCCTCGATTGATCAAGTTCCTAACTGCGACCAGGAAGATTTTTCGAAGGCGACAAGGCACAGAACCAGCCTGTTATTATAATAAAGTGAGATTCCATTTTGCTTTTATATTGTTTTCTACACTTTTCCATGAAGAACAATAATTATTTGGTTACATTGTTTTTTTTCGCAGATTTTATGAAAATCAACTAATCTTGTACCACGTGCGAAAAAGTGTTTTAGCACATGTGTCACTGGTGTAGCCGAATGTTCATAGCGAAGCAAATCTTGGCAGATTTGCAAGTAAATCACAGTGCAATGATATGGTAAAAGTACGTTTCACGTTATAATATATTTTACGATGACTAGTCCTTTATATTCAATGGATTAGTATTGAATGTTACGTATGACCTTATTTCAGTTAATAAGATAACCCTTTTCGCGAAGAATAAATCATAGATTTGCTAACGCTAGATTTTTTAACGCGTTTTGGCTGTAATGTAGATAAGAAAGAATACCTAGAAAAAAACACATACAAAACAATATACATTATATACTCGTATCTTCCACAAAATACAATCTATATCCCCAGTCCAACAACCCAAAACCTATCAAATACATAGACCCATACATAAACAAAACTAAGGACAAGAAACAGTCTTTCGGAGTGTGTTGCCTTCGATCGGTCTATAACAAAAGAACATGGGAGTAAAACTAGTTTTGAATGGTCATGATTACACTTGCATGCCTCCGAGGAAACAAAAACCGAATCACATAAAATAAAGAGAACTTTATAATTTAACAGACTGAATAATTATCAGACTGAAGACCAAAATAAACATCAAGGTCACAATTCTCCCTCCACTTCCAATGAGCGTCGTTCAACATTGCATGTGACATTATTATGGCATCGACATCATGTGAACGTCAACTGTTTGATAATATACGAGTGTACGAGTGATTAGAATGTTAGTATTGCAGAAGCCCCCCCCGGCTAGCTCAGTGGTTAGAGCGTTTGTCTACTGATCGAGATGTTGGTAGTTCGAACGCAGGGCGAGGCTCAAACTGTCCGTGACAAATTTGACTTAACATATTACATCCTGTGATAAATTGTACTCCACCACTGAATTATGTGGGGTAGCTTGACAGAAGCTTACGGATAGAATGTGGTTAGTACTGGTTAAGGTCTAAATGAAGTCCATGTCAGCTGGTTAGGATGACTGCCCGCCACGATATGACTGAAATAATGTTGAAAATGGCGTAAAAACCTGATGAAACAAACACAATACTATTGCAGACAAAGTGCACACATCTATTATTTCAAAATGGATCATGATATTGTTCGGACAAAAGCTACCCACTTGCCAAGTCGATCGGTTGTATGAATTTGTTAAATTCTAAAGGTGTTTCCAACTTCAGAATAGCAATATCAGAGTTGTAGTATTTGACGTTGAATTTCGGGTGCTGAAAATATACACAAAATATTTTTAACACCATATGAAACCGCATAAAACTAAGCCAATGTTTACATTGCCATTAATTTACACGATATACGAAAGGGGCCGACTATTTTAGATTAAATCTTCGATGAGTTCAACAGCAATGCCTTCAGCACTGTCTTTACCTTTCGTTGACTTTCACAAAACTTAAATTACATAAACTTTTCGCTGTCAATATCTAAATAAAGTATTTGCCAGGGGTGCTAAGTAAATTGTCTCTCAATTATACCATGAACTTTAATCACTGTTTTATTATATGAAAATGAATCAGTTTATTTTACCCCTAAGGTGTTAAAATAATTGTAACTTAATTCTAATAACATACGCCATTTTGCAAAGATCATACATGGCGTACATGGTGTACATGGAGTCAGAAGTTTAGTTATGCTGCTTTATTTATAAAGAATAAATACAAAATGTTGAGGAAACAATTTTGTATTTAACATAATTTACTAATTGCCACAACTCATCTGCATAGCTCAGCATGACAGCATTCGTTCTATGGAGCTCTAGTTAGCGAGTAGAACTTATGACCTTTCGGCTGAATTGCAAAATAAAATCTAAATAATTTGTCTTTTGAATTTTTGATAGCATATTTACCTTATATTGATAGATGAAATCGTATATACAGCCCAATTCAGATGTAGGTGTATTAATGTAGATAGCATATTGCTATAAAAAACTTACCACTATAATGTTGGCCACGGAACGTCTCTGTTCATAGTAATCCCTCTTACGCGTGTCGATATCCCCAGCTCTTATTCTGATAAGTTCTGGACTAAATTACGAATACAAAAACATTCAACCATTAGTATTTATTAATTATAGATGACTTTAACATTTTAGAAATACTACGTGTCTAAATGGTTTGTGTATCGAAAGCACAAAATCGTTCATCTTCACACCTAGTATTAACCTAAAACAGATTAATTACATAGCCTTTTATCATCATTTTTGTCTGCATCATGATTGGAAAAAGGTAATGGCATCAACAAAAAAAGTGTCTCTGTCCGAACAAAGGACAGAACGCACTGGATTCTTTGAAGGGCTTTCCAATTAAAGATGTGCACACACACAGTAAAAAACCAACACAGTACCGTCAATAACAACGATTTTCCGTATAACCAAATTTATTTTACAAAATACAGAATACCTGGAGATTACGATCTGAATAATCGTGCATTTCAGTATACGAGCGTAAATATACAAGCAAACGCTGGCCAACAGATTGTGCATACAGTTTCAGCATTTTCGGTTATATTTACTAGTTTTAAAAGTATGGTGCCCGTTAAGTGACACTGCGTTTTATAATATCTCGAGGCACAAGATGCGGAAACGGGAGATTGTAGTGATAAATACAAGAAACATTTACCTGGTATCATAAACGCAGCTGGCTGCAGTTAATATGGTTCTTGGATTAACAATGGAGCCACCGCAGAAATAGTGTCCGTATATTGAAACGATCCATGGATAATCTTCAAGTGCAGCTGGTCTTTGAAGGAAAAGTACATTAAGTTCTGTTAAAAAGTTCAATTCAAAGCACCTGGTATACTATATTGCACAATCATTTCACATATGTTAACATTAAAGTCTAATAATTTGCCATTGATTTTCACATAATAAACGTATGGATGAATTAAATTGATAAATAAAATCAATAGACTAAAATACATTACGCTTAGTTCATTGAAATAACATTGGTGTTAAATAACGCAATAGTGCAAATGATGTCTGTGGTCCATTTTAAAGGTGTCTAAGGCATTCAACAATAATAGTTTATTATGTTGAGTGATCACCTACCTTCCGCCCACTATACGTTCTACAGCATCTGCCTTCTTTGGAGACATGCCATTTTTCTCAGATTGGAGAAGTTTTACAATTTGGGTGATTTTTTCTTCAGGAATGTCTACAGCATTATTTCGGCCCAAAACGATTTTACTCCAACATCCTGTGACTTCAAATATATTTCAGTTTTTATATTGTTATCAAAATAAACAGTCTAAAAACGAATTTCGTTTTCATTTTTTTCGAAATATTCCAATCACTTTCACGATAATTATCTAAATCTATAATTCAAACGCTGTGTCTATATTCTATAATATCAATTACTCTGATCTTCAAATATGTGTTAACATAATTAGTTGACGTATGCAAGAACTAAACCGAAATACATCTTTACAGTATATATCTTACAACAAATATTCTGATTTCGATAAACCCTTTAATTGGCTTCTTTTATGTTTACTTTTTCGCTTAAGTTCCATTTTTATCTCGTTGGCTAGTTTTATAGTGCTTGGAATATCCATGATTGAATAATGGTTTCATAATTGTTCATCTAATTGTCAAATTATTAAGACAATATATGAATGAGATATGATACATGTTGTCGTACAGCAAATTGTTTGTTTTTACTAGTTAAATACCTACTCATAAAAAAGAAAAATACCCGTCTTCCGACTAATATAGATCGTTGTGTTGAACTCCTGTGATTATGATATCATTCAGGAAGGAGAACATATTATATAATTACATGTTCTAATAATTATGTCCCATGTTTTTGGAAACGGTTGATATCCCGAATAGTACTAGATGTCTCCGACTAATTTTACACAATTCATCATTACATTAACAAGCAGACAAATAATGATTAAATAAAAACATCCAATACATCTTAAATTGTTTTCTTACCATATGCAAGACAGAGGAGAAATCCCAGTACAATTTTCATCTTGAAGACTTTACCGGTGGCTACTCACAATAATCATCAACGGCGTAACTCTGTTGGCTTATTAATGTTGTGCAAATATAATATTATTGTATCATAAACCGCCTAAAGCGTTTTCCTCTTGACTTGTTGAACTTGTTTAATAATGAAATAAGCAATGCTAACGGATTCATTACGTGGCTCACATAATATTACCAACGATAACCTTTTTTCAATTAGTACATATCGCATCGTATCTTGAGTGTATGGTTAACCAATAGGTTGTCTGAAGGAACACGGATAGACTAAAACAAATACGTCACGTGAAATTCGATCATTTCGTTAGTCGACGAAGCATCAATCAAATCATTTGTATTGCTAATCTCATACGAGTCTTAAAGGGTCATTTTTTAACTAACATTCTTCTTTGAATTTTCGGTAATAATTGGTTTTACAAGTGACAAACGCATTTTTGGTGTACGAAAAAAAGACACAGCAGTTCCTGGGCATGCCACTTTAAATGTGTCAACACGATGCACATTAATGACTTCATGTAGTTGGGTATCATTCAAGCCTTTTACTAGCGTACGACATTTGGGAAAAGCATTATATATGGGACAGAATAAACAAGAGGGTTCTGATGACTCGATATATCACGCCCCTAGATAACCTGACTAATTTACAAATTGGTAAATAAATGACTCGATCGGCAAATCAAATTAATAATTCGATCAGTTTCAGAAGATAAACGCTTGACAATATTAAACTGTTGTGTCTTTTTTTCGTACACCAAAAACGTGTTTGTCACTTGTAAAACCAATTATTACCGAAAAGTCAAAGAAGAATGTGCGTTGAAAAATGACCCTATAACGCGCGCGCCGGTATTTATATGTCGGTTTGAATAAAAGGCTGTAAGCCTTTTATTGACGACGATGATATTTCCGATAGGTCTGAGAGATTAACTGAGCATGTGCGCTGCCTTTCAAGTGAACATGTAACACGAGCAATACTTACCAGTTCAGTTTGTTGACATTTCTTCGCGATGTTTTTGGTTTTGACAGATACCGAAAGGGTCGAGTTGTGAAAAAATGACGAATAATTCTGAGGCCGAAATCGGCATGTTTAGTAAATCTTGAAATGTGTATTTTGAGTAAACTAGCGGGATATTTTGTGAATATTTTACAGGGCTTTCATTAATTGACTTAGGCATTAAAATGATACCAATTTGATTGCTATTCGAGACCCTTCAGTTCCAGGGCATGCCCCTTTAATACATGTATACATTAACTAAATGTCTAAGCTCTTAGCCAAGAAGAGTTTTTGAGGTTTTCCCTATATCAACTTTGTAGAACACGTGACTCCAGTGAGGTGATATTTTGACTACAGTGATGTCATATGAACTGCCCGCCTAAAGGACCACAGGAAAATGCAACACCCTAAATATCTAAGCTAATTGTTATGTGGATTTTGCCAAAACTAATTTTTGTATGTAAAACAAATTATCCCTATTTTGGCTTAGTATAAACAATGTTAGTAGAGGACAACTGTACACTGGTATACCGATATCCTAGCCCTAGATAATGCAGTTTTGGTCAAAAACGATATAACGATGTTCCCTATTTAAACAAGTGTCCATAGGGGGTGGGGCCAATTTTGACATTGGGGCTCCATTGTTAATTCCTGTGAAGTTTGACTGAAATTGTCTCAGTGATTTCAGAGGATATTGCATAAAATTTGAAGCAATTTTAGACGACACACGATACACTACACACTGCGATGGACATGGCGATGCAGGTAAATACAACGATCTAGCTTCCACACATGAGGTCAGGACTGTCCACATGCAAATGACATAAGCATAAATTATGATAGTAAATGATGAAGTCAGTTTGTTATAAATAAAAGTCCAAAAATAGCACAGTGTGGTCTGTTATCAAATATTAATTTTATACTTACGTCAATATATTCATCACAATGTACAACGTGATTCTTGTACACAGATAAATAATTAAGATTGAGTCAAAATTTTATTCATTCATATCATATACATTCAAGACAAAATGATGAGTCAAACATGAATATATTGTTAAATATGTCATGGTTTTCACACACAGAAATATCAATGAATTTAGTATAATAAAAGAAATTTCTGTAACAATGAGAAATACGAGGAATGTGGAGAGTCAATATTTTCCAGATGGTTTTAAACATTATTTCCTGTATATTAATGTATATTAAATGAATACAAATACTAAATTCCGACACATTTAGATATACTTGCGATATATTACAATTACAAAATGTATAATACTAATACAGGTTGCAATAGAGAATAAAAACATCACCCACTTTCTCACAAACCAATATAACCATGACCAAAATTAAAAAAGAAAGTTCGGGATCCTTAAATTTTCGATTAAAGATAATGATTATTTATATGCAACATTATACGGTGACTATACAACTATGAGTACATCAGTCCCTAGTCCAAAACTTCGCAAATTTGATAACATAATTGCAGCATAGCGGGAAAAAGTCTAGAACAGTTATTTCATGGGCATTTGTAGAACATTCAAAACTGTGGTCCCGAGATGGAGGGAGACTTTTGAACTATTACCCCGAGGCCGAAGACCGAGGGCAAGAGTTCAAAATGTCACCCGACAACCGACTGCTCCACTAATGCCCATGAACTAATTGTTTTATTTACTTATGCATTATATAAATGTTTTTTTTTAAATGTATTCAAATTTGAATACTTGCTATAAAAATCTTAGAAACGATTTGGATTTGACATTTTCTAACCAAATTGTCATTTTACATGTTTACATCAGAATCATGTAAAACGCTTGCAGGCATCAGAATCACATAAACGCGTGCAGAGGTAAACGACATTGTCGTTTTATAACCAAAATGTAATCGGTATGTTCTGTCTTAACAGGAATGTACTGATTGTCACCGAACGTTCATTACGGAAACACTCCATATCGAGGCAGTCAACTGACAAATATATGTTGACCGGTCAACAGTTCAAATTACAAATCTTTGCAAATATCCAATTTATTTTGTAAAACAGCAAAAAATAACGTATTAACATTTATATAATGTGTTGGGTAATAACACGAGTTGTGAGCAGGGAGAGATAGTTGATAGCTTTAATTGTTGTCTTTCAGTAACACCACTATAAATTATGATCTTGATAACAAATGTAAAATTATTATTAAAAATTGAACACGTTAGTAGTGAGATATTCTTTTATAAAAACTAAATGTCTTAAAGAAATCCTAACATTTCGACAAATACTAACAATGCTGCTACATCTTACAATGCATTCCAAACGTTTAGAAGCGTAGAATATCTTGATGATTAAAGACGCTTAGAATAAAAACAATGTAAATGGAAGGGCAGACAATTTATGGTGCAGAGTAATGAAGGGATGTTTAACATAACTATGGCTTTGATTTTGGATAATTAATTGATTAATATCAGCATTTATAAATACAAACAATCTAAATGGCTGTGATACGTAACATTTACAATCACTAAGGAAGTTTTATCAACATAACAGCTAACATTTTCACAAATGATCATTACAACAAAAGATTAAGAAAATAAAAAAGCAAACATGTTGAGTATTAAGTTTTGATCTTTAGTAAATGTGTTTGCGGTAGGTTGCAGCCTTTTTTGGAGAATTTGCCGGTAATAGTAAGTTAGTGCTGTTGCAGTCCTGAAAAACTGGTAAGGAGAATCGGCCGACGTAATTAACTGAAACATCGTTGAAAAACTGCGTTAAACGATCTGACACTGAAAACTAACAAATGTTTGCTTTTGATTTACTTTAATTTGATATGCTATGTATTGTGTTTGTAACAATTTCTTCTTGCTTCTTTATTCACCTTCAAATCTCTAACATTTTGAATAGTTCCAATCCTTAAAACTAAATAGTTTGCCAGTTACATTCATTTCATTCATAACTTCCAAAAATCTTGAAAGATTTTCGTAAAGAAGATGTCAATACATTCTCTTAACAGTAAATAATGTTTCGTTTTATTTACATCGCATTTACACTTACTCCTAATACATAAAGAATGATTCTATTCAATACCAAGTTATTACAGGACTGTTTTAGAATCTATTGTTTTTCTACGATATATTTTCTCGTCTTCACTCTTATGACTGCTCTTGGTACGTGTTACACTGTTAAAATAGGAGACTACATTGGACATATTTCAATACTTCTTTTTAAGTACATTTTTGTATACCCTATATATATAAAACTTGAATATCATTTGAAATAAAATTGCAACTCACAAGTTAATAAATTAGTTCAAGTTTTAATACACTCCAAACGTACAAGAAATAAAAACGAGTGGGGACGTAGCGTTATTGTGATACGAAATTTCAAATGCCACTGTAAGTAATCTTACGTGGTCTTTTAGTAACATACATTTCACATAAGTAGTCTTTTATGCCATCAAAAACGCTCACGGTATGAATAAAAAGCGGAATCTTTGTAGGTTACATTCGGGTCAGTTTTGTTAATGATCTGTTCATCGTTGACTCTGGTTACTATACGCTGTGATGTCTCACGACATTCTGCCCGTTCTATTAATGTTCGTGCTGATGATAATCCATCTTCGTAATTACTTGTACTACCAGTGTAATAAGTCTCGTCTTTTTCTTGAATAGTTGGATTTTCAATAGCTGGAAATATCAGAACGAAATGGTTTCTTTTACATGAAAGAATAGTGAATCAGTAAATTCGGATCAGTTCTTAAGACAAAACAAATCTCATTGTTGACCTAGATATTTCGATAGAACAGCTCTGTATAATTACAATACGCACAAAAATAAATATGTATCGCATACTTCCAACCAATCATACTTGATTGGGCGGAAAAACATAACATGTCAATTGTTTTTACCTTTGAGTTTGTTAAAAAATATTTCCCCAAGATTTTCTGGACTTACCTTGTTTGAGAGCAGATGTCTCTTTATTCTTTATGCAAATCTCATACACGAGCGTCCTCTTTTGTTTCAACCTTTCGTTTATTTCTGTTTGGTTTCCTAGTGTTGCTTTTAACACCGGTGTTTGGTGCTTTAGTACCATCAATTCTTCATGCTGCCTACTCACTGTAGCCAAGTATGGCTTAACATCTGGATGAATACCAGTAATGCCATCTTGCGTATTCATGTTTTCATTGGGACCATCTACGTCATACTGTTTATGACAATTCTTTAGTAGTACAAGTAGGTCGTGGTCTCTGTTACATTGATGAATAGTGTCGTCCACTTTTTTTATTGGACTGCTATCATAACTGCATTTTTTAACAGTGTTAAGGGAGAGAGTATTATCAGTCTTCCTCTTTTCGTCTATAAATGGTTCCGAGTAGTATTCTTCGATCACTATAAATACGTCATAAAGAAAACGTACATAAGAAGATTAAAAATGGTCAGTATTCAATAGTTTTAAAATTTTACGTAAATTAAATTTTATCGTTTAAAATGCTAGTCAGTGTGCGATAATGTGTTTTTGAACATGATAACCAATAGAGTCTATTGAATTTAAATAGCCCGAGTGATTTGTAATAGCCAACTGGAAAAATGAAAACAGATTCAGATTCATGCTAATCACTTACAAATGTCATCGAACTTACATGAAAAAGCACTATAAACTGACAGGCATTGCATCGATGACACTCATAAGCATCCACAAGGCTAACAATTGATTAGATACAACATTGCTCTGATCATTATGTATTACTAGATATTACCAGGTTTACAATACTTTACCAGGCCACGGACTGGGAATTCGTATTTGCCCTGGGTATTTTTAATAGCGTCGGGCTATCGGGTTATCATTAATGTTGCACACTGATATAGTAGAGGATGCTGAGTGAAATGTTATGTGTAATGGATATCGAGTTAAATATAGTTTAACAATTGCTTATTCAAATTATTTTCTTTTCATATTTAAATTCCTTCTAAATAGTTTATGAGTTTTTTCCAAATAGGCTTATATTCGTATGTTAATGTCAATATCACCAATCTATTGCTTTTGTTTATTGTCTTGTATTTACATCAATCTCCTTATCTTTTGACATAAAACTACGATAAACAAATACACAAGTCTTCGTATGTGCAATTAAATCTTTAGATATTGATTAATGTTTATCATCTTATACAAATTACAGATTCTGTCATACTTTTTGTCAATACTTCTTATATGTTCTACATTTTATTATCTTTTAGAACCTATCATCACTTATTTGGAAATACTCTGCAGCATATATTCTTTCTTTGAACTGTCATTTAGAAATAGCTTATTGATTCGACATTTACGAATGGGCTTATGATTATTAACTCATTTCCGAGTGAGCTTAATATTTCGCCATTTCATGACATAACTATTTTTACTATGATAATAAAATAATCTGCGTGTATTACTGTTTGTATATTGTTACAAATTAAAAGTGGGTTATCTCTTGTTTATAAAATATATTTCATTAAATCATTATGCTCCAAAGTAGTTTTGGCAATAACGCGTTATAATTTTTATGCAATGGTGACCTTAAAATAAATGAGGTAAAAAGAACGGATAACTTAAGAATAGAATGTTAATGGTTGAAGATAAGTAAGTCCTTTAACATAACATATAAATACCGAGAGAACTATATTTATTGAAGCGATGGAACGAATGTAAATGTAATTACCATCATTGTTTTCATACAAAACAATTTCTTCCCTTCCACACGCCTCATTTGTCGTCAACATTTTAGTTGTAGGAAGAGGCACTGGAGGTTCACCGATTGACGTTTGTGATAGCTGTTGCTTTATATCTGCTGAAATGACACAGTAAATATGACGCACGCCTCCGGTTATGGACACAGGGTTGACATTCTTCATTGTACACATATATTAAACAGAGTATTGATGTAGTAGCAAACCCTGTCTTTTCTGTTTCTTAAACCAAAATAAAAATATTTTAGTTTAAACTGATTTTTTCGGAACTATTGTTCTGCTAGAATTAGGAATAAATTACATATAATGTTAGCATACCTTGCTTTGTAACTTTGACACATGCTCTTATATCTCTTCTAGAAGTTGACAGTTCATCAGATTCAAGGTTCTGATAGGTTGTCATTGTTTCTTTAATTTCCTTGGCGTTATTTACTAGTGCTGGCTTATCATCTGCGTCTACGTAGGTATCATCTGATCAAAATTAACATATTGAATGAGGGTCAGGTTTTAAAACTACCCGTGATTATATGTGTAAGTATATCAAGTTTAATAATTAAAAAATTGCTAATTCAAATGATTTTCTTATCAAATTTAAATTCCTTCTACTTAGTAAACTAGTTTTAAAATAGGCTACAATTCGTTTGTTATTGTCAATATCACCAATTTATTGTTAATGTGTAGTTTTTACAACAAACACCCTACATCCTTTGACATTAAATTATAGTAGTATTGTACACATGTATAAAAATCTTTGTATGTGCAATTAAACTTTAGATATTGGTTGACATTTTATCATCACCTTATGTAAATTGCAGATTTGTCGGACATTTTGTCAATACTTCATAATATATATCTAAATTTTAACACATACAACCTATTATAACTCCTTTGGAAATACAATGTAGCATATATTTTTCCTTGAACTGCCTTTTTCGAAAGTGCTTATAACTTAATTTGTCATTTACGAAACAGCTTATGGGTATTTCGTCATTTTCAAATAAGCTTATTATTTCGCCATTCCGTGTCATAACTAACTTTACTATAATAAAACAATCTGCGCGTATTATTGTTTTATATACTATTACAATTATAAGTGAGCTACTGTTTGTTTGTAAAAAGGTTTCATTCCATCATTATGCTCCAAAGTAGTTTTGGCAATAATGCGTTATGATTTATATGCAATGGTGATCTTAAAATAAACGAGGTCCCCGCACCCGGTTATGAACACGAAATAACATTCTTCCTGGTATTAAACAGTGTATTAAAGTAATAAAGTATCTATATAATAGTGTAAATAGTAAAACCTATAACTCATTCATTAGCTGGATCCTTAATACTATCAAATGTGGGAATTTTAGAATGAGATAACACCATGGTCATTATTGTTTTTGCAAATAATGATGATATAAAAGAACATAAGATTGATTTGTGTTAGGGGGAATTTTAAGAGAATATATTACCATCCGGTACTTTTGAAAGGTTGTCCTCTGTGTGCGAAATATGTGGTAACCGTGTACACGAAGACAATGATTGTGATAATCCTTGTTGAATGTATTGCTGTTTGTCGCTGAACACTTCACCATTAGGTTCTTCATCACCTGATGCTAATGCATGTATAAGTAAAACAATAAACAAACTAATATCTTATGCACTATAAAATTATAATTATTCCAATTAATACAAAGATAATGGGTTGTACATGTTAGAGTCACTTAACGGAAACATGCTGCATGGAACATAATTATATTCAATGACATTTTATTGTTCACGAAATGTACAAATCGGAAAAGTTCAATACCCGAATCTCTCTCAAAAGTTTCAGATACCAAACCTGGAGATAGTGTATACGTAAAATCGCCTGTCAATAGTTCATCCGATTCACTGCCGTCATAAAGTGAAGAAGTATTGTTAACAGCACAATCATCGTAATCTGCATCGTCTGATTCATCCATTTCTAGATGCAAATCATCAGAGGAGCCTCCATTTATTCCTATCAACAAAAGTGCAAACCTAAATGAATTAAAACCAATTTTGATTATTTGCACAGGCAGAAGTAATGGACCTGTGATGCTAAAATTGCAATATATTTTACATTAAAAACAAAATAACTTAACCCATAATAACCTTAAATGAAAAATAAAATTGTCCTAAAATTTTACCCCATTCATGGCATTCAACTGGTATATGAAGGCGTATATCTTTTCGTTTCGGTGAATGAGCACCACCTTTACAAAACACATAATTATAAAGCAATACGGACGAATTCTTCAAATCAAAGTTTACAGCGGTTTCAGGTATATATTTTTGCACAAAATAAGACCAAGACTAAATTCCTAGGCCAATCCGTTGATGAGAAAACGAACAAGAAACGTGAGAATTTGACCCAATTTCGTTTGGTCGGAAAAAATGCGGCCACACCAAAAATGGACTTTCACATACTGATGCGAGATTGTCAGTCGATCATATGCGAAATTGACCAGTATGCCCTAAAAAGAACAATTAAATACATTAATACAGATATACAAATTAATACAGAAGACGCAAATATTCGGGAAATCGGAATTCAAACTGTTGAATAGAAATTTCTTTATCATACACCGCCATGTCACTATAAATCCGACTATAAACAATATTAACCAATCAGAAATCACGTAACATTTATAACAGCTATATGTATATATATGGCGGTGTACGATAAAGAAATTTCTATTCGCTAACTTCCCGTTGTAATTGATCTCAATGTAACTTTACTTGCGAATGGTTTATTTAATAGTACATTACGTGTATTCTTGTCATCTCTTTGTTGGGTGGAAGAAAGTGATGTGTCATCTAACTTATGTATCGTCTCATCTTGATGAATTTTATCGTGAACTACACCACCTTTCTGCGTCATCAATGGTTTTTCATAACCTTAAAATGATTAGAACAATCAAGAAGCAATGTTTAAACATTTGTATCTTAACATTTGTTGACACAAACTGGCAAAGGTTTCAAAATAGAATAAATTGAAACAATTACAATTAATATGAAGAATTTCGCCGACATTTATATACAATTTGTCTGTAATCATCAAATAATTAATCACAATTGATCTTATTATAAACCTGGAAAAATAATCCATATTCACCGGAAGAATAATGCAATTCTGGTATATCCAACATTTTGGCCGCTTCAACCATATCCAATCTCTTCAAGGCATCCAACAAATGAAAATACCAGTATCTATGTTTTCGTGGTACTCGATCTAACAATCTGTCTGTGGCAGATAGGGGTCCTAAATTAGTATAAACTCTTTCTATTTCTTCTTTGTCTTCACTAGAAATGACGCCTGCTGACCACAAAGATTGTGTTAATTCAATGGGAGAAATCATCTCCCTTAAAGCAGGATTGATTCTTTTTAAAAACTCTTTTTGGTTCCAATGGTTCATTGGAATTTCCCCTCTTAGTAAACCAGCAATGTAACTGTAGTCTGAAATATTATAAGGAAATAATTTGGTATCATTTTGAGTAATTTATTTTACCATTTACCGATATTCATTGTCATATACAATGCATATTTGTCTTAAGTACGTTGTGATAATGTGCTATGTTCTTCTTAATAGAACGTAAGCAGAAGGGCAATAATTATACTGAACTGACCACATCTTTCCAAAGCCTCCAAGAATTGTTTCCACCGACCAGGATCGTGACCATTCTTCTTCAGTTCATCTATTATACATAAAACCGCCGATCTTGGACTACGGTCAGCAATGGCAAGCACCTTGTCGGGATCGTCTGAAGAAAAAAAGATATGCCTATTATGAACCAATAATTTTATAGCATGGTTCTGAATATCAGTCACTGCATTATCGATTTTAAAGCTAACTATTTCTGCCGTGTATCCATTTTAAGGGCACATTTGTTTTGTTTTTAAACATGGAGGAAAATAATCAAGCATCGTTGGAGAACGGCGTTAAACTCACTGAAACAAAAGAAGTGCTGTCAAGAATGAAATAGAACAGAAATATGTACAATCAGTGTTATTGTTCAATCTATGTTCCACACGCATCCGTTACCGTAGTGATATACATGTTTTGTATTTTCTTAAGAAAGCATGCCTTTTGGTTGGGAATTGCACAAAATTGTAAAGCCAGACTTTTTCTATATACGGGATCTATAAGAATATGCTATTAAGCTATAGTTACCTAGAAATGTCAAGTGAGGTATAAGGTGTCGGGCTATGACACTTGTTTCAATAAGTGGCTGAAATCATATCACCATTTCTTCATATCAATGTAACGTTCGTCTTCGTCGCTTTTCTAAAGACCCCAATTCCAGGTACTTATTTGTATGCATTGTCTGTTATCAATGAATCGAATGAATGGTATGATAATTAATCGAACATCTCTAAAACAACATAGTAGGTATAACGCGTGCATTATTGTAACGAAAGATAACTACACGTATGAAGTAAATGAAACAAACGAAAAAGAGGAATATGAAAATGGACTCACTTCGTTCTCGTCCTCTGGTCTTTTCAGATCTGTCTCAGAATCTGTTTCACATTCTGTAGCTAAAAAAGGGCCATTTTTTGAAGATTCTATGCAACAATGATCGTTTACAATGCCAAATTAGAAACAACACCGAACCTTACGAGATTGAGTTCAATCGTAAAATGGAAATATCATATAAAAGATTGCAAAATATCTACATGAAAGGAATCAATATACCAAAAAAAAAAAAAAATAAAAAAAAAAACCAGAGGATGAAACTGTCAAATACAAAATGGAATCCATGGTGTACGCTTTTTTAATAAATCATCTTTTAAAAAGCTAATATATCTATTTTATAAACTGTTTGTGTAATGAATTTTTGAGATTCTGTTTTTGCTTCAACAAAATTTCATATGTTTGTACTTACGAGAAGATAGTGTAAAGGGAATAGTGTCGTACTGATCACTCTCAGGTCCATCTATCATCGTTTCTTTAATACTTATCTCCTGTATTTCGTTAGAAGATTTACCAGGAACATTCGCCATTCTATCTTTCTTTATTACGTTGCCTCGTGCTGTGAATAAATCTCTTCGAGGTTGCCATACCGCATCATGCGCAGTTACATCTGGATCTTGTGGTTGGTACACAGGAAAGTTCATGTCACCCGGCAAAAAAGCCTGAATGATGCGTATGACAAGACTGATTTCTTTCTTTTTAATTCATTTACTGTTTACTATGAGTAAGCTTTAGAAACATAAGTTTTAAGACGTGTTGCATTTTTGCCTGACTGAAAAACGCATACACGTATAAGATATTAAAAATGACAATGTCCAAGTGAATGTGATTGATTTGTTAATGCATTTATATGATAAAATACAAATGTAGTAATTTGTATGTGTCCTTCTTAAGGGTAATCCAATTGTAGCATCAAACTTGTTTTTCAAAGCCGTTAAGTATATATTACATTTGTGTTACTAGATAAAGCTATTTTGGTTTCAGTGGCACTTATAACTCGATTTAACAGATTTGGTTTCTAAGACATGATAAAATAGCACAATACAGTTTGTACACATCTAGATATTACACCAGGAACTTCAATATATAAATACCTAGATATCATATAATTACAGATCTTGAAAATGTGATGGAATTCATTCCCTGTCATGGTTACGTTAAATATAACCATGATTACAGGATCGGAATATGGTAATAGTTCAGTAATGGAGGTTCATATAGCATTTAGTCATAATAGATTTTAAAACAGAATTGCATACCCTTGTGATGGCACTTTCATCATAGCTCGGTCTTCTATTTATCCGTAGTCTGTCCTGTGCACAATATTTCTAAAATGTATTTTAATGTACATTCATCACAATCATTGATCTAATAATAAGCATGCATTACTGTTGAAGATACAACATCCTTCTAATTATTGAAGAACTAGCTCGACTAAGGCTACACTGACTGAACAATCACTTTTCTTTGTGAAAGGAGAGCGTTTGGAGCAGGAATTTACTGGCATTGTTGCCGTATCATTTCAGACGAGTATATTAAAAAATGAGAATCTTGACAGTTTCCAACGCCGGGCACATTTCTGGTCACATTTAACCAAATGTGAAAGTTTAAATAGTCAATTGCTTGACCAAACTTTTACTCAAAGATAACCCAACCTCAAATTAAACCCAGTGGTTAAAAGAACAATATTCATACGATTTGTACAATTGAAGTATAATGTGTATATGAGACGTCATGTTTACTATAATCATTTTCATGGCACATTTTTCGGGCCCTAGAAGGTTACCTTATTCATTAACCCCGACACATGGTTTGCGTAGGTCGTGGATCCATCCCATTATAAACCTTACACAACTAATTTACAATTTATATATATTTTATACATTTACATAATGACAATATCAGAACAGAACAGAACAGAACAGAACATATACTTTATTAACTTGTACAACAGGTACATCATTATAACATATATACCGAATATATATACACAAAATCATACATACTAATCTCTACACAATAACATAAATACACACGTCATATTCTTAAGGATGAGCAAAATACTATAATATAAAGTGAAACTGAAACTATATAAAATATTTTACCTAATAATTAAAGTATTTCTACGATTGAAAGAAAGTTAAATAAATTTACTCAATTTTAGAACAGAACAATATTTCTATCATAACATTTTAACAATTCAATTGGTTTTTGCACACTTGTTCTTTGGTAAAAATATTTATCAATAAAACACATCTAAGACCATGAAAACATGGACATTTACAGATGAAGCTCGTCATCTACGTGTACATGTACATCATTAGCATCACAATAGACACAAAAACGTTCATTTCTTGGTATTCTATTTGTTCCATATCTGCCTGTTTGTACTCTTAAGGAATGCGATGAAACTCGAAAACGGACAAGACAGTTTCTCAAATCATTAGGTAAATCGTCAAGATAACTTTCATAACCAAACACTTCTTTAACATGATCATACAATAATTACATCGAATTAGAAGATTTTTTACTATACCATTCTTGCAAGAAACAATCGATTAACCTTTGTTTAAACAAATTAATAAATTACTTTTCATTTACGCCAAATGGGTTTTCAAATACATAATTAAATGCATGATCACATAACAACCTTGCCATATTTGTCACCCATTTTTTCTTTCCATTAATACAATCTACATAAGACAATTTATACACATTTTTTTATAATAAAATTGTCTGTATTTATCACTTTAAACCAATATTTAATTATACGTAAAATTCTAGATATATACAATGGATACCTCCCTTATTCTCCATAAACGGCTGCATTAGATGTATTCATTTTCACATTTAAGGATTTTTTTAATTGTATTCTTTCAATTTCTCTTGATTGACCAAAACCCCAGATTTCTGTAGAATAACTCAAAATAGATCCGACAAAGGAATCAAATAACTGACAAAGAATTTTGGTTTCATCTTAAATTTTCTACAATTAATTGAAAGTACATTAAGTGCTTTTAAGGCTTTACCAGTTAATTGCTGTTGATTCAAAGAAAAATTGCCCGTATGATTAAAAACAGTCCCCAAAATAAGTACAATCGTTAACAATTTCTAATCTGTTTCCATTATACATAAAATGTTCATTTTCAAATAGACCACCCCGTTTTTGAAATACCATAGCTTTAGTTTTTTGTATATTCATTTCTGTACAGTATTAAATTTTAACAATTGTAAACTAGCATCTATTTCTTAAGGCGATTTACCGAGAATAACCATATCATCAGCAAACAATTATTATAATAAAATAAGTACTATATCTTCAAAACTATGACCGCAGTTAATGTCATCTTGTAACTATAGCTCCAGATCTACAAACAACGAAAATAGTACTGGTGATATTCCCTCCCCTTGTTGTAGGCCTACAGCATATTCGAAAAAGTCAGAATAAGTATTACATGATCGTACACACGATTTAACCTTATCATACACATCTTTTATTATTCTCAATATTTCACCATCAATTCCAACCTTGTACAATTTCACACATAATGCATTTCTATATATACAACCATATGCCATTTTTAAATGTACAAAACACAATACAATCTCTTATTATCATTTATACATTTTTGAACAATATTCAGTAAGACAAAAAGTACGTCAACAGTGGATCGACCTTTCCTAAAACCAAATTGTGCATCCGAAATAGTATTGTTTTGATCGCAAAAATCTATGATTCGTTTATTTAAAACCCTCGTGAATAGTTTGGACATGCAACTTACAAGCGTTATCCCTCTATAATTTTTAACATTATTTTTATCCCCCTTTTAATGCAATGGCACGATCACTCCCTCCATCCAAGACTTAGGAAAAAATCCACTATTCAAAATTGTATTAGAAATATCAGACATATGTGCTGACAAAATATCCACAGATTCCATATAATATTCATTCAATAAAAAATCGTTACGGCATGATTTGTCTCTTTTTAACGTTTAAACGGCTGGTATTATTTCATCTACAGTAATAGGCGCATTCAAGCTTTAATCATCACTTTCATCAACGTTTTGGATAAAATCATGATTTTCAACGAATTGTTCTGCTTCAGGATTCTCAGTTCTAAAAATGTATTTACTCATTTCTGAAAAATGCTTGAAAAATGACTCGAGTTTAATTCCATTATCGTCACAATTTTGTTAAAAAAATCCAAAAATCCTTAGGCTTTGAAAATTTGAGTTTTTCCAAATTTGTTAATTGTTTTAACTCTTATATTCTACGTTTTTTCTTAACAATACTTTTATATTCAGATTTCAAAGAACAAAACATGTTTCTGCTATAATTGGATTTACATCTTTTAAAAATACGCTGAGCCTCCATATACCGTTGCTTAGCCTATAAACACTCATTATCAAACCACTCTTTATCGTTAATCGGATTATCGATAAAACACGATGACATATTTTTATTAACATGACGCGTAAACAACGGATCTTCAATATCAAGGTAGATTTGTAAAAAAAACAGACAAAACACTTCTAACTGGTCCCATTATTTGGGAAAATAAAAAAATATTTTATTGGAAAGAGTTTTAAAAAAATGAAATCAACTGGAAATCATTCTAATCTCATTGTCATACATTTTTATTCTATACATTTGCAACATTATTAACTAGAATAAAGACATACGTATGTCTATATTTTGTACATTTAACAACTGAAGATGCAAAATTTAGACTGTTTTTGAGACCTTGTACTGTTGGAGACAAAGGGTCATGTCACATAAAAAATATCATAAAATATATGTAGATAAGTTATTTCATATTTATATACTATTAGACAAGGGATTGAACTCTTGAAATACGCTATACAATTTGATCTAGCACGGTCGTGTAACCCAGTATCACCATACTAAACACATTAAGAAACAAGCGTTCCATCGAAATTACGATTCTGTGTTTTAACAAAATATATATATAACATCTATCTTGCACAAAATATTAATCGCCTGTCATTTATTCATGAATTATGTGAAGATTTATATTCATTGCCGAAATTTATTTCAAGTGGCATTCATTTTGTTCTTTTGTAACGAGGCATTTCTTTAGTCATTTGTGGTTCCCGTTTTCAGATCAGCTGACATTCACACGGACGGAAAGCTGTCTAAAAATATACAATGTAGCGTGCAAGTTGATAACCTTTTCGGAAAGACGAAAATAAACGCCCTCTACAAATAGCACAGATTAACGCACGAAATTCATGATTTTTAATTTTCGGTGTATACAAAACGAGTATCAGTAACCCAGTTTAATTGCGCCTACTTACCTCGATAAGTCTCAAGCCGGGAACACGGGGGTGTCGTCCAATCAAATCGTTTGATATGTAAAACGTCGCGCACCGAGACAAAATGGCTGGTAAATAAACCGGTATGGATTTTGATATTTAACTCGCTACACAATCAGTAATTGACCAGTGATTGTATGTTTGTCGCAGGTTAATATATTTTTGTGTCAGTTATTTTACGCGCCATCAGTTATACGCAGGTGTTCGTCTTTTTTTTGCAATTTAGCATGTATTCTTCTAGATTTCTTTGGTTACACGGTCGTTCTAGACCCATTCTTTTTTATGCAAGTAGACGTTATGTTAAGTCTGCAATGTCGCAAATAGGGTATAGCATTGTCGTGAATTGGATATATGTATTTGTACTGTGCGTCGTTTCTACATTTGAACAGAATAAATATTCTAGATTTCGACAAATATTCATTTCATGGGAGGTCCCCCCCCTTGTCTATAAATATGTAATAATATATATAATTTTTGTTACATGCATGTTTTATGTGACATGACCCTGTGGTTGGAGATATCCCTCTTCTCTTGCATAAGAAAATACATTTGTATATCTTTTCATTTAAGGCAAAATATGTTCAACTGATATTGGCATGGTTTTTGATAGCCGAATATAAATAACTTACAATCAACTTTCCAATCAATGTCATTGTTTTTTTTTTAAATGTTTTATATAAAAATGATTCCAACGAGGAAATGTCTCATTCTTTCTTTGCAAAAAGTATATTTTTTTCAGATGGTATCAAATTCATTTTTAAAAGCAAAGTGTAAGTTGCTAGGATTCTATGAGTAATTCCAGTTTGAAGCCATTGGAGATAGTTATCGTTGGTTGGAACATGAATCCATTTAAATAAATACTTCCATTCAGAATTTTCTATATTAAAGCAATCATTCCATTCTGTTTTACATGTTGGTGAGAGACTATTTTAAAAAGAATGTATTGTATGTAGAGGAAGTTCCACCTCTAATAAGTAATGATAAAAAGTTTATCTTCGTGCTAAGCCTTGTTTTCAATTTTCTTTTAGTAAAAAATGTCCATTGTTATGCATGATATCTTTGATGAAGTATAATATTATGCAAATCATTTATGATCAACCATTTTCAAACCACCATCTCTGATTTCTTTAATTTGTACAGTTGACTGACTGAATTTTGGAAGCCCCCCCCCCCAAACAAATGCATACAATATTTTATCGATTTCCTGCAGTATTTGTATGCTATGATGTGTGAAGGACATGAACAAATGTGTTAACAAGGTAACAGAATAGCAGTGCGTTCAGTTAAAGAAAACGTTTGCCGCAAACGGATTGTAACAGAAACAGTCTAATTGAACGATTTCGTTACGTTTCAAGATTGTGTCCGGCCAGTTGTAAAACGCAGATCCGCGGATTCGGATGTACACAAAGCTGCAATATTCAGCTTTAATTCGGAACCAAATTTTGGACCTCACCCGTACCGTTTTCTTTCGCACACTAGCTCTATTTGTATATGCAAGCGTTTGCAAACGGTTTCCACGAACAGTCCGTCGATGATAAACGTAATCGACCATTCTATAAATAGAGGCTGTACCATAAAGCTAACACAAGTCTCTATCCCAAGACGCATCACTATCAAAATTTTGATTTTTAGCTCACCTGATTGATCAGGTGAGCTTTTAGAATCGATGAATGTCCGGGGTCCGTCGTCCGTCCACAGTTAGTTTCTTTACACTCTTGCATCCACAGCTCTTAACCAATCACAATCAAACTTGGTCACAATTGATAAGGCCACAATGTCTCGGCTAAGTTCGATAATGGGCAAATTCGGAAAAGGACTTCAAAAGTTATGTGACCTTGACTTAGAAAATTTGCTATATGTGAGCTTGTTTACACTCTATCGCCTTCATTTCTTCATTAAATCCTGTTAATATTTTCAGTGAATGTGTATTGCCACAATGTTTCGGCTAAGTTTGAATATGGGCGAAATCGGACCAGAACTTCAAGAGTTATGGGTCCTTGACTTAGAAAATTTGCTACAGTTTAGATTGTTTACACTCTAGAGCATTCATTAATTCACCGATACTAATCATATTTGATATGAATGTGTATGACCATGAGATCTTGGACAAATTCGATTATGGGCGGAATCGGACCAGAACTCCAAGAGTTATGGGCCCTTGACTTTGAAAGTTTGCTATAATTGAGTTTGTTTACACTCGGTGAATGTGTATGACATAAAGATCTTAGACAATCTAGATTATGGGTGAAATCGGACTATGACTTCAACAGTTATTGGCCCTTGGCATAAAAGAAATTGCTATTTATAAGCTTGTTTACACTCTAGTTAAATCAATTTTTTCACCAGTCCTGCCCATATTGACAGCGAATGTGTATAACCTAAAGGTCTTTGATGAGTTATAATGTGGGTGGAATTGAACTAGTACTTGTAGAGTTATAGACCCTTGACTTAGAAAAATTACTAGCTTGTTTACAGTATTACAGCAACCTCATGGTTGGTTTTGATCAAAATCTATGTAAAAACGGGTTATATACGAGATGAAAACTATATTACCTGGTCATTAATTATAGTGTCTTTGTTCTCAGGTGAGCGTTCTAGGGCCATCTTGGCCCTCTTGTTCCACATACGCGCGGTGGTAAAAAGTCGGGAAATATTATCGTTCGATTTCATCAAACAAAGATAGACTAATAAAGAATCAGTGCAAATTTTATATTTAGCACTGTATGTGGTTAATTTGTACACTTTCATAACCTTTTAAGTACATCAACGTTTATAAGGTAATCGAGTTGCATAACGTCATAATACACATGCATATTTTACTTTCGTTTCACAATTGCATTATTGGCGATAATATTACATTGATCAAAGACAGAGCTACAGTTTTAAGCTTTGACAAACCTTTATTACCTGGACAAAATTTATGCATAACACTGCTATTAAGATACAAAGGATTTAAGGAAATATTTTCTTGAAATTCTCTGGCCCGGTAAGTGTGATATTCAAGCTTGTCTCGCACATATAGGGGTAACTTAACGTTGTATAGATTGAGTAGGGTTCATTAACACGCTGTTAAATATTGACACGAATCACCATATAAAGACTCGACATTGTATTGGCATCACTACCTGAGCAGTAGCAGTATCACGTGACCTGGGTGTTCACATTGCGTAAGCGACTGTTTGCAATCGTTTTGTAACGTTTTTGTAAACTGAATGTACTGTAGACTTAACAACTGTGATTCTACAAATAGGTAAAAAAATGGAAAAAGTTTATCATTAAATCTAAATCTACATGAAAGTGAATACCAAGTAACTTGAAATATGTGTTTCTCTGAACGTCGTGGTTGTCGTCAAGGTGATCATCTTTCACAATTTCTATTTATTATTTGTGCTGAGATTATGTCTTTATTAATTAAACATAATCCAGATATTAAAGCTATAAAGATAAATAATACTGATTTTTATTATCTCAATATGCGGATGACACTTCCATTATTCTGGATGGGTCTGAGCGATCACTTACAAAAAACATGGAAATACTATTCTAAAATAAGCCTACGTACCATGTAAATACTTAATATGTTGTTAAGGGAAGAAAATTATATAAATTCGGGTAAAATATACTTATAATAACTGAAGAAAGTTTATGTAAGTATTTAAATTAATAATGTATTGTGACATGTGAAAAATATATATTGTCTTTTGAATAAGGAATATTACAAATATTACGAATATTACCACCCCAATTTAGCTTCCACATAGTTTTGATGGACCTGAGGTTTGTCAAAGTTAAACTTAAGACCCGAGATTATAGATTATTATAGAGAATTTATGAAGGATGTTTGGATGTTTTATATTCCACACCATTAATAGTAATTCCTTTGATATATTTTGAGTTTCTAATTTTAATTGCTAATATTTTAGTACATATTATGAAAATGTACAGACTGGACCACCTTGGCTACAGCCCCCTCTGTTTCTTAATTAAAAGGAGTTTGAAAGAAAGAAAACCGTTTATTTGCACTGATGTTTTATTGGTTTTCACAATTAAGAGAGACCCATTGTCTAAACATGGGGCCAAAGTAGAAAAAAGATCATGTTTTCTTGGTAAAATTAAATAGCAGAGTATCAAATGCTTTTCAAAACTCTATCAAAGCATTCCCGGAATGAACTGCTTTTCAGAGCAATTCATGACATAATAAAGTAGCCTTGCGTTTTCTCCAATAAATCTACCTTTAGTAAAGCCTGATTGGTCGGAAGAAATCAATGAGTCTAAAACTAATTTCAACCTATTAGCAATTGATCCTGAGGCTAGTTTATAAACAACATTAAAAGGGTTATTGGTCGCCAGTTTTGCAAACATTGTCGAGGTTTGTTGTCTTTAGGGATACATGTTATAATGCCTTGCTTCTGTGAAATTGAGAATCTTTGTTTTTATGTAACGGGATTTGCCAAAATCGCTAAAAAACGTAAAATGATATTTTAAGTTATTTACAAAGATTAAATATCTTACTTTAATACCAAGCAACAAAAAATTCTAACCGAACGCGCAAAAATAATGGCTTATTGCTATAAATACTGCATCCCTTTATTGACTTTTTTTTATCAGCGTTAACCATCTCTAACGTAATGTGCATTGTATTGGTACGATATGATACTATTAGTTCGTTAATGACAATAATTTGTTATAAAATCTTTTACTAGACGTCAAATTTGGGCGTGGTTTCAATCATTGAACCGTAAACATTAGCGATTTTGATTGGCTATCAAAATTGAAGGGGGGGGGGGGGGGCGTCAAATTCGTTGGTTTCATGAGACGATAATGATCCTACACTTTAATTGTTAATTGTTCAGCTTAAAAAAACACAGTAGGTGTCATTTTCGAATTAACATTGCCGTCTTATTATTTGATGACGGATTTCAAAGCGGAAATGTTAATCTAGGGAACAGTGCCTCAGAATTTTGATACTTGTTTTCAATTTTTATCTATGGAGTATTACGTAATAAACAGCGGGGTTATGGGTAAGGAATTCTTTAAATTCAAGTATCTAACGAATAGGATATTATCAAAAATCTGATGCACGGTTCCCTGCATTATACATTTATAATCATTTTAAGTCTATTTGTTGCATAATATTCTTATATACAGAGTATCTATCGTTGTTCAAAAATTTGTAAATTACGTGAGATATTGGTTTTTAAAAGACCAACCAAATGTAATATTTGTTTCAAATCACTTGCAATGGACTTCATACAGTCGATTTATTTCAGTGTATGATTATGTTATTTTTTTATATCTTTTTCTATAAATTGGTGAAACTTGATATCACCAGACAACTACTCCCGATACATTAAAACCATAGTTAATCGCTAATTAAATTTGTTGTAACTTTTATTTCCATCAAAAGTTAATCATTAAAAATCATCAATCTTATTTTCTTCAGAACTGTCAATATTATACACTGGCAATAAATACTGTAAAATTACTTCATCAATCTTAGCATTAATACAATTTAAATATTCCAGATCATGTAATAAAGAATTATTGAAGTTCCATTAACCTTTTCCGTGTACAATATTTCCTAAATCAATTCTAAGAATTATTATAGAGTATTTGTATTGAAAACTTTTTAATTTTATATTTACAGTAGCTTTTTTGTGGTTGAGAATATATTTTTGCCCAATTTAATGACTCATTTGAGAATAATGATTTTCCTCAGACTTTATTTTAGTTTCAGCAGTGTCTCATAGAGTAATTTGTTAGGTTCTTTAGATTTTAATAATTTGTCGAATAATCTTTCCTGCTGTATGCATATCATACCCTTTTGAGTTAGTGCCGTCTTTAGATTTCAAGGAACACTTGTTACTAAATAAAGTATCTTAAATATTGTATGTCATCTATGTTATACATTTCTTATGTTTTTAAAATTGTAGAAGGTTTTGGTTTTATAATATGTTCTAATTTCGTTATTTTCTCTTCATGCCAATCTTGGCACCGATTCGCGGTGAAAAGTATACAAGATAAAAATCAATATGGCCGTCAATGTGTCAAGGAATGCAAGCAATTGACGTGTGTTTCTATTGTTTTCTAGAGTATTTTATGTTATTTTTTTAACTCGAAGAAGAATTGTTTATATGATAAAAAGAGTTTTATGATTGCATACTAGTATTGTCATGAATTTTAAACTAAGTAAAAAGTTAGACTCTCCGAACTTTGTATGACCTGTGTAATACTAGTTTTTCTATTTTTTGTACTATAATTGCTTGTAGAAGGCTGTCTGGGCCTTTAATATTTCATTTTGAGGAGTAATTTCTTTATCATTTATTCTTAATTTATATATTGTTTTCTTTTCTGCATTTGCTTTTTCTAAAGCTGCGTAATATTTACTATTTATTCCATTTCCTTCTATATTAATTGCTTCAGCTCGTATTAATATTCCATATATTCTTTTTTTCTATGATCTGATGTAACTTTTTCGTTTTTTATTTATCTCTGATATTACTGCATCTAAATTTGTAGTTTCATTAGTTCTATTTAGTTTATGTTCTAACATACTTATAGTATCATCTAATACCCTTTCAAGTTTATTTTTCTCTCGGTTTTCATCAGTTATGTATCTTACAACATTTCGAATGGTTACTTTTATAAGTTCCCAAAGTGTGTTCGTGTTTTTTCTTTATTTATCTCCACAATGTCTTTGATGTTATTAAGGGTCATTGATTGATAAAATTTCCACTAGAAATCTGCTGTTAAGTTTAAAGTAGCCAGTTCCCCTTTTTGAATTTAGTATGCATTCAATTTCAAGGTTAATAAGTGAATGGTAATGCCTATATCTCAACTTAATATTACAGTTTTTTTACTTTATTGGCTAAACTTCTTGATATTAAAAACAATGGTTTCGACAAAGTATTATGGAAATTAGCAATACCTCTGTCTTTACAGAAAACTTAAAAATAAGGTTTATCGCTTTAAATTTGACGACATGAATACATATTTTCTCACATCTGGTATCCCTTTGGGGCCTCCGTAATTAAGATATCATTGAATTGTCTGATATAAACATGACCTCACTTTATTATTTGTGTTTACACATATTCGTATAGCTCTACGATCAATTTTACAATCTAATATTCAACCTAGCTAGTCGGTGTATACATCAATGATAAGCTTGCTATTTAAAACTCTACACTTCCGAGATACACAATGTTTGCTATGGAGTTATAATTAGTCTGAATGTTACGAATTTAAAAACATTCGGCATAATGTTTTTGAAAGTCTATATAATCTGCCACATTATGTTCTATTTGCTAATATGTCACTAGATTTCTGTGTTTGTTCCGATTATCTGATTAATTCGTTTTAAATAAAACAACAACAATTTTCGTCTTGTTTTGTGTAATCACATGCATACAAAACCTTAGTGGTGTGTGAAAAACTTAATTATTGACACAATACTATAAGGATGACGAACAGGTATTGATTTTCGCTGCCAATAGTTAAAATATGGTTAAAATATTCTAGCTCATCGCGGAATGAATATTCACAAAACAGTAACACGAGTTACAAATTTAGTCCGATCACTCATCGAGTTACTTTTTTAAGAATGATATGAAAAACACCATTTAACAGCTAGTAGACCAATTAGGTCACGCATTAAAATGTTGATATTGGGTCAGCTAAATAAATTACGCATTGAGTCATATCTACTAGATATCAATTCAATAAATGAAAAATGTTTGTCAAGAAAGGTTTATAACTTTATTTCAACCGCATAAGAATACATAGTGTACATGATTACTTTACAAATTTTACAAACACATGTTGACACACTAAACAACAGCAGACTCATTGTAAATTGGTGTGGTCTTAATTTTTTAACGCTTGCAGATTTCATCCTATGGAAAAAAAGAGATTCCTCTGAATCATCCTATAGAATGAGGAAGATCTTCTGAATAATCAATACGTCATACCAAGAAATATAGGTCAAACATTAGCTTCGACACCTCCGCGAAAAAATGAGTGCACAATTGTTAATAATTGAAGGATAGATGGGTGTCAAGAAATCAATGAACATGTAAATTTAGCGAGCATACAAAGTGACCCGAAAAGCATAATTTTAATACCTTTTGTATACAACATACCCACGCTTATTTTCGTCACATCCGTCAATCGAAAAAATGGCGAATGCGCTACCTTGGTGTTTTTTATACACTCAATAAGGGAAAAAATTGAAGATTTTTCTTTTGACAGCTTTGTGTTGTTTGATGAGTTAAATGGAAAAAAATATCGTCTATAAACGTATAAAAATCACGGAATCGAGTGCCTGTGCAGAGACTTGAGGTCTGCTTCATACATTGAGGTCCGCTCTACATATTGAGGTCTGCTTCTCGTATTGAGGTCTAGTACACACATTGAGGTCTGCTTCCTGCATTGGGGTCTGCTTCCCACATTGAGGTCTGATTCACACATTGGGGTCTGCTTTGTATAAGATATAGACAACTCTGCAAATTGATACCTGAGAGGTATAGAATTGGTTTGAGGTCTGCTCCAATGTTGAGTCGACACCTAAGTTAGTTAGACCACACCTAGGCTAACGTTGACAACTGTATATACAAGGATGCCTAATCTGCAGATATGATCTTTGCAATTTCCATAAACAGACGTAAATATCCGAAACTTGCCGAACAATCGTTGGATTGACCGTAAGAAATCTAAGGGGTAGCTTTAAAAATCACCAAAAGAGTCGGAGAAAATACTATTTGATTGTTTTCATATTTACATGGTGTAAGAAAATAAATTTACAAAACGAATGCAATGAGTAAAAACTTGATGCCATTTAGCAAACAAAAGTTATGATGTTGAAAACATTGAATTTACCAATTTTACACATTTTACATTGAATATAAAAGAAATCGACAGGGGTATTTTTCGAACACAAAATGATCGGAGAAACCAGTTATTTAAAATGATAAAAGATATATCATTAGAACGATAAAAGATTGATTGATTTTGTGATGAGTACAAATTGAACATTTTAAATAAAATATCACTTAGAACGATTGTAGTGAAAATGTTCTTCTTTGTTTAATATAAGAATATTATCGACTTTTCCAAATCAGCATGTCCCCCAATAGCAGCTGGGTAAGAGTATTTGTACTACTTGTACTATCTCTTACGTCTAAATGTCCCCTCAGTGCTTCCGTATATTGACAAATATTTTGTAGTTATTTTATACGTATGCTAAGATCATATTACATTTTATCTGATTCAACATAAACTTCTAATTGTTTTAATAATAGACACACATTATTCGTGTCAAGAATAAGTAAGATTACAGGATATAAAATGTATGCGTGAAATACGTTAAAAGTTATTTTTGGAACAGTTTAGTCGAACAATTTTACGTTTTTAAGATAAGTCAATATCTAAAAAAATGGTACTGGATCGAGCGCCCTCATTCCCACTTTGTTACGAGGCATTGAATCAGGATGTGTATCACTTTTATTCGCGTAATTCGGGTTTAAATTCATGATTTGTAGCCAGTGAACATTGTACAGAGACTTATAATATGTGAATGCAGGCTTCAAGACAGAGTAAAGGCTTTCAAGAAAATTATTTTAAATAATTATTTCAGGAAAAGTGTTCTTTTTGAAAGCAAATTTTAGTAATGATATAAACAAACCGTAATTCTAAACAATGTATTTAAAATTAAACTGTTTTGCCATTCTTGATTATAAAATTTTCCTCATTAAGTCATTTAGTTATGTTCAATTGAATATTTATATGACAAAATGACTGTTAATTGAATATTTATATCCTGAGATGACATGTAAATAATTGTATAATTATGTAATATACTTGTTTATATTTGACAATGTACCACATACACGTCTGAAATTAAGTTGGGTATTATATTATCATTAATTAACATGCTAAAAATTGTTCCCGGATCGTACCAGTTTAAACAATATTTCTTTTGTTCTTAATTGATTTGTAATTGTTTATTTTTGTGTGTATTTTATTTCCCTGTATCTTTATATTGATACTATATACGCATACAGTGTGAAACTTTTAACCTAAACCTAAATTTATAACTACATGTAAAATGTTATAAATAACACTTAGTGAATATTTAGCTAGTTTTGTTTACATAAATGTAAAAGTTATACTTTTAAAATGGTACTGAGTTTACAATAATATTATTAAAACGTTATGTCTATATATATCCTGTCTGCGCAATTACTGTTTACTATATAGGTATAATTCAAATTCTATACTGGAAATACTTCAAAATAATAAGTTTCTTTTTTTTGCATTTTTTTGCACGACTGATAAACTTCCCCAAACCGTACCGTTAAAACCTACTGAAAATATTTTTCTCAGTTTTTCTCCTCACCATGTACATTGTTTATATACTATTTATTTGTATACCATTGTATCATATATATGATTATGGTTAAATAAAGTTAAGTTTAGTTGTAACTTCCACCCAGAAACATTACTTGTGTCATAATTATGATATAACATAGAGACTCTGGCAAAATATACGTATATGGATTAACAGAAAATGTCCAAATATTGATACAAAGTGGACAAAACTTTATTTAATTCAAAGAAATTTGAATATGAAAACGGTCATAAATAAAATACTTCTTATCTCCAAATGTCACATATATCAAATTGAATGCAATTTTTGAACTTACATATTGAAAAAAAAGGAAAACACAACAAATAATCCTATATATATATTTAAAATGTTAAAAAATATCCGAGTCAAGTAAATTAATAATGAAAAATGATAAACATTCAATAGTACTATGGGTGAACCAGTATACTATAGAATTGAAAACATTTAGGTTTGAAAAATACAAATGAGCTCATTTGGTAGCATTCACACATGCATTTGACAGGCAATGTATACACACACATCAATTAGTTAAGATATATTTTGGTTTTCTCATGTCTCTCTTTTTCTTGAATTGCTATTTCATCTACTCAGCTCATAAGAAATGCTGACTTACACCACCCACTCGATGATTTTGACTTTATAAAACATTAAGGAATATATCAAATTACATAGAGACATTCCTTGATATACTGCAGTCAACAAATTATTTTAACTACAAATGTATACAAAAACATCCAAATGTCAGCTTTAAAAAATTAATCGCCGTGTCTAATATCAATATTAGTTTTCTTTCAAACATCTAACACAACATCGAAACATTAGCTGCGTTATTTCTAGTCAAGTAAATAAATATAGTAAAATAACAAAATGTATTATTTGAAGATTATGTATAATTATCATACCTTTCGTTTGGATGCCTTTCCTCCCATTGGTGAATTTATTTCATAAACTTTTAAAATAATACCGTCAGAGACAGTAGAATAATAACAGTTATAATTAAATACTTAAATAATCTATACACGGTATATACGGGTAGTATAGGGGATTTCCTATTGCTGTCACATATCCCAATACAAACAAACAAATACTACTAAACATGTCATAAAAATCCTTGGGAATTTCCGTGTATCTGATAAATGTACGTTAAGATGTTACTGATGTCTGGATATCTCAGGGATACCATTTATTTAGAGTAAAAATGGTGGAAGTTAGAAGTTATATATACTCTGTGAACATTCGTTACAGAATCAGTTAAAGAGGTGACCATTTTATAACCAATGGACAGTCTTGTTATTTTTGTTGTTGTATGGTTTCTTTAAAAGCATCATATGCATAATACGTATATGTTTATGCATCGATCGGTCTGATATACGTGTATCAACGTCTGTAAAACATAATTTTCTTCAATTACAATTAAATATTTATCTTAATATATTCTTATATATCAGTATGTCAAATGACGTTGTGTTTCTTATACTTGGCTGGTACAGAATGATTAAGATATGTTTAACATTGCTATGGCTTCGATTTGGGTAATTGATTAATTATTATTGTCATTTACAAATACATAAAATCTAAATGCTTGTGATTTGTAACATTTATAACCACAAAGGAAGTTTTATCAACATAATAGCTTACATCCTTCAATGACTGGTACAATAAAATATTGGGAACAGTTCCAATATTTAGTTTTGATAGTTAACAAATGCGTTCACTGTTGGTCATACCCTTGTATTTAAATTTCATATTGACAAACATATCGATTACCTTTATATGTGGGATATTGGCCGGTAATAGTAAGTTAGTGCTAGTACACACCTGGAAAACTAGTAAGGTGAACCGACTGTCGTATATAACTAAAATATCGTTGAAAAATACGTAAAACCCGCTGACACTGAAAACTACACATTGATTTACTTTAATTTGATATGCTAAAATTGTGTTTGTAACAATTTCTTTTTGCTTCTTTATTCACCTTCAAATCTCAAAAAGTTAATTCTTGAAAGTAAATAGCTTGCAAACTACATACATTTAATTTAGAACCTTCAAAATTCTTGAAAAAATTTCGTAAAGTAGATGTCAGTACATTTTTATAATTATACCAAATATCTCTTGGGTTTATTTACATTGCATTAATTTTATACTTATTCTAAATACATAAAGACTATTTATATTCAATACCAATTTATTACAGGAATATGGAATGTTTTTGTATTTTTTTTACAATATAATTATTTTCTCGTCGTTACTCATAGGACTGCTCTTGGTACGTGTCCCACTGCCAAACAGAAAGACTATATTGCATTTGTTTCAATCTTAACTTTTCCAAATAAACCATGTATATATGAAACTTTATATCTTTTGAAATAAAACTGCAATTTATCGAGTTGATAAAACACGAGATCATAAAAAACGTGTGGGGATGTAGCTTTATTGTGATACAAAGTCTCAAATGTCACTGTTTTTAATCTTCCGTAGTCTTTTAGATGTATTCATTTCATATCTATTTGGTGGTCTTCTATGCCATCAAAGACGCTCACTGTAAGAGTAAAAGGCGGAATCTTTGTAGGTTACATTCAGGTCAGTTTTGTTCATAATCTGTTCATCGTTGACTGTGGTCAATGTATGCTGTGCTGTCTCACGGCATTCTCTCCGTTCTATCAATGTTCGTGCTGATGATAAACCATCTTCGTAATTACTTGTACTACCAGTGTAATAAGCCTCGTCTTTTTCTTGAATAGCTGGATTTTCAATAGCTGGAAATATCAGAACGAAAATGTTTCTTCTACATAAAAGAATCGGGAATCCATAATTTGGATCAGTTATTTGAAGTTCTTCAGACAAAAAATTATTGCTTTACCTATATTTTGATAAAACTGGTCTGTAGAATTACATTACACACAAATATTATTATCGCATACTTTCTATTAAACGATTGACTGAACGGAAAAAACATGACGATGCCAATTGCTTTCGCCTTCGATTTAGCTGAAGAATCATTCTCTGGACTTACCTTGTTTTAGAGCAGATGTCTCTTTATTCTTTATGCTGATCTCATGCACGAGCGTCCTCTTTCGTTTCAACCTTTCGTTAATTTCTGTTTGGTTTTCTAGTGTTGCTTTTAACACCGGTGTTTGGTGTTTTAGTACCGTCAATTCTTCCTGCTGCCTACTCACTGTAGCTAGTAACGGCTTGACATCTGGATGAACGCTAGTAATGCTTTCTTGTAACGATTCTTGCGTATTCGTGTTTTCATTGGTACCATCTTCGCCGTACGTTTTATGACAATTGTTAAGCAATTCTAGTAAGTCTTTGTCTCTGGTACATTTTTCGATACTGCCATCCGGCTTTGTTAGTGTATTGCTCTCACGAGTGTCTTCTTCAACAGTGGACAAGGAGCGAGTATTATCAGTCTTTCTCTTTTCGTCCATAAATGGTTCCGAGTAGTATTCTTTATTTTCAGTTACTAGAGATAAATCACAAAAAAAAACCGAATTCAAATACATTTAATTATGGTCAGTATTCAATAATTTGAAAATGATAATAATTTATTATACAACACAAAATTTGATAAGAATCACTTTTTGTATTGTATGGCATTGCCGGGCAAAATGGACTCGAATCCCACAATTTGAGATTCGACAGCTCATCAGAAGTATGAGGAGTCGATGTCAGGCTGTATTTGACGCACGGGGACATCTGTTACGATACTAAACACAAACGTTTGCACTTTAGCTAATTTTCCTCAAGTTTCTATTCCCCACTAATACCCATAACATGTCTAATTTTAACCCTGTCCTCATTTCGACGCTTGTTACGCTCGAATGATTTAATGTATGGATTACATGTTGCACTCATCTTATATATGTAATCCAAAATCGACGATAACGTCATACAAAACAAAAAGTGATCCTTATCAAATACAGTAGAGGAATGCCTAGTAAACGAAAGGTTTAAGCAGGAAATAACTAATACTACACCTTCACTAAGCTTTTTTGGCCATGTGTTTGATTTAGCTTCATCAGTCCCCGTCGGTTGCTCTGCACTCGATAGTTGTTCATTGCTCGCTAGTTGCTCTGTATTTGTTCCATTGTCTATAACTGCAAAGGTAAATATTTCTTACTTAGACACGTATGTACCAACAAGACTCATTTCTTATACAAGCATAACCATGGAATGCTAGAATGGACTCATGCTGAATAATTTAACAAGAGGGCCAAGATGGCCCTATATCGCTCACATGACAATCACTGTTCACTCATTAAAACATTGTTTTGGACCGGTGACCTAGTTTTTGACCCCAGATGACCCATGTTAAAACTTGTCCTACATATAAATAAGACAAACATTCTGACAAAATTTGGTGAAGATCCAATCAAAACTATGAAAACTACAGCATAGACAAGGTTTTCCTAAGATTTTACCTCGTGACCTAGTTTTTTAACCCCAGGTGACCTATGTTCGAATTTGTCTTACATATCATTAAGACAAACAATCTAACATAGTTTGACCAAGATCCAATTAAAACCATGACATTTAGAGCTTTTATAAGATTTTTACCTAAGATTTAACCTGGTGACCCAGTTTTTGATCCCAGCTGACCCATGTTCGACCTTGACCCACATATCATTGAGGCAAACATTCTGACAAGGTTTGGTGAAGATCTAATTAAAACAGTGACATCTACAGTGTTAACAAAGTTTTCCTAAGATTTGACCCGGTGACCTAGTTATTGACCCCAGATGCCCCATATTTATACTTGACCGTTATATTATTAAAACAAACGATTTGACAAAGTTTGGTGAAGATTCAATAATAACTGTGAAATCAACAGTGTTAACATGGTTTGTCATAAGATTTGATATAGCGACCTAGTTTTTGACCCAAGATAACCCATGTCCGAACTCGTTCAAGATATTATGAAGACAAACATTCTGACAAGGTTTCATGATCATCCAATCAAAACAGTGACTTCTAGAGTGTTCACAAGGTTTTCCAGCAATTTGCCCTAGTGACCTAATTTTGCTACAGAAATGACCCATTATCAAACTTGACCTACATATTATTAACATGAACATTCTGAAAAAGTTTCATGAAGATCCAGTCAAAACAGTGATTTCTAAAGTGTTCACAAGGTTTTTACTTATTTGGCCCTGGTGACCTAGTTTTTTTACTCAAAATGGCCTAATATCGAACTTGTCGGAGATTTTGTTGATATTAACGTTCTGACCCAGTTTTGCTAAAATTGAGCTAAAAATGTGGCCCCTAGTGTGGTCACAACATAAAGTTTGACGACGCACGACGCACACCGCACCACGCCGGACGGAGAGTGATCCTAATAGCCCACTTTGTCACTTTGTGACATGTGAGCTAAAAACTCACGAAGACTTCCACAGCGCGGAACCACCTCCACATCTAAAACAAATATTCGACATATACTTGACAAAACAAAACTTATCGAAAGTGAAACGTGTCATGTAACTGTGTACACATTTCATACATGTTAGCATCCGGATGACTAAGCAAAAGCATGAATCTATACGTTGCTGATTCCGAGTAAAAAACGTCAGAATTCCTAAAGTTTAATATAAATTATTGTAAATCGAACAAATGATCCTTACCTTTCTCATCAACATTAGGGACATTCTTGTGTGGTTGTCGGAATATATCAAACTTTCTAAATATGTTCTTTTGTTTCCTACGACGAGATAATGCAAACCGTTTACAGGTTATCTTCTTTTTCTGGGAATGTACTTTTGACCTTCTCGTATGTGTTCCCTTTGGCCGACGAATTGTCGCACCTGTAAGCAAATAAAATTCAATTGGGATTTCCAAACAAAACAGAACGAAAAATGAAATAGCAAACCTCGTCATTTCTATTTCTAAAGCCCAAAATATAAAACAATTCTAGTTAAAATGGATTTTTTCCCAAAATTATTGTTTAATTAACATTTGGAGTAAATCACTAATTATGTCAGCATACCTTGCTTTGTAATTGTTACACATGCTCTTTTATCTCTTCTAGAAGGGGAAATTTCATCGGATTCAAGCATCTTATTGTTTGTCATTGTTTCTTTTATTTCCTCGTCGCTATCTATTACTGATGTTGGCTTGTCATCTGCGTCTACGTATTCATCATCTGATCAACATCAATATATTGAATGAGTTTCCTATTTACAACTAGCTGAGGTTATTTTTGTAAAGGATATCAAGTTTTATTGTTTAACCATTGTTCATTCAAATCATTTTCTCTTCAAAATTAAATCCCTTCTATTCCATTCTATTTATAATTTCATACATGTATATTTACGTGTGACATTGTCAAATTTTAAACTTATTGTTAGACAATACTGTCTAGTTTTGACAACAAACCCATTTCATATTTTGACGTAAGCGACGATAGTATAGTAAACATGTGTACATGCCTTCGTAACTGAATCTTTAGGCTTTGATCGACATTTTATCATTTTTATCAATTGTTAATTACACAGTCATTTTGTTGTTCTTCCTTTCAATAATTCAGTGCATGTATATTAATGCATAGTGACTATTATCACTTCTTTGGAAATAGCATATATTCCTTCTTTGAACTGTCATTTTCGAATGATCTTATTATTATGTCGTCATTTTGTTTTATTACTATCATTACTAGTGGTGCAATGATATACCGGTATATTGCGATATGTACAGCGTCCGGCCGATACGTACCATGGTACTTCATCTATATATCGCGATATTTTCTTTAATAATTGAGCACATAATCCATTGAATTAAATAAATGTAGACACAATTTTAGTGATGTTCTGAACCGTCAAAGGGAGATTAACCCCTCTGAATTATTTGCAGTTTTCCTAGTACAGTGTGTTAACTGATAACTGATAAACCATCTACTGGTTACACAATATGAATAAACTACCCTATATGGTTATTTCTCTATGTTGTAATGGGTTAACACTTGGGTTTTATTGCGTTTTTCATTTCTTCTTTGCACCCCTTATCATTACTATAACAAACCCTCTTAACATACGTTTGTTTGTATATCATTATAAATGATAAATGGATTTCCGTTCGGTGGCTGAAAACATTTCATAGTTCATTCCATCATTTTGCACCAAGGTACTTTTGGCTAAGATGCGTATTGATTAAAATACGATGGTGATATTAAACTTAATGCTGTCAAAAGAGCAGATGATTGCCATACTAGGATTAAGAAAAGAAAAACTAATTGTTAAGTAAATGGATAAATAAATCCAATTATATAACATATAAATTTCGACAGAACTATATTCACTGAAGCAATGGAACAAGTGTATATATATTATTACCACTATGGTTTTCATCCAAATCAATTTCCTTCTTCCCGGATGCCTCATTTGTCGTCAACATTTTAATTCTAGGAAGAGGCACTAGAGGTTTACCGATTGACATTTTTGGTAACAGTTGATTTATAGCTGCTGAAAAAACATCGTTAGGATAATACGTACTGCCAGTTGGAGTAGAAATATTTCCTTGAATACTTATACTAAAAAGCGTATATGTAATAGGGTATACAAATACAATATTGTTCGTAGTTTAACTTTGCCATCCGATGTAAAGCATTTACAAAAATTTCCTTATTAAATTTTCTCTATTATCTAGATCCAACATACCTTTTAACGCGGAACTATAGAATGAGATGGTACAATGATTACTTGAAATAATGATAATATGTATCTTGAAGAACATAAGATTGATATATGATAAGGGTAACTTTGGGTGAATACATTACCATCCGGTACTTCTGACATATTGTCTTCTGATTTTGAACTATGTGACAACCGTGTACACGTAGACGATGATTGTGATAATGTTTGTGGAATGGATTGCTCTTTGCCGCTGAACTCTTCATCGTTAGGTTCTACATCACCTGTTAAACAAAACTAAGAACTTATTCGATGCACAATAAAATGAATATTACTATCTGGTGTACATATTAAATTAGTCACTAAACGCACACATATTTCATGTGACATACAATTCAAAGACATTCCATTGCTCGAAAATAAACAAACGACAAAATAGTGTTATAATTAGGGACAAATACCCGAATCTCGTTCTCTATTGTCAGAGACTGTACTTGATGATAGTTTACACGTAAAATCGCCTGCCAACACTTCATCGGTTTCCTTGATGTTGGTCTGTTTGGTAGACAATGAAGAAATATTGTCAGCTGCACAATCATCGTAAACTTCGTTGTCTGCTTCATACAGATCTTGATACATATCTTCAGAGGAGTCTCCATTTTTTTCTATGAACAAAATTGGAAACATGAATGAATTAAAAACCAATCATTTGCATTATTAGTTTTACTGTAATGTGAATTGTATTTTTCACATGACTAACTTAATCGATGCAATCGATTTTTATAGTTTAGATAGTTTATTTCCAAAAAGGCATATTTGCCTTTTAACATATATCCAGAACATACATGTATAGAACATTTATATGATAATAGAATATAATATATATCTATATATAAGATAATATATACCTTTACTAGCAAATAGTTTATTAAACAATACAAATGTACATTATTTGTATTCATGTTACCTCTTTGTTGGTTCGAAGAAGTTGCTGTGTCATCCAGTTTATACATTGTCTCATCTTGACTGCTGTCATTACGTACAGCACTACTTTTCTGCTTCGGCAATGGTTTTTCATAATCTTAAAATTAAATGTTAGTTTAAGCAGTAATCTTTACTTATTTGTACCGTAACATTTGTTGAAAACATCTGGTAGAATTTTAAGATAGAAGAAACAAATATTGAAACAATTTTCAAATTTACGTCTTGTTCATTCTTGTAAAATGGATTAGCTTAAGCACAAGACATTTCTATACAGACTATTTGCTATTAAGCATCAATTATTTTTCATTCATTTCTGAATCAATTAATTTAATTTTAAAATTGTAAAACAATCCATATTTACCGGAGAAATATAGCAATTCTGGTATATCCAACATCTTAGCCGCATGTCCCATATCCAGTCTCTTCAAGGCATCCAACAAATGAGAGTACCAGTATCTATGTTTTCTCGGTACTCGATCTAACAATCTGTCTGTGGCAGCTAAGGCTCCGAAATTATTATATACCTGTTCTATTTCTTCTTTGTCTTCACTAGAAATGACATCAACTGACCACAAAGCTTGTGTTAGTTCGATAGGACAAATGCTATCCCTTAAAACAGGAGTTATGCTTTTTAAATACTCTTTTTGGTACGAATGGTCCATTGGACTTTCCCCTCTTAGCAAACCAGCAAGGTAACTGTAGTCTGGAACAAGATACAGAATAATTTTGTAATATTTTGAGTTATTATATGTACTTTTATTGCAATGAAGTTAGTATCCCCCTGCTGTACCGGAGGGGACTATATAGTGTTTGTCGATGTCTGTCCGTCAGTCCGTCCGTCGCAAGTGGTTTCTTAATGATGACTTCAGTTAGGGGTGGTGGATTTCAATGAAAGTTGGTACATGGGTAATTTAGGGGATAACCTAGAATGGGGTTGTATTTTAGGATCAAAAGGTCAAATATCTAAGTCACTGTTACTAAACATAGAAATTTAGTTTCCGGATGATAACTTCAGCTGACTCCCATATTTGGACAAAAATTATCAATATTAAAAAATCTAGACAAAAGCTGCTGTATAAACACCAGCTAACATTCCAGTGATGGGTGATGTCAAGGGACATGTATTGCATTCAATACTGACTGTAAGCTTGTCCTATTGAATACGCGCTTTTTTAAAGAACGTTTTTAACTACTGTAAATCAGGAAATTATTTCGCGCAATTGAAATGAGTTTTGCGGTCGGGATTTCCGCGAATTCAAGTAACAGCGAATAACTCTCTTGTCATTCAATCGCGAAAATTAGCCGCCACATGAAGACCGTCGTCTTATAAAAACTTACTTGTCAGTGTTGTTTGTCAATTAATTCTTACCAGGGAAACAACTTTAAAAATTGATGTTCTGTTTGAGAGAAAGTTCCGACAGCTAACTTCATTTTAAACAAACTTCAGAAAATATCTTTGAAAATATTTGATATGTGTAAGTCAAGATTGCAATGAGTAGTGATTACTTAAAGTAACAAGTAATTGATTGGGACTTGAATGCTGCAATTGTTTGTTTGAAATATGTAGTATGATATTGTTTATGGTATTTGATATATTAGGATCCAAACTCCCTTTATTTCTCAAAATTGGACGGAAATATTTTGTAAATCATTATAATTTTTACAGGTTTCCATGATCTGAAATGATTTACCGTGAGACTTTTTAAAAACAATGACAATCCTTTGAGTTATTTTCCCATTAAATTTGCATTGAAATCTATTATATGAAAGTAACCCATTTTATAAAAATGATTAATGTATCGGGATTTGATGTCTGGTCATATCAAGTTTCACCAATTTATAGATTTAAAACCAAACCATGATTATATACTTTAATAAACCCACTGTATAAAGTTCATTGCAAGTGATTTGAAACAAATATTACATTTGGTTGGTCTTCTATATACCAATATCGCGCCATAAATTGTGCAGCATTGATACAAATACAGCAGACAAATTGGGAGGTAGGATCCATATACACTAAGCTAAAGAACAATTATATTAATTACTATATATACTATATTGACTATACTGACCACATCTCTCTAAAGCCTCCATGAATTGCTTCCACCGCCCAGGATCTTTATCATTATTCTTCAGTTCATCGATTATGAATAAAACAGCCGATCTTGGACTACGGTTAGCAATGGCTAGCAGTTTGTCAGGATCCTCTGAAGAACAAAAGCATGCGTATAGTGGATCAAGCTTCTATATCTCACTTGATTCAAAGTTGTCGGTTTTAAAGCTCAAATTTTCTCCCGTGAAGCCCTTTTAAATGAACATTCGATTTGTTTAAAACATGGATTATACTTGTATAAGCCGTGCGAATAATTCATTAGATAATGAAATATACAATACAGTTGAGACAATCATTATATGATTTATTCATTTATTTCGGTTTTGGAAATGCACAGAGAAATACATGTACATAAAATATAAGAAACAATATTAAAATTATGGTTTAGAAAACTGCATGCCATGAACATCAACAACATGTCTAACACAAAAAGTGGCGAGTCTTATTTCCATTGTGCACCCAGTAATAGTGACAAGACGCGGAGAGGCATGTAACAACATGAATAATATTAATTAAAGTATTATCACAATGCATGTATTGTCATCATGGAAAAAATATCAACACTTTACACTTTTAGAGATTAATGACAATGACTCGGTCATTTATTTCAAATAATACAAGTACACATAAATAAAATGATATAAAAATCTCATAGTTGAATTGGCTTTCTTAATCACTAATTCGGCAATAATTTTCTAGAAGACAAAAAGTGATCAATGGTCACACCTAAGTATTTAACAGATGATGTAGGAACAATGGATTTAAGGTCGACAAAACATTGGCTGACAAAATAAAGATCATTAGACACATATACCTACACTTCCCCCAACAACAGTATAGCACCAAGACCATGGCCGTAGTCCAAAGGTTAGTTTATGAAAATTGGGAAAGAATGTCGATTTCATCTCATATGTGGAGGGATTGCCAACTCCTTGTGGAAGGGTTGGTTAGTACTGAATAGGAACCTTGTTATGTGAACTCGCCGTTGTATTAATTTAACTGAAATATCGCCGAAAAACGCGTTGAAAGAAGAACGGAAATATGTATAATGTATATATACAATGTAATTTATACATAGTGGTTTATTTAGTAAATGTCAAGTCTATAAAATTTTGTCAGAAGATACTTATTCTAAGTAAGAATATACAATTAAGTTATGATTACCTAGAAATGTCAAGTGAGGTATAAGGTGCCGAGCTATGACATTTTGGACAATAAGTGGTTCAAATATGATCACCATTTCTTCATATCGATGTAAGTTCCGTTGTCGTCGCTTTTCCAAAGATCCAAATTCCAGGTGCTTATTTGTTTGGTTTGTCTGCTGTCAATGAATCGAATTAATGACAGGGGAATTAATCCAACATCTCAAAAACAACATGATAGGTTTAAGATATACACTGGACGAATGATAGTTGTTAAGTAAATGAAAAAAAACTAGTATGGTATTTAAGTAGAATATGAAAATGGACTCACTTCGTTCTCGTTTTCTGGTCTTTTAAGATCTGTCTCAGAATATGTTTTACTATTTGTACCTGCAAAAATGCCATATGTTTGACGATTATACGCAATAATGAACGTTTACAGTGCTAGATTAGAAACAAACCTTCCCAACACCCTATGAGTAAAATCGAAAAATGAAAATACTGCTTTTATTGTTCGGCACGAACACAAAGTTAATACCATTTCTCAACAGTCGTTCAGTTTTAATCTTCCTGTATACCGAACAGCTTTCATTAACCTTCCGCCTACGAACATAGTTCCAGTTCAACTGCATAAATACAGATTCAAATAGTACGTGCATTAAAGTCAAAATCAGATGGCTATGCAAAATAGTAAACGACCAGTATAAAACAGACCCCAAAAAATCTAAACAATCCTCTACTTCGGATTATTTTACGAGCTGTGTATGCTAATTAAGTCTGGATCCTAGCTTCTATTGAAAACAAATCCATCATTGAATTCTTTGACGATGCGATGATATCTGTGAGTCAACCAGATATTTAAAACAGTATTACATCGGAAAATTAAAATCGATTAATTTAATGCTTATAACGTATAACTTTTTCTTATATATATATATAACATTCTACGTAAGTTGAGAATACAAAGGGGTAGGTAATGCAAACTATAATACTATGCTAATTGCTGACCTGCTTTTAGTGATCAGATAGGAACCATAAATCAACGAACCGAAAGCACATGGAACGGGAAAAACTTTAACAATTGCATGGCGGGTATAGAAAAGCGTTGTACTTTGGTCTGCATTAAAAATTTATACGCGAACTATCGTTCGGTTTCCAAAACTCAACCAAAAACCTCACCCTTCAAAGAAATTAAACTTTTGACTACTTCGTAGTTCCGAACAATAGCAGAACCTTCAGAGCTTTGATTAATAAAGGTAAAATAGGCAAAACATCATTTATGAAAATTGCTATGAATGGAATCAACGCATAAAGAAAACAAGAATATGTCAGTTTTAAAATGGAATCAAAAGAAAAAAAACAATTGATGTTGTACTCAGATTTACTATGTCAGCTGTAATTAGTTATAAAGCTACTCTATCTGTGTCATTGTGTAATGACTTTTTAAAATAGTTTTTGTTGAAACAACAATGATAAACAAATCGTTTGTACTTACGAGAATATAATATCAGGGGAATGATGTCGTACAGATCACTGTCAGGTCCATCTAACACCGTTTCTTTCATACATATCTCCACTTCTTTATCTGTACATTTACCAGGACAATTCGACATTTTACCATCCCTTATCATGTTCGAGTCGTCGTCTCGTGCTGCGAATAAATCTCCACAGTCTCTTCGAGGTTGCCATACCGGATCATGTGCGATATCATCACTCTCACAATAGTTGATGTAAGCATCTGGATCTCCTTGTGTTTGGTACACAGGAAAGTTCATGTCATCAGACAAAAAAGCCTAAATGATATGTGTTACGTTTTAATTAATTTACCTTTTACTGTGATTTTGTAAATAATTATGCAATTTTAAAACGCTAGTCTTTAAATGTACTGATTTTTTGTGCTATATTGGAAAGCACATATCTAATGCTATTACATTTATATTCGAAGACATAATTAAATAGCACAATGCAGTATCTAGATATTATCTAAAGAAAATTCATTATATAAATACTTAGATATCTTTAATTCCAGATCACAATAATGTCATGAAAATTATGTTGTCCATTATTGGTTATGGTCTTTGAATTAGTATTTTTCTGTCCTGGATACGTAAAGTTACACCAGGATTTCAGATATATGGTGGTTATTTTATAATTATTAAAGGAGGTTCATATTTCATGTAGTCGTTATAGACTTTGATACTGAATTACATACCCTAGTGGTGGCACTTTCCTCATAGCTTGGTCTTCTATTCGTCCGCAATCTGTCCTGAACACAGTACTTCTAGAAAGAATGTTAACGTACAGTATACATACATCTTGATATGAATAATAAGACAGTGCCTGATATTACATATAATAATTATGGAGTTGCGTTCCAATACTTTAGCTACATCTTTATCTTTTCATAATTAAATATTTAGTACATGCGCATGTTTTACAATTAACTCGCTCCATATATGTTTCATTATGAAAATTAATGTCCGATGACGATATTGACATGTTGTCTTTTTATATGTTACTTTTTGCTGATGATATAGCTCTATTTACTACCGATCCTCATAGTCTTCAATTACAATTAGATAATATATATACGCATATTCACATAAATGGGGCTTATAAATTAACGTAAATAAGACAAAAATCTGCATTTTTGAAAAAAGAAAGAGTAATAATCAACCTTCTTGGTCAATCAATGACAAAAATGTTGAAGTTGTTGACCACTTTTGTTACCTGGGTGTTAAAATTTTTACTATACTGGTTCTATGATGCATGCTGTGAAAGCTCTACATGATCAAGCTCTTAAAGCTTACAATCATATATTTTAAATTTTTAATAGGGTGAGCCTTGATATAAAGATGAAATTATCTTTGTTTGATTCTTTCATTGTACCTATTCTACTATATGGATGTGAAATTTGGGGGGTCTATGACTATAAAGAATTAGATAAATTGCATGTTAAATTCTGTAAACGAATTTTAGGTGTACGAATTCAAACATCAACAATATACTAAGAGAAAACCGCATCTGTAAATTATGTTCTATGAACAGGAAGATACAACAATATACTAAGAGAAAACCGCATCTGTAAATTATGTTCTATGAACCAAGTTGAATCCGAATATCACTTTTTCATGTGCTGTAATGCTTTTAACAACTTAAGAACAAAATATATCAAAAATACCTATTGGCCTTCCATTAACAAATTTATTACGTTAATGTCTAAACAATCAAACACAATATGTAACAATATTGCAAAATTCATTTTTCTTGCTACGAAATTAAGATTAGAGAAATTAGAATTACTTAATACTGCTTAGTTAATCATGGATATTGTTTACACTGCTTCTTTATTATCATTTGTGTTAAATGTTTCTTGATTAAATGTTACTTAATTCTATTTGGGGGGATATTATATTATATTCTTTCAAATATGTGTGCTTGCATTGATTTTGTTTATTTAAAATTTTGCAATATGCAAATGTATGTATATTGTATTAATTGAGAAGTATGTATATAAGCATTATGTTTTTTCTATGTACATTTTTGTATACTATTTATTTAAAAAAACTGTTGTCTTGACCATCTTGACATGTATATAAATTGTAAATGGTCAGAGGCATTATATGCCGATAATACCAATAAACTTGAAACTATGAAAATTAACACTGATGGGATCCGCTGTACAGAAGATGTCCGGCTTGTGTTAGCATTTAAAACGAAAAAGAATAATTCTTATAAAGTCATTTCAAAAACACCCTTTTTATATATAAAATTATAAACTATTAATTTGATCTTCGTTATTTTAACATTTTTATAAGTTTATGTGTTATCCATCAATAAAAAAATATGATATACAAAGATGTAAATTTAACATCATGCCTTTATATCATTCTTTTACATATGCATGCAGAATAAAAATCTGTCAGACATAGTGTACCTGGTCTTCGGCCAGTCTTAAAACCTGATAACATTTATTCTGAATTGAATAGCAAAAAGAATAGGTCTTCATGTATAAAAGTATGAACGCTTATCTCAAGACAATGTGACTAGATATGTTATGCATTAATCATGCATTTTGCTGCGATGATAACTGTGCTGTCTTCCTATGTCATACAACACAATATCACAAGGACCGCAATGGAAATAAGAGTATATCTAAATTCCTTGTTTTGTTTTATCCTTGACATATAATGTTGACTTGACATAGCACATAACTTCATACAAGTTGTTGTTTTGATTATGCTTGCCATTAGTTGTACATTTTATGTCAAAATAAATATTTATATCTATCATTCTTCTGCATACTTCTTCAATGTTATGTAGGAAAGCTGCCCAGGTCTGTCGTTTTAGTAAAACCGTATACAACAAACCAGCAATATGTGACATAATTAGGTCATTAATTTTGCTTGCGTGGTCTTTGTCACAAATATACAATACTAACTGGTATTTATAATTCCATGTAAAATAGAAAGTAAACTTCGTAGAATAAACCCATGCAAAATTAACTTTTTAACGCACCTAACGATTTTTATTACATCCGGTATCTATTCAATCGTATATTATACTCGTATATGTAATCAACACCACAAGAAGTGTAATATGTTGCATCAGATGAAATGTGATATATCCTTTACACGGTAAGTAAACATTTAGAAATAGCTAGGCAATTTTTATCCATTAGAGAAAGCTAGTTTCATATTTACGTATAATTATAAGCATTATTCGTGATAACAAACTGACTAAGGCTTACTGCGATTTTTTAAAGAAAAACTTTGATGTGAGCATGCGCTTGTTTTTTTTATGACTCTTTAAGAAATCGCATCAATTAGGTGACCATGATTTGAAATGATAACATTTCATGAATTTTAAAGATAAATGTGTACACCATGTCGATTATAACAAAGCACATCGATTGTTTTCATTTATTCAGCGGTAGTTTTAACGTTTAACTTTATTCATAGAAATATGAAAATGTTATGTCTCGTTGTTTATTTGAGTTTAACGCCGCTTTTCACCAGTCATATGAGGCGGACGTACAGTTCACCTAACCATCATACATGGGAAGAACCAGTACTAGACTTCCATCCTCCGTAAGCAACTGACCACTTTCTCATATAAAGAGACATGGTCGGTAGCGCGGCTCAAAACCCACGACACTCTATCAATGAGAGGTTACAGTGATTTGAATTCAGCGACCTTAACCACTTGACCACGGAGGTGGATGTATGAAACTGTTATGTAAAATAATGTCACGCAATCACAATCAACATTTTGAAACGTGATACAAATTCGGTAATTCTTTAAAAAAAAGTTTTATGGATTATATTTACATGATTATCCGGTGTACTTACTGTCTGTGTGTTTAAACATCTGTCTTTATTTTTTTTCAGATAAGCGTACGTACACAAAAAATATATATAAACAAAATTAAACAAGAATATACAACCAGAGATCAGATCAAGAACAAAATTATATATATATAAGTATTGCGGAAATAAAAAATCCTATGTAAAGAAACATTCCTTCAACAGATAAACTAAGGTACAATGAAAATATATTTAAGATAGCGATATGAATTATATTACTCATAAACGACAATACATATTTATAAATCATACTAAGGCAGGTTTAATATTTGATAAAGCGTTTCGTAAGTACAATTTTAACTACATTATGGTATATAATAATAATATTATTATAGCCTGTGACCTACTCGTACATGTACATACAATTTCAACTGAAGTGATATCCGAATAAGTAATAATCACATGTACAAAAACCAAGATAGATAAACTGTCAAAAGGAGGGTGGATGAGATAAAGTCATTGTTTAATTTTGATTGTGATGATATATCCGTCACTTAATGTTGATAAGTATGGGTTACAAGGAAAACAATTTTTTTTGCAATTTTCTTTCGTGACAAACCCCTTTGGGTGGTATATAAGGTTGCAAGTCTTTAAAAAAATATTCACTTAGTTGAGGCGTTGTGGTAAAAAGAAGGAAATTGGTTTCATTCAGTTAATAATAACAGTATATGCCCATTTTACAGTATTTCCCCTATGCTTGGTGTTGATTATGACAAACACACGCTTACTAATTTTCGCTATGAATTTAGGCAGAATGTTTGGATTAGCTATGTCTGTTTAAAAATGTGAAATACTGAACCGTCCTGGCATGGTTTTTATCTTGCCAGTGTGGTATAATATTAACTTTTGCTTGTAAACCATTCATTGACAAAAACTACCTACTAGGCAGAGGAGTGTTTCTAATAAATGTTTTTAAGAAAAAACAATGACTCTATTTATTCATACAAGGAATTTCAACGAAAGTATTCGATAGTAGCAAATTGTTTACAATATTTAAACATTATACATTAATTTCAAACATATTAAAATTAATTACAGATAGTACACAAAAGGATAATTGAACCTGCAATCCTTATCAACCAATGATGACGGTAGTAGGTGCATGTAGACCATTCTGTGGTACTCTTATAGGATACAATAAAAGTGTCAAGTACATCGAGAGACAAATCAATACTAATATTATAAATTGAAAGATACATTGTTACCATTTAGAATATCAAAATAGTTAAGATTTCAATGGTTCCAAAACAAAATCATTCATAGAATCTTAGGAATCAACTACTTCTAATGTTTATTGGGTTTATGTTCATTTTGTAAGTCTTGACCTTGAGCATGAATTACAAGAAAAAGTCCTAATGCTGATACAAACTAGACAAAATTAGAAAATTGGAATATATACAACTGTCATAAATAAAATACTTCTTATCAGTGTAAAGTTAACCCAAGTACTGAAATAGTTGAAAAAACAAATTGTCCTATACTATAAGACTGATAAAACCCAACACCTTGAATTATTGACTGTAATTTAAAAAACGAAATAAAGCAATAACATTTGAACTCCCTTGGCAAATTTCACTCAGATACAGAATAGGTCATGTATACACACATTCATGAATGAGCTGAAATGTAAATTATTTTCTCATATCTTTCTGCGATCTCTGATGAAATGTCGTTTTATCTTATTAGTTCATAACAATGCTTATGAGTGTGACATTTTGAAGCAGTTTTCATGAAAAAGATTCGAATACTTAAGGGCCATAGGCGTTCGGTATCAGTATTCATTTGATCTGATTAGTCATGCAATGTTATATAAATATGTATACACGCATGATTTTTTTATTGGGGTTTAACGCCGTTTTTTCATCAATCATCAAGTTTGGTTTAACTAACCAGTTTTCTAGGACTGCATGTATATTCTAACCAGTACTAACTTCCACGAGGAACCGGCAACTTTCCACATGTGGTTGAAAATCGACAATGTCCTCAGATGGAAGGGTACGACCTGTCGCGACCCAGATTCGAACCTGAACACCGGGTTTTCAAATCTAGTTCTCTAACCTCTGGGACCGCTCCTTCATGTACACGTACACGTATTAACGTACATATAATATTTAATGACCAATTGGAAATAATCTCTGAAACCGAGCGAATGTGTGTACATCAAATGAACTCTGAATCCGAGCGCCTGTGTTAAGTGCATTCAATTACATAACGCGAGAACTAATTATAAATCCAAGCATTTAGATAAATCATTGTTCAAGATTTGTGTTGAAATACCATACAGAAATTGACAGCTTGCCTCTAAATGATAAAAAAAAATTAAATAATCGTAGATTATTTACATCATACCTTTCGTTTGGAAGCATTTCCTCCCATTGTTGAATTTATTCCATAAATCTACGCTCTGAACTTTCCAAATTTTACTAATTAGAGAAAATAAAGTAATGGCTATTATATTTGATAACAGGAAAAGTTAGGATAGGTTTTGGTAATCTTAAATATTCTAAATGCGGTATATACGGGTAGTTTCAGGTGATTCCCCATTTTTTGTAGTGTCATACGTCACACTACATCCGAATACAAACGAAAATAAATTTACATCATATGATACGTATATATATATACATTAAACTAAAAATTTATAAAAGTGAACTTCCTTGTTCTAGTTTTCATATTTATTTGTTATTAGGGATTTGTAAGGTTCATAAAGGGGTACTTAAATGATGTTATTTTCACGTTAATCGACGTACTATTAAATATGTCATACATGTACTGCTCAGTTAGGATAATTGTAGAGTGACGCAGTGGTCGAGTCCACTTTTACGGTGTAAAACCGTTGTCAAATTATCAGTAGACATGTAAGCTGATTATATAATTTTAAAATTTCGGTAAGTACATCAACTGTCAGCGTAGTGCAGTTGGTAACGATGTTGACTGTTGATACATTTGTGTTGAAAATATCAATGTGAGACCGCGGTAGTACTTTTCGCAAATTATTTTCTATTTCTTTTTTTTAAAAGTTTGTCAATTTTTTCCTTGTATTTTGTTTTTGTAAGGATTATACTAGATTTAGTGTTTATTATTATCATTCTTATCGTCAAGTTGGCATATCTTTTTGAATATCTTTTTACGTGTAATAAACATGATGAAGAATAGGCTTAGACATTTCGTCGGAATTCTGTTAATAACGATTAAAAGTCGATCTATTTTTCAGCCATATTTAGCTAGTTGGCCTTCAGATAAGTTGGCACGAAATATTTGTGCACGGTACTAATACTTCAAGTACTTTTGCACTACACACTTCGCGTTACACAGGACAGAAATTAATGCATTCTTTTCTACACAGTTTACTACTAAAATATTACAAGAAACCTACCTATGCACGACAATTCATTTGCGTCTGAGGTAAAGTTGAAAAAGAAAACGAAAAAAAGAGACAACCGGTGAGGTTCGAACTCGCAACAAACTTTCGCCCTAGAGCGATTTTAAAGTTTCAAACTGCGCCAAACTGACATCTACCATTCGAAATTAACTACAATACTATATTCGTTTCTTATAAACCCATTTTATCCGTTCATACAGTCGTTGCAAACTTTTGTGTACACATAAAATGAAACGTGTAGACCTATCACATTATCCTAACTGAACAGTATATCAAATGTATTCATGCACAATTGACTCGAAAATACAGTTTATTCTATAAACAGCAGCTGTGTCATCAAGTTAAGATTAGAATCTATATAATTATATCCTAAGACGCATCACATGCAAAATTTTGATTTTTCCTCGTACGCTTCGGTAAAAAGTCGGGGAGGGGGGATAGTGTAGTGCGGTTAAGTTTCATTTAATCATGATATCAAACAGAGATGAAATAATTTTAAAAAATTACAACTTTAAAGTTTTATATTTAGCACTGTTTGTGGCTATTTTGTACTTTTCCATTATATTTTATTTACGTCAAAGTTTATATGGACATTGCATGAGTTCCAAGACGTCATAATACACATAATTATATCATACAAACCTTAACACCAAAAACATGAGAATAGTGACAGCCAAGCTTAAGTGTGTGCTGAGGTTACTCAGGAACAAAAACCTCGACCTCGAGTCGAAAAGTAAACTGTGTTTCTTAAACGTTGGAAAGGGGAAGGCTATATATATTCAGATCGCATAATAACTTGTGGTGAAACTTGGATTCACAATTATAGCCCAGAGTATAAACAGCACTCTTTGATAACCATAACACCGAAAAAAGAGTGAGTTACAAAATCTGCGCAGAAGACGCGGCGATATGATCATCTTCTCCATGGATAGTCCTGAGAGGAGTTTTTTTAATTGAAGAAATGAAAATGGCGGTATGCAGTTTCTTTAGAACATGTGATGATAGCTGGTATATTGATATATTCCAGATACGGACTGAACGTCTTGTACTTACGGAAATTTAGAAAATATCTGATACGTCTTCGACTAGTTAATCGACTATATCAAAATAAAAGTACACAGAACTCATCCAAAATTAAATTTTGCAATTGACGTTCTTTAGTATGATACTTAACGCGATGCAAATAATCACTCTGCCATTTAGCTAGGGGGCCGTCATAGAAAGGACTTATATATACATGTCTGTATATAAGTCCGTGGTTATATATATATATACTGTATGTCGGATGTAATATTACCAATACACCAGCTTGGGATTCTACAATACTACACCGTATAGCCCCAACAGCTGAGCACAGTTACTCCGATGAACACAGAACTTTCACGATATTTTTTTCAATTTCGAGAGGAAAGTATAAGTATTTCCTTAATTTATATCAAGGACTTATAAGTCCTTGTTTATATTTATCTTGAAGGGTCCTAACAAAACCAAGTATGTACATTAATTTGCTTTTAAAGAAGGAATACATACTCGAAACTGGAAGTGAAACCGTACATTTTTCAAAGAAAAATAGCCATAAATGTCATTATGTGTGCTACTTTTTTTAAGAGAACGCATCATTTGATAAATCCATAGATCCATAAATGCATTTTCCCACAAAAATGAACCTTTTCAATGACAGGATCATTTCGTTCAATCTATTTTCTCTCGTTATGCGAAATCCCAGCTTTTCAATCCTCTTATCCGCAGAGGTATTGGTGCATTTTTAGTGGGCCTGTCCTCGTATTTTTGAGAACGTCATAGAACAATTAATTGTAAAGAACCTTGAATACAGGTAGAACGTTAATTATGATAATCGCCTGTGTTGACACACCATGTTAATTGATAGGTTAATTGGTCAGCGGATAGTACGTACTTGGATCACCTATCACCATACAAACTTTAATTCACACCTTTGATTGGTTATAGCAGCTCTCAACGTATAATACAACGTCTCTGGTTATAAGTTCACAGGTAGGGGAGAATACTCTTTCATCCTATTTTCTAAACTGGTTCTCGTTTTATTCGATGTAAACAACCCGTGAACACAAGCAGGCATGTCAATGTCAAATTCAAGACAAAAGGTTTTTCTTTGATTTACTTTGTTATGACTATCAGTATATAACGATTGAGAGGTAGATGGATCCACCTTCAGTTCCAGTTTTACTGGAATTCGTTCTGTATTATCCTGACGAGCGTGACTTCTTTCCTTTCTGACTTTCGTACTCAGGCGCGTTCGTAACATTATTCCTCAGATTTTCTACCTAAAACTATTTCTTTCGCATAATAAACAATTAAGACCTAGTAATTTATAGAGCAACGAATTAGTACTTTTTCTATGTGAATGATTGTTTTATGTTATGACATGTGCTTCTGTCGATTTAATTAAAATAATGACTGATATTTTTACATCAGTTGCCCAAATAAATGCATAATGCGTGTGATCTTCATATAGATGAGTGATAGTCTCTGACAGACTAGTTCTTTAAATTTTACTGTGAGATATTTTTCATCAGGTGCCATGTTGAGGTACTAGAAACGCTAAGTGTGAAATAAGTCAATCAAAGTGCAGACTTACGAAAAGGCTCATGTTTATAAATTATTACCGCATTGATTTTTCCTCAGGTGTTTTTTATGCCCCCGTATCGATAGATGGGGGGCATATTGTTTTTGGCCTCTCAGTTTGTCTGTTTGTACCAAACTTTAACCTTGCCTATAAAATCAAAACGCCTGCACCTACATCCATCAAACTTCATTATGTGGGTTCCTCATGACAACCTCTACAGGACCTGTGCATTTTCAGGTCAGTAGGTCAAGGTCACAGGGTGATTGTGTTTAAAAAAAATCCAACATTTCTTTTAGGATTTTACTCCTACATTTTTCATGGGATTTTGACGAAACTTTCACAGACTTGTTGTTACGAAGAACCCCCACACATATATTCCGGGTTTGTGATTCGATCATTTTTGACGGAATTATGCGAAATACTCATGTTTCCTTGTTTTCTCAAGGGATTTTGTTAAACTTTCATGGAACTATTGTTATCTAGATACCCGATGCATGTTGTAAAGGTTTTATGATTCAATAAATTTTGATGTAATTATGGCCCTTTGTTTATTTTATGCATATGTAATATATAGAGAAATACTCTTTTGTTTGCAACTACTTCTGTATTTCTCATTGGATTCTTACCAAACTTTGATAGAACTATTGTCACCAAGTTCACCAGCACATATTGTCAGAGTTTTGTGATTCGATAATTTTTAGCAGATTTACAGCCCTTTGTTTGCCTGTACCAAACTTAAACTCAAAAAGCTACCACCTGCAATCATCAAACTTCATATCTTGGTTCATCATGACAATCTCTACAGGACCTGTGCATTTTCAAAAAGAGCTTCCGGAGGGGGCATGGTGTTTATAAAACACATCTTGTTTTGGTATGTACTGATGTATTTGCACTGTAATTATCTCCATCATTCATTTCAGGTCCTTTCAATTTTCAAACAACTTCATAAAACTAGAAAGAATGTTTTTAATGGCGATATTGCCACCTTGACAGGTAAACAGTTTTTGCAGTGTTTAGCTCACCAGAACACAATGTGCTCATAGTGAGTTTTTGTGATCGCCTTGCGTGTATCAGTGAGTTGTGCATTGTTTTATTTAAACAAATCTCCTGTAGACATCACCATGCCAGTTGCAACCATTTACAGGAATGATCCTTTGGTGGTCCCCTTTCAAAGTTGTTAAAAAAATTAAATTTCATTAAAAACTTTGGTTGCCATGGCAACCTATAGGAAAGACTTTAAAATCTTCTTGTCTGAAATCACAGGGCCTAGAGCTTACATGTTGGTGTGTAGTATTGTTTAGTGGACCTCTACTATGTTTGTTCAAATTATTGCCCTAGGGTCAAAATTGACCCTGTCAGGGGTTCACTTGATTTATATAGGCAGGCTTATATATAGGAAAGTTTTCACTTCACACAGATTATTTCGTTGCCACCAAGTTCTTTATATTGCCTGTGTTTGTCAATAATCATTGTATGGACTTCACTTCATTATTCCCTTTGGAGTTTGTAAATGTCTGATGTGATTAAAAACACATCAGTCCTGGTTATTAGCTTGGATTAAGTAGTTGTGGACACTGTATTTATCTTTAAATCAATTATTAAGTTGTAAATAAGCCCTCTTTAAAAGAAACGGGATATATAACCTAATTTGCTCATGTCGGTCAAAATTGGCTCAAAATTGGCTCCGTCCCCGGGTTAACTTGATTTTACATAGACTTATATAGGAAATTTAAAAAATCTTCTTGTCAAAAACTACAATGCCTAGAGCTTTGATATTTGGTGTGTAGCATAGTCTAGTGGACCTCTACCAAGTTTGTTCAAATTATTGCCCTAGGGTCAAAATTGGCCCCGCCCCAGGGGTCACTTGATTTATATAGACTTATATAGGAGAATTTAAAAAATCTTCTTCTCCGAAACCGCAAGGCCTAGAGCTAAGATATTTTGTATGTGGCATTGTCTAGCGGACCTCTACCAAGTTTGTTCAAATTATGGCCCCGGGGTCAAATTGGCCCTGCCCTGGGGTTTATTCTATTTTATATAGGAAAATTTGAAAAATCTTCTTCTCCTAAACCACAAAGCCTAGAGCTAAGATATTTGGTATGTAGCATTGTCTAGTAGACCTCTACCAAGTTAGTTCAAATTATTGCCCTAGGGTCAAAATTGGCCCCGCCCCGGGGGTCACTTGATTTATATAGACTTATATAGGAAAATTTAAAAAATCTTCTTCTCCGAAACCGCAAGGCCTAGAGCTTAGATATTTTGTATGTGGCATTGTCTAGTGAACCTCTACCAAGTTTGTTCAAATTATGGCCCCGGGGTCAAAATTGGCCCTGCCCTTGGGTTTATTCTATTTTATATAGGAAAATTTGAAAAATCTTCTTCTCCTAAACCACAAGGCCTAGAGCTAAGATATTTGGTATGTAGCATTGTCTAGTGGACCTCTACCAAGTTTGTTCAAATTATTGCTTTAGGGTCAAAATTGGCCCCGCCCCGGGGGTCACTTGATTTATATAGACTTATATAGGAAAATTAAAAAAATCTTCTTCTCCGAAACCGCAAGGCCTAGAGCTTAGATATTTTGTATGTGGCATTGTCTAGTGGACCTCTACCAAGTTTGTTCAAATTAAGGCCCCGTGGTGAAAATTGGCCCTGCCCTGTGGTTTATTCTATTTTATATAGGAAAATTTGAAAAATCTTCTTCTCCTAAACCACAAAGCCTAGAGCTAAGATATTTGGTATGTAGCATTGTCTAGTAGACCTCTACCAAGTTTGTTCAAATTATTGCTTTAGGGTCAAAATTGGCCCCGCCCCGGGGGTCACTTGATTTATATAGACTTATATAGGAAAATTAAAAAAATCTTCTTCTCCGAAACCGCAAGGCCTAGAGCTTAGATATTTTGTATGTGGCATTGTCTAGTGGACCTCTACCAAGTTTGTTCAAATTAAGGCCCTGGGGTGAAAATTGGCCCTGCCCTGTGGTTTATTCTATTTTATATAGGAAAATTTGAAAAATCTTCTTCTCCTAAACCACAAAGCCTAGAGCTAAGATATTTGGTATGTAGCATTGTCTAGTAGACCTCTACCAAGTTTGTTCAAATTATTGCCCTAGGGTCAAAATTGGCCCCGCCCCGGGGGTCACTTGATTTATATAGACTTATATAGGAAAATTTAAAAAATCTTCTTCTCGGAAACCGCAAGGCCTAGAGCTTAGATATTTTGTATGTGGCATTGTCTAGTGGACCTCTACCAAGTTTGTTCAAATTATGGCCCCGGGGTCAAAATTGGCCCTGTCCTTGGGTTTATTCTATTTTATATAGGAAAATTTGAAAAATCTTCTTCTCCTAAACCACAAGGCCTAGAGCTAAGATATTTGGTATGTAGCATTGTCTAGTGGACCTCTACCAAGTTTGTTCAAATTATTGCTTTAGGGTCAAAATTGACCCCGCCCCGGGGGTCACTTGATTTATATAGACTAATATAGGAAAATTAAAAAAATCTTCTTCTCCAAAACCGCAAGGCCTAGAGTTAAGATATTTTGTATGTAGTATTGTCTAGCAGACCTCTTCCAAATTTGTTCATATTATGGCCCTAGGGTAAAAATTGGCCCTGACCTTAGGGTCACTTGATTTTACTTGGACTCGTTTAGAAATATTTTAACAATTTTCGTCTCCAAATGACCTTTTTTCCTGGTGAGCATTTATAGGGCCATCATGGCCCTCTTGTTGTTTAATTCATGTCTTTAAAGTTAATCTGAATGACCATTGAATCCAGTAAACTCGTTTAACATTGTATCACTATGTTTTCAGAAGTAAGAAACAAAATAAATGAAGAATTTAAGAAAAACAAGAATATCAATGATCTTGAAAAAGTCAATGAGGTTTGTGAAGTTTTACAATTTAAAATACTCCTGTCTTGAGTGTCTGACAAATCCTTTCTTTCATCTTTTAAAGCTTAGTTTAAAGTTTCTTTATTTTAAATCCTTTTTAAAATACATGTGAATTTTTAGGTTAAGCTAGATGGATAAGCAATTTTTAGGGGGGGGGGGGGTAACAATTATACAATGCAATTCTCCAAGGTTCATTATTATTTGAAGCTATATTCCAAGTGTAAGCCATATACATTAAACATCTGTTATCGTTTTGTAATGTACCTTAGTTTCTGCATCTGTTTAGTTGGCATCTTACTTTTATGTATGTGGGGTGGCTATTTATCACTAGCACCTGGCCACTGTAAATTAGAATCTTACCTGTAGCTTAACTGTACATGTGAGGAAGTTGTTCAGACAGGTAACAGAAGCTAGGGTCTTCATCCATAGATAAAGCTGGTATGTCACCAAATAGGACTTACTGTTAGTGCAATGTTTACCACTACATGTGGCAGCACAACATCTGCTAATATTAGACATTGTCTCCCTATCAAAAGGTGATACATATAGGAGAAAATTATCTTGTCTAGCTTCAGTTTCCTTGGCTGGTTTTAATATAAAAAATGTTATTGAGTTTAATGCACTTTTTTTTATTTCATTTGTTCCATTATAAATGCTTGTTTATGATTTTATTACACAGCTTGTGTCAGTTGCTGTAGAAGTTGAAAATGCAATAAGAACAACCATTGTACAAGCTGAATTAAATCCAGAAACCGGAAATTTCCGTAAGGTGTTCTTGAACTTTCTCAATTATCATTTAATTTTCAAAGTATCCTTGTTTTCAACTGATAATATATTACTGCCAAATAGCAGCCTGAGGCTGTTACCATACACAATATTTTTATGTATTATATTCTTGAGGTATTTACGTGTAGAAAGATTTTGCATTGTACACATTTGAATAATCAAAAAATTGATGTCATGTTTTGACATTGGCGAATATCTACTGCATATTTAACACGCTAGTATTCTGGCAACACTTTCTATTCGTTGTAAGCACTGGTTTTTGTTTCACAGAGGTGTTCTTAATAATGCTCAGCATTTACATGTTCAGAATTGTATTCTTTCTTAACCTTGCTGATATTTGCCCTTTTTAGGACTGAATGTGACAGATGATACTGTTATGTTAGAAAACAAACAGTTTGACCCCAATGCTGAACTTCCAACAAGGAGAAGAAGAACTAAATGTGATGACAAAAAAACTTGATGGATCTCAGGGAAATTCATTATTGTATTGTAATGTTTAAAGGTTAAATTATTCACAACATTTTAAGCGTGTTTTCAATCACACAAAGTACATTGTTACAGTTTTCCATGAAATTATAGTATTTCGTTACTATATTTGAGCCGTCGGAGAAATATTGGATTGTGTGCTTGTAGTGTTTGATGCAGTCTACAACAGTATTTATCTTGACATCTGTTTGATTTTTCTCTATATTTCACATTAAGACAAACAGCTGCTTTTGCAAGGGGCATAATTATGAAAGTGGTTGATAACCTAGGATTGATTTGTTTAGCCTTATGACTGTTTAGAGAGCGGGCATATGATTAATCCTCTTGAATAAATTTCAAATTGCTAATGTGTTACAAGGACTTATATACATACATGTATGTATATAAGTCCTTGTGTGTTAGTATCATTTCTACAAATTTATTGCCAGTATACAATGTAAGTGTATGATTTCAAAGATCGGTTTTCTAGATCAATGATTTATATTCTGTTATCAATATTTTGTGTTTATTATCATTCCATGGACTGTCTACTATATTTTCACTTCTTCTCTCTTTATGTGAAAGATAACATGTGGCCTTTATAGACAGATGGGCTTAAAGGGGCATACCCTACAACTGACAAACATTCTGTGAAAGTGTAAAAATGTGTTGGATGTATATGTAAAACAATATATAATGGATAATTGCAAGAACTTGAGTCATAAAATGACTAGTTTAGGTACTAGCCGCAAAAATCATAGCTATGAATGATAAATCACTTCCACCCAAAAATTGTACAACAAATTCCAAAGAGTTTCCGATCTTTTATGGAAACTAATATTTTTTTGTGATTTTACTTTTAATTTGATGAATTTTCGGCTGAAACTTTCTTCGTCGGCATTTTTCTTTACAAGCTTCTGATTTATCATCATTTTGCCTTGATTCTAGATGCACCAAGTTGTAGGGTATGCCCCTTCAAGCAAATTGTTGCAGTTATCTCCCTAAGAAATGCAATAATCTTAAAAATCGTGATATACCATATATTAACTGAAAATAAATAATTTAGTACATGTAAAAGGTAAAGATTTTTGTTTATTATAGTGTCACCCCTATTGAAAGGGCCAGCCAAGTTGGCTTATGAGACACCTATCTTTTTGTTCACACAGTACCTCCGGAATCCCTTCTCATGTGCATTTATCATTTTGAAGATTACATTTACTGTACTGTTCACTAAAAACTCTAGTTTGTATGTAGCTATAACAACTGCTATCTTCATATTTTGGACAATTACTTGCTTCATTAGTCATATTGGGCATTAAAAGAATACATACATGTTTGAGCTGTTTTGTCATATATGTATCAATTTAAGCAAATGGTCAACATTTAATAGGTACATTATTTACTCAAGTATAAGGTGTGAGAAATGTCTGTTAAATCTTGTTGAAGAGGATAATAGAATTTAATAGTTGCAGTGCACTATTCTTTCTTAAACTCTTCTAAACATTCAAACTGGGTTGCATTATGAAAACTAGACGTAATGATTAGTGGTGTAAAACCATTAAAAAGTCTCTAGTGAAAAGAACGTTAGTCAAGCAAATTTAAAACCCATCAGTGTCTGTCATGGGACTCATTTTTCTTCTTTTATTCTGCCAACAAATTCTGCTCACATCTTTGTTCCTAATTCTTGGTCATTTTGATTCTTTATTGCAACATCGGCACTGTTGGTATTTTACCTGAATTTGTTAATTCATCAGCTTCAAAAGAATCATTAGAATACCCATTTTCGTTTTGGACATTTTCATTCACTGGCTCTATGTCTGCCACAATGTTGCTTGATACTTCAGCGTGTGTCTCCGTGAGTTTAGCAAGGTTTTCACCATTGCCATCATCTTCAGTAGTAGCTGTGTTTGTATGATGAATAGTCTCAAGTTCTGTTGATGATGTTGGTATTGGTCGGCTTCTTTGGCTTCTATTTCTTTTCTTATTGGTTTCTTCCTTCAACACACAAAATAGATTACATCAAACATGTTATATGTTATTTTTAGCTCACATGAGCAAAAATGCTCAGGGTGAGTTTTTGTGATCAGTCTTTGTCCAGCGTCGTGGTTCATCAACTTATAACATGTGAACACACTGTCACTAGGGGCCACATTTTTAGTTCAATTCTCACAAAACTGGGCCAGAATGTTGATATCGACAAAATCTTGGACAATTTCGATAATAGGTCACTTGGGGTCAAAACTAGGTCGCCAGGGTAAATTAAGGGAAAACCTTGTGAACACTCTAAAAATCATTGTTTTGATTGGATCTTCATGAAACTTAATCAGAATGTTTATTTTAATGCTATCTCGGACAAGTTCGACATGGGTCATCTGGGGTAAAAAAACTAGGTCACTAGGTGAAATCTTAGGAAAAACCTTGTTAACACTATATATTTCACAGTTTTGATTGGATCGTCACCAAACCTTGTCAGAATGTTTGTCTTAATGATATGTGGGACACGGTCGAACATGGGCTAGGTGGAGTCAAAAACTAGGTCACCAGGTCAAATCTTAGGTTAAAGCCTTGTTAACGCTGCCACCAAACCTTTTTAGCTCACATGTCACAAAGTGACAAAGTGAGCTATTAGGATCACTCTCTGTCCGGCGTCCGGCGGTGTGCGTAGTGCGTCGTAAAACTTTATGTTGTGACCACACTAGGGGCCACATTTTTAGCTCAATTTTAGCAAAACTGGGTCAGAACGTTCGATATTGGGCCATTTTCGGTAAAAAACTAGGTCACCAGGGCCAAATAAGGGAAAACCTTGTGAACACTTTAGAAATCACTGTTTTGACTGGATCTTCATGAAACTTTGTCAGAATGTTTATTTTAATAATATGTAGGTCAAGTTTGATAATGGGTCATTTCTGTAGTAAAACTAGGTCACTAGGGCAAATTGCTGGAAAACCTTGTGAACACTCTAGAAGTCACTGTTTTGATTGGATGATCATGAAACCTTGTCAGAATGTTTGTCTTCATAATATCTTGGAGGAGTTCGAACATGGGTCATCGTGGGTCAAAATCTAGGTCGCTAGGTCAAATCTTATGAAAAACCATGTTAACACTGTAGATTTCACAGTTATTTTCGGATGTTCACCAAACTTTGTCAAATCGTTTGTTTTAATGATATAACGGTCAAGTATAAATATGGGTCATCTGGGGTCAATAACTAGGTCACCAGGTCAAATCTTAGGAAAACTTTGTTAACACTGTAGATGTCACAGTTTTAATTGGATCTTCACCAAACCTTGTCAGAATGTTTGCCTCAATGATATGTGGGTCAAGGTTGAACATGGGTCAGCCGGGGTAAAAAACTAGGTCACCAGGTCAAATCTTAGGTAAAAATCTTGTAAAAGCTCTAAATGTCATGGTTTTAATTGGATCTTGACCAAACCTTGTCAGATTGTTTGTCTTAATGATATTAAGGATAAGTTCAAATATGGGTCACCTAGGGTCAAAAACCAGGTCACAAGGTCGAATCTTAGGAAAACCTTATTAACACTGTAGATGTCAAATTTTGATCGTATCTTCACCAAACCTAGTCAGAATGTTTATCTTAATGATATGTAAGACATATTCGAACATAGGTCGTCTGGGGTCAAAAACTAGCTCACAAGGTCAAATCTTAGGAAAACCATGTCTATGCTGTAGTTTTCATGGTTTTGATTGGATCTTCACCAATTAAACCTTGTCAGAATGTTTGTCTTATTTATATGTAGGACAAGTTCTAACATGGGTCATCTGGGGTCAAAAACTAGGTCACCGGTTCAAAACAATGTTTTAATGAGTGAACAGTGATTGTCATGTGAGCGATATAGGGCCATCTTGGCCCTCTTGTCAGATTGTTTGTCTTAATAATTAAGGAAAATAACGAATATGGGTCACCTTGGGTCAAAAACTAGGTCACCAGGTCAAATCTTAGGAAAACCTCATTAAAGCTGCAGATGTCAAATGTTGGTTGGATCTTCACCAAACCTTTTTATTAATACTTTTGCATTCTATTGTGTCTTATTGCAGATTTACATTGTTTCCTTACATTTGAAAGTATTGTTTGCCTTACAAAGTTTATATACAATGTACTTTTCTTATACATTAATGCAATGTTGCCGTCACCAAGATCCATTATGTCCTCGAATATTGTTAATGAATGGCTCAACACCATTCTGAACTAATAAAGATGTTATGATTTATAAGGAACTACATAATTATTTAGGTATGTTTTAAGACGTCCTCGTGGTCTCCTCTGTGAAAAAAATATGTTAGTAACTATACTAACACATGAAAGATCAATTGTTCGAGTCCAACTAAGGGACTTACAAAGTACAGCAGTAAAGATTCACTTTTAGCTTTCATAATTTATGCTTGCATCAATATTTTTTTTGAACATCAAATTGTGTCCTTTGTTCATATCATGGCCTTGAAACGATGTGGAAGTAAAGTATAGTTTCACTCGATATTCCCAAACAGTTCTTAACTTGATTTAGATAAGAGCTCATACTTACTTTCCCGACGTTGTGAAAAGTAAAGGCAATATATAACACGTTGGCCAAGACGATTATCCAGGCTATAAGTATCACAACAACTGCTGCAATAGAGAGCTTTAGAGCTAGACTTCCGGTCAAACACTTTTCGTAAAGGTGATCATTCGGTATAAGATCACTGTCTCTGAAAAAGAAAATTAATATCTTCATTAAAGATATTATATGTGGCAGTTTGTAATATTGTGTTTGTGTCGATATGGTACTGCAGTGCCATCTCTGGCACTGTCGTAAGTGTCGTTCGTATAAAATTTGTACATTTTGACGTACGATAGACGTCTTCTAGAGTGTAACTATAAGAATAAGCATTTTCAATCATCCAGATCGAATCAATATAATTTTAGAATACTAGTATTTGGTTAATCATTTATAATTTACGTTTGTCTTATTTTATGTTTCGATTATTATGAACGGTCATGACGCTAGTTTATGGTGCTACAATCTACACAAGCCACACGTGTATATATATAGAACAAAACAAGGGTACTAGAATAGAGTATACATTCGGATACCTATATTGTGTTGTAATAATTATACCCCCAGATATGAAATATATGGGTGCTATATTGGATTCAAGCTTGTCGGTCGGTCCGTGCGTCTGTAGACACAATTTGTCCGGACAATTTCTCAGCAACTACTTTCAGGATTTCAATGAAACTTCTCAGAAGTGATCAGTAGTAAGTTTAGTTGTGCATGCTTAAAGCAATTTTCGTTTGGATTAATTTTCACTGGGTTATAGCCCTTTGTTTTTTATACAGTATATACAATAGGCAAATTTTGTCCGGACCATTTCTCATTTACTACTGACGGGAATTCAATTAAACAAACTTCACAAAAATGATAAGTAGTTAGCCTAGTTGTGCATGATTAAAGCAATTTTCGTTTGGATTAATTTTCACTAAGTTATAGCCCTTTGTTTTTTATATAGTATATACAATAGGCAAATTTTATCCGGACTATTTCTCATTAACTACTGACAGGAATTCAATGACTTTACAGAAGTAATAAGCAGTTAGCCTAGTTGTGCATGCATTCAGCTTGTCTTAGTTGGTAAAATTTTCACGGAGTTATGACCCTTTGTTGTTTTTTATACAGTGTATATACAATATCTCAGTTACTACCCATAGGAATTCAATGAAACTTCACAGAAGTTATAAAAAGTAAGCCAAGTCGTGCATGAAATAACCAGAGTTATGGCCCTTTGTTTTATACAATAGGTAAATTTTGTACAAAACCATTTCTCAGCAACTACATGCAGGAATTCAGTGAAACTTCTTAGAAGTGATAAGTAGTTTGCCAAGTTGTGAGTAGTAATAGGCGGTACCCTGGGTACCAATGGTGCGGCAGTCTGGGTACGCTTTGCATTGGTTTGGTACCCAGAAGTTTTCAAACTTTGCGCAAATTTGCACAAATTGGGATCAAATTGGAAATCAATGTTGTACCCCAAAATAGTATGAAATGGATTTAAGGAATTTTCTGGGTACTGTGTATGTGTGTGTATAGACTTAGACAATGAGAGAATTTTCTTTCGAAAAGACATGGTGGCCCTGAAAAGGGCCGTTGGTGGTCCTGAAAAGGACCGTTGGTTGTGGTTGGTAGCTGTTAGTCGGATCTTCATTTCTTTATTTCTTTACCATACTTGCCCCGAGGTTGTTTCTCAAGATCATGTTTTCGTTTCTTCGTTTCTGTCATCTCCGGTTTCTTTTTGTCATGCTCCGGTTTCTTTTTCTCATGCTCATGTTTTCGTTTCTTTGAATCATACATAAACTGTACAGGTACAATCATTTCTTGTGGCTTAAACCGTACTTCTTGATTTTTCATGAGTCTGACCATCTCTTGCATGACTTGATTCATCTGTACCATTTCTTCCTTGATACCTTGTAGAACAGACAATCCCGTTGTAGGCTTTGTATAAGACTGTGTTTTCGCCATAGGGGGCTGTGTATTCGTCATAGTGGGTTGTACATCTACCATAGGCTGTGTATTCGTCATAGTGGGTTGTACATCTACCATAGGCTGTGTATTCGTCATAGTGGGTTGTACATCTACCATAGGCTGTGTATTCGTCATAGTGGGTTGTACATCTACCATGGGTTGTATCGGCTGTACATCTACCATAGGCTGTACATCTACCATGGACTGTTGACTGTATTGGCTGTACAGTGGTTGACTGTATTGGCTGTACTGTGGCTGCCTATACTGTAGTTGACCGTACTTTGGCTGATTGTACTTCGGCTGGTTGTAATGCATACCCGCATTTGGGTCTATCAACTCAGCCGATTCTAGTGCTTCTCTCAATACATCGTATGGCATGTTGAAGGAATCCATGCTAGATAATGAAAAAATAGTGTCTGCGCCGGGGGTATTTATACTTTTTGCCTGCACGCGCCAGTGTTCTATTAGGTCAAGGTCAATTGTGAGAAGTTTTTTTGAATACGTGTGACACTTCAAGTTTTTACAAGTGTGACACTTCAAGTTTTTTTTGAACAAGTGTTTGACACGTCAAGGTCAAGGTTATATTGTAGATATGCTTTGTACACATTATACAATTACAGCAATTTGAACACTGTACACATTATACTATCACAGCAATTTGAACACTGTACACATTATACTATCACAGCACTTTGCAGACTGTACATCATACTATCACAGCAATTTGAATACTGTACACATTATACTATCACAGCAATTTGAACACTGTACACATTATACTATCACAGCACTTTGCAGACTGTACATCATACTATCACAGCAATTTGAATACTGTACACATTATACTATCACAGCAATTTGAACACTGTACATCATACTATCACAGCAATTTGAACACTGTACACATCATACTATCACAGCAATTTGAATACTGTACACATTATACTATCACAGCAATTTGAACACTGTACATCATACTATCACAGCAATTTGAACACTGTACACATCATACTATCACAGCAATTTGAATACTGTACACATTATACTATCACAGCAATTTGAATACTGTATACCTAATATATACTATCACAGCACTTTGCAGACATTTGTTGAAAATGATTGTACATCACATACTAACACTTATATTTGTGGGGAAATACTTTGTTCTTCATACTAACACTTTGTATACATTTGTTGAAAATGATTGTACACATCATACTATCACTTATATGTGTAGGAAATGTTTATAGAAAACTTACCTCACACCGTCTATTTGTATTTGGTGTTATCAGATAGGACTGTAAATATACTAGTAATATTGACAATATGAGAATGATTCTTTCTGAATTGTATGGGGGCCCTGAAAAGGGCCGTTGGTGGTCCTGAAAAGGACCGTTGGTGCTTGTATGGGAATTAATGGCGTTGACCGCATCTCCCCATACAAGCGGGACACCACTTGTCCCATTTCTGGACATCCTTGGGGTCCGGTGTGGGTTGGTAGAGGTTCGACGGAACCTCTATTAACTCATCTTCCCAGTTCTCTGGGGTTGATTCTTGAGGGGTATCCCCCCAGTCCTCTTCCCCAGAGCTGACCACAACCTCCTCCGCGAACTTCTTTCCCTCTCTCAGGGTCTTCACCTCCAACCGCAGCTCTTCTAACTGCATCTCCAGTTGTTCAATATACAACCCTAAGGTTGTATACTTTCTCTTAATAATGTTAAGCGTGCGTTGCGACATCTTGATACAGAATGAAATTAGATCAAGGCAAGGTCACTGACTCTCATATGATACAAGGACTCTGATTGGTCCATTTTAACGGTATTTCATTGGTCTATTTTACTGGCATTTCATTGGTCTGTTCTAGGTCAGTGTTTTTTCATGTTCCATAGCTCATTTATGTTTCATGATTCAACATGGGCAACTGCTTGAAAAGTACTTCTGATGAACCTGATGAGTTACAAGAAGATGTTTGGGTGGTCAAGATGGGTAATTTGTACCCAGACTTGTCTGAATTCCAAGATGATAGTATTGTCAAGATGGATATCAAGATGGGTAATTTATACCCTGACCTTGCCATCTTTTATGATGAGGATTTGAGAGCCAACTATTGGCGATACCTATTTCTTGCAGAAATGCAATGAATTACCCAACGGCCCTTATTAGGGCCACCATATGTGTTAGATTCGTTTTATATCTCAAGCAAAGACAAAAGCATATTACATTGTCTATCATTTTATTTTTGAAAACATTTATAAAGTACAACAAAGTACAACACAATACAACTCACTTAGTCTCCAACTTAAGTCTATACACATTGTCCAACACATTGTCCAACACATTGTCCGGATTACACAAAGTCACTCACAGTTTTTGTTGGATTCTTTTTGTATTTACGTTTTTTCTTACTCTGTTCTGCGTCCTGTAGATCGACATGTTCACCTTGTTTCTTAGGACAGTCTGCGATGAAATGTCCTTGTTCATGACAATAAAAACATTCATTGTTGAAGGGTTCCGTATAGCTTGTAGAATAATGTCCTTTCTTTCCACAACGATAACACTTGATATGATCCCATGTTACATTTTTCTGTCCACAGAGCTGATCCGCTAAGTTGTTGAGCTCTTTAATTTTTTTCTTTAATGAATACATCAAAGTTTGATCTCGGTTCTCTTCAACTTGGTTCATTTTAGGATCGCTCATGTTGAAATGATAAAAAACGGACGGAGCGTACGTCTTTTATAGAGTGTCACGCGTTGTGACCTTGAACCCGAAGTATAAAAAACGGCGGAGAAGTTCTAAGATCATAATCATGTCAGATACCGACAGTACTAGTGGTGAGGATGAACCTCCAACTAAACGAAGTAAGGTTGAGCCTGTGCGCGACTATTATGACATACAGTCACGCATGGAAAGAAAGTCAAGAAAATTTAAGACTCAATCCAAAGTATATGATGTGACATTTCAACCGTATAATCAATCGTTTGAATTTACAAACAGGTTGTTTAATGATATGATGGATCAACTCTACAAGAGATGTGAAGTGAAGTCGAATGATCGAGTTCGAGTATCTATTCTACATCCTGATTTGGACTTTGGAATACATGTTCCGTTTAATAGGGCATCTCGTATTAGTGGAGATACATTATTGGATGAAATTGAACGTGTGGCACAAAGTAACCGTCAATTTAAAATTCATGATGGGGCGGCACAGATGGAAATTACGCATATTGCTATGCCACAGGGATCCGGAAAGAAAACGTTTAAAGCACCAAACTTATCCAGTATGCGGAAGTCAAAGACAAGTGTTGTGTGTATTGACAATAGTAAGGACTCTATGTGTTTAGCTAGATCGATTGTGGTAGGACGGTGTAAAGTACATGAAAATCAAACCCCGGAATGGAAAAAACGATGGAATTATGTACGTCACTCTAAGAAAAATCTTCAAAAATACGAAGCTGAAGCATTGTTGAAGCAAGTGGGTATTTCATCGGATCAGTCGTGCGGTATAGAAGAATACCAAAAACTACAGGACTATCTCTATCCAGGCTATGTGATTAAAATCCATCCACAACATTATGGAAGTGAATTGTTATTCAAACCACCCGCTATGACTGAAAAAAGTCGCGTGATTCATATCTTTCACCATGATAATCATTATGACTGTATTGTATCCATTACCGGATTTCTCGGGCGGAGTTATTATTGTGAATGGTGTGATGTCGGTTATGATCACCGTGAAGGACACCAGTGTAGCCATATTTGTCAGTGTTATGCTCACACCCTGTGCCCAGCAGGACAATCTATAAGATGTCCGGATTGCCGTCGCCTATTCCAGAGTCAGGCATGTTTTGACAATCATAAAACAAAAACGGGAAAACAACGTAAAACCATTTGTGAATCCGTATGGAATTGTAAGAAATGTGGACAAAAGGTGATTGAAACGAAACGGAGTCACGTTTGCCCAGGGACAAAGAAATGCAGGTGTTGTAAAGCCATAGTAGGACCAGATCATGACTGTTACATTCCAACGTATGAACCACCCAATAGAAAACAACCAGAAGTACCATTCATCTTTTTTGATTTTGAATGTCGTTTTGATTCTGGAGAACATATCCCTAATTTTTGTGTGGCTCAACGTGCTTGTGGTGACTGTATGTGTAAGTCAGTGAAAACTCCATGTGAGTATTGTGAAGAGGTGAATGAAGCCAGACAAATGACATTCCGTGGTGAAAATACGTTACAACAATTCTGTACTTGGCTATTCCTCCCTACCCATCGAGGATCGACAGTGATAGCCCACAATGCTCAAGGCTATGACGCTCAGTTTATTCTTAGATATGTGGTTACTCAGGGGACGGCGAAACCCCAGTTGATTATGAATGGTAGTAAAATCATTCAATTGAGAGTGCATGGAATACGCATGATTGACTCCCTCAGTTTCCTGAGTATGCCTCTCTCCTATTTTCCCAATACATTTGGACTGACCGAGTTAGCCAAAGGATGGTTTCCATTCTATGCAAACACCCTAGAGTATCAAGATTATGTGGGACCTTATTTACCGCTACACTTTTACAAACCGGATAGTATGAAACCAGAGCGACGTGAAGAGTTTTTAACCTGGTACAATGAAAGAAAAGGTGACGTATTTGATTTTCAAAAGGAAATGGAGAAATACTGTCAATCGGATGTGGACATTTTAAGACGTGGGTGTGGAGAATTTCGTCAACAATTATTGGAAAGTGATCAAATAGATCCATTTACTGAAGCTACCACATTAGCTCAAGTGTGTAACAAAGCCTGGCGCAAAAATTCCATGCCACCTCATAGTTTAGCCGTGATTTCTGATGCCGGGTATCCCAATAAAACCCGGTATTCCATGAAAGGCATACGTTGGCTACAAATGATGGCTGTCACCGAAGAGATACATATTCGACATGCCTTGAATAACAAAGGCGAAGTCAAAATTGGACCTTATTACGTGGATGGCTATTGTCAAGAGACCAACACCGTGTATGAATTCATGGGATGTTGGTACCATGGGTGCCCCACCTGTTTTCCTAACCGAAGTACCATCAATCCGTATACTTTGAGAAGCATGCAACAGGCCTATCACGATACGTATAAACGACTGGAGTCTTTGAAAGAACAGGGGTACCCTGTTGTGGTCATGTGGGAATGTGAATTTGATCAGCGTTGTCAAAAGGATCCTACCTATAAGACAAGAGTGGAACGATTCTATCATGGTCAAGAACCGATACAACCCAGGGAAGCTTTGTTCGGAGGTCGTACGAATGCCGTCCGACTGTATCATGAAGTAGACAACGATCAAGAAATCAAATATGTGGATATTTGTTCTCTCTATCCGTATGTGAACAAGTACAGGGCTTATCCGATAGGTCATCCAGTGATCATGAGTCAAGAACAAATTGATCAACACCATATTGAGAAATACAAAGGACTGATTAAATGCCGTGTTCTACCCCCGCAAGATTTATGGATGCCTGTCTTACCCATACACTGTAATAGTAAAATGGTGTTTACGCTATGCCGTACCTGTGCTGAGAAGGAGATGGATTATTGTACACATTCCCCGTATGAACGATTCTTGTATGGCACATGGACTCATGTTGAATTGGCTAAAGCTATTGCTTTAGGCTATCAAGTATCAAAAGTGTATCATGTATGGCACTGGGATGAATGGAGTACGGACGTCTATCGGCAATACATTGACAAATACTTGAAAATGAAACAAGAGGCTAGTGGATATCCTCCAGGGGTGGATACGGAAGAGGCTCAAGATAAATTTAAACAAGATTATTTTGAAGCTGAAGGAATTCGTTTGCAACAGGTGGAGAAAAATCCAGGAAAACGAGCTTTTGCCAAAACCATGCTGAATTGTCTCTGGGGTAAAAATGCTCAAACCAACCTCTTGCCTAAAACAGAGTATGTTCATCGATTGGACCAGTTCTACGGAATACTGAACGATCCTAAAAAGTCTGTGAAATATGCAGAGTGTTTTGATCATGATGAATTCGTGTTAATGAATTACACTGATGAATCGGACAAAGCAGACCCTCATTCATCAGCCAATCCTGTGGTGGCTTCATTTGTGACGGCTTATGCTCGATTAGAACTGTACAAAGTGCTTGAACCTCTAGGAAAGAGAGTATTGTATTTTGACACAGACAGTTGTATGTACATTCATGACCCTGATGGCTATAATGTTCCTATTATCTCCAGTCGATTGGGAAAATGGACAGATGAGGTACCAAAGGGTCGTATTGTGAGATATGTCTCTTTAGGTCCAAAGAACTATGGCTATGAATACATTGAAAACGGTGAACTCCATCAAAAATGCAAAGTGAAAGGCATTACGTTAGACTACAATGCCACTCAACAAGTGAATTTCAATACGATGGTGGATTGTGTGAAAGACAGACATCATTATTCGACCGTAGTTGAATATGCTTCTCGGATTAAACGTCATAAGGACAGAACCGTGACCAGTGAGAAACAAGTCAAAACATTTCGTTCGGTATATACCAAACGTATTGTGGTCGAGAATCATATGACTGTGCCTTATGGTTATCTACATGACTGACCTTGACCTTTTAGGTAATGACTAGAACAAGTCATCTAAAATTCATTATTCATAAAGACATGGATTGGATACCCTTACTACCGATAGAGCTGAGACTTAAAATTTATCGTTATGTCATATGGGCTAACGCTAAAACATGGAAGATGGAGTTAGTGCACACATGGGCTACTCATAATGCTATACATAGCTTACAACATACAAATCATCGACGGATAGAGAGACTGTTGAAGGATGTAGGTGATCGCCAGGACTTGTCATTCAACCAAAAATTACCGATTCTACGAAAACTGAATGTGGTACAACAAAGCTTAGATCGTATGTTATCTACGACATGGGATTTTTTAATCCACGATGCTAATTTGAGCGACGTATCTGCCTTAGCTAACAATTTTCGTTCTACCCCCAATGTGATATGGTTCAGTATGGCTGAAGAGGACAATGGGAGATCTCACCCCGGATGGCGTCCGTATTCACAGTTTAAAATACGTGGTATCATGGTATTTAAGAGACAGGTACCGTTCACTCATGTTATTCATATTCTACAGTATCGTGCCGTGTTCTATAAATTAAGGCATCGCTTAAGAGAAGTCAAAGACGAGATTGAAGCCGTTCATGCGAATCGACCTAGAATAGTGATTTGTTCAGGAAATATTCAATTATGGTTAAACCATCTAGACGATTTATAAGTTTATATTACATTTTGGATTTTGAGCTGTATACGGATACGTTATACAGTATTGTACAAGATGACCTTGTCAAGGTCAAGGACATTCGCGCGTGGATTCTGAACCCTCACACGTTTGAACTATTTAGACAGATGATTCGTGATGCTATGATCAGTGCACACTTAGACTTGAAAGCTATCCATCGAGACGATTGGAATACTTATGTATGTAACGATAGAGTGATTCACACGATTCAAGAATGGAACAGTTTGATATTATGAACCATACCCTGTTGAGAAAAGCATTGGTATTTGCTTATCGTATGAAGATACCTGAAGGTCATCATTCTCTGGAATGGATTCGACAACAGTTGAGTACACCAGACATGTTTGAAGAAATGAAACATGGACTTCATGTGATGAATTCATTTTATAAACAATTAGTACCCATGGACTTGAGTGAAACGGATTGGTTCAAACAGGTGGTGAACAATGACTCTGTGTTAACATTTCTGAGTCAATTTGGACATTCAGAATGTGTGTTTGAATTTTCTGACAAACTGTTGTTACCCTTACATGACATGTGTTGTTCTTGTTGTGATTATTCTTGTACTCATACATAAACTTGTTATACAAATAAATAAAATGTTTTTCTTCCAATAGTGTTAGTTGTGATTTTCACGTCATGGAGTCCAGTTTACTTTTTAAGCATCCTTGCAATATGTTTATCGCAGGCCCTAGTGGCTCTGGTAAAACACAATTCGTAAAAAAGGTGTTGGAATACAAATCAGATTTGTTTCAAGTAGTACCTGAGCGTATTGTATGGTGTTACAAAGAATGGCAAGTAGCCTATGCACAATTACAAGAACAAGAACCTAGTATTCGGTTCATACAGGGGATACCTGACGAGGATGAAGAGATAGTAGAGGATACATCCATTCCTCATTTAATTATATTTGATGACATGCTTGGTGATAAAGATGAAGAGAAAATCAAATTATGGTTTACACGAAAAGGTCACCATCGTAATGCTAGTGTGATCTACATTACACAAAACATGTTTCAACAATCGAAAGCCAGTCGTACCCTGAGTTTAAATGCACATTACATGATCTTATTTCAAAACACAAGAGATAAAGGACAAATCAAAGTGTTGGCGAATCAAATTCAATTGCCACACTTGTTACCCGCTTATCAAGATGCTATCTCTACACCTCATGGGTATTTAGTGATTGACTTTCACCCTCAAACACCAGACAGTTATCGGTTAAGAACTGATATTTTTCATCACTGGATCACTGGAGAAAAACGTGGGCCAGTTGTGTATATATAAACATCGTTTACTCATATAAGATCATTCAGTCATCATGTCAGCCACAGCCATAGCTCAATCGTTAGAACATTTGGGTCAGGAACGAGACCCTACTGTACGGGAGCAAATGCTACGGTCTGGATTAAAAGAAATGCTCAAGTGGTTCACCTTAGCAGCAAAGGTGATTTTAAAAAAGAAAATTGTGCTACCTAAACAAACACAAAACTTTATGCAAAAACATCAGCATGAATTAGAGCAGCTGGGAGATGATCAAGTGGACATGGATACTAAACGTCAACTCATATTGAAACCAGGAGGAGGTGGATTTCTTGGTGGAGTCATGATACGAAGTTTACTCCGATGGAATGGTCAAAAGACGATTCGTAAATTTGTAAAATCTCCAGCTAAAAGAAAAGCGCCTGCTAAAAAAGCCAGAAAATCTCCAGCTAAAAGAGCAAGAAAAGCACCAGCTAAAAGAAAATCGCCTGCTAGAAAACCTAGAAAAGCACCAGCTAAAAAAGCTAGAAAATCGCCTGCCAAGATCAATGAACGTTTTATTACTCTCCGTCGTCGAAAGCAAACCACTTCAACACCCTCTATGGCTGTAACTCCAATCAGTAAGTTACAATGGTCTCCTATCAGTCCTGTGAGTAGTTTGAACTTTAGCTCATCTAGAAATTCATCTAAAAACTTAAGAAATTCTTCTAGAAGTGGATCAAACAGTTTTAGCACACCTAGAAGTTCAAGAAGTTTATCAAGAAGTGGACCAAGCAGTTCATCTAGAAGTTTATCAAGAAGTGGATCAAACAGTTTATCTAGAAGTGGACCAAGCAGTTATTCAAGCAGTGGACCAAGTAGTTATTCAAGCAGTGGGCCAAGCAGTTATTCAAGCAGTGGGCCAAGCAGTTATTCAAGCAGTGGGCCAAGCAGTTCATCTAGAAGTTATTCTAGAAGTTCGCCAAGTAGTTATTCAACCAGTGGGTCAAGTAGTTTTAGCACACCTAGGAGTTCATCCAGCAGATCATCTAGTAGATCATCTCCCAGTTCAAGAAGTTCACCAGACACTCCATTGTGCCGTTTTTCACCCCTATCCTTATCTACCTTATCAAGACAGGCTGTCTTGAAACCCCTTTTGAGACATCGTATTCACCTGATGAGACAGGGCCCTATGAATCCAGCTTCAAGACAAGCCTTTGATGCTTTAGTATAAAAGCTGTGAAGAAGTAAAAACAGGTATTATTTGACATAATGGCACCAAAGAGACCACTCCTGCATAAATACGGACATCTGGTTTTGGGTTTAACTCAAGCCCCAGATGGGTTAAGAAGAAAGATGATACATGGAGCATCTAAAGAAATGATTCAATGTGTGTCAGAATGCTGTCAGAATGTTTTAAAAGGCAATGTTGCCTTATCCCCCTCTCAAAAGCAAAGGTTGAAGTCCAAGCGTCAACATCTCCGCACTTTAGCAGATAAAAGAGTATCCATTCAAAAAAAGAAACGTGTGTTGAATCAAAAAGGAGGATTATTTCCATTACTGGCTCTTGCTCCAATCATTGCTAAAGCTGTTGCTGCAGGAGCACTCAGTGGAGGTGTTGCCACACTGGTGAAAAAGCTATGAAGAAAATGGCTATCGTCCCATTCAAAATGCTAGAAGAGATGAATCGATGGAAAACAGAACAACGACCACGTTTACCTCCTCCCCCGCAAGTCAGTCAAACATCCGATTTACAGAAACAAATGGGAGACGTATTACAAAATGAATCGTTGTCTGAATCAGAAAAAGCACAACACTATGGACAAGTCTTGCAAAAGTTTCAACTGTCTCATCAAAAAGCACGTGAACCGGCTACTCTGGCTGCACCAGTTGCACCGGGTGCACCGGTTGTTCCAGCTGCTCAAGGTGCACAAGCGGCTCCTGCTACATTGACGGATCGGATTCTTGAAAGTGTTCCTACTACTATGCGTCGAAAAACTCAGCTTTTATTACACATTCTACAAAATCATCCCCACATGTCATGGAATAATCAAGGGATGTTGGAATACCATGGAAAACCAATACAAGGATCCAACATTATTGATTTGGTCAATGATGTCATACGTCATAGAAAAGGGTCGGAGCCTAGAGGATGGGAACAGTTTTCTAGTGGACTAAGAGATGTCAATGTACCACAAGAAGTGATAGGAAATAAACGGAGATGGTCATGGATGCAAAAAGCAGACGATTCGGAGGAAGATGATGAATTTGATAGTTTTGTTGAGTCTCGTTCACCTTCACGGATGAAAGCAGAACCTATAAGTAAACGGATGAAAGCAGAACCTATAAGTAAACCTGTCAAACGGATGAAAGCAGAACCTAAGTGGGAAGCCTACTAGACAACATGAACAAAAAGGTAGACAGTCTGTTACATCAGATTTATTATGATCCCCATCATCCGGCTGGTTTTGGTGGGGTAGAACGTCTTACTACAGCAGCTCGAACTCAACTGAAATCCATTACACCAAGTCAAGTGTGATCCTGGTTGAAGGGACAAAAGACCTATACCCTGCACAAACCTATCCGTAGGGCATTCTCGAGACGGAAAACAATTGTGGGTGGTATTGATCATCAATGGCAAGCTGATTTGGCAGACATGCAATCCTTGGCTCAGTACAACACCCCTTATCGATATTTGTTGTGTGTCATTGACGTGTTTTCAAAATATGCTTGGGTCGTTCCCCTCAAGGATAAAACGGGGCTCACATTGGTGGAAGCGTTTCGCTCTATTCTTAAAACGAGACAACCTAAAGCGTTGCAAACCGATAAAGGAACAGAATTCAAGAATCAAAGGTTTCAACAGTTTTTAGACAAAGTAGGGATTCATTATTTTACGACTGAAAACCCAGAAACGAAGGCTAGTATAGTGGAACGTTTTCAACGGACCTTAAAATCACGCATGTGGAAATACTTTACGCATCATAAAACACGAAGGTATATTCAGGTATTGCCTGATCTCGTGCATGCCTATAATCATCGTGTTCATCGTAGTATACAAATGGCACCCGTATCCGTAAATGAGAATAACGAATCTCAAGTGGCCTTGACCTTGTATGGAAAATCAAGAAAGAAAGCGTCGACGACCCTTCATGTGGGAGATATTGTTCGTATCAATAAAACAAAACGTACATTTGATAAAGGTTATCTACCTAACTGGACCACTGAACTGTTTAAAGTGATCCAAGTCAAAAAGACCTCTCCTGCTACTGTGAAATTGACTGATTTAGACGGAGAACCCATTTTGGGTTCGTTTTATTTCTCTGAAGTACAGGTTATAAAAGATGATGCTATCTATGAAATTGAATCAGTGCTCGCCCATCGCCAGAGTAAGGTAGACGGAAGACGAGAAATTAAAGTACATTGGAAAGGTTATCCTTCGAAATTTGACAGTTGGATTCCCGAATCCCATCTCGTTTAGTTAATAAATACATCATGTCTCAAACCGATACGGCCAGTGTGGTAGTGACTGCCTCAGAGCAAACCAAATTGTGTGAACCCAAAAATAAGGTCACTTTTTTGTCACAAATTGTAGTGGTATTTATTATTATTACCGTATCGCTATTTAATTTGTGTTTTCAACGACCCGATCGAGAATTGTGGCTTCTGCTTTTAAGTAGTTCTCTAGGTTATATTCTACCGAATCCCTCCTTGAAATTTAATAAACCTAAATCAACATGAGTTCGTTTTACATCACACTCATGAGTGATAGCTCTATGGATTTATTCCCAGACAATACGCAATGTTGTTTTCGTACCAAACTGACAAAACCCATCCATCTCAATAAACAAGATTGGGAAATTGCCTTAGTGGAAATGATTGTTCCTAGTCAGGTCATTAATGTCACTGAAGAAGAGCGACATTTCTACATTGTCACGCACGATCCTGTCCTGGGTAAGGCCTTAGAAAACTTTGAGACCTATTGTACTCTCCCCAATAAAGAAGAAAAAGGTGTACGACTTTGTATTCCTATAGGAACTTATGTCACACCCCAACATTTGATCGAGACGATTGACTTTACCGTGAAAGATCAATTAGGTAAAATATTTAGACAGAAAGGCCTTCGATTTACCATGGGTTTTTCAGGACAAAGTAAACGCGCAAAACTGGACAGTTCGGATCAACTAGGCATTCAGTTTCATCCTCACATGTTTATTAAACTGGGTGGAGCCCCTGATAGTTCTTCGACCATCTTTTTTAAAGACACTCCAGATCCGTTTCCTCATGGCGTAGATATTAACATGGGTCATAATCATTTGTTTGTTTATTCCGACCTTGCGTCTTATACCTATTTGGGAAACATAGAAGCCCCCATCTTACGTGTAGCTCCATTTGATCCGAGAACGAAAGCAGGAACTAACCCTCATATTCATTTCGAGTTCTTGAATTTACACTATGTACCACTGGCTAAAGCCGACTTTGACACCATCACTATCCATATAAGGGGTGACACTGGCCAGTCTATTCAGTTTATTCATGGGAAGTCTATGGTGAAACTACACCTACGCCAAAGACAATGATACCTACTTACCAAGGTCAACCTCGACAATATGGACACGGACTTGGATCCATGTTTAAGAAAGCCATGAAAAGAATTATACCTTTACTGAATCCATTTGTGAAATCTGGAGTTCGCACCTTGAAAAAAGAAGGACTCCAGCAAGGAAAAGCCGCTATCAAAGATATCTTGACAGGATCAAACGCTAAACAAGTAATACGAAAACGTGGAGCCTCTGTATTAAAAGATGTGGGTGAATCCTTGCTACATGCCGTGGCCAGCCCTAAAAGACGTATAAAGAGCAAACCAGTCAAGAAAAGACCTCATTCGAAACTTCATCATCGCCGAGTTAAGCAGGCCAGACCTCTTGATATTTTCGATTAATCATGATGCAACACGGTTCCTGTGAATGTAGTAAGACAGAGTTGGATGTGTCTGTTGTGCCACCTACCATGACAGCCATGCAAGAAGGTCAATGGACTGAGCATTATCCCATTTCTGCTCTGGACAATAATGCTCCGATTGAATTTGTGATTCCTGCACAGACAGAAAAATGGACAGATCTGAATCAATCTTACCTGTACCTAAAACTCAAAATTATACAGGCAGATGGTACAGACCTAGCGGGCGACAGTGAAATTGCTACCGTCAACAATTTCTTTCACAGTATGTTCTCAAGCATTGATGTGTACCTGAATAATAAACTGATCACCAGCAATGCGGACACGTATGCCTATCGGGCATACATAGAAAATTTACTCTCCTTCACCTCAAGCTGTAAAGACACTCAACTTCAGGCGCTAGAGTTATGGGGTGAAGACACCCCTGGTCATATGAACACCCACGCACATGACGGGGGTAACCTGGGCTATATTGAGAGACGTGCTCGTGTCCTTCAAAGTCGTGTGGTGGAACTATGTGGACGTCTTCATTTGGATCTGATGATGCAAGATAAATATTTACCCAATGGTATGGAAATACGCTTAAGACTAAACAAAGCGTCACCTCAATTCTGTCTCATGGGTGCCGCACCGGCTAAAATCAAGTTTCTAGAAGCAGGATTTAATGTAAGAACAGTAGATTTACTGCCAGTGGTAGCCAATCAACTCAATCAACAGATTGCTCAACATAACATGAAAATCCCCATCCGACGAACTGAAGTAAAAACATTTACGATTCCTAACGGTCAACGATCCAAGATTGAAGATCATTTATTTCAAGGTCAATTGCCAAAACGTCTTATCATCGGTATGGTAAGAAATGGAGACATGAATGGAGACATGGCTACCAACCCCTTTGATTTCCGTCATTTTACACTGAATCATCTAGAAGTCAGCATTGACGGAAAAAGTATTCATAACAAAGCGTTTCAACCCAATTTTGAAACGGGAGAAGTTCTAAGATCCTACATGTCACTCTATCAAGCGACAGGAGCTCTTGGTCTCAATCGTTCATTTGGATTGAGCATGAATGATTATCGGAACGGATACACACTCTGGGGGTTGGACTTGACAGCAGATCAAGGTTGCGAGGAAGGTCAACTCCATCCTATAAAAACGGGCAATCTGAGATTGGAATTTCACTTTGGAACAGCACTTGCACAAGCCATCAACGTGATTGTATTTGCGGAATACGACAATCAAATTGAAATCAATCAATTCAGAGAAGTGCTTCTAGATTATTAAGATGGAAGACATGGATATTGAACACCTGGAAAAAGGACAAGATTACGAAATGAAGTTATTGGCGTATCCTTGTTGTACAAGTTCAAGGACGGACTTTTTACAAGAGTGCTTGAATCATCACGTCACAGAAGCACTCCAATCTTTAATTTATAATCAAGTGCATAAAGACTGTTATGGTTGTCGAGTGAATCATCCTAGTCAAGTACAACATGTACTCTGCTTATACACGAATACGGAAGAGTGGACAGAACTTTACATTCAAAAAGCGATTCAACGTTTGGACGTGTTCAAGGTCATGGAAAAGTGGTATCCTGAATTAGTGACCTTGACCGATAGTGAAAAAGGAGACGCGTGTCGATTATGGATTCAATTTAAAGAAGAACTCACTCAGAATCAGTTCATAGATCAATGGATCAGTGTTTGGGCTGAACGTGTCAACAGAAATTGGCATTATGGAGACGAATGAACTACAATACCTATTAGATCATTCACCGTTATTAAAACCACTACGTGCACGTGTTTGTGCTAAAGATCAATTACCTTCAGAGAAACCGCATGACGTGAAAGCCTATATTGTGAATACCCATAACGGGAATCAACCTGGAGAACACTGGGTGGCTCTTTATTTAAAAGACAATAAAGCAGTGTACTTTGATTCCTACGGATTACCACCTTTCGAAGAGATTCTATCCTTTGTGAAAAAACATGCCAACAAAACTTATCTGTGGAATGCCATGAGAATACAAGGCGATATGTTACCGGTGTGTGGTGTGTATTGTCTATTCGCTTTGGATTTTATCTCACGTGAATGTGACTTGAACCAGATACTGTTAACCCGATTCAAACCGGACATGTATGGAAAAAATGACACTTATGTGACGCATTGGTTTCAACAATATTATGGTACTTATTACATGCATGCTCAATATGTGAACAAGTGTGGACAAAAGTGTTGTGCTCAACGTAACTCTAGACCAGAAGGTCACAACCGTTTGTATCATAGTATCACACATAGAAATACAACTCTTTATGGTGATCATTAAACAATGTTACTGTTTCATGTTGTTACTGTTTTCTTGTTACAAAAATAAAAGTTTAGAGAACTAGGTGTCTGTTATCTTTTTTCTAAGTTCATAAAAATCAAGCACATGTCTGTGCGGTACATTGGCGCGTGACGCCATCCAACCCTAGGGTGACGTCATCCAAGCGATATGACGTCATCCAACCACGAGAGTGGGCCATACAATACTTACAATGCCTCATTTCATTCTGAGAACTCAAACACTCAAGATGGAGGCTTTATTCAATGAACTCAAAACAGCAAAACAACTGACTGAAAAACAGAGCAGGGTATGGCGTTCAATCAGTCGCTTAGCGGCTAGCATTGTTAGAAAAAGGGAACGTGATCTTCAATTCATTGGTGAGACTTTGAATACCATTGAAACCAATCGATTTCATCATAGAGAAGAATTATCTCAATTTCGAGATCAAGTCAGAGAAAGGCAGCGAGATGCTCGGGAACGAACGGCGAATAGACAACGGGAACAACAAGAAGAGCATTGGCGTATCATCACTACAGCTCAAGTTGAGTACACGGAACAACCACCAGAACAGGAATGGTCCTGTGGGGATCTAACATGTAGGCTCTGCCATCCCCCACCAGACTGTCAATGCGAACTATGTACCCAACCAGATCAGTCAGCAAACACGGTTTAAAAAACCACCAACGGTCCTTTTCAGGACCACCAACGGCCCTTTTCAGGGCCACCATGTCTTTTCGAAAGAAAATTCTCTCATTGTCTAAGTCTATACACACACATACACAGTACCCAGAAAATTCCTTAAATCCATTTCATACTATTTTGGGGTACAACATTGATTTCCAATTTGATCCCAATTTGTGCAAATTTGCGCAAAGTTTGAAAACTTCTGGGTACCAAACCAATGCAAAGGGTACCCAGACTGCCGCACCATTGGTACCCAGGGTACCGCCTATTACTACTGTTGTGCATGTCCACAATAGGTTTTGTCCAAGTAAATTTTAATGAGTTATTTTTATATAATGAATATTTAGAAATTGGTCAGGATATTTCTAAGCAACAATTTGCAGGTATTAAACAAATGAAAATGCGTCATATTTCCCTTTGTAAAATGTAACAATAACTGTGTAAAGGCGGCATCTGGGGGTATTCACCACCTTTAGTGATAGTTCTAGTTATTCCCGGACCAAGCCTTTCTTATTTAGGGGAAATATGGATACATTATAGTAATTATTCAAGTTTCCATGCAGTCAGTTTAGCCGTGTCCTAATGTATATCATGCGTTGGTCTTAGTTTGAAATGCATTTGCATACATTGTCGTTGTCTTTAAGAGACAAATGAATGGTACATACGTAGATCTATTTGGATGGCGATTAAGACAATGTGTATGAAATCGTGTTCATCGGTGAGCAATAAATCGATTTGGCCTAATAAAAGCTACACTATTGTCATTCTAACCTGAAGTAAAGACAGTCTCCTAACAACGGGTCCTTCCGAACATTCACTCCCACAATCATCAATCTATACAGTAAAATAGCTATAAACCCAGCTGTATGCATGAAACTACCAACAAATAGTGCCACAATGGCGATGGTTATGTGAATCATCATCTTTAATTGATAAAACAAACATAATTATTAATAATTAATGCATATTGAGAAAAAATGAAATTACTATGTAAAAATAGCTTAGTGTATTGCCTTTTCATTGACATAGTGACAAAAAAGGAATCTAACTCAATGTCACTATATCACTGAGAAATTAATGCTACGCACGAAGAAGTAAGAAAAATACGTAATTGGTTAATCATGAACCACGCTTTTGAATAGGCGTTTCTAAATTTCTGAATCAGTATGAATGATATTAGCGTTTGAGAATAGTCTTCCGTTTTTTATCCTAAAGTGATATTTTCTATTAGTGTGTCCTAGGGTAATTGAAATGGACATAAGCTGACAGTAGTACTTAACTAGGTAACTCCTCGCCTAAGTAGCGTGTTCAAATACTGAAAACTAGTATTTCGATTAGATTGTGAAATAACAATTTATGTACGAATTTCTACTATTCCTTTGTAGATCCTAGGATGAATTCTGCGTTGTTAAAATTTCCTAATTATTCAATAATGATATATTCTAATTTATGATTACAGCATGATTAAGACGTTTATCTATTTTGTTCATACCAACATACCAAGCATTTATTCAAGAACAGTGAAGCTGTGGTCCCGCTTAGGCCTGTGACAATATACTGCAACAAAAAACACGACAATTAAGTTCACATAAATGTAAAGTTCGATTTAATTGTACATGATTGCACGAGGCAAATCAATGTTTAGGTGTATTTTGGGAACACCCACTGCGGCAGGGAGGGTAGATGGCGTCCACAACGGTGTCCGCTCTCTAATTCAACCATTTTCTGATCCTCACCAAACTTTATGGAAATGTTTATGACCATGATATCTCGGTCAAGTTCGATGAACAGCCCAATCGGCGCTGGCACTTCTGAGTTATGCCCCTTGACGCTTGGAAAAATGAATTTTGACCTGGCACTCTTGTTCAACATAATGTCTGTACTATACCTAGTAACCATGTTCCTGGATTCTGTACCGGTACTAACCTTGTTCTTTCGTAAATTGTCTACCTTTGCGACCTCCACAATTCAGAAACGCGTTGAAATACTTTAATTGAATTACATGTAACTAAACCACCAAACGGTTAAATGTAATGGACACGCTGATGAGTTACCGATGGATAAAGTTATGGTGCGGATTAATGTAGAGGAAGTGATGTTCTATTTTGTATGGAAAATGCAAGTAATAGTCCAACCTATTCGATATCAAGAATATCGTAAGAAAAGATGAAGTGATCGTTTTCAAAGTCGTCTACATGGCAAGGTTTAAATGGACATAGAGTCTTAATTAAATACTGAAATGCCCATTGACCTATAAAGTCTAAATGTTGCACGTGAGTAGATGAATTAAAGACAGAACCAATCTGATTGTTGCTTACCACAAAAGCGAGCGCCCAACAACGAAGAATGAGTAAACGATACCAAGCATCCGTTTGCATTCGTCGGTTGATACGCATGTAATTGTAGAGATACGTGCTGTTCGTAAACAACAAGTCCACTGCTGCTTGTCCCGCATAGTACAATAGAAAGGCTGCCACGGTACCTACAATGATGAGGCAGTTAACGAAAATCACACGTAGCTTTGTAATCTCCACTTGCGGTACATTATTCACTTTATATGATACCACGTGGTGACAGTCATTTTGGTTTATAGATGATTAAGATGTCTCATTATTATCAATAATTATTTAATTGTAATTAATCAACGTTCGGTAGCTACTGAAATTTTAAGAATACAACTAGACTTAGTCAAGTTAAAGTAGTAGACAGATGTGAATGACATATCCTTCCTCAAATTCTTGTTCAAAACTTATGTTGGCTGTACTTCTTATGTATTGCTGTGGGGATTACTTCAAGATGCACATTTATTTGGAAATACATGCAATTAGATATATAAGCGTAAACATATGATTGTATGTTTAATAACTGCATTTTTACTGAACATGATTGTACAAAATATTAAAATCTACGTAAATGTACACTTCAGTTTATAAATTGCTAAAAGTAGGGTTATAAAATGAGAGAACAAAAAACATTTGTTCCAAGAACTTTGCGTAGCAATGACTTTGGCTCACTTGACCCTATGTCCAAACCCAATCATGTACCCTGCCAATTATAGCACATATCAATCATTGGTGTTCATATTCTCGATAGATTTAAATATGTAAATTGTGCACGACGAGTTCTTTAACATTGCCGTTGTCCTCTAACTGATATACAACTTAATGCTGATATTTCATCAATGCATTTGCTATTTGTAGTAGTTGGACGAACGGGAAAGGAGATTCCGTGCTCGAGTTAGTACGGACTCTGACAAGTGATCATTTGACCTTCACTGTTGTTAGTTTGAACCAGATAAATTTCTCATGTGAGGAACTTTCCCGCTATGTGACGAAAGGTCGGCGATCCTACTTTAAGTGCACACGCGTCGCGTGGTCTTCCTCTATCGCCGAGGCTAGAAAAGTCGACGAATAACCATGGTTGTTGGTGCACCGTTCTTTTCTAAGAACAAAATGCTGACTGTTACTAACGCTCGCATTACTCCGTGAAAGACACGATAATCTATCGACAACAATCGAACCGACGCATTTGCTAACACCAGAAAACTAGCCAAGCGGTTAATTAAATTTTGCGTATGAAAACGAACTAGAGTTATACTGATGATCGAATCATGCTCGACTAAATTTGTGTTATTTGTATATTATATACCTGTGATGCATTTTATATAATCAACACACGTATTGTTTTGTAACAGAATGTTATGTATGGACGATCGTTGTTTGAACTGTATATAAGTTTCAATTTAACTTTCGGAAAACGTGACTTCCTGATGATGTATTAGTATCGGACAACCAATGAGCATTGTTTCGTCAAATTAATTAACTGCCCTTTGTACAGTCCGTGTGCAAAAAAGGTCCATGGACAAGTTCAATATCAATGTAAAACTGCATGTTTGAAGTTTTGAGAATATGTTTTATATACGATTATTTTGCTCACATAAAAACACATATTCTAGTTGACACACGTTAGTGCAAAATTTCTTGGATCATTGAAATACTTCATTGTAACAAAAAATCGACACAAACGTGCACAGAGAACTACAAATTCGTGAAGAGTATTGTGTGTCTCTTGAGATTATAATATTTCAGTGCATGAATACAAATGACAATAATTTGAGGGTTAGTAGTAATTTAACAAGGATATATTGCAAGCAATGTGTTTGCATTTATTTGAATATTGTGCAGCCATGCAAATTATATCGCAATGCGTAATAGACGGGAGATCCACAGGGACTGTACAAGAATGTATTTCTTAAGATATCCTTCAATGATACAATATGCGCATGATATTTCTTAAATCTGCTTTGTAAAATATGAAATGTAACTATTAAGAAAAAGACTTTCAAAGGTGCATGTTTAAAATACCCCATACATGATTATAAAAGTTGACAAACAGTTTTGATAAACACAAAGTCATAAACATATCTCTCAGGAAGGTGTCAATCGACTTCCTGATGCTAATGTTACTAATGCAGTCTTCTTATCCAATATGACAGACAGATCATTTATTAACAAATAACTGACTATCACCAAGTATAGTTCATCAAGTGAAACATTGAAATGGGTTGAACATTGCTCTTGTTCAAATGTTGAGCTTAAGATTACTACATTTTAACAGATTAAACTCAAATTTCAAGTTTATGATTTCTTTCAATGTGACTCACGCTCATAAGAGTGTTACAATTTCAAAAACATGGACTTCTTTACTTTTAATAAACAATAATATTTCCACAGTCAGAACCAATTATAAATGTGAAACTGATAATTTCCAAAATAGATAACGTACCCAGTAGAGCGACGGTAATTGATAATCCAACACCAACAACTCGGTAAATTTTAGTTCCCATTTTGTTAGACACGTACCATGTGTGTTTAAGCTGGACTAAACTTGCTTTACATTAAAACAAACTATAAATAACATGCAGACAGTTAATGAAAATACTGCAGCTACGTGCGCGTCGTGATTACCAGACCATATATAACGATGGCCGTTGAATAGCAGTATTTGCAAATATATACTGAAGGTATATGTTTCTCCATGGGTATACCAGGACAAAACCACCCATGGCTATATAATGGCATGGCGTTAGAAGAACGCTAATAGAGTTTTGCGAATTAGATATTTGCGAGCTATATGACGGTTATGGTGACGGACATCGAAGTTCGGACTGAGTTTGGGTTTTATCTCAAAACGTTTTACCAATATAGGTAATCTATGTTTACCAACTTCCTACGCCTTTGAAGCAATGTGTCTGAAAGAGGACAAAAATAACAAGTTCAGGAAAGAAAATAGGCATACTGTATTCAGACTTAACGACACCAATATGCACCTTTCCATATCTTTCTCTGGGGGGCGGCGTCGGGAATATATAGGACAAGTAGACATTTGTAGAATTTGGCTGTAAAATTTCCCTCCCACGTACACAGGCATATTCCTTTCTAATTTCTTGAGGTGTGGTTGTTTCGATGTTAAATATCCCTATGGTAGATTTTCATTAAGGTGCTTAAATGTTACACAACGTAAAATAGGTTATTGTCTAGTTCTGTCACTGGTCCATAAAATACTGGACAAGTCGTTTTCCTGCTACACGTGACGGCGGTCAAATTCCCGTATATCGGAAAAGTCTTGCTGTCTAATTTCCCGTGTACCCCAACCCCTATCCATGGATAAGTGCATCACATCAAAACTGACATTATGTTTACTCTGACGACGCTCTAAACAGTCATCTTGCCAGCCCAAAAAGGTGTTTTATGCGGATTACAACCCCAACGATCATTATAATTCAAAGTTCAATATAATAGTGATGAAAAGTAATTTTTAGAAGAAAATTGAATTTTTTCCTAACATGCACGTATGTATTGCGATACTATTTTTCGAATTTGGTAGATTTAGTGATCCGTCAAACCGCCAAACTATTCGTTCATTCTTCATATAATTCGTTATTGAAAGTTATTCATTTGTAGTAATCACAAAGATCTAAAACATCTTAACGTAGTTCACATACCTCAGTTTTATTTTACAACACGAAGTGCTCAATGTGAGCTAAAACTATCCTCAGTGCCAGTGTACACTAGTCTAAAACTGCCAGTCAATAAATCTTGAATATCAAGTAAATATTTCAAAGAGCATTTTTGCTCAATATCAGCATACTGTGTGACTATAGACATAAATTTGGATTGGTTCACACAGCAGATATATGTTTGGATTATTTCGAATAATAGAAATGTTTTGGGATTGATTCACATAGGCCGTTATGCTGATTACCAGTTCTAACGGAGACAGTTTCATCATAAGTGTTTGTCATCCATTTTGTTAATCATGTCGGATGTTGCATATCAGTGTTGTTGAAAATGTGAATGAGATTCATTAAGCTGTACATCTGGAAGTTCTGACAAAGTCATTCATTTTTTTCAAAAACCTGATTCAAATTTGTTTGAGTTTGTTTAAAATCCTTTAGATACAAGTGATTGCTTTAATGTTGCATTGGATTTTGCAGTTCAAGGCTAGATAGATTTGCAGTATTAGGGGGGGGGGGGGGGGGGTGATTGTAAACTTCAATTCCGCAATGTTTCTTATGAGAAGCTTTATTCAAAACTGAATCCTTATACACTTGTCAGTATAACATACCTTAGTTCCTGTATCTGTTTGGTTTGCTTTAGTGGGAGGTGATTAGTTATCAGTAGTTTGAAACCCACCTGGACCAAATTTCACATCAGAAGCTGTCCAGATAGCTGACGGAAAATCGTTGGTTATATCCAAGCATCAGTCTGGGGTCTTCCGTAAGTTTTACGTGAACTTCTTAGATTTTCTTCTACTTTTTCAAGTATTTTTCCACCAATAGTTTCTTACTGCCAAATAGCACGCCGTGGCCATACAAAAAATGTTTGTTTTGATTAAAGTTGATACTAGTAACTTATGATATTCTTTAAGTTTAAAGTATTATGCTTTATTTTAGAAATATTTTGCACTGTACATATTTGAAGACATTGACATCGGTGACTGTCTGCTCCGTTTGAAACATACGTATTATGGCAAAACTTTTTCGATTATGTTCATTTATTGTTAGTTATAAACAGCCGTCTGTATTCCACAGAAGTGTTAATTTAATTGAGTTGAATTATCAATTCTGGAAGAACAGACTTTAAAATTGCAAAACTTCATATAATTGATAGTCATCATTTTTGTTCTCTTTAACCATGTTGATATTGTCCAGAACTGAATGTGGCTAATGATACCGTTGGGAAACAGATGTCCGTATCATTTATAAGAATACACTATTAGTATCATTGTACCAAATAAGCTATATATTGAGCTGTTGTGTTGTTAAATTCTAGTTCCAGGCGTATGAATCTTAAGATTGGTTTCCTAGCTCAATGTTTAATGTTTTATTATCAGCTTTTTGTTATTATTATAATTTGATGGAGAGTGTGGTTAACGAGTCTTCTATGTTACTCTCCTCTATATAAACACATTTAAAGACATTGAACCAGGAATGCGAGGCATGTGACTTATGGACCAGAAAGTCCCCTAATTCCACAGTAGAGGGTAATAAAACAGACGGGGTCATTGATAGACTAGCACCTGTTTACATAATCTGTTACTCTATGCTTATAAAAACAAAAGCAATTTAGTCATAAACTGTAAATCATCACTGTAAATCAACAACATTTATTACCCCACTTTTTGACTAGGTATCAAGTCTACAGACCGTGACCAGACTGGTTTTATCAGATTAGGGGCAAAAACAATTAAAAGATTAGACCACATGTGGATTTTGGGGGGGTCACTTATATAGTAGCTGTTCAATGTCTTTAAGCAATGCATTTATCAAAACACCTATGTTATACCATATTAGGACCGCCCGGTAAGCTCAGTGGTGGTTAGAGAGTTTGTCTACTGATCGAGAGGTTGTGAGTTCGAACCTCAGGCGAGACTCACACTGTCCGAGACAAATTTGACTGATGATATAACGTCTTATATTAAATTGTCCACTAGCTCTGAATTATGTGGGGTAGCTTGATAGTAGCTTGCGGATAGAATGTGGTTAGTATTGGTTAAATACCTAAATGAAGTCCAGGAAAGCTGGTTAGGATAACTACCCGCCACGATATGACTGAAATAATGTTGAAAATGGCGTTAAACCCGAAGAAACAAACAAATATACCATAAAATAACAAAAACTTGATCGTTTAGTATATCATTTCAATTATTATTAAATATATCTGCTATCAGACTATTCTTGGCAATAACTAGTCATACTGGACATTAAAAAACTACATAATGTTCAGTTAGAGCTGTTTTGTCATATACATGTATGTATAAATATAAAACTAATATGATAATTAAGAAGGTAATAATTAGTTATAATCATTAGTTTAAACAAATAGACAACATTAAAAAGATACATTGTATACATGGTATATGAAATCACTTTTCCTTAACTGTCTAACACGGCTCTTTAATCATAGCGAATCTGAACTATAATTGCAGAACAGTTTACTTAATAATTAATTTTGAACTCTTCTGATATATTAAAACAATGCGGCATTGGTCAAACGAAATTACTTGTGTGGGACCGAAAAACACCAAAGTGAAAATATGCTCTTTTCAAGAACAATTTCATTTTCTTATTCTGCCAACGCATTATGCTTAGTTCCCAATTCTTGATCGTTTTCATGCTTTGTTGCAATGTCGTCTTCTGTTGGTGTTTTTCTTGAATTTATCAGTTCGTCAGATTCAAAAGAATAATTTATATGGGCGTTTTCGTTTTGGACGTTTTCATTCGTCTGCTCGAATTCTACAGCAATGTTGCTTGAACCTTCTACATGTCCCTCAGTGGGTCTATCAATGTTTGCATCATTGTTAGTATCTTCAGTGGTGGATCCATTAGTCTGCTCGATTTCTGCAGCAATGTTGCTTGAACCTTCAGCGTGTACCTCTATGGGTTTAACAATGTTTGCGTCATTGCTGGTATCTTCAGTGGTGACCGTGTTTGTAGGAGCAAGGGTTTCCATTTCTGTTGATGTTCGTATTGGTCGTCTCCTTCTTGGAATTCTACGTCTTGTCCTTGTGTTTTCTTCTAAGTTCTGTTTCTTTTTGTCCTGCTATACATACAGTTAATAAAATCAAACCAGCTATATGTTATATTTACTAATGATAATTCTTTCCATTGCGTTTTACTTTCAAGCTTACATTTGAAAGTATTATTTTCGATAAAAAGTTTATATCGTAGTAAAACTTATGAACACAATGTTTCATACTTAAATTGTTACGAAATGCATGTATATATTTTCGAACATATGAATAAATTTGTATATCAATATGTGTGCGGTAATAGGGATGTTTTAAGACGACCACGTGGTCTCGTCCGTGACAAAATAATTATAATGAGTAACACATGAACGATCAAAGTTTAAAACCGAGCGAGTGGCAAAGAATGGCTTTTAAGATTCACATTCAGTTTTCGTTATTTATGTTTGCATCAATATTTTATGTGTATCTAATCGCGTATCCTTTGATCATTTGGCGGCCTTGAAAAAAGTGGAAGTAACGTATTGTTTCACTCTAAATTGCCATTCTTCGGTAGAACTAGAAAAGAGCTGAGACGAAGCAAACAATACTTACTTTCCCGATGTTGTGAAAATTGAAACCAATATATAGCACGTTGGCTAAGACGAATACCCAGGCTATAAATAACACACCAACTGCTGCAATAGAGAGCCTTATAGCTTGTCTTCCGGCTAAACACTTTTCGTCAACATATTCAGTCGGCATAATAGCATCGTCTCTGAAAATTGATTATGCTAATTAATATACTCGTATTTCATACAACAGTCATGTTTTTTCGTGTTCAAGTCAATATAATTCAGTCGTGTCAAACCTAGTTTAGAAATTCGTATTTGTACAGTATGTATACGATAAACTTCGATCTAAACATTAATTTTACAATGATCCAAATCGACCTTTTGTATCAATACAATTTCAGAATATTAAGTAAATCATTCAATGTAGCGATACAAACTACTATTGTCTTATTTCATATTTTTATAATAATGAATGATCATGACGCTATTTTGTGGTGCTACAAGTCAACTAAATAGCAGTTTAAATATTTTTATATTAAGTAAAGACAAGCAAGGTTACTGGGAACCAGTTTTAATTCGGACGTATAATACATATGAATACACTGTTTTTTAGGGATAGATTATTTGTATTACAGTTTGGAGAGGGCTTGAATGAATGTGCTAGTCATTGTCTACTTCGTTGAGCAATAACTCGACATGGCCAAAAAAGCTGCTTCTTTGTTATTGTTACCTGTAATATACACAGTCTCCTAACAACGGGTCATACCGAACAGCTTCCCCAACAATCAGGAATCTGTACAATAACATAGCAATACCTCCAGCTGTATGCATGAAACTTCCAACAAATATTGCAACAATGGCGATGGTTATGTGAATCATCATCTTTAAGTTAAACAGAAAAACTGAGAAAAATGAAATACAAAATACTAGTACTCATTAATTCAACAAGTTTACATGTTTAGTAATAAAAGGGGATATGAATACAATGTCATCGAGAAATTAATGGTCTGGCTTGACAATATAAAAATTGCATGATTGGTTGTTTATGATCGACATTTTCAAAGGCTGGTTCTTAATTTCTGAATCAATATGAGCGCAAATATATGAGAATGTTCCAGATTTTGGTGTTGGATTCCTGGTCTCTTCATTGTGGTGATCTTCTCTATTATTATGCCTTAAGATAATTAAGTAAAACATTAATTAGCTTATATTACTTTATTGGATAACACATCGCGAACATATTGAAACCTAATGTTCCTAGTAGATGAAAATTTCACTCTGTAAGTTAAAGAAAAAAGCATGATTTATTTTCATAACAAATCCTTTGTTAAAATATTGTTGTTAAAAAGTCTTATTGATGAGATAATACCCTTACGATTTATGATAACGAAATAATAGAAAAATAGTTTTGTTCATACCAAGCATTTATTGAAGAACAGTGAAGCTGTGATTCCGCTAAGGCCTGGAACAATATACTGCAACAAAAAGAAGCACGACAATTAGCTCACACGTAAATGTCATTTAAATGTATATGATTACACCATGCAAATATTTTTTTCCGATGAGTTTAGCCCTATAATCAAAGTATTTCTTATATTCGAAATTTATGAAATCAACTAAATTATCAAACGATTAAATGTGATGAACATATAAAGTTATTAAATGGATATAAGATATTGTAGCATATATAAAAAGTACACACATGAAATAAAGGTCCATGACATGTGCATCAAAACCGAGGATTACAAAAAAGAGACCAACTCTTATTTCCATTGTGATCCTCTGTATAGCGAGGCATTTACAAAAATGTGCATCACTGACAGTTCTAAACGATAACAAGCTGCAGGTCTAAGATAATTTGTAATGATTGACTGCACTGACTTAAATGCTAATTATTCGACGTCTACACATAAACGGCTTAAACTAAGTGTCTACTTATTGACTTATATGATGTAGCCATTTCTCTCGCACGAATAAGTGACGAATTAACCACAGAGCCAGACCCATTGTTGTGTATGTTCCATTATGCGAAGTAACTCTGTTATACTTCTGATATCGAGTTAATGGAAATGCACTGTACATAGTATGATTATATTATATATAATGCTATGCTCTCTATAATACTTTACCACTTAACACCAGGTCTTCCAACAAATAAACATGCATTAGAAATATAATTATGACTTCTTATTTATTAATTAACAATTCTTAATTGACATGAAACACACAACATGTCAACAGCTTACCACAAAACCGAACGCCCAACCACGCAGAATGAGTGTGCCGTACCAATCATCCGTTGGCATACGTCGGTTGATACGCATATGTTTGTCTAAATACGTGCTGTTTGTATAGAACAAATCCACCGCTGCTTTTCCCGCATAGTACAATAAAATGGCTGCACCAGAACCTATAATGATAATTGCAAGTTGTCGACCATCCCACGTAGCTGAATAATATATACGTCAACTGACCAATATGAACACGGATATTTGTAGTTGTAATAGCCTTGCGATGCTGAAAACACGATTTTATTGGAAATTTTAACGAACTTAGTAATCCTACAATATTCAAACTAAGACAAAATCTGGGCATGTATCTAATTTAAAACACATCATTCTGCCGTCCCATCATCGTGTTTTAATTTGTTCTTCATAAACATTACCTTGTGTCTTATATACCAAAATATATATATATCCACTATATACCCGATTGAACCTAGTGTCCTATTGCTTAATACACCCACAATCATACTGATATTGAGACATATAAGATATAAGTAGTGATTTAAGAAATAACCTATGATATGAAGTACATGTTGTATATCTTATTTGTTTAGAATACTTTGAACAGCGACATGACGTGGGTCCATTTCATATGTTTATCAAACACTTCGATTTTTCCGAAGGTAAAACAACCCTCTTGATATTAGTATGTGTTATCATTCCTTATCAATCAAGTTATTTATTGGTTAAATTATACCATCTCTATTTTAGTATCACTGGATTGTTTTTTTTTCGTCGTAAATATATGTCCTGAGTTCTAACCTCCCTAAATGTATACAGATAAATCCGGTCGTGTTCTGAACTTTCGCAATGATTTTAGACCACAACGTATGAATCATATCATGTTGTTTGTGTGAAGATAATTTTAACTGTTTTAACGTTTACCTCCAATCCAATTTATCAAGTTCTAAAGCCCACAGTAACATACCCTCCCCCCCCTCCGAAATTTGACTTGTCAAAAAGTAAACACCATAAACATTTATTTCATATGTAATGACTTTCAATATTACAATATGTATTTCCTAAATTATCTTCCGATATCACATTATGTATTTCTTAAAATATCGTTAAGATATATTAGTCTATTTTGAACAATGTTACAGCGAGTCTTTCTAAATCATTTTTAAGTGTTAATACAAAAAAATTCAATGATATGCTATAGGCATAAATTTCGTAAAGTCCTTTTAAATGTTACGGAATGTGCTCAATGAAATAAGAAATCACCAATCGACCGTATGATAGCAATGTTACTAATACAGTCTTAAAATAATAATACAATTTTATTAACTATAATTGAATATTTCGAAGTATTATACATTAAATGGAAAGAAATGAAATGTTTCTCCGCTGCACTAATTGGAATTAATACGACGTAAAGGATGAAAAATGTACTTTTGTTTTCAAATGTGTAATGAAGTTCACATTTCAAAGATATTTAAAAATTATTCTGAAACAAAAAACTTACACCTTTGATCTACATATCTCTCTATATATTTTATACATACATCTGCAATTTAAAGGGACATTAAACACTATCTCTCCGGACACCCAGTATTAGAAACCAACGACATTTTAACAGATGAAACGCAGTTTTCTGTTTATGATAACCATATTAAAGGTGAATGACGTTCGTAAGTTGGTTAATGAATTACAATAGCTAAAATATACATGCCATTGCTTTTGATAAACGATGATTTATAGCCATCATTATTCTTAAATAAAAGAACTTACCCAGTAGAGCGATGGTTATTGATAATCCAATTCCAGTTACACGGTAAATTGTAGTTCCCATTCTGTTAGACATATAATGTGTGCCCTAGTTGGATTTAAGCTTGTTTATATTAAAACATAACTATCATTAGCATGCATATATAGTAAATGCAGATATGTGTACTGTAGCTACGTGATCTTCACGATTATCAGACCATAGCGGTGTCCGTTAAGTAGTTGTGGAAATTTGTTAAGATGATTGAAACTCTATACTGCGATTTTATCAAACGGACAAAGGTGAAAAATACACGGACACTGAATGGGTTTATTTTTCGCTTCGTGTCATAGACGCTAGCAAATATTAAACGAGTGCATTCGAAAATTTTCATATAATGACGAAGGTTACGAATCTCACCGAAGCTAAAAATAAAATAAACACCGTCGACCGTGAAAATATACAGCCTTGACAGTTTTATCAAATTCGCAGTACATGTATATATATTTTTACATGGGTACAGGGTTATCCCCTTATAGGGACAAAAACATGGCTGTGATGGCATGACACTGGAATAACTTTAAAAACAAATCCACTAGCCGGAGGGCAAAATTATCAAGATTAACATATTGGACGGATAAAAAGATATTCAAGTTACAAAACGACTAAAACCAAAAATAACAGACGCAATAATAGTGACAATTTTACAAATTCCCGCGATGCATATTCTGACAGACAATTGTTTCAAAATGTACAAAATTACAGAAAGTACAGCCATGATGTGTAACAATAGATCCTGAATTATTTAAAGCTGAATTAAATCCAGAAACCGAAAACATCCGTAAGTTGTCTTTTAACTTTCCTTTTCATTATTGTCCAATTATCAATATTTTCATCCAATAATTTATTACAGCCAAATAGCCCACGGTAACTAAACAATATGTTTGGTTAAAATATGACGTTTGTAACTTAGGTGTAGTACTTTGGGAATGCTACGATCAGCTCATCCAACTCGTGATGAAACTTGTCTTTAATTTCCTTTGAACTGAGTGACAGTAAGACTGACAATATACATGTGATATCCGTAATAATGTTTAATATCCCATTGAGTTATCAATGTGAAGTGCCATACAATGGTGTTTTTTATTTCGGTTATCAACCCCAAAGCGTTTACAAGAATTATTTTGAGCTTCCTTCCTTAAAAAAGCGAGTATCCGCCAGGGCTGCTAAGTCCACACTGTAACATTTCAACTCCATTGCTACCAGTGCTGTTGGTCGGAATGGCCTGTTTGATTTGGGGTTATATAGGACAGTTCACACTTTCCACGATGCGAGGGTAAGTGGAGCCACATTTGTAGTTTTCTATTATTACTACAACTGGACGTGATTCCTGCTGGTAAACTGATACAGGGGTGGTGAAGCAGGTAAGGTTTAGGTCACCTTTTCTGTTCCCGTCCTTAAACTTTGGAGGTGAGCATGAATGCGTTACTAAAGAAGACAGCTCAGTCGCTCAAGATGCTGCCTGGTTTCATAGCTGCTTCGGCAAATGAAAGGCGACCAATGTCCTGAGCCGCCTAATGGGCAGGTATGTGGCTGCGGCTACAAGTGTATTCAAACCTGCTGCGTCGTCGCTCTCCTGTCGCCAAAGGACTGGTTGTATTTCAACAAGTGCTTGGAAGTCATGATTTGCGCGTGACTTGGTTTTAAGTGGAGAGAAGTCTCTGCATGCGACAGTTGAGTTTTTAGCTCACATGTCACAAAGTGACAAAGTGAGCTATTAGGATCACTCTCCGTCCGGCGTCCGGCGTCGTGCGTCGTGCGTCGTCAAACTTTATGTTGTGACCACACTAGGGGCCACATTTTTGGCTCAATTTTAGCAAAACTGGGTCAGAATGTTAATATCAACAAAATCTCGGACGAGTTCGATATTGGGCCATTTGGGGTCAAAAACTAGGTCACCAGGGCCAAATAAGGGAAAACCTTGTGAACACTTTAGAAATCACTGTTCTGAATTTATCTTCATGAAACTTTGTCAGAATGTTTATTTTAATAATATGTAGGTCAAGTTTGAAAATGGGTAATTTCTGTAGTAAAATTAGGTCACTAGGGCAAATTGCTGGAAAACCTTGTGAACACTCTAGAAGTCACTGTTTTGATTGGATGATCATGAAACCTTGTCAGAATGTTTGTCTTCATAATATCTTGGACGAGTTCGAACATGGGTCATCTGGGGTCAAAAACTAGGTCGCTAGGTCAAATCTTATGAAAAACCATGTTTACACTGTAGATTTCACAGTTATTATTGGATCTTCACCAAACTTTGTCAAATCGTTTGTTTTAATGATATAATGGTCAAGTATAAATATGGGTCATCTGGGGTCAATAACTAGGTCACCAGGTCAAATATTAGGAAAACTTTGTTAACACTGTAGATGTCACAGTTTTAATTGGATCTTCACCAAACCTTGTCATAATGTTTGCCTCAATGATATGTGGGTCAAGGATGAACACGGGTCAGCCGGGTTCAAAAACTGGGTCACAAGGTCAAATCTTAGGTAAAAATCTTGTAAAAGCTCTAAATGTCATGGTTTTGATTGGATCTTGGCCAAACCTTGTCAGATTGTTTGTCTTAATGATATTAAGGACAAGTTCAAATATGGGTCACCTAGGGTCAAAAACCAGGTCACAAGGTCAAATCTTAGGAAAACCTTATTAACACTGTAGATGTCAAATTTTGATCATATCTTCACCAAACCTAGTCAGACTGTTTGTCTTAATGATATGTAAGACAAATTCGAACATAGGTCGTCTGGGGTCAAAAACTAGGTCACCGGTTCAAAACAATGTTTTAATGAGTGAACAGTGATTGTCATGTGAGCGATATAGGGCCATCTTGGCCCTCTTGTTGCAGTTTTTTTTTACATGATTGATTGGTCTCTGTTAGCCTTTATCAAACCAATGACTATCCACAAGGCAGTGGCATTCTCCTTGATCCAGAAGGCTGTGGGAGGGGGGTAGATGTGACTATGTATAATCATAAATCCCGAGGTATTACTAGTAACACCCACATACCCGCAGTGTTATAATAATGCATATATTGCTTTAAAGGACATTACAGTACTATTCGGGTTACATACACTCGTACATATACAAATCGTCCAAGTATACTGTAGCAAGATTGCTGAGTCATAAATCAATCTATACAAACGACTTTAATCCGACTGATATGAGAACTTCCTGGTTCACTTAAAATTACTTACTCGACTCATCTATTGATTCATTGATATGGTTTAGTTTGGTTGACCGATTAGTCTTTTATCATTTTTTTTTATTTTGTGTTGCTTTTCATTATTAGAAATACATGTATTGTCATTTCCTGAACTTGTCTTAGGGACACTGCCTATAATACTAATCCAATATAAAATAATGTTAACTAGACCATATCGGTTGTCATATGATGAATACGAAATATTCTAATATCTACGCGATCATATTTCAAAAAAACTTTTATGATTTCACGCTTGATAAACTACGTCGAACGAATTTGATTGGATGTAACGCATGCAGGGGTAGTAAATATGAATTCAAAAGAATGGGAAATACCCTTTATTTCTCCGGTTTATTTTTGTTGACATTCCTTCTTAAAACATTACGTAAACATTTATGCTTTTTTCCTGCTTAATATATGTGTGTTTTTAATTACATTGTATTTCTGTATGTTTAATTAATCATGGGAACAAAACATTCAAAGGCTAAAATAAAAGCTAGTGCAAAGGTTAGTTTACGTTTATTTTGTTGTAAATTAGTGCGGTTCGGCCCACAAGGCAGGATCGTTGCACCTAGCTGCTTCTAGAATTTTTTCTTATACTATATTCATTTTGTCGAGATAGATAAAATATGTCTTCATAGAGTCATTATATTTAGACGCATAAATAAACATGTTTCGAAAGAAACCCAACACTTTGTGTGTCAATTTTTGCAAATACAATATTAACATAAGTTCAGCTAACCCTCATGGATCAACTGACTGTATATTAAATTTTGGTATACAAACCCTTTAAAGCCTTAGCGCGAGATAAGCGCTTGCTATTTGTGACAATAATAATTATACAATATATTACATTCGGTTACTAGTCAGTAATTGATATAGGAGGATGAAATGTTATTTCATCTGTTACTCATTTGTCATTGCGACAGAGAGGTTATAACAAAATGCAGCTAAAGAAACTTTTCCTGACTTTAAATAAAATGCTTTTCTGTGACTTCAATATTTTAAAACTTCTTGTTTTTAATCCACGATTGATGTTGCTATAATTAATAAAGAATTTTAATCAAAATTAAGTTGTGGGCAAAGACGAATGTTCGTCTGTGATTGGCGGGTTTAAAAGCAATGGGCGGGCCAAGGTTAAGACGGTTAGAGTCTATTTAAAACATTCTCGAGAACTAATATACCACGCTAGCTTTTCTAAGTTCGGCTGTCTAAGGTAACTGAATTCTGAAGAAGTTTCTCTATAAATTTTAATCCTTTTCGACGCAGCTGTATTAATATTGATTTTGACCTACATTTATAGCCATTGAAATTGTTGAATACAAAATTTTCATTTGAAGAAGGAAGTTTGTCATTCAGTAAAAGTGTTGTTGTAAGGACATTTTAAGGCAGATTTCATAATAGATAGTTTAATGATCTCTGAAAATAATGCAGTAATTATGAATACAACTGTAAATTAGCTATCAAAGCGGTTTAGTCATGTGAAATAAATATAAAATTTTGGACTGTTACGGTAATAGTACACCTCGTTTAAAAAAATGTTAAATCCAGACACAACTTTAACAAATAAACAATTTTAAAGCTTAAAAAACAACAATCCAGTACCAGATCTAGGGTGCTTGTATAGTAAACAAATATGACAGATATGGTCAACATCTACCTGATAATAGATACAGCTATATTGTATTGAATTTACTGTTTTTGTGCGGATGATTTAAAAAAACGTTTCTTGTTTTCCGACATTTACGAGTATGCACAAGGACGATTTACAATATTTTGATCCGCAGATTTGCTGCCGACCCAATAAAAAATCACAAATTTCTCAGCAATTTTACGGAAATCAATATATGCTCGTTGTTTGCTTGAACTTAAAGCAATCAATAAAAACATATAATATATTTCTTAAAATTGCTTACATGTTTATAAATAGTTATAGATATGCCTGTCAACGTACTTACTTACCCTATAGTTAAAAGCTAAAATTGTCCTGCAACCTGAAACCAGTATAAATTTCCTTAATCTTACTATTATGACACGTACTAACATTCCTTCGTACATTTTTTCCTCAAATGTGTTGATAGCCACAAGACCTTTAAAAATAAATAAAGTATTGTTCTTACATTCCGTTTGTTTTAATCTTGTTTCTTTTGTTTGAATCTCGTTTACAACATGTTGACAATGAACTTGTACACGTATCTTTTCAATAATCTCCTTGACTTTTGAACTTATGTTTACCTCCGCTTTTTTACTATAGTACATTATTTTCTATAGTTTGATGTGTGTATATAATTATATCTAATTATTATTAATATTTTTTTTAAAATTTCTTCCTACATCATATATTTTTCATTGTTTAATATAATAACGTTTTTTTTCTATTATACCTACATTAATCACATATTTGGTATAAAATTACAAACTGTGTCTATGTAACTTTTGATGAAATGTTTTTTCCCTTTCCATTCCGTGTTTATATAATGGTATAAAATGTACAAATACTATAAGTGACTGATGAGCCTTATTTTGCTGGTTTTTTTTGCAAAATATTTATGTATTATGTAACGTTGTGTATTTCTTTATTATGTCTGTCACTTTGATAAAAAAAACTATATATACGTACAGCATTATACATGTATACTACTTGTAATAATAATGCATGTACTGCTCGTTCATAGATCATGTAACTTGTAAAATATTGTCAAGACATCGTTTGAGCGTAGCATCGCTTTAAATAACTTACAAAGTTTAGCGTTTTTGTACGGCTAGAGCTTTAAAAAGATAGAGGCTGATTGATTACAAAAATCTTTAAAAACCAGTAGGGTTATCGGTTGAAGTTACTCAATCCATACATTTAATAGGAGGTAGGTAGCTAGGCCTCTCATGTTCACATTATATGCTTTTATAGAAATCGTTTTATGTACTTAGTCTTTTACGTTACTGCAAATTAGGCATGGCCTTGTTAATGTTTCTTTTTTGGGGGATGTTTAAAGACGTATGCTTTAGCTTGTAATTCATTCCTGAGTGTTGTCTATTATAGTTTGTATATTGAAGGATTGTTTTGTTATGTAGTCGTATGTATAGATATTGTCTTCGATTATGGAAGTTACAACGCAAACTGGCAACTTGTGACCGTTATTCTAGAAGCATATTATTTCATTCTATTTGGTTTTGAGAAAAGCGGGATTTTGAAGTCTCATGAATATGGGCGAGTTTTAAAAGTTTAATGCGCAACGACATTGGTCATCATGCTATTGGACGTTATTTTAATTACTATAAGACACTGCAATAGGAATAATTCTTGCAACATTTGGAACCATGCCTGCCATATCTTGGTGCTACATTCGAACGTCTGAATTGCATGTAAACCTATATGTGTGTTTGTGAACAAGTCTTTTTTCTTTTCAATACAGCAACGTCTTACTGATGAATCCGACATGTACATCCATCCAACGCCCTATCAAAGGGGCCCAAATGACTGCAGTGGTAAACAATTTGATGACCATGATCCACCATATCAGAGTACGCATGGTAAATACATTTAAATTTATAATACCTTCGTCGTTAATGTTCTATGTTAGATTGTTAGGGTAAAATACCATAATAATCAACAAATCAATGTAATTTACCATGGATAAGGTCCACAAAAAAACTGGTTTAAAATCTTCGGTAGCTATACGACAGACCGTTATATGGCAGTACCCTCGAGAAGTCTGTATTTTTTCTTTCACTTTTTTAATTTTCTTGTGTTGGGTGGGGTTTTGGGTAAGTTTGGGGAGGACTTTTCTAAATTTCATTGCATTAACCCGTTATTTTTTATATCTTACAGATATTTTTTCCACTTCTTTATCCCATTTTCAACCGGAAATGTATCCACCTTCCGTGAGTATACGATTAAACGTAGTATATACGTATTAAGTTATTTATCAGTATATAAGGTTTAAAACTTATTTTCACGGTTAAGAATGTTGTGTACAAAACAGTATGCTTATAACACCTACATATATTTGTGCAGCTAGACTACGTCCTTCTTTACAATTAAAATTTCTGAAACATAATACACAGGTTGAAAAGCTTAGGTTTATAAAAGCGCATTGAATTTGCAGTGGTGTCATAATTACAATGTAGTATACATATGAAGTTAACAAAACATATTCAAATTTACAAAGCAATAGTAGATTATTGCATTGGTGACGAGAATTATTCAGGTAGCTCATTGTATCGATGTATTGTAAAAAAAAAAAATCATGAATTAAAAATTAAAAAGCAAGTTCCTATACTGTATTAACTTAAATTAAAACCACGGTTCAAGGTTATTTAACATGAGATCGGCCTCTGAGCTCAAGTTACATGATTAGTCTTTAAATATGCGGTAATATCTAAATTGAAATTTATTTTATATTACGGTGATATTAATCCGATGATACATTTATCTGTCAGCATAATAGATCTGAATATGTACATTTTACTGAACATTAAACAGTAATATCATTTGAACCGAAATACTTTGAGAATAATAATTAAACGAACCTACGTCTGATTAACCAGGTAAGAAATATAAGACAATACATCATTTTGATTATCATTCAATCAACAGCGAGTGACTCTGGAGCAAGCCGAACATTCTTATGAAGAAATGGTGACTATGTTTCAACCACTCATAGTTCAAAATGTGTTAGTGAAACAACTGATTCCTCATTTACATTTTCTAGGTAAGTAAAGATAATATCACCCATCTGTAAATTTAAATTGATTACACTAGTATATATTTAAAAATAAAGTTCATTGCCGTTTTTCCATTGACTTTTAATTCTAGGTTCGTTGATGTAACAAGCACGTATGTCTTATATACGTTTTTATCATATAAGAAGTTAAATAGTACTCATTGAATGAAAGCAATTATGTGCGAAACCTGATTAGGTGACATATTGAAATATTTTTTAAAAGGGATCAGAAAACTTCTCGATATCTATTATCCAAACAGCGAGGTTCAAATAAAAAGAAAATGCGCTAGTGTCATGAGAAAGGGTGCAGACAGAAACAGCTATGATTGAGTGCGTTATTGAACTCAACGAATCCATCCTTACTTTGGGCCCTGTCTTAGTAACACACTAACTATATGTCAATAAAAAAGTGTATCCATGCATAACCCCTAACAGTTTATGAATTGAAGATAGAAAAGAACAGTGCTCTTTGAATACTTCAACACAAAAATCATGTATATCTACAAAGTCTTTTTCCTCCCTATATTTGCAGAAAATACCGAGAAACTAATTGCAGTTGCTAATCAGGACCCAAGAGCAGCTGTTATATATCTCATTGACGAACTGAAAACTAACAACAAACATCCTGACCGTTGGAAACAATTTGTCGACGCATTAGAAAGCAGTGGTCGGTTTACCATAATCTGAATATAGTCTGGTATTATTGGGATCACGCAAATATTTTTTTAAGGTTTCATTTTCAACAAACATAGATTAATGCCTTAATCGAAACTTATGTCAATTAGTAATTATTACTTTTAAGAACATGTTCATTTTGATAATTTCGTCAAATGAGAAAACAATTAAAACAACAGTATCGGTATTGCTTTTGAGAATAGAGAAATTTATCCGCTTACGAAAATTTTTAATCTATGTTCCCTTAGAATACAAATACATCGCCGGACTTCTAAAGGGAGACAAACCAATGGATCATTCATACCAGAGGGAATATCTGAAGATCATCGCCCCTTATATTCGGACGGATATACAAACTGAAGATTTAGCAGAAGTTTTGTGGACAGACGATGTTATTTCTCTAGCAGACAAAGAAGAAATACAGCAAGAGCTTAAAAACCATGGCCCCCTTGCAGCAGCAGATAAACTTCTGGACCGGGTACCCAGAAAAGACAAGTATTGGTATTCCAGATTAATTCACGCTTTGAAAGAAACGAAACTAGAAAGTGTAGCCAAAATGCTGGAAATACCCGAAATACAGAACTTATGTGGTAAATGTTATCGTAATTTTTGTGAGAAAAATATCATTGGTTATTGGATGGTAGTATAACGAATTAATTGCATTTGTTTAAAGTACTAGTAGTCAACAAATCGTTGATGAGATTTAATGGATACTGATCGATGATAACTAGTTCTTCAGTAACAATGCTTCAGCATTCTATCATGACGTCTAAATCAGAAATGTATACTTTAATTGACGTTGAGAGTTCATGTCGCTCTTAGTGTCCACAGTTTTTAGAACGTTTCTTCCGGACATTGACTATACCTTACCTAGTCGTTTAATATATTTTCAAAGAACGTAAGTATTGAAAATAATAATTCATTGTGCGGTAATTCTACAATTTATCGAAAACTATCCGTATCCAAAAAAATGCATCGTGTTATTTTTTTTATAGTTATGGAGGACGCTGATAACAGACCCGACATTAACAGCAATGTAAAACGGGATTGTAACTCACCTCCCCCTTTTGGAGAGAGCAAACTCGAAAATATATGCGACAGTGTACAAAAAAGAGGGGAAAACCAAGAAGACATGGATGTCTTCGCCATTTGTTGCCGAAGACATGGTGCAGATCAAACTGTACAGCAACTTTCACCAGAAGATATTCATCCGAACGTCTCGTCTCTGATAAAAGATGTGATGCAAAAACAAGAAGAGTTGGAGATAATGTCACAACAAGAGCCGTTACTGAAAGAGAAGCTAGCACTACAAACACGTATAAACGAAAAGATGACACAGCACATATTAATCTTAAATGAGATTCAAACGAAAGAAACGGAGTACCAGACACTTAAAGGAGGTACATAATTATGTACTTGTCATTGTCAGATCTATCGCTTTTATGTAATTTGATTATTATATGTTTTATTTCTTTCACTTCTTTGAAGTTTTTTTTTGTTCTTTAGATAGATCGACGTTTGGCCAGAACTAATTTTCTTATTATTAACTCTTTCAGGAATAAACGATTATCAAAGCGCATGTGACACACAAGCAACCGATACAAATTATCAAGAGCATTACGACGATGTTACAATGGCACAAGCGATTGAAAATAGCTTGGAAGATGAATGCCCTGAGTCACCTCACAGTGTATCAAGAACAGTACGAGTAGACCAAAAATTGATGGCCGACATAACAGAAAGGACTAACAACGATTCAGCTTTTTATTCAGATACTGTTGATGTGCGATTGTAATGTACAACATTTTGACTAATTTCATTTTATAACTCATGATTTCATGCATATGAACATCAATGTAACCAACAGGCTACCAAGTGATAGGAACATAAAGTGGACTTGAAATTGTTGCGAATTAAGACACTGTAGATATCATAGTACATGTATGGTGTTGTTGTGTTCATTTGGTGACTTGGAACTGATAATGCTCAAATAACTGTTGTATGGCAAACATTTAATCTCTGAATGTCAGAATATAAGCTGACAATGGCAATATATTCTGTTGATAAATATGGATATACTGTTGATACAAGGTGTAAAATATAAACTGTTGATGCTCATTGAATCTAACAAAGAATTACGCAGGGATATGTTATTGTGTATAAATTGACATAACTGACCTGAAACTTATTCTATGACTGAACTTGATAAAAAAACAAACATGATTGGCGATTGATTGCTAATATTTTGAAATGTAAAACTCAACTTTCAATAATGGCATACATAGTTTTATGCATTATCCTACTGTGTATGATACATAAACGTAAGTTTAATCATGTTCTGAATTGATACCGCTGATCATTCGAAACTTGTCAACAAAGGAATTCAATATAAAAATACGAGCGACAATATAAAATACTTAGCATATAATAGTACAAAGAAATGATATGCTAAAGAATGTCGGAACCTTCTTGAATAGTCTGCCGGAATAAAAAATTATAATAATTATTAGAATATCAACTTACGAACTGTATTTTTTAAAATTACTAATAACTTACTGAACTAACATAAAATAAGGAAAAATTCAAATTCAAGGACAGATAACTCAAAAACGAGATCAGTGACCCCCAATCTTTTTTCGCTTAAAATATTTCTGTTATCATATGCTACGATTATGCAAAGTTTAAAAAAAATTCATTGATCGGTTTTAATTTTTCCTATACGTCTATGTGAAAAATGTAGCGAACTACCGAAAACGTCTTTAATATGCATGATATATTACTATTACATGTCATACGTGCGTTTGGTTGAATTGTTGATATGTTGAAATGAATCCTTATGTACCATAATATGATAGTTTATAATAATATTGCTGTCAAAGCTTTTCTTTTCTTAAAACAATGTATTTTTGTTTTGTTACTTAATATTGTCTCAAACGAGTATTGCTACCAAATATTGTCTCAAACGAGTATATGAAACGTTTTGAACATGAATTTTATAATTGTATGCTTTACATGTACTTGTTTGTAAATACATGTGTATGTCTTCAAAAATCTTCTCAATAGCTACCTTTCTAAAAGGTAGCAACGTATCTGTCTCGGTAACGCTTGCAGTGAATTTCAAGACATGTATAACGGGTGTCAGAAGGATCTATACTCGGACCATTTCTTTGTAACATTCTTATCAATAGCATTTTTCATTTTGTATCTAAGAACGATTTATATAACTGTACAGATGACAACACACTTTCATGCTCCAGTGACAGTTTTAATGAGGTATAACTGTTCTTGAAGAAGAAAATAAAACATTAATCAATTGGTTCTCTGATAACAAAATGCAAGACAACCAAGATTTTAAAGTCATCGCTATTGGTAAGGAAACCAAACTACAAAATAATTATTTTAACCTTGATAATGAAACAATCATAAACTGTGATAATGAAGTTAAATTAATTGACATTACTATTGACCTTGGACTTAAATTCCATATCCACATCTCTAATATTTGTAAGAAAGTATTAAGAAAACTGAATGTATAAAAAAGGAAATGGTTAACACCTAATTTTAATTACTGTCCTTTATTGTGGCATTTTTTGGGAGGAAAGAAAATGGAACAAATCCAAGAAAGAGCTCTAAGCATTATTTATGATGATGATTTTGAATCAAACTATAAATATGGTTATTTATGTCCAAACTTCCATCTCTAAAGATCAGGAAATTAAGATACATTGCTCTAGAAACATTTAAAATCATTGATAAACAAACACCTAGTTATCTACATGAACTTGTTAAATATAGAATCTAATGCTAATTCTTTTAGATACACCAGAACTGCTGAAAGTCCACAAATAAGACCGTCAAGTTACGGTATCGATCAACTCTGTCCAGTTCACAGCACTCAAGCTGTGGAACTCACTCCCTCAATATGTTAGAGACGAGACTTCTTACAACCAGTTCTACAGCATGTTCAACTCACGGAACGGGGACAGTTGTTGCTGTTCTTGTTGCATAGACACAAGTTAATTAGTTTGAGTTTTGTTATGCTGCATGTGTATTTTTCTCTTTCGTTTCTCTATCCTTGATTATTTAACTTTGCTGTCTATATTTTTGTCCATTTACTTGCTTTAAAAATAATGGTCCTTCGTTTTTAACATGTTATGCTTGAAATTATCTTAGCTTATTTTTTTTAAACCTATGTATGTTAACATTGACGTCTGTAAGAAGGTTGCTGATCAGTTCCTTCCAAATCTAATTTAGGATCGTAATTGTTTTCAAACTTCATCTTAGCGGTCGCACTTTTGTGCTTGTTTTCTTCTTATCAGAGTCTAACATACTTCTTATAGCAGAATAGACGAAAGTCAAGATCAGCACCTCCTCACAGCTTTTAGTAAAGTTGTTATTAAACCTGTCTTTAATTTTATGCATACCTATATATTTTTCCCATGTTTCCCTCAATGTCAAACTTTGTGATACATTATTAAAAATGTATGATACATGTATTATATTATGATATAGTTAACTGTGGTTTGATATTATATTTATTAACACCGTCTTCCTTACAGGTTTTGTTAAAGGTTGCAATATACCAATATTATTTTTCAAAACTATTATACAAAACTTTACTGTATTATGTCGGTCAGTAGCAATACATAGCTAATGTTACTTGTAAATAAGTAAATAAAAAAATATCTTGTATATCTTGCTTGTTTATACATGTATTAACTTCTATATGTTTGTACTCATGGGTCAGTCAGCCTAATGAATTTGAATAAAGTATCTATCACAAAATTATTTAAACAAAAAAGGTTTAATTTATGCTATGTTTCATTGATTTAGTCCTTCCTTAATTTTCCAATTAAAAGTTATTGGTCAAATTGCAACGTGCTGTGGCGACAGGAGCTGACTGATAGCGATAGAAATCACTATTGCCAGGTGTATACATTTTCAAAATGCTAGAAAGAATTCAGTTTGAAGCACATTCGTAGAACCACGTCTATAATAACTGCAACCAAATTCACAATACTGTCTTTGTCCTTAATGAATCTTGAATGACTTAGTTAAAAAATGAAAATGAATTTTGCGCATTAATAGGACGATTCAGTGGTAACACATAAGTAAAGTATTTCGCAGTGTTACGTATTACGTTCAAGATTGTAGTGTACTAGTCATATTCTTACATGCATGCGTGGTCTAAATAATATGCATGCATGCCATGTACTAGATCAGGGAGAGATATATAGTCATTCGAGTTGCCTTACCTATTCGGCTATCCGGTTGGCCGATTTCATCAACGAATTCAGAAGGGCCATCCTCTCATGCGGACGGGACAAGATCGAAAAAGTGTTTCGCCGTCACAAACAGTCTAATAATTTGGACTATCCTTAGAGTAGAAACAAGTTAGAACAACAAATACACTAATGTAAACCACCTTAAATCATGATGTCATTTTAACTTAAAATGGAAGATAAAAGTATAGAAGATAAAATATGTGTAAGGTTAAAAACAACATGATAAGGACCGGGTTGAATGTTACCAGCCTATCAGTGAAGATATCTAGACTTGGACTAGGTCTAACCTTGGGCCGGAAACAGTTCCATTACAATAAAGTTCTTGACCCGTAGAAGGCATCTGCTGATACTGAGTACGGGACTGGTGTATTAGGAAGTTCGTGTTTCTGGTCCGTACAAGGTGAACGTGTGGATTCTATACAGAAAAAATGAGAACGTTGGTCTACATTGAGCTATTTCAAGTTATCCAGCTAAGATTTTGTAGCATGTTGGTAACACTACTTTGACATTCATAATTTTAGTTACATGTATAATTATATCGCGCTGTGCAGCTCTCTGAATACTTTCTAACTTAATATGTACAAGATGTTTCTACCAAGGATGCCATATAATAGAACAATATTCTATTTAGGGTATAACGTAATACTATGTTTTATTTGCAGCTTCTTTGACCTGTCTGTTCTGGGTTTTAATGTTTCTGTGAATAAATCTTAAAAAGTATTTTTAGCCTTTAGGTCATTCGAAACTGTAATTCTTAGACCTTCTACTGTGTCTGCTGTTTGTATGGTCTTGTTATGCAGGTTGTAGGAATATTTCACAGGACTCCTTTTTCGGGAATTCTTAACACCCCACACTTGTGCGGGTTGAACTCCATAGCCCAGTCCTGTTCCCAAAGTTCTAATCTGCGTAGGTCACTAGCTTGTAGGTCGTCTGCGTCTGTCTGTTCTTTAATTGTTAGGTAACCCAAATTGTGTCATCCGCTAATAAGCTTGCCCGATTCCTGACAGTTTCTGACAAGTCATTGATATATGCCAGAAACAAACAGGGTCCAAGGACGGAGCCCTGTGGAACGCCGGATAACACGGGTAATTGCTCAGAGATGTGACCTTCAACCGCAACTCTCTGGATGGGGTTATTTTGTTGGAAACTTATCGCTTGAGGTCTAGTGTTGTCATCAATTTCATTTACCTTGCTACCTTTATACACACACACACAATGAATATTAGACATAAAAAAGGTTACACACAGATTGAAATTCATACTGTAGTAGTAGGCTAGTAGCCAGGTAACTGGATTTACATTGTAACGAAATTACCTCCCTTTGTTCAAATAGTCTAATAAATTAATGACGAAATATCTTGTTGATAATATGAATAGGTTCATGAACGTACGTGACATTGTTTATTGTCTGTTCTCAGCATTATTTTGTGTATTTTAGATCTAAATGGTATTTTTCGTTAATGTTAAATATAATGTATGCAGTAAGTTAACTTTATATATCTGTAAACGCTTGGTTATATAAAGGACCAGTTTTCGGATAGAAAATAAACCAATCAAACGATTAGATTTACGAACCAATGATTTCGTTGAAACGTTAAAATATTGACCAATCATCTTTAGTGAGTTTGCCAATTAAGTAGGGTATAAAAGGACATGATATTTCTAGAGAGAAGTGACTTGGCATGCGACAATTGATGAAACATTGATTATTGGTTTTAATTCGTTTGAAATATATATAAAAAGCACATTGATTTCAGTTTATTTATACATAATCAAATCCAAAGTAGGCTATAGGGAAAATATATATAAAGTTGTTGATGACGATTGGTCCGCTCGCTCGGTACACGTTACAACAATTACAATGTTGACACGCTGGATTTCCTCAGCAGTTTATTACATCTGATAATATATATTTGCTAAGATATATCGATTAGAATCATTAAGTATGGTATAGAATATTACCACCAACGCCAGAACTATTGTGAAATACGCGAATGAAGAAAATTGTGAAAATATTTAAAATTCGTGAGAGTCCCGAAGAAAAACACTGTGTTCCGACGCATGCGATCTACTGTATTTCTTGACCATATATCAAGTGAGCAAAATTTAAAAAGTCACACAATAACTAGTACCACATACGTGTACTGTGCAAAGAGCTAAGTCACGTTCTTGGTTAAAATCGGTAGTTGTATTATCTAAATCAGGTAGTTGGTTGAATTAACGGTAGATGCAACTGAAAATCCGGTCGAAACACTTGGCGTTATCAACGCGCGCATGCGCAGTCGCATCGAAAAGAAAGAATATATAGTATAACTTTTATTGATTGATGCCGTATCATCACTTATCTTCGGGGAATATTTATGGTATAATGTAAGGTAAGTACTTTGAGATTTTAAAAGCATGCATAAATAATTTTGATGTATCGTGATGTAATTAGCTAAATTAATGGGGAAAAGTTCGAGTATTTTGAAAATTGGCGGAAAATTGGCGGAAAGACGTGAATAAGTGGTAAATTGGTGCAGTACAGGCGTAAAGACCGAGCTTCTTCTTCGTCTTCTAGTAATGCACAGGGCTCTCTCTGGAGCACTGTCGTGCATGGTGAGACTGTACAAAATCATAGTGAGGATCGCGCAAAAATTTGTGCATGATTAAAACTATGTACAATAAGTGTCATTTTAGATTTGGTTACTCTGCAGCCTCCCCTTGAATGCTTCTAAGCTGGGTGCTGAGGCAAGGTGCTCTGGTAACGTGTTCCTCAGTCGCACGGCTTAAGGGAAGAAGGAATGTCCAAGGTAGTCTGTTCTGCAGAATGGCACTATGAACCGAAGGGCATGTCCTCTTGTTGTTGTTGAGTTGTAGTGAAGGTTAGGTGGTAGGGGGGTCTCGATTGGCCTGTGTACAACGCGGTACATCATGCACAGCTTTGCCTGCTGCCGTCTGTGTTGCAGGGGCTGCCAGCCAAGGTCAACAATCATCTGTGAAGTGCTGCTGCTGGTGTGGTAGTCCTTCTTGACGAACCGAGCGGCGCGGCGCTGCACAGCCTCTAGTTGATGTATGCAGGCTTGAGTATGTGGGTCCAATTAATTTGTCTGCGGAGAGCAGCTGTATAAGTTCCTCCTGAGGAATGCTAGGCTGTTGTTGGCTTTCTTTGTTGCTGTTTCAACATGGGGCTTCCAGGACAGATCCTGTGACAGTGTTGATCCTAGGTAACTCCCTGTCTTGGCTACTGCAAGTGTGTGGCCATGGATTGTATAAGCAGAGTGGATTGGAGTCCTCTTTCGGGTGACGTGTAGAACTTCACATTGGAAGGGTTGAAGCTCATCTGCCAGTCTAGCTCCCATTTCTGTAGTTGGTCTTTGTCATCCTGCAGTATCGCCACATCCTCTGCTGTCCTGATCTTCCTGTAGAGGAGACTGTCATCAGCAAATAAAGGCTGCTTGATCTCACCCTATCAGACAGACCATTGATATATAGGAGGAATAAGAGGGGGCCTAGGACCGTGACCTGTGGTACTCAAGAGGTGACGGGTGCTGAGGGAGACATGTGGCCTTCAACCAGAACGTGTTGACTTCTCCCTGACAAGAAGCTTTTGATCCAGTCCAGCACTCTACCATGGAGACCATAGTGGTTCAGTTTGTGGATAAGTCTCCTGTGAGGCACTTTGTCGGAGGCTTTGCTAAAGTCAAGCAAGACCGCATCTATCTGGTCCCCAGCATCCACTCTAGAGGCAAGATCCTGTATGGTCAGTATCTGCTATGACTCACAGGATCTTCTCTTTCGGAATCCATGTTGTTGATCTGCAAATATGCTGTGTTGGTCTAAGTGTTGCATTACCTGTGAGTGAATAATATGCTCCATAGTTTTGCAGCAGATTGATGTCAGAGATATCGGACGACAATTGGCTGGGCTACTGCGGCCACCTTTCTTGAAGACGGGGGTAACATGGGCTATTTTCCAGTCGTTTGGCACTCTTCCTTGTTCAAGTGAGGCTTGGAAGATCATTGTGAGGACTGGTGCTATGTGAGTTGAGACCTCCTTTAAGAAGCGGGCTGAGATACAATCAGGTCCTGCGGCTTTATCAGGTTCAAGCTTCTGGAGTAGTTTCCTGACACCTGTCTCATGGATGCTAAAGGTGTGCATCTTTGGCCCGGGTTCATCTTGTAGCAGTGGGAGCTCACCTGTGTCCTCCTTGGTGAAGACACTGGAAAACTGGTCATTCAGTAGAGTCGCCTTGATCTTGGGGTCACTGTGTGCCAATCCGGATCCTTTCAATGGAGAGACTCCGCTACTGTCGCAACGCTTATTCTTGATAAAAGAGTACACTTTTTAGTATTGTTGCCATCTGTGACAAGGTTTTGGACATATGAATTGTAGGTCTTCCTACATTCATATTTTGTTTCCCGTTGCAGTTGCTTGTAGCGGTTGATATTTTTTGCATCACCAGTCAGGGAGGCTTTCCGGTGTGCTCTTTTCTGGCGATGGGACAGGCGTTTGACTCTCTGATTGACCCGTGGCTGGCTGTAGCGAGTAGATGATGTCTTTGATGAGATAAAGTCACTGATGGCCTTGTTACAGTCTCTGAAGGTTGTCCAGAGTGTATCTATGTCTGTACTGGTAGAATACTGCTTGGTAAAGTTAGTGGCGACGGCTTGAGCAGCGTGTTGGAGGCCATCTGTGTCTGCTTGTTTCCAAAGTAGTATCTTTCTTGATGGTGGTTTTTGACGTGGGACCTTGATTGTTGTTTGGATGAAAACTATATCATGGTCACTTATTCCAGGCATGGCTTTACATTTTTCTAACAATGATTGTCTGTTGGTAAGGAAGAGGTCTAGGGTGTTTTGTCCTCTAGTGGGGAAGTTTACCACTTGTTCTAGGCCAATGTCATAGGTAAGATCTGTAAGAAATTTGTTCATCTGGGTTGGGTATGAATTTCCAACCACAGTACAATTCCTCCAGTCTATATCGGGGAGATTCATGTCCCCTGAGATCCAGGTTGTGGAGATTGGGTAGTCAGCTGCGAGGTCCCGCAGCTTCTGACAGAGTTCTTCCATGTATAGCAGGTCGCTACTTGGTGGATGGTATACAGCTTCGACTATTAATGGTTGTTTGTCATGACACTGGAATGATGCAGCATATAATTCTGTGTTGGTTCTTACCTGTATTTCTGTAGCTTGGGTGTTGTCCTTTGCTGCAATCATGACTCCTCCATGGTGGTCGTATGTCCGGTCACGTCTGGCTACGAAGTGGTAGCCTTCTGGGATGACATCACGCTCGTAGAACCCTTGGTGGAGCCATGTTTCACTGTCTATGATGATATCAGGGTTAGCCTCTTATATAAGAAGCAAAAAAGCTGCTTTCCTTGCTCTCATACACTTTCTGGCTGGTGACGAGGTGTGCTGGGGGGGACCTGATAGAGCTATCAAGGGTAGATAAGCTCTGTGTATCTGTGGCAGGCTGCTGCGATATACTGGATAGGAAGCTGTAGGAGTTCTCAGTGGCAACACATGTAGCAATGCTCATGCTGAAAGTTGTTTCAAAAAGTGTTGTTGAAAAGTTTGGAAGGCCACCGCTGCTACAGATCCAACTGTAATTCATAGCAGCACGGAAGATGGATAAAGACATTTTCATACATTTTACATAAAACCATGTATCACATGAATCACATGCTATGCAGTTCTAGTTTGATCTACACTCCTTTGTGCATTCACCACAAGGGAACTTTGCCTGACGTGGGCCAGGGTGGGGGTGACAGTCACCCGACTGTTGTAACTTCAGTTCTGGAATGAATAAGCTTGTACTGTAGCACCATGGTGCAGAGAGGATGACTAGGAGTGCTAAGAAAACAATCCAACTAAAGTTGTTGACATCGTGGGCCATTGTGACTGTTGGAGCAGAGGCAGAAATATCCGAAATGGAGTATTGTCCGAAATGGGTTCTACTAAACCGGAAGTTGACAATTTAGACGTAAAAATACGTTAATTTCAGTAAATTTACAATTTTTTGGCGTGGTTTTCTGGTAGGGTGCGATTACAAACTCATAGATGGAATATGTAGTAAGAACATTGAAATGTCAGTTAAAAATGCTCTTTGGTCAGGGAAAAGTCAGGGATTTTTAGTGTCTTAATTAGTTGATGGTAACCCAAATAGAAGGCCTTTTTCCAAGAAATGAATACAATTTGGAAACACATAAAATGTGTTCTTGTTATTTCTTATCTGTTACAGACATGTACACAACGTGGTTTGATTGAATGGTTCTTTAGAAAGGACATCTTTACAATCAAACCACCTAGCACCAGCATAAGAAATTCCAAGCATTTTGCTCAAAATAGAGAAATATTGATTTTAGATAAATGTGTCATGAAATAAATTGAAGTATCTAAGGTAACTATCATTGAAAGAATAAATGAAATTTAGACTATACTAGACTATACTATTTTTGTAATATTACCATTTTCATGTAGCTTTATGCAGATCTGTCAGTATAGAGTAATATCGCACGTAATTTACAAATATTTGAACAATGATAACTACTCTGTATATATAGGAATATATTACAACAAATAGCCTTGAAATGACTATAAATGTATAATGCAGGGAACCGTGTCTCATATTTTTATAACGTCCTCCATTCGTTAGATACTTTAAAGAAATTCCGTACCCAGTGTACACACAAGTCAACGGGAACCAGTTTACCACAGGACTGTACTCGTATAATATATTACGGGTTTGATTACGGGTTAGACGCTATTTACCTTCAGCCGTGCATTAACACCGTTTCCGGCAGTCAGTGCGCGTGCGTAGTGTACATAAATTCTATGGAAACTGACATTATTTTACTAATCAGGTAATAAACAGCGAACAAACGATGTTCCTATGGGAAATTTGTAATATGTGAGCTCTCATTGTTAGAATATCTCCATACTGAATGCACTTTTTTTCAAATAATCGTTTCTTTATAAATGAAGCCGTAAAATCTCAGGTTGTACTGTAATGTTTATCATTCCCCACCCACCCATTCCGAATGGCATTTTTGTGGTACTCTTGCAGTATTCATTTTGCACCAGTTTAAAACTGTGTTAACAGTGAAATGTGATTATTTCTTTTCTTAGTAGCAAATACATTCTTGTTAAAAAAATGACCATTTTCTTGTTGAAATGTGAACAAACAATTTAAATCTGTTTGACAGTTTCATGTTTAAAATAATCAGGATGGAATAATGAAAGAAGGCCTTATCTGTTAATATTTTGCAACTGACTATGTGCATTTCACGATTCTACATTTATAATTAAAATCATTTTTTGTCGTCATCTGTTTGTTTAATGAAGATATGGTGCATGACCATGTTTAACCTACTTACAAACTTTACCTTTCCTGTAATACTGCGGTATTTACATGCGGCACTGCATGGGGTTTGTTAAAAAAGTTTATGGCCGTCAGTGTGAGCAAAATATGTTTAAACTTTAACTGAACATTGCTAACTGTGAAATATATCTTTTATAAAAAAAACAAATAACTAAATATAGCACTTTAATAATAATTTCCATGCTGCCTACTTATCTTGTGGTTGACAACATGTCGACAATGTGGAAATATTTTTAGTCCAAAACCCTATGACAGGCCTTTTTACATTCACATATTGGCACGAAATAGTGTCCATAAGTTTTAATTTATACATGCATTCCTGTGTGTTTTTGTTCAAAACATAAAATTCAATGCAAATCCATATATATATATTTACAATATTTTAAACAAACAAAGTCGCTAGGGCCTCATTATTTTAAGCCTATTTTTGGAAAGCTACGACGTAATAAATTTTAGGCAATGTGACAAGGTCACATTGTGACATTTACCATTGTCAATACTCATTCAAAAAATTAAGTACAAGACAAAGACATTTCAAGATAATTCTTTGCAACTTTCAGTTTATTTATTTAAATAGTAAGGATCATGATTTTGATTTTGAGGTAAATGAATTTCTTCTTCTGGGTAAGTTTCCAATGGATAAGATGAAATTACAGTGAATCTTACATTTTACGCTGTCATCGACACAGTTTGTTTTAAACGAAGTCTACTAAATATGTCCTTGAAAACTTCACACATGAACAGACGCTAGGTGGCATCATTAAGTCTCTTTATGGGATTTGTAAATACTGCAACATTAGCAATACCACGCTATTACCAGAAAAGACGTACTATAAGTTTAAAAGCTGGCGGTTTTAGATTCGTTCTTTAGGGATACACAACTTACAATTTTGACAAATGCATTTTTTTTCAACTCATGCATGGCATGATCATGCATACAGAAAGTTAAAATGTTTAAAAGCTTTTGAATGCTTTATTGATATTTTATTGATGATAATTATAATTCTCTCACTTTTTCAGAGATGTTTCTGTAATATTTCTTTTGAGAAGAGTCTTCATTTGAAGCACACTACAACAACATGCCGATCACAAAAGTTCCAATTGTTCACAAGTTTGGGATTATTTCCCATACCCAACGACTTGAATTACAAGAGAGGTTACTGAAACAATCCTATATACAAACATTGAAGAGTCAGAAAGTTCTTGTTCCCACAAGGTATTATCGCATTATGTGCTTTATTTACCGTGTACCTGTTAAGTGTTTACTCTGTTAGTCATTACTATGTATTTCAAGCAGTGTTAAATAGTCACTCTGAGGATGAAAGTACATGTCTCAGGGATTTTTTTCCATATTTTTGGAAAGATTACAGTACAGAGGAATGTTTGGATTGACCGATACTTAATTACTACATGAGGTGAAAAATCTTTTTGGATGATGTTTTACTGCATGTAAACAGTGTTTTCTACTGGTCAATAGATTGTAAAGCAAATAAATCTGTTATTCCTAATTATTACTACTCTGTATTACCAATATTTGACTGATTTAGCATGAAGTGTCACAAGCAAGGTGAAAACATGCTTAATTGGTATTTTATTAAAGTGCTTAAATTTTTTAGAACCATCATTTTAGTGTACTTCTAATGAAAAAATGACAACAACTATGTGATTTAATTCACTAGGTGGTTAACTTGAAAACATACATTTTTAGTAGGCAATTCTAACTACCCATTGTCTTTTATTGGCACTTGACATAATTTGTTTTCAAATGGATTCAGAACCATGGAATTGTGTGGAATCATCATCTCTGTATGAGAAGGACACAAGTTTACAGCTCCGAGTCACTACTTTTAAAAGTAATTCTTACATTGTGTGCAGTAAATCAGATGTGTCAATTATTTTTTGCAGAAATCCATTGGAAGTGTCTGAAGATTTTGTACAGGATTATAACAATGCTAAAGAATTTGATGAAAGGGAAAAGCTTGAACAGACAGGACAAAAGATGCTTGAAAGAGCTAAGGTGTGATTTTAGACTCAATGATTTTAATAAAAATTATTCACCAAAATAAATTGACGAGTCTGTATTGTTTTGGATGTGCATGAATTATTATTATAGATATATACAATATATGCTGCAATATTGCTTAATTTTAATCACCAGAATGTCATGTCATGTTATGTCAAGTTTCAAAATGTAATGCATATATCATACACTTCTTACACTTTGTCCAAAATAATAGGTTGATCTGCAAGCAAGCACTTCTTTAGGATATTGCCTCTCAGAATTAAGTTTGAAACTGATGATATAATAATTATATTTCTGCCTTTTATAATGCTAAATTATTAACTAGATGTTATGCTTGCATGATCACTCATATTATAATTATGTTAACTATGTGTTTACTGTTGTGAATTTACTATTTACTTCTTTTACATCCCTTTAGAGGAGAGCTGGTATTAGGAATGGAGGTAATGCCAGTCATGTAAACCTGCCCATGGCTTGGACTGAGTTGGCTCAGCTGGCACAGTGCAGAGGAAAAATACAGGAAGGTATTTATATCTGTATTTGATATTTCTTTTTTCTGTAACAACTGTAACTTAATATGCAAATCAATTAGTTTTAGATTTTATTTAGAAAGATACTTGGTGTCAATCATTTGAATGTTGTTGTAGTAAATACATCACAATTTAAGAAAAACAACTTAATAGTTGCACAAGTAAGAATTCTGTGTTTCAGTGTATTATGTTACAAATAGGTTTGAAAGCATGCATATTAATAATTACAAATCTTTACCCCTATTAGTGATAAGTCATCATATCATTTGTTGTATTGATCTATGGTTTGAAAATGCATGCAGATATTTACATTCATTTTAATGCAAGGAACAATTTCTTTTCAGAATGTTTAGATGTGTTGATAATCTCCCTGGATCAATCTCCAATGGAGAAGTACCATATACCAGCTTTGTTTTTCCTCGCTGAGACCATGCTGTACTGGTTAAGAACCGATGCAGTCCATCAACCATATCTTAGAACTGGAGAAATCAAACTCTTAAAGGTTTGTCTCATTGACTGCTATCAGTTCCTCTAAGAAGTAAACATTTTTTGTACCAACTTCAAATATATACATGTAGGCTGCTTTAAAATAACAAGGGTCATTTAGATTAGCTTAAACACTTCATAGTCATAGTGGCTCTTCTTTTATAATCTGTATCATTTTTTTACTATGGAAGTGACGCTGATAGCCAGAGCCTCAGGAAATAAGCTATATTTTAAAAAAAAGATCTCTTTCCACTATTTGCATTATTAATATTCCCCAAATTTGCCTCTTTGATGTAATTTTTTTCCCACTTCTACCAGTGCCCAATGTTTTATCCTAAATTGTATATAAATACTATTAAGAATGTAAATTTATTCATGTATTTCTAAATAACAGATGGGACAACTAGTTTTCTCACGATTATTCTATCATCATATGGCTGGTCAACTATCTGGTCAGAAAGATTTCAAGAACAGGTTATTTACATACCTAGATGGTAAGTTTTTATAGAATATCCTGCAGTAATGATTAATCTATCCTGACTTTACCCCAAGGTTATCACATAAGAAACCAGTCGCCAAGCTCAGATCTCATATTTTGTCTTTTCTTATTTTACTTATTTCTATATTTATTATGACTAGACAGTGGTGACATTGATATTATATTATTCTGTCAGCATAGATAATCTGAATACATACTGAAACATTCAGTAGTGGTATATTTTCAATGAATATATTTCGGGACCTGGTGTTTAGAACCCACTGTTTTGATTAATCATCCATGAAAGCAGATCTTATGTGCATGGCAGGAGAAGCTGATTGTAATTTTTTCTGAAAATGAGAAAGTCACAAGGACTTGACTCTAGCATACATTTAGTTTAAGCATGAAAGTATTGGTTTCACCACATCAGAATGAGTCATCTCGACATGAACATATGTGTTTAAAACACTGAAACTTGTACAGTATGCAGCTCAGCTTTAGAAGTCTTAGTCAAGAGCCCCTATTAAAAATGCTGGTAATGTGACTTTAACACTGATAAATTGGGATAATAAAAAACATGTGGGTCAACTGTATAAAAGCCATATGTTTTCTTTTCTATGAGTAAGTGGTCCTTTCTTGCAGAATTTCCTGTGTATGTCTTAAGTTGCATTTGGGCTAGTAGTTTAAATTAATGAATCGAAGGCCATATTTTTTTGATCCAGTCTAAGGTTTTCTGTCCACAGATCTGAATGTATTTGTGTACTTATGTTACAGGATTAATGGAATGCCAGGAAGCTTACAGTCCATATCCAAATGCTTTGTTATCTTTGAGATTTATAATCACTGTTGGAAAAATCATCATGTCTGATACACAGCTGGAGCCCGGCGAAATCAAAGAAGGAGACAATGTCAGAAAGTCGGCTTTAAGTCGACCTAGTGCTGTAGGTTATATTTTTTTGTGATTTGTTAGTTTCTTCAAAACAGTGGAACATAAATGTCTGCTTCATTTTCTTTCATGTTGTGTTTTGTCGATTGAATTCCTTATGAATATTAGAGATTTGGTGTTATATGTGAATGCAACATAGAAGTGGTTGTGTTTACTTTTTATTGCTTGTCTTTAACTTTATTAATAGTTTGGTCTGAACTACATGTTAAATTAAAGAAACATGTTTCATGAAACCCTACGTATCCTGTGGGACCTAAATAACCTTTGTAGAGTAAAAATATTTTGTTTAAATTTTGTATTCATCAAGCAACTGCATACAGTAGAGGGTTTAGTTAAATTATATTGAGGAATGGGTAAGTTCAGTATTTGGAGGGATGTTCAAAAAGTTTTCACTTGAACACAACCCTATACTGATTCAAAGCTTATTATTAATTAGAAAAACAGGTTAGGTGAACTGGCTGTTTATGTATCAGAAATATTGTTAAGAAAAGATCATGAAACTCCCTTAAAATCATATTGTAATGTTATTATTATATAGGGAAACTCATATTGGCTGAGTTATCTGTCCAAGCAAGGTTTGCTGCATAGGACTTTAACCAATTAAAAATTACCAGGTATATAATTTAATATTTCAGAGGAGTACAGATACTAAAAGTCATCATTCAAAGGAGATGACCAATCATACCTCACACAGTGTGGCTATCAGCAGCAGTGTTCATGATTTAAGTCCCACTTTGTGGCATGCTTTAGATGTCTGGAGATGTACAAATCATTTAAGTGGTGGGCTCGATGAGGCTTTGAAAGCTTTGAGTCATTGTGGTATGGGCCTGGTAAATGAAAGTTGGTAAGAAAAAATGATAGTTTTAAAGTAATATCTGTGTTACATTTATTTGGTTAAAATGTGCTTGGTTATGTTAGTGTAGTCTTACAGGGATAATTTGTAAGTAAAATATCTTATTTTAAAGCCTGAACATTTGCATTTTACTGATATTGAAGTCATTAGTTTTTTAGATGTAAAATTGGACGGCTAGATAATGATAGTATTATCTTACAGTTATGTCTGTAGAGACAGACAATACTTCTAATTTCTCTAACTATGAATGGTAATTTTCTAAGTTAATGAAATCAGGCCCTCTGCACACTGTCAGCAATAATTATTACATCTGTAGGCAACTTAATTAAGATAGTATACAACCTTTTCCTAGGCATCAGTGGTCAAAAAGTCGAATTTTGCACTGCTGACATTCGATGTGGCATTGCGAGGAAACGGGTTGGAAAACAGAAAAAGTAAAACAAACAAAAAACGAAAAACTTCTATATGGTATCTGTGCAAAATTTCAGAACTGCCAGAGAAAATTCGATTTTTGACCCATGCCATCAAGGAAAGGTAGCATACTTCCTTAAATGTAGAGAACAATTGAGAGTTTAATAAATGTTTTTGTTGTTTCATAACCTGCGTTACTCTGGTTTGATTTTTTAAATGTAACAATACACTAAATTTGACACATACAACAGCAAAGTCTTAATAATAGTAACTCTATTGCCTGGAATTAATTACAGTAACTGTCAGCTTATGTTCATGACATTTCTCTACTGAGTTTAATTAACTAATAAATAGATATGATTGCTCTAGTTCTAAATGTACTTTATTTGATATACAGATTCCCGACTATGAACACGTTTGTATTAATTCACAGGGTCGATAGTATGGTAGCTTTACAGATCCTTGCAGAGGCAGCAAAATCCAGTTTGATGGCATTAAGAGCACTTCATAACCTGGCACGTGGATATCGACCCAGTGATACGGTTAAATCACCTCCTGTATCTAGTCGTTCTGAGAGTTCTGGTAAGTTTGAATCTTTATGATATGTATCTAGCTATCTAGAAGATGTGTTGTTCAAATTATTAGATCATTTATTAAACAAATTGTTGGTTATTTTCTAGCATTACTCCTGATTAGAAGAATTTTAATGTTTTTATTTTGTCATCTCAGATATTGAACGCAGAGTTTTTTAATTTTGATATTATCCAAAGGTTTTTAATTTTGATTTTTATCTAAGATAATTCTGAGAGTGAAGTCTGGGATGTTTTTTTAGGTGTTGAATATGAAGTATAAGTAGCAGTTTTCAGTACTAACATTGACTCAGTTTCAAATCATTAATACTTTCAACCAGATTGTGTTACGGTTACTTTGTATAATATAACTGCATGTGATTTGGCTAGTGTGTTTTTAGGCTAGTAACTTTAATCAATCTGTTATGTATTGTTTTTTTTTTATTTAGACCTTGATAAATGATTTATTGGTTGAAATCTCTCTTGTCTTGAATTGTGCAGATTCCTTTGACTGAAAATTAATTTTCATGCTACACAATCAATCTGACTGGTTTGATAAAAATCAGTTGATTAAATTATCATGGCCTTTTATATCTTTTAGGTATTGAGATTCTGTTAATGAAAAATTGATTTTCTGTTTCTTCAGTTAGTTGTTAATTATAACGTAATTACATTACCGGTACTTGTCTTATTTCATCCAAAGTTGGAAAAAAACAACAATTAAATTTATATATTTTATGACTATAGAAACAAAACTGAAGCCAACTACTACTGGTAGGTACAAACATTGGTGATGGGACATTTTTCTATTTTGTTACATATTTCAACTAACAATTTGTCCTTACAAGATCACAGACCATATCTTAGATAGAGAGCACACCATCAAATGCCAGAAGATAATGAGTTTTTTATAAAAAACAAAGGCCAAATACTGTGAAATCATTCATTTTCGTTGGGTTCAATTTTTGTGGTTTTTACTAAAATGGCTATTTCATGGGGACAAAAATTCGTGGATTTTGATTTTTGAAAAGAAATTACTTCTCTCCGCATTTGAATTCGTGGGGATTTGATTTCGTGGATGTCGAACCACGAAATTCCACGAAATTAAATCCCCAACAAAAATTAATGATTCCACAGTATTCTGTTTATTTTTTTAAAGAGTACATGGGTATGCATTTCAATGAGATATCTGGAGACATCAAAAATTGAATGTACTAAAAAGTTATTGATCAAGCTTTCTAGGAAATGATGTATTGGTTCTCTTTTGACTTATTCTTTAACCAGTCTCAGAATGCAGCCTTGTCACCGGACAATTTTAAAAGCTCTGGTCAGAAGCAACCAATCACTGGCTTGAGTATTTTAGACTGATTTTTAATCAGATTCATAATCTCAGACTATTGTTACCTTGTATGTGAGCTTCACACATATTAAGATGATATAGCGTTCAAGCTTACTTTATTTGATATTGATTATTTATTGAGACAGTCTGAGAATGTAATGTAGAAATAGTTGGTTAATTATTCAAGTTATTTTATAAGATAAGCACATACTAACATTTTAGTGATTATTTGCATGCTTGGAATTCCATACATTATTTGCATATTTTTTTATGAATTATTAGCTCCGGTGTAGTATTAAAGAGGTTACTGTAAATGTTTGGTTAATTTCTCTAATTTACATTTATTTTTCAATGCATGATACAAGCATTGTAATAAGAGGACTTCAGTTTGTCAGGAAGTTGTGAATACTTAACAAAATATGTTTGTACATAAAGAATGACTTGATTAGGTTTACATGATGTGAAGAGTTGGAGTTAAGGCCAGAAAAAAATAATCGCATTTATGGTTCCCAGGCCCTTAAGTTTCTTAGAATCTAACAGAAAAATCAAAAGTATGAAAACATTTGTGTATGAATTGTTCCTCCAAAGGACAATTGGTATGCAAAGAAAAAAATTAGAAAGGACAAGTCTTGCATCCTACCTACCCCTTTTTGAAACATGACTATTTTTTTAATAAATTCTTAACTTTGTGGCATATCAACTTTCTTTTATCTGAAATTCAATTATTATAATAAGATATTAACTAACTTGAAGATTTATGTTTTTATTTTCTTGTACTTTTTGTGGTGATGAAATGCTTAAGCTTAGACTGGTGTGATTTTAAATTTGCAATTTTAGCTTAATTGCTGAGTAAAATGATAAATGCTTTTCTGTTATCCACGGCCATGATAATCCATCTAGACAAAAACTCTGGTGTTTTGTCTAATGCATAGAGAATTGCAGTTATTTTAATTATACTTTCGTATGTTTGATACAGCTAAGGTCATGATTATTCTAACGAACATTATAAGAAGAATAACTCTTATAAACTTATTACGAACTAATCAAATATACTTGCCTTATACCATTTTACCTTACATGTTTATTGTATCATTTATCATCTTTGTCCTAAACCTCAACCTTGAAACTTATTTTACAGCCAGTAAAGAAAGACCTAAGAAATTTTTGAGATTTGGTAGGAATTCACTTTACTGTCACGTTTGCACAAAATGATTGATTATCAAAGTGTTTATTAGGCTGAACCTATTTTATTACATTATTTACATGTGTCTATAAGTGTCTGGGGTGGCTATATTTTAAGTTGGGTTATATTGCAGGACAAGGTTTAGTGCAGGGGTGGAGTATTTTGTTAGGGGTGGAGCATATTGCTAGGTGGTGTATTTTGTACAGGGCAAAGTATATTGCTAGAGTTGGAGTATATTGCTAAGGGTTGATTTTTGCTAGGGTGGAGTATTCTGTAGGGGTGGAGTATATTGCTAGGGTGGAGTTAATTGCAATGATAGAGCATACTCTTTGATAGGTGAAGTATACTTCAAGGATGGAGTATGCTACTATGGATTGAGTGCTCTATCAGGGTAGAGTGTATTGTTAGGGGTGGAGTGTATTCTAGGGGTGGAGTGTATTGATAGGGATGGAGTGTATTGATAGGGGTGGAGTGCATTGCTAGGGAGTGTATTGATAGGGATGGAGTGTTTTGATAGTGGTCGAGTGTATTGCTAGGGTTGGAGTGTATTCTAGGGGTGGAGCTTGTTGATAGGGTGGAGTGTATTGATGGAGGGTGGAGTGTATTTCTGGGGATGGAGTGTATTGCTAGGGATGAAGTGTATTGCTAGGGATTGAGTGTATTACTAGGGATGAAGTTTATTGATAGGGGTGAAGTGTAATGATTGAGATTGGAGTGTATTGCTAGGGATGAAGTGTATTGATAGGGATGAAGTGTATTGATAGGGATGAAGTGTATTGGTAGGGATGAAGTGTATTAGTAGGGATGAAGTGTATTGGTAGGGATGAAGTGTATTGGTAGGGATGAAGTGTATTGATAGGGATGAAGTGTATTGTTAGGGATGACGTGTATTGCTAGGGATGACGTGTATTGCTAGGGATGACGTGTATTGCTAGGGATGAAGTGTATTGCTAGGAATGAAGTGTATTGCTAGGGATGAAGTGTATTGCTAGGAATGAAGTGTATTGCTAGGAATGAAGTGTATTGCTAGGAATGAAGTGTATTGCTAGGAATGAAGTGTATTGCTAGGGATGAAGTGTATTGATAGGGGTGTAGAGTATTGCTAGGTTTTGAGTATATTGTTAGGGGTTGAGTGTATTGCTAGTTGTGGAGTGTATTAAAGGGGTGGAGTTTATTGATAGGGGGATGAGTATATTGCCGTGGATTTATTGCTGGGGTTGCACTGCCATTGAGACATTATTTTGTGCTTAGGTGACATTTATATGTATTTAGTCTTCATGTATCTTGGGTGAACAGCAAAACCTGACTTTATATAATTATATAAATAATGTATAGATGAATAGGTTTGCTTTTTACCCATAGTATATTCTGTCCTGTCATACAGTTGTCTTAAGATAATGAGTGATTTAGAAGAAACTAACTTTTCCAGAATTTATCATAATAGTAATATATGTAAAGTTTAGTGCAGTGTGTTTTTAGCTCACATGTCACAAAGTGACAGGGTGAGCTTTTCTGATCAGTCTCCGTCCGGTGTCCGGCATCATGCATCGTCAAACTTTACCTTGTGAACACACTAGGGGCCACATTTTTAGCGCAATTTTAGCAAAACTAGGTCAGAATGTTAATATTGAGAAAATCTCGGACGAGTTCGATATTGGGCCATTTTGGGTGAAAAACTAGGTCACCATGCAGGGCCAAATAAGGGAAAACCTTGTGAACACTTTAGAAATCACTGTTCTGATTAGATCTTCATGAAACTTTGTCAGAATGTTTATTTCAATAATATGTAGGTCAAGTTTGATAATGGGTCATTCCCGGTCAAAAACTAGGTCACTAGGACCAAATTTTCTCAGAATGTTTGTCTTATTTATATGTAGGACAAGTTCTGACATGGGTCATATGGGGTCAAAAACTAGGTCACCGGTTCAAAATGAGTGTCATTGTCATGTGAGCGATATAGGGCTATCTTTGCCCTCTTGTTTCATTTATTGACAAAATTAATATAATTGATAACCATTTAGTGCAAGTCTTTCATTGATAGATTATGTTAGTTTGGTTTTGAAATTGGTATTGAAAAGAGATATCAATACAGGAGTACACAGAAAACAATTATTCAAGTATTTAATTACCTGTATTGAAACTTAAGAGCTTTACCACTTGTGATTATCATTCTGTCTCATAGAATAAAGAATAAATGACTATGGCTTTTGATTAGAACATACTTTTTTGCTTTAAATGTAGATACAGTCAAAGCTGCGACTTCAGAATGAAGGCCATTCTTTAAAAAAACATAATTGATTATTTATAACCAAATGACCTTGGAATGAAGACCATCTATCAATAAAGCCCATATTTTATCTTTCTATGGGTGGCCTTTGTTCACAGGTTTGACTGTACATTCTGTTAGATAAGTTAGGAGGTGATGGTTTCGTATATTGACATCATAGTAATAATCTTAGCTATTTAGTAAATTTTAAGAAATTTTTAATGCTAATTCTCATGTATTCTTTTTATTTTTTGCATTAATCTTTTTGGTTTGTTTAGGACTATGATACACCTTTTTGTAAGAAACATGAAAAAATTATTTAACATATACAAATGTACTTACTAATGATCTGTAGACCTTTTTACTGTGGAATCATTAATTTTCATTGGGGATTCAATTTTGTGGAATTCATGTGTCAGCTCATTCACAAAATCAAATCCCCACAGAGATAAGGCATTTCTTTTCATAAATCTAAATTCACAAATTTATGTCCCCACGAAATAGCCATTTTAGTAAAAAAACACAAAAACTAAGCCCAACTAAAATAAATGAAAATACAGTAGTTACTTGATCTTGATGTTTTTATTCCTTAATGAATAAACACTCACAAGTGATGAAATATTAGTCATCTAAGGGTATCTGTAGTTGTCTCTTACTAGTAATCAATAGACTCCCATTGCAGTGAATTTTAGTTAATATGCAATTGAACATGGGTTCACATGGTTACCTTTGAATAATACTGTTAGAGTTATTGCATTAAACCATGATTATTAACCATTTTGTTAGAGTCATGAGGTGGAGGGAAATTATCATGGAACTAATGTAGTATCCAGCAACAAAATAAGTGTTGACTTAATAGTTAGTGTACAGATTAATGAATCATGGTGTATAATCAGATTTTTTATAATTTGAAAATCTTACATTTTAGAGCGAAACTACTGTAACTGCTTTTTTTTACTAAATATTGGCTGCATTTTTCTCCAAACCCTTTTTTGTAGAGATGTAGTCCCATTCAATCATCATGACTGCTTGTAATGTACTGTAATTCAAATATTTATCATCTTAATAATTTATTAAGCTGTTCACCAAAGTCCATTTTATTTACCAATTTATTGTTTTATTACTGGTATTTAAATAATTTTCATCTAATAATCATATATTTATTTAATTGTATATCACTCATTTGTATCATCATAAAAATATTTTGCGTCATATTTTGTACTTTTTACCATTTTGTACATTTTGGACCATTTTACTGTACATGCTTTCAATGGGTTTAATGATGTTTTTCAACAATACTTCAGTAATAAAACATGGTGGCTGATTCACCTAGTAACCAGTTTTCCTAGACTGTATTCTAACCAGTTCTAACTTACCCTTCCACAAGGAACCAGCAATTTCACCTCTTGTGGAGGTAAATCAAAATTTTATCAAATTTTCATAAAAGGACCACAACCTGGATTATAGCCTTACTTTGTTGATTTTTCGGTTGGCCGATTTCATGAACAAATTCGGAAGGGCCATCCTCTCGTGAGGGACGGGGCCAAGTTGAAAAAGTGTCTCGCCGTCACAAACAGTCTAATTAGTTGGACTGTACTGGGATGTGCTACATGTACTTACTACAAAACAGTTTTAGGCATATTGAACTTTAGTTCTTTCTTGAAGGTTTTTCTTGCATGTCTTACAGAAAGTTACAGTATATCAAGTGAAGAGTCTTCAACCAAGGATTCAGAATCTCATGTAAGTGTAGCAAGTACTAAACCTACACTGAGTGATATCTTTGAGAGAAGTGAAGAAGGGGACTCGGAAAAATACAAACCTGGTAAGATAATCTCTGGATAATAGTTGGAGATCTGCAAAAAATACTTGCTACATTAAATGATACCCATAGCCATAGAAGGCCATGCTTAAAAAATGTTTGTCCAACACCTTAACTTTCTTGGATGCATGATTGCATGATTATAGTTTTGAAAGTTTCAAATATTTGTAATTTAAAATGTATTTTTTAATTGTATCTTGAAAATCTTTTTCCAGCGTGTATTTTGTTATATTTTAAGGTTCTTCTAAACTAAATTCTGGATTGGAATCTTCTTTCAAAGGAACAGATTCAAGTGAATTTATACCATCCAATGGACAATCCCCATTGAAGTCACCTTTGAAGAAAGAACATGGGTAATTGTATATTCCTACTGTTTATATGCGTAAATAACTTGAACTAAGGGTATAAAATGAGTCAGAATCTTTAGACTTTCTCAGCATGCTTGCTAATGTATACATATTCTCAGTATAAAAAGGTAAAGGTTTTGTTTATTATAGTGTCACCCCTATTGAAAGGGCCAGCCAAGTTGGCTTATGAGACACCTATCTTATGTTCATGCAGTACCTCCCAAATCCCTTCTCCTTTTGCCGGGTGCCTGGCTAAGATGGGCCTACGGTAACCATTATTTAACTAGCTGGCAGCTCACTAACAGACCGCATCAGTTCTAACCCAGTCACCACTGGGGTTCGAACCTTCGATCTCTCGCTCTGAAGGCGGACACCCTAACCACTCGACCACAGTTGCGGTATCAGTATATGTTATTCATATCAAATATTCTGTTTTAAGGGAAGAAGTTTTACCCAGTAGTTCAGGACAGCTAAAACGTGAAGTATCATTTGACACAGGGATCAATAAAGATGATAAAGATGCCAACGAGATACTTCGCAAAGCTACACCAAAGTCAACACCTGGGTTAGTGTATATCCAGTTCAGTTTGTATGTTTCTAATTTAGAAATATCCACATTTGCTTGCTTGGAAACTCGGATGAGGAATTAAATGATAAAAATTATACAAAATTTAAGAAGCCTTATTTACAAACTTAATTCTCTAAAATCAAAGGTACCTGTAAAACCCAGAAAACCTGACTCCTTGAAATCCAGAATTCCAAGAGAATCAGAGGATTTTTCAAGTCCTATTTTTATACGCCCGGGGCGTATTATGGGAACACCACGGGGGAGGGCGGGTCCACAACGGTGTCCGCTCTCTTATTCAAACAGTTATTTTGAATCCTCACCAAACTTGATGGAAATGTTTATGGTGTTGAGATCTCGGTCAAGTTCGATGACCAGCCCAATCGGCCCAGGCACTTATGAGTTATGGCCCTTATTTTGTGACCTGGCACTCTTGTTTAAAAATGTTATTCATTAAGTTGTGAAAGAATTCTGTATTGTTCTGTTGCAATATTTCAGAACCAGAGCACAGACCCGGGGTTCAAGAACTACAGGAGGTACTGCTGACAGCTACTATCCTCCTGGTACCGGATACCAGGCTGAAGCTGGAACCGCTCTCCCTAGCGGCCGTGCTTCCGAAGCTAGTACAGTACAAACATACACAAATGCTGCTGTGAGTTTACTAATTTTATTGGAAAACTTTAAGTAGTTATGCACATTAATTATTAATTAACATACTGTCTGGCGTTATGAATAATTTGGTATTTTAGAAGTTAATTCAATTTTTCTTCAGCTAAGTGGTAGTGATTTGATTTGTGTACAGCATAGTCTTTGGTGGTTGAATTTGATAAGAATCTGTTTTTTTGACATTTCTTTGAATTAATTTTAATTATAGTACTTCAATAAAAATGAATTCTTACATAATTTTTATCCACACTAGTCACTAAAAATCATTCAAATTTGTCTTAACCATTTAAACATCAAATTCCAAAGTATTTTGGTGCTAATTTTTCAGACATATGATGACTTTTTAATTCCATCATTCCCATGCTTTTAGTAAAAATGAAATGATGCTCTCACCCATTACAAAACTTGGATAAAAATTTGTTTATTACTTTGGTATAATTATTTCATTACCATTACATAATTTTTCATCAGAGTCCAGAAATGCCAGGTATTAATGGTTGGCACTGGGAAGTTGCTATCACATACACAGACATACTTGCTGATATCTGTCTCCATGGAAACAGTGCTGAAATCCAGAAGATGGCGCTAATGGGTACAAATAGAGATATTGCTGAGCCTTTTAAAAGAGGAAATTCCAAACTACCTCTTTATAGTGCTGGACTCTTGGATTTGGCATTTTTCAAGGCTATGTCTGAATCTAAAGATGGAGGTAATTGTTTTCTTTGCTAAATTATGGACCAGTTACAAATCCAAAGCATCTGATTGGATGGTAGTGAGTGCAGTCTCAAAGATGATCAATATTATTCTAAAATTCTACATTTAATTATGGTATCATAATTATTTTGTATTATTTCCAAACTTATAAAGTCAATTGGCTACCATATATAACTGAAAATTTCTTCAAAAATGGCATGAAATCCAAATAAATGTATACAGTACAACCTCTCCAGAGCGGCCCTCTCTTGAGCAACAACCTCCCTTCAACAACGGCATATGGTTTTCCCACTGTACGATTTGACTATAAATTCAACCTCTCTAGAGCAACAACCTCTCAACAACTACATTAGTTAGCTACTCCAAAAGGGTATTGCTTTTGAGAGGTTGTACTATAAATGATTTTCTCAGATTCAATTGGAGTAAATTCATTTAATAGTAAAAATGTGAAATATTGATCAAAGACATTAAATGGTTCCAGGTCCCAATGATTGGAGTTGGCGTATCCGGTTTGGTGCTGTTCAATCCATGGTGAAGATTTGTAGATGTTTGGCTAATGACAAGAACAGGGAGGGTATTAGAACTGCTGCATGGAATGCCTTACTGAGAGCCCACTCTATGGAGAAAGATGAAAGGGTTCTGGAGGCCCTTAAAGTTGGCCAGGTAAGGATTAAAAGATCTGAATTGAATACTTATGATATCATTGTAATATATGATGGATCTGTTCATTCATTAAATGTCAAGTTTGCAATATACAGTCAAACCTGTGAACAAAGGCCATCCTTGGGAAAGACTAAATGAGGTCTTAACTGATAGGTGGCCTTTATTTGGAGGTCATTATGTTCTAAAATATCGATGTTTATGAAAAGATTGGTCCTTATTCAAAAGTTGGCCTTCGTTCAAAGATGGTCGTTAACTTAGGTAATAACTGACTGTATTTCATTGTATTAAAATTGTTTGCATTTCAATGCAATAGGTTGCTTGTGCTTGTCATACTTGATCCGAGTGTGTACATATAATTGCATGAATACTCTCATTTTTAGGTTTCTTCAAATACTTAGTTTATTGCTGATTGCCATTACCAATCTTGTTGTGCATCTTGGAGTAATACAAAAACTAATTACAGTAAAACCTCAATAAGCAATCACCCTAACAGGGAGACCATTTTTTTGGTGGTCACAGTTTACTGTACGTATTCAAGAATTCATCTGATTGATCAGTATGAAGAGTTTCTTATCTTTTGTGTATGAAAAAATGGCACATCATATTTTTAAATAAATCCATTGGCCTGTTTTGTTTAGACGTCCACACCAAAAGTAAGTAAAGTCACTATTGTAGATTACAGTTGTGTAGAGATGAGATATTCACATTGTGGTTTAATGTAGATGTATACCTAGATGTATAATTGTTGTCAATTTTATCATTATAATGTTTGCATGCCATCCTGTGGTTCTATAATACAAACTGTTTGATGTTGATAATTTATAATTATTGTATTTTATTCTTATTTTATTCCTGTGGTACCAACATTGTTCATTTTTTTCTCATTTCTTAAAGAAAGAGATGAATAATTTGGGTCACAAAAACATGATCATTTGGAAATCCTCGGTCTTTCTCTTGTTCATATATACACATGCTTGACTATGTCATTTAACTCTTAGTGAACAGGTGAGAGACCTAACATGCCTTCAATACAACCCTTAATTGTATCTAAAATTTAAGCTTGTTTAAATAAAATCATGTCTAGTCTATTGCTTACCTTTAATAATTCTTCTGGTACTCATAGATAATTTTATGAAAATTTGCTGAATAATTTTAATTTAAGTGTAATCATGTTGCATGAGGTTGATGATTCATATTTCTTTGAAGTATATAGATGTCGTCATTGTCAGTATAGATGATGATAGTTATTATGCTTTCTTCCGAAGAAAAAGAGGTATATTGCTTAGCACATGTCGGTCCATAGGTCGGTCCGTCCTTAGCCAAACCTTGTCCAACCAATAACTAGAGAACGATTTGGCCTAAGCTCTTCCGATTTGGTGGGGAGGTTGGTCATTACATGTAGATGACCCCGACTAATTTTGAGGTCAGTATGTCAAAGTTCAAGGTCACGAGGGGTATCCGTATTTCACAAAGACTTCTTATTCAAATTTTTATTGTTTATATCTGTTTTATGTATTATTTCACTGATGACTATTATAAATTGTAAACATGGATGCACTTGAGAGGCATACTTCGGTTTCATTACTCTTTTCAAATAGTGTACATGATCATCATGTCAATTGCATGCTATTGTAATATGCAGATTTCACTAAAATTATACATGTATTGTTTATTAAGATGCCTGAAATATCCAGAGGTGTATATATTCAATGTATTATTCTAGAAGACTTTCTGGTATTATGCTGTTGATTCCATATGATAGTGTAGACATCCCATGTATAATTCTAAAAGATATGCCAAGTATATGCTGTTTATTCCATATGATGGTGTTGACATCCCATGTATTATTATAAAATATTTGCTGTTGATATTTTAATGTTATGTCTATAGTGTAGTAATCCATTACCGGTATGTGTTCTGAAAAATATTTTATTTACGAGAAAATACAGACAGTTTTTATATTGGCATTACCCATGAGAACACCCTGGTATTTAAATGACGATTTATGTCAGAGGCTCATTTAGTTTATTTATCATGATTAGATCAGAGCATCCTTAAAACATATTGGTTTGCAGTTGCGTGACACATACTTTAACAGTAGGTAGCTACCTTGAAAATCTTGAGAGAAATGTTAGAGAGTGAGTGTCTTTCTCATGTCTTAACCCTTCCCCCCTAGGCACTACTGATAAACCATATACCGATAGGCTATTTCGTTACATTTAATGCTTGCTCTTAAAATAAGAAACAGAACTTTTCATGTAACTGCAAGCTAACAATTTTTTAAGGATGCATCATGGCCTATAATGCATGTTTTTGTGTTGTTTTAACCCATAGTTCAAAGTAAGTATAATGTCATGATATATGTACAATGTATACCTGTAGTTTAAGTTTTGAAAAGGTAGCACAAAAAGATTCTCTGTAAAATGATAATTTCTGTCGTTATAAAGGACATCATATCATTCAACTAAGTAATATATATTTACAGTATCATAATGATACAGATAGTCATTCATTTTCATTGCATTAGTATTGAATGTAAATTGTCATATTCTAAATTTGAAAAAGTCTTCTCGCCAATAGCTTCATATTTGTCCCTGAAAAACACACATTATATTATATTATAGGTACACACTGACCTTGAAGGATTCTTGAACAAACAAATGGTTGCTAGCCCTTATACCTTAGGGTCCAAGATAGCTGGGGGTTTAGCACAGATATACCTTCCACCATTGCCCCCTCCTGTGGACCATTTCGTGGCCCCTAAACGACGTGAGGTAACCCCTTCACCAATTAAGGCAACCACAACATCCCAGGATTCTGTGCCCCAGGCTGCATCCAGTAAACAGAAAGCCAGAACGTCACTAAAGTAAATGTTTATCCATTAACCAAAATTTTTATATTAATTCTAAATCGCTGGAAATACTGTGGAATCATTAATTTTCGTTGGGGATTTGATTTCATGGATATCGTTGGTCGTCACATCCACAAAATCAAATCCCCACTAATTTAAACGCAGAGATATAAAGCATTTTTTTTCAAAAATCAAAATCCACAAATTTAATATGTCCCCACGAAATAGCCATTTTAGTAAAAACTATGAAAATTGAGCCCAACGAAAAAAAATGAAAATACAGTATTTCTGCATAAGTTCATTTGTGATACCAGTAAGTTAATGTCACATTAATTCTTACCATTCAGGTGAATACTTTGATCAATTTCTTAAAAGTTTTAAAGCTTCAGCATATTTCTACCGGTAGATTGAGCTCTTGGCATATTTGGGGCTGTGATGGTCAATTATTCCATCACTTGATTAATCAGAATAATCCTTAAAGGAGGAAGTGCTTGGTCAATAAATAATGCTATAAATTACTTAATAAATAATTGTTATTGATCAGCACTGCAACTTAAGCCTACAATGCCTCTGTATGTATACTTTGTTAATTACATTTTATATTGTTTGTTGTCTTTGTTGTTGTAACACTATTTTTCTTCTTTCAGAGAAGAGATCATGCTGGCTACAGCCTTATATGAACCACCAGTATCCTTCAATACTAGAACTGGTTTTGATTTGAGAAGAATTGTAGAAGATCAGGTTTGTTTGTTTTATGATAAATATTGAATAGCGGCCTCACTGGTTGAGTGGTTATGGACTCTGACTAGTAATCTCTAGTCCCTAATTGTTGTGAGTTCAAATCTCTCTCTAGACATTAGATCTTTGAATTAATGAAAAAAAGAATACCGTAAACCTTGAGATATTGTTTTCTTACGTAATGAGAAATTGAAATCATTCTTATGTAGGGATTTGTATTGAAAAAACAACAATGGAAATACATACAGGTTTAGTCAAACTTCAGTTAATGTTCACCTTAGAATAAAGGTCACTGTAACCTTTTGGCTGCCGCTATCATACACTGATGCCCTTTCAGAGCCCCCTGATGTAGACTGCTTTTTAGGGGTTCGCGATTACCACTACTGAACGACTACTTGAGACGACTTTTGCGTATCGGATATACAGGGTTTTCTATTTCCCCGGTCGAGTAATGTAGGATTTTGGTGAAAATGTTGTTTTTTTCTGCAATTGAATTTAGAATGAATTTCCCAAACTATATTACATTTTACCACTGTGGTATTTATTGTGTAAAATAATCGAAACACTGTGGTGATTCTGTATATTTTATTTTATTTACATAACTACACTGAGGTACTGTCGATAAGATGGTACTTAATTATAATCTAATTGAACATACATACATTTAGAAGATTAATATGGCAATGCAATACATATAGATACACTACAAGTCCAGCATATAACTACTGTGCTACTCTGAAACAAACTTTCAGGATAAACACTAGTAATATTTTTGTGGGGTAAATTTCTCAACACCATTGAATTGCTTTTAATTTCGTAATATGCAAAACTACACTATATATATATAAGACACTCTTATCGACCAGAACACATTCTCCGGTCCCGATTGTTTTTGTTATATGATTTATGTAGTTCTACTATGCATGGCTAGACCCATATAAACTTGAATGCTCGTCCTCTGGCCAAAATTTACTTTGTTATTCAAATATATCGATAAAAAAATACATTTTCATGACTTCAGAATTATATTGGCCTTTAAAATTCACTAGATATGATGTGGAAACAGACACACACGTGAAGATAAAACTTGTGACAATAACAATATTTGAATTTAATTTGTTTTCAACTTAAACTGTAATTATAATTGCACATTGATAATTATCAGTTGTCAACAAATATGTTTTGTAATTATATTAAATGAGTGATTATTTTATAATTACTTGTGAAACAAGCAAACCAAAAAACTACGAAATTACAAGATTAATAGCATGTAAACAAAATAGATTTTCTTTAACTGTATATATATATATAAATTATCATAAATTAATGTGCGTGGTGTCATATGATATTTCACCACAAACAACATGATCACAGTGTACACAATACAAAATATACAAGGAAAACAATTTCATTTTATAGAGTAAAATGTTCTATATGTAATGCGGATGGCTAGAACTCTGGAAAACTGGAACTGATTTTGTCATTCCCGGCTAGTTTGAGCCAATGAGAGTCCTCTGTAAATTTATTGTGGTCCTGATTTAAGTTTCATCCTGCAAATCTTTACTATGGTATTAAAGGCCCATTAGCTTAAATTAGTTATACTGAACAATAGATAGAATGATAGTAAAATACCAGAATTATTATGTTTACTTAATCAAACAACAAGAGGGCCTAGATGGCCCTACGTCGCTCATGTGATAATCATGGTTTACTGATTAAAACATTGTTTTGAGCCTGTGCCATGAGGTCTGTTGTTATCAAAATTTTCCTTGATTTTACCTGGTGACCTAGTTTATGACCCCAGATAATTCACGTTTGAATTTGTCCCACATATCATTCAGACAAACATTCTGACAAGGTTTGACGAAGATCCAATCAAAACCATGGCATCTGTTTTCCTAAGATTTGACCTGGTGACCTAGTTTATGACCCAAGTTCGAAGAAACACTGAACAGCTCAATTTAAACCGTTCAAGATGATTTATGATTTAGGAAAAAAGTTAAGGCCAAGGGGCTTGGAAGAGATGAACATATAATCCTTCCTTGAGTATGAATATAAAAGTATCAAAACTATAATGCTTAAGTAAAAGACAAACAACTGACGTTATTTTTTCAGTGGAGGAAGGATTTACAGAAAGAAATGGAGGAAGAAGAAAAAGATCGAATCAAGGAATTAAAACAAAAACAGAAAGAGGAAGAGGATTTCCAAAGAAAACTGCAAGAAAAAAAGAAAGAAAAATTTAGTAAAACTAAACAGCAGAAAAATAATGCTAACAGTGAAATGGTTAAAAAGACTTAGATAAAACATGTAGATAAAATGTTCTATAACAGTTAGACGGGCAATGTAAACATTTTTTGGTGTATCAGCAGGGATTTTAATAGTTGAAAATATCTGTGCACTATGTTGTTTTTATCATTTTAAATCAGGACTTAAGTCTCTTTGTATGCAGAGTTGTTATTAAAAGTCATTTAGTAGGCAGAATAATTATTAAAGATTGAACTACAATTTGTGGCTTGATAAAGATGGTAATTTCTGTCAGTATTATTTAAATAATTACAGTTTATTTATCCTCAAATATATTTAAGAGTGGTACTTGATGAAGGAGAGCTAATCTATCTGAAAAAGAAAAAAATGCAATTTGCATTCATTTTGTATATTATCATAAATCTGAATTTAGCTTTGTGGTGAAATATCAAAATGGAGGTCATTTGATTATATTATGTTATAAGTGTTCTATTGTTTTGTACAACATTGTTTAGTCACTTTTACTACATGTCTGTGTGGACTAATGATGATTATTGAGCATATGTAATTTTGTGCTGATTATAAAGCTAGACATCATTCAGACTTGTTTGAGGTCCATCATCATTGTACAATATCTTATACTTTAGACATATTAGTTTATTTATCAACTTACTGTGATAATTTTAGACAACTTTTGTGTTTTATTACATTTATATCTTGTTTTGTTATATAATTTGTTCATTTTTTTATTGATATAAGAAAATAATATTTTTTTAAACAGGAGCTTGATTGCTTTTTATTTGTTCATTTTTTTATCTTGTACAACATTTCACCGACAATATTAAATTCAATCATTAATACATCTACTTTGACTTGCACTTTAATTAGGCAAGTTCACAGTTGCTTTGAAGATCTATATAAGAAAAGGATTTCTACAAAGACATACAAAAATCCTTCCCTAAAATATTACCTAATATAGCTCACCAACCCGAATTCCACCCAACACCTGAGACTATATTATACATGCATGTGAAATGGTCCCTGCCAACACACAGAAATGTATAATCAATGGGGGGGGGGGGGGGACAAACTCCATGTGGGGAACCACCTAGGAAAGTTGTGCAGCAAAGCTACAAGGGATTTAAACAGGTTTATAACCCTGGAGCCAGTCAATATGGTTTGAACATCACATCAATACTGAGGAGTATATTAATTTCTTTCATGCGAGGAAGCTGATGTAAAATTTGAAGTATTGAATAAAGGAACTACATGTCACAGTAAGGTATCATTAAAAATTGTTAGCTATGGATAAGTTGAGGATGGTGCTAGATACTTCATGTACCTTTTTCACATATTAAATTGAATATGGCATAGTGGCAAAATGATAGAATAACAAAAACAGACAAAAATTTTCAATAACATTTTTGTTTTTCAATAATACATTCTGTATAACATAGTGATAACAATATTATGTAAGCATATCCAGAATTTGTACATATGTAACTACAGTACAACATCTTCAGAGCGGCCTTTTCTTGAGCAACAACCTCTCTTCAACAACATAATGATTTTTGCCAATGCACACTTTAACTATTAATTTAACCTCTTTAGAGCAACAACCTCTCAACTACAACATAATTATGCTACTCCCAAAGGGTGCTGCTTTGTAGAAGTTGCAATGTACATACATGTACATATGATGAAGATATTTAAAATGATAAATAAGTTCTCAATACCTCGTTAAAGAAGTACAAATGTACACAATGACTAAAACTCTAAGCAAGACATGCTGTCAATCTTGCTCAACCAAACACTGAGACAGAATAGTAAATTCATTTTGCAAATTTAATGAAGTTTACAGAATTACAACAGGCATTCAAACATTGCAGCAAATAAGAAACAAAAAGATCACAGCTCAACATGTTATTTCAAAATTAAATATGTCCTTCTCTTGGTTCAATCAAAATTTCATTTACTCCCACGTGTTGAGGCTGGGAAACAGCATAAACTACAGCATTGGCAATATCTACTGGTTCCAGTATCTTACAGCTAGAACTACCATCAAATTGCTCCTTGGCCTGAAATAAATAGAGTAGAATTCAGTGTTAAAAGATTTGGGAGTGAAAAATGGCTTCAGTACCAAATGTAGTTTCAAGTGAGAAACTTTTGCAATGAAAATTGCAGACTTGCAATTGACTGTAAATAGCACATTGAAGTGAAAGTTTGACATAAATAGAAGTAATTTCCTTTCATTGTTGTTTTATTTTGCCTTGTGGGAAAATAGATTGATATTCGGTTACATGTTGATTAAGTTTGTTTGACATGTGAACAACATCAAATATTTTAATAATTCATCAATATTTTAGGTACATGCAAACCACATACACTAAATATTAACAAATACACAACTTTGATGTCTGTCAGCATGAAATATTAGGGCATCAGTAATACCATGATAGTAATACCATTACTTCAAATCACTTTAACCTTTCACTGACAGAGGGTCGTTGGTTCAAGCTCCGCTACCAACTATGTCTCTATGTCAGAAAGTAGACAGTTGATTACAGAGGATGTGAGTCCAGTATGTACTGGTACACCCCAGGAGCGATGATTAGGTGAACTGTCTGCTTCATATGACTCTGATAGTTGAAAAGGGGCGTAAAACTTGATATAAACAAACAAAATTATTGTAATACAGTACATAAACACATCATTTAAATCATTTTACAACTTCACTTTCTTACAAAGACAAAATGTACTATCAAATTAAATAAGTGTCTATGATTGGAAAGATAATTCATGATGCCGGCGCCATCTTGTCCTGATGAGAAATTATAGCATAATTCATGAGTACAGAACAATCTCAATGTACAACCACCTCAATGTCAATAACACCTCTTCCTAATGACCATATATTTCCTGACTGGGTATTTGGCTAGTATTTGGATATTTTCTTGATAGTTCAACCACATAATAAAAGTCAGGGGTAGGTAGTAGTGTTGTAAAATCGGACTTGACAAAAAATCGATAATCAAATCGAATCAGAAAGGGTGTTTCGATTCACAATCGGCAAATAATCGAAAGCAAATTTATATCCTTGTATAAACTTATTTGGTTATTACTTGTTTGTCATACAATAAAAATCTGAAACCCAAAATACTTCCAGACTGTTGACCTGAACTTCCCTGGACAAGGGAAAATTTCACTCATTTTTTCTTAAATAACGGTGACCACTCTTGTTTAAATACACACAATGCCCGAAATTAGTGGAAAGACAGTTGCTCAAATAATGACAGTGGTCTACCTACTTGTAAAGACACCGATTTAACACCACTAACATCGAAAGTCGCCAATCTCAAGCTGTCAGCAACGATTATTCGATTATAATCGATTATCATTACATCACTAGTAGGTAGGTAATCCAGACTAAATAAGACCAAATCTACCTAAAGAAGAATTTATTTGTTGTCAAGGGTGGTATTATTATCGAGGCTTTACTGAACATGTATGTTTACCTCCATATCACTGGTATGACCAATCAGTTCAGTTTTTACATCACCAGGTTGTATACATGTTACCCTGACTCCTGTACCAGATACTTCATGTCTCAAAGCTTGAGAGAGCCCCTCAACATAAAACTTAGACCCTGAATACACAGCTAAACCAGCAAAGCCCTGTAAGAAACAATAAAAAAAATATCATTACAAAAAACATACCTAGTGTTTCTAGTATTGTTAACTTATGATTTCAGATTCTAACCTCAGAATTAGTTTTTATATTAAACAAACAAGTCATTTTGTTGTGCAATTCTGAGTTGCCACGAAGCTTGGTCAAAGGCACTTAAGAATTTGACTGATTGGATGATTCAAAACTAGAAGTTGACCAATGAGAGAGTTAGCTATGCACATGTACTAAGACTGCTTTCAAATCCAGGTAATTAACCTAAATAGTTAATATTTAATAATATGCATAACTAATCAAATCAGTATTCTATGGTAGATTGAAGCCCTTTAGTGGACTAGCTTACTGAAAGAGATAACTTCAAGCTTTAATGCTCAGAGAATTAAGCTCTGTTTCATTCTGAAAGTGTTTCAGTTGAAAAGATATATTATACACTGCATAATGTTTCAGTATATATTCAGACCAATTAAGCTGACAGAATAAAATGTGATTGATAGTATCATACAATGATGAATAATCATTATTAAATAAGAAACATTAAAAGACAATTAAATCATAAGATTTGAGCTCAGAGACCATGCAGTCATATGATTTATAACCTAATTGAACCCAGATTCTTCATTAATTTGTATTTCTACAATTTTCTTTATCATAAATTCATATTACTTTGATTAAAAGAAGACAATATTTACCCTTCTGCCTGCATCTGATGACATGTTTACAATGTGACCTTGACCTCTTTTCAACATTCCATCTAATACAGCACCGATACAGTTTGTCAACCCCTGTGGAAAGAAATCATTCGAACTATGCAGTGTTATAAATTTTAAGATACAACTCCAGATTGACATAAAAAATCAAAGTACTGGTAGTATCATGGAAACAGAACTTATATAGACTTTGGCCTCGTTTCATCACTATATTCTTATCTTACGTAAGATTCTTTCCTACGATGACAATTACGACAAAAGTTACGAAATTCTTTAACCGTTTTATCAACTGGTCTTATCTAAATGTGTAAAGACCGCGACACAGTCTACACGGGTAAGTCTATTCACCGGCCCTAGCTACGTAAATAAGAAAGATACAATTGATTCTATACATATATTATATAAAGAGTTTTATTTTACTTCTCAGCCGAATTTTGTAAATTATATACCAAATTAAAGATGAAGCTCTCATCTTTCAGAAAATGTAAACTATTTGATATATCTTATCTGAAAATATGTTTTTTAAACAATGTGAACATTGGCTCATGATATAATGTGTTTTTGAGTCGCTCAAACTTGCACATAAATTTCCTTTATTCGCACATCTATGTATGTTGGACAACCTAACCGTATCTTTTATGATTAATGCTGATCAGATCAAATTAGTATCGTTTGAGTAATAAGATTTCACAGTGACAATCGGAGAGGAACAGTTAATAAATACGAAAACTTCAAATGCATTTTAATACCTATTAGCTTTATTTTTCAATTTTTATCATAAACATATTTGTTTTATGGCTATTAAACGCACATACGATCTGTTAAAGAGAAATACCAAAAAAGGTTTCTATTGAAGATAAAAATATGTTTACGGTCTTAAAATAAGTTTTAAAAATATCAGATTGCCAACAAGTTATTATATCAGCGATACGCACATACGCACGTGCGTAACGTTAATTTGAAAATTGAACAATATAAAAATGCCATCTACATCGAAAGCAAATATCATGTCTAATTATCGTTAATCACGGTGTTTGAAATAAAATGCATTATTCAAAAAAAAATATTTGACAGTGCTTCTAATCCCTGCAAATACAATTGAAAGTTCACCATTTTTAGTTCTAATTTAAACTAGAAATGTGTCCGGAGGACACGAACGCCTCCCCGAGAGAAAATATTTGGATTTTAAGTGAAATCGAACTTGACCTGTATTTTGTTATTATATTCCTTCATGTAAAATATGAAACCAATTCTTGAAATATTTCTTGAATAAAATATCCTTAAAATATTTAATATATTTCGTTATTTAGGTTGTTTTTGCTTCTTCATAAATAATTCTGCATCAGTTTCTGAGTTTATCTATGAAGACTTGCTATGAATTGAAATGTTGTACTTTATATTCACAGATTCTTTTGAGGACTCCATAAAACAATTTATGGTGACATTAGTAAATACAGATACCAGTGCCTAATGTGGTTTTGATGTGATAAACATTTAGATAGATAAACATTGCTTTGCATGAATTTGGGTGCAAACATATTCAGCCACTGTTTTATTGTATTAATGTTTGATATGAACATGAAATCCAAGGACAACTGTATAATCTTAAATCTTTATTACCTTGTTTACATCTTGTTGTTAATGCACATATTGTGGTTTAGTATATCATCAATTATAATTTATTTATTATTTTGTTCAGTTTGTTGAATAGAGTATGATACAGGTATAAGTTATTTAAAACTACCAGTATCCTTAACAACATAAATTCAGTGAAGCAAATGATATCAGTAAACTTTATAAAATGCATTTATATGAATTTGAAATAAATGATGCACAAATGAAAGATGTTCTTAACCATTAATGTTCAGTTATGGATGAAATATTCTACAGCTATACTGAGCCTCTGTTGTTATAAAATCTCCTAACTGTGAGTAATGATATGACAAGCAGAAATTTATCGTACATCGCACTCAACAGTCTTAAAATAAAAGGCTGTCTCATAATAAGAAAGCCCATGAGCTATCGTAAAGTTATGTAAGAATCTTTCCCAAACTTAAAAATTTGTAGCTAAGAAAATATTGATGAAACGTATTTTAACTCTAAGAAGGGAGATAACACACTTCTTACTTAAAAAGTGGCGTAAGATGTTTGATGAAACGGTGCCTTTGACTGCAACATGGAATGGGAACTAGTTTAAGAACTGCGTGGCTGATGTAGACAAACAAAATACTTTGTATCAATACTCATGCATGCTGAGCAAGTGATGACTATGGAATGCTGAACTATTGTTCATTTCCAAAAAAATGAGAACTTACTAAGTTACCCACATGACTTTGTGTTTAGTACTAGAAGCCCAAGGGCAACATGTCGAGCCCCTGTTTAGCCAGCTTGTGATCTTGACCTTTGAACTACAAGTATGGGTGATATTCATGACACATCATTTCATTGAAGTAAACTTTAATACCAATTCATTTCAAAATCCTTGAATGCAAACAGAAGTTACAGACCAGACAAGGAAAATATATTTGACCGAATGTGTAATCTTGACCTTTGACCTATGAAAATCTGGGTGTTGCGCAAGACACATACTCTCATTGTATTATGGCAAGTCATTTTCAAATAATTCAATGCATAAGGGAGACACAGCCCTGACAAGGTGTATAATGATTATTTTTTATGTTTGACCTCTAAGTGTGACCTTGACCTTTGAGCTAGAGACCTGGATCTTACGCACTGCACACTGTCTTATGGTGTTTAACAATTATGCCAAGTTATCTTAACTTTACTCAGATCTCGAAAATATGTAAATGGAGTATATGTAGCTAAAATCTAACTAAGGCATATGAACATTGTTTGTTTCTTGTCACATGATCACCACAAATAAAGCATAGACCTGTAGGTAGGGAAAATTTGAAGGGGATCTTTTTTTATATATTACAATGTCTACACTTGGCAAGAAAAGAAATTTACCGTGACTAAAAAGTCTAGCATTGGCAGATAAAATGAAATATTTGATGAATGTACCTGTGTTAAACTTAAAAGGGGTTGGAAAATCTGATAGTTTGTGTCAGTGGAGTAAATGGATATGTGATCACAACATGCAGCCATGAAGGGACATAGCTCTAGGTTTGAAACCCACAATCTATACCCACCTTAATATTGACATCTATAGTTGTGTCCCATTCCTCTTCATGTAGATTTTTCATCAGTGTGTAATACATTACACCAGCATTGTTCACGATAATATCAACTGGGCCTAAGGTCATCTCTGTATGACGAACTAATTCCTTCACCTGAAATATATAAGATCAAAATGTAATCTTCAGCAATAAGGCTGCTTGTATTTAAATGAATAATTTTAGTTTTCTTTGAATAAGAAAGTAACTAAGTTATTCTTTTCAAATAGATCTGCAGCTCTTTTATAGGTACAGTCTTAATAAGCACCAGAGATGTTTTGACAGATGATACCTGTTAGATTCAATTAGTGTAGACAGGACAGATAAGTAACAAACAATCTTTTAGAGATGCCTCACATCACTATGTATGTACCCGAATTAATTGCTATAATAGAATCAACTTTATTTTCATCTGCACATTTGGGTCTTTGTGTCAAATTTTGCAGTTTACCTTAATTACATTGTACATAACGGTGTGTAGATCGATGTATGTACTTTTATACATGAAAATATGCCCACTGTTGTGTAGTAATTTCATTAAGTTAATTATGAATAGTTGACATGGTTTCAATTTGAACTTACCTCATTTCTATTGATAACATCTGTTTTCACTGATATGGACACACCACCACTCTTCAAAATGGAGGTTTCTACTTCCTTCAACCTGTCAACTCTTCTGGCTGCCATGGCAACCTTGGCTCCTGCATCAGCTAATGCTATAGCAATTGCTTTACCTATACCACTAGACGCCCCAGTAACTATGGCAACCTTGTCTTGTAATTGTTTTCCTGGGTAGAAAATTAAACATATAGTCTATGAAGCTTTAAAGAGAGACAATCAATACATTAAAAAATACAGCTTTAAATTAATTCATTACATAATTATATAAATGAACATATACACGTATGAACAACCTAGTATAAATCTACACTGAGTATATAAAATAAATAGTAATTTTATTAGTATAGAGCGCTCTATAAGGTTTTATTTGTATTAAATGTATATCAAATTGAAATATACATCCCTGGACCATTATATATACCAAGGACTTATATACATACATGTATGTATATAAGTCCTTGTATATACTGGGACCATATTATACAAATAAAGATGCCAGATACATCTGATGATCCCCAGCTTCATGAATCCTAATATATCTATACATTTACATTATATTCATTTCATCATTCTGAAAACTTAAAAATCTACAAATGAATTAATAACAGCTAGGTAATTTCTCAATAAAACTACCTGGTAACAGAGACATAGATACTGTTATTATATATGTCCCTGTTATCTATGTCTCAGCTGGTAATAACGAGCCGAATATAGCCTTTATTACCATTTAATACAGCCGAGATTATATGGGGCTAGCCGTTAAGTTTCCCAATCCCCCGGTCCTACGCCTATATACGGCCCTGTATTATATATAATCACGTACGTTAAATACGTAGCATCGCATCGATTAGGAGAAAGTGACTTTTAAAAGAGAATAAAAATTTCGTGTCATGCAAAAACGAAATGCATATCGATAGATATGAGATATAAATCAAAGAAAAAATCAAACCTGCTTCTGCCATTCTGATTTAAATACGAGATACTTGACAATACTTGATATCGACAGCAACGCACGTTTTTTATAAAGCTAACTGGTTCCCGCTGACACCGGCTGTGACTAACCGTTCACAGCAACATTGAACGGAAACCAGTTAAGTGTATATTTAAACTGGTTCTCGTTTCAAGTTACATTGCACCAATAGATATAATACGAAAGTCAACGGCAAACGCAGAATGACGGGAAACGCATAATGACTGTACTGGTTCCCGTTCCGGACAATAGAGCCCAAAGCCAATATCAAAGGGAATTAATCCAGAACTAAGTTCGTTTTTTGTGATACCAGTTGCTTCCCTTGGTTATACTGTCTGTCTACACACAACCCGTAGGTGCTCTGCAACATGAAACGGGAACCGGTTTAATTTCAGGATATCGCGCACGTGAACAATTAACACAAACGCCCGTACGAAGCAATTTCAGATTGGCGGGGATCGTTTTTGTCTGACAACGGCGGTGCGCGTAGGGGTTGGGGAGAGAATCAGTTATAGTCCCTTTTACGTATTTATAGTCCCTGGTTCCAACGGCCCTGGTTCATATAAGTCAAAGGACGGTTTAGTGTATTAATCATAGTAAGAACACTTTGATATTGTGTCAATAGGTTACTTTTAAATAGCATCATTTGGAGCCTTTGGTTGACGTCCAAGCTTATGTAATGTTTCAAAGTTGCAAAAATGAGATATATAGACCAATCTCAAGCTCCAACTGTAGTAAATGACCAGCTGTTTAATATTCACTACCATGAAACCAAGTATCCAGTCCAAATACCAAGGTGTTCTTTTCCATAGCTACGACCGAAAAAAATCTTGACTGTTCAAAATGTGACTCAAGAAGATTTAGAAGCATAATTTGGAACTGATTAAAAAAACTGTTTAAAAAAATAGAATTGTTGCTGCAGTCCAATGGAAAAGGGGTGCATTCTACTTTCACACCGAATATTTTGAAAATTTACTCCTACATTACATATAGTACAGGTATAAATATACACACACAAGGCCCGTAGGAGCAATTTTAGATTTGGAGGAAGCAGATTTTACATTTTGACTGATACCGGGGGGGGGGGGGGGTTGAAGATAAATATTGTCAATTTTGATTTTCACTACAACCGACATTATTTGCCCTCCCTCGGTTTCTAGTGCCCAGCACATCCAGCACATAACATACTACTGCATGTGCATTGGACTGCATGTACATAATATGTTGTAAACTTGTACACACGTAAGTACTTGAGTGATTATTAAAACTATACCTCTAAACATGGATTGTCTTTGTGCTTCTATGATTCCTCTCTTTGATAACTGATTGAAGTAAGTTGATAGTATACCAGAATCTAAATATGGATAAGTGAAGTCAAGTTGTGATACCATGCTGTGAAGATTATCTGCTTTGTACGTACTGAGATCTGTGAAAAAGTCGGGACTCCTGTTTCAAGTAAACAAACTTCACATGATTAATAAAGATTTATCAAAAGAGTGTTCGTATTATAACAAGAACGGATTGACAAAGTAGTAAGAGGTGTACACAAACCAAACAACACATACAAACTTCTTGTACTTTACGAAACACACACAAAATACTTAATTTTGAGCAAATGCATATTTCCATTATTTCAGTCTAGGGAAATTAATACGAAGTATTAATCATATTAAGTGACTTAAAAAATTTAATTATTAGCAACTTCCAATGCAAGTGAATAAACGTCCGAGATCGACATCATAATAATTGTGTCTGGTATACTTACGTTATATAAGACTCTAGAAGTCTATGTAGAAATGCATTTGTGTTTCCATTCATTCCTAACACACTGAAATACAATAAAAACCTCAGTGAGTGACAGCTCTCCGTAACGAACACCTCAACATAACCGTACCACATAGTTCCTGGCCAGTTTTCATATATTTTCTCTTTGTCTTAAATTGTTAATGAGAAAATCAAAAATGTGTTGTTGTTTGCTTCTTCCAAAACTGTTCTTGATACATATTTAGAATTTACTATAATAGCAAGCATTATACTAAGGTTACATAAATACGATACAGAAGCACATTCTGAAAACAAAACCATTTAGTTGACCATTTCTGAATTTTTCAAATTAAAGGACAATGTTACTTTTGATATTTGTTCTTAGAAATGTGTCAAGTTTGGAATTGGCCTTATACGTAATTGCAAAACCCATATAAGACCGAAATCGTGTATTTAAGGTATGTACATTAGTATGTTTATTCATCACAAAAACGTAAAAAATGTCTGGTATATAACGAAAATATTAGAACTTATTTGCATTTAATTCCTTTGAATTCTCTACTGTTTTAGTGACCATTCTAAATGATAGGTCGATAAATGAATACGGACACGCCTACATGGTTCTCAAATGTGCAATGAAGTGTCTGAAAATCTTGACAAAGTCAAGCCATGAACTGGTTACACAAAATAATATAGAAATAAACCATGTTTAGTATGCCAAATAAAGTTTTGCACGTTTGTTACCTTTGCCTCCATTCCTCAAAACTGACAATTTGAAGAGGAAAGCCATGAGCATTCATCCACTCAAACACCCATCTGTAACATAAATACGTACTCATGACGGGAAATGGATAATGTCACATGATTATGTACGTTACAAACAAAACAATAACTGAAACAGATTTTCATAATTGCCATCAGTACTGCTTTTATGAATGTGTTAAATCATTAACTATATAACAAGTGGTGCTATTATTGACTTCATCGTTTATCTAATACCATAGTCGAAGGTCTTTGACGATTAAGTATGCATTACGTTCTAGTTCATAAAATGGTCAACAAGACGAAATAAAAAAGATTAATATATAGTTATGGTACCCAGAACTAATTTTAATACATGATTAGGCACAATAATTAATGACATAATTTTGCAGACGATTTAGTGATTAATCATTCATGATTATGCGAACATAAAGTGTTAATAATTCACCAAACCAACAGATCACATTTTCTGTAAAAAATAAATAAAGATGATTATTACCTGGACTTCATAGGTTTGTCATTTATGATATGAAACGTTTTGCCGAGAGTTTGTGTAGATTTTCGTGTCATGTTGACAATGAATTTAGCAGCAAAGTCAACAGGAGTCATTTCCATAAGCCAGTCAACATCAGGAGCCTTTCCTAACTTGACACAAGCTTGTAATAATATCAGTGTGAAATCCTGAGGATTCCAGAATGCTTGTTTACTATCTCCAGACATGTTTCCTGAAATTAGATTCTTAAAATTACTTTTATTGACATTTTAGTCAGGCCCATAGGAAGCAATTTCAAATGTGGGGTGGTGGGGCTAGTTTAAGATGTTGTCTGACAACAGGGGGATCAGTAATAGCCCCTTTTATTTTCCATTACAGCCAGAATTATTGGTTCCTACGGCCCTTTGATTATCATAACTTTTTAAAGCACCTACAAGCTTTATAAAATTTGATTCTAAGAAGAACTCAAAGATTCAGTCAATCTACATGAAGAAATCGAGTATTCAAAGTTAATGTTGGCTTGAATATTTATAAATCAACCTGGTAGCCAATCAAGTTGGATCAAAGATTTTCTTCTAGTGCTAGAAAATACAAGGTGGACGTTTGGATCTCGAGATGTGGCTCAGTGTCAACTTGTACATCTATTTCTTGAAACTGCAAAGGGTTAGAGACTAGCTTATGTAAACACTACCGGCGCCTTGTTTTCTGAATGGTTCGTATTGAATTTGTTTGTACTGATGTTGATATAAATGCGTACAATACCAGTACACAGTACGATCTGAATTTTCATTTATGCTAATATACTCGTTTGTGACAGAAATTCACCAAAACATTCTTACTGACCTAGTCTATATATAGTAACAGGAATTCCCCTCTGACTCGCTCGCCTCACTAATTGTTCAGCAACCCACTTAGACTGTGAGTACCCATCAGGTAATTGTTTGTGATAGGAGCTTGCATCATCTGTCTCAGAGCACTCAGTCATACCATTAGGGAAAACAGCATCTGTACTGAAATATAACAGATCGTGAACTTCAGTACACAAAGGATACGCTTCAATACACAATTTATGTATTGTAGGACAAAATAACGCATAACATTTTTGCAAGTGGTTTCGAATAAAACATCACCGCTAACAAATTTGACCTGTTTTCCGAGGTCAGAATTAAACTGTTCCATTTTATTATTGGGATAACTTCTATTTAAACGGCCTTTCAGCATTATATCTCAAAATACAAACCATCTTGTTATTAGAAACACCGAGACATGAATGTAATTCAAGCTGGTTGCAGTCTGGGAAATAAGTACATTAAAGCTGTCGAATAAATCATGTGCAGTCTTGCCAAAAAGTCCATATATCTTATCACTTTTAAGAATCAATAACATAATTTAAACAATGAAGTCAATCTAACAGAAAATGTGAAGCTATTACAGAGCGTATTTGTCTATTTAGTATCCCACAAGTGCCGGAAGGTAGATGAAGAAGAATTCCAGACACGTATGTATGTACCTTATATAATGTATTGGTTTTATTTTTCCTGTGCAAGCAAATTTAATGACATAAGATGTTCCATTAACATTAGGACCAGACAAAGCCTGAAAACAAAGAATACATATCATTTAATAAATAAATGACTTTTATAAACACTATTTTCGGGTCGCACGCTTATTTTCAAAAGTGTTTCTTTGAACATAATCCAATGCTCCTGGATTCTGTACTAGTGCTGACCTTTTATCTCCTCAGGTATAGCACAAATTATATACAAGAATCACTTGAATCAGCGAAAGAAGAACTTGGAACTTGTGCCGCGCTCAGGGTCTCACTGAGTCCATAGTAATAAGTTCTCCCAATTGAGTGGGTCAAAAGTGAATAAACTAAGAAGATTCGAGGACAGTCAACTTATATGAAGAGGTCATTGAAGTAATTAGGATTTTAAAGTTAAATACGGTGTTGTATATTGCTAAAAACATTGGCTGAATGGATCATTGTCCAACATGGGATAAACTATTCTGAACTCACACTATATGGATACACTAGATTAACACTGGCTGCTGCATGTATAACAAGATCAACATCAGAACATGCATATGTATAGTCCTCATCTGATAATCCCATGTTTATCAATGCCACGTCGCCTGTAAGAAAAATTATTTGTCCTTCAATATTTAATATCATGAAATAGACACAGACAAAATTTTGAATGTTTAAAATATATTAGGAGAATTCAGAAAAAAAATCAGAGAATTTAAAACAATTCAGTTGTTCTTTTATGAAAAAATAAATCTAAAGAGTTAAGCTTGATGTTAATAACATACAATGCTGGCTTTATTTCAAAGCAAAAGTTGATTTGTTATACATGTAGGTAATTTGTCTTTGGTTGTATATTATAGGTTTGGAAAGTAACCAGTTTGGTTACATGTGCAAATAAAGACCCGCCAATTCACAATTGTATACATTTTATGTCTAAGTAACTGCAATTACTTATTCCGGAATGTGTTGACAATGACAATCGCCAAATCACCCCGACTGTTGGTGCGATGTTAAAACTACGTGAACATAAAAAAACCTATAATACCTTTCAGAGTATTCACTCTTTTCTGATATAAACTTTCCACAAGTGTTTGCTCTTCACTAGGAGTTTCGTCTTCCCTGGCTAGTACACCAAACTTTCTTAGTGATGATGTAAGACGTTCAAGCGGACTAGCTTCAGGTAATTCACGACCGAGACACAAGACGAATACCTATTAGTTTTATAGTTTAGATGTAAATTGTACGAAAACAAAATATTTCTTAACTGATTTGTAATGGTATTATTGCAACACGTTTTGTAATAATATTACAGTACGCAAGCTCATGATATCAGATGCGCCACAAGCTTAGTGTTACAGTATAGAAATATAGTTGGAATTCATCTTAGGTTACATTACGGATGGAAATTTATCTTTTTTATCGAAAAATTTTCTATTACGGCCATGTGCCCTAAACAATATATAATAATTATATCTGAAGTGATTTATTCAGGAACTTTTATCGTTATTTATTCAACTGTGATATTAGAAACAGAATCCAATATTTGAGTGACCGTACCTTAGTTTGCAACAAGAGCTCTTTTAGAACGAAAGCTCCAAGGAAACCGGTTGCCCCCGTCAACAGAACACGACCTTGTTGAAACCTCTTCTCATTGTATAAAGTAAAAATTCTCCAAAATGCTCTCAGCTGCATATCAATACTGTAAAGCAGAAATACGTGTAAAGAAACTTACTTTTCTTTTCTCTGGGAAACAATGCAATATAACTTGTGAAAAACGTTGAAGAACAGCCAATGAAATTGAATCGTTTTATTGAATCCCACAAAATAGATGGAAAAGTATTTGATTCAGTACAATCACTCCAGTCTGTACGGTCATCTCTTTAGCAACAACCTCCCATCAATGACAGCATGATTTCCCCACTGTCTGATTTAACTATTAACTTAACCTCTCTAGAGCAACAACCTCTCAATAACAGCATAATTGAGCGTCTCCCAAAGGGTGCTTTAGAGAGGTTGCACTGTATCACCAAGACCAATTTGTTTCGTGCCTGTGCATGAATTATGACGACTAAATGTGGGAAGGATGGTGAACACACTTACTTTACAACCATGAAATCATGTTTGTCGACTTCTTGAAGAAGGTCCACATTATGTAAATCAGTTTCTGCTGGTTTGTCTGCATCAGTATCCAGTTTGAATTCTATTAATTTACTGAGTGATGCCACAGTCGGGTAGGAGAACAATTCTTGCACTGACAATTTAACACCATATTTATTTCGTAGTCTGTTAATCAGTTCTGTTGCCATAAGTGAATGCCTTAGAAAATACATAGACAAAGATAAATATCTTAGCTGAATATTTATTTTGAAAAAAAAAACGACATTGAGGACTTAGTTTCCTTTAAGATGTTTTTCTCTCGAAGCCACGTTAAAACACTTATCTGAACGACGGCTAATTTAATCAATACACAAACATTTTTACCATTTGCTACCAGAGTTTCGGGACCAATATCCTTACAGGATAGCGTATCAACATAATAATATACCCCTTTTTATTAAACCTTTTCTCTATTCATGCGGATCATTTTTTCGACTGAATTCAAAATTATTCACTCGATTTGTTATACAGATGTTGTATAGTTCCAAAATGTTTTAACTACTCTCCAAACATTATCTGATTGCTATCAAGTAGTCAGGTCCTATTCTGGGTGGTATCACTTTTTGTGTCATGTAATTACAATGAATCACGTACCCTCCTAAATCGAAGAAGCTTTCATGAATGTCTGGATCCCGTAGTTGAAGTACTTGACACCATATTTTTGCAACTTCAACTTCAGTGGGTGTGACTGGTTGACCTTCATTAATGACGTCATCCTCAGCCTGGGTGTCGAAGGGAGGTAATGCATCTTTATCAAGTTTTCCAGTTGCGGGAACCACTGGTATCCTGGTAATAAATGAATCATGCAAACTGTTAGCAAATGATACAAACTTATTAACCCAATTCTTATATGCAGCGAATGACACATTCGAGCGAGCTCAAAGATATATAGTTTCAATATACATGTATCTAATTTTAACCCATTATATTTTTGTACTTACTTTGATAAGAAAACGAAGTATGAAGGTATCATATAGAACGGAAGGCGTTTCTTTAAGGCCTCTCTGATTTCTTTCTTGTTGGTGTCTTTGATTGGCACAATGTACGTAACCAGAAACTTATCATCACCTTCAGCACCCTTCACCAATACCACACAACTATGTACCATGGGTAACTCCATCATTGCTGCCTCAACAGCCTGTAATTCAAATGTATCGAGTATTGTTTTCATAAATTGTCCGCCCTTAACACCCCGGAGATACAGTTAAGTTACAATTTCTCTTAAGTTTGCAAAAATCCAAACATCAGATATCCATCGTTTGTGCCTGAAAGAAGAGATTCAACATTAACTTGATATTCTAGCGCAACCTGTCTCTTAAAAAGTACATACTCTATCGTTTTATAACTCCAGGTCAGCTAATATACAATGGCGTTGTTGTACTTGCGTGAAATATACATTGCTAATGAAGCGCCGCGAAGAACAGTTTCTTTTACACATGAGATGGATCATAAGATATCACTAGGATTGCAAACAGGAGAATGGTTAAGAATTATAAAGGTTATAAAACTAAGAAACAAATACGAACAATGAATGGAATTACGACACGAGAGAAGACTCACATACCTGTATTTCTATTGAGTATCCGCGTATCTTAACCATTGTATCGCATCTTCCACAGATTTCCAGACTACCATCAGATAACATATAGCCCCAGTCACCACTTCTATACAAGACATCACCACACTCAGCTGGTACTATTTCCGGTCTTGGTATGAATCTCTTGGCTTGGATTTCTGGACGATTGAGGTAGCCGTGAGCCAATGTTGGTCCTCCGACAAATATCTAAATGCAGATGATACAGCTCAAGTCTCTTATTAAATATAGGCCATTAGCTAACATGATTATAATTGAATTCTCTAAAATACTGCAGATGACGGTCTACTAGTTAAGAATGTTTGATTAGCGTTCCGTGCTTCATTAACATCGCACCTTGCTGCCCATGTTGTATACTGAACAATTTATTATAAATATGCCCTTGTCATGCATGGTCCTGCGTCTTATTAACATTCCATGATTAATCCATCAGTAAAATTAATTCAAATACCAATCTTACGCAGAATGCTGTGATAGTACTTTACAGTTTTCTTTGATAGGTGAGAGCAGTGACTACAAGGAAACACAAAGCAACTTCCACTGCATGCGTCGAACCGCGTTCGTAAAGTATCCCTTCATAACACGAAACGCCATGCCTCACTTACATTCAGTTGGAAACACTATCAATGGATTCTAAATTGCTTTGCTAGACTAAATTGTAAACATAATGACATAGGTACCTCTCCTGAACTACCGACGGGTTGGGGTCTCAAGTCAGAATCAGTTATAACAATATGTACTCCTGGCGTAACCTTTCCCACTGGACAAAATTTCCTTGTCAGTAATGCATCCTGAAGAAATGAACAAAATAAGAACGAATGATAAGTATTACACCTCGATGTTATTTAAAAACATGTAACTCAATAAAGGATTAATTTATAAAACAACCTTACTTTCATAAAATGAATCCACCCCAATTGCCCACTAACTTGAGAAACGCAAAAGGAACTCGGGTTCATGAGTTTAAACACTGGGCGCGACATATTTGTCCTCGCTGATTATAGTTGGCTATAAAGTAGGGAGTACAATATTACTTACAGGTACAAATCCCGCATTACTGGTTTGATTAATTGCCCTTGAGTACTTTAACTGAAATACTTTTGACAACAAGAATAGGTAGTAAGTTTTCCCAAATGACTAAACACTTGCTCGTGCTTGTGTTTAGTTAAAACTGCTGTCTAAACTGAAGCTATGTTGTGAATTGAGCCCTTGATTTGTACTTGAAAATGCAAAATCAATATCATAATGGGATTTTTGATGGGAACCATTAAGACTTTAAATGATGACATTGTTAGCAATTATTTTACTAAACTCAAATTATTAAACATAGACACTGAATCTACGAACATGTTATTTCGTACAAGCAAATATCTTGTGGTATTCAGTGATACTCATTGTAACCAAACTAACACACAGTTATTTACATAAATCTATAGCTCACCTTATTATTGCTGAAATATTCATTCAGATCTTCACATGCCACGTCATGACATTCAGATACGCTGTATAAGTTCAGAAATCGTACCCATGACAACTCTTTCAAACATTTCTCAAACAGTCCCGTGGTGACAACTTCTCCACAAAACACAATAGTCCTGGATAAGATACGGATTACAAATTATCGACGGAATCAATTTGAGTAAAGTCAGTTGCAAAACGGAGGGTTGGTCCTTACATATTTTAACCTTCTGACAGAATGAAACAGAAATCGAATGGTTGAAATCATATTTCATTACTAATGTATATAATACAGGGCCTCCGTGCCCATGCGCGTATGGTTTATGACTTGTAATCACTCGTTCCTCACCGTTGTGAATTCGAATTCTAATACGCTACAAAATGTGAACATGCGAGGAAGCGTTCCAGCTAGCGTACGGGTCGATGATTCTACACGGGTGTAAGCCTAGAATCTTCATCGAACATTATGTTCGAAAGTCGGCAAATTATTATGTCTGTTGGTGTGGCGTTTAACCCAAGTAAAAACAAATTATATATTTGTTTCTTTGTTTCATTTGCTTTTACGCCCCTTTTCAACAGTCATTGTCATATGCGGTGGACAGTTCACTAGTCACCTTTCCTTGGAAGAACCAGTAATAGACCAAACCTTCGTAAGCAACTGCCTATACTTTCTCACATAAAGACACATGGTCGGCAGCGGGGCTAGAACCCACGACCTTCTATCAGTGAGAGGTTACAGTGATTTGAAGTCAGCGACCTTTAGACACAAAGTTAAGGCAAATAGAAGAGCTTACTTCATGAACTGTAACTGGTCTTTGAGAACAATATCAGGTGTGTTAAGCACTGCCTCTAGAAGGGAAGGCGTGAACAGCATTCTTGTAATATTGTTGTCATGGAGAAATTTACATAATAATGGCGGATCATATATTACCGTACTTGGTATGATATACAACGGTACCCCTGAAAATGAAAATTAAATTTATTTCAATGTATCGAACATGTGTTTTTATAATAAAAACCCCCAGATAATTTTATGAGTTTTTACATTACGATGGATGATCAACAGCCGTTGCATATACGTGCTAATGGTGTAAAATATGATGTATATAAAACAATGTTTACAAAGTAGAATAGTGGTTTTTGAGTGCCGTATGTTTCGTTTCAGATAATATGTTAATCTATAATTATTACAAGAAATCAACATTTTTGAAGTATTGATTACTTATTGTCTCAGTATATGTCTAAGAATTTTTAATGATTGCTATAAATTGTTGGACTAGAAAGAGCATATTGGTGCAAAATACTTTACCTTTTATCAAAGGACGAAGCAATTCCCACACAAAGAACACGTTGGAGGCCTCCCGTTCATTATCTCCGTATGGATAAAACACGTGTCTGGAATGGTATGAGAACACAGCACCACGATGTGGACACTTTATACCTAAAATTATAGTGTAATTATTGTATAGCCCCCTTCAGCAAAGCGATACATATTGTTTATAGGAATAGGGATACATCCTTTTGTCTTCATCTAAATTCCGTCTTAGATATAGCTTAATAACTTTTCATAATTGAACAAAGAACATTTTAAATATTGGGAATGGAGAGGGATTTATATAAGTTATCCTTGTTTTCCAATCCAAAATATCCTATCTTAGTAACTATCACAATTCGTGTACGTATGTGTGTATGTTTGAAAATATAATTTGAAATACATATATAGTTAAAACTAAATATTTGGAATGGAGACCTCATTAAATAGTTATCTACATATGATCATATCACTGTCAGTCGAACATTTTACACCTAGTAACCTGCTTCTTTGAAAAGTTGTCGACAATCTAAGTTAAAATCAAATAGTGGTGACAAAATAGACAAGAAGAAATAAAGTTTATTCGTTAAAGATATAAAAAAGCACATTTAAGTAAATACAATTAAATTTAATGTCAAAGCTAAAGATATATGTGTATGCGCGTTTGAAATGTTAATTTTCAGTATTTTTATTGTCACGAAACACTATAATGATGTCATGTACAGATAATTCAAACAAGTAAGAATGCAGAGGTCACCAATTACTGCCAAGAAATAATTACATTTTATACATAGTTTTGGTCTAAAATATCGTTAAATATATGCATAAGTCTGTCTGCTGTATGCATGGTGATCTTTTTGCACGTGAGGCTGATTTATATAGTTACGTGTCAATGAAAGCATTATAATTTGAAGATTAGAAATAATCGATTTCTTCTAGTGTCCTGTCTACTTGTTCCATTTACAAACACCATACCATATATAAGAATAACTAGTCTTTGATTTTGGCACAGCTGGTAGATAGTATTGAAGATTGTAGTTTTGATTAGTTCAGCTGATATCAATGTTCACGACAGCTTGAGTCTTATCTCACATATTAATTGAATCATGATCGATTCTTTTTCTTATAATTATATACATGAAAAAAATATTATAACCAGAATATTTTGAGAAAGCCTAATAATTATAATGGTTTCAAGTAAAATTGTTGTTCCAGTTTCAAATTTAATTTACTATCTAGAGTAATCATATGACCAAAGCATTAGTTACATGTAAGATAAATAAAAAATAAAGATATATGAAAAAGTAGACCTGACAACCAACAGTGGTAGTAAAGAGTATTAGATCAAGATTTAATGATGCATTTTCATAGTTGGATGTGCCACAGAGTTATCTTGTCTTTTATTTTATGGACATGGATATGTTCCGTTGTGTGATTGTGTATGTCTCCACTTCATATCGACCATGTCAGGAAGTAAGAGTATGTATACTGCGTGTGTTTGTAATAGACAAAAACGTCTCAAGACTTCTTGTTAAATTGACATAGAGTTATATAGAGTACATGTCTTTGATTTGTCACCGTTGTATTCGTAGCGTACATATTTCATACAGAAATATCTAGAACAGAGGCATGAAGATAGATAATACTGTTATTATTAAAATACGAGACAGAAGCTGTATCCTCAAGTTGGAGATTTCTAATCTGACAACTTGACGGAATTAGCACGAAATTGAATGTTCTCCATTTACATATTTTGCCATCAGTCAAAAAAGACAAACCATATTATTAGCATAACCTTTGATGGGCCATCCACTTAGCTCAATATGGACAGCGTTAATCAGTCTATGAATTCGTGTGTTTTACCCCATGCGAGGCACATTTTCTGTATATTGAAATTATCGTGTATGAGGTTATGTGTTCTCCGCCGCCGATTCAAGTGATCCATGCAAAGAAATAGGCATTTGCCACTGGAAAACAAGATTAGTACCGTACTAGACAGTGCAGAATCCAGGAACACGGGTTTAGGTTAACTACCCACCGATGCATAGCTGAAGCACAAACGAACAGGCGTAAAATTTACAAAAATGATTTATTCCTACCCTTTGGTTTCCCTGTGGTTCCTGACGAATACACAATATAAGCAAGATTGTCCAGTGTTGTGTTGCTTTCCGGGATTTCTTTTCCGGCGTTTTCTTTCTTCAATTCTTCGTCCCATCCTTTTTTCAGAATAATTACGTTTTCCTTGTCTGAAATAAATGTCTAATTTTCAAGGTAAAAGCTAACGAGTGTTATATTTTAGGCACTTCATCAGAATATTTAATTTGTGACGCTTCACCACACTTTCAATTTTAAGCTGTATTATATTATAAAAATTATTGCAAATCCCGAGCAATAGGCACTAGTTCATCAAAATTCAAAATCCGAGTTTCTGAGTGCTTGTTTTTTACCACATCCTCGTAAATGACCAAATGGAAACATTGAATTGCTTACTTTTGTCTTATTTGGATATATGATCTAACTCAACTTAATATGATAGTACAATTTATCATCAAACAGTGCCATGGTTCTCGTACTGGCCTCTTGTGTCTATATTGGTACATTCTCTTCGTACAGGTACGTGTAAATTTCTTTCTCATGGAATGGATTTGAAACATTTATTTATTTTTGATAATAAAAAAATATGTTATTATTATGTGTTACCTTGAACTCTTGTGTTTAATGCTTCGTCGGTTAAAATAGCAACTGGTGTTGCATCTTGTATGATGTCTGAAAGTAGTAGATCTGGATATGATATATCTAATGGCAGATAAGCACCACCTGCTCTTAGAATGGCGATGTAGGAAACAACGTACTCTATACTTTTGTCCATATATATAGCAACACATGTGTCGGCTTTGACACCACGAAGCCTGAGGTTTGCTGCAAGTATATCAGACAAGTCGTCCAGCTCTTTAAAAGTTAGTTCATTGCCGTAGGCATCAACAACCGCTACAACGTCAGGGGTACTCTTGGCCTGTCTGAGAAACATCTCATGAAGAAGCCCACAGCTTTCGTAGTTCTCCATAGTGTGGAAATAAAATGTAGTCTCGAAGTGTTATGGCGTACTATAACTATAATGATAAAAATAACAATATATATTAAAATGACTACGCCTTGACTTCATAAAATAGTTATGTATAAATATGCACGTATATACACAATAAATGCAGTCATATCTTACAAATCTTTGAAGTGGTAGATAATTAGATAGTAATCGTTTGTTCACACTAAGTCTGATTATCTTGTCTGGATATCAACTAAGGTCAAGAAGCAGTTTAATGCGATACCCGACATTTAATAGCTATTTGATTTATTTCAAGGTTGTTTACGTACTTATCCAGGGGTGAATATGTGCTCCATGAAAATAATAAATGAAATAAAATACATGTAGATGTCTTCTTACTACACTCATTGACTTGTTGAACTATGCCATGTGCGAAAGAAAATACGTTTACTATGATTCAAATTGTCACATGTGTATTATTGGTGATCAGATATTCATAGAAACTAGTTTTAGTACAATATAGTCAATGCATGTAATAAGGTTATTAATCACAATTTAACTTACATTATTAAGTATCACGTGATATTATTACGTCACATTTCATTCATATCACGTGGTTTAAAACACAATTCAATGTTCACAATTTACTAGAAATGTGAATAGACTTCGGTCGTTCGAAGCATGTTTATTGAATGAACTTCGCCCATCAGCTTGTGTGTTAATTATAAATAACTATGTATAATGTATGTCTTCATAAGGCAACGTGTAAAACACGTGATGACACTCTGTGTCAATGGGTTACATTATAACCACACATTGTATTACAATTAATACATGTTTATAATTAATTAGTTTATTCTTTTCTGAATAATTGAAACATTACCAATAAAGATTCGATTATTTGATTATTTTGTAGTCAACGCAGGGCTTGTTAATAAATGGTAATTGAATGCTATATAATCGAGTACCAATATATTATTCTTACGAACAAACTCGATTTCCAAATGAAATTCTAGGTAAATTTATCAAAAGTCTGAATGTGGCATGAACCTTTTTGAATGTAAACATGTAACTGCATGCATAATTAAATAGCGTTTTAATAAGACAGTGGAGTTCAGTTTCTTACATCGTTTTTCAGACTTTGAAGTATATTAACGTACTAGTATATAATTATTAGAACAAAACGTATTATAATGCCCATTTCAATGCTACATTTATTTACATAATGATGATAATGGTAAAATAAAAAAAGGAAAAAACACGTTACCTTCCGTTTTCTGATCTGAAAATAAATTTGTATGGGGTGTACAGAAAGAAAACCACCATTCTAACACAAAAGAGAAAGTGTGCTCTTTAATTTTATTCTGGGCATAATTGTTTTGTTACAACGGATTTATTATCATAACTGAAGAAAAAAAAACCTTCACACATTGAACCCATCTACCCAATATCGTATAACCATCACATGCTATCACATTTTGATACCATCTTTGCCTATAAATTTGCTTCAATCTACGAGTATAAGTATAAAAACATCCCTTCTAATAAAGTGCACACTTTATTTCTGGTGAGTATTGCTCTTCATTATTTTATCATAAAGACATATCAAATAAAAGAATAATAATATAAATATACGTACATCAACCTTTAAACAAATATCCATATGATGGTTACAGTATATACAACTGATGTTATAATTTAATGTGTGAAATCAACATATTCTGATTATCTTGTTAACTGTTAACATATACGATATCATACGATAGATACGTAACGGCTGTTGTGACAACATCTTATTGGAGTTTGATCTTTATAAATAAACATGATAAAGATATGAAGTATTTGACACATAATTAGGAGTGACTTTTACGGAAACCAATCAGTGACATTGTTTTGTCTTTCATTGTTTTACGCAGTGATGGAATATTAAGGTAAAATTTCAAAATAACACCATAACCCCTCGTTAAGCCGGATTTGGCTATATCACAAAACTATTAAGACCGTGGTGCTATGTTTTATGGTTACGAGTTGATTTATCCAGATTAATAGTGTGACAATTACTGTATTTTCATGTATTTTCGTGGGGCTCATTTTCGTGTGTTTTTACAAAATATTGCTCTTTCGTGGGGGCATAAATTCGTGGACCTTAATTTTTGAAAAGAAATGCATTACCTCTGCATTTAAACTCATGGGGATTTGATTTCGTGGTTGAGCCGACCTACGAAATTAAATCCCCTACGAAAATTACTGATTCCATAGTATATAATGTCTAAAGACAATAATATTTTGCTTGAATTGTTTAAATAAAATTCACCTTGTGATCAACTGTCGTTTATAGCACATTTTACAGATAAAATTACCCAAACCTCTTAATAAAGTCAAGCTGAGCGTATGTCCGTAGCTCTTCTCTTCGTTTGCTGTTGATTTCGGTTTGTACGAGGGTCATCCGTTAAGTTCGTGGACAGTGTTATTAATGAGACAAGTAAAAGATGTTTTACGCCAAAAATGTATGTACATATTATGATATATTTTAACAAAATATATAACATGCCAAATATCAGAGTGTAATATTGACAGATAAAAAGTTTACGCTATACAGATCAAACTCACATATGGATCTACGGAGCACTTCAACAAACTTCACATCGACGTCGTGACATTATACTAACGTATAGTCACATCTTCTCGAGGTACCCGCCCTCAAATGTTATACATTTTATGTGTCTTTACGCCCATGTAGAGAACATATCCTTATTCCATCTACCGTCACATGTTCTTGCGAAACTGCTCACCGCCATTTTAATATTCTCGATTAAATAAAATCGTTTTCTTTTCAATGTTAGGAAGATCACTGAACACATCGGTGCTAAATCTGGACTATAGGGACTTGCATGCTAATTTCTCAAAGCCAATATCAAAATATCACACCAATATCAGAGATCTTGATACTTTTTTAGAATGTTCAGCACTTGAAATGAACTTTAGTATCTGCGTGGGTGTACACACAGCCTTACATAGTACTTGGTAGCAGCAGCACGCTGCTCCGTACGCTCTGACGTCGACATAAGTTTCTGTAATGAATTCAAAAAAGCACAGTTCTTCCATGCTCGATAACTTTGTTATTACGCTGGCAATTACTTAAACATTTGGCGACAAACGTCACAAATATTTGCTGCGCGTCCAACGTCATTCAGTACACATCCGTTATTTTTTATACAAATTACAGCACAAATATTGCAACAAAATGAACCCGCTTAATTGCAAAACAATAAAGTGCTCCGTAGGCGTTGACTAGGGTTGCCTTGGTAACTCGTATCCAGTGACTACGTGAACTAATGGCAATTTAGAAACAGAACTTTGGACAAAAGATGTCAATTATTGCCATGACAAATTTTTAAAATTATCACATCATTATAACTCCCAAAAGTTAGATTGTCCACGAACTTTACGGATGACCCTCGTGTATGATCTGCTGCGATCTGGGTTTTAGCCTGGATCTCCATGTTACATGTCCACTGAACCACGGCTGCAGCACTTGGCGATTGGTTACATGTCCACTGAACCACGGCTGCAGCACTTGGCGATTGGTTACATGTTTGATAGCGCGTAATTTGACTTTTTTCAGCAATATGATTAAACTGAACTAAAAGATAAAAAGGGTTGATTTTAAATTGCTTTACAGATTCCTTTTTAATTTATTTTTCTTTTAGTTTCAGTGATAATGCTGCAGTGGAGAATAATGATTGGATGTTAATGACGAATAACCAGTCTGTTATAAGCATACTACAACTGCTTCCCTTTTTATTCTTAGTTGCAAATTGTTTTGTTTATAAAGGCTGGGAAAATATCCATGTCCTCAAAAGATCCACGCTTGTCGCAAGACTTAACTTATACATTACAGTGCAGTATACTGTGTACTATGTACTACAATATATAACAGTGGTTCAAAGTTCAAGATTATATCAAAGGCAAGTGTTTATATTTAAACCGTCTTACCAATGTTATTTTAGTCAGCTTATTCATCTTATTATAATCAATGACCAAAGTCTGAAAATATAATAATCCGTGAATAAATATAATTGGATGGCTCGAGATCGTTGCCTCATATTAAGCGCAACGCATTTGTATCTTATCAAATGATACGTATTTGTAATTATAAGCTACTTGTTTAAAATTACAATACGTGAATATTATGTAAAAATGTAATAGTATAGCATAATAAAATAGTAAATGTTGAGAATATTTTTTTCTAGCGACTTGAAATTTATTATAGTTCAAGTTACAGAGTTGATAACGCGACTTAAACAAATAAATACAATGTAGTTTTAATACAAGTTTTAATACTAATTAAGTAAATTCGGTTACCATTAATTTTACAATCGTGTTAAATAATGCACAAAGTGTTAAAAATCACCTTGACCGTATAACATATCTTGCTCAAAAACTACGGGGAACGTCCATGGCCCTAATCTAGAAAACCACGTTGGTGCCAACATTGCACACCAAGTAAGCCTGTGGTTAAAGCGTTTGATTGTGACCCACAGATCCTACACAAAAAGAACGTTTTACACTGGGCTGATATCCTGGCTATTCCACGCGGCAAAATAAAAGTATGCCTCGTTGTGAACTGTTAACGAATTTTAAGTACACCGTGTTTATCGGCCCAAACTGTTCATTGTTTACGGACAACATACAATAAAGAAGTCACTAGGAAGTGTATTTTAACTTTCCAAAATCGATTTATCACTAATAAATTTGAAAACTAAAACATCTAGTAGACGCGCTCAAAATCTGTTTTGTCTCCTGGAATGGCCATGTTCTGGATATTTGGATGTGTTTGGTATGTATCGTTCGTGTACTTGGTAAGAATGTAGTCCCTGACAGTACTTATAATAATTGTAAGTTTTGGAGTTTCTCTCAAATCCGATAATAAGATAAATTATTAATTAACTATTCAATATTAGGCGCGTTTTCACTTCAAATGCTGGGCCGATATGAAGTTCACTAAGACATTATGAAAACAAAACTCGGCCATTATGAAAAAACTCGGCTATTATGAAATTCGGTCATTCTGATTGGCTGTCCAGCTCGGCCACTATTATGAACAACTCGTCCATTATGAGATTCGGTCATTCTGATTGGCTGAACAGCTCGGCCATTATGAAACCGCTGCTATATTCTATAGTTAATTAATAAAATTGTCAATAAGTAAGTGTTTTCATAATGGCCTTGTTATTGGGCTGAAGACTGCCTGAAGCCAATAACAAGGCCATTATGAAAACACTTACTTATTAACATTATATTATTGACTTCAGATACATATAAACTACTCAAATAGCCGTTATAATTTAGGATTATATAATGGAATAATGACATGATTTGTATAAATTGAAATTGCTGTCAGATGTATTATCCAAGACCAGTGTTCTACTGTTAGGTTCGTATAAAATTTCGCATGATTGTACAAGCTAAATTTGTAAAAAGATCCTAAACAAAATTGATCTTTAACTTGATCCTGAAGATCGTTGATGATACCCCTACTGACTTCGCGTTTATGCCTATAACATGCGTGCATTACCATGTAATTGTACTGTTATCTCTTCCATTAACCATATCGTCGGTGAAATTCAATAACCGCGTAACCATGTTCAGTAACCTTTCACGACAGCAAAAAAAAAGCTTTTTTTTTTCTTCTCTCGCCAACTGAAGTGGTATTTCACCTCAACACACAAAAATGCATTCTGATTCACTTGAAGTATATGTGATTTAAGCATCATCACTTCTAACATTCCATTTTAGACTTACGATAATTTTGAAATTAAGTTTAAACACTTAGACAGTTGTGTATACAAAATGTTTGTATGTTGTTTGGCATAGTTTAACTTATATCTACAAGTATTTTATGTTCTTATACCAAATATTATTATATAATATATTCTGATTAAAACGTTTATTGTGGAGTTGTTCTCATTTTGATATATGACACGACACACATACCTTATCTTTACATTTAGTCATACCTCTGTCATTTTTAGACGCATTTCATGCAGGGAGATGTCAGTTTCAACTTGGGATAAATATTGCAGATGATGGATATGAATACTAAAACCTTTGACAAAGTGATTGTGTACACTGTACAGCCATGTTCAAACAATTTAGGGCAATTAGTGCTCGTTCATTTTTATCTTTAATGCTTAAAATTCAATTACGTTTGCTGTTTGAATTCATGTTCTGTATTTAATTTAGGAAAAAGAATGTAGATTATGCTCCATGTCCATTTATGGATCGAAACCTATTTCACACATTGTTTTCATTTCCACCACAATCCCATCTCGTTCATGGTAATACAATGACTTAGGTTTGAACTATATCACAAGCTGCATTCTGTTAACAGTCAGGCCGTCATGACTTTGTGTTAATTTTGACATAAGGTGCAGCTCATATTGTAGTTTAAAACTTGTTATAATTAAGTTTAGATCTCAAAAATACTAATTATGAATGTTTAAAATAATTATTTGCAATATTTACAAATGTACAGTGAAACCTCCATGAACGGTCACCTCCGAACAACAGCCACCTTCCTGTTACAGCCAGGATACTAGCAACCCAAATTGAAGTTTTACTCTATTTTCACTTTCTCAACAACAGCAACCTCCTTATAATAGCCATTTTTGTCCTTCCCATAGGTGACTGTTGTAGGGAGGTTGCACTGTATATTGATTATCAAGTGTGCAAACTTTTCCAACATTGTCGAAGTTAGGAAAGACACTTTCCACCAGGCAGTTTTATCAAATGAACTAACCGGTTACATACTCATTGTCTCTTACGTTACAGTATTTTAATGCGTAATGTCATGAGCCTTACGTATAAATGTTATTGTTCCATGTTTCGAATGAGTGTCGTGTATAAAATAATGTCGACTTTGACTGCTTAATACACTTCAATCAATTCTACGTACACTGTTTAAAATAAGAAAGTATAAATGACCAAAGACGTAAAAGGGTGCCTGGTGTTTATTTACGAATATTAAATTCTTATAAAATTCACATTTCAAACAAATTTATCAAACATTAGAAGTGAAAATATAAAATTACAAAGAATACAAAAAGAGTTAGTGCCTGCATAGATAACAAAAAACGATCGTTTATTTTAAAATATAAAAAAGTAGTATAGAAAAATATACATTCATAATAATATGTAGTAACGTATTCAAAACATGTCTACATGATGGAATTAGAAATGTTTTATTACAGTTCCAATAAAACACACAACAAAACTAAATGAAATATGTCCAACACTTTCGTTAAATTACACACTAGTGTTGTTCTCGTATAGTGCATCAAAAGTATCATACTACAATACGCTTGTATTATGCGCTCACGGTACCTTCATCATCATTCTTAAATCAATACACACATGTTCTTAAACACACGTGCTATATGAAGCAGGTTCCACACAAGACGCAATTAAATGTATTACATACAATCGTATTCTGCTAATTCAATAACATCACAGAAGAGCTACATAGAGTGTGACAATACAGATCTGTGTAACTTTAAAAATAAATAAGAAATTACACGAGTACTCGTATATGCATCGTATTTACACGTAATTGGTACTCGTGTTGCCAATGTTTTAACGAATAAGTATGCATGACAAACAAAGTTCTACTTTTAGAAAACTAAAATAAAAGCAAGACAATGACTGAAACAAATCATGTTTAGTCTAGTATATCAATAATTTCAGTTGTTGTTCCCATATGAATCCTCACTATGGGACAACGAAATTATATATGTATCAAACATACCTCTCGAAGTCAATAGTGCTGTAACATAAACCTAAATAATCTCATTTCCCTATTTCCCATGTACATAAAGCACAAATGAACTACATTAGGCTGCTATTTCTACATATCAATAAACTTACATTCTGCATTTACCTAAAATTGAAATAATGGTTTTGCACAACAGTTCCGATCTTTACGATTAGATATTATTTTAAAGATGGTCTGAATGGATTATTGTAATGTTTTCAGTAGCCTCTTCGGTTGACGTTGATTCATCAGATTGAAGAAATAGACAATTAAAGATCTGTTCAATCAAATCATCATATGTTTTGCTAGAATCTGCCATGAACTTAGTCACAATACGGTATCCTGTGATTGTATGAACGAAGTTGATAAACATAACCTTCGACATCGAGTCGAATCCTATCTCATCTAAAGTCGATTTGCCATCGATGTTTTGGGTATCGCCGATAATGACCTTACTCAAGATTACATCAACTGCCTGATGTAACGCTTGTCGCTGAACTTCCTCGCCGGCGGACTTAAGTGATCTAACATCGAAAGCAATAGGAAGAGCCACGTCACTTTCATGTTTAATTACTGAAGACAGTGTTTGTTCAAACAAAATGTCCATTTGCAACTTTGGTCGAGTCATATTTGGTTTAGCATATTCTTTGGCTGCAATATCCCAGTCAACGTTGGTATACACGATTGAAGTTCTGTTAGTCATGAGAGCTTCTTGCAAGCAGCTCCGAATTTCTAACACCGTAAGCAAATTGAATCCACGTTTCTCAAAATTCTCAACGAATTTGTTTCTGGTTGCCATCCCTACTGCCAAAGCTCCCCAGTTAATAGATTGACCGGGTAATCCTCTCCTACGCCTCCATTCAATGAAGGTATCCATGAACGAATTAGCTGCTCCATAGCTGCTCTGTCCTGGAGAACCAATCAAACTGTTTATGGATGAAGATACAACAAAGAACTCAAGGTCAAAGTCTCGCGTAGCAATGTGCATGTTCATTGTACCAATAACCTTTGGATTCAAGACTGTGTCGATCTGACTGTCCTCCGACACCAAAAGAATCCTACTATTAATAACGCCTGCACAGTGGAACACACCTTTTATATCACAGTGTTTTACATTTGAGCGAATTTCTTTAATTGCAGAATAAACGGATTCATAGTTGGTGACATCTGCACAAATTCCAATTATTTTACACTTTGTTTTAGTTTCAATGTCATTTATTTCGCTCAATTTCTGAGGTGAAACGTTACTACGGGACAAAGTAACAATGATGCCTGCACCCATGTCCGCTAAGAGTTTTGTTATTTCCCAGCCCAAACCGGTCAACCCTCCAGTTATAATGTAAATACCAGAACGTCTAAACAAATCCTTCAATGGACGCCTAACAGGTAATTTTAAATCGCTTGTTTTCATCAGGTCTTGATCCTTGCCAACATGGGCGGTATTATCCGGCGAAAATCTTCCATTTCCAAAGCTCGATCTTTGTTTAAACTTTTGTAGCCATGAAACTATTTTTGGCATTTTTTTCGCTACATTTTCTTTTAGAAAGCTTATGACATCCAAAGTTGTCACTCTTGGTGTTCTATTTGATCTCGTCATCTCAATCAGAAGTCCTTCTGGGATGTTTCCATCTAAACAAATGATCTCTTTACAATATTTTGAAGTGAGGAAACTGGAGTCGACCTGTTCAAATGATATTAAAACATCTATATCCTTCTGTTCTGATTCTTTCCATGGAATAATGATCTGAGCTTGTCTTCGTGACTTTAACATTTCTGCGAGGATAGTAGTTGGCACAGAATGGGGTGAACAACTACAGATTAGAACTCTGGCTTTGTTCGGTACTTTTTCAATAAGCATCCAACTTATTGCAGCATTAAGTAAAATACCTGGTTCATAATGTCCACCTAATTCTTTTACATTTACAACGTTGCCTTTTGGAACTGCCGTAGTAGATTTGATTGCAGTTGGCCATAAACAAACATACTCCCACTCATCTTCAAAATGAGGCATTTCGTCATGAACCTGAGGATGTCTGCATGTTGATTTTTTCCGAGGTATCGAAGGATAACCAGTATATTCTATACCAAAGAGATGGTACCCTTCATTAATGGACGCTTCCCATACATCTTGGTCTTGCTCCATGCCTTCTATAGTTCGTGGAAAGATGCTTATTGGGTGGCAATACACTGACTTCACGTAAATATTGACGTAGTCAGTGCTTCCCTTGTCCAAATGAATATCATCTTCAACAAAACATGATAATGTTGCACCAGTGGCTCTTTTGGACATAACCTTGAGAGTCATATTTACCTTTTTTGTTTTTGGTATTGTATATTCGGCTCTCAATGATGGATTGAGGCAATATCTCTGATCCTTCATGAATTGTCCACCGTATACTTTGTCGTAGTCAATTACAAGTTCTGGCTTTAGGTCACTCATTTTCTGGAACGTGTCAGATACAACTTTGAGCAATGTGTCCCTCGTTTCCATTATTGATGGTCTAACATCAACTAACGTGATTGGACCGTGAATTAATTCCATTTGGATTGAACGTACAAATCCCCAAAGTTCTCCACCGGATAAGTTAAATTCCGGTGACATGGATTGCGTATTTTGGGTTACAACGAATAACGGAACAACAATTCCATTTTCTGCCATGTACATTATAAGGTCTGCCATTAGCAAACAGTTGTGCTTAATGAGGTGATGCACTTCCACTGTATCTTTGGAATCGATGTCTGACGTTTTGATAAAGTCGTGAATAAGGAGTATCACAGCGTCAATTTTGTTTGGATTTGAAGTGAAGGCGTTCTGGATGAAATACGCACGTTCGCCCTTTCCCGGTTGACACAATAAGATGTGATTATACTCTGTAAACACTTCTGTTGTTGATTTTTCGTAAGTGTTTGTCAACACGAGAACATTGGGTAATGCCATTTCCTTTTGCTCAACTTCAGTTTTATCTATTGGTTGCCATGTAAGTAGGTAACGTAATTCACAAGGAGCTATTGACTGATTCCGTTTACAATACGTAGTATAATTCCGCATATCAGCAATAACATTGCCATCAGAATTGAACAACAAAACGTTGTAGTGAATTTGACAGACTGTTTCCAAAATTGTTGTATTAATCCTTCTGGCGTAAGCAAACATTCGTTTTTCAGGTTTTTGTACTAGGCGAATTTCACCTACAGCAACGGGAAGGAAAAAAAGATTTTCTTTTTCTATCAACGTCAAAAGATCGTGTGGTGTGGTGTTGAGTGTAGTTTGTAACATTGTGTCAAGTATGCATGCATGAATTGATGTTCTGTTCATATCATTCAAAACATCAACAGGTACGGATATTTCTGTTAAGCATTCGATTTCATTTGTCAACGATTCTTTCATCATTCGAAAACTCGGTCCATGTTGAAACTTCATGGATTTCAATTTCTCATACATTTCGTCTTCATGCAGATTTTTGCAGGACTGACGCGAAATCGACATTTTCAATTTATCGACATTTATTGTCCGAACAGATTTATTTTCCGTGTTCATTAATCTAACCCATCCCTTACACATTGTTATACGGTCATGCTTCACGTGAAACATAATTTCACCCGTTTGGGCTATTGTTGAAACATCAAGAACAGATTTAATACCCTTAACTACCTTCACTGGTCTCAAAAATTCTAGAGAAACGGAGACTTCTGAGGCTGACACTCCGAAAATAGACTGTCCAATTTCGAACCCAATATCTGCATACGTTGCACCTGGAATAATGAGGACCCCATTTACTGTATGTTGATAGACAAATGGTGTTGTTTTCTCATCAATGGTAATGATATAGTGAGATCGATTATCCTTGGTTGCTGAATGTTGAATATAGAGGTGTGTTGAACCATGGCTTTCTACACCTTGCATCCTCATTAAAGCCGTCGCGCTAGTATGCAACAGTTTATGTAAGTGTCTTTGGTAGACAGGTACGTCTGTCATATGTTTCATTTGTGGTGCGATTTTATCCCAATTCAAATCAAATCCTAATTCATAAAATTTGCACAAAGTCCCTGACAGTATGACTGAGTCATCTTGTTTTTTCAATGATGGCAACACAGTATACATATTCTGGTTCGTCAATATTCTATCAATATGCGCATTTAACACAGGTGATGGGCCTATCTCCAAGAAAACAACATGATCAGTTTTGTCTGCGGATCTCTTAATGGCAGTTGATAAAGCTACGGGCTTTTCAACATTTTCCTTCCAATATGACGAAGTACTAAACATTCCATTCGTTTCTTTCACCCCTGTAACTGTTGAAATCATGGGTATGTCTCCTGATTTTTCTTCAATGTTCGTCAATTTCGCTTCCAATTGTTCGGCCGCATGTCTGACAAACTGACTATGGTATGCACATTCAACATCAAGATTAATGAATTCAGCATCAGTTGTCTTTAGTTTGTGTCGGAGCTTGGTTAAAGAGCCTTCATCACCCGATATGGTGCATGAGGTATCGCTTGTATATACAGCAACGTTTACAGATCCAATGGCTTCACAATGTTTTTGAACTAGATTTGTTTTGATGTTTCGTACAACTGCCATCCTGCCTTTTTTTACAACAGCCAACAATTGTGACCGAAGATAGATAATTTTGACTGCGTCTTTCAAGGTCAGGAAACCAGCAGCAAGAGCGGCTGCAACTTCGCCAACGGATTGACCAAGTACAGAAGCTGGTTGGATTCCAAAGGTCTTCCACACTGCTGTCAAACCGACCTGACAAGCAAATATTGCCAAATGGGATAAAAAAGGGTCTGTAAGAAAATCGCTTGATGACTCAAATTTTTCTGCTATTTTCCATTTTGTAAGAGGTTGCAAGTGTTTATCTATTTCATCAATAGCATGACGGAAAACTGGTAACTGCATTAGCGACGCACACATACCGTTCCAGGCAGTTCCTACTCCACAATAAACAAATACGGTATATTTGGTATTTGAGTTTAAAGGTTCTTCAGGCGCACTCAGGTATCTTTTCAATGATGATTTGATCTCTTCTAGTGTTGTTCCATATACTGCTTTTCGTTTCGGTCTATGATCCCGTCTGCAGGTAGAAGTATATGAAAGCGCATTAAGATCGCAGTTTTCGAGTTCATCTAAAGCATCATAGAGAACCTTGGCATTGTGGACGAGACCCGATCGATCAAATGCTGATATTGTAACAACTCGATTTATCAGCGTATTGTTATTTGATGTAGGTAGTGAAACATCTTGATTGTCGAAATATTGTTCAACAATGGCGTGTGCATTTGTTCCACCAAATCCAAAACTATTTACACAAGCTAACCTTACAGTTTTATCAGGCACTCTCCACGGCAAACATTCTGTTGGTACTTTAAAACCGTGCTCAGATAATTTCAGTTTGGGATTTTCGTTTTCCTTTGTATACCATAAGGATGGAACCACTGTTGCATATTTCATCATTAGTAGAACCTTTATAAGACCGGCCACGCCTGCTGCAGCTTCCTGGTGACCTATGTTCGTTTTAACTGAGCCAATAAACACATCAGACGGGGCTTTTGAGTTTCTACCAAAGTGAGCACTTAATGCGTTTACTTCTGTCGGGTCACCAATTGGTGTTCCAGTACCTTAGATAAAAAACGCATGGAATTTATTATCGTTGTTCTACAATCCATTTTACGTAATAATCTATGCATTAATAGTCACTATTTTGAAGATATAAATATCAAAGTAGCACTGAAGACTGTAAATGAAGTTTGTATATACATGTATGATATGTTTGTCAAGTAGCGAGGATATAGTTTTATTTTGGAAATAATATGCGTAAATCATTGCGCTTACCATGTGCCTCTATTAGTGAAATGCAACCTTTGTTGATGCCAGCATTTCGGTACAGTTGCTCAATCAAGTTTTTCTGTTGTTCTTCCGCCGGGGCTGTTATTGGTTTAGCCAAATTCCCGTCTTGATTTGTACCTGTTTTTATTGTTCCCCAAATCTTGTTTCCATCTCTCAGTGCCTGTGGGAGTGATAAAATAGCATTCTGCAATGTATATTGGTACCGTGTAATAAATGTATATATTTTAAAATATTTAAGAAACATTTATGATTGAAGTCAGTTAAGCCAAAAGCTTTCACGAAAACAAAAAAAATGTAACTAAGATATAACAATGCTGTTTTTCATCTTGCTTTTACTTTATTTTATTTAAAAGTAAATACTTTCAACTTTCAGAACTTGCTATATGAGGTCAAGGACTTATATACATACGTATGTATATAAGTCCTTGATGTATCGATATAAGTCCTTGATGAGGTTTTTATTATTTACTTTGCCATCATTCTCGACTGTTTTATAATAACCGAATCTGGCCATATCAGTTAGTGTCATTGAAAGTGAAAATACATATAAATGAGTTATACTTATACATGTGCTTATGTATTGATTCGGATGTACTTCATACAGACATAAATATAGAATGCATTAGTCTTTACTTAATATTCATTGTTCAAACTATCTTACATCTTTGAATGTTTTTAATATCACGATACCACAACCCTCTCCTCTGGCATAACCGTCAGCATTAGCTGTAAATGTTTGACATTGTCCTGTTGGTGATAACATCCGTGCTTTGGCCAAAGCGACGAATACGATGGGATCAAGAAGAACGTTTACTCCGCCACAAATAGCGGTGGAACATTTTCCTGAAATTAGTTATCATTTTATACAAAGCATTAGGGCAACTACAGTCGAACGAGTTAATATCAAGAGAATTAACATAGAATATTAATATTGGGCAATCTCTTCTATCAAGAGTTGTCTTTCTTTGTCCATTGCGTACACTTCTGTCAATGCCTAAAGCTTTTAAAAGACCCTTGTTAAAGAAAATATAATACAACAAAAGACCCACTCAGTGAACTACTTTGATATAATGCTATTTGAGACAAAATATGTTTAATTAATAAGCAAATGAAAGCAAATATTTAATTTATTTAACTTTGTTTGCCGGAAGTTTTTTGTTGTGACTAGGTTACTGCAAATGCAGAAATTGATGGCGATTGTGCAAACATAATGACAACAAATGCATATTAGGAGAAGAAAACAGACGCTTTTGTGTATGTGTTGGAATCTAAAGGAGACTTGGTCACTTCGATAAAAACTACTTTTCAAACGTTGACAGAGATGTATGTGAATCATAAAGAACGACAACTCTGGATAGAGATTGTTTTAATGGTGCCCGTTGGTCTGTACGTACACATTTGATGCGCTGCAACATGGAATGGGAACCAGTACAGAGACTGCTATGACAGTTTCAGATTATTTCAGCACAATACATAAAAAATCTTCTGTATAGTTTTATTAGTTATGACAATTACATGTAGTTTTGTTGAATGTACGCTTGGGGAATTTTTAAGATATTGCATCACAATTATATCTAAACGTTCTAATCTAGTGGTTATGACTTTACCTGCTACAATAGCTTGTGATGCTAAATCAATGGCTACCAATGACGAAGAACACGCTGTGTCGATAGTTACAGCGGGGCCATGAAGATTATACACGTAAGCCACTCGGGCGCTAATTATGCTGTTATGTGTGCCTGTAATTGAGTACGCACTACTAAGTGTATTGTCCATCACGTGAATCTTATAGTCATCTGTCATACATCCTACAAGTACAAGATGGAAATTCAAATACAGATACAGTAAGACCTATGTTTGCAGTCACCTCCGATTAAATGCCTGCCTGTAAGTAAAGGTCATTCTTTGAAAACCCGCCATTGATTATTTTGACCAAACTGACCTCCGAAAAAAGCCACTTGGTTTGATTGATGTTCTTGAATAAGCAGGTTACATATCCAACCATTAAAATGAAACCATGTTTTGCCTCCATAATCGCTAAAATTAAAACTTTTATATGAAATAATTTTCTATCATTTTCAAGGGAAGAAACTCTAACGTTTTATGTTTTATCAAATATACATTCACTGGATTATCGTAACTGAGTGAGGAATAAATAAATTGTATTGAGTAGATACATTAAGAGTCAATGATTAATTGGGATCAAAAATGAGTAAACCTAGTTCCGTGGAAAACTGAATAGTGGAAGAAATCGGTTAGTATTCGTTTTAAATATACATTTGTATATAAGATCAATATAAGACCAACAGTGGTAAATAAATATATGTTTTATTTAAATAAAACCGTGTGGACTTTACCCGCAATGCGTATGTGCATGTTATATTACAGGGTGTTATAGAAATTGTTGCCCGCTCTGGAATAGGCTATTTTATACACATAAGAGAGGTGAGTTGTAACAATATACATTGTAATTACATATTCAAAAACTGTAATTGCTTACATTATTAGAGATACTTGTTAGTATTGTAAGTTTATTTATGTCTGTGGTCGAATCATATGATTTAAGTTTATTACGCATTTAAATTAATTATAACAGATCCGGTGGTCTTGTTTTCACGGTTCCGATGCCGACCGCCAATATTGCCAAGATGATACAGGCGCAAAATTTAAGACGCATACAGCATAGTACCAACCTATATAAACGGCAGTGTTTGTATTCTCAATAGCTTTCTTAGTAATTCCACCATCTTCTAAAGCCATGTGTACACAGTCTAGAACAAGTTGTTGTTGAGGGTCAACTAACTCCGCCTCTGTGGCATTGATTCCATAGCATTGATGGTCCCATTTGTCAATGCTATACATATGAAAATGATCGTAATTGTTTATGTTATCATATAGGTTGCAATTCAATATTGAATAATATCTGATTATATCGCTTGGTAAATCTTTTACCTATTATTCTAACCCGACAATCGCTATTTATTTGCATCATAATTACTTGTTTAATGCTAAACATTTTTTTCTGAAACCTTCACTGAATTAATGACGTAAAATACAACTTCTAACGGACAGATTTAAAAAAAAACTTTGCATTTATAAAGATTAATCATTTACTGCAACATAGACAAAAAGAAAGATCTATAGTCTCTATGCTCGTTTGCGAGTAATGTCCCATTGCTTAAACCCCCTATAAGATCATTTTGAAATGTGCGGATTATTGAAAAACATGTATTTTTGAAAAATGGCTAGTACAACCGTATTTCTAAATCAGCAACCAATTTCTATACACCTTTTTTATTGGAATAGAGTACAAATATTGTTTAAAGGACAAAATCCGTCCAAATTTACCTCAGCTTGGAAAAATATCTAACTGACAAAATCCCTCTACAAAGGTAGACGACCCAACATATGATTGAAGAATAAAACATCCACAAAAAATCAACAGACAGATCTTTTTAAAATTTCAAAGAATAACAAAATGTATAATACTAAACAACATAAAAAGAAAAAGAGGCTAAGGGATATCCATGCTACGTTTTTAATACACATTATCAAAGTTGACCATATGAGTCAAAAGTGTACGAAAATTTTAGGCATTTCAACAAACATCCCTAAATAGATACACAAATATAAATAAAAAACACAGTTTTTTTTATAATTCATTGTTATTTCACACCATACTATCTAATACACAGTTAAAGATGCGAATAAATACATAGAAAGCATATTTTCAAAATTTATACAAACGATTCCAAGGTTAAATGCTTTACAAGGGTATTTATGTTTTTGAATAACATTACATATTGAATTGTTACCATGAAGTTAAAGAATGATAAATACATGTATCTAGAAATGACAAACTTGCCTATATTTCACGGGACTGCAAGGGAAATATGACAATCATAGCATGGCTATTCTTTTTTAAAAGTACCGGATGTACCGCGAATCAAATACTTTATCGCTAATTGTTATTCATCCGTCGAAGAAAGAAATGCAATTCGCGCTACTATCTTTACCAATTTTGAGTTAGGTTTAACCAGAACATTTGTTGCACACCGAGATAGATAAATGCAAATGTTTAATATTCAACAAAAAGTTTATCATTGCTTTAACGTATCGGCATTGGCTAAAACCGCTTAAATAACGTAACATAATATTTTACATTATTTAAAAAGATTAAATATCATACTTTAATACCAAGCAACAAAAAATTCTAACAGAATGTTCAAAAATGGTGTTTTATTGCGATAAATACTGCACCCCTTTATCAACTTTTCCTTATCGGCGTTAAACATCTCTAACGTAATGTGCATTGTATTGGTTTAATATGATTCTATTAATTCATTAATGACAAAAATTTGTTATAAAATCTCTTACTTGACATCAAACCTGGGCGTGGTTTTAATTACTGAACCGTAATTATTAGCGATTTTGATTGGCTATCAAAATTTAAAGGGGTGCGTCAAATTCGTTGATTTCATGAGAGGATAATGATCCGGCACTTTAATTGTTAATTGCTCAGCTTAAAAAACACAGTAGGTGTCATTTTCGAATTGACATTGCCGTCTTATTTGATGACGGATTTCAAAGCGGTTTTCGGTATTTTGTAGCGCAAATGTTAATCTAGGGAACCGTGTCTCAGAATTTTGATACTTGTTTTCATTTTATTATCTATGGCGTTTTACGTAATAAACAGTGGGGTTCTGGGTACGGACTTTCTTTAAAGTCAAGTATCTAACGAACCGAGGACGTTATAAAAAAACTGAGGCACGGCTCCCTGCTTTATACATTTATAATGCTTTTAAAGCTATTTTTTGTACTGTATTCCTATATACAGAGTAGTTATCGTTGTTCAAAAATTTGTAAATTACGTGCGATATTGGTTTAAAGAAGACCAATCAAATGTAATATTTGTTTTAAATCACTTGCAATGCACTTTATACAGTGGGTTTATTTTAGTATATCATTATCACTTACTATCTTCATACATGTATGCGCAGTACAACATTGAAAATAAAACTGTTCTCACCTTTCTAGAAATCCCGCTTTCCGAACATACGTTTTTCCTGGTGCGTCTGGATCAGGATCATAGTAGGCATCCATATTCCATCTTTCTTTTGGGACTTCTTTAACGTGGTTTTCTCCTTTACTGAGCACACGCCAATACTCTTTTAGGTTGTTGGCACCGGGAAACTTGCATCCGACACCAACTATGACAATATCGTCATCTCTCGGCATTTTATGTCTATTCTATAAAGTTAGAGGCGCCATTGTATATATTTCAACATGCTATTAATAACGTTATTGAAACAGTTGTCGTTCTCCATGAAATGGAGAAAAATGCACGGAACAGTGCAATTTATAATTATGTACCACGTGACTTACGGCATAGCAACTTGTCACCTGATGATTCATCAGTGCGGGGATTTTACCTGGTGCTAGTGAATGAATTATATTAATTCGACGCTGAACGTCAGAATATTAATTTGGTTTCCCATGAGTTGTAAGTGCCTCATTGGCCGATAACTACACGGAAGTCTTCTTATTCTTGTTGTTTTGTTCTGTTTATTGATAATTGCGGTTGCACATTACGACGACACAGCTCGATATGTTCGCATACATTGTGTAAAGGATTACATACATTTATTCTGCCTTCAAGTAAGTAAATTTAAATAACTGATAATTTCTGCATAATTTATCACAAATTTTATTTGTACAGTAACATTTTTAACAATATCAAGAAAAAAACAATATACAAGTAGAAATGACACAAATCGGGAGGAAAACATCTGCTTACACATTGTTAATCAATGCCGTGCGTATGAGTGTAAAGAATTGGCATTATATTCAGCAAATATATTACTGATGTTGCTACTTTGATATAGGTTATTATTTAACATGCTTAAAAACAATAATCTAGATTTGTGTGTTTTGTTGTTTCTTAATGGAAAATTGTAAGAAATATATTAATATAAGAAAATGCCGGGCGCTAGTTAAGTTTATGCTGTAAATCTTCTCTGTCATCTTTGTATGACATTGTATGATCAATAAATTGTTGGGTGTTTGCTTGATTTCGTCATCGATATGCTTTATGAATGCGATCGAAACACTGAAGAGTATTTCTGGAATTGTTTTGGCATCGTACTGGCCCTTATTAGTACATGATAACTAATTACACACACGCATTTGTAGCAATATATGTGTAAATGGATGCACGTATTTACATTTATCTTCCAGTCCATTGAAAACTCACATTTGACCGGTTTTACCCCTACTTCGATCGGAAGCTCAAAAGAATTAAATGCATGATATGCATTTTAATTCGTTTTCAGAACTCAGTTATGTCACAGAACGTAAACTGTTGTAACTCGTTTTATGTTGTGGTTGAAAAGAAGATAGGAAATGTCTTCGCGACATACGGCGGATTCGTTGCTAGGCACCCATGGAAGGTGGTCATAATTACTGTCCTTGTAAATGTCCTACCAGGCATTGGTTTGCTCAGACTGAATGTTGTAATTGATGTGGAGAGGGCTTATACACCGATTGGTAGCCAAGCAAGCAAAGACGCCGATTCGGTCAGAGAACTATTTACTGATATGAGTGGTACTAACTTTGTGGGGTATCAAATGCCTGATCTCGGAAGATATGGGGAAGTTATCGTTATTCCGAAAGGTGGGAACATCCTTGGTGGGTCATTTCTCACCAAACTGACTGGCTTGTATAATTATATTCTGGCAATTGGGACCACCGATGAAGATGGAAATTCTGTTGGACTCAACGACATATGCGCCAAGAGTTATGGGGCGTGTGCGATAGATGGAGATATATTTGTTGATTCGAACTTTATCACTGATGTGAATAATAGTGTTGCGATTGCATTCCCTTCTTACGTTCATCCAACAAAAGGTCAAATATACTACGAACAACTTATAAGTGGCGCTGTAGTATCATCTTCGAACACCTTGTCGTCTGCAAGTATGCTAATATTTCGAATTAATCTTCGGACCGACTTGGATTACTACACCAAAACCGCCGTGAACTGGCAAGACTCTTTTTTATCTGAAATGGAAAAATATTCCTCGGACGATTTTGATATTTCATACTCTCATACAGATTCTTTAAGTGAAGAATTGAGTGATAACGTATCTGGTGACATTGCATTCTTCTCAGTAACCTTCACTATCATGATCACGTACGCATGTATTGCCACAATGACTGCAAGATGTGATGTTGTTGGTCAAAAATCCAACCTTGGCTTTGCAGGCGTCATCGCGGCTGGTCTTTCAATTGTAGCAGCTTTTGGACTCGGAAGTGCATGTGGAGTTGAGTTTGTCAGCATCGTGGGTGTGGTACCTTTTCTAATAATTGGTATGTTGTGCACATAGATTATGGAAAAATTGGTTATAGAAATTGACATGACTATTTCAATATATCAGTCTTTATATTTTGACTCTCATACTAGATATGTGCCATCGCTTATACGCCGACCAGACCCCTTCTTATTTTTTCAAGTAACATATTAAGTGTTAAACTATTGCCAATAATTTATCCTTGTCTTTCATGGAAATTTCTACTTAATATGATTAGATGTTAATATTTACCAGCGTCAAAGAACATAATTTTATGTAGCTATGAACGGCGATTGGATTGATGATGGGTCACATAATTATGTAAACTTTTTCAGGCATAGGCGTGGATGATATGTTCATGTTAATGTCAGGAATTACTAACGCCAACTATGGAGATGATGTTCAGACACGTATAGCTGAAACCATGAGAACAAGTGGTGTTTCTATCACGATCACTTCTCTAACAGATCTGCTGGCATTTGCTGCTGGTGCTTCGTCTGTTTTTCTTAGCGTTCGGAACTTCTGCATCTACTGCGGTAAGTACAACTAGCACGTATCATTAAACTCTTGCTTATTTTAATTGAATATGTAGACTTATAAATCATCCTCCACAAGCTTTTCTAAATTGTTTAATTTTGGAATTTGTAAACATAAAAGTATAAATGCTATATGTTATCATAGAAATGGGAGAGTACTAGTTAGTAATATTACCTCCCTTTAAAATCAAATATAATTGACCCGCGTCCAACATTTCAAAAATTTGTACGGTTGAAAGTTATAAGGATCAGGTTACTTTTGTTCATAGGCATTAAAAGTTTGTATTAGGGTCCGTTATCCTTAAGAGCTTCCTATAGTACTTGTATTAATTACAATGCGTAAAAGCCATACAGATTTAGACTATATTTTAACAACTATTTTATTTTTTATTTCCAGCAATTGCCGTTATATTTTGTTACATTAACCAGTCTACCATATTTATTGCATGTATTGCAATCAATGAGAAGAGAACAGAAGACAACAGACATTATGCAACATGTTTGAAAGTAAAGGTTCCAGAGAACATAGATAAGAATAATCATAATAAATGCTACTTACTATGTTGCACTGGTCGAAAACCGAAGGAAACACGTGAATCAGAGAGTCTGCTTGATAAATTTCCTAAATGGTTAATTCCAAAAGTCACAATGCCAAACCCTGCCAAATGTATTGTCCTGGTTATTTTTGCTGTATATCTCGGAATGTCCATCTGGGGTTGCACACGTTTGGAGCAAGGTCTGGAATTGAAAGATCTTGTGGCCGAAGACTCATACTATTATAAGTATAGAGAACACTTTGACACAAATTTTCCTGGTGGAACTGCTGTTTCAATTGTTATTAATGAACCAATGGCATATTCACAATCTGATGTTCAGAATGCTATTGCCTCACTCCTGAGAACCTTACGAGCTGAAATTACAGTACAAGACTCTTTTACTATAGACTGGCTGACGGAATATAAAGCGAGTGCTCACTATGTTGTTACTTCCGAAACGGCATTCATTTCAGGCCTGCAAACATTTCTTAACCAGGTTCAAAATTCTCGATTCAGAAATGATGTTGTTATTAACAACAGTAACAGTAGTATCATAGCAACACGGTTCTATGTCATGTCAGAGAGCATAAAGGATTCACAAGATCAGGGAAACTTTATGTTGCGAATACGAGATCTGGTTTCTGACAGCTCTCTTCCAGCATTTGCTTTCTCTCCAGCATTTCTCTTTTATGAACAGTACGTTGTTATATTATCACAAACACTTCAAACTCTCGGTATTGCAGTTGCAATGGTGTTTGTGGTAACATGTATATTCATGCCACATCCACTATTACTTTTATACGTTACAACAACAGTAGCTATGATAACTGTTGGTATTTTCGGCTTCATTTCGTTTTTAGGATTGACTTTAAGCTCAATAACAATGATTCATGTCATTATGAGCATAGGGTTCTCTGTTGATTTTGCTGCCCATATTTGCCATGGTTACATGGTATCGAGGGGTGAAACTAGAAATGAACGTATGAAAGCAGGTATCGAAAGGTCTGGTGCACCGATATTTCACGGTGCTGTATCTTCCATTCTGGGAGTTCTAATGTTGGTCTTTGCAAAATCCTTCATATTTTATTCATTTTTTCAAGTTATGAGCCTGGTAGTTACGTTTGGAATTCTCCATGCACTCCTTCTACTCCCAGTAGTTTTGTCTCTGATTGGACCATTAACTCCGGAAGTGGAAATACGTGTAGATGATCCAATTTCAGATGGCGCACTGAACAATGATCAAAGAATGAAGACTGTTTATGTAGCATAGCTATACCTTCATTGTGAATGGCATAATTCCATTCAAAGTACTCCGCTTTTAATGTAACGTATAGAGACATGTGTGTTTAATTATCAAATTATTTAGTGAGCCGCAGTATGTGAACTTACTTTGTATTATATTTGTTTATGAAATGTGTCACAAAGGTGCTGTGTTTCTACATTTACACCTTATTTAGTCCATTTTAGTTTGTATATACATGTAAAGCTACACGTATACTCAGTGTTTTAAATGCAAACGAAATTCCTGGATTCACGTTCTTTTCACTGGTATTTCATTATGAAATAGATACTATTATGTTGTGATACCAAAATAAGTATTCAATACCCAATAAAGGGTTTGATTATATGCCTCCGACGTCTATCACCGGTAGTCAAGCTTATATGCATTGTAATTTCAAAGGAAGCTTATTGAAATGTCATGATCTTTTATCTTTTTGTCTTATTTGAAAAGGTTAAAACGCATCAAGAAAATTTCAGTTATACAGTGTTATTGTTGCTTTATATTTGCTGATTATTTAATGAATATTCTTTGAACATTTAGTTTGTTGTCTTTGGGTAAGAGAAAAGTCTATGTTGTATTTGTATCTAATGCAGCTAAATATTATAACCACCGGAACGTAGTTGATGCATACAAAAGATATTATGTTTTGTATAAAACACATTTAATAATCACAAAATATTGTCTTGATTACACCAAATACAATGCCTAGAGAAGACATTTCTTTGTGTCATGAGGAGATCCAATACAATTTGAAAGTTAATGCTTTACAGGAGGATAGTCATCTGAGACTTTACATAAATCTTTTTTGTGACACTGGTGTCAAACATATTTATTTCAAGCTGCAAAACATATTGAATACCGCATTTACTCAAAAATACAATAACGGACCCGAAGTTATGAAACTTTAGAAGAGTCTCCAAGCTCAAATCTTAATCCTGTTCTTAAAGTATTGTTGAGTATAGTTGAAAAGATATCAATGAGATCGGATGCTACTAATGACATGCAATATGTTTGTTAATAATTATAAGTGGTATTGTCATACCTTCAATGAATAGCAACCGAAATAAGAAGAAGTTGAATAACTTACTACCAGGACATGCAAACGCTACAAGCTAATAGTCGAATAAAAAATAATAATATTATCCACTTGTGTTTAATATTTGGTATTGTGAATTACACAATTTGATTTTGAATTTGTCACAATGTTAATAGCTTAAAAAATCTAATAACATAAATTAGAAAGGCTTATGAATAAACAAATTCATCTCTAAGTCAGAGTGAGAGTATTATTTAGTACAAGTAAATTAAATTAAAGATCCGTTTCTTTGTGAGACGTGCGTCGCTTTCTTATATATCCCTTAGTTATGATACACGCCTCTTCATATATTTCGATCATGACGACGAATTATCATATCATTAACTAATTTAATATATTTATTATCTTTTGAATTAACCATTTTAAACCAGTAACGAATAACATGGTATAAACGCTTAATCTTAAGTGGATATCTTCCTAAATCTCCATAATTTTATATGAAATTAGTTTGTGTTATACAACCAATCATTTGAAAACATATAATTATATAAACAAGAATAAAAGAATAAAATGTTAACATTAAATTCAAAAATTGATGTTCGAGTTGAATTATGCAGTTTTTCAGTCTACAACGTAGAGTGATACTGCAACTTGTAAGATAAACCAAGATAACAATTATTCAATAAATCAATAAGAAACATACAAACATGTACGAGGGTCATCCGTAAAGTTCGTGGACAGTGTTATTAATGAGACCAGTAAAAGACGTTTTACGCCAAAAATTTATATACATATTATGCAATATATTGACCAAATACATGCCAAATATCACAGCGAACTATTGACAGATAAAAAATTTCAGCTATACATATCAAACGCACATATGGATCTACGGAGCACTTCAACAAACTTCACATCGACGTCGTGACGTTATACTCACGTACAATCATATTTTCTCGAAGTACTCGCCCTCAAATGTTATGCATTTGCTGTGTCTTTACACCCATGTAGATAATATATCGTTATTCCAGCTTCCGTCACATGTTCTTGCGAAACTTCGCACCGCCATTTTAATATTCTCAATTAAATTAAATCGTTTTCTTTTCAATTTTGGAAAGATCACTTGACCCATCGATGCTAAATCTGGACTATAGGGACTTGCATGCTAATTTCTCAAAGCCAATATCAAAATATCACCTCAATATCAAAGATCTTGATACTTCTTTAGAATTATCAGCACTTGAAATGAACTTTAGTGTCTGCGTGGGTGTACACACAGCCTTACACAGTACTTGGTAGCAGTGCGCTGCTCCGTACGCTCTGACGTCGACTTAAGTTTCTGTAATTAATTCAAATAAGCACAGTTCGTCCATGTTCGATAACTTTCTTATTACGCTGGCAATTACTTAAAAAATTAGCGACAAACATCACAAATAATTGCTGCAGCGTTCAAGGTCATTCTGTACGCTTCCATTCATTTTTATACAAATTACAGCACAAAGATTGCAACAAAATGAATCCGCTTAATTGCAAAAAATCAAAGTGCTCCGTAGGCGCTGACTTGGGTTGCCTTGGTAACTCGTATCCAGTGACTACACGAAAAAATGACAATTTAGAAACAGAACTTGAGACAAAAGATGTCAATTATTGCCATGACAAATTTTAAAAATTATCACATCATTATAACCCCAAAAAGTTAGGTTGTCCACGAACTTTACGGATGACCCTCGTATATATCGTCGGTGGGCGATGCAAACCTCGTATCTAAAAATGCCTACTTTTCAGGAGAGCAAAAAGAACTTCTCATATTTTTCTGCTAAATGAAACTAGCTTTCAGGGGCTGTTTTACGTTAATTATTCGTCAATGAATAGATTTCACTTGACTTTCTGACTTTACAAGCAACTTTAATGCCGCAAACTTAGATACGATAATTCCGCATTTAAAATATTTCCCAAAATTTGAGGTACGTCTTATACCATATTTTCTATCATAAATTTTCATGAAAATCATGCTCAAATTTCAGATACGACAATTTCATTCTGAGAAAAAACTTTCGTAAAATAGTTTATCTTCAGGTTATGACTTACCGCCGTAATAAACATTATTATTTTACATCTGTATTATATCTACAGTTGTATTTCAGGTATCAAAACATTATTTACTAAAGGAACGCTATAATGGTGGACTGCATAATATAAACCGAAAATAAGACGAAGCAGTGGTACAAGTCCACACATTTACACTCATGCCACGAACTAGACATACCAAAGCAAACTATTTCAGAACGCAATGATTTCTTTTTTAAATACAAAAACAAATAAACTAAAATAATCTAACTACATCGCAAAAGCATTACCATTAAGACTATTATCCTATAATAATACTAGTACTGAACGTAATAAGCAACAAATAACTCTACTTACTCAAAACGTAATCGTGAATGTATTATTTACCATTATATTAATTCAGTTAAGACGGATACATTCATGTAACTAGGATGTAAATATCGCAATCTTTTTTCAAGTTGATATTGATTAGTTCAACATGTATTGTATCAACTGTAGCCCAATTCGACCGGAAAACGGTTAGAAATATTTTATTTGTGTAACTGTATTAGGACTGCATGTCTTGCCTTGTTCAAGTTTAATTCTAGTCAAATATATTTTCATTAGTTTATTTTTGTGATAGTTTAAATGAAGATACCATCAAGCAATTGATTTATGAAAATTCATATTTCATTAAAATCCAAGCTTGAATGCTAAGTACCGATCCCTAGTAAATAAATACCATCTCAAGGCAAGTTCAAAATAACATAGCACATTGCACATCACACCTTTAACGCAAACAAATTAAGATTCTTTCCTTAAAACAAAACTAAAAACGTGACAATTTAGCATTTGAAACAACTCCGCTTGCATGATTCATTAATCTAAATTCCCTTGGTCTAATTTACACGAAAATGTGGCAGAGGTCATGACAAAAGTTAGGTTATCGAAAACAATTAATTCAGGTAGTGAATTTTACCATGTGTAAGTACAGTTTGAGTTTTGCCTGCAGTACTGCGACAGTAGCGTTAGTGACTCTTCAGGAATTTTCTGTCAACTCATCTCCTATCAGCATTTTCTTCTTCAGTATTTGTAGCTTTTCTGTTATTCCGTGATCCTCATCGTCAACCCAGTTATAAATCATAATTTCTCCGATAGGAACATACTTTTGCTTTTTGCTAGCCTGATAGTATCTTTAAAAACTTTAATGTTACTTTATAGGTTTCCCCATTCTTTCCCCTTTGCTTATACTCTTCTGCCAAGTACCGGGTTCCCAAACCCACGTGATTGTTACATGGTAAGTTTCAACTTTGTTATTCGGTCATATGTATCGGTTGATTCCGTTTCATTGTTCGTTTTAATCATAACGGTTATCTTGTGAGCCTCAGCTGTTCCTCAGTGTCTTCATTGTAGCCGTGTTATTATTTATTTCAACAGTTTCTTCATGGTAAATCAAATCTGTCTTTATACATACCACTACAACCTGACCTCACTCTATACAGTCCTGTTTTGTAAAGGTATTCCTTTTTGTGCAATTAAGTTTTGTACAGAATGAACATACACTTTCATCGGAATCTGACGATTCATTATCTGACTTCTTTGGAGCCTGGCCCTGTTCAATTCCTTATATCATCGTCAAACTCTTCCTCCGTAAAAGTGCATGACAAATCTTCATCACGCCTCTGCATATCATCAGCAAGGGTACTTTCAGTAAGTTTTTGAGAGTATAAGGATTATCTTTCATCGATAAGCTATTTATGCATTTTAATATCCTTTGTGGGCATTGGGATGAAATTTGTATTCTTGCCTTTGAAAGGGTCAACTACGACGCATTTGGTTAAAATGTATTGTATGCATCTTTAAGGAATGTAAAAGGTATGTTCACGTAACAACGAAGCTCTCTTTTACTGTGTCACATTAGTTTAATGTGTATCTGTATTCAATGTCTGCACAATAGCATTTCTACCTGTTAGACATAATCATGACCAATCGTCCATGTAATAAGCCCCAGCTCCACAGTCACTGTATAAAAAGTCTGGTCCAAGTTCTTGTGCAGTAATAACCTCTGGGAAAGTTGTCGATACATAAGGTATTTAACAACAAGTGTAGAATAAGCAGATATCACCATTAGAATCTTCTAGAAACAAAACACTTTAAATTTCTGGGTAGCTGTTGATATCCTAAATCTATTAAAAGCATCAAAGACAACCTCGCAACACACATCACATCACCAATTCTTTAAGTCTTTATTTTCAGATCTAGTGAAACAACTGTTAAATGATTAGCATAACTGTTTTATATCAATGCACACTTTTCAGACAGAAAATATTGCACATTATTTATTTTTTATTGTTTAATATTTATAGTAACTAACAAACTTTGATATCTTGTTTATGTAGTAAAGCACGTAAGTTATTAAAAACAGCTTGGGTAGATGCTCCGGATATTGTAATGCGAAAACATTCTAAACTAGTATAATAATAATACCGTTTAGGCAAGTATAAGTGCTCTTGTAACCATAGATGAAACGTGGTAAAATACTGTATCTCAGTTATCTCTAAATAATCTTACGTTCGAAAAACACGGATCTAAAATTATACTGATAAAAACGCATCATATGTCGGGAAAATTGTTTAAAATGTAAAACACATGGGTTGCTTGTAAACATAATCTTAAATGTTTATTCCCAAGCCAACAAATTAGCTTTATAACTAACTTGCAAATGATGAAAAGCATGGTATATTGTAGAATAAGACAAACACCTTTAATATCAAGCAATGATAAACGAATACTGCAAAATTAAGAAGGGATATTATTTAAACAATTATATTCTGAAGATTTATTAGGTATTAAAAGAAATGTTCCGCTGGCGGAACATTCACTTTTCAAAATCTGTATTATGATATATTTCTTTTAATACCTAATAAATCTTCAGAATATAATTGTTCTGCCGGCGGAACATTTAGTCAAGAAACTGCAAAATTGCACAAGAAATGTATTAAAATACAGTTTTTGTGATGTAAATGTTCCGCCGGCGGAACATTTTCTCAAGAAACTGCAAAGTTAAACAAGAAATATATCATAATACAGATTTTGAAAAGTGAATGTTCCGCCAGCGGAACATTTCTTTTAATACCTAATAAATCTTCAGAATATAATTGTTTTGCCGGCGGAACATTTAGTCAAGAAACTGCAAAATTGCACAAGAAATGTATTAAAATACAGTTTTTGTGATGTAAATGTTCCGCCGGCGGAACATTTTCTCATGACACTAAATATGCAAAAGAAATGTATCAAAATACAGTTCTTGTGATGAGAATGTTCCGCCGGCGGAACATTTTCTCAAGACACTGTAAAGATGCAATAGAAATGTATCAAAATACAGTTTTTGTGATGAGAATGTTCCGCCGGCGGAACATTTCCTCATGACACTGTAAAGATGCAAAAGAAATGTACAAAAAACCAGTTTACCTACATTTTGTATATCGGTGTTCCGCCGGCGGAACATTTAAATAATTAAATTGATAAAAAAACTATTTTCAATTCCATGCGTTATTCTGTACAAATAACAGTTTATCTTTATCAGTGTTCCGCCGGCGGAACATTCAAATACAGTAAAATGATACAAAAGTTATTTTCAGTTGTTTGTACAAAAATAACAGTTTACCTTTATCAGTGTTCTTCCGGCAGAACATTACTTTGTTTAAGCATAACAGTTTACTGAAATAAGTCTTACGCTGGCAGGACATTTCTTTCAAAACAATAAAATCTAACATAAAATATATTCAGTATTTTAAATAAGTATGATACCCGAAGAATTATATGTTTTTTACGTGTTCAAATTGTTCGGACGTCCAAACATTTTGTAAGATAATAGCAACAGTCTGTAGCAAAAACACTGAAAACATAGCAAAAACAACAATCACTATATATATACCTTCCACATCATAGATAACTAAGCAACTAATTGACCAAGTGTATATAACTAAGTAATTAAATTACTAAATCTTGTAAATATATATATAAATGACTAATGTGTGCAGCTAAGTAAGAAACTTCATGTACATAACTAAATTAAGTAACTGAATAAGAGTATATAACTAAGTAATTAACTGACTATTATTGTCACTAAGTATATAACTTTATGTAACTGACTAAATGTATATATAAAGGACTAATGTGTGTAGCTAAGTAAGAAAATATTGTATACATAACTACCTTAAACTAAGTAAGTAACTCACTAGGTGTATATATACACTGAAGCTTTGTCACAGAGGTTAAGTTCAAGGGGACATATATCATTAAGACAAACAATCTGACAAGGTTTGGCCAAGATCTAATTAAAACCATGACATTTAGAGCTTTTACAAGACTTTTACCTAAGATTTGACCTGGTGACCTAGTTTTTGACCCCGGCTGACCCATGTTCAACCTTGACCCACATATTATTGGGGCGAACATTCTGACAAGGTTTGGTGAAGATCCAATTAAACCTGTGACATCTACAGTGTTAACAAAGTTTTCCTAAGATTTGACCTAGTGACCTAGTTATTGACCCCAGATGACCCATATTTATACTTGACCGTTATATCATTAAAACAAACAATTTGACAAAGTTCGGTGAAGATCCAATAATAACTGTGAAATCTACAGTGTTAACATGGTTTTTCATAAGATTTGACCTAGCGACCTAGTTTTTGACCCAAGATGATCCATGTTCGATCTCGTCCAAGATATTATGAAGACAAACATTCTGACAAGGTTTCATGATCATCCAATCAAAACAGTGACTTCTAGAGTGTTCACAAGGTTTTCCAGCAATTTGCCCTAGTGACCTAGTTTTTCACCGGAAATGACCCATTATCAAAGTCGACCTACATATTATTAAAATAAACATTCTAACAAAGTTTCATGAAGATCCAGTCAAAACAGTAATTTCTAAAGTGTTCACAAGGTTTTCCCTTATTTGGCCCTGGTGACCTAGTTTTTTACCAAAAATGGCCCAATATCGAACTCGTCCGAGATTTTGTTGATATTAACGTTCTGACCCAGTTTTGCTAAAATTGAGCTAAAAATGTGGCCCCTAGTGTGGTCACAACATAAAGTTTGACGGCGCACGACGCACACCGCACGACGCCGGACGGAGAGTGATCCTAATAGCTCACTTTGTCACTTTGTGACATGTGAGCTAAAAAAACATTCTGACAAGGTTTCATGATCATCCAATAAAACAGTGACTTCTAGAGTGTTCACAAGGTTTTCCGGCAATTTGCCCTAGTGACATAGTTTTGAACGGAAATGACCCATTTTCAAATTTTACCTACATATTAAAATAAACATTCTGACAAGGTTTCATGAAGATCCGATCAAAAACAGACATTTTAAACTTACATTATCAAGTTATTAAATAATGAAATTTGTCCATTGATATAATCACAGTACTTCATTCGAATTCATACTATCAAAGAATCTCTCTTCACTCTTTTTCATGTTGTCCTCTTCAATGATATAATAATCTGAAATTGAGAAAGTACAAAAAGGTATATTCTAGTCAGAAACAATAAAATATGATATGTTTGATAAAAAAATGTATAATTTTTAATTAGACACCTCCTGATCAAAATTGGATCAAAATAGTATATATACAGTTATTACTACACTAGCTGAAAAATATGCCTTGTACATAAGTGTAGGGTTACAAATTTGATAATGCGGTTTCCAGTCACTACTTCTTAAACACAAGCTACTCATCTAATATCACAATGTTCCGATATTTCATTGCCATAATTAATAAAACAATTCCATTTCATTGTGAACATTAATTCAAACAAACATAATGTACATCTTTAGTAAAATAGTGAAAACTACAGCAAATGAATAGGAAAGCGTAGTAACTTCTTCGTTGTTTATTATCCAGTCATATATATTTAGTCAATTTATAGATTTAAAAACTAAACCATAGTTGTATACATAAAAATAAATCACTGTACAGAGTTCATTGCAATGATTTTAAATAAATATATTCAGTTTGTCTTTACGCATATCGCAGGTATTTTACAAAATAGTTTTTATTAACGATAAGGCATAAGCACCCAGTATATCATTTGTATCATGCAGTGATCCATAATTTTAATTGAACAACCGAAAGTCGCTAATTAATTGATCACACGATCACACTTAGGTTTGCCATATTACACAGTCATCTAATAGACATTGAACAGCTACTATATAAGTGACCCCCCTCCCAAATCCACATGAGGTCTAATCTCTTAATTGTTTTATTGTCCCTAATTGGATTAATCCTGGCTGGTCATGGTCTGTAGACTTGACACCTAGTAAAAAAGTAGGGTCATAATTTTATTGATATGGTGATAATAAGTTTATGACTAAATTCCTGTTGTTTTTATAAGCATAGAGTAACTGATTATGTAAAGAGAAGCTAGTCTATCAATGACCCTGTCTGTTTTATTACCCCCTACTGTGGAAACAGGGGTCTTGCTGGTCCATAACGCACTTGCCTCGCATTCCTGGTTCAATGTCTTTAAGTGTCGGTGCTTCTTTTTAAAGTCAGCTGTCAATTTCCTGTTTTCCTGTCTCGGTATCATAAAACTTGCTGAGACAGTATATGCGTGTGACATCTTATCTGATGTTTTAATGATGTGGAATTGGATTAATAGTAGCATATTGGGACCTTGGTGATTGTTTTAGGTACACGTACAACATATAATAAATAAACAAAGTGTGTCACTTGTCTATAATTTGAAAATAAAATGTAAAATCATTATCAGCTAGATGTTATTTCAGTAAAAAGCTATAAGAACTGTGATATAAAATTACTAATTGATTTTTTTTCATGAACTGTTGCTGTTTATTATTGATTAACTATTGTTGATCGAGTCACACATGTCACAGATCGAATATGTAACACGAGTGAAAAAATCGACCGAATATATCACACGTGTCAGATGTGACATATTCCAAAAAGTGGACACAGGAATATGAAATTGACAACGAATACATCACATTAAATTTGTCATCATGCAGTTCTGAAAGGAAAACGTGGTTTTAAACAATCACATTCATGCAACAAAGTTTTTATCACAACCAGCACACGATCACCACCACCATCATTATCATCATCATTACGAAGAAAACAAAGAAATTACGACGAGCACCATCATCATCACACGCTAATGCATGTCTGTTCAAAAGCCAAGGATCTATATATAGCACCAGATATTCAATTGAATAATTAAAATCTGATCAAGCATTCGTTTTCTGCTTATGAAGGCAGGTAGAAACAGTCTGAGGTCTTATATTAGCAATTAAACAAATAATAAAAGACACAAGATAGGCAAATCATTTATTTACAGGTATATTCATTATTATACACTACTCCGCTAGCAAATACTAACGAAATTGCTCCTTCTGTGTCATTTTTACAGACAAAAGCTTGCGGTTATAGATTTTTATCGGTAATCAACTCGCATACTTCTTAGGAACTTTCACTCCTGTAATGGCGGACGGTCACGTGATAAAACAATGGCGGCGGTCTAATTGATGGAAATAGAATCGTCTATAGTAGCTGTTCAATGTCTTTAATGATCTTAGTATTCTTACACCTAATAAAAAATAGGGTCATAAATGTGTTGATTTTATAATAAACTCCGTCCATTTTAAAAAGGGATTGTCCACTGAATCCCATTTAAAATGGCCATTTTCAGCAAATTTTGCTGAAAATATGCATGTATTTTTCAATAGTTTGACTGGAAATTTGAATAAAGAGAACAAAAAAACTTAAATTTGTAGAAAATATAATTCATGAAATCTGTTATTTTAATATAAATATACATAAAATATTAACACATATATATGAAATGTTCCGCCAGCGGAACATTTCATTCAAACATATATATACATCATTCTAATGAACAACACAAAATAAAATTGTTCTGCCGGCGGAACATTTCTTCAAGAAACTATTAAGTTGCATATGAAATATATCAAAATACGGATTTTGAGAAGTGAATGTTCCGCCAGCGGAACATTTCTTTTAATAACAAATAAATATTCAGAATATAATTGTTCCGCCGGCGGAACATTTTCTCAAGAAACTGCAAAGTTAAACAAGAAATATATCATAATACAGATTTTGAAAAATGAATGTTCTGCCGGCGGAACATTTCTTCAAGAAACTGTAAAATTGAACAAGAAATGTATTAAAATACAGTTTTTGTGATGTAAATGTTCCGCCGGCAGAACATTTTCTCAAGAAACTGCAAAGTTAAACAAGAAATATATCATAATACAGATTTTGAAAAATGAATGTTCTGCCGGCGGAACATTTCTTCAAGAAACTGTAAAATTGAACAAGAAATATATCAAAAACAGATTTTGAAATATGAATGTTCCGCCAGCGGAACATTTCTTTTAATACCTAATAAATCTTCAGAATATAATTGTTCTGCCGGCGGAACATTTAGTCAAGAAACTGCAAAATTGCACAAGAAATGTATTAAAATACAGTTTTTGTGATGTAAATGTTCCGCCGGCAGAACATTTTCTCAAGAAACTACAAAGTTAAACAAGAAATATATCATAATACAGATTTTGAAAAGTGAATGTTCCGCCAGCGGAACATTTCTTTTAATACCTAATAAATCTTCAGAATATAATTGTTCTGCCGGCAGAACATTTAGTCAAGAAACTGCAAAATTGCACAAGAAATGCATTAAAATACAGTTTTTGTGATGTAAATGTTCCGCCGGCGGAACATTTTCTCAAGAAACTGCAAAGTTAAACAAAAAATATATCATAATACAGATTTTGAAAAATGAATGTTCTGCCGGCGGATCATTTCTTCAAGAAACTGTAAAATTGAACAAGAAATATATCAAAAACAGATTTTGAAATATGAATGTTCCGCCAGCGGAACATTTCTTTTAATACCTAATAAATCTTCAGAATATAATTGTTCTGCCGGCAGAACATTTAGTCAAGAAACTGCAAAATTGCACAAGAAATGCATTAAAATACAGTTTTTGTGATGTAAATGTTCCGCCGGCAGAACATTTTCTCAAGAAACTACAAAGTTAAACAAGAAATATATCATAATACAGATTTTGAAAAGTGAATGTTCCGCCAGCGGAACATTTCTTTTAATACCTAATAAATCTTCAGAATATAATTGTTCTGCCGGCGGAACATTTAGTCAAGAAACTGCAAAATTGCACAAGAAATGTATTAAAATACAGTTTTTGTGATGTAAATGTTCCGCCGGCGGAACATTTTCTCATGACACTAAATATGCAAAAGAAATGTATCAAAATACAGTTTTTGTGATGAGAATGTTCCGCCGGCGGAACATTTTCTCAAGACACTGTAAAGATGCAATAGAAATGTATCAAAATACAGTTTTTGTGATGAGAATGTTCCGCCGGCGGAACGTTTCCTCATGACACTGTAAAGATGCAAAGGAAATGTACAAAAAACCAGTTTACCTACATTTTGTATATCGGTGTTCCGCTGGCAGAACATTTAAATAATTAAATTGATAAAAAAACTATTTTCAGTTCCAGGCGTTATTCTGTACAAATAACAGTTTATCTTTATCAGTGTTCCGCCGGCGGAACATTCAAATACAGTAAAATGATACAAAAGTTATTTTCAGTTGTTTGTACAAAAATAACAGTTTACCTTTATCTGTGTTCTTCCGGCAGAACATTACTTTGTTTAAGCATAACAGTTTACTGAAATAAGTCTTACGCTGGCAGAACATTTCTTACAAAACAATAAAATCTAACATAAAATATATTCAGTATTTTAAATAAGTATGATACCCGAAGAATTATATGTTTTTTACGTGTTCAAATTGTTCGGACGTCCAAACATTTTGTTAGATAATAGCAACAATCTGTAGCAAAAACACTGCAAACATAGCAAAAACAACAATCACTATATATATACCTTCCACATCATACATAACTAAGCAACTAATTGACCAAGTGTATATAACTAAGTAATTAAATTACTAAATCTTGTAAATATATATATAAATGACTAATGTGTGCAGCTAAGTAAGAAACTTCATGTACATAACTAAATTAAGTAACTGAATAAGAGTATATAACTAAGTAATTAACTGACTATTATTGTCACTAAGTATATAACTTTATGTAACTGACTAAATGTATATATAAATGACTAATGTGTGTAGCTAAGTAAGAAAATATTGTATACATAACTACCTTAACTCACTAGGTGTATATATACACTAAAGCTTTGTCACAGAGGTTAAGTTCAAGGGGACATATGAATAGAATGCAATAAAATTGTTCACCGGAACAGTTTGAATATTTAGTCAATTTTTAATGTATCAAGGGGCATAACTCATAAGTGCATGGGTCAATTTGGCTGGTTATGACACTTGCCTGAGATCTCTGGGCCATAAACTTTTCCATCAAGTTTGTTGAAGATCCAAATAAAACTGTTTGAATTACAGAGCGGACACTGCTGTGGACACAGCCCACCATGGGTGTTCCCATAATAAAAATGATTACAATGATCGATATAGATAAAAAAATTGTGAAAAGTTTGGACGCCTGAACAAATTAACCCTCGGCATTTCCAAAAGCAAGAGGGCCAAGATGGCCCTATATCGCTCACATGACAATCACTGTTCACTCATTAAAACTTTGGTTAGAACCGGTCACCTAGTTTTTTACCCACGATAATCCATGTTAGAACTTGTCCTACATATAAATAAGACAAACATTCCGACGAAATTTGGTGAATTTCCAATCAGAACCATGAAAACTACAGAATAGACAAGGTTTTCCTACGATTTGACCTTGTGACCTTGTTTTTGACCCCAGATGACCTATAGATGTTCGAATTTGTCTTACATATCATTAAGACAAACATTCTGACTAGGTTTGGTGAACATACGATCAAAGTTTGACATCTAGTGTTAAAAAGGTTTTCCTAAGATTTGACCTTGTGACCTGGTTTTTGACCCTAGGTGACCCATATTTGAACTTGTACTTAATATCATTAAGACAAACAATCTTACAAGGTTTGGCCAAGATCTAATTAAAACCATGACATTTAGAGCTTTTACAAGACTTTTACCTAAGATTTGACCTGGTGACCCAGTTTTTGACCCCGGCTGACCCATGTTCAACCTTGACCCACATATCATTGGGGCGAACATTCTGACAAGGTTTGGTGAAGATCCAATTAAACCTGTGACATCTACAGTGTTAACAAAGTTTTCCTAAGATTTGACCTAGTGACCTAGTTATTGACCCCAGATGACCCATATTTATACTTGACCGTTATATCATTAAAACAAACAATTTGACAAAGTTCGGTGAAGATCCAATAATAACTGTGAAATCTACAGTGTTAACATGGTTTTTCATAAGATTTGACCTAGCGACCTAGTTTTTGACCCAAGATGATCCATGTTCGATCTCGTCCAAGATATTATGAAAACAAACATTCTGACAAGGTTTCATGATCATCCAGTCAAAACAGTGATTTCTGGAGTGTTCACAAGGTTTTCCAGCAATTTGCCCTAGTGACCTAGTGTTTCACCGGAAATGACCCATTATCAAAGTCGACCTACATATTATTAAAATAAACATTCTAACAAAGTTTCATGAAGATCCAGTCAAAACAGTGATTTCTAAAGTGTTCACAAGGTTTTCCCTTATTTGGCCCTGGTGACCTAGTTTTTTACCCAAAATGGCCCAATATCGAACTCGTCCGAGATTTTGTTGATATTAACGTTCTGACCCAGTTTTGCTAAAATTGAGCTAAAAATGTGGCCCCTAGTGTGGTCACAACATAAAGTTTGACGGCGCACGACGCACACCGCACGACGCCGGACGGAGAGTGATCCTAATAGCTCACTTTGTCACTTCGTGACATGTGAGCTAAAAAAACATTCTGACAAGGTTTCATGATCATCCAATAAAACAGTGACTTCTAGAGTGTTCACAAGGTTTTCCGGCAATTTGCCCTAGTGACATAGTTTTGAACGGAAATGACCCATTTTCAAACTTTACCTACATATTAAAATAAACATTCTGACAAGGTTTCATGAAGATCCGATCAAAAACAGACATTTTAAACTTACATTATCAAGTTATTAAATAATGAAATTTGTCCATTGATATAATCACAGTACTTCATTCGAATTCATACTATCAAAGAATCTCTCTTCACTCTTTTTTATGTTGTCCTCTTCAATGATATAATAATCTGAAATTGAGAAAGTACAAAAAGGTATATTCTAGTCAGAAACAATAAAATATGATATGTTTGATAAAAAAATGTATAATTTTTAATTAGACACCTCCTGATCAAAATTGGATCAAAATAGTATATATACAGTTATTACTACACTAGCTGAAAAATATGCCTTGTACATAAGTGTAGGGTTACAAATTTGATTATGCGGTTTCCAGTCACTACTTCTTAAACACAAGCTACTCATTTTCTATGATTTATCCCATAATTACAGACTTTCTAGTGTCTGACCCTAGATGACTCATGTTCAAACTTATCCTACATATCATTAAGATAGATATTCTGACAAGGTTTGGTAAAGATCCAATCAAAACCGTGACATCTACAGCGTAATGTTTTTTCCTAAGACTTGACCTGGTTACCTAATTTTCGACCCAAGATGACCAATGTTCGAACTTGTCCCACATATATAAAACAAACATTCTGACAAGGTTTGGTGAAGATCCCATTGATCAAAAGTGTGACACCTACAGTGTTAACAAGGGTTTCCTAAGATTTGAACCCGTGACCTTAGAATATTGACCCCAGAAGACCCATTATTGAACTTGTTCAAGATAATATGAAGACAGTCTGTCAAGGTTTCATGAAGATAAAATCAAAACAGTGACTTCTAGAGTTTTCACAAGGTTTTCCAGCAATTTGCTCTGGTAACCTAGATTTCGACCCCAAATGATCCATCATCAGTTCATCTACATTGACATCATTAAAATAGCATTCTGACAAAGTTTCATGAAGATCCAATCAAACAGTGATTTCTAGAGTGTTCACATGGTTTTCCTTCAATTTGCCCCAATGACCTAGTTGTTGACCCTAAATCGAGCTCTTCCCAGATTTTGTCAATATTAACATTCTGACACAGTTTTGTGAACCTAAAATTGTGGCCCCTAGTGTGTTCACAATGTAAAGGTTTACGCCGCACTATTCCGGACACTGGACAAAGACAGACCACAAATTTTAAAGCTCACTCCAAGCACATGTACTCGTGTGAGCTAAAAATATGTCCCTAACCTACTCCCTAACCATTGAGAATTCTCAGGGTAGGGTTACCACAATGCTTTTTTTAAGGACAGCCCAAACTAACAGCTTATGTAATAGTCTACATGTATCAACAAATTAAAGTTATACAAAGTGCACTATGACAACTTTATACAAAATGTAATAACTCACTGTTCAAGTTTTTCCACACAATCTAGAAATTTGTTCCACTTGTGGTTTTACCAAATCTTGAATTCAAATTACTCTTGATTGCCTCAAAATCTGTCAGTGAATACACGAACATGTAGCATACCGGTACAGATTTTACCAGACTTCAAAATAATCTGAAAAATAAATTATAATGCAATTATTTCAAAACAAAAAATCAGTAGCACACCTCATCCTGTACTGATTTATTCAAATATAGAGTTGTGCCATTTTAATAGTCTTGTATGCAAGTCTTTTTTGTAGCTTGTTGCCAAAACAGTGAAATGATTATCAGACAAAGCACATGTTACATCAGATTCACTCAATTAGAGTCAATACTCCATAACCCCTTATATTGAGAAATATTAATAACAAGAGGGCCATGATGGCCCTATATCGCTCACCAGAAAAAATGATTAATTGCAAATCAATTGACCCCAAGGGCTGTCACTGTTGACCCGGGCCAGGATATGATCAAAATTGGTAGTCCACCAGACAATGCTTCACACCAAATATCATAGCTTAAGAACTTGGGGTTCCGATATGTAGATTTTTAAAATCTTCCTAAATGAGCCCCCCCCGGAGTTTGCCAATTTTGACCCCAGGGTCAAATCGGTATATTGAACAAAGTAGGTAGAGGCCTTCTAGATTATACTACACACCAAATATCTTTGCTATAGGCATTGTAGTTTCTGACAAGAAGATTTTTTGAAAATGTTCCTATAATATACCAGTAACTTACATTGTATAAGCCTATAAAAGCTTACATAGGAGCTAGCTCCTACAAAGTGATCCCCCCAAAATCAACAAGAGGTCTGTTTTATTGCCCCTTATCAGGCTAGTCCTATCTCGTCAATGTCATCTTAAAGACACTGAACCAGGAATGCAAGGCGTGTGACTATAAGACCCAGCAGTCCTGTATATTTCACAGTAGGGGGGCCAATAAAACAGACAGGGTCATTGATAGACTGATAGATAGATTGATAGATATTACATAATCTGTTACTAGATTGTATATGGCTAATAATATATAGATACATGTAGGTACTTCAATTGATTCAATGTTTAATCAATAATATAAATTATCTTATTTTAAAACAAGAAGTATGTTTATATTAAATGCAAAATATCAAGAATAATATGATATTAAAGAAATTAATTTCTCAAATAAATGCTCTTCGCTGCAACCGATGATTTTTATAAATAAATTAAACAGTCCATTTTGTGAAATTAACACCAACATATTTTAACACTTTTACCTGTTAAATTAGATATTTCTAACCAATATATTTTTTTCAAGCAGTACTGGTATAAACATAGACAGTTAAACTAATCATCACTAAAAATCAATAAAATTTATAAATGACCCTTTTATATGACTAGGTGTCAAGTATACAGACACTTAGCTGACATGAAAAGACAGGATTAATCCCATTAGGGGCAATAAAACAAGAGATTAGACCTCATGTGGATTTTGGGGGGGTCACTTATATAGTAGCTGTTCAATGTCTTTAATGATCTTAGTATTCTTACACCTAATAAAAAATAGGGTCATAAATGTGTTGATTTTATAATAGTGATAATTAGTTTATGACTAAATTCCTGTTTTTTTATATAAGCACATAAAAACTGAGTATAAATATTAAATCAGAAGCTTAGAAGTATATTAATGACCCTGATTCCTGGTTCAATATCTTATAAAAGTCATAAAATATACTATTATATAGCTATGTGAACTACTTCAGCTGTGCCAGTTTGTGTTAACCTATGTTAAGTAACTATGTCATAAAAATTGACATCTTAATAAATGTCATAATTAGAATTTCTTACTGTCGATCACTTATGAGTATAAGAACTTGTCTTCTCTTTAAATCACATTTTAAAATATGTATTTTTAATACAATAAAGATATAATTATTCAAATTACCATTTTTAAAACCATTAAATTACTATATATATATGCATGTATATATGACATTGTTTTGTTGAGTGGTAATGCACATGTAAATTGTAATCAGTTTTTGAACACAATCTGACAAGCTACAATATCAGTTTCACATCATCACAATAAAATGTCATACATAAATGACATGTATATAACATCATGAAAATTTTCCATATGTCAGGCAGAATCATACACCTGTGACCATGATTGGTTAATCAACACTTGTTGATTTGTTTTTTAGCACTTTGAGTCTTTCTTGTAACAAAATTAAAGATAACATTTACAATAATCTTATCAGATCTATGAACCAAGTTAAGTTGGAACTCTATTCAGCTAGTCTAGATAGATAAGATAGAGTTTGATAAAGTTATACTGTATGGGGGCAGTTCTGTAGAAGGGCTAATTATCACCAACAGAATTACAGTATTCAATAAATAAATAGCATCTGACAAACCACGTTTTTTAGATATTTTTTTCATTTCATAACAACCACCTGGCATTCAGGAAACAATTTTTAAACCAAATTTATCTCTCTCTTTTAATTTAACTTACAGACTGACAGATTCAGAGGGTTAAAATGTACATAACATAATTAATACTGTTGTTTCATTAATTTAAATTATTTGCACATAGCACCTTTTTAACAGTTACACATTTTCTCATAATTCTTTCTAATCTTATAAACATATTGTATATTTATATAACACCTTGGTATTCTGGTTTTCAAACATTTTTTAATAAAACAATTAATAGTTTCACAAATATAAATGTGTAATCAATACGCATGAACTAAGTACACAGTCTAATATAGACTATTACTGTACGCTGATATTTTTATCATATCTTTCAAACAATATTCAATAATTAACGAAATGCGAACTTACCTCGATAAATAAATTATTGCATAGTTCGAGTTGCTAAGGAGTCGACTTCTTTTTACCACCATCAACAGCAACAAAAACTAAATCCAAGAAAACACTTTTTATTTCGAAATCCGAGCAGCTGTGTAATTGACTAAATATTATGCTTAACAGCTGGTACCCGGAACAGTCCATTTTCGCATAAAATGAATCTGTCAAAAATAGATCTACTTGTATTGATTTTATGTCTGATTATATATAATATATACACACACACCATTTATTGATGTACAAATTAGGATATGGTGTTATGAATGTGAGAAAAGATTACATAGATCTCATCATTTATTTTTCAGAAGGCCAGATAAACTGTCCTCCCTATTTCCTAAAATAGACTCGTCGGAGAGTCACCCGTGTACGTGTTGATCTTTTGTAATTAACGCAGACGCTTTTTGTCTTACACGACGGTCAAATATTTACATGTCCTAGTTAAAAAAGTACGTATGTAAAAGACAACTTAGGAATCTGATGCGAACATTATACATTTTGATGGAACGAATACTAAAGATCGACGTTCTCCTTGGAAATTCAGGTATTTGATAAGTTTTACTTATATTTGTGTATTTTTAAATTTTACATTTTTAGATTCATATATAAATTTGGTTGAACCGTTGGTGTTGAGTGAAGTGCTTAAAAATTACAAAATGTAACACTCGAGATTTGGGTCTCGTAGATAGTTGCATCAGTTTGATTGGTTTGAATTTTATATTGCCCACAGGGGTTGTAATATTCCGGAAATCCGGATTTAAAGCCGCCAGGGGCACTTTTGAGTTTTTTTAGGGGGGGGGGTACGGATTGGGATGGCTGTTAGCACATCCAAGCATCTGGATCACTTGGGCGTTTTTCCTATTCACTAACGCTTGGTTAACAAGCGTCTATATACACAAGAGTATTTGCAATGTATTGCAGAACGAAAATTCGAGTAATATTTAGCTTAAAACTCGAAGTCAATCGAAGCTTATGAACTTTTAAATCGTTGACAATTCATTAGTTAATGGGTCCCATCAAATGAATAATTATCAGCAACTTTTTAAACATAGGTAGCAATACATTTTGACACTGACTCGGCCCGAAATATTTCAACAAGATCGAGGTAAGAAATATTGTGAAGGAATCCGATCCCTATGACCTTGTCATTGAAATATTTTGTGCAGATAATTTTATATAAACATGAATTCATTGAATTGGCTGCTATTTCATTCCTATATTATGTATTAACTTACAAAAAGTAGTGGGTGGGGTAGCAAATTTGAAGAATCTCTCTTGAAAGCAAGTTCCAGGCATTAAGTCTCCCATCTTGTACGTGTCAGGTTTTTCCCCCAGTATTTTTGGAACATGACCCATACCCTTGGGATTGGTAATTTCTTCAGTGTTTTGTTAGAAATTGAGAAAATATGTGCTATTCCAATTTTGAAATTTTTATGGTAATACCATGTATATGTGAACTATATACATGAATGTATTCATTTGTCAAATACTTGTGTTTGTCAAAATATGTGTATTATCTATAACTTGTAAATATGTTATACTCTCCATAATGGAGGAATGGATAAAGTAGACGCTCAATATCCTTTAAGAAAAAAGCAACTTAATACAAACAACTTAAACCAATGCTTCTTGTAATTCGTGACGTTTCGTTATAGTTTTTCTTGTTAAGGCCACACCAATTTGATAACTTGTTCATCGGATTTGCCGCTCGCTTTTTATCAAAATAATATTATTTTTTTGTTTTTTGCCTCCGACCGCTCGCTGACGTTAAAAAATCAGAAACGGTACGGTGTCCCGGATTTTATCACTACAAAATTGTATTCTGCGGTGTAGCCCCATTGAATATGCGGCCCTCTTTGTGATACCGAGATAGTATGATATCGTAGCTGATTTTTTAAACGGAATTTATTCGGTTAATTCCGAATGTTTAAACATAAGAAGAATGTCAACTGCACGCAATATCATAGAAAATCAGAAACACTTCGATTATCGTAGGTAAGACCATAGAAAATATTGCGAAAAGTAGCGAGAAATAGGTGACCTTGGTTCCCAAAATGGTAGCGCTCGTGGCCTAGTCCAACTTACTAGACTATTTGTGACGGCGAGACACTTTCGATTTGGCCCACTCCTGCACAGTCCATCAAAAACTGTATATATGATTTTACGTGTGTGGAAAAGCATCCTTTGAAACCCGTTTGGAAAACGAAACTAAGTGGATAACTGCCGGTGTCATGGTAAAAATCGCCTATTTTCGAAAATTAGTTTTGCAAACAATCTGAGTTTACAAGTTTAAATTAGCTGGCACGACAACGAAACGTAGGCAAGTTGAACTTAAACCAACTTTCGTTAACCCACGGAACCCAATATTAACGAACGATTTAGAATAGAACTGTTTTGACGGTAGTTGAACACGGAGTGGCTGAAGTATGTATACATCGGTTATTAATAGTCAAATCAACATGCAAAGAAAATTTTAAGTTCAATATTTAAAATTTGAACCATAATTTTAAGGCACATTCATGCAGATTATTGTTCTTTCTTTCGATTTAAGTATACTGAAGACAACTTAGCATATTTGATGAGGGTCGATCTATCCTTCACTAATAGTTCTTGTTTATATGGGGATTAAGGGTAAATTCTTTTAAAAAATGTCTCCAAAATTTAACATTTATATCTTGTGTCCAAGTTGTGTACAGTGTCATTCCAGTGATAGATCCAGTTTACACTATAAATTAATTACGTGGTTCTATTTTAGTAACTGTAACAAGAATATGGTATACAATGTATAATAAAATATATATATTGTTCTGTAAGTTTAATATATTTTGTGTGTGTTTAACTTTCTTTATGGGTGATTTATCAATTTTCATATTAATAAAGAATAGAATAAAGACATTAAAAGTGTTTTCACTAGTAAAGGGTTATTGAAACTTATAAAATTTAAAAATATAGATTCTTATTTAATTACTTGATCACATGCTTGTTTGAAATAGAAAAGCTTTTTAGATTTTTATTCGCTTGTTCGCTCGCTTGTTCGAAAGAAGGAAAATAAAAAATAATATTAAAAAATTGCTTTCGCTCGCTTGGTCAAATTGGAAAAATAAAAAATAATATTGAAAAAAATATTTTGCTCGCTCGCTTGCTCTCTTCAGAAAAAAAAATCCGATGAACAAGTTATTAAATTGGTGTGGCCTAAGAGTGTTTTGACTGTGATTCTGTTAATTTGTGGAAGGTGTATTTTTAATGATACATTTTTGTTTTTACAGAATGGAAAGGAAATACAACTACAGTCTGCGTGACATGAGTCGGATACAGTCTGACAAGTTCATGTCAGTTATATTCTTACCATAGATGAGATGGATCAATGTGAGTTTGTATTTATACCTTAAGTTGATTAAAACTGATTAGTGAATATTGTTTGATTAGACATTATGTAGATTATCTTGTTACTTTATAGAATTATTCGGTAGCAGGTATTTTTAAGATGTCAAATTAAATTACTTTTTGTACCTTAGAAATAACAAGCTTCAATCACTTCAAACAATATTTTTAAAGTGGACAATGGTACAAAGATTTAGTTAACATAGAGCTCTGAGCTGTGTTGCTTTCAGTTAATTGTCTATCAACAATTTGATTTGTTTTGTTTATATTTTTAGCTCACATGAGCACAAAGTGCACAGGAGAGCTATTAGTATTAATCAATGTCCAGTGTCAGGCGTCAACAATTGGGTTGTTAACAATCTAGGGGTCATAGTTTTGATTTGATCTCCATCAAACTTATTAAGAATGTTCGACTCAATGATATCTTGGAGAAGCTCGAACATGGGTCATCTAGGGTCATAAATTAGGGCACCAGGTCAATTTTTGTGAACACACTAGAGGCCACATTTTAGTTAAACCTTTGCAAAACTGGGTCAGAATGTTCGTATTGACAAAATTTTGGACAAGTTTCAACATAGATCATTTGGGGGTAAAAGTTTGATTCAATGACAACATTGTGAACACTGACTCTAGAGGTCACTGTTTTGATTGGATCTTCATCAAACTTTGTCAGAATGTTTGCTTTACTAGTATCTTGGACAAGTTCGATAATGGGTCATATTGGGTAAAAAACTAGGTCACCTGGTCAAATCTTAGGAAAATCTTAACACTCTAGATGTCACAGTTTTAGTTTGATCATATTAACCAAACTTTGTCAGAATGTTTGTCTTAACAATATGATGAACAAGTCAGGACATGGAGGGTCAACAATTAGGTCACCAGGACAATTCTTAGGAAAGCCTTGTTAACGCTCTAGATGTCACAGTTTTTATTCGATCAGAGTTCGTCTTAAGTAGTGATATCTTAGACAAGACTGAACATGAGTCATCTTGGGTCTGAGACTAGGTTACAAGATCAAATCACTGGTAAACCTTGATGACAACTGACTTTATAATACAGACTCGAAACTTATGATTTCCATCAGCTTTTTGATATATATCAACTTTTACCTTGTGAACACACTAGGGGCCACATTTTAGTTAACTTTGTACAAAACTGGTTCAGAATGTTAATATTGACAAAATTTTGGAGGTTTGATAATGGGCTATTTAGAGTAAAAAACTAGATCACCAGGGCAAATGGACGGAAAACCTTGTGAACACTAGCTCTAGAAATCACTGGATCTTCATGAAACTGTCAAAATGTTTATTTTAATGATATCTTAGACAACTTTGATAATTGTCATCTGGGGTCAAAAACTAGTTCAACAGGGCAAATTGCTTGAAAACCTATTTAATCACAATGCCTATTCCATGATAGTTTTACGTTACATATACCTGTTACCATTTAAGTGAATATTCAGACAGAGCTTAATTTGTTAACTTTATTAGTTATGATGAATTCTGTTTTTGATGTTTATACTTAATTAAGTATTAATGCATCATCATGATTACATTGCTTATAAATTTACAATTGTTGGTCTTGATATAATGAGTTTATACTTAAAATATTGCAGTTTTTGTTTATACTGCTCTCAGTTTTGAAAATTCTTACAAAAACAATGATGGTTGTATTATACTATTTATACATGCATGAATAATCAATTCATAATTTTTGTCTCAATGTAGATCAAAAGATGACTTAAATGCATGCAGTTTTAGGGAAACAAAATGCTTAGATTTATATCTACAGAAAGATCAGTATTCGCCCATTACATGCACAAGTAGATTATTAAAATTGTGCATTCTTTCATCTTATTATTTTATATTAATGTCAACATTTATTTGGACATTGCAGGTGCACATATCCTTCCTGATGATTGGTCATACTCATGAAGACGTTGATGCAGCATTCAGTCACATCAGTGGAAAATTAACAAAAAGCTGATGTAAAAAAACCCACAGAAATTGCTTTCTATAGTGGCAATTTCCAAGTGGCTAGGACCATTTTTTGTGAAAATTTCTTATGTGACACAACCCCTACATTACAAAGTACAAAATGTGGTAAAAATGTTTGTGTCATTTTCAAAGGAAAGCATATAAGTCATGGATATTGGACAATGGAATTAATTCTTCAAAGATAAACCAACTTGGACTCCTGGTATTGTAATTCCAGACATAAAGCAAACAGACTGTTGGAACAAATTAAAAATATCAGCACGTTTTTTAAAACTCAACAGTCTGAGTCAGTTTACGTTCTGTGAGAGGGAAGTGTTCAGTGACAGGAAAGTGTTCTATGAGAAGCTGAATGAAGCAGACACGTTATTGAAAATATCAGATAATGTTTATCAGCATGGTATCCTAAAAGAAATGTTCCGCCGGTGGAGCACTGACATAAGTGTATTAGTCCCCTGCCATACCGGAGGGGACTATAGTGTTTGTTGTCGTCCGTCCGTCTGTCTGTCCGAAGTGGTTTCCGTACGATAACTTCAGTTAGAATTGAGGGATTTCAATGAAAGTTGGTATATGGATAGCTTAGGGCATCACCTAGAGCGGGATTGCATTTGAGATCAATTGGTCAATTATCTAGGTCACTGTTACTAAAAATAGAAAATTGGTTTCCGGATGATAAATTCAGTTAGGGGTGATGGATTTCAATGTAAGTTGGTGTATGGATAGCTTGGGGGATAACCTAGGGTGGGATTGCATTTGAGATCAATAGGTCAAACATCTAGGTCACTATTACTAAAAATAGAAATTTGGTTTCCTGATGATTACTTCAGTTAGGGGTGACGGATTTCAATGAAATTTGATGTATGGATAGCGTAGGTAATAACCTAGAGTTGGATTGCATTTGGGGTCAATAGGTCAAACATCTAGGTCACTGGTGACTGTTTTCAATGAAAGTTTGTGTATGGATAGCTTAGGGGATTATCTAAAGTGGGATTGCATTTGGGGTCAATAGGTCAAATATCTAGATCACTGCTACTAAAAATAGATATTGATTTCCGTATGATAACTTCAGTTAGGGGTGATGATTTTCAATGAAAATTTGGTGTATGGATAGCTTAGGGGATAACCTAGAGTAGGATTACATTTGGGTCAATAGGTCAAATATCTAGGTCACTGAAATTTGGTTTCTGGATAATAACTTAATTATCATCATTAAAAAATCTAGACAGATGGTGCTGTATAAACATCAGGCTAACATTCCAATGATATGTGCTGGCAGGGGACTGCATGCAATACTGACTTTAAACTTGTTTTTTTTTAAATCTCTTTCTTGTTTGGTTTACGTTATCCAAGGAATATGTAAGTTCTGCCAGCGGAACATTCACATTACATCGGCTATATTTTTATATATATAATTGAAAATATCTGATAATGATGATCAGCATGACTTGTAATACTAATCTTAATATTCTGCCGGCAGAACACTGATATATATTAACTATCAATATTTCTTGTTCGTCTTTAGTTTCTTGAGAAAATGTTCTGCCAGAGGAACATTTACAACCGACGGAACATTCACATCACAAAAACTGTATTTTGATATATTTCTAGTCCAACTTTACAGTTTCATGAGAAAATGTTCTGCCGGCAGAACAATTATATACTGAAAGTTCATTAATTAGGTATTAGAAGAGATGTTCCGCCGACGGAACATTTTCCTCACAAAAACTGTTCTTTTAATTGATTCATTCCTTGTGAGACTTTTGGAACAGTTTCTTGAGAGCGGAACATTCACATCACAAAACCTGTTTTTTGATAAATTTCCTATGAAATTTTGCAGTTTCTTGAGAAAATGTTCCGCCGGCAGAACAATTATGTTCTGAAGATTCATAAATTTTAGAAGAGATGTTCCGCCGGCGGAACATTTTCCTCACAAAAACTGTATAAATTTTGAATTGATACATTTCTTGTGCAACTTTACAATTTCTTGAGAAAATGTTCCGCCAGCGGAACATTCACATCACAAAACCTGTTTTTTGATGAATTTCTTGCGCAATTTTGCAGTTTCTTGAGAAAATGTTCCGCCGGCAGAACAATTATGTTCTGAAGATTCATAAATTTTAGAAGAGATGTTCCGCCGGCGGAACATTTTCCTCACAAAAACTGTATAAATTTTGAATTGATACATTTCTTGTGCAACTTTACAATTTCTTGAGAAAATGTTCCGCCAGCGGAACATTCACATCACAAAACCTGTTTTTTGATGAATTTCTTGCGCAATTTTGCAGTTTCTTGAGAAAATGTTCCGCCGGCAGAACAATTATTTTCTGAAGATTCATAAGTTTTAGAAGAGATGTTCCGCCGGCGGAACATTTCCCTCACAAAAACTGTATTTTGAATTGATGCATTTCTTGTGCAACTTTACAGTTTCTTAGAAATTGTTCCGCCGGCAGAACATTCACATCTCAAAATCTGTATTTTGATATGTTTCATATGCAACTTTACAGTTTCTTGAGAAAATGTTCCGCCGGCAGAACAATTATTTTCTGAAGATTCATTAGGTATTAGAAGAGATGTTCTGCTGGCGGAACGTTTTCTTCACAAAAACTGTATTTTGAGTTGATACATTTCTTGGGCAACTTTATATTTTCTTGAGAAAATGTTCCGCCAGCGGAACAGCCACATCTCAAAATCTGTATTTTGATATATTTCTTGTTCAACTTTACAGTTTCTTGAGAAAATGTTCCGCCGGCAGAACATTCACATCTCAAGATCAGCATTTTTATATGTTTCATGTGCAACTTTACAGTTTCTTGAAGAAATGTTCCGCCGGCAGAACATTCACATTTCAAAATCTGTATTTTGATATATGTCATATGCAACTTGAACAGTTTCTTGAAAAATGTTCCGCCGGCAGAACAATTTTATTTTGTGTGATTCATTAGAATAATGTATATATATGTTTGAATGAAATGTTCCGCCAGCGGAACATTTCATAGATATATGTTAATATTTTATGTATATTTATATTAAAATAACAGATTTTATGAATTATATTTTCTACAAATTCAAGTTTTTTTGTTCTCTTTATTCAAATTTCCAGTCAAACTATTGAAAAATACATGCATATTTTCAGCAAAATTTGCTGAAAATGGCCATTTTAAATGGGATTCAGTGGACAATCCCTTTTTAAAATGGACGGAGTTAATAGTGATAATTAGTTTATGACTAAATTCCTGTTTTTTTATATAAGCACATAAAAACTGAGTATAAATATTAAATCAGAAGCTTAGAAGTATATTAATGACCCTGATTCCTGATTCAATATCTTATAAAAGTCATAAAATATACTATTATATAGCTATGTGAACTACTTCAGCTGCGCCAGTTTGTGTTAACTTATGTTAAGTAACTATGTCATAAAAATTGACATCTTAATAAATGTCATAATTAGAATTTCTTACTGTCGATCACTTATGAGTATAAGAACTTGTCTTCTCTTTAAATCACATTTTAAAATATGTATTTTTAATACAATAAAGATATCATTATTCAAATTACCATTTTTAAAACTATTAAATTACTACATATATATGCATGTATATATGACATTGTTTTGTTGAGTGGTAATGCACATGTAAATTGTAATCAGTTTTTGAACACAATCTGACAAGCTACAATATCAGCATCACATCATCACAATAAAATGTCATACATAAATAAAATGACATGTATATAACATCATGAAAATTTTCCATATGTCAGGCAGAATCATACACCTGTGACCATGATTGGTTAATCAACACTTGTTGATTTGTTTTTTAGCACTTGGAGTCTTTCTTGTAACAAAATTAAAGATAACATTTACAATAATCTTATCAGATCTATGAACCAAGTTAAGTTGGAACTCTATTCAGCTAGTCTAGATAGATAAGATAGAGTTTGATAAAGTTATACTGTATGGGGGCAGTTCTGTAGAGAGCTAATTATCACAAACAGAATTACAATATTCAATAAATAAATAGCATCTGACAAACCACGTTTTTTAAGATATTTTTTTCATTTCATAACAACCACCTGGCATTCAGGAAACAATTTTTAAACCAAATTTATCTCTCTCTTTTAATTTAACTTACAGACTAACAGATTCAGAGGGTTAAAATGTACATAACAGAATTAATACTGTTGTTTCATTAATTTAAATTATTCGCACATAGCACTTTTTTAACAGTTACACATTTTCTCATAATTCTTTCTAATCTTATAAACATATTGTATATTTATATAACACCTTGGTATTCTCGTTTTCAAACATTTTTTAATAAAACAATTAATAGTTTCACAAATATAAATGTGTAATCAATACGCATGAACTAAGTACACAGTCTAATATAGACTATTACTGTACGCTGATATTTTTATCATATCTTTCAAACAATATTCAATAATTAACGAAATGCGAACTTACCTCGATAAATAAATTATTGCATAGTTCGAGTTGCTAAGGAGTCGACTTCTTTTTACCACCATCAACAGCAACAAAAACTAAATCCAAGAAAACACTTTTTATTTCGAAATCCGAGCAGCTGTGTAATTGACTAAATATTATGCTTAACAGCTGGTACCCGGAACAGTCCATTTTCGCATAAAATGAATCTGTCAAAAATAGATCTACTTGTATTGATTTTATGTCTGATTATATATAATATATACACACACACCATTTATTGATGTACAAATTTGGATATGGTGTTATGAATGTGAGAAAAGATTACATAGATCTCATCATTTATTTTTCAGAAGGCCAGATAAACTGTCCTCCCTATTTCCTAAAATAGACTCGTCGGAGAGTCACCCGTGTACGTGTTGATCTTTTGTAATTAACGCAGACGCTTTTTGTCTTACACGACGGTCTAATATTTACATGTCCTAGTTAAAAAAGTACGCATGTAAAAGACAACTTAGGAATCTGATGCGAACATTATACATTTTGATGGAACGAATACTAAAGATCGACGTTCTCCTTGGAAATTCAGGTATTTGATAAGTTTTACTTATATTTGTGTATTTTTAAATTTTACGTTTTTAGATTCATAAATAAACTTGGTTGAACCGTTGGTGTTGAGTGAAGTGCTTAAAAATTACAAAATGTAACACTCGAGATTTGGGTCTCGTAGATAGTTGCATCAGTTTGATTGGTTTGAATTATATATTGCCCACAGGGGTTGTAATATTCCGGAAATCCGGATTTAAAGCCGCCAGGGGCACTTTTGAGTTTTTTTAGGGGGGGGGGGGGTACGGATTGGGATGGCTGTTAGCACATCCAAGCATCTGGATCACTTGGGCGTTTTTCCTATTCACTAACGCTTGGTTAACAAGCGTCTATATACACAAGAGTATTTGCAATGTATTGCAGAACGAAAATTCGAGTAATATTTAGCTTAAAACTCGAAGTCAATCGAAGCTTATGAACTTTTAAATCGTTGACAATTCATTAGTTAATGGGTCCCATCAAATGAATAATTATCAGCAACTTTTTAAACATAGGTAGCAATACATTTTGACTCTGACTCGGCCCGAAATATTTCAACAAGATCGAGGTAAGAAATATTGTGAAGGAATCCGATCCCTATGACCTTGTCATTGAAATATTTTGTGCAGATAATTTTATATAAACATGAATTCATTGAATTGGCTGCTATTTCATTCCTATATTATGTATTAACTTACAAAAAATAGTGGGTGGGGTAGCAAATTTGAAGAATCTCTCTTGAAAGCAAGTTCCAGGCATTAAGTCTCCCATCTTGTGTCAGGTTTTTCCCCCAGTATTTTTGTAACATGACCCATGCCCTTGGGATTGGTAATTTCTTCAGTGTTTTGTTAGAAATTGAGAAAATATGTGCTATTCCAATTTTGAAATTTTTATGGTAATACCATGTATATGTGAACTATATACATTAATGTATTCATTTGTCAAATACTTGTGTTTGTCAAAATATGTGTATTATCTATAACTTGTAAATATGTTATACTCTCCATAATGGAGGAATGGATAAAGTAGACGCTCAATATCCTTTAAGAAAAAAGCAACTTAATACAAACAACTTAAACCAATGCTTCTTGTAATTCGTGACGTTTCGTTATAGTTTTTCCTGTTAAGGCCACACCAATTTGATAACTTGTTCATCGGATTTGCCGCTCGCTTTTTATCAAAATAATATTATTTTTTTGTTTTTTGCATCCGACCGCTCGCTTACGTCAAAAAATCCGAAACGGTACGGTGTCCCGGATTTTATCACTACAAAATTGTATTCTGCGGTGTAGCCCCATTGAATATGCGGCCCTCTTTGTGATACCGAGATAGTATGATATCGTAGCTGATTTTTTAAACGGAATTTATTCGGTTAATTCCGAATGTTTAAACATAAGAAGAATGTCAACTGCACGCAATATCATAGAAAATCAGAAACACTTCGATTATCGTAGGTAAGACCATAGAAAATATAGCGAAAAGTAGCGAGAAATAGGTGACGTTGGTTCCCAAAATGGTAGCGCTCGTGGCCTAGTCCAACTTATTAGACTATTTGTGACGGCGAGACACTTTCGATTTGGCCCACTCCTGCACAGTCCATCAAAAACTGTATATATGATTTTACGTGTGTGGAAAAGCATCCATTGAAACCCGTTTGGAAAACGAAACTAAGTGGATAACTGCCGGTGTCATGGTAAAAATCGCCTATTTTCGAAAATTTGTTTTGCAAACAATCTGAGTTTACAAGTTTAAATTAGCTGGCACGACAACGAAACGTAGGCAAGTTGAACTTAAACCAACTTTCGTTAACCCACGGAACCCAATATTAAAGAACGATTTAGAATAGAACTGTTTTGACGGTAGTTGAACACGGAGTGGCTGAAGTATGTATACATCGGTTATTAATAGTCAAATCAACATGCAAAGAAACATTTTAAGTTCAATATTTAAAATTTGACACATAATTTTAAGGCACATTCATGCAGATTATTGTTATTTCTTTCGATTTAAGTATACTGAAGACAACTTAGCATATTTGATGAGGGTCGATCTATCCTTCACTAATAGTTCTTGTTTATATGGGGATTAAGGGTAAATTCTTTTAAAAAATGTCTCCAAAATTTAACATTTATATCTTGTGTCCAAGTTGTGTACAGTGTCATTCCAGTGATAGATCCAGTTTACACTATAAATTAATTACGTGGTTCTATTTTAGTAACTGTAACAAGAATATGGTATACAATGTATATATATATATTGTTCTGTAAGTTTAATATATTTTGTGTGTGTTTAACTTTCTTTATGGGTGATTTATCAATTTTCATATTAATAAAGAATAGAATAAAGACATTAAAAGTGTTTTCACTAGTAAACCTAAGGGTTATTGAAACTTATAAAATTTAAAAATATAGATTCTTATTTAATTACTTGATCACATGCTTGTTTGAAATAGAAAAGCTTTTTAGATTTTTATTCGCTTGTTCGCTCGCTTGTTCGAAAGAAGGAAAATAAAAAATAATATTAAAAAATTGCTTTCGCTCGCTTGGTCAAATTGGAAAAATAAAAAATAATATTGAAAAAAATATTTCGCTCGCTCGCTTGCTCTCTTCAGAAAAAAAATCCGATGAACAAGTTATTAAATTGGTGTGGCCTAAGAGTGTTTTGACTGTGATTCTGTTAATTTGTGGAAGGTGTATTTTTAATGATACATTTTTTTTTTACAGAATGGAAAGGAAATACAACTACAGTCTGCGTGACATGAGTCGGATACAGTCTGACAAGTTCATGTCAGTTATATTCTTACCATAGATGAGATGGATCAATGTGAGTTTGTATTTATACCTTAAGTTGATTAAAACTGATTAGTGAATATTGTTTGATTAGACATTATGTAGATTATCTTGTTACTTTGTAGAATTATTCGGTAGCAGGTATTTTTAAGATGTCAAATTAAATTACTTTTTGTACCTTAGAAATAACAAGCTTCAATCACTTCAAACAATATTTTTAAAGTGGACAATGGTACAAAGATTTAGTTAACATAGAGCTCTGAGCTGTGTTGCTTTCAGTTAATTGTCTATCAACAATTTGATTTGTTTTGTTTATATTTTTAGCTCACATGAGCACAAAGTGCACAGGAGAGCTATTAGTATTAATCAATGTCCAGTGTCAGGCGTCAACAATTGGGTTGTTAACAATCTAGGGGTCATAGTTTTGATTTGATCTCCATCAAACTTATTAAGAATGTTCGACTCAATGATATCTTGGAGAAGCTCGAACATGGGTCATCTAGGGTCATAAATTAGGGCACCAGGTCAATTTTTGTGAACACACTAGAGGCCACATTTTAGTTAAACCTTTTGACAAAATTTTGGACAAGTTTCAACATAGATCATTTGGGGGTAAAAGTTTGATTCAATGACAACATTGTGAACACTGACTCTAGAGGTCACTGTTTTGATTGGATCTTCATCAAACTTTGTCAGAATGTTTGCTTTACTAGTATCTTGGACAAGTTCGATAATGGGTCATATTGGGTAAAAAACTAGGTCACCTGGTCAAATCTTAGGAAAATCTTAACACTCTAGATGTCACAGTTTTAGTTTGATCATATTAACCAAACTTTGTCAGAATGTTTGTCTTAACAATATGATGAACAAGTCAGGACATGGAGGGTCAACAATTAGGTCACCAGGACAATTCTTAGGAAAGCCTTGTTAACGCTCTAGATGTCACAGTTTTTATTCGATCAGAGTTCGTCTTAAGTAGTGATATCTTAGACAAGACTGAACATGAGTCATCTTGGGTCTGAGACTAGGTTACAAGATCAAATCACTGGTAAACCTTGATGACAACTGACTTTATAATACAGACTCGAAACTTATGATTTCCATCAGCTTTTGATATATATCAACTTTTACCTTGTCAAAAACTAGTTCAACAGGGCAAATTGCTTGAAAACCTATTTAATTACAATGCCTATTCCATGATAGTTTTACGTTACATATACCTGTTACCATTTAAGTGAATATTCAGACAGAGCTTAATTTGTTAACTTTATTAGTTATGATGAATTCTGTTTTTGATGTTTATACTTAATTAAGTATTAATGCATCATCATGATTACATTGCTTATAAATTTACAATTGTTGGTCTTGATATAATGAGTTTATACTTAAAATATTGCAGTTTTTGTTTATACTGCTCTCAGTTTTGAAAATTCTTACAAAAACAATGATGGTTGTATTATACTATTTATACATGCATGAATAATCAATGCATAATTTTTGTCTCAATGTAGATCAAAAGATGACTTAAATGCATGCAGTTTTAGGGAAACAAAATGCTTAGATTTATATCTACAGAAAGATCAGTATTCACCCATTACATGCACAAGTAGATTATTAAAATTGTGCATTCTTTCATCTTATTATTTTATATTAATGTCAACATTTATTTTGACATTGCAGGTGCACATATTCTTCCTGATGATTGGTCATACTCATGAAGACGTTGATGCAGCATTCAGTCACATCAGTGGAAAATTAACAAAAAGCTGATGTAAAAAACCCCACAGAAATTGCTTTCTATAGTGGCAATTTCCAAGTGGCTAGGACCATTTTTTTGTGAAAATTTCTTATGTGACACAACCCCTACATTACAAAGTACAAAATGTGGTAAAAATGTTTGTGTCATTTTCAAAGGAAAGCATATAAGTCATGGATATTGGACAATGGAATTAATTCTTCAAAGATAAACCAACTTGGACTCCTGGTATTGTAATTCCAGACATAAAGCAAACAGACTGTTGGAACAAATTAAAAATATCAGCACGTTTTTTAAAACTCCACAGTCTGAGTCAGTTTAAGTTCTGTGAGAGGGAAGTGTTCAGTGACAGGAAAGTGTTCTATGAGAAGCTGAATGAAGCAGACACGTTATTGAAAATATCAGATAATGTTTATCAGCATGGTATCCTAAAAGAAATGTTCCGCCGGTGGAGCACTGACATAAGTGTATTAGTCCCCTGCCATACCGGAGGGGACTATAGTGTTTGTTGTCGTCCGTCCGTCTGTCTGTCCGAAGTGGTTTCCGTACGATAACTTCAGTTAGAATTGAGGGATTTCAATGAAAGTTGGTATATGGATAGCTTAGGGCATCACCTAGAGTGGGATTGCATTTGAGATCAATTGGTCAATTATCTAGGTCACTGTTACTAAAAATAGAAAATTGGTTTCCGGATGATAAATTCAGTTAGGGGTGATGGATTTCAATGAAAATTGGTGTATGGATTGCTTAGGGGATAACCTAGAGTGGGATTGCATTTGGGGTCAATAGGTCAGATATCTAGGTCATTGTTACTAAAAATAGAAAATTGGTTTCCGGATGATAAATTCAGTTAGGGGTGATGGATTTCAATGTAAGTTGGTGTATGGATAGCTTGCGGGATAACCTAGGGTGGGATTGCATTTGAGATCAATAGGTCAAACATCTAGGTCACTATTACCAAAAATAGAAATTTGGTTTCCTGATGATTACTTCAGTTAGGGGTGACGGATTTCAATGAAATTTGATGTATGGATAGCGTAGGTAATAACCTAGAGTTGGATTGCATTTGGGGTCAATAGGTCAAACATCTAGGTCACTGCTACTAAAAATAGATATTGATTTCCGGATGATAACATCAGTTAGGGGTGACATATTTCAAGAAAGTTAGTATATGGATAGCTCAGGATATAACCTATAGTTGGATTGCATTTGAGGTCAATAGGTCAAACATCTAGGTTACAGTTACTAGAAATAGAAATTTGGTTTCCGATTGATAACTTCAGTTAGGGGTGATGATTTTCAATGAAAATTTGGTGTATGGATAGCTTAGGGGATAACCTAGAGTAGGATTACATTTGGGTCAATAGGTCAAATATCTAGGTCACTGAAATTTGGTTTCTGGATAATAACTTAATTATCATCATTAAAAAATCTAGACAGATGGTGCTGTATAAACATCAGCTAACATTCCAATGATATGTGCTGGCAGGGGACTGCATGCAATACTGACTTTAAACTTGTTTTTTTTTAAATCTCTTTCTTGTTTGGTTTACGTTATCCAAGGAATATGTAAGTTCTGCCAGCGGAACATTCACATTACATCGGCTATATTTTGATATATATAATTGAAAATGTCTGATAATGATGATCAGCATGACTTGTAATACTAATCTTAATGTTCTGCCGGCAGAACACTGATATATATTAACTATCAATATTTCTTGTTCGTCTTTAGTTTCTTGAGAAAATGTTCTGCCAGAGGAACATTTACAACCGACGGAACATTCACATCACAAAAACTGTATTTTGATATATTTCTAGTCCAACTTTACAGTTTCATGAGAAAATGTTCTGCCGGCAGAACAATTATATACTGAAAGTTCATTAATTAGGTATTAGAAGAGATGTTCCGCCGACGGAACATTTTCCTCACAAAAACTGTTCTTTTAATTGATTCATTCCTTGTGGGACTTTTGGAACAGTTTCTTGAGAGAATGTTCCGCTGGCGGAACATTCACATCACAAAACCTGTTTTTTGATAAATTTCCTATGCAATTTTGCAGTTTCTTGAGAAAATGTTCCGCCGGCAGAACAATTATATTCTGAAGATTCATAAATTTTAGAAGAGATGTTCCGCCGGCGGAACATTTTCCTCACAAAAACTGTATAAATTTTGAATTGATACATTTCTTGTGCAACTTTACAATTTCTTGAGAAAATGTTCCGCCAGCGGAACATTCACATCACAAAACCTGTTTTTTGATGAATTTCTTGCGCAATTTTGCAGTTTCTTGAGAAAAATGTTCCGCCGGCAGAACAATTATTTTCTGAAGATTCATAAGTTTTAGAAGAGATGTTCCGCCGGCGGAACATTTCCCTCACAAAAACTGTATTTTGAATTGATGCATTTCTTGTGCAACTTTACAGTTTCTTTAGAAAATGTTCCGCCGGCAGAACATTCACATCTCAAAATCTGTATTTTGATATGTTTCATATGCAACTTTACAGTTTCTTGAGAAAATGTTCCGCCGGCAGAACAATTATTTTCTGAAGATTCATTAGGTATTAGAAGAGATGTTCCGCTGGCGGAACGTTTTCTTCACAAAAACTGTATTTTGAGTTGATACATTTCTTGGGCAACTTTATAGTTTCTTGAGAAAATGTTCCGCCAGCGGAACAGTCACATGTATCTCAAAATCTGTATTTTGATATATTTCTTGTTCAACTTTACAGTTTCTTGAGAAAATGTTCCGCCGGCAGAACATTCACATCTCAAGATCAGCATTTTGATATGTTTCATGTGCAACTTTACAGTTTCTTGAAGAAATGTTCCGCCGGCAGAACATTCACATTTCAAAATCTGTATTTTGATATATGTCATATGCAACTTGAACAGTTTCTTGAAAAATGTTCGGCCGGCAGAACAATTTTATTTTGTGTGATTCATTAGAATAATGTATATATATGTTTGAATGAAATGTTCCGCCAGCGGAACATTTCATAGATATATGTTAATATTTTATGTATATTTATATTAAAATAACAGATTTTATGAATTATATTTTCTACAAATTCAAGTTTTTTTGTTCTCTTTATTCAAATTTCCAGTCAAACTATTGAAAAATACATGCATATTTTCAGCAAAATTTGCTGAAAATGGCCATTTTAAATGGGATTCAGTGGACAATCCCTTTTTAAAATGGACGGAGTTTATATCTTCTATCATACAACACTATCGATCAGGAACAATGTTAAATTATTTAATCTTCTATAATAATACAACACTATCAATAAGAAACAATGTCAATTGTTATATCTTCTATCATACAACACTATAAATTAGGAACAATGCTAAATTATTATATCTTCTATCATACAACACCATCAATTAGATACAGTGTTAAATTATTTTATCATCTATCATACAACACCATCAATTAGGAACAATGTTAAATTATTTAATCTTCTATCATACAACACTATCAATAAGGAACGATGTTAAATAATTTAATATTCTATCATACAACACTATTAATAAGAAACAATGTTAAATTATTTAATCTTCTATCATATAACACTGTCATTTAGGAACAATATTAAATTATTTAATATTGTATGATACAACACTATCAATAACAAAAAATGTTAAATTAGTATATCTTCCATCATGCAACACTATTGATAAGCAACTAGGATAAATGAATATAACCATTTAGGATAGTTTTTAATTTGTAATCTCCGTTAATTAGACAAAAAAACGCAACCTTCCCTCGTTCACCGAATGTTTATTATACGTAAGACCATGTTATCATAATCTACATATTCAAGTCAAGCCGACAGATCTCATTCACTGTGTTAGTCGACCTTTGTTGGGGTATGATACGAGATCCTTTATTTAGTTGTACTTTGTAATTTCTTTTTCCCTTCATCATATTTCAAATTTCCCCTTTGTTGTCGATTTGAATCCATAAATAAAACAGAAAAACTCTTCCGTGACACATGAATTTGCAATTGCTATGTCATTGTTTATAACTCGAAAATCTAGTTTGTTTTCTGAAATAAACAGTTGGTAAGGGATGGATTTCTGAGAACTTATCTTAGAGTATCAAGTTCGTCTAAATGTGTTATATCACTGTAGTCAGAGGTGTCGACTTTCCTACCCGAACAAAAATAATCCACTGCGTAAGTTTACCTGTGTAATCATCCACAACATGACTCGGAAAAAAACTGTATGTTTCAACACTGCTTTCATCATAGCCCACAAGGAGCATTTCACAGGCGCATGATTTAGAAAGATGTCACTAATTAAACTTCAACTTAACTTTATTTAACCATACTCATATACATGATACAATGGTATACAAATAAATTGCATATAAATAATGTACATGGTGAGAAAAATATGTTCAGTAGGTTTTAGCCGTACGGTTTGGGGAAGTATATCAGTCGTTAGGAATACAAAAAAGAAACTTATTATTCTGAAGTATTTCCAGTAAAGAATTTGAATTATACAGTAGTTGAGCAGACAGAATATGTATAGACATAAAGTTTTAATAATATTATTGTAAACTCAATACCATTTTATAAGTTTAACTTTTACATTTATGTAAACAAAAATAGCTAAATATTGACTAAGTGTTATTCATTGCACTTTACACGTAGTTACAATTTCTTATAGGGTTTAGGTTAAAAGTTTCACACTGTACGCGTATATAGAATCGGTTTAAAGATACAGGAAGAAAAGTATACACATAAAAATACACGGGGTTACCTTTGCAACGTGGACAGATAAATAACTCTTCTGAACTAAAATGGACGTCATTGACTGGCAATGATTATCAAAAATTACTTGCTAATTAACCAGACAAATTGTTGTTTGTAATTCAGAACGAAACTTTCGATGATGTTGTTTTTCTTTGGCAGGAATTCTCTGTTATTCACAAAAATGTCATAAAAGAAAAAAATCTAAAACTGACCTGTTTATGAAAATTAAAAATTGGATGAATAAATTTGTTGGCTTAACAAAAAAGGGGCGTTTAGGTTACAGCAGGGTAACCCCGTACATGCACTGCTTACCATATCACATACCAAGTAAAATTGAGAAACATGGCGTACTAAATTCATTCAGTGGACAAGGTGTAGAAAAACTCAACGACGGTATCAAATCTATTCACCAGAATAATTCGAACAAACTCAATCAAACTTACAAGTTAGATGTTTGTACGGCGCAAAATCGCATCCGGCAATTCAATACTAGAATGGGCCTATGTAACATTTTTTATCAGGATGTGCAAAGTTTCAGACCAAACGAATTTGTTATTTTGACTTAACTGATCCCGAAACTAAAGTGATCATCTACCCATCAAAAGTACAAGCCGTTGATGTTTCATGAATCTCATGAATCTGGTCATATGGTTCTACAGTTCACGAGGTACTCTATATGTAGTCCCTGTTTCCACCCTAAAATTAAAATCAGGGGAAACTATCATCTCAATGTATCAGACGTTGCAATATCTGCTGGAATGCATTTAAAATATTCAAATAAAGTCTCCAAAAATAATATACTCCGTTGTCTGAGGGTACGTTGTCGTAAAAACCTGGTATAAAGGTCCCAAACATAGATTTTCAACTGTAAAGTGACCATCTATATCGAACCATACAGTGACCGACTATGTCGAACCAATTAGTTCATCATTTCTCACCTGATCGGACACTTTTTGTATTGAGCTCCGAAATCGATACTTAATTAATGACAATTGCGTAAACAAGTCAGTGTCCACGCTCGCGATTATAAAATTAGTCTGTGTGAGTATGTTTATAATGTTTTGTTTATTTGCAACATGTTGCTAAAATAAATACATCGAAACGTATAAATACCGTGTTCCGTATCTTATAACACGATTAAATGATTATTACAACACACCGACGATCGCTCCAAAATGTAACAAACACAGTGAATTTCTCTAATAATTTATACATCGAAGTTCATTTATTTCGAACTATTTTTCCTAAGTCCTTTGACATAAAGAGTTTCGGCTGCATTTTCAAGAGCACGACCATTCGGGCTACCAAATAGCAAGATGTACTAGACTGGACCTGTAAGCTATTGATTGTCGTTCGGACCTGCCTTGATGTCGAACCCTGTCGTCACAGTGCCCATATAAATACTAAACTAGTTCTCGCTGTAGCCCACCAGGCAGAGTCAAATTCTCAGTCGACTGAAACCACTTTTATTGAAATATTGACACGTTTCTAGTAATTTATAGGTGATTGACATTGACGAGACGACAACGATATTAAACAGCTACTAGCATTCGGTGAATGTCACGTGATCATTGAGACTATTAGCGAGTCCGATTAACAACTTGAATAATACACAGTCTGTATGTACACATGAACACCACTTAAAAGTAGTTTAGCTTCATCCTCAGTAATATAACACAATGCTTGATAGTGTACTAAATTCAACGCCATGTTTGTTTACTATAGTAGGATTGGATTCGGTTCGTTTATTGACAGATGGGCAGATTCATTCCCGTCGTTGTTTATCGAGCTCGCTCCATTCTTAGACTATAAATAGCGACTGCGTCATCAAGCTAACAATAGTTGGTGTGAGTAACACGTGACCTCGCTCTATTTCTGTTTTGTTTATATCACGTGATGACCATTGCGGATATTTCGGGCACTATCAGTAATCTGCTTCGGTGCAAGAAGTTGCGATTTGCATTGCCACTTAAAAATAAGCATTCCAGAGTGTACGGCGGCTCCTGTCGCCGTACAATGCTTAACTTCTTGTTAGAAAGAGAATTGCATTTTTACAGGTTAGTGATTAATGAAAGAGAGAAAAGGTCATGCACGAAACATAAAATTATTGGGAAGGTGAAATTAAGCAAAAACGCTATAACAAAGAAAAAAAAATTGCTTTTGATATCAATAATGCTCACGAACAGTACATAGAAAAAATAAAATCAAACGAAAAACCGGAAACAAAACTTAAATTAATGAAATAAAACAAAAACTGAAAAAACTAGGTATTGTAACTAGAGTCAGGAAACATGAAAAACTCTTAGAACTACTACAAAAGCATAGCATTTAACTGTACACAGATTATTATTATTGATAATAATTAAAGATCAGCTCGTACATATATGACTTTTTGTCAGTCTTCTTAAATAGAGAAATCCTAATTATCATTAAATGTTTTGCATCTAAAAGCATGTTCCTGCTTTCTGATACAGACACGTCACGGTGTGATGCAGTTAGTTTAGTCTACATGTACCTGTAATCGATATTAATCGATATGACTGTAGCGTTAAATCCACAAATGTACAACATTTTGTTATCAAAATTTGATCTGTATGATTTAGAGTCTCAATAAATTCACGCTCATGTATGTTTTCCTGTGTGTATGTATGTTTACTTTGTCAACCTAACTTAATTTCAGACGTGTATGTGGTACATTGTCAAATATAAACAAGTACATTACATAATTATACAATTATTTACATGTCATCTCAGCATATAACTATTCAATTAAAAGCCATCTTGTCATATAAATATTCAATTGAACATAACTATATGCTATTATTCAAATTAAAAACTACATATTAAAATGATATCAAAATATATCCATGAAGAATATGAAAATGTGAAATATTTAATGACAAAACTATCGATCAGACGGACATATACAATTTTAAATCACATAACATATCATTTTTAAAGGTACACACTTATATACAATAATAAGTTATGTTAGAAGTATTCTCAGTAAGATTCTTTTTTTTAACCTTTTTATAATGTAAATTATTAGTGTTATAGTTAAACAGACTAGACATTCGCTGTATAGAATAAGGTAACATACGTAGTAATAATTAAATGATTACATATTCATTTTAGACAGTATCATCTTTTTATATGACTGAAAAGGATTTTAATGAATTGGCATAATTTATGAAGCACATTGTAGAAGTACATTGTAGAAGTTGCTGGAGTTTTAATATATTAGGTCTTGTATAATAGCAATTGTTTAGCCATTTTTTCTACTGTGTTTGAAAGAAGTGCGTTTAAGAAGATAATGAAATTCATCTGCTATATCGTTAGGGCTCTGGCATAAAGTACACTTCCGGTCAGATATATCTGTTCTGTCCCAGTGACCAGTTTCAACGGGGAAATAGTGGTTTGCAGTTCTAAATGTTAGGAGATTGAAGGCATCAGGTTTTACGAGAGTCATTAAATAGCTTTCAAGTTTGATATCATCTTTAAAGGAACCATATTTTTTTCCTTTTTTGAATTCTGTAACAAGACATTCCTGGACTGTTTATTTTGATCTAAAAGAATTTGTTTAATTTGTTACATCAGATATTTTGAATTTGATTGAATCCGATTTTGATTAAGCCACATATCATGCCTTCCACATTCGATAAATATATTCTTTATAATAGTTAATCCACTTAGAATCAAAATTTGGTATATTAAACATGAACTGGTAAATTTCATACGATAGTTTGTCAGGGTCTCCGGTAATTAATCTATTCCAAAAAATTACCATTCTACATTTTATAGTAATAAGTAAAGGATAACGCCCAGCTTCCGCATATAACATGTACAATGGCGTGCTTTTTCTTAGTTTGAGTATTTTGCGGATAATGTCACAGTGGATTCTTTCTAAAATTTCAGTATTTTCATAGCCCCAGATTTCACATGCCTAGGTCAAAATTGGTGAGATGGTATTGTAAAATAGTTAAAAATGAGATCAAAAAGCAAATGCAAGTTAAAATTCGTTTATATAATAAATGCAAAGCTTTATTTGCGTGTGTTGCCAAGTGTTTTCTCATTGATAAGAAAGACCATGATTTAGAGAAGATAGTTCCTAGGTATTTATATGTGTCAACTATTTCAAATGGGTGTCATGGATTTTAAAGGAAACATTTACATTCGACCTTGCTCCAAAGATCATTACTTTTGTCTTACTGTCATTTATTTCTAAGTTCCATTCCTTACATTATGTTATAAAATCATTAAGACAATTTTGCAGAGGGATTATCGGAAACTATAAAATAGTATCATCAGCATACAATAATATAAGGATTTTAACAAGGATAAAATATTTTGATGTATTTCGTTGAGTTCAATGCCTGAATTGCCATTAGATTCCAAAAAAAACCCTCTACATCATTTAAAAAAATAGAGAACAAAACTGGAGAAAGATTCTCTCCTTGTAAAAGTAACACATTCGTGTATGATTCTATCAAAATTTCTGTTTACAGTATATTAGTACATACATGGTTGGGGTCGCTTAACATGAGGATTGATATTCCTGGATTAATACATATTCCTTTCACGACTGGTATCTCATTATGAAAATAACATTATACTTTGTATTATGTTGTGATATCAAAATAAGTATTCAATACCTAATAAAGGGTTCTATTGATATATGCCTCCGACCTTATCACCGGTTATCAAGATTGTATGCATTGTAATTTGAAATGAAGCTCATTGAAATGATGTGTTCTGTTCTTTTTTTATTTTATATGCATCATTTAAAAGGCATCAAGATAATTTCAGTTACATAGTGTTATTTTTACTATTATATATTTGCTGATGATTGAATGAATTCGGTGAATGATGCAGTTATACAATGTAGAGTGATACTGCAACATTTAAAATAAACCAAGAGCACAATTATGCAATAAACATATCAACATCTACGTTGATTCTCCCAAGAATCGTTTGCTGATTATGACTCGGAGGTCGGGGATTAATGTCAAAAACTGAAATGTTACATCAAATATCCTATGTTTGTGAACAGTATTTACAACTTTGTTAAAATTAAGAAGAGGATGATGAAAATAGTATATATATGAGTTTAGGCTATCAGTGAAGCTTTGAAGACTTACAATGGCCTTAATGTCATAAGGTAAAACAGTCTGAAAGTACGTGAAAAGAAAGAGTTCATGTGATATGAAAATGTTAAAAGATAGTTGAGATTTCTTGTCACTAATAATAAGTGATTATTATCTACTTTTACTAGATTGTTAAAAGCATGATTAATGAGCTGTTTTTATTTCTTTGTTTCATGGTTGACCAGTTTAATGTATGAAGCATTACTGCTACACTACTTTGATGAGAATAATCATTTAAGACATATCTTACGACCGCTCTGTGCACTCTTTCATTTTCATAAATGAGTTTTTTTTGCCAGGAGTGCCATAGTAACTACATTATTCCAGTTACGGACGGACTAATTTCCTAGTTGTTTTATTGTTATATTGTATATTTCTGTTTATAAATCTTGAAGTTTTACTTGATTTTGATGAGACATTCTCAATATTATTTTTCCAACTGAAGTCATCACGTTTTCTTACACTAAGGTATTTAGCATTTTTAGTTTGTTTAATTCAGTTTCATTCAGTTTATGAGGAAAACTATTTTCCCCTCATTTTTGAGACCCTTGTAAATTTACATTTGTCTGGATTAAATTCCATTTACTATTTTTTTTTTTCCCAATCTTCTAATTTCACAATGTCATGTTGAAGTTTATGTGAATCCCCTGATGAATCGATAGACAATGGTGTCATCAGCAAAAAGTTGAAGTCTACGTTTAACCGAGTGTGTAGGTAATTTATGTAGCAGAGAAAAAGACAAGGACCAAGCACTGAACCCTATGGGGCCCCAGACAGAACTGGTGAATAGTCTGAATGGCAGTCTTCAACTTCAACTGATTGCTTAAGAATAATTTAATCTATGATATAGAAAATTTATTTACACCAAGTTTCATAAGTTAAACAAAGTCTTTGCTAAAGTCCATAACAATTAAGTCTGTTTGTTTACCTGCTTCTTAGTTAACAAAGTTTTCCTGTATTGAGGATATTGATTGGGTCTAACGATTGTGTTTTGAACGAACACCATGTTGGAAAGGTGTTAACAGATATTTGGAATCAAGATGACTCATGATGTTTGATATCAGTATGTGTTCCATTAGTTTGGAACATATACAAGTTAGTGATATTGGCCGGTAAATGCCGGCTTAACATTTAGATCCTTTTTAAGGACAGGTGCAAGAACAGCTGTTTTCAAATTATTTGACACTATAGCGTTTTTTAGGGAGGACTGGAAAATATATAAGTGAGAAAAGGGGCTATTTCAACAAAGTTTTTTAATAGTGCAGGATGTAACTGATCTTTTCCAGATGCCTTATATGGATAAACGTTTAGGTTTTCAGTAGTCTAGAGACGCCATTCTGGGGAATGACAATATCAGACGTATGTTAAAATCACAAAGGATCCAGGTTATGCTACCACTGGGTATCTTTTGAAATGAATTCCATAAGGACAAACTAATGTTTTGTTCTTTTTCATGCGATTTATATAATGAAGACAGATATGTTTTTACGACCCAGGTATACTTAATTCTATCCAGACTATGATGCAATCTGCCTTTAGAATATCAGGGTTAATTTGATCTAAAAGTAAATGAAATACAATTTTTTTTATGGATTTGCAATTGATAGTTAGGATTGTGATACGTACATCCCTCAAATTTCTTTTAATTGGTGTAAATTTATGAAAGATGTATTGTGTGTGTATTCGAATAAAGTTTGTTTTATTGTTGGTGATTGAAGTATGTTTGTTTGGGGATGTGTGCAGGTGTGATACACTTGTTCTAGAATGAATAAGCTGGTATTGAGGCACCCCATATTAGTTATAGATGATCGTTATCTTCATTCTATGTCGCATCCCACAGACACAAAATGATACACAAACAGATGAGCGATTGTAACTAGATGCACTAGAAAATAGAAAAAACAAACTTATTGAACTTCTGTAATCTTCTATCTTTATTTTGTTAAGGTGTATTTTTGTAACATGTTACATTTTCAAAAGACGTTAAAGACCCGGAAGAACACGAGAAATGTTCATAATAAACAAAAATTAAAATTCATAGACGTATCCATTGTCATTTGACTCATCCTATTTGCATTACATGTGGGTTAGCGCGTTTTTTTCGACCTTGAAATGTTTACATGCGCGAACCACTGCGTAAACAATCATGTTTAAAACTCGGTAGGTTTACACATCAACGACAGAATAAACGGGCCTGCAGTTAGAACATTTAAGTGTGTGATAGTCAGAATGATTCAATAAACACCAAGATTCGATTTCACTACCACCAAAATGTTTACTTATTTGTACTATAAACCCATCATGTTGTTTTTTAAATTGAACGAATTTGTTATCCAACCATCTGGTTAGTTTAGACAGGAATATGTTAAATGATGGATTCTTGCTAAATGACAAATATTAAAAAACATAAAAGTTGAAGTCTTTCGAAATGCTGTTGTAATGTGGATAGTTTAGTAGTATGAATAACACTCCTATTTTTAAATTGCAGCAGACATTGGTAAGTGAAATTCGAGTGAGGGTAGGCTTTCATTGTAGTTAGCTCGGCTGATAGGCAACTTCGGTCTTGTATCTTAGGGAAACCACGGGTAGCAAAGCGCCAAGGAACGCTCTGATAGACAGATATATCAATATGTGAGATTGGTTTATTAATGTCTGCACAATGAGTCATGGGAAATTACAGTTTGAAAAAAGAATTTCTTAGTCTAGGTGAGGTATCTATTCACTACAATGTAATGTTATAGGATAATAAGACACTTAAATAAAGAAAAATGGTGTATTGAGTATATATCTAATGATATGATAGAAATGCACGCATTATGAAAATATCGTCATCTTGATAAACAAAATAGTTAAAAAATAAAACTATATTATTTCATTGCAAGTTGAATAGCAAAGATCAACAGCGCTACTTAGACGTAAACCAAGAAGACATAAACATTTAACGATCAAAGGCATGACATTCAATACGTAAATTATGACAAAGCACTATCTGAACAAATCCGGGTTTGTGGTTTTGTAAAAACAGTACTAGTATCAATTCGAAATATAGTAGACAAAGACCTGCTGTACTTGGACAAGTGTATATTTTATGTTCATTTTTTACCTAGCTATCCTATTCCTGAATCAACATTTGAAAGGCAAATGATACTTCTCTGAATTTAAGAGTCATCAGTTTTATATCACATTGTAATCTGATTTAAAGTGCAATAGCAATGTATATGTCTTTGTATACGCCTGCACACACTGGTGATAATAATAGTATTCATTTCAAAGTGTACGTATGCATGGATGACGTCGTATAGACACTGTCAAATATGTATCATTCCTGGTCGGTACATCGATATAATGGCGACCAAAGTGATTATGGATAAGATTAGTATTCTCAAAAAAAACAAATCACTTATATTTGATCGCAACCTATAAGTCCCCTAACCGATTGGGCTTTGACAGAGACTGGTTGGAAAACGTCTAAAATTTGAAACTGTCCAGTCAAAGAATATCTAATGTTTAGGTATTTACATCCACTATCTCAATATTGCCATATATTTATGTACATATTCACATATTTATCAACGTAACATGAAAAGTATTTAAGTTATCACAGGATCAAGTTTCTTGGGCCTATATTTTGACTATTTCTGTTAGCATAGCAACCAAAATTTTGACCGGAGAGAAAGAAACGAAATGACATGCATACATTTCACAATGCAACATATTCACATACCAAGTTTCATATACCTAGCTTATATAGTGATTAAGTTATCGCAGGATCTAGTTTTGAGGCGGACAGACTAACGGGCGGACGGACGAATGTACTTGTTTGTTTCATCGGGTTAAACGCCATTTTTAATATTATTACAGTCATATCGTTGCGGGCAGTTATCCTTACCAGCTTTCCTGGACTTCATTTAGGCCTTAACCAGTACTAACCACATTCTATCCGTAAGCTTCTGCCAAGCTACACCACATAATTCAAAGGTGGAGGACAATTCTAATAAAGGATATAATATCTTCAGTCAGATTTGTCACGGACAGTGTGAGTGTCGCCTGGGGTTCGAACTCACAACCTCTCGATCAGTAGACAAACGCTCTAACCAATGAGCTAGCCGGGCGGGCAACAAACGTGCATAATCTCCACATTGCCACATATTCACATACTACATTTCATTAACCTAGCTTTAACAGTATTTAAGTTATCACTGGATCAAGAAGTAGTGAAAACGTTACTGACGTACCAAGAGCGTAGTAACAACCCAGTGACAATGCGGTGAAAACCGTTTGCTGTCTTTTCAAATCCTCACCACACTTGTACTGCATCAATGAAGTTCCTACTAGGTTTTAGACGTTATTTTTTTACGTCCACGCAGACCATACCACTTGAACCGGTTCCTACTGCGTCCTAACCACGTTCATCAGGTTCTTGCCACGTCCTGTCAGGACGTAGAGGACGTAGTGCGAACGTGGCCCTAGTGTGACGGGGTAGGAAAAAACACCTTTTCTGTGGAGGTTTTATAGAAATAAGGCAAATGTTAAAGGGGCATGCCTTGGAACTGAAGCGTCTTAAAAATCAATCAAATTGGTATCATTTTAATGCCTAAATCAATTAATGAAAGTCCAGTAAAATATTTTCAAAACATCCCACTAGTTTACTCAAAATACACATTTCAAGATTTACAAAACCTGCCGATTTCGGCCTCAGAAATTATTCGTCATTTTCACAACTCGACCCTTTCGGTATCTGTCAAAACCGAAAATATCGCAGAAAAAATGTCAACAAACTGAAATGGTAAGTATTTCTCATGTTATGTTCACTTGAAAGGCAGCGCACATGCTCAGTTAAACTCTCAGACGTATTGGAAATATCGTTGTCGTCAATAAAAGGCTGTAAGCCTTTTATTCAAACCGACATACAAATACCGACGCGCGCGTTATAGGGTCATTTTTGAGTGGACATTCTTCTTTGACTTTTCGGTAATAATTGGTTTTACAACTGACAAATGCATTTTTGGTGTACGAAAACAAAAGACACAGTAGTTCCTGGGCATGCCCCTTTAATCAATGTCATTTGTGCAGGAGTGTGTATGCGTGTGTTTATGTTATATGACGGAGCAAATAAATGGGGATACCCCCTCCAAAAAAGTTCTCCAAGGCTGCAAATAAAATCTTTCATCTTTTAAAACGATTTTTATGTATTATTTGAACAAACACAAACTAATGAAAAATTGACAATCTTGAGGTATGTATATCTGAATAATATATATCAAAAGTAATTAATAACAGTTTTACTCCACTCTAATGCCTGGGTTTTCTATCTTAACAATTAGGTTTTTATCGGCTATCACAGAAAATAAGGTAACAAGTCACTTTATACTTATGAATAAAATATAAATGAATAAACGTTTAAGCTTCATAATCACTTCTTCACATTGAAAGGTGATAGTGAGAAGTTATCATTAGCAGTATGATAAAAAGAACTCCCCGTTGTTCGTAAAATAGATAAAGTAATTAACTTTATTACTGTTAACTCTAGTGTAAATTGCGCTAGATACTTATTACTAGTGAATGTCTAATAGGACAAGAAATTTAACTGCGACGTTATGAATTTGATCCACGTGTTGCTTGACGCACAACATTGATTTTTTTTTAAATGTTCATTTAATAGTGAAAAATAACATTTTACCTTTTTTTACAAGTGCGCGATGACGGGGTATCCTACGTATCATACTATAAGAGATAGCATTATGAAACTTCATATGTGGGTAGATCTCATTATGCTATCAATTCATCTTTCCAAAAATCAATTAGTTTAAGTAATAGTGTGTCATAGAACATCGATCTTATACTTAATTGTTAATCAGTATCAAATATAACTTTTATTAATAATTGACTATAAAGTAACTGTCACCATGCTTGATATAGTTCCTTATTCATTTTAAATACTGTACGCTAATAAAACTAAGGATATCGACCATTTTTAAACGTCGACCTGCATAATCTTTATTTACTACAGACTGTTTTATTTTTGCCTTACCATCTCATATGAAATCAAACAGCTCTTTAGAAAGATGTTTTACAAAGTCATTGCTTGGGTTTTGTAGGCTAACATAAGTGTGTTAGCAATAGAAGTACCAAAGACTTAACAACTACTATTCTGTCAAGTGGGCTTAATTTACGCCGTTTCTAGTGTTATATAAACTTTTTTATTTAAACATACTAAATTTACATCAAACATAATGCCTAACGTTTCAAATTCTGTTTCACCCCAAGAAAGTTTCCAGCGAGTTTTAATCGATCTTGTACTATATTTAAGGCAACCAATCCAGATAACTTTAGTTTTATCAATGTTAACACAGTATAACGAATATATCGAGAAATAGGATTGCCATGCCTTCAAACTATTTCAACCTAAAATAGATCTGATTTAAGGCCATTCATCTGAATACAATTTTTTGTATTGAGAAAGGGTTACATCCACCTTCTAAACATATGAAAGTGTAACAAATATTATGAAACGCCCTGTCAGTGCAGACATATTACAATACCATAAATGTTTAAAAACCAAACAAACAACTGAAAACGTGGTTCGATTAAATTAAAGAACGCGTGGGTTCTAAATACAAATTGCTATATTAACGAAATTTATGCGTCGGAAGATTAAATGTAATATTCAACAATGAAATGATATATTTATTTAACAAAAAGTTAAGTATTAAACTTACTGAGTGTGCAGGAAAGGCAATCTGATGAAATAATGATAGATATTAGAAAGCATGTGCTTCTTAAAATAGATTTTCTGAATGAAAAGAAAACCCAGAAGTAATAAGAATAAATAAAGGGAGACAACTGTAACAATATTTCAGAAAGGTGAGATAAGTTTTATCTCACTTTCACAAATGAACACCAGTACTTTTGGCTCCACTAGAACATCTATCTAAAAACATAGTATTACATTTAAAGGCTGTTTGTTTAATTTAGTTGCATAATTTCTCTGGTTTCTAACGAACATCCACAAGTCAGGTGTTCTATAATTTTGAAATGTAATTAATGTATGGCAATACATGTTGTTGTTGTACAGTGTAACCTCCATGAATGGTCACCTCCGAACAACAACCATCTCCCTGTTACAGCCAGTATACTAGCAACCCAAATTAACGTTTTTATTCTATTTTTCACTTTCTTAACAACAGCCATCTCCTTATAGCAGCCATTTATGTCATTCCCATTGGTGGCTGTCATCGGGAGGCTACACTGTATATTGCTTTCCTCAAGTCTGTATTCGTATAAGGTACATGTAGTTCACTTTTTTCTTACAGGTACATCCTTATCAAACACATTCATAAACCTTAATAAGATCAAATTGTTTGTCATCTAAAGCATCATAGAGAAACTTGGCATTGTGGACGAGACCCGATCGATCAAATGCTGATATTGTAACAACTCGATTTATTAGTGTATTGTTGTTTGCTGTAGGTATTGAAACATCTTGATTGTCGAAATAATGTTCAACAATGGCGTGGGCGTTTGTTCCACCAAATACAAAACTATTTACACTATTCATACATTTACCTTTCTGTTTTACCAGGCACTGTCCACGGCAAACATTCTGTTGGTACTTCAAACCGTGCTCAGATAATTTCAGTTTGGGATTTTTGTTTTCCTTCGTATACCAGGATTTAACCAATCACGCCCGTTTAACTCATAACGAATGTAATTTATCCTTCGGCAAAAATGTTGTGAGGAACTTCCGTCCTCGTTGTGAGCACCCATATTGTATGTCAACAAGGTAAGTTTTTTTCAAACTTATGAAGAATGCATACCTTTGTGTAAAATTATCGAAATGCAGTTAGCTAGCTTAGGATTTTCCTAGTCAGCACAGTCATGTATGAATAATTGTATGAATGGAATTGCTTCACCATTGTCTAAAATTTAGGCCAATCGCGTAATAATTCACCGTGATATGATAGTGAATGTTACATACTGAAAAAGAATGAACTTATACCATTTTGGATTTATATCATAGAAATCATTTGTCTGATTCAAATATATTGCACATGGTTAAAGCAAGAAATTCTTACTTACGCTTAATAAGGAGTAAAAACATCAGTAAGAAAAGAAACAAACAAATAAACTAAACATGCTAAAGAATATTGGAAACTACTAAACTTGTATGTCACAGTGATAATAGTAACGCTAGGTTCCTACTGTTGTGCGATATGATTTGTTGCGCTACGATGCGATTCGGTCAAGATTTGACAATTTCATGTGTCACGATCTGTTACGGTTTGGTTTCCCGTTCAGGGCCCCGTTCTATCAATGCACTTACGCTTTAAATAAAGCGTAACTTTGACTAAGTCGTAAATTACGCGTAAGTGGCGTTCTATCAATATTGACGTAAATATTTTTGACGTTATTTCGTGCGTAACTTTACACTATCTAGGACTAGGTGTAAAGTTACGCAAGTGGTTACAAGAAGGCGTTATGGATGCTATTTAATTTTGAGGCACGTCAAATGGTTCATTTATTTCGCCCATATAAAGGGGTAAACGACGAGGGAATGGGAAGTGGGACCTCGATTGAATATATGTCTTCATAAAAGTGGAAGAAAAATGCTTTTCACTCCGGAGAAAGCGTGCAGGGTGGTGCTGGGTTGTGCCAAGTAACTTAATGTATGTTTTCAATTTCTTAATACCTGACATTGTAAATGACAAACGCAATGAACCTGAAAATATCTACAGGCATCCCATTCAGTGTTAAACATTACACTACATGCCCATAACGAAATGATAAGACTATTTAGCCACACAGACAAAACCGCACCATATATGGGGTTGTAAACTCGCTCCGACCCCGAGTCCCGTGTCCCTTTTATTTTTCCGCAAGTCCCGCGTCTGTCCATATTTTAAATCGCGAATCCCGCGTCCAATTTAGGAGGTATTACAGCCACAAATATGAAAGACTTTTGAAAGTCATCATTGAAATTACTTTCATTTCCTATCAATGTATAAATTTAAAGGTCAGCAAGAAATGTTGGATTATCAGGCAAAACAGTATTTTTTTTAAAAAATCATCACTTGTCATTCATTTATCAATATTCAACCTTCCTTCAAAATCCACATTTCTATGAATACCCTAAAGAGCCAAGTCGATTAATATATAAATTTCATTTGTCGCAAATGTAAATTACATCATTTGAATAGCACATTGAGTAAAGATTGATTAGATGTCTTCATGCATAATTTAACAATTACCGATCTATTAATTTTATAAGCATATTTGCCTTGAATCTAGTAAGTTAACATTACTGGCATAGCTTCCTGTAGGCACTGTAGACACATAATGAAAAATAAAATTTAAAAAATGACAAAAACACAATAAGACTCTATTAAGGTCAACGTACATGAAGTACTAACTGTACTAAACTTATGCAACTTTCGTGGAAAATCATTTGATACTTGTAATTGAAAACTCAAAATAAATAAATCTAGCAAGGAAACAACTGCAATATTTTTACGCTAAAGCATGCCGAGTTGATAGAACGGGGCCCAGATGCGGTCACATACGTCTCGATAGGATTGTTTTGATAGAGTCGACGATTTGGTCTCGATCTGATACGATCATCACGATCGAGATTCCCAAACTAGGATCATCTGGTACATATAGATATGTGAAAGTGGGAATCTAGCATACTCAAAAAATGTAACTAATAGTATATTCTTTAAATACAAATAACTTTGCATAATAGTATAAGGCCAACGATACAATTTACACGATTTTTACATTGTCTGAAGAACTTGTTTAATTATTTTGATACAGATATTTTCCAAAACAATACCAGTTTATAAACAGGTGATATATAAATGAACCAAACAATTACAGGGGGATAACTCTATTAAGCACATTCTGAAAATTGTTTACAGAAATCTTTAACATTAAATTAATAGTTGTGCTGAAAAATATGATTTTTTAAATTGGGTCTCGATTGGGGTTTAGATCGAACTGAAGTACTTTAAACAATGTTTTATCTTTAGTTGTATGATAAATAATAACATAAAGATTTCGCTGCATTTATTGACTTCTCTAAACCCTTTGATTATTTTTGTTAGAGATATTATCTGGTTTAAGATGGCTGTAAAACAACATGTAAAGCTAAATGTAATAACTTATTAATGGTGTTAAGCTTGTGTACTGAGTATTAGTTATTAGTACTTATTACGTATATTGGAACAATATTGTAATAAATAAAAATTAACATTTAATCAGTTAAAAAAATGTTGTATCTTTTTAGAAAGTTTGGTAAAATTAAAAGAAGTTCAAAATGTACAAACGATGGAAATGATATATAGAAATTGTAAATAAGTCATAATTAGGGTTTCTTTAAATTTTAAAGCAACATCTGATTCACTGACTGGACAAGGATTGAAATCTTTATACAAATCAATTAGCTATTTTTTAAAAAAAATTTAAGTGTATGTTAGTCATAAACTAAATTAATATGAAACACTAGTAATACTTGTTTTATATATAGGTATTAAAGTATATGTATATGGTATAAAATGAAATTATATGAAAGTCAAACCATGAACCTTGTTACGTGAATATTTAGAAAATTCTATTTACCGATATCGTACCGCAAAATCCTGAACTTTATTCTTTCAAACAATATGACAATTGATTTAGATGATTTATGAATATTATGAATATTATTGGTAAGTGATTTTATCTTATTCATAACCATAATGAGTAATTATTAGAAATAGTTGTATCTTTAATTTACGAAAAAATACGACGAGTCGAAATTAGAGTGTACAAAGATCATTAGATCTGAACTCGTACTAGTATCTCAACAGCTCTTTTGTTACATTTTGTGAATGCGTTTTGTTGTAAATATTGAGATATATAATCAATTTGATTGACATCTAATACTTCGGGCCAAAGTATGTGCAGAAATCACGAATAAGTTGCACCTATTAATTGACATGCGGGAATTTAATTACTGCACACATGAGATTAAATGTGCTGAGGCAAACAAAGGACCTGCGGTTCTTTTAAAGTTATTTTACGAATACCCGAAATGTAAGTTGATGTATAAAGTATTTTTTTACATAAAGAATTTATGTCATTATCGTTGTACACAAAGACAGGAGGTATAACGTGTAAAACTGTGAAAGATGAAGATGAAATACAATGTAGTACGATATGACAAATATGATCTATACGAGCCAGCCACCGTAAGAACGCTATCGTTACAACCACCACTACCACTTTAGTAAGTAATCAAAGCCATGCATGTGGGTGGAGGAAAGACACTCGTATCAGATGCCTGTATGAATTTCTGTATTTGTTTAGTAAGGAGATGTTTGTTGCTTTACTTTGTCAAATTGAATTTACCCCGATGGTCGCATATCCGAAGGATGGTGATAACACTCTTGGCCCATACCCGCAAATCATTGGCAATGCAACGTTGACGGATGACTCAATATCCACGGAGGGGAACGGAATGTTCGGCATTGTTTCTCATGGATGCGCATCTTGTGCGCACGACTTAGTATCTCGTGGCCACTACTTAATTAACTTGTGCGCAAGAGATAAGTAAAATCGTAAATATGTCACCTCTATGCCACCGTACTTAAGTAGTGTTAAGTAGTGTTACTGAACAGTTGGACAGATGAGAATAGCTAGACCTCAGGCTTTCTTGTTTTCCGTAATGCTAAGGTTCAATGGACACAGGCGAGCTATTTTCAGAATACATGATGTATAAAAAAAAATGCCCCCTTTACAGTTATATCTTTACGACTGTAAACAATCAACGTACCAATTTATTTTTAGATAGAAATGTCCCGTCAGGTTTGTACTTGTTGAGCTTTAACCCCCGTCACACTAGTGCCAAGTTCTCGTGACGATCCCTAGGCGTCCAATAAAATGCAGGACCCCGCAGTATGATCGCAATAATCACTGCAGAAATCAGTGACACTGCCTGTAGACGCGTTCAAAGATCGCAAAAGAAGGTGCGCAAGTCGAGCATGCACAAAACAAACGCCGTCGCTTGGCGTTTTGATAACAGCGCAATGGGGTCGCTGTAAGGTTGCTATAGCAGCGCAGGTCTTCTTTAATGCCACGAGTGCTCTGCCGACATGCACAAAGGTCTGTGTGAACAGTATGGTTGTCCGTAGAGTTTGCACAGAGATTTTACGGCGTTTTATGAGATGTCACTGCGTATATAGCGCGCTTATACGAAATGTGAGCGCCGTGAAATAGCAGTGCATGCAGTGGAAGCACCATGAGAGCGCATGCAATCAATATCTCCATAGTGACACAATAGAACGCCATTCGAGCTACGTACCAACACGTGAGCCGTAACAACTCCTTTTAATGAATTTTTTTTCTTGCGATTTCACGGCGCTCTGAACAATAAAACAACGCCGTGACAACGCAGTGGTAACGCGGTAGAGCTGAGCACAGTTACTCAAGTGAACACAGTTCCCGATAAGATTTTCAATTTCGAACGGACAGTAAGCATCGGCTTGATTTATACCTGTCATGTTTCCCTTCAAGACATTTACAGGCAGAAAGGTATGGCTGTAAAAGCTTGGTCTATACAAGTCAATGAAGTAATTATATACATAAACGCTTTATGTCGTAAGTGTTGTTTTGTCCAAATGTTGATCAAATCCATCAGTTTTTTTATTAACAAAGTTATGTCAATTTAAATGAAAAAAAAAATATTTAAGCAAAATTTAATAATTTGACATTGATGATCGAGGTCATTTTATGAGTCAATGTCAATTTACTTTGGTCTTCTTGAAGGTCTTGTCACATGGGTTGTTGTCTCAAAGTAACAAGGTTATAGCAAATAATAGTAAAAGAATCAAGCAAAGTTATCTTTGACACCCATCTGTGACCTTGACTTAAAAAGCAAGCAAGTTGAATGCTTTATGCACACTAAATTGATATAGATAACATAATAAATTATGTGCAAAATTATTTGAAAATAATTCGAGGGGTTAAAGAGATACAGAGCGGAAATGAACTGTGACAGACAGACAGACATACGGACGGGTGGTCTCATGTCTGTACGCACCTAGGAGAGGTTTTGGGGTAGGGGTTAGTACAAGTTGATGCTATGGGGTTCCAGTACGTACAAACCGCCGTTGTGGTGAGAATTTGTGCTTACGAGGTGCAACAAATCGCTTATGGGGTGCAAAAGTTCAAAAGATCAAAGGCGGTACCTCACAACGCCACTTCAATGAGAACGTCCGTCAACAATTGCTTTAAACAACATCTCCTTCTTAACCACTTGGCCAATGTCAACGACACTTGGAAGGATGTTCCTTGCATGAAGCTCTACCAAAGTCCTTCAAAGAATTAAATTTCATTAAAAACTCTGGATGCTATGGCAACCAATAAGAAAAAAGTAAAACTATTTTTGTCCGAAACCACACGGCCTAGAGCTTATTTATTTGGTTTGTAGTATTGTCTAGTAAACCAAGTTTGTTCAAATTATGGCCCTGGGCTCAAAATTGGCAGCCCCCAGGGGACATAGACTTATATAGGAAATTTAAAAAGATCTTCTTGTCCGCTTCCATAAGGCCTAGAGCTAAGATATTTGGTATGTAGCATTTTCTAGTGGACCTCTACCAAGTTTGTTCGAAATTGGCCTCGCCACGGGGATCGCTTGATTTATATAGGATTACGTATGAAATTAACAATATATTTTTGTCCGAAACCATAAGGCCTAGAGCTTAGATATTTTGTATGTGACCTCTACCAAGTTTGTTCATATTATGGCCCTGTGGTCAAAATTGGCCCCACCCCAGGGTTAACCATAATTTATATAGGAACATTTTAAAAATCATCTGTCCGGAAGCTATTGCTTGTTTTTTTTTTCATATTTTTTATAACAAAAAGCTAATTGGGCTTTAATGATATTGCATGTAGAACTCTTTGTAATACAATAATAAACAAGTGAACAACACATAAATAACAGTAAATATTCTAGTTAAATTGCATAAGCGGCCGATTCGCTCTTCCGGAAGTCGTTGCGTGATCTGGGTCAATATTATAACTAGAGACGTTTTACGACATCTGGTGTGGCGCGAAGAGACATTAGGAAGCCTGGCGAACGAGAGACTGGACGTGTCAATAACATAGTTATTATACTTATAGAATTAACGAATACCATCACTAAAGACTTAGGTCATTATACTCACCCTTAGGCCCATAGTAAGCCTGTATTGACAATTACTTTAATGTCAACAGCAAAGCTTCTGATTTTAACACAATAGTACATCACTTTATTGAACATAATCAGGGTCACTCAAATAAAAAAAAAGAGCCTGACACGTACGATAATATATAAACTATAGGACCTATAGTTAACCCGATTTTGCACGAGGTTCAGACATGATAATGTAATTCTAAATAATCTTGCATAAAAAGAACTGTTTGACTATCATTTTAGGCCCACAACCAGTATGTTACTTTCATGTTTAGCGACTCGAATTATTATTCGTAAACCGCAGTTTAACGTATCTGGCTTGGATGTCAGGTCAAATCAAGTTTCACCTATTTTTTAGGGATGTAAACGGATAATCGATTAATCGATTAACCGTTCGTTTCTCCGATTAACCGGTCATTAAATCATTAATCGATTAACCGAAAGAAATAGAAAGAAGCAAGTAAAATATAATACTAAATTGTATAAAAAAATCGAAATTTTCAGTGAATACGCGCGAGTTATCTTGTCAATAAATTAGTCAACCAAAGGTGCGAAAAATACGACAGTTGAGCAAATCAACAATTCATTGACACTGATCTGGGACCATTATACACACTGACACGTATATTGTTGATTGAGTAATTAACTAATTGAGAAGCGATTTTTCAAGTTTCAACATTTATTCACCCAAATATATACATACATATAACGTGGGGAAAATACATAATCAGTATTAAACATAATATATATGATACCCGGTCTAGTATTCTGAAGAGACAAAAAAAAATTGTTTCCATGTTATATATTATACACGTGGAAACCATGGCAACACCAAATAACATGTATAATATGAGAATATTGAGAGACATATGTAACAAATAGGTTAAAGATTGTCTAGGGTACTGGTGTACTGATACATGTTTATCTACTAAATTTTCGTGTTATCTTATTCAATAACTTACAAAACTTTTCTAACACGTGGACGTTTTGAGATTGCATAATTTGGATATAAAATAGATCTGGGTCAGTATAGCGTGGAATGTTTAAAAATCTGTTTCTGTCCATGTTAAAAAACGGACATTGTAATATATAATGTTTTTCTGAGCCAATTGTATTCGTATTACAAAGAGGACAAATTCTATCATGTAGTAAAGTTCCGTCATAACGACCGGTTTCTATAGGTAAGCGATGATTTGCAGTACGGAATTTGAAAAACACATCGGAGTCGTGTTTTTTCAGAAGTTTGAAATATGATTCGAGCTCGAGATCAGATTTAAATTGTTTATATAACTTTCCTTTGTTAGACTGTTCTAATTGTGCATTCCATGTTTGTTTATACTGATATTTTAATGTTTGTTTGACTATCTTGTGTAAAATCGGTGTATTGTAAATTGGTTGATCATCCCAAATATGACTTCGGCCGCATGTGTTTAATATTTCTTGGATTTTACGGGTCCACTTGTATTCGTGATTTTGGTTTAACATATAGTTGTATATTTTTAGTGAAAGTTTTTCGGCTTTACCTGTGACAAGTCGAGACCAGTAAGCGATCAAACGGGATTTAATGATTACATCAATGGGGAAGCGACCAAGTTCGCCATACAGCATGTAAATAGGTGTACTGTTTTTTGGATATGCTTGGTCTGGGGCTTCCTCACAATTTGATAATTGGTTCGCAAGTTATCATTGTTAAAGAGCTTAAAGTCAATCCTAAAAAATAAATAAAGCCAAAAATTCCACCAGTTATCATTGCAACTGTTGTTGTAACGTACAAAAGTAAAAGTGGATGTGGCATGAATATACATGTTACCACAAACACCATTCCAACTGCAATAGCTGGAGTTTGAAGTGTTTGAGATAATATTACAACATAGTGCTCGTAAAACAGAAATGCTGGGGAAAAAAGCAAATGCCGGAAGAGAACTGTCAGAAACGAGTTCTCTTATTCGAAGCATAAAGTTTCCCTGATCTTGTGAATCCTTTATGCTCTCTGACATGACGTAGAACCGAGCTGCAATAATACTAGCGTTACTGTTGTTAATAACAACATCGTTTCTAAATCGAGCATTTTCAGCCTTATTAAGAAATGTTTGGAGGCCTGAAATGAATGTCGTCTCGGAAGTAACAACATAATTAGCACTCGCTTAACTATCGTTAATAACAACATCATTTCTGAATCGAGCATTTTGTACCTCGTTAAGAAATGTTTGCAAGCCTGAAATGAATGCCGTCTCTGAAGTAACAACATAGTGCTTACTCGCTTTGTATTCTGTCAGCCATCCTATTGTAAAATAGTCTTGTACCGTAATTTCCGCTCGTAAGGTTATCAGCAGCGAGGTAATAACATTCTGAACATTAGATTGTGAATATGTCAATGGTTCCTTAAAAACAATTGAAACAGCAGTTCCGCCTGGGAAATTTGTGTCAAAGTGTTCCCTAAACGTATAATAGTATGAGTCTTCGCTCACAAGTTCTTTCAAATTTAGACCTTGCTCCAAACGTGTGCAACCCCAGATGGACATTCCGAGATATACAGCAAAAAAATGAGGACAGTACATTTTGCAGGCTTTGATATTGTGACTTTTGGAATTAACCATTTAGGTAATTTGTCTAGTAGACTCTCTGATTCACGTGTTTCTTTCGGTTTTCGACCAGTGCAACATAGTAAGTAGCATTTATTATGATTCTTCTTATCCAAGTCCTCTGGATCCTTAATCTTCAAAACATGTTGCATAATGTCTGTTGTCTTCTGTTCTCTTCTCATTGATTGCAATACATGCAATAAATATGGTAGACTGGTTGATATAGCAAATAATACGGCAATTGCTGTAAATAAAAATGAATTAGTTGTTAAACATCGTCTTAATCTGTATGGCTGATTAAACTTTGTAATTATATAATAAATACAAGTAGCATAGGAAGCACTTAAAATCATCATTAGAAAGGCGATGAATACGCAAAGCTATAGAAACAATATGTCTAAAGATCATCTAGTGTTATAAACTAAAGTCACCAATTGCGGTCTTGATATTGATTAAGATCTCAAATATGTGCTCGTTGTACTTACCGCAGTAAATGCAGAAGTTACGAACGCTGAGAAAAACAGATGAAGCACCTGCAGCAAATGCCAGCAGATCTGTTAGAGAAGTGATTGTGATAGAAACACCACTTGTTCTCATGGTTTCAGCTATGCGGGTCTCAACATTATCTCCATACTTGGCGTTATTGATTCCTGACATTAATATAAACATATCATCGACGCCTTTTTCTGAAATTATATTTGTGTTCCATCATTTACCCAAAGGATTCTTCATATCTACATAAAAGTAAATTCTTTGACGTTGATAAGTATTGACAATTAATGCATATTAAGATTAAGTTGTATCATTGGCAACAATTATAAAATTGGAAGAGAACTGGAAGAAAATTTAACGTATCTGGCTTGGTTAAAATCGCTTAAATTAAATATCACACTTTAATACCAAGCAACAAAAAATTATAACCGAACGCTCAAAAATGGTGTTTTATTGCGATAAATACTGCACCCCTTTATCGACTTTTCCTTTTCAGCGTTAAACATCTCTAACGTAATGTGCATTGTATTGGTATGATATGATACTATAAATTCATTAATGACAAAAATTTGTTATAAAATCTCTTACTAGACATCAAACCTGGGCGTGGTTTCAATTAATGAACCGTAAACATAAGCGATTTTGATTGGCTATCAAAATTGAATGAGGTGCGTCAAATTCGTTGATTTCATGAGACGATAATGATCCGACATTTTAATTGTTAATTGCTCAGCTTAAAAAAACGCAGTAGGTGTCATTTTCGAATTAAAATTGCCGTCTTATTTGATGACGGATTTCAAAGCGGTTTTCGGTAATTTGTAGCGCAAATGTTAATCAAGGGAACCGTGCCTCAGAAGTTTGATACTTGTTTTCATTATTTATCTATGGAGTATTACGTAATAAACAGCGGGGTTCTGGGTACGGAATTTCTTTAAAGTCAAATATCTAACGAACGACGGACTTTATCAAAAAACTGAAGCACGGTTCCCTGCTTTATACATTTATTGTCATTTTAAGGCTATTTGTTGTAATATATTCCTATATACAGAGTAGTTATCGTTGTTCAAAAATTTGTAAATTACGTGCGATATTGGTTTATAGAAGACCAATCAAATGTAATATTTAATTCAAATTACTTGCAATGGACTTTATACAGTGGGTTTATTTTTGTATATAATTATGGTTTAGTTTTTAAATTTATAAATTGGTGAAACTTGATTTGACCTGAGATCCAAGCCAGATACTTTAAGTATAGGTTTGTTCGTAGTATTAGTAATAATAATAGTAATCAGAACATATATGAATCCGCATTGAATAAATACACAGCGAAGAAAGACAAATAATGTTATGAAACGTCAAAACAATATTTGTTTCGAAAAATTAATTCTGATAAAAGTTTTGTAGATTTCTGTTATGATTCACTTTGGTATACTTAAAGATGGGTCGCGGATTTTCCCCAGTAAAATGGTCATTTTTTAGAAGTCAACGCACAATAAAGAAGTTTTTCATGAACAGTCTTTAAGGTATTAGCTAATGCAGAAATGATACATCCAAATGATATTTCCATGGAACCCGCCAAATTCGCTTTAATTCATGTATTGATCCAATAACTTTATAGAATTAGGTTTTGCCGTTTACATTACTGCAATGATGAATCATTTCCGAATCCGAAAAATTCAAGAAAGTTTTATTTTGCCGTCAATAAATCTTAAAAGACGCCGATCGAACTCTGTAGGGTGTGGAATTTTACAATGCCAAAAAATGAGACATTCAACGATGACAGAGAAGTTTTACAGCATACAAGTAACGAACACCCGACATATTTGTTTTGAAATGTTTTTAAACATGATCTTTTCTATTAAGAAACACCAACATACACCAATGCAAGCACAATGTCGATCATATTTTTAGGAAATGTAGAATTCTGCAAAAGTGCAAAAATCTCTAATGTAACATATAACTCAGAAACTATACGAGGAAGCAACATGAAACTTCATAGATGAATAACTCTCACTGAGGCGGTGAACAGACGAGCGTTGGCACCGCTTGTGACTCTTTTCTTTTATTGACAACAATGTGACTACATACAATAATTTGTTTGATACATTTGTTTTTGTTTATATATTAATTATGAAAAATGTTAGTAATAAACAAAATGCTTACTTGATTACAGAATAAAACATTACACTAAACCTGTACACTATGTATGCGAACACATCGAGCTGTGCCTTCGTAATGGTTAATTGCAATTACTGAAGAACTCAGCTGTACTAAACGCGGAAGACTTCCGTGTATGTATTTGATAGCCAAAGTCAAAGCCAAAGTCAACGAGACACAAACATGGGAAACTAAATCAATTTTATTGCGTCAAGCCAAGCAATAGTAAACGTTTTCTTAATACACTTACATCTTTACCAATCAAAGTGTGCTTGAAATGTTATTAGTAAACACTAAATCAAAATCGCTAACAATATTTGCATGAATTTATGTCTTTTTTATTAACAGAAGGAAAAAACAATTCGCGATAGCATGTTTCATTCGCGGTATAAGAAATAGGCATGTTATGATTGTCATAATTTACGTTGAAGTCAAGGTAAATACGGGCGAGTTTTTATTGATCATTCTTGAGCATGATTGTTTTTACATTGTGAAGGTATTTTATTATTTATGACTTTAAAACGAGTTAACGTTTATTGATATTTAAAATGTTTACATTGCTAACATAAATGTCCTTGTTAGGCATTTAGATTCAGAATCTTGCTCAATGTGTGTATGCTTTGCAATTTTAACTATAAACACCGTAATAAATTATTTCTGATAAAGGTAACAGTAAAGTAAAATGATAAACTTATCATCGAATCATTTCAGTAAAGATTTCCGAAAAAAATGTTTCGCAATTTATCGAGTACTTTTTGTGTAAATTAAACTGAAACACAAGTTTTAAACTTGCAACTAACAAATTATGTTTCATTGCCATTTTTAACCACGAGATGCGAGAAACAAAGTACTTGATCATGATTTGTTCTTTTATTGTCCAATTTCAATGACATGTAGAATCTTGTTCAACAAGCCAAAAAGGCCATGTATTGTGTTATTTCGCGTATTAATAATGCTGAATTACCAGTTGATCTTTCAAGTATTTGATAATACAATTCTTCCTATACTTACATACGGTTCCGAAATATTTGGTTTTGAAAATATTGATATATTAGAAAATGTGCACAAAGATTTCCTAAGAAAAAATACAAGAGCTAGAAAAAGTACACCTATTTACATGCTGTATGGCGAACTTGGTCGCTTCCCCATTATTGTAATCATTAAATCCCGTATGATCGCTTACTGGTCTTGACTTGTCACACGTAAAGCCGAAAAACTTTCACTAAAAATATACAACAATATGTTAAACCAAAATCACGAATACAAGTGGACCCGTAAAATCCAAGAAATATTAAACACATGCGGCCGAAGTCATATTTTGGATGATCAGCCAGTTTACAATACACCGATTTTACACAAGATAGTCAAACAAACCTAAAAAGATCAGTATAAACAAACATGGAATGCACAATTAGAACAGTCTAACAAAGGAAAGTTATATAAACAATTTAAATTTTATCTCGAGCTCGAAACATATTTCAAACTTCTGAAAAAACACGACTCATACGTGTTTTTCAAATTCCGTACTGCAAATCATCGCTTACCTATAGAAACCGGTCGTTATGACGGAACTTTACTACATGATAGAATTTGTCCTCTTTGTAATACGAAAACAATTGGCTCAAAAAAACATTATATATTGCATTGTCCGTTTTTTTACCTGGACAGAAACAGATTTTTAAATATTCCATGCTATATTGACCCAGATCTATTTTATATCCAAATTATGCATTCTCAAAACGTCCACGTGTTAGAAAAGTTTTGTAAGTTAGTGGATAAGATAACACGAAAATTTAATAGCTAAACTTGTATCAGTACTCTAGTACCCTAGACAATCTTTATCCTATTTGTTACATATGTTTCTCAATGTTCTCTTATTATACATGTTATTTGGTGTTGTCATGGTTTCCACGTGTATAATATATAGCATGGAAATAATTTTGTCATTGCAGAATACTTGACCGGGAGTCTAACATATATATGCTTAATGTTGATTATGTATTTTCCCCACGTTATATGTATGTATGTATCTGGGAAAATAAATGTTGAAACTGAAACTGAGAAAACACCACGTTCGCCGACATGCAGGTGTGAACGATATTCGACATGACGCTTTATAATCAAGATAATTCACACTTAAGATTAGATTTTTTTATCATATCACGATAATTATTTCATAGCGTCTGACTAACAGTTACAATTTCAATTTCTAGAATAGTACTCTGTTCTCCTTGAACATCCGCTTCCGTGGTCGAGTGGTTAATGTCGCTGACTTCAAATCACTGTAACCCCAGTTCGAGCCCCACTACCGACCATATCTCTTTCAGATAATTCAATAAAGACACCGAAATAACGCTGATGAATTAAGGTAGGTTACTCATCGTCGGATATGCGTACTATACATATCGTGACGTCACTACGTTTGTCTAACCTCTATACATAAAACTGATTACTATCCACATTTAGATAGTTATACATACGCTAAAAGTATAGTTCCGCGGAAGTATTAAAATTGTCAAAACAACCATATCGGTTGTATGTTATTAACAAATTTGTTTAGTTATGTAAAATGAACGTAGTACCATTTCTATTCTTATGCTTTCGTCAATAAAACTCATTATTCAATGAAACGCAATGTTGAAGTACGCTTGGCTCCAATGTGTACGTACCATATGTTATTGTTTATAATTTTCATTTTGTAAGTAGTTCCTGCAAATATCCATAATGCCCCGAGCAGAATAACACAGGTCAGTGCATAGCGCTACCGTAGTGTACACATTGTCGGATATGTCTTTGAATTACATCGCTATTTGTCACACACTAATGTAAATTAACGTAGGTATCGCTCTACCCACTATTTAATTGTAAACTCCGCCCACGGCTTATAAAATCGTCTAGGTTTCGGTCTTACTGATTTAATAATGTAAATTTACATTTCGAAAGCGCCTAATTTTTAAGTGGGGCGGTATTTGCCAAATACTGGCACGGCAAAATCAAACTGGCAGTGGTTTTATATGGTGTGGAAGTCATCAATTTTCTGCTTGAATTGATTAACATTGCCTAGAAATACAGCAATGCATGTATGACCACAGCGGCAGTTAAAAAGATTCTGATTTAAACTCTCTATCCTCCAATACTTATCGGAAAATGGATTTACATGTAAATACTACCGTCACTGATCAGCAGCTTGTACTGAGTACGCGTAACGTTGTGGTTAATCAAATATAATTGACAAACTCTACTTGGGACCAAAGGGGTGTGTCACGAAATTTTTATTTTTATTTTCCGTGTAACCCGTTTATATGTATATAGAAGGGCAAGAACTTCGACAATTCGAATTTTCCAACGCATGTTTTTAAACTTCCATGTTAATGCAATGCAGTGCAAAATATTTAACTCATTATAGTGCCACGTGTAGGCAACTCAACACGCTAACAGAAATTGTATACTTTTACTACCTTTAAAGATATTTTAAAATCGCTATTGAAGATTTTTCAACATTCAACTGTTTTCATATATAAGCCATGTAGTTGCAAAGGATGTAACCGTTTATAAAAATGCAGAGAGCTGGGACAAACTATATTCCGAGTTAAAGGTCCTCTTCGGCTCAAATCTGTAAAAAGATATGAGGTTTGTTTTCAATATAGCAAGTATCCGAAATATCCTGCAGTTCGTTCTTATCGTAAGTAGCAGAGACCCGCCTCCGTGGTCGAGTGTTTAAGGTCACTGACTTCAAATGACTGTAATCTCTCACTGATAGAGGGTCGTGATTTCGAGCCCAGCTACCGACCATGTTTCTTTATGTGAGAAAGTAGGCAGTTGCTACGGAGGATGGGAGTCTAGTACTGATTCTTCCCAGGAGCGATGATAAGGAGAACTGTCCGCCTCATATGACTCTGTAATTTATATATCGCGAAAACCACTGAAACGCTTCTAAATGCCATTCGCCTTACAGAATGGTGACCGTTGGCTATACACAGGTTGTGGTTGAATTGTAGAGAACAGATAGCGCTGTCAGATAATGTATTTTCAGCCGTGGAACTAAATCCTATGTCCTGCCTTCATAACACTTAAAACAATGAATTTTCTGGTATTTTCAAGGGAAGTTACTGTATTACTTCTTACGTTTTATCAGATACACATACACTGGGTAGTCGTTACTGACTAAGTGCAGAATGTATACAGTTGTATTGATTACATACCTCACGACCTAGTGATCAATTAGTATCGAACAGGAGTTAACCTAGTAACGTGTGGAAATTGGAAAATTGCAGAAATCGGTCAGTATTTGTTTTAACTATATCGATCTACTTTCTTAGATTTACATATATCATAATACCGAGTTTTAAGTTGGTTTGTATGTACCAACGATTTAGAAGTTATATAAGCTGTGACAAATTATCGATTAAATTTTACCATGTGATTGCAGTCGTGTGGTATGTAGTGTTTATATAAGCAAATTTGCTGTGAATATAAACTAAATCCATTTGCTCAATTAGTAGAGCAGCAAGCAGAAGGTCGCGGTTCGAGCCTCCACCGGGTACAATATAGGGTTACAAAGTCAGTGCTTATACTATAGCTGTATAATTAAAAAATGCCAGTTTGAGAAAAAGTGGTAACAGTGCTCGTTTAGTCGCCAATGCTATCAATTAACGTGCATTTAATAATGAAGTGTGCTTGCATTGGTATGTTTTGTTGTTTATTAAAAGAAAATATCAAAAACTTATTTTCTGGGCTTTGCACCATAGTCGATTGAAAGCTTGTAAAAAAACAGTATCAGATATACACTTATATTCATTTTCAGAACTAAGTAATGCCTCAGAACCGAAACTGTTGTAACTCGTTTTATATTGTGGTTGAAAAGAAGATAGGAAATGTATTCGCTAAATATGGTGGATTCGTTGCTAGACATCCATGGAAAGTGGTGATAATTACTGCCTTTGTGAATGCGCTACTAGGCATTGGTTTGCTAAGACTGAATGTTGTAATTGATGTGGAGAAGGTTTATACACCGATCGGTAGCCAAGCAAGCAAAGACGCCGATGCGGTCAGAGAACTATTTACCGATATGAGTTGAACTAACTTTGTCAGACACCAAATGCCTGAATTCGGTAGATATGGAGAGGTTATCGCCATTCCGAAAGTAGGAAACATCCTCGATGGGACATTTCTCAATAGGCTGATCGACTTGTATAATTATATTCTTGCAATTGGGACAACCGATGAAGATGGAAATCCTGTTGGACTCAACGACATATGCGCCAAGAGATATGGGGCATGTGCAATAGATGGAAATATATTCGTTGATTCGAACTTTATCACAGATGTGAATACTAGTATTGCAATTCCATTCCCTTCTTACGTTCATCCAACAAAAGGTCAAATCTACTACGAACAACTTATAGGTGGCGCTGTAGTATCATCGTCGAACACCTTGACCTCTGCAAATATGCTAATGTTTCGAATTAATCTTCGAACCGACTCAGAATTTTACACAAAAACCGCCAAAAACTGGCAAGACGCTTTTTTATCTAAAATGGAAAAATATTCCTCGGACGATTTTGATATTTCATACGCTCATACAGATTCGTTAAGTGAAGAATTGAGTGATAACGTATCTGGTGACATTGCTTTCTTCTCAGTAACCTTCACTATCATGATCACGTACGCATGTATTGCCACAATGACTGCAAGATGTGATGTTGTTGGTCAAAAATCCAACCTTGGCTTTGCAGGCGTCATCGCGGCTGGTCTATCAATTGTAGCAGCTTTTGGACTCGGAAGTGCATGTGGAGTTGGGTTTGTCAGCATCGTGGGTGTAGCACCCTTTCTTATAATTGGTATGTTGTGTACATATGGTATTAAGAAAGATTTGTTTATACAATTGCATACGACTTGTTATTATACCATTCTTTTATATTTTGACTCCAATACTAGATATGTACTAGTCATCGCTAATACACAGAACAAGTGTGCATTCTAATTTGAATGTATGAAAAGTTCTACTTAATTTGTTTTAGTTTATAGTTATCAAAAATATCAACAACTTTAAAATTAACTTTTGTGTAGCTATGAAGAAGCGATTTGGGTTTTTGGAACACACAATAACATTTACCTTTTCAGGAATTGGCGTTGATGATATGTTTATGTTAATGTCAGGAATCACTAACACCAACTTCGGAGATGATTTTGAGACCCGCATAGCTGAAACCATGAGAACAAGTGGTGTTTCTATTACAATCACTTCTCTAACAGATCTGCTGACATTTGCTGCTGGTGCTTCATCTGTTTTTCTCAGCGTTCGGAACTTCTGCATTTACTGCGGTAAGTACACCAGTACATATTTGAGTTCTAAATCAATGCGCATATTGCAATTGGTGACTGTAGGTTATAATACTTGATTATATTTAGACATATTGTTTCTATAGCTTTGCGTATCGATCGGCCTTTCTAATGATGATTTTAAGTGCTTCCTATGCTACTTGTATTTATAGCAATGTGTATTATTCATTAGACATAGCTGTATTTTAACACCAATTTATTTTTCATTTACAGCAATTGCCGTATTATTTTGTTACATTAACCAGTCTACCATATTTATTGCATGTATTGCAATCAATGAGAAGAGAACAGAAGACAACAGACATTATGCAACATGTTTGAAGGTTAAGGATCCAGAGGACGTGGATAAGAAGAATCATAATAAATGCTACTTACTGTGTTGCACAGGTCGTAAACCGAAAGGAACACGTGAGTCAGAGAGTCTACTAGACAAATTTCCTAAATGGTTAATTCCAAAAGTCACAATACCAAAGCCTGCAAAATGTATTGTCCTCGTTATTTTTGCTGTATACCTCGGATTGTCTTTCTGGGGTTGCACACGTCTGGAGCAAGGACTTAGACTGAAAGACCTCGTTGCTGATGACTCATACTATTATACGTATAGAGAAAATATTGACACAAACTTCTCAGGTGGAACTGCCGTTTCAATTGTTATCAAGGAACCATTGACATATTCACATTCTAATGTTCAAAATAATATTGCCTCACTATTAGTAATCTTACGAGCTGAAAGCACGGTACAAGATTCTTTCACAATAGACTGGCTGACAGAATACAAAGCGAGTGCTAATTATGTTCTTACTTCCGAGACGGCATTCATTTCAGGCCTCCAAACATTTCTTAACAAGGCTGAAAATGCTCGATTTAGAAACGATGTTGTTATTAACAACAGTAACGCTAGTATTATTGCAGCTCGGTTTTACGTCATGTCAGAGAGCATAAAAGGTTCACAATACCAGGGAAACTTTATGTTGCGAATGCGAGAGCTGGTTACTGACAGTTCTCTTCCAGCGTTTGCTTTCGCTCCGGTGTTTCTGATTTATGAACAGTATGTAGTTATATTATCACAAACACTTCAAACTGTTGGTATTGCAATTGCAATGGTGTTTGTTGTAACATGTATATTCATGCCACATCCACTTTTACTTGTGCACGTTTCTGTTACAGTTACTATGATAACAGTTGGTATTTTTGGCTTCATTGCATTTTTAGGATTGACTTTAAGCTCTATAACAATGATTCATGTCATTATGAGCATAGGGTTCTCTGTAGATTTTGCTGCCCATGTTTGCCATGGTTACATGGTATCGAGGGGTGAAACTAGGAATGAACGTATGAAAGCAGGCATTGAAAGGTCTGGTGCACCGATATTTCACGGTGCTGTGTCATCAATTCTTGGGGTTCTAATGCTGGTCTTTGCCAAGTCCTTCATATTTAATACTTTTTTTAAAGTTATGAGTCTTGTTATTACATTTGGAATTCTCCATGCCCTCCTCCTACTCCCTGTAGTTTTGTCTATGATTGGCCCATTAACTCCGATTGGTGGATCTAAAGTGGATATACGTGTAGATGATCGAATTTCAGATGGCGCACTGAACAATGATCAAAACCTGAATACAAATTAAAGCATAGGTATACATTCGTTGTGAATATTGTCCTTCCAATCCTAATGTATGTCACCTAACTATCATTCTTGGGGAGAACCAATTCTAGACTCCCATCAATCGTAAGCAACTGTCTACTTTCTCACATAAAGAAACATGGTCGGTAGCTGGGGTCGAAGCCATGACCCTCTATCACCGAGGGTTAACAGTTAATTGAAGTCAGCGGCCTAAACCGTTCGACCATGAAGGCAGGTCGATCCAGTCCCAAATACACTTCACTTTTAACGTTATGTGAAAAGACATTTTTTTAGTTTTGTTGTGTTTTTAGATATACAGTATATGTGTAAAGATGCATTATGTACTTGTAATATTTCATTACAATACTGGGCACCAAAGAAGTGAACTTCTTGGTTGGTAAAGATGAATTGTTCCAGTGACTGCACATGGTTCACCTTAGTGACCTTTGCAAGAATATAATTATGTTTCTCTGAGAACAATCGATAAAGTATATAGCATTATAAATCAACACCAGGCTTCAGTGTGGCTTGATAATGCTACAAGAAAGATTTATGGTGTTACACACCTGATATCGGGGCTACATCTGAGATTTATTATGCTACACCCTTCATATATGGGAAGGGATGATATATCAATGGGGTTATGTTCCATATTTGGAGGGGTGAGTATATAAGTTGGAGTAAACTGTTGTTCGGGGTCAGTCGGGCCAGATTACTTTAGATTATTTTAGTATGGAATAGGATATCTTTTGATTTCAATTAGGAAGAAATTTAATTATTCAATGAAACATGTAGTCATGACGTATGAGAGAACAATTACAATTATTTGTACTTGTAAACTTGAAGTTGTTTTTGTGTAGAGAAATAAACTGTATTACTTAATTTGGATTTGTGATATTTGTTAGAATAAGTGACAATTATTGTGATCACTACCCCCCTGTACAAATTGGAGAATCGAACACGCTACCCTACCTACACGATATTTTTAACAGTTTATTAAGATACTGATTTATTCGCAGTATATGAGGAGCATATTTGTTTATAAAACGGTGTTCTGTATCTGTATTTATGTTCAATTTGCATATTGTACGTTTGTCAGATTTTGTATATGTACAGCGTATACTTACTATACTCTATATGATATTTTCTATGTGTTGGGTTTGACTTTTAATACAGTGTTTTAACTGCTACCTCACTTCCTTGCTTAATACATGTCCCTCTCATGATTGGTAACTTTATAACAATCATTGTGCTACAAATACAAGAATCAAATACTCAATAAATGGTTTGTATATATGCACATGATCTAATCCCGGTAATCGACAACAGACATTATGCAACATGTTTGAAAGTTAAGGATCCAGAGGACGTGGATAAGAAGAATCATAATAAATGCTACTTACTGTGTTGCACAGGTCGTAAACCGAAAGGAACACGTGAATCAGAGAGTCTACCAGACAAATTTCCTAAATGGTTAATTCCAAAAGTCACAATACCAAAGCCTGCAAAATGTATTGTCCTCGTTATTTTTGCTGTATACCTCGGATTGTCTTTCTGGGGTTGCACACGTCTGGAGCAAGGACTTAGACTGAAAGACCTCGTTGCTGATGACTCATACTATTATATGTATAGAGAAAATATTGACACAAACTTCTTAGGTGGAACTGCCGTTTCAATTGTCATCAAGGAACCATTGACATATTCACATTCTAATGTTCAAAATAATATTGCCTCACTATTAGTAATCTTACGAGCTGAAAGCACGGTACATAATTCTTTCACAATAGACTGGCTGACAGAATACAAAGCGAGTGCTAATTATGTTCTTACTTCCGAGACGGCATTCATTTCAGGCCTTCAAACATTTCTTAACAAGGCTGAAAATGCTCGATTTAGAAACGATGTTGTTATTAACAACAGTAACGCTAGTATTATTGCAGCTCGGTTTTACGTCATGTCAGAGAGCATAAAAGGTTCACAAGACCAGGGAAACTTTATGTTGCGAATGCGAGAGCTGGTTTCTGACAGTTCTCTTCCAGCATTTGCTTTCGCTCCAGTGTTTCTGATTTATTAACAGTAGGTAGTTATATTATCACAAACACTTCAAACTGTTGGTATTGCAATTGCAATGGTGTTTGTTGTAACATGTATATTCATGCCACATCCACTTTTACTTGTGTACGTTTCTGTTACAGTTGCTATGATAACATTTGGTATTTTTGGCTTCATTGCATTTTTAGGATTGACTTTAAGCTCTATAACAATGATTCATGTCATTATGAGTAAAGGGTTCTCTGTAGATTTTGCTGCCCATGTTTGCCATGGTTACATGGTATCGAGGGGTGAAACTAGGAATGAACGTATGAAAGCAGGTATTGAAAGGTCTGGTGCACCGATAGTTCACGGTGCTGTGTCATCAATTCTGTGGGTTCTAATGCTGGTCTTTGCCAAGTCCTTCATATTTAATACGCTTTATAAAGTTATGAGTCTTGTTATTACATTTGGAATTCTCCATGCCCTCCTCCTACTCCCTGTAGTTTTGTCTATGATTGGCCCATTAACTCCGATTGGTGGATCTAAAGTGGATATACGTGTAGATGATCGAAATTCAGATGGCGCACTGAACAATGATCAAAACCTGAATACAAATTAAAGCATAGGTATACATTCGTTGTGAATATTGTCCTTCCAATCCTAATGTATGTCACCTAACTATCATTCTTGGGGAGAACCAATTCTAGACTCCCATCAATCGTAAGCAACTGTCTACTTTCTCACATAAAGAAACATGATCGGTAGCTGGGGTCGAACCCATGACCCTCTATCACCGAGGGTTAACACACGGTATAACCGGATGAATGCCCTACAGAGTGATGACTACCCAACAGAGGTAAACACCGATGACGGGTGAGTAGTGGTGTTAAATTTCTTACCAGCAATTCTCGAATTCGGGCTTTCTTTTGGATCTAAGGATATGTGAATAACCACGAAGGTTGAAATGAACTATTCAAACAGTCTCGCATGCTATCTTTGCGGAATAAAGCTGATAGCGCCTGTTTATACACGACACGCAGAAAATAATGCTCAAATCTCACATTTATTGCCCGAAATTAAACAGTTTGCGATAGTTTTGAACTATTTAACCTCATAGATCAAACGAAATAGCATCTATGAACAATTCTGTAAAGTTACAACTCTGTCCATGCTCTTAAACCGATGTTTGACCCTCCCAAAGAGACCCTGGTATGCGCAAAAATGATGACGTTTAGCGCCGAGGAGATTTTGAGAGGATGACGTGAACGACAGACGATGAAAAAATATGGATGACGTTCTCGGCTGAGGAAAGGAATTAATGAAATTGCCATTTTGCACAGTTTCAATCGTTTTTTACCCGGTAAAGCATGGAATCTTTCGAAATGTACATGTCAATGAGCATTTTTCAACAGAAAGTGTTGAATAGGATAGCCTAACACGTATATTATTCATATACATATGTACATTTATTCAATATATACCGTCATTCTAGTTACTGTAGTCACTCGAAGAATCTATGACATTTACATGACAAATCTTTATTTATTTGAATGTAAATATTCTGAAATCTAGTCATATAGAATTCAGCCTAGTTCTGTTCCGACATTACATACATACTCAGCATACTATCCAATGTAATTTAATGGTAAGGGAAGCTAATCAAGACTATTCCGTCATTTTACTGTCATTTAAACAAGCTTCCCGTAATACCGTTTTTATACAGACGGGAAAGCAGTCTGCAGTCTTTCATATCTAAAGGTGTGCATGACTTCTTGAAGATAGGCTCAAGAAAGTTTTTTTTGTGATGCTCAATCACGTCTTACTTAATGCGTGCGTACGCAACTTTCAGTATCGAATTCAAATGTAGTATCGATGACATTTGATAAGTGTAAATGTATTGGACGTAGATGATTGTATCTAAATTAAATTAGTAGCTGATTAATATAAATGACTGAAATGCTTTTAATTTGATTACGATTTTAAAGGTATCTAAAGAGCATGAAACTCAGACTTAGACTTCATATGACGAAGTAATGTTGGTTTGTCAAGTAAATACTTCCTGCCCACAGGTAACTGTATCATTGAAAAATAATACAAATATGAAAAGTTTTTTTTAGCTCACCAGGTGAGCTTTTAGGATCGATGAATGTCCGGCGTCCGTCGTCCGTCCACAATTGGCTTGTTTACACTCTAGCATCCACAGCTCTGAACAAATCGTGATCAAACTTGCTCACAATGTATATGGCCACAATGTCTCGGAAAAGTACGATTATGGGCAAAATTGGACAATAACTTCTAGAGTTATGGGCCCTTGACTTACACAGTTTGCTATGTTTAGCTTGTTTACACTCTAGCGCCTTCATTTATTCACCAATCCTAATCATATTTAGAATGAATGTGTATGACCTTACGGTCTTTGACAAGTTTAGTTATGGGTGGAATCGGTCCACAACTTCAAGAGTTATGGGCCCTTGGATTAGGAAATTTGCTACGTTTTAGCTTGTTTCCTTCATTGTTGGTTTTGATCTCAAATCTACGTAAAAATGGATTATACGAGATGGAAACTATATTATCTGGACATTAATTATAGTGCCTTTGTTCTCATGTGAGCGACCAAGGGCCATCTTGGCCCACTTGTTTGTAAAATTTACACATCTATAGACTCTAATAGAAAATAAAACTAAATATCAATTTCTGTAAAAAACTTTATCAATGATACATTTACATATGTGCCAGCCAATTTATGTTTAAAAAGGGCTTGCTAAAATATTTTAATCATGCACACCTGACATATAGATATGGAAGACTGCAGACTGCTGTTACCGTCTATGTAAAAACGGTATTACGGGAAGCTTGTTTAAATGACAGTAAAATGACGGAATAGTCTTGATTAGCTTCCCTTACCATTAAATTTCATTGGATAGTATGCTGAGTATGTATGTAATGTCGGAACAGAACTAGGCTGAATTCTATATGACTAGATTTCAGAATATTTACATTCAAATAAATAAAGATTTGTCATGTAAATGTCATAGATTCTTCGAGTGACTACAGTAACTGGAATGACGGTATATATTGAATAAATGTACATATGTATATGAATAATATACGTGTTAGGCTATCCTATTCAACACTTTCTGTTGAAAAATGCTCATTGACATGTACATTTCGAAAGATTCCATGCTTTACCGGGTAAAAAACGATTGAAACTGTGCAAAATGGCAATTTCATTAATTCCTTTCCTCAGCCGTGAACGTCATCCATATTTTTCATCGTCTGTAGTTCACGTCATCCTCTCAAAATCTCCTCGGCGCTAAACGTCATCATTTTTGCGCATACCAGGGTCTCTTTGGAAGGGTCAAACATCGGTTTAAGAGCATGGACAGAGTTGTAACTCTACAGAATTGTTCATAGATGATATTTCGTTAGATCTATGAGGTTAAATAGTTCAAAACTATCGCAAACTGTTTAATATCGGGCAATAAATGTGAGATTTGAGCATTATTTTCTGCGTGTCGTGTATAAATAGGCGCTATCAGCTTTATTCCGCAAAGATAGCATGCGAGACTGTTTGAATAGTTCATTTCAACCTTCGTGGTCATTCACATATCATTAGATCCAAAAGAAAGCCCGAATTCGAGAATTGCTGGTAAGAAATATAACACCACTACTCACCCGTCATCGGTGTTTACCTCTGTTGGGTAGTCATCACTCTGTAGGGCATTCATCCGGTTATACCGTGTGGTTAACAGTTAATTGAAGTCAGCGGCCTAAACCGTTCGACCACGAAGGCAGGTCGATCCAGTTCCAAATACACTTCACTTTTAACGTTTTGTTGTGTTTTTAGATATACAGTATATGTGTAAAGATGCATTATGTAATATTTCATTACAATACTGGGCACCAAAGAAGTGAACTTCTTGGTTGGTAAAGATGAATTGTTCCAGTGACTGCCCATGGTTCACCTTAGTGACCTTTGCAAGAATATATGTTTCTCTGAGAACAATGGATAAAGTATATAGCATTATAAATCAACTCCAGGCTTCAGTGTGGCTTGATATTGCTACAAGGAAGATTTATGGTGTTACACACCTTATATCGGGGCTACATCTGAGATTTATTATGCTACACCCTTTACATATGGGAAGGGATGATATATCAATGGGGTTATGTTCCATATTTGGAGGGGTGAGTATATAAGTTGAAGTAAACTGTTGTTCGGGGTCAGACGGGCCAGATTACTTTAGATTATTTTAGTATGGAATAGGATATCTTTTGATTTCAATTAGGAAGAAAATTAATTATTCAATGAAACATGTAGTCATGACGTGAGAGAGAAATATTAAAATTATTTGTACTTGTAAACTTGAAGTTGTTTTGTGTAGAGAAATAAACTGTATTACTTAATTTGGATTTGTGATATTTGTTAGAATAAGTGACAATTATTGTGATCACTACCCCCCTGTACAAATGGAGAATCGAACACGCTACCCTACCTACACGATATTTTTAACAGTTTATGAAGATACTGATTTATTCGCAGTGTATGAGCATATTTGTTTATAAAACGGTGTTCTGTATCTGTATTTATGTTCAATTTGCATATTGTACGTTTGTCAGATTTTGTATATGTACAGCGTATACTTACTATACTCTATATGATATTTTTTATATGTTGGGTTTGACTTTTAATACAGTGTTTTAACTGCTACCTCATTTCCTTGCTTTATACGTGTCCCTCTCATGATTGGTAACTTAATATAACAATTATTGTGCTACAAATACAAGTATCAAATACTCAATAAATGGTTTGTATATATGCCCATGATCTAATCCCCGGTAATCGATGTTAAATGCAGAGTAATTTGAAGTTTTTTTTAAATAACTTGCCCTTCTACGATTTGATCGTTTTTAAACACATCAAGACAATTTCTTACATATACATATGTATGTTGAGAATTATTTTTACATTTAGTTTGTTGTCCTCGGGTAACAAAAATAAAGTATGCTGTATTTTTACCTAATGCAGCTTAATATCACAATTGCACGAACACATTTGGCTCATACAAATGATGCTTCTAAACATCATCAATATATCACAAACTTTTTCCAGATGTTTAGCCTCGCATCAGTGCAACAGGGGGCTAGTCACCAGAGATTTTGTCTATTTACGATATATATTGACATTTTCGAAATCATATTCGTCTTAGTATTTTTCACCCCGAAATGTACTACATTGAATTAAAATGTATCATTTTTAAGTAAACTTTAAATGTAATAGAAATGTACAATACAAAATGCATTTTAACTTGTAGATGACCAGTGATATTAAAACAGTCAAAATCTGGTCCATCCAATGACTACATTAATGCGAGTCACATTAAGGTAGTGTTAAAATATTATTTTTTAAATAATCTTTAAATTCAAGTTGGATTAATTACCATATTCTTGCCAAGGACACGTGCTGTCTTTATCATTAAGTACTCATTATTTCTCTATTTTGTGGCTGAGCTGTCAAATACATCTTTATTTCAGATCTTCATATATGTCTCAAAGTACATGTATGTAATAGAAAAGATTATCAATTAAATCGGATATCAATAGTGACATGCATTATATTTGTTAATAACATTTTTGCTTTACACTCAGGAAATAGCAATCGTAATAACATTACATGATACGGAGAATAAGATACTATTGATACATGTATACTCTAATAGAGATAACAATTCCTTTTGAATACATAACAATCGCTATCCCTCGACTTTATTCTCTTTACATCTTTGCAAGCTGTGACGTTTATTAAAACCATCACAGTTCATTTTCATTGCACATTTCTATTTGATATTATTATTTACATAATTAGATTCGAATTTGACAATTTTAATGACGTTCTCAAAGAAAACAAATGCAAAATAGAATTTGATAGAGATTAACTAATATCATCTATTATTTAGTCAGAGTAAGAGTATCACTTCGTACATATACATATCCAATTTTACATCCAAACATCTGATTATTTGTGTGGCGTGTGGAGCTTTTCTTAATGTTCCCCTGTTATTTTACACGCCCTTTTTTATATTGGTAATATTTTGCGTACGTCTAGTGAGCAGTTATACTATAGGCAATAACAAAATTTTATCTAAAGATTTTAACCCAAAACCAAGACCTGATTGTGCTTTTGTAAAGTTGCGTTGCCAACGGTCAGTGTTCATGTGATAAAGTTATGCTTGTTCAAAAATTGTAAATTACGTGTTATATTGGTTAATAGAAGATCAACCAAATGTAATAGTTGTTCCAAAACACTTGCTATGGACTTTATTCAGTGTGTTTATTTCAGTATGTAATTATGGTTTAATACATAAATCTATAAATTGATGAAACTTGATATCACCAGACATCTACTCCCGATACCTAAAACCGTGTTAGAATTATAAAGCGTATTAATGGTATTGGGGTCCCAATACATAGCCTCCATATTGAAGAGTATTTATTAGGCTAGATTTACTGTCAACAGCGTTGAAGCTGAATGTGGTTGGTTCAAACCTCAGTAGGGATTTTCTTTTGGCATTATTTTTGTATCTCTTAGTACATAATTATTTAGGATGAAAGTCTTTTATTTTGAATAAGTGTATTTATTGGCTAAATAATTACTTTAAAATGTATTGTGCAACAGTTAGCCAGGTGAGATGTATGTTTCTTGCTTTTATTATGTTTGTATTTTAAGTATAGATTAGGTCAATTAAAAACATTTCAAAGCGTGATACTTCTTGTTTTTGCCCAAAGGCTCGTAAATGATAAGTCTCTGAAGCATTGAAAAAATAAGAAATGTGTTTCTTTTTCGTACAATGCGCTGATGGCTGATACTTTTTAAGTATATTTATATAATTTAAAAAAAAAAAAAAAGTAATTTCTTGTGCAAAACTATACTTAATAATGCAATTATGATCATTTATTGATCAATGATATGCAGGGTTTAGCCGTACAGGAGAATATAGGCTTTTCTGTCAAGTAAACCATCATTTTAAAAAAATACATGGTCAAACACTTTCTAACATTGTCAAATAACATATTTTTAAGATTTGACCACCTTTGGAATTTTGATGTTAGGATCCAAATACATTAATAAGACTTTTAGTTAGAATAAAAAATATATTAAAAATGAAATTGCTTAGAAAAAAAGTTTTTTATCGGCTGATTAATTTATGCAATATGAAGTTACTAAATGATATACGGACATAAAATTGTCTATATCTTTATCAAACTTTAGTAAAAAGATTTTCAAATGCAAACTCTTGGTCAATTATTCTCGTGTCATACAGTTCCTCGCACCCACATCACTGACAGATAAATAAAGCATTTTTCACTTATACACATACATCTTAAGAGTCTTTATTTTCTCGCCTCAGATAAATCAATCTTAGGAGTAATTTCAGCATGCTCTCAACAAAAGCCTAGGATCTCGGGTTAAACTATGTAAAATAGTAATTTCGTTATATCAGCTGTCGAATACCCATGTATGAAAAAATGCGAATAATCATATTGATATTACAGTATAGTTGTTAATGACAATAGATAATTGTATATTTTTACATGCCTTGAATAATGGTAATTATTTCAGTGGATATAACGCCACTTTCACTTAACCAGCTTTCCCGGACTGTATTCTAATCAGTACTGACTTACCCTTCCACAAGTAGAAGTAGTTCTCCACATATGAAGGAAATTCGACATTTTTGTCAATCCTTCTTAGAAGGGTATCACTGGTCGCGAACGAAAATCGGACACGGATCACCGGGACACAAGTCTAGCGCACTCACCACATGACTACGGCCGCAGTCTATAAATGGTAAAGGAATTAATATACAAACTATACTATACTATATTATACTATACTATAAGTGTTATACATTGAAGCAAATGCATCAATAAAAATACTGTAAGTAACCGAGTGTAGCTTTATACGTACAGTTCAAAGGCGAGTTAAATTGGATAATGATGTAATTCTTCAATAATAATTATTGCAAAGAAGACCAATTTAAGATGCAACTACATCAAGCGATCAATATGGGAATTGTACGCTATTTCTAATCAACGTAAAGAAACATATATACTTGTATATTATAACATCCTATGATGAGCAGCCCGTGGCCAATACAGGGACAATAACACAAGCTTAAAAGAGAATTGAAATTTCAATTTGAACTATGAGGGACAATACAGCTTATCATGTCGTAATTTATTGAGGTAATTGTTTACTGGGCCGCAAAATGTTGCATATAATCTAGCACGTCTGGGATAATCTCAAGCAAAAATACAGGAATGCAACAATATCCCACAGGCAGAAATCGACACTGCAATTAATTCTATGCACCAACAATACTTTGATGTCACAAATTCAATAGGTTATCTTATCCGATATAATGCTTCATTATTTATTTGGGTCCGTACCTCACATGAATACTATTCTTGGCATTCGGTCGTAAAATTTGTACCAAATAATGCACGATAGATTTATCTTTAAATGCATGTTAAACGCAGTCAAGTTTGTGTGTTTACACCAATTTGTATTCAATCAAAGTTTCCGGAAGTTTCTTCCCCTGTACAATATGCACTACTGAGTATCTTTATACGCCACATTTTTCGCTTGACTAACCATCCAATACTTAAATCTGTAATCTTTATTCAGTAGATATACTACTGCACGCAAACAGTTGATAAATTAACACACGATGAGGTATTCAGTATTTATTTTCTTACAAACTGTAATGTTCTGTAAAAAAGGATAGTATTTCGAAACTGTAGTGATTTTTTTAAAAGAGTGTGTTTCCAAATTGTAGTGGACTGTATGTAAGGAGTTGTTGTGCTCCATATTGAAGGAGTGTGGTTCCAAACCGTAGTGTTCTGTAGTCAAGGATTGTGTTTCCAAACCGTAGTGTTCTGTATAGAGGGATTGTGTTTCCGAACCGTAGTGATCTGTAGTCAAGGATTGTGCTTCCAAACCGTAGTGTTCTGTATGGAGGGATCGTGTTTCCGAACTGCAGTGTTTTTTGTACAGAGAAAGCGTTTTCATGGAAGGGGTGTGTTTACAAACTGTTGTGTTTAGTATTTAAGGAGTGCATTTCCAAACCGTAGTGTTCTTTGTACATAAACTGGATTTTCAAACAGAAGTGGAAGGCCGTTTTTCCAAATTGTAGCGTTCTGTCTAAAAGGAGTTCCCAAAATGTAGTACCCAGTTTTGAAGGAGTGTGTTTCGAGGATGCAGTGCTCTGTATTTAAAAAGTGTGCTTTCAAGTTGTAGTATTCTTTTACAGCGATTGTGTTTTCAAACAGGAGCTTTTTTCATGGAAAGAGTGCTTTTCAAAATTATAGTTTCTGTATAAAGGAATTGTGTTCCCAAATGAGCGTTCTGTCTAAAATATTTTTTTCCGAACAGTAGTACCCTGTATTGAAGAGTTGTGTTTCTAAGTTGTAGTGCTCTGTATAGAAGGAGCGTTTTTTTTCCAAAGTGAGAAGTGCTCAGTATAAAAGGACTGTTTAAAACTGCAATGTTCTATGTAAGTGGATTTGTTTCCGAATCGTTGGGCTCAGTATAAAGAATGTGTTTACAAACCAAAGTGTTCTGTATAGAATAATTGTGTTTCCAAACTGTAGTGTTCTGTATAGAAGGATTGTGTCTACAGACTTAAGAGTTCTTTGTAGAAGGATTGTGCTTACAAACTGTAGAAGTAGTGCGTTTCCAACCACTAATGTTATATAAAGGGTTTTGAGAACGTAGCATTTCACTATTATCTTGTTAGTATTGTTCGATACTTGAATTTTCATATTGAACTATATTCAGGGTTACCAGCTGTGATGTACACAAATGGGTTGTATTTGGTTCGTGTTGTATGGTTATGTTTGTATTTATTGGACTTTTCTATAGTATCGGTACTATATTTGAGGATGTTATGTCAACATTCAATACAACTCGTGCACAAACGTCCGTGTTTCACTCCACAGGACTGGCAGTTGATTTTGGATCAGGTTAATCACATTTATTTGCTTAGTACAATTTGTGTTTAATTTTGAAATGGATAACAGACGTCTTCCTTATTAATAAGCCGCCTAAATGGTATTTGTATTTCACTTTGTGTTGTTATATAACATATGAACAGATTTAGTGACAGGAGTTGCGACAGGCTGCAACCAGTTAAGAATTTATTTATATTCCAAGCACTTTCACAAACTTGGTAGATATATATAAAGTGACTATTCACGTTTTGATGAATACACCCGACCTTTACGCACAACGACAATGTCACCTAATCGACAAAAATATCATTTTACTGTGTGTTAAACGTCTGATTTTCCATTGTGCTCTTTGATAGCAGATTGGCGACTTACTAATTATAATAATCAACGTAGGTTCGGATTGGACAAAATTATAACTACAGAAAAACGCCTGTCTATGTAAACAACCAAACAGACTAAACGAAATACTCAATGGAACATTCTGACGAAAACTGGAAAGCTTAATTCGAAACCCAAACTGACTTATCCCAACTTTTTAAACTTAATTACAAAATCTGTCCAATAATAGCAAGATTTTGCAGGTTTTTATAAAAGGCTTTTGCCAAATGAATACATTAATTAGAATGATTCTCTCTGCCCGGGGCTTTAAGATGTTTAATGTTGTTTACCTTCATAGGCCATATTAATGATGATTGATTATCTACACATTTGTCGTTACATCAATAACATTATTATATTTGAATGTGCTGCGTTTTTAGTTTCACCAGGTAACAGAAGACATCTACTACATGGCAACACACATTCTCATTCATTTCTGCTTTGATTGATAGTATGAGGTTGTATTATATTATTCGACTAATGTCACTTTGATAAGATATTGTGTAAGAACTTCAGCAAATGACTTATATTGCACTAACTGGATGAAAAAGCGACATATTGCACATATATTCGGGAATTTCATTATAATTGTTATAATTATAGGACTCATAAATGGAATGTTAGTCCACAAATTTGGCCCAGTGCTGTGTGGTTTTGTTGGAGCGTCGATGGCGAGCTTCGGGATAATAGCATGTTATCTGGCAACCTCTATTGTGTATTTGACTATCAGCTATGGCATCGTTCAAGGTAATTTACAATTATTTGTTTATGAAGCTCCTGTTTAATCAAGAGGTTGAGAGGTCAGAATTCCTTTGAGACAAGACATCAGATAAAAAAATAACGACATTTAAGCAAACATCAGAGAAAGTTTTTACCTTCCAACCTTTCAACCGCTTAACTAGTAACCTATTAAACCGTCACGTCAATACTTCATGATAATTTATTTCTAATGATTCTAAGCAAAGTTACTAAAATTCAACAGTATGTTATCTAATATTTAGGAAGGGAGGATTTTTACAGTCGTTTTTGCTCCAGTAAAATACATTGATGATTCTTTATGCAATTATAGATTATTCCAAACAATTGTGTTTAGATTATTTTTATACTGTTCATGCATTCATATTATTATACTTTGCAAACCATTGAATATTGCAGCCCTTGGAGTGAATTGTCTATATATTTGTTCTGCAACAGCCATTGGTCAACTGTTTGATGGCAACAGAAAACTACTTATGTTATCTTTACAGTCAAGTTGGGTCGCACTGGGTGGAATGATTTATCCATACGTACTTGCGTATCTGAGGTATTCTTTAAACGAACTTAACTTTAGTTTTGTTACTACATCATCGGCTTAAGTCAACATAGGCAAAAGTCTCATTGTTGTGAAGTTTGAATACAACTGTAGTATATACATTCCAAGCACTATCAAGCAATATATACATAGCAATATCAAGAGCTTACACACCAAAAGGATTCGCTAAATATTGCTATGAAAACGATATCGATAGAATCCCACAATCCATTCATAATAATAATTATTCAACACTGCAGTTTACATATAGGTAATAAAAGGATGCCTAGAAATAACTACATACAAACAATGCCACCCTCCGTAAATCACCATCCATCCAATAACCCGACAACTTACAATAAAGAAAAATACAAAACGTGGAATTGGACTGTCGTTGGGACGGTTTAAGTAAAGTTGCAGGGGGGGGGGGGGTATTGTGTATGAGAATGATGCTAAACTCTTCACGTGAGCTTGTAAACTTGGTATGATTTTCTGAAGTCTGTCTGGTGTAATGTTCCTTAAACATATGGAGCTTAACGTTGCACCTACAGCCAGGTTCACTTGGCAATCATTTCAGCTGTAACGAAAGATTCGATAGAATTACACTGGCCATATGTACACTGGACAGCTTCCCACATGTGAAATTGGTTTGAGACCATACCCGTTCGACCATGGACACCCAAAGAGTATTTCAAATGAAATTTTATGAAATATCAGTGATCATAATTATGTTCTAGTTGGCTTTAATAATGTCTTTACTTTGTTGCAACATATTCGAAGAAACTAATAGTTAAAGTGAAACGTAGCACGTACCTCGATGCATGATAGAACCATTTACCTATGAACGATATTGTTTGTATTCTACCTCGAATTAATGAATATTATGTAGAACCAGTACATTATCTCGTACATGAAGACACAGTGCAATTCATTGTAGATATTCATAACTCAATACATTTATTGGAATCAACTGCAATTGCAAGTTAAGTATATTGTGGAAGCTTCTGCAATCAGCAGAACTATTTTGGGGGAAATGGTTGAGTTTTCAAATGTTTAGAGCCGTCGCAACAGCTATGTAGATTCGATACACTCTCAGTCTTAAAAATCTTGCAAGGCACGTACTATATTTTCAGCGATATGTATGGATTCCGTGGTGCTTTGCTAATTATTGGCGGTTTTAGCATGAACTGTATACCTGGATGTTTGCTATGGAAACAACAACCAAACATTCATAAAGAAAGATCAAGAGAAATTCTGGAGCCAGACCTTTTACAGCAATACAGGCGATCATTACAAATAGAATTAGTAAAGAAAGGGGACAATATCACAATAAAAAGAAAGAAAGCAATATCTGAAAATACAAACAATGGTGTTTTTTATATTGATAAGTTTCCAGTACTTCGCAATGATTCCAATACCAAAAGAATAGTCATACAACACGGACACGTGCCAACAATCACTGCTGATAAAAATGCAGCCCAAGAATCACCGCTCCAAAGTCTTAAATCAGTTACTAAGAATAAGCGATATATTATTTTTTTGGTTGGCTGTGTCACAGCATATCCTTCTGTTGGTCTGATAGTGATATTCGTAGCTGATGTCTTCAAGGATAAAGGCCTAACATTAAACGATGTCACATTCGGGCTACTCGTTATGAACATTGTAAATATTATTGCACGTTTATTACCAGGGTCCTTTATGCAATGTAAAAATGTACCAACATTGTTCGGTCCACTACTCGCATCGTTGACGGCAACAGTATCACTGGTTGGACTTTCACTCTTTACGTCAAAAGGTTTAACTGTAGCATCTCTAGCTCTTGCTGGGATACCACTAGGAATGTTTATCACCATGTTTAGTGTCATTTCAGCGAAACTGGTTGAACCAAAAGATCTCGCGACTGCTATCGGTCTGCTTTTCACAACGACGGGTATTGGGAATATTGTTGCCGGACCTGTTAGTGGTAAGTTACTGTTTACTTATTGGGTATATCAGATATATGGCTGAATTAAACATATTTAAGACTACATCAGAGATATGCATTAATCTTAAACAGTACACCATGCTACACCAGAGATATGTATGGTTTATATGCTGTACCATTGTCATATTTCAGCTTACATCAGAAATAGGGCTGAATAATACATTGATTTATTCACATATTTTAGATAACACCATATATATGTATTGGGTTATACACGGTATCATTCAAATACTTCCGGTAACTTCAGAGATAACTCTATATCGTACTATATGTCACTAACAGATATAATATTGTATGTTATGTCAGATATATGTCTGATTTACATACAGTATTATTCATATATTTTAGGTTACATTAAAGATATGTCTGAATTATTCACTGCATTTCTCACATATTTCAGGTTACATCGACTATATGCCTGGTTTATACACTGTACTATTCACATATTTAGGTTACATCAGATATATGTCTGGTTTATACACTGTACTATTCACATATTTTAGGTTACATCCGAGATATGCCTGGTTTATACTATGAACTATTCACATATTCTATGTTACATCAGAGATATGTCTGGTTTATTCAATGTACTATTCATATATGTCAGGTTATATCAGAGATATGTCTGGTTTATACAATGTACTATTCACATATTTCAGGTTACATCAGAGATATGACTGGTTTATATACAATGTACTATTCACATATTCTATGTTACATCAGAGTTATGTCTGGATCATTCACCGCACTTCTCACATATTTCAGGTTACATCAGAGATATGTCTGATTTATACAATGTACTATTCACATATTTCAGGTTACATCAAAGATATGACTGGTTTATATACAATGTACTATTCACATATTCTATGTTACATCAGAGTTATGTCTGGATCATTCACCGCACTTCTCACATATTTCAGGTTACATCAGAGATATGTCTGGTTTATACAATGTACTATTCACATATTTCAGGTTACATCAAAGATATGACTGGTTTATATACAATGTACTATTCACATATTTCAGGTTACATCAAAGATATGACTGGTTTATATACAATGTACTATTCACATATTCTATGTTACATCAGAGATATGTCTGGATCATTCACTGCACTTCTCACATATTTTAGGTTACATCGGAGATATCTCTGGTTTATACAATGTACTATTCACATATTTCATGTTACATCAGAGATATACCTGGATCATTCACTGAAGTATTCACAAAATCGTATGTTACATCAGAGATATTCCAGGTTTATAAACTGTACTTTTCACATATTTTAGGTTACATCAGAGACATGTCTGGATCGTATAGTATTCCATTCCAATGTGCAGCTGGTATGACATCATTCTCAACACTATTATTTCTATTTGCAATGGCGGCAAGAAAACTAAAGAATAGTCACAGAAAAAAAAAGTCATCCGTGTTTTATCTGACCAGTATGTAGAATCAGTATAGGAACGTAAGACTTGGTATTCCAAAGCACCATTGCCTGTGTATGATATGTGATCATTTGAAATATCGCATGTATGTATTACTTTTTGTTATTTCCGGTTCGTTGTGTCATTTTAATATATGATGTCCTTACACTTGTAAATAATGCATTATATGATATTGAAATTTAGTTCAAATATTATAAAGAATATGTAAGGAAATTCTATTTTATACCAAAACTATCGAACTACGTTCATCTGTAAATGGAACAATACACTAACAAAGGTTTGATGTCTAGTAAGAAATATCATAACAAAGTGTTGTCATTAATGAATTAATAGTATCATATCGTACCAATACAATGCACATTACGTTAGAGATGTTTAACGCTGATAAGGCAAAGTCGATAAAGGGGTGCAGTATTTATCGCAATAAAACACCATTTTTGAGCGGTCGGTTAGAATTTTTTGTTGCTTGGTATTAAAGTATGATATTTAATCTTTGTAAATAACGTAAAATATCATTTAACGCTATTTTAGCGATTTTATCCAAACCAGATACGTTAACACATTACAATTTTTTTTGTCACCATAAACATACTGTATTAACTGCAGTACACGAGCATTTGCTTTTATTGACAAAATGTATTCAAACATAAATCACTGACAACAATTTAGTCTTCCCACTAGCCTATGCATATTTAAACGAAATATTCTAGACCGATATGAATTTAGCGGACGATATAAAGTGTTGTTCTTAATATCAAATATTTCGCTGTTGATGAATACCTGAGCAGACAGATTTCCCCGGAACTAAGGACTTAATCCTTTCCCTCTAGACCCATGTTACATTCGATTTCTTAAAGGCCCATTAGCTTTTTAAATTTAGTAATAAAAACAATTGATAACATGATTGTAAAATATAATAAATATATTTTATTTACTCTAAAACAATGTTTACATAATGCCTTTTTAGCCAGATCTCGTAAAAATGTTGTCAAATGCTTTTTCTTATTTTTTTGCAATATCATTGAAAAAAATACTCATTATAATGTGCTATATTTCTTTATGCACTTCGTGATTAAAAATGAAAATGTTGGGATGATCTTAATGAGAGTAAAAGTCAATTTCACTGATAAGACATCATTTTAGGTAAAATAAGACCTACTTTAATTTTAACATACAAAAAGCTAATGGGACTTTAATGTGATGTTTTTGACTTATTTCATTAAAATTCACTGTATATAAATTCAGCTTAGTATAATTTTTCATGATTTAAATGTTTGGATATTTAATATGCGGTTGAAATGATCTTTTTTAGTTTAATATTGCATTATTTTCAGATGCGGACAAAAAAATAGTTCTCAACTGCAACCAAATACATCCTTAACAATACTGGTCTGTAATATGTCTGGCTACAGAACAAAAACTTATTTGACTTGTAAATTTACTGAAGTGTCACTGTCTGGGGTCTGGCGGCACGCAAGTATTTATCACACTACAAGGTAGCTTCACAATATTAACTATACCGACCCATGAAACCATGTTTTATTCATTTAACAAGATGGTGTAATGTTATGTAATCTGACATCGGATATCGTCGTCCCATTTACAACAAATTACCGTTCAAGTGTAATCATTTCGTATAACTGATATAAAGTAGAAGTAAATAGAAAGCTAATGCTGAACAACGTCGTTTAGTATTTTGAAGAAGAATATTACAGTTCAACTGCGACATTTTGAATTAGACTATAATATTGTCGGAGGATATGAGAGAAATAGTTGCACTTATATCACAATAATTTGTCTTGGACCCCCCCCCCCCCCCTTAGATCACTTTCAACCACGTATTTCGATACTTAATTCTTATGTAAATACATTGAAACATATCATACAAAGTTTTTTGCCATGAATGCCGTATTTGTGAATAAACCATTTACTAAAGTCGCTTTAAATATCTTCTCCAAAAGATAAAATATCCATGACATATATTGTTTTGCAAGAAGTTTAGAATTTACGTATTGTACTTTTTTCTATACGTAAGATTTATTACATAGAAATGGGATAAAGTTGATATCATATGATAACTATCGCGAGCTTTTCAAAACAGTCAGTACAACCTTACGTTATAAACGAGCGATGTCAAAAGCAATGCACGATGTATTCTAATCTTTTTGTTGGCCTATTGTGTGAATTATTTCCCTTTCTTAGTAATAACGTATATAATATATAATGGTATATTTCATTCTGCCTGATAGTATTTACTAGCTTATTATATATTATTCTCTATAAATAACATTTTATCATCGATTATTTCTTACATATTCTTGAAGAACGGTAAAACATTTTTTGTATGATATTACATATATTATTATATATTATATATTTTTTATTTTTTGTCTAATGATTTAGGTTATAGCATAGGCGCATATTTTTGTACAATATAACTTTTAGGTAAGGATCGTGATAGCGACGCATATTGTAAAAGATGTCATTGCAATTGTTGAGGCAATATTTCAAGAGATGGTTTATATGCATGCAGTTGTATCATTTACTGAATAACATCTAGTATGCAGAGCTGCCGAAATTTGTTATCAATAATCTTACTTAAATCCAAGATAGATAAAACATACAAATAAACCTACTGTTCATACAAGAGTTGTGCCCCTTTGGATCACTTTGTTTTCCCAGAGTTTTCTATTATCGTTGGTAACTGATATCTAAAGTATGAATTAGCATTGGAATAAAAATTCAATACCAGTACAAATTATGAAGAAAACATTTCATCTCATACTTACACAAGGTTTATTTTCAACGCTCCTACGAAATGCATTATTTCAGCAAACATGATGTTGTTTCAAATACTGGTACATGTATACAAGTTTTTTTTATTGCATTCATTTTTTAACAATTCGAAAATACTCGACACTAATTATGTAAAGCAAACGGTAAGTACATGTTATTTATTTATTTGTTTATTTATTACACAAGCTAGACAAGTCAAGTCAAGTCAAGTCAAAATACTTTTATTCGCTCATTTCATGATACATGAATAGATGAGGTACACAATTAACATTTTAGTTGAGGCTCTTTGACATTGTTAGAAAATAGTCATACTAACATGCAGAAAATGAACATAAACAGATAAACAAGTATAAAACATAATACGATAGTAGAGTGCATTGGATTGAGATTCTTTACACGAAAAGAGAGAAAAAGATGATGTCCAATATGGACACCGGAGAGTCACAAAAAAGAGAAAACAAACGAAAAGAGGTTTATTTAAATCAGTGGACAGTTTTCAAAATTATTTTAATGAACTTACATGACTTCACATATTCAGCTTTAGACGCGTTGTTGAAGAGTTGAGATAGTTTAAATGTACTTGGGTTTCTACAATAATAAGATTTTAAAAGCTGATTTCTTTGATCAATAAAAAGATTACAATCAAATAAATAATGATATTCATCACCTAATTTCGAACAGTTTACGCAGAGACGTTCATTTAATGGTGTTTTATTCCAGTTACCTGTTTCAACTGGGAGTTTATGATTTCTTGTTCTAAATTTTATAATAAAGGATAGTAGATTTATTGGGGTGTTTGATAAGTAATTTTCATAGCCAAATGAAGTTTTGACAATTTTGTAAAATGTATTATTTTTAGATTTTTCCATGGCAGAAAACCAGTCATTGATATATAGATCTTTAAGTTTTTGTTTAATACTAAGTTTAAGCCATTTTGGATTCAGCACGTTCTGATTTTGCCAAATATCAGGGAAACCACATTTAATCAATATTGATTTAATCTTATGAAACCATGGAAAATGTTTTTTGTTAGTATTATCGCCTGTGTCATTGAATGATTTTTGCAGGATAAAATATAAAATGGAAGATAATTTTGATGGGACTGAATTGTAACCGTTTAATATTCGTATCCAGAATGAGATAATTTTTTCTTCAATATCGAGTGACAATGGTGTAATGCCAGTTTCACCGTGAACCATATAGTTTGGGGTAGATCGTTTTAGTTTAAGTACGTATTTCAGAAATTTAAGTTGGACATTTTCAATTACTTTATTATTACTAAATCCCCAGATTTCAGCTCCGTATAAAAGGATAGGTTTTATTGTTTTATCGAAAAGATCTAATTGTAAATCATGAGGTAAGTGTAAGCGATTTGAATTTCGAATTAGGCTGTACATAGCTCTGGTGGCTTGATTTGCGATGTGAGTTTTACAAAATGTAAAAGAACCATTTATTTATACTCATTTACAATTTCTAAGCAATCATTCTTGTATTTAAATCGGTAATCTGACTGTTTACATTTTGAAAAGACAATAATTTTAGATTTTGAGACATTGACAGTTAATCTCCACTGGTCACAATATTTAGCATATATATCTAATGCTGTTTGTAGGCCTAGCTCTGTTTCCGACAAAATTACTGTATCATCAGCGTAAAGTAAAATAAATATTTTTAAGTATTGAAATAATTGCATTTCATACCTATGATCAGGAAAACGAATACTGTGGTCAAAATTATGAAGGTTAAAAAACTCTACAATGTCATTTAAGAATAACGAGAATAACAAGGGGGAAAGATTTTCTCCCTGCCGGACCCCAATATTTGAGTGGAAAAAGTTAGACAATTCTGAGTTAACTGACACACAAGATTTGATATTTTGATACATACTCTTGATAACATTCAGACACTTTCCATTTATATTTAATTGAATTAATTTCTGCCACAACCCGTTTCTCCATACTGTGTCAAAGGCACAAAATAATTTTTTCTTTTGATTATTAAGGATTTGAACAAGTTGTTGTAGAATAAACATATTGTCTGAGGTTGAGAATCCTTTCCTGAAGCCTGCTTGAGTATTATTTATTATTTCATTTGACTCGACATATTTTGTTAGCCTATTATTTAGAACACAAGTAAATAGTTTTCCTAGGCAACTTAATAGGGTTATTGGTCTTTAATTTTCTGGTTTGGATTTATCTCCCTTATTTTTATAAATGGGGTTTATAATTCCTATCGTCCAAGATTCAGGTATAATTCCATTATCAAATACTAAATTAGATAATTTCAGATAAACATTTTTCATTAAAGGATAAGTATGTTTAATATGTTCATTGACAATGTTATCGTGACCGCATGCTTTGTTATTATTCAAAGATTTAACAGCAAATTTAATTTCATTTTCGGTAATAATATCATTTATATGCTCATTAATAATGCCTTCTTCAAGTTGGCCGGTTTCTGACTCGGTATCGATAGTTTTAGTATTTACATTTTTAAAAGAAATCGTGAAGGTCAATTAAATTAGCTTCTAATTTATTGGAGTTATCTCCCCGTAAGATTTTCCAATATTTACTCGGGTCACGATGTTGTAAATGTTTCAGTTTTTTACATTTTTATATTTATTTTTTTTATTGTAAAACTTGTTCATAGTATTTTTGTATACTTTACTTTTATATTTCAAATTATCCTTGTTTGTGGTATTTTTTCTTATTTTATATAAATATTTCGCTCTGTGAAAGTTACGACGTGCTTTTCTGCACTGCGCTCCAAACCACGGCGACAGATTACTTCGATCGGCATCATAGGTGCCTTTATTTGTATATTTTCCCTTCATATTACGATAGCCAAATGTATTTATAGAAGTATCTTTAAATAGATTAGATATCAATTTTACAGCGTCGTCTGCATTTTGTTGAGTAAATTTTTTATTTTGTTCGAAAGAACATAAAGAATAAAAAATTGAGTCAACAGCATGACGATCAATATTTTCTACATACTCATTTGTTTTATTTTTATCCCAAAGTTTTATTTTCGGTTCATTAGATTCAGTCACGGTTCCATGAAAAGCTTTTATGAAATTGAATTCTAAGCTAACTGGATTATGTACGTCAGAGAATAACTCACTAAAATCATGAACATACATGGATTGTATCCACTTAAACAAATTTGAGGAACATATAAAATAGTCTACACTACTGACGCCTTTACATGTGGTAAAACCATGATTGTTACCGGTAACCCTACCATTCAATATGTACAAGTTATTCATTTTTAAAAATTCAATTAATCTATGCCCATAATTATTAGTAGAATTGTCCCTGTTATTTCGATTCAATTGGACATTCATGGCGTTTTCGAACATAAGCATTTCATTTGAATACTCTTCATACATGTCACCTAAATTTTGATTATCTAAAATGTCTTTGTCCGCTGGAATGTAATCTAGTAAACTTGCATTCAATACAGTTCTCTTACGGTTAATACAATACAGATCGTAATTATCTATTATGATAGAATCTAAATCAGGCCTAAAAAAAAAATTACTTGTTTCCGCTAGCCCGACCGTCCCTATTTTTTTGCTGCCGACCCTAAACTTTTTTTTGACCTATCAAAAAAAAAATTTGAAAATCGGTCCCTTTTCGTCCATTTTTTTACGTATCCGAATTCAGTTACTGTCCGAAATAGGTACACTTAAATGACCAAAAAACACTGCGCATATCAATTTCACAGAATGCTTTTAATGAGAACTGATCTGGTCTGCAATTTTAATTGACCAAAGTCATGATTCATAGTTCCAGATGGCAATTTGGTTACATCTTCGTGAGTATACTTCGTTTCTGAAGCGTCCGTGGAATTGAATAAAGTTTATATTGCATTTTCCGAAAATTGTAAACATTTTCATGAATAATCACATTTTGATAGTATTTATTGAATTTTTACAACAGTATCATATTGCATTAAGCATTATGACCAACAGAATAACAAAGACTCGTGAATTTTCAAGAATAGTCATTAGTAGACATTACATTCATAGTAATGTGGTGTACAATTTTCGGACGACAAATTTCGGATACCATAGTGAAACTATACATCATCTTACATGATTGTAATGTACATGAGTGTGCATTTAATGAAAATATTTTCTAATTGTGTTGTCTTATCTTTGACCCTTAATCATGTGACACATACACTGGATGAATTCTCTATTTTTTTCAGGACTCGGTGTAAATTTTATGATAATCATTATTCAGAGCTCTAAGTTCATAAAACATCTTCCATTACAATTTGTTAATACTGCAGCAATAAGATACAGTCTTGGCTTAACATGTATGTGACCAAAAAAGTCACTTCTCTGCCAAACAACACATCTAGCAAATAATTGAATGTAGTAATATATTAATATGCTTTTGGGTGTAGATTTGCTTTTTAGTCAAAATTCAAGCCTAAATAGATTCAAATCAGTTTTCACACTAAATCATTTTGACCACATCTAGACTATATTACATAAACATCAGATTATATAGTACAGAGGTTAAGTCAACATTCAGAATTTGGATTAATTGATATTGTTGTGGACAACCTAGATTGATGAGTTGGTACTTGGAATGTTGTTCAATTTTCGCTTTTGTGCAGGCTGACACAAGAAAGCTCTCCTAGATTGTCGAAAAATGTCTTTCCTATGCTATCTTGAGAGCACTAGGAATAAATGAGAGGAAGAGTTTACTTTGTTAATTGTTATATAATGTTTGTAATAGTCTCACTGCTATAGAAATAGATCATTTTAGTTCAGGGTAGTGAAATTGGAAACATTTGGAAAGCATCCCATATTAATTAATTGTAATACGACAGATAGACAAAACTTTTTCCAAATATTTCTATTCGTGTTTCAAAAAAAAAAAAGAGAAAAAAAAAATTTAATGCTTCCCTACCTACCCTATTTTTTTCGAAATTTTTTTTAGAAATCGAGTAGTGAGTCGTGACGGAAGGTCATGGACTGTTCCATTCTTTAAAATAGGGATAAGTAATACAATGACCAAGTACATTACTAAACACGACCTTACATTTGTAGACCACTGTTGGCCTCTTACATTTGTAGACCACTGTAAGAGGCCTAGCTACGTGGTCCTGAAATCAGTGCGCCGCACTAGTAACATTATTAAACTGAATTGTGTTTTTCGTGTCCTTAATCTTGCCACTATTTTTTTCAAATAATGCATTGCTCGTGATTTCGGTGCATTTATGTTTTGAAAGGTATATATATTATATGCAAACAAAATCAAATTCTGTTCAAATAATGTTCCTAAGTATGTAGAGGATGTCATGTTATATAACTTAATATAATGAAGCAAATTATTAGATTCTGACAGTGGCTCAAGTACAGATACAGCTATTATAAATGAACGCAGTAATTGAAATTTCATGAAATTACCTGAAATGAAATTAAATGAAATACATATGAAATTCATTCCAAATATTGAAATAAAATTTTGCAATAATAAAATGCCAAATATCAAATAAAAATAGAAAGGAAAAACGTTCACATGTGTTTCGAACCCATAGCATCTTGACTACCAGGCTTCAAAAGTAAAATGCTTAGCGCCTTTACCGATCGCGCTACGCACTTAGTCTCAGCTATGACGGTCAAATAACTGATATATATTTATATATTACGGAAACCTACGAAACGTTCCGAAAAGCCACTCACCCTACAAAATGGACTTAGCTGATCTTTGATCATTCACAGGTGGTTGTCGGACTATAGTATATCACATGACAATGATAATGATTTGTACAAATCATTAACATATACATCAGAATTGGTTTTGGTAACTATAGAACTACTATGGTCTTGTTCTAAAACAGAACTAACACTCCTTAACCCATTGTTACCACCATGACGACTAGACACGGTAAAATTCAATGAACATTTATGCCTATAGACCTTTTGTTCACTAATGTCCGAATTCCGTGAATCACATGACTCTCCATGCCTGGCCTAGTTGTCGATTGTGGCTGAATGTGGGAAAGTAGGTCCTTCTTCGGCGTCTTGCTGGTTGATACACTATGATGTATTAGAACACGGTTGTTGAGAAACACTCATTTCAGCACAATTTTCATGACAGAACTTTGCACAGAATTTCCGGTGCGTTTGGCAGCTATCTCCATGTCTAATGGTGAGCGAGCTTTACGTTTAGGGGTAACATCCCTTGGATTTAGTGCAACAAATCGGTTTGGGGTTTCAAAATCAGGAGTTGAGTTGAATAAACCTACTGTACATACAAGAGTTGTGCCCCTTTGGATCACTATGTTTTCCCAGAGTTTTCTATTATCGTTGGTAACTGATATCTAAAGTATGAATTAGCATTGGAATAAAAATTCAATACCAGTACAAATTATGAAGAAAACATTTCATCTCATACTTACACAAGGTTTATTTTCAACGCTCCTACGAAATGCATTATTTCAGCAAACATGATGTTGTTTCAAATACTGGTACATGTATACAAGTTTTTTTTATTGCATTCATTTTTTAACAATTCGAAAATACTCGACACTAATTATGTAAAGCAAACGGTAAGTACATGTTATTTATTTATTTGTTTATTTATTACACAAGCTAGACACAATACAGCCATTATTTGATGATCAATTATATTTTCTAACACTTCGTTAATGGTTATGCGATCAATTAAACGCTAGATTGCCGACAACTGGTTCTACCGGGATATAATTGATCATTTCTAACTTAACATTTTTTACTTGAGTTGTAAGTAAGATAATGCCAGCTGTGACATTTGTTTGGGTGAATTTAAAGTTCATGTCAGTGATTTCGGTCATCGCTAAATGTGCCGGTCCGCCGCTCTCGTCCGGTAAATTTCACGTGGGTTTGACGAAAACTACAATTCCGGAAGACTTTCGTGAATAATTGCAAAAAGTGTAAATTTTCTTCGTTAAGGAAACTTTGTATTATTATTATTAATACCGAAACAGTTTAATAAATCGCTGATTTAACTATAAATAAAATACACAAATCGGCAATTATTCAGTATGTTTGTTTGTTTGTGTATATCGGGTTTTACGCACCTTTTCAATAGTCATAGTGACACAAGGCGAACAGTTCACCTAAGGATCGTTCCTGTGATGAACCAGTACTCGATTCCCATCCTCCGTAAGCAACTTTCTCACACAAATAGACTTGGTCAGTAGCGGGGCTCGAACCCACTACCCTCAGTCAGTGAGAGGTTGTATTGATTTGAAATAATAATGAGAATTATCCCTACACTGTATCAAGAAACAGAAGATGAAACCAAAATGTTTACTCACCTACCTTTCTGTCAGTTGATATCGGCTATCACATCCGTTACCGGAAGCCCGCACATCAAAATCACGGTTGCACCAGCGGTGTCGGAGGTGCTGGTTTCCCCGCCGTGATAATTATTTGTAATCTGCGTATGAAAGTCTGCCCAAATTTTGCGTCTGTTTTGAACTTCTTTATGTAATACCCAAAATATGTATTTGCTACATGCTGACATCTCCATTTGCCAGCACATAATTCCTGTCTCATGAACATCATCACATATTGTTGTAATATTACTTTATGGTCAATCATTATTTAAAATTTAATGATAATGACAAGTTGTACATGTCTTGTAATAGGTGCGCTTTCCTTCAGGCATTCGGGCCTTTGATTACTGTGGAATTATTACGAATCAAATCCCCACGATTTAAATGCAGAGGTAATGCATTTCTTTAAAAAAAAGATCCACGGATTTATGACCCACGAAAGAGACATTTTAGTAAAAACCAAGAAAATTGAGCCCAACAAAATAAATGGAAATACAGTATCATGTTTTGATTGTTCCACTTTTTACAACACCCAAAATTCAAAAGGTGGTCAAACCTGTTTTTTTCTTCAATAACTCTTTAAAATATGTTGTTTGACAATTTTACAATTTTTGACAGAAAAAAATGACCCTTCTTAACGGCTAAACACCGAGTATATTTAAAGTAAAAAAACGATTGCACAGGAAATAATGCATTGTAGTTCCATTTCACTTACATGTAATTGTAAATAAATAATTATACTTAAAAAGTACATGCATCATAATTATATTAGTGCATTGTGTGACATGAAAGGAATTTCTTATTTTTTTCAATGCTTCGGAGACTTATTATTTACGACCTCTTTGGGCAAAAAAAATCAAGAAAATAGCGGTATGATATATATTTAAGTGACATAACTTACTAGTAAATTCAAAATAGTCCCCCATGTCTAAAAAACATAATAAAACCTAACCAGGCTTACTATTACACAATACATCTTAAAGTAACCCTAGGGTAAACAAATGTTCACATTTCTAGCATTATTTAGCCAACCTATAAAAGTCACTAAATTAAAATAAAACCCTTTTTCATCCTAAATATGTTCTAAGTTATTCAAAGATAATGTTTAAAGAAAACATAGAAAAAATAGTTTGTCCCATCTGAGATTTGAACCCACAACCCTCAGACAGCCATTCTAGCCTATTCAAATACTCTTCAATGTGGACCCAGTGCCACATGCATCCACATTTAGAAGTAGGTTGAGGAATAACCAAAACCGATTTCTTTATTTCAGTTTCGATTAACCTTTTTACAGATGTATTTGCTTTTAAATTATTAACATTCAGCAAAACAGATTTGGTGATTTGTACTCTAGTAGTTTTTGTGTGACAAACTTGTCAAATCATACGATATTGAACTCATCTTGACTAATTTTTACCTTACATTAATGTAGAAACATATCGTTACGTATATGTAAATATAATTTCCGAGGTTTAGTTAAAATAAAACAATTCGTTTTCACTTTTTGTTTATGGCTGACTTTCTCTGTCGTAGCCCTTTACCGTTTCACAAAAGTGCTTTTAAGACCAATGAAAATGTCCTTTAATGAGGTAATCCTTCAAACTGAGTGAAAAGTAAGTCGGTGTATGTGTTGTACGTACGTCCTTTCACTAGCAGTATAACCTTCTGTATATAGATCTATAGGATTTCCTTCAAACTTTGAACAAATGATGTTCGTTGATAAACTGGTAGGATTTTACCTTCCTTTCTAAAGGTGAATAGTCTACCACCGGACAGTCACTCCTCGTTACTCTACCTATTAGCCATCACTCCCAGTTCTAGCAATACACACATGAACACACCGGCGACGGCGATATATAAAACGTGCCAAGATAAAAAATAAAATCCCCAATTCAAACGAGCAAATGTAAAAAAACTTAGAGGGGATAAGTTAAGCATTATCATGAACGGATGAACAATTATTTATTAAACATATACGAGTATGTGTGGGTGTAGCGGGAACGATAACTCTGCATTATAGAGGTTGGTGAATGAGTGCGACATTTAGCGTTGATGTTGCGACATATAGCGTCAGTGCTATTTGTTGCGACATTTAGCGATACAGATGCGACATATAGCGTCAGGAGGTTTTGCGATATTTAGCGTTGGTTGCGACATTTAGCGTCAGCCTTGCGACATATAACGTCAAATACGACATTTAGCGTCGATGCGACATTTAACGTTGCTACAGCGATTCAAAATGTTGTAAAGTAAGACAAAAAAACCATTAAAACGTGGCTAAATGTCTTTGCAGTAACATTATTCATCCTTGCAATAACAATTTTCATATCTGATTCATTTATTTCAACGTTTCATCTCTGAATATAAATATTCATCATATATGAAATTATTCTGAGCTTGTTTTTTGCTCTATCTAGTTGTTTACAATATTGCAATTTTCTAATTTCCCTGCATTACCATAACCCCACACTTCTGACCCGTAATTAAGAATATACATGTATAATTCATTGACTCCAATACAGGAGAGCTCATATATATCACAATTAAAAATATTTATCATTCACGCAATATACAGATTAATGTACGATTAATGTAAAGAAAACAGATATATGATTATACAATTAAAAAAGCATTACACCCTCCACTAAATTACCATGTTAAGACGGATAAACAGTGGTGTTTCTCGAACAGTGCCTTATACTCCCGTAGTCACCATCTCGCCGAATCGAAAGAACAGAATAGCAGCAGCATAGGAGTTTGTAGATACATATTGACTTCAGAAACGTTACATGTATAATTTTAGAATTTCTTTCACACGTTCAGAGCAACACAAACAAAGTTTGCATTTATAATGGGGAAAATTGGGGTTAATCAGGTTGTTTGAAATGACATGTGTGAAGTAGAAAAATTAAGCGTGCTGTCTTTATGTCAGTAACATCTTCGATGTCGTCACTTCCCCGAGATCATTTCATGACACTATCTTTCACATGACTTTTTGATGAACACTATATGTAATTGTTTGTATCGAGGAATTTGTGTATATCCAACTATATATCATTTCGCAAACGTTCGTGAAAGGGGCAATGATATAATTATTCTATTATATGTTAAGTCCACAGGTGATGCATATTGTAGGCATCGAGAAAGATATTATTCGTGCAAGAGTGTTGACGGCGTTCATGTTTAACTGCCAGTATATACCTGATTGGTTTTCAAAGATTATTTCATTAGTTTATTATATCGTTCTGTTTGACGATATTCGTTTCTTTTCTCTATTGTAAAAATATCTAATGGGTGTCTTACACTTTATTGAACAATCTACAGGGTATGAATTTTTATTAAGACAAAATCTAATTTTCATGAATACTGGATGCAGGTGAATGTACATTCTGTGAAAACATTATTATGATTAGTGAAGAAAATGAAGGTGCTATACTGTAAACAAGCTGAAATATAGCCATTTTTTAAGTGCAGGGTCCATAACTCGGCAAGTACTAATTCCATTATGCCCATAATCAAATTCATCAAAGGTCATAAGCATTCACTGAAAATATGTTTAGGATTGGCAAGGAAATGAAGGCGCTAGCTAGAGCGTAAACAATCTGAAATAAAGCAAATTTCCTATGCCAAGGGCCCATAACTCTTAATGTCCTGGTCCGATTTCAACCATACTCGAACTTAAACGAGATATTGCGTCTATATACACTGTGACCAAGTTTAATGAAGATTGGTTAAGATCTGTGGATGCTATAGAGTAAACAAACAAATTGTGGACGAACGCCGGACATTCATAGATTCTAAAGGCTATACTGAGCCGATGGCTTAGGTGAGCTAAAATGATATGCTGAGTAATGCTCACATTCTGCGGCTTAAACATGACTTTATAAAGAAATACAAATTTTTCTTAACATTATGTCTTCAGTTCTTGATCATTGCCGTGCCTGTACTCTAGATCCATCCATCGGAGTTAATGGTCCAGTCAGAGACAAAACGACCGGGAGTAGAAGAAGGGCATGGATAATTAACTTACGAAAACGATTTAAATATGAAGGATTTGGCAAAGACCAGCAATACAACTCCCAGAAAGGATGAAACAGAACCGTGAAATATCGGTGCTCCAGACCTTTCGATGTCTACTTTCATACGTTCATTTCTAGTCTCGCCCCTTGGTACCATGTAACCATGGCAAATATGGAGAGCAAAATCAACCGAGAACCCTATGCTCATAATGATATAAATCATTGTTATTGAGTTTAGAGTCAATCCTAAAAAATAAAGAAAGCCAAAAATACCAGCTGTTATCATAACAATAGTTGCTGTAACATACACAATTAAAAGTGGATGTGACATGAATATACTTGTTACCACTAAGACCATTGCAACTGCCATATCAACAGTTTGAAGTGTTTGTGAAAATATTACCAGACTTTGTTCGTAATACAGAAATACTAGGGAGGATGCAAATGCCGGAAGAGTACTGTCAGAAACGAGCTCTCTTACTCGTAAAGTTTCACTGGTCTTGTGATTCTTTTATGCTCTCTGACATGACATAGAACCGTGTTGCTATGATACTTGTGTTACTGTTGTTAATAAGAACATCATTTCTGAATATAGTATTTTGAGCCTGGTTAAGGAATGTTTGCAGGCCTGAAATGAATGCCGTCTCTGAAGTAACAACATAATAAACACTCGCTTTGTATTCTGTCAGCCAGTCTATTGTATAATAGTCTTGTACTTTCAGCTCGTAAGGTTTCTGTGAGTAAGGCAATGTCATTCTGAACATTAGTGTGTGAATATGTCAATGGTTCCTTAACAACAATTGAAACAGCAATTCCACCTTGGAAATTAGTGTCAAAGTATTCCCCAAACGTATAAAAGTATGAGTCTTCAGGCACTAGGTCTTTCAAATTCAGATCTTGCTCCAAATGTGTGCAAACCCAGATGGACATTCCAAGGTATACAGCAAATATAACGAGGACAACACATTTGGCAGTGTTCGGTAATGTGAGTTTCGGAATTAACCGTTTAGGAAATTTATCTAGCTTACTCTCTGATTCGCGTGCTTCCTTCGGTTTACGACCAGTTCAACACAGTCAGTAGCAATGATGAGTATCCTTATCCAGGTCGTCTGGATCCTTAACCTTGAAACATGTTGCATAAAGTCTGTTGTCTTCTGTTCTCTTCTCATTGATAGCAATACACGCAATAAATATGGTAGTCTGGTTAAGGTAGCAAAATGTAACGGCAATAGCTGTAAATGAAAAATAAGTTTGTTGTTCAAATGTTGTCTTGATCTGTATGGCTGATACACATTTTTAATACTACAAGCAGCGTAGGAAGCACTTAAAGCCTTCGTTAGAAAGGCCGGTCATCAATATGTCTAAGTATCACCTAGTGTTATACAGTCAGCAATTGATATGTGAATATTAATATAGAGCTCAAATATGTGCTAGTACTTACCGCAGTAAATGCAGAAGTTTCGAACGCTGAGAAAAACAGATGAAGCCCCAGCAGCAAATGCCAGAAGATCTGTTACAGAAGTGGTTGTGATAGAAACACCACTTGTTCTCATAGTTACAGCTATGCGTGTCTCAACATCATCTTCGTAGTTGGTGTTAGTGACCCCTGACATTAATATAAACATATTACCAACGCCTTTTCCTGAAAAGGCGAATAAAATTATGTGTATCATCATAAATCCAATCACTTCTTCATACCTACCTAAAAGTTAGATTTATGTTGCTGGTAAAGGTGCTGTCACACAACAAAGCATTGACCCAACGTATGCCGGCGTGTTAGAGTACGCATATGGTCGTGGTACTCGTAAGAGGGACGTTTATGTGAGTTAAAAACACGCTCACACACGTTGGTAAATGTTGTCGAGTGCCGAGGGCCTAAGAAGAATTTGTGCATGCACAATTTTCAACAAGTGCCCAACGTTTATGTATATACATTGGTATTGGTAAAGGGCCTGTCACGCTAAAGCGTATGGCAAACGTTCGAATAACGAATGGATACCGATCGATTAACGTAATACTATACATAATCGATAAACAGACGTAAAACTATGGCATTCGTTGATAATTGTGCATGCACAAATTCTTTTTAGGCCCTTGGCACTCGACAACGTATACCAACTTGTGTGACCGGTAAATACCAGTCTTCAGTCACCGGAAGATAGTCGTAAATACACGCACATTGCTACATACGCGTCGGCGTAATTTGTTTTCATGTATTTACAAGCGAGATGTAAGATATCAAAACCATTGTATTTTAGAAATACTGTTCAGTGGTTGCTGAAATTTCTGAAATAGAGCATATCGATGACAACGTACAGCAAACACCCAACAAATGCTTGATCATACATACAAATATGACAGGGGAGATTTACAGCATACAAGTAACGATTTACTTGACAATTTTTGAAAATATTGTACATGATATTTTCCTTTAAATAAATAACAAAGTACACCAATTCAAGCGCAGTATCGACTACTATATTTTATGCGTGTAGAATAATAACTTTTACTAAAGAAGCAAAAGCAGTAACACGTCTGCTGGATATAATTTTTTATATGTTAATTATGACAGATTGATAGTAATAAAATTGTTTACCTTATGGCAGAATCAAGATAAAATTATATTAAACCCGCACATAATGCATGCGAACACATCGAGCTGTGCCTTATTTACTTGACAACTCAGCAATATTAAATGCGATATTTGATAGTTAGTAAGACACAAATCATCGGAAATCAAATGAATATTACTGCGTCAAGTAAAGTAATACTAAACGTTTTGTTGAACACAATATGTCTTTACCTATCAAAGTGTGCTTAAGTACTTTGAATCAACCCCAAATCAAAAGCGCTACAAATAATAGCACGAATTGTTGTCTTTGATTGTTTTATCGACAGAAGAAAATAACAATTAGCGATAACATATTTCATTAGCGATACATCGGGTACTTTTTAGTTCACATGAGCACAAGTGCTCAGGGTCAGCATTTGTGACCGGCTTTTTTTGTCCGTAGTTGTGCGGCGTGCGTCACACTAGTGCACACTAGAGGCCACATCTTTAGTTAGATTTTCCTAGAAATAGGTCAGAATGTTTGTATTGATAAAATCTTGGATGAGTTCAATAATGGGTCATTTTTTAAATAAGAATATAGGCCTCAACGGCAAATTGAAGGTTGCCTTGTGAACACTCTAGAAGTCATAATGTTTTAATGGTATCTTAGACAAGTTTGATAATGGTCATCTGGGGCCAAAATCTAGGTCACCAGGGCAGATCTTAGGAATACCTTGTTAACATTTCAGAAGTCACGGGTTTAACTGGATCCTCACTATACATTGTCATGTTTGTCCAAATGCTATGTATGACAATTCGAACATGGGTTATGTGGGACCAGTCACCAGGTCAAATTTTAGAAAAAACCTTGTTAACAATATTGATTTGACAGGATCTTCACCAAACCTGGCAAAATGTTTGTCATAATTACAAAAACAAACGTTTGAACATGAGTCATCTGGGGTCAAAAACTAGGTCACCAGGTTAAATCTTCGGTAACACCGTGGATATCACGGTTTTGGTTTGATCTTCACTTAACTTTGTCAGAATGTTTGACTTAATGCTATGTAGGAAAACGTTAAACATATGTCATCTTGGGTAGAACAAAAGACCTTTGTTATCACTGTAGATGTCACGGTTTTGATTGGATATTCATGAAACCTTACATAAATTTGTGCTAAAAGACTGTTTACAAATATCACGTATTTTACCTTTTTCATGATTTCTGTGGTAATGTAGGACAAATAATACTGGGGTGACTAACTCAAACATTACGACGTCGTACCGATAACGATGTTGTAAACAGGACTTTTACGAGATCGTTACAACTTTCTTATTTGGCTAACTCAAACGACCTTGTAAGGAATAACACTCGTGATTTACGTCCTCGTAAGAACTTTACACACACGTGTAGAGATAAAGAGAAATTGAAAGTAAACTTTAAAAAAGTTTAGAATGGGGCCGCTCGCCGAAGGTTCGATGGCAATTAACAATTACATTGTCTTTAGAAAGAATCTGACACAAAATGTGACTTGGTTCTTGGTGTAATGTACACGTTTTGATAAGTAATTTTGTTTGACTTTGTATTGGACGTGTTTGTTTTTTGTAATGTTATTTTATCGTGAAATATTCACTTTGTATGTCAAAAATATGCAAATTGGTATCAATTATAATAATTAATTCTGAATAACGTTTTAGTTTAAACCATTTTATTTTTTCTTTGAATAAACGAAACTCTTATTATTAATATTGTCATTTTTAAAATTATTACTCGACTTCTGGGATTGAGGTTATAAAACTTTGGTCAAACTACCATCTCAAAATTTTATTTATTTAATTCGATATCATTTGCAATACTTTCAAGAAACTTAGTATATTATACATATCGAAAAAAAGTTTTTGATTAATTTAAAATCCGTCATTTTGGTCGATCTATGAACAAATATGAACATCATCCGGTAGTGACATCATTCGTCTGACGCAGATGTTATGTAAAACTGCAGTGGCATAAGTGATGTTAATATTCGTATTTGGTGAATATTCTCAAATGTTGTCTGGTTATCGGGAATGATACATGCTCATTATAAAGGCAGCACATACAATTCCACTGACACTAAATGAATACTTCTGAATATTGGAATATACTTATCAACTTAAGACCACAGGTAATCCTGAATGTTTTACAACGGCTAACTGTGGTCTACGTGTTTTAGAAAACACTTTGTCTGTCCTGTGATTGGTCAGTTGGAGTCAACTGTTAGATAGATATCTCGTAACTGTTGACTATGAAATTTACGGCTCGCTAACCTCGCCTCTAAATTTCATAGACAACAGTTACTCGTGAAATATCCTATACTTATACACTGATGTTTTTCTTAAAGCAGATAATTTGCTTCTAATTCAACGTAACTATGGTGGCACAAAGGTGACATGTGTGCGATTTATTTATCTCGTGAGTACAAGATACTAAGTCGTAAGGTATTATACAGTTATTGATTAGTGAGCCATTAAATATGATGACTCTCTAGTCAATAACTGTATAATACCTTACGACTTAGTATCTTGTACTCACAAGATAAATAAATCGCACACATGTCACCTTTGTGCCACCGTTAAATTAGAATTATAGTTTAAAAATGATACTGCTAAGAAAAAAAGTTTTTTTTCAGCTGATTAATTTATGTAATCAAATGTTACTAAATAATATATAGGCATATTTTTTTCTTCATCTTTATCAAACTTTAGTGAAAGGTTTTTCAAATGCAAACTCTTGGTCATTTTTCTCGTGTCATACAGTTTCTAGCTCCCACATCAGTGAAAGATAAATAAAGCACTTTCACTGGTATACATACATCTTAAGAGTCTATATTGTAGTTGTTTATGACAATAGATAATTGTATATTTTTTACATAAATAAAGGTAATTATTTCACTGGATATAACGCCGCTTTTCAACGATATTTCAGTTATATCAGGCGACTGATTCACTTATCAAGCTTTCCTGGACTGCATTCTAATCAGTACTGACTTACCTTTCCACAAGCAGACGACAAGTTCTTTACATATGGAGGAAATTCGAAATTTTTGTCAATCCTTCTTAGAAGGGTATGACAGGTCGCGAACGAGAATCGGACTCGGATCACCGGGACACAAGTCTAGCGCACTAACCACAGGACCACGGCCGCGGTCTAAATAATGGTAAAATAATGAATATACAAAATATATTATACTATAAGAGTTACTAGTATTCATTGAAGCAAATGCATCAATAAAAATACTGTAAGTAACCCAGTGTAGCTTTATACTTACAGTTCAAAGATGAGTTAAAATGGATAAAATGATGTAATTCTTCAATAAAAACTATTGTCAAAGAAGACCAATTTTATAACCTCAATTCTGATGCAACTACAGCAGGTAGGTCATCAGTATTGAAATTGTACACTATTTCTAATCAACGTAAAGAAACATAAATATATTCACATCCTATGATGAGCAATCACAGCCCGTGGCCAATACAGGGAAGATAATACAAGTTTAAAAAGAATTCATTTCGATTTGAACTATGAGGGACAATACAGACATTGTTTGCAGGACCGCATATAATCTAGCACGCCTGGGATAATCTAGCCAGAGTCAGTGAACATCGTCAAGCACAAATGCAGTAATGCAATGTTGATATCCCATAGGCAGAAATCGACTTAGAATTACTGGGCAGCAACGATATTTTTATGTCACAAATACAATAGGTGATCATACCCGATATAATGCTTTATTATTTATTTGGGTCCCTATCAAACATGAATCAACTTCTTGACATTTGGTCGTATTGTTTATACCAAACATTGCACGGTAGATTTATCTTTAAATGCATTTTAAACACAATCAATTTGTATTAAATCAAAGTTTTCAGAAGTTTCTTCTTCTGTTCAGTATACACTACTGAGCTTTTTCATACGTCACACTTTTCACTTGACTAACCATCTAAAACTTAAATCTGTAATATATAATCAACAGCTATATACTACTGCATCCAAACAGTTACAATTTAACACACGATGAGGTGACTGTATACATTTTTTACAAAATGTATAGTTCTGTGTTTAAGGATTGTGTTTCCAAATTGTAGTGTTCTGTATAGAAGAATTGTGTTTACCAACTGTAGCGTTCTGTACAGAAGGATTGTGTTTACCAACTGTAGCGTTCTGTACAGAAGGATAAGGATTGTGTTTACCAACTGTAGCGTTCTGTACAGAAGGATTGTGTTTACCAACTGTAGCGTTCTGTACAGAAGGATTGTGTTTACAGACTGTAGTGTACAGTATGTAAGGAGGGCGTTTCCAAACCGTAGTGTTCTTCGTACAGAAACTGGATTTTAAAAAAGAAGTGGGAGGAGGGTTTTCCAAATTGTAGCGTTCTGTCAGAAAAAATTGTGCTTCTAAACTGTAGTGCCCTGTTTTGAAGGAGTGTATTTCCAAAATGAAGTGCCCAGTTTTGAAGGAGTGTGTTTCGAAGATGCAGTGCTCTGTATTGACGTAATGTGTTTCCAAGTTGTATTGTTTTGTATTGAAGGAGTGAGTAGCGTTCTTTGTACAGCGATTGTGTTTTCAAAAAGAAGCCTTTTTCATGGAAGGAGTGCTTTTCAAAATTGTAGTTTTCTGTATGAAAGAATTGTGTTCCCAAATAAGTCGTCGCTTAATTTCCAGAGGGGCGTAAGAGACGTTTTGTTACTTTTGAGAAATGCGCGTTTAAAGATTTGAGTGCCCATAACTTTTTTGTTACTGGACGGATTTTTCTGATTTTTACTGTGAAGCTTTAGATGATATTTATCTGCTTATTACTAATTTTTCATAAATATCATATATTTCTATATTTTTTAAAACAACAAAGACTGAAACTGATATACGCCTTTTGGAATCGCAGGTGTTTAACTTGTCAATTTTAAAATGACGTATCGACTTACGACCTTTTAGTACTGATTTATTATGATAAAATTCTATTTACGCCGACTTATGGAACTGATATCTCACTGTATGTACGAATGAAACACAAATGTATTAAATAGAAGGTTTATTATTCAAAATGAATTTTATTAAAACACAACATGTTAATTGTATCAATGGAATGTAAAACCGACTATGAGCTCCAGAGTCGCATATCTGCATTATACAGTAATTAATACAGAATAATAATAACATTTTAGCATTTCTAGGCCACTGTAACACTATACCTACTAATAATTATAGTGATTATAATATTCTATTGCTGTCATTATTATAAGTATGTCCTTAAATAGTATCATGGGCTGTTTTGAATAGTTTGATGATTAATTTCAAAGACTGATTTTTATGATGGACTTCGAGAAAAATGTGATTTGGCAATGGAAAAACGCATGACATTCGAATTCGTATCAACAGCTAATTTTGCCGAATTGAATACAGAAAACAGAAAACTTTATTTCTCCGAAATTACATGGTAATGCTATTGAGAATTGACATATGAATATGAAGCGTAAGATCTATTCCATTGACAGATATACACAAATAGATGATAAAGAATTAACCGTTGGCACTCGGGGGAATGTACAGACTAATAATTTAAAGAAGTTGTTGACAAATAAATTATTAGAAGTAGTTCAATTGTGTACCGACCATATTTGAGTTTTAGCATTAACAGTAATAAATATGTAATATCAATAATCTGCATTGTAAAAATTAACAATCAATGTTATAATATTATTGGATTTTACGAAAATTAGTATCAGGAATAATAAGCTATTAGCATTATTCTGTTTTCCTAGAATACATTATAATAACATAATATCAATAGTCGATACATGTAAAAAATGTTACATCGATAGTTAATACTTAAACATAGCATAATTAAATGTCGGTTAACAAACAAATGCTCATAAACAGCTATTTACACTACTCGTGTAGTGGCAACATGCAATTTGAAAGTAACACTCACTGGCAAAACTGGCTGAACAAATTAACTTCATATTAACTAGGTACACGTAGTGTTCACTACTATTCAAACAAATTACAGCTTCTGTAATTCGTGTGTTCACCACTAGATAAGGTAATAAACTAAGAATGTTTATATCACCATAATGATTACACCTTAAGCAAATATTGTCCCAGACTATCTTTCGTCATCTATACATGTATATTCATAATAATCACTGAACAGATGTTTTAGACACTCGCCTCAAAACAATAAAGCTACAAAGTTACAGAAAATAGTTTGCATAGTGTGCTCGTGCCGGTCTAAATGAATTGTTTCATTGTTCTGTAGAAGTGTTGGACACCACCAGGCAGCATGCTGATATTGTATCTTTTTCTCGGTAAAAATTATAGACACGTAGGTCAGTATTATTGGAACGGGTAAGAGCCTACAAGGCTTTATCGTACCCCTGTTACTAAAATATATCTGTTTAAGACTTGTCGGCAAACGACAGTTTAACTCTACAATGAACGGTTGTGATTTCGTATATCCCAAACACTTCACTCTTGTGAATGGTATTCCATTAAATTAAAGTCCAAGAATGGACTTCTGAAAGTCATAAGTTTCTGTTTTGTGATACGCACGAGTCAGACCATTGACCTGATACAATTATACTTGTTAGGTCTGGCACTCCAGACAAGAAATACAAGTTGAAATAGGAGCATCACTTATATCGAGCCAAATTAAAGACCCCCAATTTACTTATAGTAAAAGCCCTGTTTCTGTCTGGAGTAGGGCATTTGTATGTTGCATACGGCAACAAAGGCTGCTGTACCTTTGAGTGAGATAATATTGTTTCTAAATTTCATTTTGACTAATGAAGTGAATACTGAAAGTCAATAATAGTCCACAGGACGGTTAAAATTGTGTACTTGATAAGTTCATAAAACCTTCTGCTTATTCTGTTCTTGTGTTTCAACGTAAGACAATATATGAACAAGCACGTCATTTGGATCTTAACACAGTCCAGAAAAGGGAAAATAATACATTGTGCATGTACTGTATATACGAAAAAAAGCAACTGATATATTTGACCTTTGCTCTACTGTTAAGACACCAATACCTGTTTTAAACAATTATCTATGCTGTCTTCAGTTCATATTATGCTCTTTCGCACCTGGCTTACACAGTCAAAGAAGTCCAACAGTTTCTTAAAACATGCCGTTTAAATTATGTAATTCAGTTCACCAGTGTAATATTACCTTCCCTGATTATTGATACGTACATTAGCTGCAATTACATGATAATGATAGTAGATAGTTTTGAGTGAGTTTTGTCGAAAGAAAGGTTTCAAAACTAATATATATACGAAATGTAACATATCCGAATAAATATAGTGTAGATGTCCTAAACATTGTACCTTGTATTAGACAGAAACACTATATACATGCATACAAAATATTTTGACTGGATAAATATATACAAAAAGAGATTTAATTACACACTTATACTTATATATCCGTACTTTATAATTTTGTAAAAATGAAAACATAAACTAGAAAATAAAATCTCAGCAAGTAGCGACGCCATGTTTTTATGAATCGCTGAATTTGATTGGTTTGAAGTTTTACACCCTTCTGGAATTAGTCACAAACGCATTTATAGGTTATACGCCTTATTGGAACTAATAATTACGCTTTTTAAAGCAGTTCCACAAGGGCATAGACCATACCATCATGTAGAGCTCGAAAAGACGAATCCTACGATACCAAACACTCAATTTGTCAAAATTTGTGATACGCCCTTCTGGAAATAGAGCGTCAAGTGTTCTATCTAAAAGAATTGTTTCCAAACTGTAGTACCCTGTGTTGAAGGATTGTGTTTCTAAGTTGTAGTGCTCTGTGTAGAAGGGATGTCTTTTCAAACCGTTGTGTTCTTTATAGAAGGGTGATGTTTCCCAAACAAAAGTGTTCTGTATAGGAGTGTTTTTTCCTCTCAGCCTTACAAACATCTGCATATTTATGTGCGGAATTTAAAATTACGTCAAAATTCTTCAATTACGTGTATAACTTACTTAATTCAATACAAATAACAATAATCTGCATGAATGTGCTTTAAAAAATCTGTGTTAAATGTCAAATTTTAAATATTAAACTTAAATTTTACGTCGCGTGAAAAAAAAACGGTACGAACGGACTTTAGCCTCATCCAGTTCCCGTCCGTACACAAATACCGTCGGACAGTTAATTCTATATTGATCTTTATAATGAGTACGTAGAATTAACTAGAATTGATTGAAAATTAACTTGCCAACGTTTCGTTGACATGCCAGCTTATTTAAACGTGAACTTAAAATTATTTTGAGAGTAGGCAATGTTTACCATGACACCGGCATTTTACCGCCATTACGCCAGTTTCGTTTTCAGTTGGGAAATAGTGGGGAGAAACAAATCATTAATGCATCTTTCAGAAAAGGTATGTGGGAATAATTTATACTCATATGAGTATAGAAACATGTTTTCTACCCACTGAATGGTTCACTTTGGTCACAGATATTGTAGTTATCGGGCCCAACGGGTTTTAATTGGGGATTTTCCGCACACAAATATGCAGATCTTTGTTAGACTGTGCGGGACGGAGCCAAGTCGAAAAATGTCTCGCCGTCACAAAGCAGTCTAATTAGTTGGACTAGTACTGTTTGATGCTTGAATTTTCATATTGTTTTATCTTCAGGGTTACCAGCTGTGATGTACACAAATGGGTTGTATTTGGTTCGTGTTGTGTGGTTATGTTTGTATTTCTTGGACTTTTCTTTAGTATCGGTACTATATTTGAGGATGTTATGTCAACATTCAATACATCTCGTGCACAAACGTCTGTTTTTCACTCCACAGGACTGGCTGTTTATTTTGGATCAGGTAAATCACATTTATTTGCTTAGTAAACTTTGTGTTTAATTTTAAATTGGACAGCAGAATTTGTAGACGTCTTCCTTGTTAATTGGCCTTCTAAATGGTATTTCACTTCGTGTTGCTATATAACATATGAACAGATTTAGTTACAGGAGTTGCGACAGGCTGCAACCTGTTAAGAATTTATTTATATTCCAAGCACTTGCACAAACTTCACGGTGCGAATACCACGTGACTTTTTGCTAATGTTGGGTGCTCCAACAATGGCGGATTCCGTCGATTCAGGTAAGATTTTTCATCCTTGTAGTCTTATATGTACTTTATATTAAAAAAGCTCTTCGCTAGAGCCCGGCCATTTCAAAAACTCACCCTCGGTTGTAGATTATTTAGCATAATATCCCCTAGTTAAATCGTAAAGTGTCACCGCGCATTTTTCAAATACACAATGTAAGTAGCTAATGTGGGGTGAATTTTTTATATTTTAAGGAATTATCCCCTTTGGGTGGATTTACATGGTTGTTAATTTGGCGCATGATAACAAAACGCCTTTCAAACACGTTACAATCAAGTATTGTCGGTTAATTCTCCAATTTGAGATGTTATGGTCAGGGAGATGACAATGCTAATGATGGGTGACACAAATATTATGCTAATGTTGGGTGAAAATGCTAAGGATGGGTGTCATAAAAATGTAAGAACTTTTATCCTTGTTAACTGACTCCAGATATGTTTTTTTTCACAAAATTTAGTTCTATCGGTCGGCACTTAACCAGAAGTCATTGTCGAAGAATACGGATATCTTGTTTATAACATACAGTGATCAGTGATTATTTGCACTGTTTTCTGATTTCAGGTGTAAAGTGTGTCAAAAAGGGGTAAACTTGTCACTTCACGCTGCGAAACGACTCGAAAAAGACTTTCAGTACAAAAAAACTGACAACGTCATCTACACAGTCACAAAACCCTATAATGTTAGAATGTCAACAGTTGGTCTGCAAGAAAGCGAACATAACGAAGTATGGAAGAAAATGAAGTTATTGCTCGTCAAACAAACGAGATCAATTCATTTAGTGACACTTCCATATAAAGTTATCATAATAAAGTTAAAACAGGTTTTGATATGAACGGATCTGGGAGACTAGGTTTAATTGAGTTCCTTCAATGACAATACTCCACACTCTCCAAAAGAGATGTATACATGTTGTTTATTTAATTAAAATTTCATATTTTGTGTACCATTGTCTTTGGTTTATGTAACGCATCTGTTGTGTGCACCATGCAAATTGAAAACAAGTAAATATTATTCGAAGTAATTTTAATGATCTAAGCACGTTTAGAATCAGAGATTAATCATTATGACAATAAAGAGCATATCCAATGTGTAATTGTGTTGTTTATATTGGCATTTCGTGACAATGAAACGTTATGGTTCAATCACCTTAGCTTTTCATAGCAGCTGGCACGGTATGCACTTTTAAACACTGGAGACGAGTGGTATTCAATCGAATAAATACACACATGTACGGCTTGCAGTAGTTAAAAACAGACCTATATAATACACCATTTAATAGAATATTTACAACATCGGGTTCAATAAATATTGCTCATCATTTTTGTTAACCACAGTTTTAAAACGAATTAACAGTTCGGGATGACGAATTAGTCATGAAAAAAAAGAAAAGCGAAGGTCACAATAGGGGTTCTGTAACAAGTGACGGGTTATTGCAACACCGATGTGTGTACATCTTTTAGTCTGACCAAAAAAATAAAAGGATTTCTAATCTATATTTTTTGCTCAACTAGTAACTACACCCTAAGTTGCATAAATCTAGCCCACATATTTGTTCGAATAATCACAAAACGTATAGCCGATTCAAAGAAGTTATATACAGTGTAAGGTGATTCTTTGGTCAAAATTTATTTGCCGAACCCCTTTGCTCCGATGAAACCAGTAGGGGACTAAAATAATGTCATACTGATAAATGTTATAATTTTCCATTGGTAGATCTTATCACTGAATATTACTAAAAATAGAGCAATGCTCTGAATACATTATACTTATACCCAGAACCCGGAATGCTTTATTTAGCAAGAAAACGCTATTTTGACAGTATAAAATTTGAAAATTTTAATAATATATTGATTTAGAAATACGATTAGAACATATTGCTTGTCTGTTAAATTCAGTTTGCAAGTAACATCTCAGTTAAATATTGATGGTGAGTATGACTATGTACTTCCTTACCGAAACAGGCAAACAGAAATAGCGAATGTAGAAACTTCCGGTCTACAGGAAGTAACATGTTCCGGATATTTCTGTCACTGTATATATAAAATTCACAAATGAGCCAGCCCGTGCGATTTCCAACACAGTGTGGTCATTCTGGCCTCAAATTCTAAAACGACGTCAACAAAATAATAAACCAACAAAGTTGCATCGTTTTTTGTGAAGATATATCAGTTTACCTACGTGTTACAATATCTATCTCCACTTGCTATGGATCAAGCCACATTGTCAAGTGTCACGGAACGAATTGTTGATACGCAAGAACTTCGTCGTTTTCTTTCATACTTCGTTCATGTTACTTTCTTTGACACTAAGCTACTATTTCTGCAGCATATTTCGCATCAGCTATTATAAGGTTTACACTTGTTTCGTCATCCTCATGGATACATCTTAAGTCACTATCGAGCTTTTCGGCATGTTTAACTGTGTGTTCCTGTATCTTTGTCACTGCAAACTCCACAAGTCTTTCACATCCTCTAACTTTTCAATGGCTTAGTCGTTGTGTTTTAAGGATTGGATACTCTTGGACTGTGTAGAGAAATGCGATGTGACTTTAAGTCTTTTCCGATGCGCTAATGACTGTGCGCATAAGTACTTCTTATGTTTTTTTTTTTGTTGCTGGCATTGTCAGTTGGTGGAAATATCAAGGTATTTTTGCATTGAAAGTCTCTTTTGGAGCCTGTTTGCAGCGTGCAGTGGCACGTTTACCTCTTTTTGACACACTTTACACCTGAAATCAGAAAACAGTGCAAATAATCACTGATCACTGTATGTTATAAACAAGATATCCGTATTCTTCGACAATGACTTCTGGTTAAGTGCCGACCGATAGAACTAAATTTTGTGAAAAAAAACATATCTGGAGTCAGTTAACAAGGATAAAAGTTCTTACATTTTTATGACACCCATCCTTAGCATTTTCACCCAACATTAGCATAATATTTGTGTCACCCATCATTAGCATTGTCATCTCCCTGACCATAACATCTCAAATTGGAGAAATAACCGACAATACTTGATTGTAACGTGTTTGAAAGGCGTTTTGTTATCATGCGCCAAATTAACAACCATTTAAATCCACCCAAAGGGGATAATTCCTTAAAATATAAAAAATTCACCCCACATTAGCTACTTACATTGTGTATATGAAAAATGCGCGGTGACACTTTACGATTTAACTAGGGGATATTATGCTAAATAATCTACAACCGAGGGTGAGTTTTTGAAATGGCCGGGCTCTAGCGAAGAGCTTTTTTAATATAAAGTACATATAAGACTACAAGGATGAAAAATCTTACCTGAATCGACGGAATCCGCCATTGTTGGAGCACCCAACATTAGCAAAAAGTCACGTGGTATTCGCACCGTGAACTTGGTAGATATATACAGTGACTAATCACTTTCGACGAATGCACACGACCTTTACGCACACCGATAATGCCGCCTAATCGACAAAAATATCATCTTACTATGTGTTAAACATCTGACTTTCCATTGTTCTCTTTGGTAGTAGATAGGCTATTTAGTTATTGTAATAATCAACCTAGGTTCGGATTGGACGAAATTATAACTAGCGACAAACGCCTGTCTATATAAAATCTATTTATTATAATATAAGTGAAAACTCAGAGTATAAATCAAAGCTCTGAAGGTTCTGCTGTTGTTCGGAACTACAAAGTAGTCTAACTGAGTTGAATTTCTTTGTAGGGTGAGTTTTGGAACGATAGTTCGCCCATGAATTTTTATGTAGACTTAAGTACTACGAACGCTTTTCTACACCCGCTATGCAGTTTTTACAGTTGTTCCCGTTCCATGTGCTTTCAGTACTTTGATTTATGTTTCCCATCTGATCAAGTAGTTCAGCAATTATTATAATATTATATAGTCTACATTACCTGCCTCTTTGAATATTCAACTTATGCAGAATGTAATATATCATACATGAAGACATGCTCGAAGAAAAAGTTACACGTTATAAGCATTAAATTAATCGATTAAAACTTCCAGATGAATCACTTGTTTAAATATCTGGTTGACTCACAGTTATCATCGCATCGTCAATGAATTCAATGATGACTTCCTTACGTTTACAATAGAAGCTAGGAAGCAGACTAAATTAGCATATACAGCACGAGAATTATGACGTCATCCTTCCTTGAAATCTGTGTACTGATAGTCAGTATTGTAGTAACCGAGGGAGAGGATTGTTTAGATTTTTTTACGACTGATTGGTATTGCTCGATTACGATATTGCATAGTCATCTGATTTTGACTTATATGCACGTAATATTTGAATTTGTATTTAGCCATTGAATTGAAATATCGGAACTATATTCTTAGGAGGAAGCTAGGTTAATGGAAGCAGTTCGGTATGCAGTAAAAAGTGAAAACTGAGCGATTGTTGAAATACGGTAATAACTGTATTGTTCGTACCGAACAACAATAAAAACTACAACCAAACAGACTATATAAACGAAATACACAACGAAACATTCTCACGAAAAAGTGAAAGCTTAACTCGAAACCCAAACTGACTTCTCCCAAGTTTTTATACTAAATTACAAAATCTGTCCAATAATTGAAAGATTCTGCATGTTTTCATTAAAGACTGAGGTCAAATGAATACATTAATTAGATCGAGTCTCTCTGCCCGGGAATTTAAGATAATCGCGAACGTTACATTACTTAATTAAACTTAGAATAATTGAAGCTACATATAAGGGAGCACTTAAAGATCAATCATTTCAAAAGTATAGTTTGCAAACAGACCATTAATTTGAATTCACCTTTCATTACTCTGTAGAGATAAACACATTAAAGTGTCAGCTGCCTTGGTTACAATCATTAAAATAACGTAAAATGATATTTTACGTTATTTACAAAGATTAAATATCCTACTTTAATAGTCAGCGTTAAAAATCTTTAACGTAATGTGCATTGTATTGGTACGATATGATACTATTAATTTATTACTGACAAAGATTTGTTATACTAGACATCAAACCTGTGCGTGGTTTCAATTATTGAACCGTAAACATGAGCAATTTTGATTGGCTATCAACATTGAATGGGAGCGTCAAATTCGTTGATTTCATCAGGCGATAGTGACACTTTAATTGTTAATTGCTCAGCTTAAAAAACACAGTCGGTAACATTTCCGAATTAACATTGCCGTCTTATTTGATGACGGATTTCAAAGCGGTTTTCGGTATTTTGTAGCGGCAAAGTTAATCTAGGGTACCGTGCCTCAGAAATTTGATACTTGTTTTCATTTTTTATCTATGGAGTATTACGTAATAAACAGCGAGGTCCAGGGTACGGAAATTCTTTTAAGTCCAGTATCTAACGAACGGAAGACGTTATAAAAAACTGGGGCACATTTCTCTGCTGTCTACATTTATAGTCATTTTAAGGCTACTTGTTTTAATATATTCCTATATACAGAGTAGTTATCGTTGTTCAAAATAAATTACGTGCGATCCTGGTTTATAGAAGACCAATCAAATGTAATATTTGTTTCAAATTACTTGCAATGCACTTTATACAGTGGGTTTATCTTAGTATATAATTATGGTTTAGTTTTTAAATCTATAAATTGGTGAAACATGATTTGAACTGACATCCAAGCCAGACACCTTTAACAACATACTATAAAAACTATAAATTCACGAAATGCGAAAATAATACAAATCTATTAAAATATTAAATAGAAATTTCATAATATATTTATCATCATGTTATACCATCTAATTTACACCTTATTCAATTAAAAACTTATCATAAGCATCTTAATGTTGTTTACCTTCATAGGCCATATTAATAATGATCTATTATCTACACATTTGTCGTTACATCAATAACATTTATTATATTTGAATGTGTTGCGTTTTAAATTTCACCAGGTAACAGAACACATCTACTACATTGCAACGCACATTCTCATTCATTTCTGCTTTCATTGATAGTATGAATTACATAAATTTACGGGAGGTTGTATTATATTATTCGACTAAAGTCACTTTAATAAGATAAGGTGTTAGATCTACAGCAAATGACATATATTGCACTAACTGAATGAAAAGGCGACATATTGTACAGATATTTGGCAAAATCATTATTGTTATAATTATAGGACTCATAAATGGAATGTTGGTCCACAAATTTGGCCCAGTACTGTGTGGTTTCGTTGGAGCGTCGATAGCAAGCTTCGGGATAATAGCATGCTATCTGGCAACCTCTACTGTGTATTTGACTATCAGCTATGGCATCGTTCATGGTAATTTACAATTAGTTGTTTATGAAGCTCCTATTCAATCCAGAGGTTAAGTAATGTGAGGTCAGAATGCCTTTAAGACAAGACATCAACTTGAAAATAAGTAACGAAATTTAAGCAAACATCAGCAACAGTTTTTACTTTTCCACACGTTTCAGCCGCTTTACTAGTATATGGGTCTGTCGACAAAACCTACTAAACCATCACGGCAATACTTCATGGCTTATTTATAATGATTCTAAGCAAACTTAATAATATTCATCAGTATGGTATCTAATATTTAGAAAGGGACGATTGTTTTTACAGTTGTTTTTGCTCCGGTAAAATGCATTGATGATACTATATGCAATTTTAAGATTATTTCAAACATTTTTCGTTTAGATCATTTTTATACTGTTCACGCATTCATATTATTATTATTATTCTTTACAAACCATTGAATATTGCAGTCCTTGGAATGAATTGTCTATATATTAGTTCTGCAACAACCATTGGTCAACTATTTGATGGTAACAGAAAACTACTTATGTTATCTCTGCAGTCGAGTTGGGTCGCACTGGGTGGAATGGTTTATCCATACGTACTTGCGTATCTGAGGTATTCTTTATACGAAGTTAACTCCAAATTTGTTACCACAGCATCGGCTTTAGTCATCATAGGCAAAAGTCCCTCGGTTGTGAAGTTCGAATACAACTGTAGTATATACAATCTAAGCACTTGCTCGAACTTGATAAATATCAAGAACTTATATATACACATGGATTGGCTAAAATAGCTAAAACGATATCGAGAGTATCCCCCAATCCATTCATAATCATAATCATTTAACACCGCAGTTTACATATATATAAGAAAAGGATACCTATGAAAAACTACTTACAAACAATGCCACCCTCCGTAAATCACCATCCATCCAATAACCCGACAACGTACAATAAAGAAAATAGTGCGAGTGTCGGTGGGACGGTTAGATAAAGCCACGGGGGAGGGGAGAATTGCAACTCTTCACGTGACCTTGTAAATTTGCTATGATTTTCTGAAGTCTGTCTGGTGTAATGTTCCCTTAAACAGTAATTCATTCACATATGGGGCTTAACGTCGCACAAGTTCACTTGGCAATTATTTCAGCTGTAACGAAAGATTCGAAAGAATTACTGGCCATATGTACACTGGAAAGCTTCCCACATGTGAAATCTGTTTGAGACCATACCCCTTCGACCATGGAGACCCAAAGAGTAATTCAAATGAAATTGTTTGAAAATACCAGACAATCATATGCTTTAATAATGTGTTTACTTTGTTGCAACATATTCGAAGAAACTAAAATAACTCAATACATTTATTGGAAACAACTGTAATTGCAAGTTAAGTACATTGTAGAAGCATTTGCAATAACCAATAATCGGGAAAATGGTTGAGTTCTTAAATGCTTAGAACCTTCGCAACAGCTATGTAGATTCGATACACTCTCAGTCTTAAAAATCTTGCAAGGCACGTACTATATTTTCAGCGATATGTATGGATTCCGTGGTGCATTGCTAATTATTGGAGGTTTTAGTATGAACTGTATACCTGGATGTTTGCTATGGAAACAACAACCAAACATTCATAAAGAAAGATCAAGAGAAATTCTGGAGTCAGACCATTTACAGCAATACAGACGATCATTACAAATAGAATTAGTAAGGAAAGGGGACAATATCACAATTAAAAAGAAAAAAGCGATATCTGAAAATACAAACAATGGTGTTTTTTATATTGATAAGTTTCCAGTACTTAGCAATGATTCGAATACCAAACGAATATTCATACAACACGGACGCGTCCCAACAATCCCTGCTGATAAAGATGCAGCCCAAGAATCACCGCTCCGAAGTCTTAAATCAATTATTAAGAATAAGCGATATATGACTTTTTTGGTTGGTTGTGTCGCAGCATATCCTTCTGTAGGTCTAATAGTGATATTCGTAGCTGATGTCTTCACGGATAAAGGCCTAACACTAAACGATGTCACATTCGGACTACTCATTATGAACATTGTAAATATTGTTGCACGTTTATTACCAGGGTCCTTTATGCAATGTAAAAATATACCAACATTGTTCGGTCCACTATTTGCATCGTTGACGGCATCATTATCATTGGTTGGACTTTCACTCTTTACGTCAAAAGGTTTAACTGTAGCATCTCTAGCTCTTGCTGGGATACCAATTGGAATGTTCATCACCATGTTTAGTGTGATATCAGCAAAACTGGTTGAACCAAAAGATCTCGCGACTGCTATCGGTCTGCTATTCACAACGGCCTGTATTGGGAATTTTGTTGCCGGACCTGTTAGTGGTAAGTTACTGTTTACTAATTGGGTATATCAGAGATATAGCTGAATTATACACATTTAAGGCTACACGAGAGATATACCTTAATCTTAAGCTGTACTATACATAGTTCAGGCTACACCAGAGATATGTATGGTTTATACGCTGTACCATTGTCATATTTCAGCTTACATCAGAAATAGGTCTGAATAAATCATTCAATTTGATTCATTCACATAGTTTAGGTAACGCCATATATATGTACTGTATTAATCACGGTATCATACTTCCGGTAACATCGGATATATCTCTAGATCGTACTCTGTCACAAACATAGCACATATTCTATGTTACATAAGATATATGTCTGATTTACACACTGTACCATTATCATTCATATATTTTAGATTACAATAGAGATATGTTTGGTTTATGCTCTGTACTATTCATATACTTTAGGTTGCATCAGAGATATGTCTGGATCGTATAGTATTCCATTCCAATGTGCAGCTGGTATGACATCATTTTCGACACTATTATTTCTATTTGCAATGGTAGCAAGGAAACTAAAGAATAGTCACCGAAGAAAAAGGTCGTCGGTGTTTTATCTGACCAGCATGTAAAATCAGTATAGGAACGTACAAATTTGTAATCGAACGCACCATTGCCTGTGTATGATAATTTATGTGTATGAAATTAAATGTGTTAAATTTGAAATATCGCTTGTATGTATTACTTTTTGATATTTCCTGTCCGTTGTTTCATTTTAATCTATGATGTTCTTATATGTAAATAATGCATTATATCATATTGCAATTTAGTTCAAATATTAGAAAAAAAAATATCAGGAAATTTTATTGGAGAAAACCAATTTTTGAAATACGTATATACCAAATTTTCTTTCATCTGAAAATGGAATAGTAATTTAACAAAATTCGGTGTATATTCATAAATGTTTTGAATTACGTGACGACGCCCTGTATCTATGAACTAAAATGTTTTTAACACTTCAATTCATTGCAATATTTTATTTTTATTGCTTTTCTCACATACTTTATCATTTAGGATCCACCATTATGTACAGCTTATTATCCTTATCTGTGTTGACATATCCGCACTATGATTTTTTCAATGAACTTGTATGACATTGTGTTATGTATAATATCTTACTTGTATTGTGAACTGTTTGGATGTATGTCTTATGTTTGAAATAAATATCTATCTATTTTATTTATTCTGTATCACTGATTAGAGCTGTAATATTTGTATAACTTACCTTATTTGAAGGCATGCTTCCTCAATGAGAGGAAACGCACAAATGTGAAAAATAAGAAACTCAATATAATTATTTTTTCTTTATTAAGAGCGCATCACATTCAAAATAAAACATTCAAGATATCAAGCGTTAAACACAAGTGTCTCACAAAGCAGCCTTCCAGATATAAGCAATGCTTACAATAACCATGTTCTACTTTATTTATATGCGTGTATGTATAAGCATGTAGTTTTAAAAATCGCACATTTAAATAAACATAAAGCAAAACACGAAGAGATTAAAGCGAAAGATATAATTAACAAAATACATTCATGCATATCATTTACACGATTAACACATAACAAAGTTTTTTGTCACCATTAACCTTTACAGACATATGATTTAACTAAAGAACACGAGCATTTGCTTTTTATTGACAAAATTAATTCATGCATAAATTATTGACAACAATTAAGTCCTCCCACTATTATAAGTACATTTAAACGAAATATTCAAGACCGATATGAAATTAGTGGGCGATGTGAAGTGGTATATTTCCGCTGTTGATGAATAACAGAGCAGAAAGATTTCCCCGGAATTTGGGACTTAAATCCACCCCACCCCCACTTAGACCCAAGTTACATTTGATTTGTTTATATGACGTGTTTGGCTTATTTCATGAAAGTTTACTGTATGTAAATTCAACATAGTATATTTTTCATGGTTTAAACGTTTTGATATTTTATATGCGATTGTAATGATATTTTTTCGGCTTTTATCATTGCATTATTTTTAGATGCGGTCAAAAATAATAATTCTCAACTGCAAACAAATACATTCTTAACAATACTGGTCGGTAAAACATCTGGCCGCAAAAATAAACTATTTTACTTGTAAATTTACTGAAGTGTCACTGTCTGGGGTCTGGCGGCACTCGTTCATGTATTTAATTTATCACACTACAAGGTAGCTCCACAATATTAACTATATCGCCTCATAAAACCATGTCTTATTCATTAAACAACATGGTGTAATGTTATGTAATCTGACAGCGGATAGTGTCGTCCCATCTACACAATATTACCATTCAAGTGTTGAAAAAATGTTTTTATCATTTCGTATAACTGATATAAGGTAGTAGTAAATATAATGCAAATGCTGAACAACGTCGCCCTTACAATTATGTGCTTTTCTATACACACACGAAGTTTAGTTTTTTGAATAAGAAAATTAGAAGTTCAACTGGCATTATTTATTGCGACATTTTGAATTAGACCATCACTTGTCGAAGGATATGAGAGTAATTGTTCGCCTTATATCACTAAAGTTCGTCTTTGACATCCCGGTGAACACTTTAAATCGCGTATTGAATTTCGATACTTAATTCTTATGTAAATACATCGAAACATATTATACAAAGCTTTTGCCATGTATGCCGTAGTTGTGAATAAACCATTAACTATAGTCGCTTAAAATATCTTTCCCAAAAGACAAAATATTCATGATATATATTGTTTTGCAAGAAGTTTCGAATTTACGTATTGTACTTTTTTCTACAAGTAGGATTCATTGCACAGAAATAGGATAACGTGGATATCATAACTATTACGACCTTTTCAAAACCGCCAATACAACCTAACGTTATAAACAAATGATATCAAAAGCGATGCACGATGTATTTTAATCGTTTTATTGTACTGTTTTTGCATTATTTCCCTTGCTTAGTAATAACGTATATATATAATTGTATATTTTAGTCCGCCTGCTGGTATGTACCAGCTTATTATATATTATTTTTAAAAAATAATATTTTACCAACGATTAGTTTTATCATATTCTTGAAGAATGATATAACATTTTTGTATGACTGTATAATTATTCAGGTAAGTACATAAGCGCATGTCTTCGTACAAGAATACTTTCTGGTTGGATCGTGATAGCGATGGGTCAATGTCATTTCAATTGTTGATGCAATCAATTTTTGTGTCTCAGTTTACAAGATCGTTTGTATTCTTGCACTTGTATCATTTACTGAATAAGTTCTAGTATGTAGAGCTGCCGAAGTTTGTTCACAACAATCTTTGGTTATTCCAAGAGAGACAACACCTACAAATATACTTACTGTATATACAGGAGTTGTGCTCCTTTGGTTAACTATATTTCCTAGAGTTTTCTATTATCGCTGGTAGCTGATACTTAAAGTATGATTCTGAGTCAACGTGTAAACGTATGTATTGCTAGTCCAACAAATGTAACTATTCACTGTCACTATCAGTCGTATGATCGAATCTTTTTGTAATTTCAGTTAATCGAGATAATACGATATTTGTGCATGTGTGCGTGACACGTATATTAAAAGTCTCTGTACGTGCATTAGCATTGGAATGATAATTGAATACCACTCAGTACAAATTATGAAGAAAACCATTCATCTCATACTTACATAAGATTTTTTATCAACGCTCCTACGTAATGCATTATTTCAGCTTTTCAATAGTATTCATTCGTTTAACAATTGGAAAATATTCGAGACATACTATTCGTTTTGCCGCATTTGTAAACTCCTTCCATATGATAGCAATAATATCAAGATAATCCAAATTGTTTCAAGAATCAACAGTATTGGAATCGTAAAGGTATTGAAAACTATAGGTATTGGAATATTTTAAGAAATTCATCTTTCATAAGATTCAATTGATCTCAGCCAGTCATATTTACGTAACTAATTGCATGTGTGGCCCATAATCAATTTCAGGTATCAAAACCTATCAATTTACACAGTAATATAGTATATCTAAAAGATCAAGTTAGCCTGTGGCCAATCAGGATATAACATAATACAAATACATACATACATACATAATTATACGAAATAATTCAACAGTTAAAGAAGATTTAAAGATTGAATTAATTCATCCGATCCTTTCATTATTATGTATGCACCTAATCCACTGACATTAAAAACTAAAAGGTTTTATTGTCAAATAAAGAAAACAACAGAAAAAAGATTTTACATGTCAAAAAGAGGGGGGGGACGTATTAAGTACACAATTTTGTGAATATTTACAAACAACATAACAAAATGAATGTACATGCATGTACAAAGAAGGGTATTCATGATTTGAATATTTTACAATTCAGTGTAAGACTACAATATGAAAAAATAACAATACAACAATAGTTATAAAATGACACTAATCATACACTAGATACTAACTGTCAAATAAACTAATTTGATATATTAATCATGAAATGGTTTCTTTCTAGTACATATACTATTCTATAGAGGTCCAACAAGAGCAAAAAGACAGTCAAAATCATACATGTTCAACTACACTAGGCCAAACTTATAACTGTGCAGTTGAAATAATGATACCATATCTTTATTTGTAAATGAAATTACACCAAATTTTAGAAATATGTGCTTGTATATGATGTCCATAAAATCCAATATCGATTTTTTTTAAAAACGCGATAATTCCGTGCGCTACTGCGGCCAATAAGAAAAGAACAAAAGTGCACGTGGAAAACGTGCGACGGAAATTGAAAAAAGTAAAAATGATACATGTGTAGTTCAGACATATGTTGACTTGAAAAACATAAAATGGGTAAATTAGAAATCACCGACAGAGGTATAGCCGTCGGACTTATTCAGGCGGGTGTGCAAAACTAGAGGTAGGTCTACATTTTTCATAATTCCTTGCAAACGGTTAATCTGAATTTACTGATTTTTGCACATTATCTGTATAAATAATTGTTTGTTAATGTATTATGGAGAAAATTTTATTTTGGCAAATATTTTTTCCGACATATGCTCATTTATTAGTCTATCTTTCACGGAGATTTTCGACAATATATTTTCTGCATTACTTTGAAATGGACTTCATTGCGTTAAGAATAGATTAATTAATATTTATTAAAATAATTATTGTCTCAATATCTTGAGTATTTGTCTTGCCATACCTCTGTTAATATCACTCTCGTTACCCTGTTTTTGCCTTATTTGTATGCATTCAAACTAACGCGGTGTAATAAATCCGCAATAAGTTTGTCGATATTTAATCGATATTTAACACTTTAGGTTGCTAGAAGAATGGACATTCGTAGGAGCAACATTCGACAACATTTCTTTTACAATTATGTCTTGTCAATGAGGACAAGACGTCAAGCTGTAATACGGGCTTATGTGGTCATACCCGATACTCACTGTGTAGTGCACTAATAAGTATTCAGTGTGAAAAAAATGAAGAAAAACTGTGATTTTTGTTTTGTATTTGATGTTTTTATTTTTTATGTTATTCATGATAATGAAATTCGAGATCAATGAATTGAAATGCACATTGTTCGTACATCTTTCTTCTATCATTCCTGAAAAGTTCAAGGATCTTGCTTTAATAATTCCGGATATATTGGAATTTATAGAACTGCACAGTTATAAGTTTGGCCTAGTGTACTAATACTAATGCTAATTGGTCTCGTGCAAAACAGTGGTTTATATTTCGTAATTCTCTTGGCATGGATTATCTTACTTGATAAGACGAAGTTATGATGCAAACATTCTTCATCATCAATACGGTTCAGATTTGATTTACACTTCGATTCTACTTCCATTTGTAAAATAAATTCTCTATTTTGTTAATGCATTTCAGTTTGTGTTCATCATAAAATTATCTAAAACGCTAAAATCTAACTTCTGCAAATAACTCAATTGTTTGGGGTTTTTTTTCAAATAAGACATACTTATATTATCATCAAATTATTGCAAAAATTGATATTGTACGTTTTGTTTAATTAAATGGAGATAGCAGATACAGCGGCGATCTTTATTAGTAAGTGGCATGATGGTATATATATTGGGATGCTGACATAATACTTGGTATCGTATGCAGATGATATTGTCATTTTTTGTTCAGAAACGCAGGATGGCATACAAAGCAGTTTGAAGATGGTTATCAACTATAAATGCTATCAAAACTAAAATAATGATTTTTTAGAAAAGGAGTCGTTTAAAATAAAAATCCTACTGTTTTAGTCTCTTAGTGGTCAAGCAAGGAAGGCTAATTTTATCATGAAATCTTACATAAGTACATTTGTTAATATTACTACCAGTCATAAATTGGAATTGTGCGAAATACTGGTATTGTCCGTTATATGTTATGGCAGCGAGATGTGGGGATTTATTGCAGAAATAGCATTCAAAAGGTGTCCCCAATTTTTTAAAACAATTCTACAGACTGAGTGTATAACGTGAAACACAGAATTATTTATGTAAGGTGAAATGGGCATAAATCAAAATAATGAAAAAGCATGACATAAGGTGTCAAATTTAGCATGATGAACTTGTGTTCATAATGTTGCTTAAGGTAGTTTCGATCATATTGTGAAAAATTGACAAGGGCTAAAGTATAAGATTAAAGTCTTCTTCAAATTTCAATATTTTAATCAAATAAATATTATATTTTCAATAGCAAGCCTTAAAATTCAAATAATCTTATGGATTTAACTATGGAAAGAATAACACATTTTTTCAGCAAACTTTCATGAAAACAACTTTTTAACACAAAAAGATATACATACAACCATAAATTTCCAAAGAAAAAAAAATATAGTTATGGCGTTTTGTACTTTATTCTTTTTTAATACGCTTCAAAATAATTTTATGTAACATTTACTGCTGCAGATACAAATTAGCTAATACAATTTTATAAATTTTCAGGTATATGCAAAGATATAATATGTGTATTTTCAACTAACTGGTACTATTCTTGCAGTACTTAGCAACGCCCCAAAAACTAGTATATGTCTTCCGTTACTGTTACACTCGGGACAGATATTCTTTGTGTACGATCTTATGATAGTGACAGTATTATTAATCTAGTGTAATACAATTTGTTCCATTGTACATGTAATACAATTTGTTCCATTATTTTCTTATAAAATACAAACAGATAATCTATTTGATAATGTTTTGATTTTATATGGTGAAAACAAAAACACCAGGGGACGTTCTAAAACTGAAACGTAAATATACGAAATTGTAATGATAAGGAGTATCATAAATTGGATTTATAACAATATTTGTCAAAATATATTTTGCAATTCATTAAATAAGAAAAAAAATTGTTCTTCTTTCGAACAAATCAAAACTATTTCCAATTTAGTAAGTCAAATGCGTTACTGAGCATGAATCATTAATTTATCTATATACATACTAAGAAAAGGTTACACTCCGTACAAATTTGTTTTGTCTTTTAGCATATAAATATGAAAGTGCTATGACCATTGAGTTGCAATTCATTCTTTGTTTTTTAAGATCACAATCAAGCATCAAGACATTTAAAGGGGCATGCCCAGGAACTGCTGTGTCTTGGGTTTTATACACCAAAAATGCGTTTATCACTAGTAAAAACAATTATTACCGAAAAGTCAAAGAAGAATGTGCCTTCAAAAATGGCCCTATAACGCACGCGTGGGTATTTATATGCCGGTTTAAATAAAAGGCTTACAAGCCTTTTATTGACGACAACGATATTTCCGATTCGTCTGAGAATTTAACTTAGCGTGCGCGCTGCCTTTCAAGCAGCAAAACAATGATATTTACCTATAATTGATCGATAGATAAGTTTTATGTCGCAAACAATAAACATGACATGAGCAATACTTACCATTTCACAGTTTGTTGACATTTTTTCCGCTTTTGACAGATCCCGAAAGGGTCGAGTTATGAAAATGACGAATATTTTCTAAGGCGTAATCGGCAGGTTTGGTAAATCTTGAAATGTGTATTTTGAGTCAAATAGCCGGACATTTCGTAAATATTTTACAGGATTTTCATTAATTGATTTTGGCATTCAAATGATACCAATTTGATTTATATTCGAGACGCTTCAGTTCCAGGGCATGCCCCTTCAATTACATCCCTGTGTTGTGTAGTATTTTCTAAATCTTGTAATCTTGTCATTATTTTATAATATGCCCAAACAGAAAAAGTGCCTTTAAAATATTATGATGTATTTTCCATACTGTTCCGTTTTGTTCCGTTCCGTACTGTTCCGTTCCGTGTTTTAGTAATGGGCCTTTGTACTTATAATCGTAAGCATGAGTCTTTATTTAAGTTGGTCATAATATCCTATTAATGTAGAAGCTACAATGACACGTATTTCTGGTGATTTGTAATGGTACTATTTTTTCTCCAAGTCCGTGTAGGCACGCTATAATAAACATACTTTCTCGTATAATGATTGGCTCTGCATGTCACGTGAATGAAAGTTTAGTGGCGCCGTTGTTTTAAGTTGACTGTTTTCTTACTCTCGGTGCGCTTCTTCCGTCGTTGTTGGCATTGATAAATAAATAAAAACATACGTTATCAAAACATCCGTCAGATCCGTACGTGAATTCTTCTGATTGTCATGTAATAGTGGGAGCGGTGGTCTAGTGGTAGGACGCTTGCTTTGGGATCGTAAGGTCCCTGGTTCAAATCCCGCCCGGACCATCGGAATTTTTCTGAGCAAAAAGTTTATCCAACGTTTGCTCCTCTCCACCCAGGTGTTTAAATGGGTACCTGTGAGGGAAATAAGTCAATGTTCCTTGGCTGCCTACGGCGCCGAATGTTAACGGACGGCCTATAACGGGGGGTAACTTATAAAAGTCGGTTGAATATGTATATAATTTCAGACTACAAACCTATACTCCTTTACTTTACCTTTCTGTAAGAGATGTTTTTGTCTTATCGTCAGACTGTCAGTAAAAAAACTAACTCGCGTTTATTGTCAAATATCAAAACTAAACAAGTGAACTCAATACTGCAATTCATAATATGTCAATATGATATATTGACTGTTGTTTTAACATTTCCATTCGTAGTTCCTTTTGTCTCTGTATTTAAAACTTCTCCGAAGATACCTTTATGCATTTCCTGCATCAACTCATCGCATGTATGACTTGAGTCTGCCATAAACTTAGTAGAAATTTGATAACCTGTCGTTTTACCTAAGGCATTGACAAACTTAACTTTAGACATGGAGTCGAATTCTATTTCGTCTATAGTGGATGTAATCTGAACAAATTACATGTCGTTGGTAATAACTCACCCCGTAAAAAGACGAAGAACTTTATGTAACGCTAGTCTCTGCTCCCCAACTCCTGCGCTCTTCAGACCTGCAACATCAAAAGACAATGTCTCGTCTTTTTCGAATGCAGTCACTGGTATCACAGTTTGATCAAACAAAACGTCGAATTGTAATTTTGAACGCGACATCGGTGCATTTGCATAGTCTTTTGCAGCAACATTCCAATTTATATCAGTATAAATCACAGAAGTGTTGTTACACAACTTCGAATTTACAAGCTATTTAGTAAATTGAAACCACGTTTAACAAAGTTGTCTACAAATTATTTTCACGTTCCAACAGACAAAATTCCCCAGTTTATGGCCTGTCCGGGCAATCCTCTTCTACGCCTCCACCTAATAAATATATTCATGAACGAATCAGCGGCTCCATAACTGTTCTGTCCTGGTGATCCGTTCAAACAGTTAATGGAGGATGCGACAACGAAATAATCCAAATCGAATTTTCGAGTTGCAATATGTATATGTATTGTCTCAATTACCTTAGGATTTCTTTAAATCGAAAAGAAGCTTAGCATTCAAAACACCGGCTCCATGAAACACTCCTTTTATATTGCAATGTTTAACCTTGGTTTCAATTTCTGTAATTGCAGATTCAAGGGATTCTTTTTTGTAACATTCACATCAATGCAAACGACCTGAGAATGTGTTCACGCTTCAAGAGCGTGTATCGCCTGCAATTGATATGAGTTGGAATGAAGAGCAATCGTACCAGCCCCATTTCGGCAAAGAGTCGTGTCATCTCCTAGCCTAAACCTGTCAACCCACCAGTTATAATGTATACTTCCTAAAAAGGTAATTCAATTGATATCTAAATGGTATTGTCAATCCTTTGTCGCTCATATTTGCTTTAACTGGGTGCATACCCAATATTGTTTCTTGTAGCAGTGTATTATGTAGCCATTTTACACCAATTCAAATCAAATCACAATGCGTATAAGTAACAAAGCGCATCGATTATCACCTTTATACTGTCTTGTTTCTGCATTGATGGAATCACCTTATAATGACTCGTGTCAGGCAAAATTCGGTCGATTTGGTCTTTCAACACAGGCGAAGGAACTATATGTAGATCCTTTAATCGCTCTAGCAAATGCTACTGGTTTCGCAACGTTATCATTCCACTATCCAGGGGAACCGAATATCTCATTTGTTTCTCTTTCGCCTATTACTGTAGAAAACATTGATAAACTTCCTTTATGTTCTTGGATATTTGTCAATTTTAATTCTAGATCTTTTACCGCCTCTCGAACGAATTGATTATGGTATGCGCATTTAGCATCAAGATCAATGAAATCAGTCAGGATTCAATTATAACTGTGTGTTAATTGTGTTAATATGTTTTTTCAGAAGATTTAATCTAGAGACCTAGTTTTTAACCTCAGATGACCCATATTTGAACTCGTTCAAGATATTATAAAGACAAATATTCTGACAAGGTTTCATGATGATCCAATCAAAACAGTGATTACTGGAGTGTTCACAAAGCTTTCCAACCATTTGCCCTGGTGACCTAGTTTTTGACCGGAAATGACCCATTATCAAACTTGACCTACAATTCGATTAAATAAACATTCTGACAAAGTTTCATGAATATCCAACCAATACAAGGATTTCTAGAGTGTTCACAGGGTTTTCCTTATTTGGTCCTGGTGACCTTGTTATTTTTACCCAAAATGGCCCAATATCGAACTCGTCCGAGATATTGTAGATAATAACATTCTGACCTAGTTTTGCGAAAATTGAGCTAATAATGTGGCCCCTGGTGTGTTCACAAGGTAAAAGTTTGATGACGCACGACGCCAGACGAAGACTGGTCACGAAAGCTTACACTGAGCACAAGTGCTCATTTGAGCTAAGAAGATGCCGACCCCAAAACTATAAGAGATGAGCCTGCAAAATAGATAAATTACTGAATTATGCAGATAAATTGTGACAAAACCATCACTTGCTCATGTGAATAACCTTCCTCACAAGCAGCCAATGTGAAAAACAGATTTCACATAATGGCGCGGATATGGACTATCCTGATTTATGAAACCTACGTCATTCAGAAATCTGCCGTAGTTGAATGCGCAGTTAGAATCAAAGTACTGAAAGTACTTTCCCAACGTGATTTTTTTCCATAAGAAGCAAAAAAGAGAGAATGTACCCATATTTCGTTCGTACCCATGCAAATATTTTTAACATTTACACTAATGGACCGACTTAGCACGTATTGTATATAATGCAGGGCATATATGTGTTTGACACTGAAGAAGGACATACACTTTACTAGTCTCTCAGCATCTAAAAAAGAAATAAATCATTTTAAAGTTTAACAGCACATTAAATTAATGATATTGCTATTGCATTAAGATTTTTTTTGTTATACGCAAAAAAGTGATCAACACATATGTAACAGTAAATATCAACATGAATACTTCTGATTTTTAACACAACAGTGAATCACCGCATTGAACACAATCAGGGTCATTCAAATCAATCAAATCTTCTGGCATCAAATGCAATACCAAGCTTGGTTTCTATGTAAGCTACCTTCATACAAAATTTCATCGCAACGTCTAAATCCTTAATAAAGTTATTCAGCGGAAACTGATTTTCTATTTTTAGTAACAGTGACCATGATCAAACTGACCCCAAATACAATTCCAAGCTAAGCTTTCACGCATCACTCTTCCTATGTGGTTACGATTAAATGATTTGAAATATATACAGACCCTACACACATATAATTGAGGAAATATACCAGATGCATATATTATGAAGAGTGCTAAAGGTCTCCTTGTTCGGCTTTTTTTAACCAAGCTGTTATTGAGTCCAAGAAAGGTATTCACGATTATATAAGAATGTAAATGTGATAAAATCACCTTCAAAATGCACTAAATGCAAATAGGTAGTAAGTATACAACAAGCTGTCTTCACCGTCATATTGTGATCTATCCACCTATAGAGTTTCAGGTTGCTACCTCTTATAGTTTCTGAGTTATAAGCTACATTTAAAGTTTTGCACAGATGCAGATGACGCGGTGGTCACAATGGCATAACTTTTTCTTCGAAAGCAGCCGAGCTATAAATAAGAGAGAAAATAGTTTGTTCACAGAAGAAGATGTACTATATGGTATACATATTTCTAATGGGCAATGCAAAATCGCAACGTCCTAGAGCGAAGCAGAAAGTAGTGATATAGTCCGAAATATCTGCAATGGTGATGTGGTATAAACAAACAGAAGGGAGAGTTTGATTATCAACTATAATACGACTTTAGTATCTGCCCTGAAGTGAATATGTGCATATTAATAAATAAAGGATGAACCAAACTAATTTTTAAATAGTGTACATTTGTATTTTAGTGACCAATGACAATTTGTAACTTAAATCGCGAAATCATGTGATAAATACATCCTAACAAGGTAACATTGAGTTATGTAGGACAAAACATCGTCAATAACTTATAGACTTCCTATAGCTACCACCATGGAACGAGAGAAACAACCGTCTTGCCGTTGAACAGAACAAGAGTAGCTCGACACTAGACTAGAATACGACAAGGGTATGTTCAGTATATGTTTATTGTAGCTATAGTTGTTAATCGAACTCGCTCATAGTCTCAATGATCACGTGACACAAACATTCAATCCCGTGTCATTGTATTCGCTGCGTTAGCAATAGTTCCAAACTTAGTGTAGGACAATTTTAATACAGTTGACGGAAATATGTTGGAATGAAAATTAGGTGGACCAAATTTGAAGCGCATAATGTAAAACAAAAAGAAAACGTAAGTACGTGTTATTGATTGATTTATTTATTTATTTATTTATTACACAAGCTAGACACAATACAGACATTATTTGATGATCAATTTTATTTTTTCACACTTCGTTAATAGTTTTGCGATCAATTAAACGCTAGATTGCCGACGACTGGCTCTACCGGGATATAATTGATCATTTCTGGCTTAACATTTTTTACTTGAGTTGCAAGTTAGATAATGCACCTGTGATATTTGTTAGGGTGAATTTAAAGTTTATGTCAGTACATTTATTTCTGTATTTAAGTCTTATCTCCACAGCGAAATTTACTAAAGGAGGCTATGTGACATGGTGGCATAATGTCAGTGATTTCGGTCGTCGCTAAATGTGCCGGTCCGCCGGTCTTGTCCGGTAAATTTCACGTGGGTCAGACGAAAACTGCAATTCCGGACGACTATCGTGAATTATTGCAAAAAGTATAAATTTTCTTCTTTAAGGAAACTTTTTATTATTTTTATTAATACCGAAACAATTTAACAGGTGATTTGACAGGTCAAATAAATTTATATAAATGCTTCATTTAAGAACGAAAAGAAGGCGAGGATTTAGAAATTGCTAAGTACATAATTATTGTCTCCACATGACACATGACTTGGCTACCGGAATTATGTGGGAGATGTGCGACACATGAAATTGTCCAATTAAACACCTGTTGATAATGAGCTCACATTTTATTGCAATTTACGCGAATTCGACTTTGATACTGGGCGTAGTTTTTAACATAAATTACCTGCATGTCTGAATATCTTGATTCTAGTATTCAATTGCCAGATGAAAATTTCCGCTGTACGAACATTTTCTCGTTTCTATACTGGTTCAATGGACAGAGCCTAATTTTGGGGACAAAGTAAAAAGGCGTCTTCACTGAAACAATACGTATTTACGCAAATAATTGCCACAGTAGTAAATCATGATTAATAATGATATATTATTTTGGTTGATATAACTGACGATTGAAACCATTACTACTTAATTAAGGCGGTAATTAATATGTAAATTGCCAGGTGGTGCATGAGACTGAAAATAGACTTTCACTAAACTAATGAGATATCCGAGTCTATAGTGCAGATAAGACTTTGGTTATGAGTCTGGAAATAATGCATTAATCAGTTTTCATTGTTATGTACTCAGATATTTTGGAATTTAACACTGTGCGAACATTGAGAATTCTATAGGTCGATTTTGACTCCATTTGCATACCTACCTATTTTGACAAAATATCTTAAGAAAAAAGCAGAGACATACGATAGCGAGAAATTATTAGGAGGTTCATGATGAACCAACCTAAGATAATTCGGTCCAAATTTTCTGCAAATGCGAGGGGTCAAACAGTTCTTACTCATTTTCTTTGAAAACAACCAGAACTGTCCGGAATTAGGCTCTGAACCAGTACAATTATATTTGTTATCGTATAATAAATAGTACGTTGGCTTACCCTTCCAGAAATTCCGCTTTTCGTGCATATGTCGTCCAAGGAACGTTCGGGTCAGAGTCATAGAAGGCATCGACATTCCATCTGCTTTTTGGAACTTCTTTAACATGGTTTTCTCCATTGCTAAGTACTCGCCGAAACTCCTGAACATTGTTAGCCCCGGGAAACTTGCATCCCATGCCAACAATTACAATACCGCCATCATTTGGCATTATTGTTTTCGAATTTAGGTAGTACATGTAGTTGTTTTAGTATAAATTCATTGCAACGTATCATATAAAATTCGAATTTCTTCGATTGCAGTGAATATATTCTGCACAAACTGTATATATCCATGTGTCACGTCCTTTAAATATCATCTAGTTCAGAGATGCGTACAGACGGGGCTTTCATGTGTACCTTTTAATGATTCCGATTGGTTAATAAAATTAAAATCTTTTTGCGAAATACAAATACATAATTAAATTTAATATGTTACAGGTCAGTTTATTTCTGTTATTTATAGGCCATAAGCCCAGGTGACAAACACACGCACATTCATAACATAACAACAAACATGACAACAGCAAAGTAAACAAGACACATGAAAGAAACATCATTATTCAGTTACTACGTTTCGTTTAAACTGGTTTCAGTGATAATAAATAGTTTTAGAGTTGTTACCAGGTTGCTTTAGAGAAGGCGGATTACAAATGTATATATCGTATCATTTTGATCTAATGTAAGCCATCAATCATTGGCATAATTGAGAATTGCAAACGATTATTGTTTTCATGAAAGGTATTATGTAATGCATCTATTTCCGGTAAAAATCACGATGGGAATTTGAGAAATTTCATTTTTATTGTTCCACCTCAACATCGAAAAATAAAGACTTCTGAAAAGATTCTTAACATGATTTTTTGCTGTATTTTTAAAAAAAAATAAAAATGAACAAAATATTAAAATGTTTACTGATTTCTATAGCTGAGTGTGTTAGGTTTAAGATAATACTGTATTAATTCATAGAAACCAAGTATAAAATGTCAACCTGAATATATACATTGCCTCATCACGATTCGTTTATAGATTTCGGTTTGTATTAATTATATTGTCTCTCATTAAATGTTGTACTGACACATTTACTAACTACCTGCATTTGCTGAAACGAACTTTACTTTTTCCACTGATGTATGTAGGAAAATAATAACCGAAATAAAGGTCTTTTACCGTGATGGTTTTTTTTTTCAAAATTAAGCTATTTGCATGTATACCCCTAAATCACAATACTATTATTTACAATAGTAAGAATTATGTGCACATTAACAGCTTTGTCACAACTTGATTTACTAAAATCTCATGACATTTCTACACAAGCCACAACTAACATTAAAATTCAATAATACACTCACATTAAAGAATGTTTATACTCCAAATGATAAACAAAACAAAAACTTAAGCTGCAAGCACCTTCAAATTCTCAAATACCTGTAGATAGTTAAACCTCTCCATAGCGGCCCTTTTTTTAGCAACAACCTCAATGATTTTTCCCACTTCACAATTTAACTATTTATTAAACCTCTCTAGAGCAACAACCTCTCAACAACAATAGGATGTTGCTTTGGAAAGATTGTCCTGTGTTTTGAAATTATATCAATATATACGAGTACATTTTGTTCTACGTAAAACACTTTTCAACTGATATTCAAGGTACACATCTTAGCAATTCATAACACCCTGTCATTGACCATAGACTATGTTTCAACTAGCATGTCAAAATATGTATCGTCGGTAGGCTGGCAGAATTTTTCTGATGTATGTTTTATAAATGTTGCATTCGAAAATACAGATAATTTATTAGCTATACAAAAACTTCACGGAGACCAATTTAAAGTCTAGAATCAGCAGAAAAAATAGAAAACACATATTTCACACACTTCTGAATTGTGATTTATGCCCATTTCACTCAAAACCTGTTGGGTTTTATAATTGCTAAGCGTAGACTGAAGTGTTTGTCAATGATATGTTTAACAGCATGAAGTTTGGCAAAGATCAGTTCTGACACTACCACTAACATTTTCTTAATTTAATCCGTTCTTTATCAAACTTTAATGAAGGCTTTTGCAACTGCAGCTTCTTTGTTAGTTTTTGTTTTGCCTCAGATAAATAAATATTTGGTGTTATTTCAGCAAGTCCTCAACAAAGGACCTGTGCGTAATTCAATACACTTTGACTACCGGGTTAAAACTATGTGAAATAGTAACTTCTTTATACCGGTTATTGAATGTCTATGTATGAAAAATGAGTTTTTTTGCAGATATTAGTTGTTTGTGACATTAGATAATTGTTCATTGTCTTAACATACATAATGCTAATTGTTTCAAGGATAGTTCAGTTATATGCGGCGGTCGGTTCACTTAACCAGCTTTCCTGGACAGTACAGACTTACCCTTCCACAAGTAGACGACAACTTTTCCACATTTGAAAGAGAATCGATTTTTTCTCAAACATTCATAGAAGGCTATGACATACCTTGGATACAAATCCAGCTACATCACGGCTTCGGTCTAACTGGTAAAAGAATAAATATACATAATATAACATACTATACTATATGTCTTAAACATTCAATTTGAACAAATGCATTAATAAAGATAATGTAATAATGCGGCTTTATAAAATTTAATACCATTCAGATGGCTAAAATAATGGAATTCTTCTAGAATAATTATTGCCAAAGAAGATCAGTTTAAGAATCTAACTACAGCATGCCAACAAGGTAAATTGTACACTAATTTTAATCAATGTAAAGAAAAACTATATCCACTTCCTATGATGAGCAATCACAGCCCATGGCCAATACAGAGGAGATAACAGAAGTTTAAAAAAATAAGTCATATTTCAATCTAAAATTAGAGGAACACTACAGCTTGTTGACTGGAATACTAAAAGTCAAGATCTGACTACAATCGAGCACGTCTGAGATAATCTAGTCAGACGTGTTAGATGTAATCCCAATCCATATGGAACCTCATTGAACTCCCGTCAAACACAAAATCAGGAATGCAACAATATTACACTGACATAAATTGACACTGTAATCAATTATATGCGCTAACGACAAACAGAAGTCACAAATTCAAGAGGTGGTCATATCCGATTACGGCTTTATTATTTTATTGGGCCCCTACCTCACATGACTCAAACCATCATCCTTAAATTACAGCTATATAATATTGTTGGTACTAAATAATGCACGATATAACATATGTAATGCATGTAAAACGCAATCACGTTTTTGTTTGTTTACACCAATATGATTTAAATCTAAATTACCGGACGTGTCTTCTTTAATTATTACATTAATTAGCGTCTTATTACGCCTCACTTTTCACTTGAATAACCATCCAAAATCTAAATCTGTAATTATATTTAACCAGTTGGTATACTACTGCATGAACACAGTGGACAAATTAAAACACGATGAGGTGTTCTGTAATCAATTTATTTTCCTATTAACAGTATGAAAAAGATTGTCTTTCCAAACTGAAGTGCTTTGTATAGAAGGAATATGTTTACTAAATGTAGTGTTCTGTACAGGAGGATTATGTTTACAAACTGTAGTGTTCTGTTTACTAGAAGGATTATGTTTACTAACTGTATAGTTCTGTTTTCTAGAAGGATTATGTTTACTAACTGTAGTGTTCTGTTTTCTAGAAGGATTATATTTACTAACTGTAGTGTTCTGTTTTCTAGAAGGATTATATTTACAAACTGTAGTGTTCTGTATACTAGAAGGATTATGTTTACAAACTGTAGTGTTCTGTATACTAGAAGGATTATGTTTACAAACTGTAGTGTTCTGTATACTAGAAGGATTATGTTAACAAACTGTAGTGTTCTGTTTAGAAGGATTATGTTTACAAACTGTAGTGTTCTGTTTTCTAGAAGGATTATATTTACAAACTGTAGTGTTCTGTTTTCTAGAAGGATTATGTTTACAAACTGTAGTGTTCTGTTTAGAAGGATTATGTTTACAAACTGTAGTATTCTGTTTAGAAGGATTATGTTTACAAACTGTAGTATTCTGTTTAGAAGGATTATGTTTACAAACTGTAGTGTTCTGTTTTCTAGAAGGATTATATTTACAAACTGTAGTGTTCTGTTTTCTAGAAGGATTATGTTTACAAACTGTAGTATTCTGTTTAGAAGGATTATGTTTACAAACTGTAGTGTTCTGTATACTAGAAGGATTATGTTTACAAACTGTAGTATTCTGTTTAGAAGGATTATGTTTACAAACTGTAGAGTTCTGTATACTAGAAGGATTATGTTTACAAACTGTAGTATTCTGTTTAGAAGGATTATGTTTACAAACTGTAGTGTTCTGTTTTCTAGAAGGATTATATTTACAAACTGTAGTGTTCTGTATACTAGAAGGATTATGTTTACAAACTGTAGTGTTCTGTATACTAGAAGGATTATGTTTACAAACTGTAGTGTTCTGTATACTAGAAGGATTATGTTTACAAACTGTAGTGTTCTGTACAGGAGGATTATGTTTACAAACTGTAGTGTTCTGTATACTAGAAGGATTATGTTTACAAACTGTAGTATTCTGTTTAGAAGGATTGTGTTTACAAACTGTAGTGTTCTGTATACTAGAAGGATTATGTTTACAAACTGTAGTGTTCTGTATACTAGAAAAATTATGTTTACAAACTGTAGTGTTCTGTATACTAGAAGGATTATGTTTACAAACTGTAGTATTCTGTTTAGAAGGATTATGTTTACAAACTGTAGTGTTCTGTATACTAGAAGGAATATGTTCACAAACTGTAGAGTTCTGTATACTAGAAGGATTATGTTTACAAACTGTAGTGTTCTGTATACTAGAAGGATTATGTTTACAAACTGTAGTGTTCTGTATACTAGAAGGATTATGTTTACAAACTGTAGTGTTCTGTATACTAGAAGGATTATGTTTACAAACTGTAGTGTTCTGTATACTAGAAGGATTATGTTTACAAACTGTAGTGTTCTGTATACTAGAAGGATTATGTTTACAAACTGTAGTGTTCTGTATACTAGAAGGATTAAGTTTACAAACTGTAGTGTTCTGTATACTAGAAGGATTATGTTTACAAACTGTAGTATTCTGTTTAGAAGGATTTTGTTTACAAACTGTAGTGTTCTGTATACTAGAAGGATTATGTTTACAAACTGTAGTATTCTGTTTAGAAGGATTTTGTTTACAAACTGTAGTGTTCTGTATACTAGAAGGAATATGTTTACAAACTGTAGTATTCTGTTTAGAAGGATTTTGTTTACAAACTGTAGTGTTCTGTATACTAGAAGGATTATGTTTACAAACTGTAGTGTTCTGTTTAGAAGGAATATGTTTACAAACTGTAGTGTTCTGTATACTAGAAGGATTATGTTTACAAACTGTAGTATTCTGTTTAGAAGGATTTTGTTTACAAACTGTAGTATTCTGTATAAAAAGATTTTGTTTCTAATGAGTACAAACTGTAGTATTCTGTTTAGAAGGATTTTGTTTACAAACTGTAGTGTTCTGTATACTAGAAGGAATATGTTTACAAACTGTAGTATTCTGTTTAGAAGGATTTTGTTTACAAACTGTAGTGTTCTGTATACTAGAAGGATTATGTTTACAAACTGTAGTGTTCTGTTTTCTAGAAGGATTATATTTACAAACTGTAGTGTTCTGTTTTCTAGAAGGATTATGTTTACAAACTGTAGTGTTCTGTTTAGAAGGATTATGTTTACAAACTGTAGTATTCTGTTTAGAAGGATTATGTTTACAAACTGTAGTATTCTGTTTAGAAGGATTATGTTTACAAACTGTAGTGTTCTGTTTTCTAGAAGGATTATATTTACAAACTGTAGTGTTCTGTTTTCTAGAAGGATTATGTTTACAAACTGTAGTATTCTGTTTAGAAGGATTATGTTTACAAACTGTAGTGTTCTGTATACTAGAAGGATTATGTTTACAAACTGTAGTATTCTGTTTAGAAGGATTATGTTTACAAACTGTAGAGTTCTGTATACTAGAAGGATTATGTTTACAAACTGTAGTATTCTGTTTAGAAGGATTATGTTTACAAACTGTAGTGTTCTGTTTTCTAGAAGGATTATATTTACAAACTGTAGTGTTCTGTATACTAGAAGGATTATGTTTACAAACTGTAGTGTTCTGTATACTAGAAGGATTATGTTTACAAACTGTAGTGTTCTGTATACTAGAAGGATTATGTTTACAAACTGTAGTGTTCTGTACAGGAGGATTATGTTTACAAACTGTAGTGTTCTGTATACTAGAAGGATTATGTTTACAAACTGTAGTATTCTGTTTAGAAGGATTGTGTTTACAAACTGTAGTGTTCTGTATACTAGAAGGATTATGTTTACAAACTGTAGTGTTCTGTATACTAGAAGGATTATGTTTACAAACTGTAGTGTTCTGTATACTAGAAGGATTATGTTTACAAACTGTAGTATTCTGTTTAGAAGGATTATGTTTACAAACTGTAGTGTTCTGTATACTAGAAGGAATATGTTCACAAACTGTAGAGTTCTGTATACTAGAAGGATTATGTTTACAAACTGTAGTGTTCTGTATACTAGAAGGATTATGTTTACAAACTGTAGTGTTCTGTATACTAGAAGGATTATGTTTACAAACTGTAGTGTTCTGTATACTAGAAGGATTATGTTTACAAACTGTAGTGTTCTGTATACTAGAAGGATTATGTTTACAAACTGTAGTGTTCTGTATACTAGAAGGATTATGTTTACAAACTGTAGTGTTCTGTATACTAGAAGGATTAAGTTTACAAACTGTAGTGTTCTGTATACTAGAAGGATTATGTTTACAAACTGTAGTGTTCTGTATACTAGAAGGATTATGTTTACAAACTGTAGTGTTCTGTACAGGAGGATTATGTTTACAAACTGTAGTGTTCTGTATACTAGAAGGATTATGTTTACAAACTGTAGTATTCTGTTTAGAAGGATTGTGTTTACAAACTGTAGTGTTCTGTATACTAGAAGGATTATGTTTACAAACTGTAGTGTTCTGTATACTAGAAGGATTATGTTTACAAACTGTAGTGTTCTGTATACTAGAAGGATTATGTTTACAAACTGTAGTATTCTGTTTAGAAGGATTATGTTTACAAACTGTAGTGTTCTGTATACTAGAAGGATTATGTTTACAAACTGTAGTGTTCTGTATACTAGAAGGATTATGTTTACAAACTGTAGTGTTCTGTATACTAGAAGGATTATGTTTACAAACTGTAGTGTTCTGTATACTAGAAGGATTATGTTTACAAACTGTAGTGTTCTGTATACTAGAAGGATTATGTTTACAAACTGTAGTGTTCTGTATACTAGAAGGATTAAGTTTACAAACTGTAGTGTTCTGTATACTAGAAGGATTATGTTTACAAACTGTAGTATTCTGTTTAGAAGGATTTTGTTTACAAACTGTAGTGTTCTGTATACTAGAAGGATTATGTTTACAAACTGTAGTATTCTGTTTAGAAGGATTTTGTTTACAAACTGTAGTGTTCTGTATACTAGAAGGAATATGTTTACAAACTGTAGTATTCTGTTTAGAAGGATTTTGTTTACAAACTGTAGTGTTCTGTATACTAGAAGGATTATGTTTACAAACTGTAGTGTTCTGTTTAGAAGGAATATGTTTACAAACTGTAGTGTTCTGTATACTAGAAGGATTATGTTTACAAACTGTAGTATTCTGTTTAGAAGGATTTTGTTTACAAACTGTAGTATTCTGTATAAAAAGATTTTGTTTCTAATGAGTACAAACTGTAGTATTCTGTTTAGAAGGATTTTGTTTACAAACTGTAGTGTTCTGTATACTAGAAGGAATATGTTTACAAACTGTAGTATTCTGTTTAGAAGGATTTTGTTTACAAACTGTAGTGTTCTGTATACTAGAAGGATTATGTTTACAAACTGTAGTGTTCTGTTTTCTAGAAGGATTATATTTACAAACTGTAGTGTTCTGTTTTCTAGAAGGATTATGTTTACAAACTGTAGTGTTCTGTTTAGAAGGATTATGTTTACAAACTGTAGTATTCTGTTTAGAAGGATTATGTTTACAAACTGTAGTATTCTGTTTAGAAGGATTATGTTTACAAACTGTAGTGTTCTGTTTTCTAGAAGGATTATATTTACAAACTGTAGTGTTCTGTTTTCTAGAAGGATTATGTTTACAAACTGTAGTATTCTGTTTAGAAGGATTATGTTTACAAACTGTAGTGTTCTGTATACTAGAAGGATTATGTTTACAAACTGTAGTATTCTGTTTAGAAGGATTATGTTTACAAACTGTAGAGTTCTGTATACTAGAAGGATTATGTTTACAAACTGTAGTATTCTGTTTAGAAGGATTATGTTTACAAACTGTAGTGTTCTGTTTTCTAGAAGGATTATATTTACAAACTGTAGTGTTCTGTATACTAGAAGGATTATGTTTACAAACTGTAGTGTTCTGTATACTAGAAGGATTATGTTTACAAACTGTAGTGTTCTGTATACTAGAAGGATTATGTTTACAAACTGTAGTGTTCTGTACAGGAGGATTATGTTTACAAACTGTAGTGTTCTGTATACTAGAAGGATTATGTTTACAAACTGTAGTATTCTGTTTAGAAGGATTGTGTTTACAAACTGTAGTGTTCTGTATACTAGAAGGATTATGTTTACAAACTGTAGTGTTCTGTATACTAGAAGGATTATGTTTACAAACTGTAGTGTTCTGTATACTAGAAGGATTATGTTTACAAACTGTAGTATTCTGTTTAGAAGGATTATGTTTACAAACTGTAGTGTTCTGTATACTAGAAGGAATATGTTCACAAACTGTAGAGTTCTGTATACTAGAAGGATTAAGTTTACAAACTGTAGTGTTCTGTATACTAGAAGGATTATGTTTACAAACTGTAGTATTCTGTTTAGAAGGATTTTGTTTACAAACTGTAGTGTTCTGTATACTAGAAGGATTATGTTTACAAACTGTAGTGTTCTGTATACTAGAAGGATTATGTTTACAAACTGTAGTGTTCTGTATACTAGAAGGATTATGTTTACAAACTGTAGTGTTCTGTATACTAGAAGGATTATGTTTACAAACTGTAGTGTTCTGTATACTAGAAGGATTATGTTTACAAACTGTAGTGTTCTGTATACTAGAAGGATTAAGTTTACAAACTGTAGTGTTCTGTATACTAGAAGGATTATGTTTACAAACTGTAGTATTCTGTTTAGAAGGATTTTGTTTACAAACTGTAGTGTTCTGTATACTAGAAGGATTATGTTTACAAACTGTAGTATTCTGTTTAGAAGGATTTTGTTTACAAACTGTAGTGTTCTGTATACTAGAAGGAATATGTTTACAAACTGTAGTATTCTGTTTAGAAGGATTTTGTTTACAAACTGTAGTGTTCTGTATACTAGAAGGATTATGTTTACAAACTGTAGTGTTCTGTTTAGAAGGAATATGTTTACAAACTGTAGTGTTCTGTATACTAGAAGGATTATGTTTACAAACTGTAGTATTCTGTTTAGAAGGATTTTGTTTACAAACTGTAGTATTCTGTATAAAAAGATTTTGTTTCTAATGAGTACAAACTGTAGTATTCTGTTTAGAAGGATTTTGTTTACAAACTGTAGTGTTCTGTATACTAGAAGGAATATGTTTACAAACTGTAGTATTCTGTTTAGAAGGATTTTGTTTACAAACTGTAGTGTTCTGTATACTAGAAGGATTATGTTTACAAACTGTAGTATTCTGTTTAGAAGGATTTTGTTTACAAACTGTAGTGTTCTGTATACTAGAAGGATTATGTTTACAAACTGTAGTGTTCTGTTTAGAAGGAATATGTTTACAAACTGTAGTGTTCTGTATACTAGAAGGATTATGTTTACAAACTGTAGTATTCTGTTTAGAAGGATTTTGTTTACAAACTGTAGTATTCTGTATAAAAAGATTTTGTTTCTAATGAGTACAAACTGTAGTGTTCTGTATACTAGAAGGATTTTGTTTACAAACTGTAGTGTTCTGTATACTAGAAGGATTATGTTTACAAACTGTAGTATTCTGTTTAGAAGGATTTTGTTTACAAACTGTAGTATTCTGTATAAAAAGATTTTGTTTCTAATGAGTACAAACTGTGGTGTTCTGTATAGAAATATTTTGTTTCCAATGTGCAAAACTGTGCTGTTCTGTAAAGAAATATTGTGTTTACAAAAAGTAGTGTTCCATATAGAAGGATTATGTCTCCTAACTGTACAGTTATGTTTTGAGAATGTAGCCTATCACTGTTATCTTCAAGTGTATTGATTGATTCTTGAATTGTCATATTTTATTATTTTTAGGGTTACCTGCTGTGATGTACGCAAATGGATTGTATTCGGTTCGTGTTGTATGGTGATGGTTGTATATATTGGACTATGCTTTAGTATTAGTACTATATTTGATGATGTTATGTCAACTTTCAATACATCTCGTGCAAAAACGTCTGTTTTTCACTCCACGGTGTTGACTGTTCATTTTGGATCAGGTAAAACACAAGATTATTTGTTCGCTTTATGCACGTCGTGTTTTATTTTAAATCAGACAACAGAACTTGTTGACGTCTTCCCTGTCCTAAATGTAATTTCATTTTGTTTTGTTACATAAAGTATTCATTCATGAACAGATTTAGTTATAAAATATATTACACTTAAAAACTGTTTATATTCCAAGCACTACCGCGAACTTTAAAAAAAGGTATAACTCTGACAAATGACTTATGTGTGCAACATCGTAAGAAACGTTTCGGTGAATGCACAATGCCCTTACGCAGTACAATAATACCGCCTAGTCGACAAACAATATCACATTACTATGTGTTAAACATCAGATTTTCCATTGCATCTTAATGTTGTTTACCTTCATATGCCATATTTATAACGATCGATTATCTACACATTTGTCGTTTTAATTAGATCAACAGCAAAATGTTATATATTGAACTAACTGGAAGAAACGGCGTCATATTTTAACGATTCTGAGTTTGACAATTTCATTATTGTTATAGGACTCATAAATGGAATGTTAGTCAACAAATTTGGCCCAGTGCTGTGTGGTTTCGTTGGATCGTCGATAGCAAGCTTCGGATTAATAGCATGTTTTCTGGCAACCTCTACTCTGTATTTGACTATCAGCTATGGCATCGTTCATGGTAATTTAAAATTAGTTGTTTGCGACGCTCCTGTTTAATCATGAGGATTTTTGACTTTGAGTAATGTGAGCTCAGAATTCAGGACATCAACTTGAAAAAATATCAAAATTTAAACATAAATCAGCAGTTTTTTTACTTTCCAACATGTGTTTCAGCCGCTTTAATACGAGTGTAAGAGTATGTCAAAAAAAACTTATTAAACCTTTGTTGTTTCTTTATAATGATTCTAAGCAACGTTAGCATAATTTAACAATAGGGTATCTAATACGTTTAGTAGGGCCGGTTGTTTTTGTTGTTAATGCTCTCCAGTACAATAAAAATGAACGACACTGTATGAAATGTTAGATTATTTCAAACAATTTTAGTTCAGATTTATACTGGATTATGTATTCATCTTTTTGTTATTATACATGTACTATACAAACCATTGAATATTGCAGCCCTTGGAGTGAATTGTCTATATATTAGTTCTGCAACAGCCATTGGTCAACTGTTTGATGGTAACAGAAAAAAACTTATGTTGTTATCTCTGCAGTCGTGTTGTGTCGCACTGGGTGGAATGATTTATCCATACGTACTTGCGTATCTGAGGTATTCTTTAAATCGTTCGACTTAATTCCAGATTCGTTACAACAACATCGGCCTAAGTCATCATATACAGAATATCCTCAATTGTCCGAACTCGGATTATCAGAAAACCTGGTGTTATCCGAAATGACTTTTCGGTCCCGATTTTCGCCTATATATTTCAATGTGAAGTAAACTCGATTATCCGAATTATGTTATCCGAAATAATATTTCGGTCCCGTCGATTTCGGATTATCGATGGTTTTACTGTATATAAACAACCGAGGTCCGGCTGTTGTTAAGCGCTGTTGTTAAGTTTGAATACTATTGTAGTTTATAGTCATAATTATTCATATTATAACATCGCAGTTTACATGAACACGGGGAATCACGTGGCCTTATTATACTATACTCCGCGGAAAATGGCGGATGACGGTTTTCGGTAAGTGGCGTTTTTCATTTCTGTTGATTTCTATTGTCATTTCTGACCACCGAAACATATTACTAGTATAACCTGTGGCCAGTTAAATACCGCATACATCGGTACCTTTCTGAACAATGTAGCTGGCATATGTATGGAGATTACATTACCTTTTAAATTCATATCGTGGAGAACAATTTGACAAACTAAAATTCACGGAACACTACCTGGTATGAATTTTAAAAAAGGTTTAACCATATGTTCTAGTTTGCTTTTATAAAACGAATGGCTTTACTTTGTTACATTATATATACAAAGAAAGTAATGTCTTTCTAGTAAGTGATACGTAAAACACACCTTGATGCAACAACGATGTTGATTCGATTCACTAGACTTAAAATTCTTGCAAGGCACGTACTATATTTTCAGCGATATGTATGGATTCCGTGGTGCTTTGCTAATTATTGGAGGTTTTAGTATGAACTGTATACCTGTGTGTTTGCTATGGAAACCAAACAGTCATAAAGAAAAACCAAGAAAAAAACTGGAGTCAGATCATTTACAGCAATACAGACGATCATTACAAATAAAATTAGTAAGGAAAGGGGACAATATTGCAATAAAAAGGAAGAAATCGCTGTCTGAAAATACGAAGAGTGATGTTTTTTACATTGAACAATTTCCGGTACTGTGCAATGATTCCAATACTAAAAGAATATTCGTACAACAAGGACAATTCTCAACAATTCCGGCCGATAAGGATACCGCCCGACAATCACCTCTGCAAAGTCTTAAGGCAGTTATCAAAAATACGCAATATATGATTTTTTTGGTTGGTTGTGTCACAGCATATCCTTCTGTTGTTCTAACAGTGATATTCGTAGCTGATGTCTTCAAGGATAAAGGTCTAACATTAAACGATGTCACACTCGGACTACTCCTTATGAACATTGTAAATATTATTGCACGTATATTACCAGGGTCGTTTATGCAATGTAAAAATGTACCAACATTGTTCTGTCCACTATTCGCATCATTGACGGCAACAGTATCAATGGTTGGATTTTTACTCTTTACGTCAAAAGGTTTAATTGTAGCATCTCTAGCTCTTGCTGGGATACCACTAGGAATGTTCCTCACTATGTTTAGTGTCATTTCAGCAAAACTGGTTGAACCAAAAGATCTCGCGACTGCTATCGGTCTGCTATTAACAACTAACTGTATTGGGAATATTTTTGCCGGACCTGTTAGTGGTAAGTTTCTGTTTACTAATGATGTCTGGATCACACACTATACCATTCATATGTTTCAGGTTACATGAAAGATATGTCTGATTAATACGTTGTATAATTCAAATATCTTAGGTAACATCAGAGATATGTCTAAATATAAAATAATGTTCACATATTTTGGTTACATCAGAGATATGTATGGTTTATACATCACAGGCAGAGGTAACTGACCTGAGATGGTAAAATTGTAATAAATTCTACATAAAACACTCTAAATCAACCTATAATTACCTTAAAATTAATTAAAGAAAAGGTGCCCAAAATTCGACCCCATTCAACTAGTACATTAAGCGACCGTTTGACACGTCAAACCGTTAATTCCCATATATTGTGAATTGTAAACACAGACATAATTAACACCTGACGAACGTGTGAAAAACATGACCGTAATCACTCGTGTATGCATAGAGCACTGGAGTGTAGGACTCGATAAAATACATGTTGTATCATTGGAAATCCTTGGGAAAATTATTGTTATGAATGTAAAAATATAAGAGATTTTAGCAAAATAAATGACGAAAGACGTTGGAGAAAAACCGCGCCATTTTTTTGTTTACAGTAACTTTGCGTTACGTAAGTTTTACGAAAGCGTGATAATGACTTTTCTATCAAAACACCAACTAATTTCTCAACCCAAGTATTCATACTTCTCAACATCATGAGGGTATCGTAATTAACGGCACGATCAGCAACATTTGTTGTTGATTTTCAAACTCGCGTCTACTACAGACGTCTTCGACAAAGAAATCTATGAAAAGTACGGAATGGTACGGGTTTTTAGACCATCGCTATGAAAAGCGATTTATTTCCCTTGTTTCACGTTTGACAAATTTCTTCTCCGGTAAAAAATATATTTAATTTGTCTGTATTGTTTTGTCACGGATAAAATGGACCGATCTTTGCACCATGTATAAGACAGACACGATTTTCGATTTGAAATGAAACCAGGCTGGGAATTTAGGTATAGTTCAACTATCGGAAATTTCAGGTTTTTGTATTAAGAGACCGTTGTGTTAAGAGACCACTTTTGGTCTTTCCCTTGGGCGGTCGCTTAATACAAGATTGACTGTATATATAATATAAGAAGGCGTGTGGCTCTTCGTTTCGGTGAATGCGCACCACCAAAAAAACGTAAAGTTATAAAGCAATAACGACGAATTCTTCAAATCAAAGTTTGCAGCATTTTCAGGTATACCTCTTTGCATAGACCAATCCGTTCCTGAGAAATCGAACAAGAAACGCTAAAATTTGACCCGATATTGGTTGGTCGGAAAAAAATAAGGCTACTCAAAAATGGACTAATTTTAGTGGACGATAGGTCGTATTGACCAATACGTCTTAAAAAGAACAGTTAAATACATGAATACAAATGTACAAACTGTTTCAGAAGACAAATGTTTGCGTAGTCAACATTCTTATTTTGAACAGAATTATTTTACTCGCATACCACCAGAGCTATTATAAATGTTACGTGATTCCTGATTGGTCAATATTAATTATAGAGACATAGCGGATAAAGGAATTTCGATTCAAAAGTTTAAATCATGATTTCCCGAATGTTTGCATCTTCTGTAAGAGTTTGTAAATCTGTATTAATTGTTGTTTTTCGGACATCATGGTGAATTTCACATATGACCGACTGACAGTCTTGCATTGGTATATGGAATTAGTCCATTTTGGTATGGCCGCATTTTTTCCGACCTACCGAAATCAGGTCAAATTTTGGGACAATTTTTTTATTGAAGGTAATTACACAGGTAACTGTATCATGAATAGATTATAAAAATATGAAAAAAAAAAATTTAAAAAAGTATTTATTACTATATTAACAAGGTATATTTCAACGAAAATCCCAAGATTTTTAAAAATTTTTGGCTTAAGATATTTCCAATGATCGATTATATTCATGAAACATATTGTTAAAACAACATTCAAGCAAAATCCCAGAGAAATCTGTCGCCTAGTTCACGAGTTATGCCACAAAATGTAAATCAATGCTTCGGGACGATCACTGAGGTGATTTTGACATCCACTAAATTTACATAAAATAGACGATATTTAGTCTTAACCGTTGTGTACAAATATAATGAACAGCTACACTTAGAAAACACAACTGTTGGAACACATTTACCAGACAGACAGATATTTTATTTAAGACGTATACATAAGTACATAGTCTAAACACATAAAGAATATATGAAATTGTCACGTCGTTTTTCATAATAAACAACTCTATGTACAACAAATGTATATCATTACAAAACATGGCATGTAGATGTATATATAAACATACAATAAACAAGAAAGGATGAGCTTTTCATTCTAACTAAATATAATATTACATATTCATGAATTGAGAACACCTAATTTTCAAAGCTTCTTTTACTAGTATGTACATGTATAAACAAAGAAGTATCTATTCATCTTTATTACATGATTGTAAAAGTGTGTGAAATTTATATACTGATGGATTAACATAGTAATTTCTGTTGATATATTACTTTCTAATTTGGATATATAGTGGACATAAACAAATAAAATGGTATTCATCTTTAATATCGTTATTATTACAGAAATCACAATAACGTTCTGATCTTTCAATTCTATTATTTATATAACGTCCTGTTTGTATTTTAAGTGGATGCAGGGTCTTTCAATTGAATGGTCTGGACTCGTGCTCTTCAGGCGCTTATCTCTGTATAAACATCAAGTTGTGCTATCGATACTTAGCGTAGAGCTTTTTTCACGCGTGTATAGATAACACACACATTTTCAATTTCCATTTAGTCAAAACAAGAGATCGAAAATTTAAAATAAAATCATGAATTAACGGAGTAATGATCTTTCTAAAATGTGTTGCAAGCATTTCAGCGATAGATGATTATTAAAGACGGAATCACTTACTAAAAATAGTAGATTCCATTACAACTGGTCAAACTCAAAATGGCGAATTCGTCAAAAAGGCTCAAATTCATGTATTATTATTTCTTAGCATCGGAAACAATATGAAAAAGTAACCGCATGATTTAATTCAGCAACCTTTAGAAGACATGAGTTAATCCCGACTACATCACTCTATAACTTAAAAGGGTTATATTTACTTACGAAAAATACACGCTTTGCGACAACAATCTAGATCTGGGCTTAAAACGAGTTTTCGTCCATTATATACTTCGGATTTCAACATAAATAAATGGATTTTATCGTAAGAAATTGGTCAAATTAGAAGGGGATATTTACGATCTAACTTTTCGTGGAGCTCTACACCAATAAAATGATTAGTAATTTGTGAATATTTGGGTATCTATTTCAATGCGTTCTTCACCGTTTCACAATGACGGTTATCTTGCGCGCGATCACGTGATCGCTACCCAACGCTTTAATTTACGGAGTCCAGACCCTTCTATTTGAGTGACCCTGGTGGATGTAAGGACAAGCGTAATCTTGAAAAATAACACCTTAAACGCATTGGTATAACATCTAAATAATCTTCGTACTTATGCGATATCTTATATATTCTATACATATCTAGTAATGGACTGTTTTGTAATGCATTTGACCATTTTAGTCTAAATGAACATATAATGTTATTTCTTAATTCACATACAAAGGCCTTTATACAAACAGAACTAGGATTTTCAAATACATGTTGGCAGTCATATTCTCTAAATAATTCTTTTAAATGTGTAACCCAGTTAACGTATCCTTTATTACAATCAGCAACTGCTAGGTTATACACAATTTTCAAAATAATGTTATCGGTATGTACAAGTTTAAACCAATACTTTACAATACTAATATAGCGTCTAACATAAAGAGTGTATCTCCCCAATTCTCCATAGACCTGGTTATTACAAGCATTTAATCTAACCTTAAGTATCCGTTTGCAAAATTTAAGATGCACCCGTTCAATTTCTTTACTTTTTGAGAAGCCCCATATTTCAGAAGCATAATTTGAAATACTACCAACAAACGCGTCAAATAGTTGACAAAATATTTTAGGTTTGAGGTCAAACATATTACATTTAGTTAATCATGTATACATAGCTTTGAGGGCTTTTCCAATCAAATATTCCTGATTAAGTGTAAAATTACCAGTATAATTAAAAATAGTACTTAAATAATTAAAATTGTCAACAGCTTCTATGACATCGCCTCGTAGGTCCATCGTTAATTAGGGCGTAATTTGCCTCTCTTACGGAAAACCATAATTTTGGTTTTAGTGGTATTTATCTGCAGACCCCAGGTATTGCAGTATGTATGCAAAAGGTCTAAATGGGACTGTAATTCCTCAGGTGATTTCCCTACGATGGCCATGTCATCATTAAATAAATAAGAGCAATATAAGTAAAACATCATATATACACAAACCACTATCAATCTTATTTTGCATATATAATTCTAGGTCCTCTACAAATAGAGAAAATAGGATCGGGGACATTACCTCCCCTTGTCTTAAACCGACTGAATAACTAAAATAATCAGATACTGACGAACATGATTTAACACATGATTTAACATTTTCATACATGTCACGCACAATTTGCAATAATTTACCTTTAATTCCACATTTATATAATTTGAACCATAATGCGTTATGATTAATACTATCAAAACATTTTAACATATCAACATAAATAACATATAATCTCTTGTTTTCATTTATATAATTTTGTACAAGGGAGTTCAATATGAAAATTGTATCTATAGTTGAAAATCCTTTTCTGAATCCAAACTGAGCGTCCGAAATAACATCATTATCATTGCAAAATGTTTCTAATCTTTTATTTAATACAGTAGTGAACAGTTTTGAAAAAACAACTTACAAGAGTAACACCTCTGTAATTATTAACATCAGACATTGACCCTTTTTTGTGTGGGGGAATAATTACACCACGAGACCATTGCTCCGGGAAAAAGCCAGAAGTTAAAATACAGTTAAACAGATCACACAAATGCACAACAATAATATCTATACATTCAATAAAATAATTATTTAAGAGACAATCGCTACCAGTAGCTTTCTTACGCTTCAATTTCTTGACAGCGTTTAAGATTTCGTTCACAGTAATAGGCATATCTAACTCAGGGAAACACATGTTATCATCGCTAAAGTCATTATTGTTACAAAAATTATCAGCCTCTTCATTAGTCGTAGAATTATTGTTACTAAGATTATCAAAAAATGTTTTAAACTCCTCTAGAGATATATTTCTATTATTGGCAGACTTCTTAGACTTAAAATATTCCAAAAAATCACTAAATGTACATAAAATAGACGATATTTAGTCTTAACCGTTGTGTACAAACATAATGAACAGCTACACTTAGAAAACACAACTGTTGGAACACATTTACCCCCATGACAATTTGTAAATTCGGTACATGTAAATGTCTAAGCAATAAACAAATTTTCGGCTTTAATTTTTATCCCCGATAGACTCCATTTTGGTTCATATGACGCGTGTGCTATCCAGTTTGTGACAACGATTTTCATTGGCCGATTTCAAAGGGGTTTTCCCAGGTGAAATGACGTATGTACACGAATTTTGTTCCCGGCCAATGAAAACGAACGTTACAAAATACACTGGGATTTCTATAGAGTCATCGACAGAATGAAGTTTTTACGTTGATATTTAGATAAAATCGGAATTTAAAGTTGAATTACATGTTATGAAGGTAAAATAATGTAAATGAATAAAGCTTTCAATGCAGGAATATGTTTTTGTTCAATTACGACCGTAAAAAGTACATTCATTTGCATGAATTCACCGGAATCCTTGATGAAATTGAAAAACAAAAGTCACCTCAGTGATCGTCCAGAGAATTTTCGTTGAAATATACCTTGTTAATATAGTAATAAATTTTTTTTTTTCATATTTTTATAATCTATTCATGATACAGTTACCTGTGGGTAATTATGGGTTACGTGTTTGTGTTTTATGTATAATTTATTACAATTTTACCATCACACGTCTGTTACTTCTGCCTGTGCTATTCATATATTTCAGATTACATCAGAGATTATCTGGTTCATCAACTGTACCATTCTCATCCACATATTTTGGTGACATCAGAGATATGACATTGTATGATTTATACACTACATACCATTCACATATTTTAGGTTACATGAGAGATCTGTCTGGATCGTATAATATTCCATTCCAATGTGCAGCTGGTATGACATCATTTTCGACACTATTATTTCTATTTGCAATGGCGGCAAGAAAACTAAATAATAGTCCCCGAAGAAAGAAGTCGTCAGTATTTTATCTGACCAGTATGTAAAACCAGTATACGAACGTACAAAGTTGTAATCCAATATACCATTGCCTGAGTATGATATGTCTATGGAACCAAATGACTGTGCTAAATTGGAAATATCACTTGTATTAATTAGTTTTGTTATTTCCTTTTCGTTGCGTTATTTTTATATATAATGTTCTGACACTTGTAAATAATACTCTATAATAATAATGATAGTTAGTGCAATCCAGAAAGGCTATTCTTAAAATTAATAAATATTTGTTTAACTTTTCAGAACTAGGTGTAAAACATAGACTAGAACTGTTTGATGAATTAGTTTTAGCTATTTTGAATTATGGCTCTGAAGTTTAGGGCTTTGAAATTGAACGAGTACATTTGAAATTCTGTAAAACGTTATTAAATGTCAAACAATGATTCAGAACAGTGACACTGAGTCTAATGATAATAATATATCAAAATAATTTATAATATACTGAAAATGGATTCGGAATTACGTCCGAATATTACAAAACTGGGCAAGTCTGTTACGTGATTTATTATGCCCTTTAGCTTTTACGAAGTCTGGTTCTTTCAAGGTGTAGGACAAAAACAAATATTCTTTACCATTGTTATGCAAAGATTAAGGGACATACGGGGAAATACGCGAGAAATAAAAACAATGTTTAAATATTATTACAGTATAGGGAAGCCTTTTCGAAACTCAGATTAAGTTCATATTATTTAGCTATAGAAACTATTAGATGGAACAAACTCAGATGCATACCTTTTGATATAGAAATTGTGTGAAATTAGAAGACGGGTTTCATTTCATTATAGAAAATACAAATACAATATCATAAAAAAAACAATATATTAGTGACTATTTTGGGGAAAGACCATATATTTTAAATTTGTAGAACTGTTTACGAGTAAAAATGGAAATGTTATTAAAAGATTGGGAATAGATATTCATAAAGCATTTTTATGTAAAAGACAAATGATACAAATTTAATTATCCCACGATTTATCTTAATACAACAATTTGTTCCCTGTACCTGTTTATGTATAAATAATAATAATTATTATTTAATTGTTAATTTAATATTTATTATCATATGATAATGTATACATCTTCTCCCTGATGTGTATTTATAGATTTGATTTGTTATGTATGTATATTATACCAATGTATATGTTTGCATATATGTTGTCCTCGTGGGCCAGTTGGCCTAATGGATCCGAAATAAATATCTAACTGTAACCCTATCTATTTAAAGTTCATGCTTCCTCAATGAACAGATAAACTCTTTACTAGTACAGAAACAAATAAGAAATTCAATACATGTATTTTTTGTTTCTTTCTTCATAAAGGACGCAAAACAAGAGTTAAATTGTCAAGATATTAAACACAAGTGACTTTCACTATACAGGCTTCAAGATATGGGCAGTGCTTACAAAAACCGCATTCTACTGTATTTACATGCACGTATGTAGTTCAATCGCATAGTATATATATATAATAGACATAAAGCAAGACATGAAAATATTAAAGCAAAAGATAATATCAACTAATACATTCATGCATATCATTTACAAAATTAACCATCATAAATATTAACATATACATGTACATGTAATAACTGAAGAACACGAGCATTTGCTTTTTATAGACAAGAGTAATTAAAACATAGTGTATTGACACTAAATTATCTTCTCACTATCCTATTTATTTAAATAAAATTATCAAAACCGATATTAAAATGTAGAACGATACAAAATGGTGTTCTTGATATTGAGGTGTTCTCTGTTGATGAATAATTGAGACTTAAATCCATTCCCCCTAGACCAAAGTTACATCATTTGTTTTCTTAAATTATGTGTTTGGATTATTTTATTAAAATTCACTGAATCTGTTGGGTTTTTTTTAACAATTAAGCATTCGTTTATCAGTTGGTTTCAACTTGAATATCGCATGTCAAAACCGAAAGCAGTATAACTCGTCGATGTATGTGCGCAGAGCTAATCGAGGATACCATCAGGGAATAACTGATTAACCGATAATCATGTTGGTGTTTTCAATCAATTAAAATGGGAAATATAAAAACATGACAATTAAAAAGGACTTCAAAGCTCTTTCTCGCGGGAGTTAGTACTGAAAATGTACAAATGTACATATATTGAAATCAAAGCACTGAGAGTACTGTACGTTTAAATGTGTTAAATAAAACCAAACATAAAAAAGTAAAAGTCCGTGTCATCATCATTATGAATTAGAATTTGAAGGTCAAGTGTATATAGTCTCGACGAAATGTACATCTTCAGGCCATTTAATCACAACAACCAAGGAAAAGCTACACCGAAGAAATACTTCTATTCCTAAGGCTAAAAGCCTTGACATACAGGGCGAAATTACAAGAAACAGCATATTCTGAAAACTCAATCAATTTCAGTGTCATCAGCTCTTTGATCTGTATACTGTTAATATGTAAACTATATAAAACCATCTGTTACACTGTATACAGAGCTTCTGACCTTATGTCATTATGTAACCTCATAACTCTCAAATTGCTGACAATATTTTCCATATTTTCAAAATAAGCAGAAACCTGCAATATATCTTCAACTTGTATCAAAATTGCAAAGTCTGCAATGTATACTCATACAACAAGTTGTACTATTTTGCAATGCGGATGTAGGAGGCGTAACTTAATTGTAAGTAGAAAAACTGATGTATAGCTTTAATTGCTTCGCTCCTAAAATTCAAAAAGGCCTATGTTATCATCATTACGAATTAGAGTTTAAAGGTCCAATATATGTATAATATTTTTTTATTTATTTTTGTATAATTTTATTTATTTCCAGCTTTGTCACAATACATTTTCATCATGCAAACTTAGTATTACGGACATTTAACCATATGGCGCAAAAAGGAGTAGCAGTGTATGGTATCAGAATAGTAGTAATTACATATATACAAATCTATATTATTACCAACTTAGCAGCAATGTTATAACTATCTATTAACACTACAACAAGTGCCACCACAATAAACACTATATGCATGTATGGTTGTATAATCTAAATATTGATAAGTTCCAGCCAGTATCTCTGTTTAATAACTTGTCTTTATTGTAATTGATGAGGAGGTGGGTAGTCTGCGAGATATAATCGTTATCGGGTGCGTAACTGACGCGATACGGGATATACGGTACTGTGGAAAACCATACCGGGACTCGATCTTCGGTCTCACACCAAATGGTTTTCCACAGAACCGTATATCCCGTATCGGGTCAGTTAGTAACCCTTTTATTATTAATATCAATGTTTTACCTACACAGTAAAATAGTGACATTCTGGTACCAACACAGCAAAAATATCTCCCACTAACATTAAATACATATTGCAACAATGAATGTATCACTGACAAATATCACTATATTACCAACATACAGTACCAACTCACTACTTTTCAGGGCACTTATATGACTCTGACATGATAATGACATTTATGTTAATATTCTAGTGATGCTTTTTTATAAAAAGAACAAATAATTGAGAAAAGGAAAGGAAGGTTTCATGTGGATGTTTTTGTTTGTTAAAAGTAAAATAATCCTAGTCAGAAGATATTCTAAGTGTACAATAATGTTAAAATATGTATTTACCCATCTGTTTCATGTCTGTGTTACTGCTGCTAAAGGATCCCAGGTTTTTATGAAAATCCTCATACTGAATGTTTGAATGCGTTAAGTTTTTCTGCCTTGTAACATGATACTACATGATGTAGTTGTCTTTTATATGCCTCAATACTGGGAGAAGTATGATTCATTTTACACTTATAGATATAGGCCTCGTTTCATCAATATATTCTTATCTTACTTAAGATTCTTTCCTACGAAGACACTTACGACATAAGTTACGAAATTCTTAAACCGTTTTATCAACTCTTCTCATCTAAATGTGTAAAGACCGCGACACAGTCTACACGGGTAAGTCTATTCACCGGCCCTAGCCACGTAAATAAGAAAAATACAATTGATTCTATACATATATTATGTAGAGAATTTTATTTTATTTCTCAACAGATTTTTGTAAATTATATACCAAATTAAAGATGAAGCTCTCATCTTTCAGAAAATGTAAACTAGTTGATATATCTTATCTGAAAATATGTTTTTTAAACAATGTGAACATTGGCTCATGATACTATGTGTTTTTGAGTCGCTCAAACTTGCACATAAAATTCCTTTATTCGCACATCTATGTATGTTGGACAACCTAACCGTACCTTTTATGATTAATGCTGATCAGATCAAATTAGTATCGTTTGAGCAATAAGATTTCACAGTGAGAATCGGAGAGGAACAGTTAATAAATACGAAAACTTCAGATGCATTTTAATACCTATTAGCTTTATTTTTCAATTTTTATCATGAAAATTTGTTTTATGGCTATTAAACGCACATACGATCTGTAGAAAGAGAAATACCAAAAAGGTTTCTTTTGAAGATAAAAATATGTTTACGGTCTTAAAATAAGTTTTAAAAATATCAGATTGCCAACAAGTTATTACATCAGCGATTCGCACATACGCACGTGCGTAACGTTAATTTGAAAAGTGAACAATATAAAAATGCCATCTACGTCGAAAGCTAATATCATGTCTAATTATCGTTAATCACGGTGTTTGAAATAAAATGCATTATTAAAAAAAAAAATATTTGACAGTGCTTCTAATCCCTGCATATACAACTGAAAGTTCACCATTTTTAGTTCTAATTTAAACTAGAAATGTGTCCGGAGTACACGAACGCCTCCCCGGGAGAAAATATTTGGATTTTGAGTGAAATCGAACTTGACCTGTATTTTGTTATTATATTCCTTCATGTAAAATATGAAACCAATTATTGAAATATTTCTTGAATAAAATATCCTTAAAATATTTAATATATTTCGTTATTTGTGTCGTTTTTGCTTCTTCATAAATAATTCTGCATCAGTTTCTGAGTTTATCTCTGAAGACTTGCTATGAATTGAAATGTTGTACTTTATGTTCACAGATTCTTTTGAGGACTCCATAAAACAATTTATGGTGACATTAGTAAACACAGATACCAGTGCCTAATGTGATTTTGATGTCGGATAAACATTTAAATAGATAAACATTGCTTTGCATGAATTTGGGTGCAAATATATTCAGCCACTGTTTTACTCTATTAATGTTTGATATGAACATGAAATCCAAGGACAACTGTATAAACTTAAATCTTTATTACCTTGTTTACATCTTGTTGTTAATGCACATATTGTGATAAAAAAAATTCCAGCTGAGAGCCCATGCATGCAAGTACTTCATTTTGACTTTAGTATATCATCAATTATAATTTATTATTTTGTTCGGTTTGTTGAATAGAGCATGATACAGGTATACATTATTTAAAACTACCAGTAACATGCAATTGTATCCTTGACAACATAAATTCAGTGAAGCAAATGATATCAGTAAACTTTGTATGAATTTGAAATTAATGATGCACAACTGAAAGATGTTCTTAACCATTAATGTTCAGTTATGGATGAAATATTCTACAGCTATACTGAGCCTCTGTTGTTATAAAATCTCCTAACTGTGAGTAATGATATGACAAGCAGAAATATGTCTTACATCGCACTCAACAGACTTAAAATAAAAGGCTGTCTCGTAGTAATAAAGGCAGAAGTCGCGTTTTCTTATCTTTAAGAATGCCCATGAGCTATCGTAAAGTTAAGTATGAATCTTTCCCAAACTTAAGAATTCGTAGCTAAAAAAATATTGATGAAACGTATTTTAACGCTAAGAAGAGAGATAAGACACTTCTTACTTAAAAAGTGGCGTAAGATGTTTGATGAAACGGGGCCATAGTATTTGACAGTAAGTATTACTTTATTGAGAACAATTTGTGTGGTTCTACCTCCTAGTAGTAAATTAAATTTTGTCCACTCTACAAACACATTAGAACAATTTGTATTTATCCAACTCTGTATATTCTAAAAAGGCTTGTGTTGTATTACAATAAAAACATATATGTGCAATTGTTACTGAGGGAGAGTTGCAGAATGAACATAGATCATTGTCTCTCAAGTCCGTTTTAAATATGAAAGAGCTAGTACCAAGAAGTTTATGTTTAATTTTATATTGAAACCCTTGACGTTTTGATTCTTGAGTTATTTTAAAAGGAAGTTTATTAATATGTTTCCAATCAATGCAATCAATTATCTTCCTTTGCCATTTGACTTCTGATTTTATCACAGTTTTTTTTCCAATTGTAATTATATCATGAAAAGTCCTGCAACCCTTCTCTGATTGATTGATTGATTGGTTGGCTGGCTGGCTGACTGACTGACCGACTGATTGATTATTATTACAGGTAGAGTTGGGTTTGATTCATTTGTTCTATTATGTACTATATCTAATGAGTTTACGTACTTTCTAAAAGAAAGAAATATATTAGATTACTGAAAAAAGTTAGTTATAACGGAATATTTATGTTGGAATTCTTCAAAGGAGTAAAACATATCATTATATTTCATAAAGTCGTCAATCAAAAATATTCCTTTGTCCAAGTTTCTGTCATGCAATATGATTTGCCTCCGATTTAAAAATTATTGCAATGCCAAACAGGTAAATCTAGGAATTCATCCCATGATTTGACCACATAATTATATACCAAAGACATGTAACTTTCCCAAATGTCTTTCCAGAATTCATTTTGGATGTTGTTGAGTTTGAGTTTTACATAATAAACTCCAAATAAAAATTTACAAAAATTGTCATCAATGTAGATATTTCCCATTACTTTTGTAACAACGTCTTAACCATGTAAGTTTTAATTCTTGCGTAAAATGTTGTAAACTAACAACTTTTATGCCACCTTTTTCAAGGTTTGGGTAATTACTTTTGGTTTGAATTTATCTGGTGCATTATTCCAGATAAATTTGTAAAACAAGTTATGAACTATTTTCATTATCTCTTTGTTTGGATTTGGTAGTCCTACAATTAGAATTACAATTGTATTTTTTCCAATCGGGGTTAATAATCTGTTTGACCAACAATTGAGTAGTTTTTTTTCTTCAATTTTCTTTTCATAATTAGTTTTTGAGATTACTCTTAAGTTCAATGTAAATGGAACCCCATGAAGGTTATGTTTTCCTTTTGCGAATTTAGTCCCAATTCCGGGCATAATACCAAATTACTGTATTTCATAGAACCTATCCAAACTGCCATTTTTGTATCTATATTCATATGTAGCCCAGAGATTTGGCATATAATTTTAACGTTTTAATGAAATTCAAAAGAGAGCTTTCAGAACCATCTAATTCAAAGAAGTATCATCGGCATATTGTGAAATAAGAAATTATTGTCCATTTATTTTAACCCCTTATATATTCTTATTTTGCTTTATTAATAATGATAGAATTTCAGCACAAATGATAAAAAGATGTGGGGATAAAGGATCTCCCTGTCTGTATCCACGATGTATGTAGAACCAATCTGACATCTGTCCATTAACAATTACACACGATTGTATATTTTTGTAAAACAGTTTCATCCATGAAAAATAAGACCTTCACCGAAATTAAAATTTTAAGGAATTTTTCCATAAAATTCCAAGATAAAGAATCAAATGCTGTGACAAAATCTACTAGAAGTAACATTGATGGGATCTGTACAGTATAGTACATTATATCATAAATTGTTCTAATATTTTCTCCCAGGTATAACGACCAGGTATAAAATCCAGTTTGGTCCTAATTGATACTATTTCTAAGTATTTCTTTTATGCAGTTGGCTATTGATGCTAAAGCAATTTTTTAAGACATATTTAATAAAGAAATTCTCAAGAAATTGGCCTCCAGTTTTTTATTTAGATATAATTTATCTTTATTTCCTTTCGGAATGCAGGTTATTACAACTTGTTTTAAAGATACCGATAATTCTCCACTTAAAAAAGAATAGTTAATCGAGCAGACAAGAAAGTTTCCAATTTGGGACTTTATAGAATGCTGTAGTAAAACCTGTATTACCATGTGATGAGTTATTAGACAATTTCTTAAGTGCACGCAACATTTCATCATATTCTAAGTTCCCCTCTAAGGAAGATATCTCAATTTCAGTTAATTTATTAATTATCATATCATCAAACTGATTATTAAGATTTATGTTTTCACATTCTTTATAGGCATAGAGATTCATATAATGTAGTTCTGTCTCCTTCAAAATTTTGTCTTGATCCTGTAATAATTCGCCTGATTTAGAATAAAGAGAATTCAGTAATTATGATGCAAAATGTATGTTCTCTAAATTACAAACAAATATCGTGATGGTTTTTCACCTTCAAACATCCACTGAGATTTTGATCTCAAAAGACTGCAGTGTATGTTTTCGAATATTGATTAATTCATTTTTATATCATTAAGTACATCGGTGTCAATATCAATATATTTTTAATGGATTCAATATCTTTCTCCAGTTGTTTCTCACGGGTGTCTGTTTGACGTTTTTTATAGGAAGAATATGCAATTGTTTTACGTAGAATTTCAATTAAGTGTTTCAAGGTACAATTTGCCATCTATATTAAAAACTATGGCCTCGTTTCATCAAACATCTTACGCCACTTCTTTAGTAAGAAGTGGCTTATCTCCCTTCTTAGCGTTAAAATACGTTTCATCAATAGTTTCTCAGCTACGAATTCTTAAGTCTGGGAACAATTCTTTCTTAACTTTACGATAGCTCATGGGCTGTCTTAAAGATAAGAAAACGCGGCTTTTGCCTTTATTATTACGTGACGGCCTTTTATTTTAAAACTGTTGAGTGCAATGTTCAAGATATTCGTAAATAATGGAAAAGAAATTCAGTTTTATGTTCAGGGGCGTAGCCAGCTACAAATGAATTTTATGCACACAAGGAAGAATGTAACCCCTGCTGTTGTTTGGTTCTGGATTTTTATGGCCCGCTATTTGAAATTGTGGAAGAGCATAAAAAATTTCCCATGTCCATCCGTGCGGCTGTGTGTCCGTCCGTTCAAATTTTGGCTTCCGAGCAATAACTCAAGATATATTTCAAGGGTTGGTTTCATATTTTACATGAATGAATATAATAATAAAATGCAGGTTAAGATCGATTTCACTTAAAATCCAAACATTTTCTCAGTACAAAATGTAGTTACGGTCCCTTTTTACATAGCTCTCGGAGGGGCATTCGTGTCCTCTGGACACATTTCTAGTTTAAATTAGAACTCAAACGGTGAACTTTCAGTTGTATTAGCAGGGATTAGAGGCACTGTCAAATATTATTTATTTGAATGCATTTATTTCAAACACCGTGATAACGATTGTTAGACATAATATTAGCTTTCGACATAGATGGCATTTTTATATTGTTCACTTCTCAAATTAACGTTACGCTGATGCTATAACCTGTTGACAATCTGATATTTTTAAAACTTATTTTAAGACCGTGAACAAATCTTCAAAAGAAACCTTTTTGCATTTCTCTTTAACCGATCGTATGCGCGTTTAATAATCATAATACATATTTTCCATGATAAAAATTGAAAAATAAGCTAATAGATATTTAAATACATTTGGAGTTTTCGTATTTATTAACTGTTTTCTCCGAATCTTGCTGTGGAATCTTACTGGTCAAACGATAATAATATTATCTGACGAGCACAACATACATATGCGTGCGAAGTAATTCTCGTATGTGCAAGTTTGAGCGACTCAAAAACACATTTATGATGAGTCAATGTTCACATTGTTTAAAAACATATTTTCAGTTAATATATATCAAATAGTTTACATTTTCTGAAAGATTAGAGCTTCATCTTTAATTTGGTATATAATTTACAAAAATCTGTTGTGAAATAAAATAAAATTCTCTATATAACATATGTATATAATCAAGTGCATTTTTCTTATTTACATAGCTAGGGCCGGTGAATAAACTTTACCCGTGCAGACTGTGTCGCGGTCTTTACACATTTAGATAAGAACAGTTAATAAAACGGTTTAAGAATTTCGTAACTTTTGTCGTAAGTGTCTTCGTAGGAAAGAATCTTACGAAAGATAAGAATATATTGATGAAACGAGGCCTATATCTCTATCATTTATTTGATTATTAGTCCATTTATATCAGTGACATATTGTAAATCTTTCACTAGTGAATTATTAAATTTCCGGTAATATTTCCCTTTCTTAAATTTGATAAGGTCAATTTCTAGAACAATCAAAGAATGGTCAGTTCTATACCCATGGAGGATTTTTGCGTCAACAACATCAGTGAACAGAAAGTTAGAGAATAAATAAATCAAGTCGAGCTCTTTTGACTGGATTACCAAGTATATTGCAATGTATCTAAATGTTGTACTCTCCAACAGTCTATTAGTTCTAGTTCAAAAATCATTTGTAAAACACATTCCCTAGCTTTTGAGTTATTCACTTGCCTATAGTTAAAGCAATCTATAGATGGATTTAAAATCAAATTGAAGTCCCCTCCTAAAATACAGATGTTATCATATTTGTAAGTTTAGTCTTTATATTTTGATGAAATTGTGGGTCATCTTTGTTTGGCCCATAAATATATATCAAAGAGAATGATAATATTCTTGAAATCAAAATTGTTATTTATAAGGATAGCTACCCCCTCTATTATAATTACTCATATGGCATTCCAATATTTTAGTAGTAAACTGTAAACAAAACAATGCGTTATTGTCCAGTGTAACGCGAAGTGTGTAGTGCAAAAGTACATGAAGTACCGTGCACAAGTATTTCGTGCCAACTTATCTGAAGGCCAACTAGCTAAATATGGCTGAGAATAGATTGACTTTTAATGGCGAACCAATCGTAATTACCAGAAGTCCTTGCGAAAAAAAGACAGAATTAAAACTTTTTTAAAAAATATATATATAGAAATAGAAAATAATTTGCGAAAAAGTACTATCGCGGTCTCACAATAAAAAATGTATCAAGAGACAACATCGTTTTCGACTGCGCTACGCCGACAGTTGATGTACTAAACGAAATTCTAAACTTTATAGTCAGCCTACTTGTCCAATGATAGGTTGTACAATATGTCAACAGGTTTATACCGTTAAAGTGGACTCGACCACTGCGCCATTCTATAATTATCCTAACTGACCAGTACAAATACATACATACCAATTACACGAAATAATTCAATAGTTAAAGAAGATTTAAAGATTGAATTAATTCATCAGAATCCGCTGATATTAAAAAAAGGTTTTATTGTCAAAAAAAAAGAAACTACAAAAAAAGATGATGAAATGGACAATATCAAAAAAATACTTATCTAATTTGGGGGATGGGCATATTTAATACACAATTTGGTGAATGCTCACAGACGACGTGTATATTTTATACAACAACAATAATATAAATATACATGTTTTGAATATTTTACAATTCAGTGTAAGACTACAATATAAAAAAAATAACAATACAACAATAGTTATAAAAGAGACACTTTTACACTAGATACTTACTGTAAAAGAACCTGACTAAATATCATTATTAAATTGTTACCAGTACATTAACTATTTTAGAGAATTCCAACAAGAACAAAAATGAAGTCAAAATAATACATACACGTATTCAGCTAATAATAATAAAGATAATTGGTCTCTTCGTGCAAACCATTTGTATGCATTACAGTCGGGTTTTGTAATATCATTTCGTAGTGCTTTTGGGACGTATTGTCTTACAATATCCTTTATTCTTAAGTTTCCAACGGAGTTATTATACAAACGTTCTTCTTCATTAATACGGATCAGATTTTATTCAAAATTTCAGTTCAACTTCCAACTTCAACATTCTCAATTTTCTCGATGCATTTTAGTATAATTATATACTTTATAAAATTATCTAATTTAAAACGCTATTAAATTCTATATTCTGCAAAGTATTTGTCATATCAAACGTATTTATATCACTATTCAATTTTTGTAAATATTCTTTAATAAAATGTAAATAGCATTTATTTAGAAATATACGCATCACTAAAACCAAGCATTTCAATAATACATTAAGTGTTTTGTCCATTTGATTTCTTATTTTGGGTATAATTCTAGACCACATTAAACCGTCCACCGCATTAACTAGTATCTACTGGACCACGGCCGCGGCTTCCACCTGGTAGCACAGCAGCTAATAAATGTTTTTGTCAACTAAACAAAGGAATCGTGATGTATGATGAGTTACTAATGTATGCAACTTTAAAAGATACAAATATTTTTATAGCCATGCGCTGAATATAATTTAATTTAATAAAGTGCATGGGTGAGTTTTCTGGATTATTAGTGACACCTTAACCAAAAAATATTCCCAGAGCTGCACATTCAACAGTACTAAATGTATAATTATACAATGAAGTCTTTGACAGTGTGAATCTTATAGAAAGATACACACTTCTATTGTTTAAGGGGGGCACAGAGTACAGTAATAAGTGCCGTTATCCCCCCCCCCCCCCCCTCTTCCTAGACCATAGAAACATAATACACGAAAACTTGCTCGCTGCTTTGAAAAGTTCTACGATGAAATGACACAATATACACGTACTAGTATACTGTGTGGCATCTTGTTTGTGCAAATTTAACCCCCTCACAACATTTCGCATACTGCGTAGTGGGCTTATTTGTTGCAGATGTTGTTTTTATTCGACTATCAGAATGTAAGTGAAAACATTAATTCGCGTGTCTTTTTTCCTTTTCAAATATCAAAACTAAACTAACGATCACATTACTGCAAAGTGAATCTTAAATTCATAATATGTCTACAGGTGTTCTGAGAGGATCACTCTTGTTTTAACATTTCCGTTTGTAGTTCCTTTTGTCTCTGTGTTTGTAATTTCACCGAAAATACCTCCAAGAATTTGTTGCATCAAATCATCGTATGTATGACTTGAGTCTGCCATAAACTTTGTAGGAATTTGATAACCTGTCGCTTTACGCAAGAGATTGACAAATGTGACTTTAGACATGGAGTCGAATCCTATTTCGTCCATAGTAGATGTACCTTGAATAAAATGCAAGTCGTCTGTAATAATGCGTCCCATACAAAGGCAAAGTAACTTATGTAACGCTCGTCTCTGCTCCTCAACTCCTTCGCTGTTAAGACCTACAACATCAAACGCCAAAGACTCGTCCTTTTCGAAGGTAATCACCGGTGTCACAATTTGATCAAACAAAACGTCCAATTGCAGTTTTAAACGCGACATGGGTGCATTTGCATAATCATTTGCTGCCACATCCCAATTGATATCAGTATAAACTACAGAAGTACGGTTACACATGAGTGCTTCTTGTAAACAACTTCGAATTTCCAAGCTATTTAGTAAATTGAATCCACGTTTCGCAAAACTGTCTACAAATTCCTTTCTTGATGCCATTCCAACAGACAAAGCTCCCCAGTTTATGGCCTGTCCGGCCAATCCTCGTCTACGTCTCCACCTAATGAACGTATCCATGAACGAATTGGCCGCTCCATAGCTGCTCTGTCCTGGTGATCCAATCAAACTGTTAATGGAGGATGCGACAACGAAATAATCCAAATCAAATTTTCGAGTAGCAATATGCATATTCACTGTTCCAATTACCTTAGGATCCAAAACCTCTTCTAGATGACATTCCTTCAAATCGAAAAGAAGCTTAGCATTTAAAACACCGGCTCCATGAAACACTCCTTTTATATTGCAATGTTTAACCTTGGATTCGATTTCTGCAATTGCAGACTCAAGGGATTCGTATTTTGTAACATTCGCATTAACGCAAATGATCTGAGAATGTGTTCTCGCCTCAAGAACGCTTATCGCCTGCAATTGATCTGAACTCACTTGCCGTCTGGAAAGAAGAACGATTGTACCAGCCCCCATCTCAGAAAAGATCTGCGTCATCTCCCAACCTAAACCTGTCAATCCACCAGTTATAATGTATACGCCAGACTTCTTAAAAAGGTAATTCAATTGATGTCTAACTGGTATTTTCAATCCACTGCCGCTCATTATTTCTTTAACTGGGTTCATACCCGATGTTTTTTCTTGTAGCAGTGTATTATTCCAGTTATCATAACTTGTGAACCGGTGTTTATATTTTTGCAGCCATGAAACAACTTTCGGCAGTATTTTTGTTACTTTTGCCTTTAAGAGGCTGATGACATCGAGAGATGTTATCTTAGGTTTCCGGCCTGATCTAGCAATTTCTTTCAAAAGCGCTTCGGGAATGTCACCGATAAAACAGATAATTTCTTTACAATGTTTAGAAACAATAAAACTGGAGTCAATATTCTCAAGTGATATCAAAACGTCTATTTCCTTTCTTGTCGAAGTATCGGGGTCAATGATTTCAGCATGTTTTCTAACCTTTAACATTTCAACGAGCATTTTCACTTGCGGTGAGGTTGGACATCGACTAAATACGACAACTCTAGAATGCTGCGATACCATATCAACAAGCATCCAATGTATAACAGAAAATACGACAAGACCTGGTTCATAATGACCTCCAACGTCTTTCACATTTACTATGCTTTTTTTCGGAACCGTCATTATGGACGTAATGGCAGATGGCCAAATGCAAACATATTCCCATTCATTCTTTGGTTGCGATATTTCGTCTTCTGTGTTAGTACCTCTGCAATTTGATACCCTGTTTGCTGTTAATGGATATCCGGTGTATTCTATACCGAAGAGTTGATATCCCCCATTTAATGACTCTTCCCATATACCTTGGTCGTGTTCAAAACCTTCTATGGTTTGGGGACTGACAGTACTTGGGTGACAGTATATAGCCTTGACACGAATGCGGATTTGATCAGGCCTGATTTTGCCAAGACGTGTATTATCTTCGACAAAACACGAAAGTTTTAATCCATCGGAACGCGCCGCCATGACCTTATGAGGCATACTCAATTTCTCTGGTATTTTGTGTTCTTTCCTTACTGGTGGTGTCACGTGAGATCTGGAATCTTTTGTAAATTGACCACCATATACCTGATCTGCTTCTATCAAAATTTCTGGTTTAGCATGGTCGATGTGGCGGCAAGTGTTAAAAATAACGCGTAGCAATGTATCTCTGGTTTCTCTGACAGATGGTCGAACATCGACTAATGTAATTGGACAATGAATAAGTTCAAGTTGGATCGAACGAACAAAACCCCAAAGTTCTCCACCTACTAAGTTGATTACTGTAGAATCTGTTGAAAATGACGATTGTGTATTTTGCGTAACAACGTACAAAGGAGTAAGTATTCGCTTTTCTGTCATGTACTTGACTAGATTTGACAATGAAGTACAATTTTGCTGGATGATACTACACAGTTCAGTTCCAATCTTCAAATTAATATCAGAAGTCAAAATGAATTCATCAACTAAAAACATCACTGCATCACAGTGTTGAATAGTTGCAGAGAATGAATTTTGCGTAAACTCAAACTTTCCGTCATTTATTGGCTGACACAGTGTGACATTTTTTATATTTCTAAACTGATTAACTGCTGCATTTTCGAATTTGTTGCTCAAGACAAGAATGTTTGGTGCACTCACGTCATTCATTTCAATGATTGGTATGGTCTCAGGTTGCCATGTTAGTTTGTAACGAAGTTCACAGGGAGCTTGAGATCTGTTTCTCCTACCGTATGTTGTATAATTTCTTAAGTCAGCAATGATCCTACCGTCTGAATTAAATAACAATATGTTATAATGAATCTGTAAGGATGTGTCTAAATTTGTAGTGTTTATTCGTCGAGTGAATGCGAACATTCGATGTTCCGGTTTTTGCAGTATTCGAATTTCACCTATGGCAACTGGGAGGAAAGACAGTTTTTCCTCTATAATCTTCCCCGAAAGTTCTTCTGTTGTGGCATTGATGGTAGTTTGTATCATAACGTCTAGTATACATGCATGCATTGTTGTTGAACTCAATTGATCAATAACTTGGACTGGTACAAGGATGTCTGCTAAACTTTCGACTCCATTTGTCAAAGCTGATTTCATCATACGAAAGCATTTTCCGTGCTGAAACCCTAACGATTTCAATTTAAAATATATTTCCTCTTCCGCTAGTGTTCTACATCTTTGGCGCGAAATAGCCACCTTTAATTTGTCAATGTCAATCCTCCGATCAAATGTGTCTTCTTCCATCAATGTACGAACCCATCCTCTACACATTGTGGTTTTGTCTTGTTTCAAATGGTACATTATGCAATCTTTCTGGGCGATGGTCATAACTTGCAAAACAGTTTTGATACCCTTGTCAACCTTAACTGGTCTTAGAAATTCCAATGAAACACATATATTTTTAAATGACTTTCCAAGAAGTAATCGCCCGATTTCGAAACCGACATCTGCATATGTTGCACCCGGAACAATAATAAATCCATTCACAATATGTTCCAACACAAAAGGTGTTGTCATTTCATCTATGTCAATGCTACAGAAAAGACCGTCTCTCTTCAGTGCTTGATATCTAATGTACAAATGATCTGAACTTCTACTTTCAATGCCTTGCATTTGCATGATAGAGTTGTTATCTAAATACAGATTTTTATGCTTGTGTCTTTGGTAGACAGGTACATTTGTCATTTTATTCATTTGCGGAGCCATTTCACACCAATTCAAATCAAATCCCAATGCGTATAAGTTACAAAGGGCATCCATTATCACCTTTATACTGTCTTCTTTCTTCATTGATGGTATCACTTTATATCGACTCGGGTCAGACAAAATTCGGTCGATATGCGCTTTCAGCACAGGCGAAGGACCGATTTCAACAAAGATAGCCAGGTCGGAACTGCATGAAGAGCCCTCAATCGCTCTAGCAAATGCTACCGGTTTCGCAACGTTATCTTTCCAGTATCCAGGTGAACTAAATAGCCCACTTGTTTCTCTCTCGCCAGTAACTGTAGAAAACATTGGTACACTTCCTTTACATTCTTGGATATTTGCCAATTTTAATTCTAGATCTTCTGCAGCTTCTCGAACGAATTGACTATGATATGCGCATTTAGTATCTAGGTCAATGAAATCCGCACCGGCCGTCTTAAGTACAGATTTAAGTTGGCGTAATGAGCTTTCATCGCCTGATACAGTACATGAAGTGTTGCTTGTGAATACAGCTACATTTAAAGATCCTATTGATTCACAATGTGTCTGTACTAATTCAGTATTGATATTACGCACAACCGCCATTTTCCCCGTGTTGACAACAGCTAATGATTTTGATCTATGATAGATAAGATAAACAGCGTCTTTCATTTCCAAATATCCTGCTGCAAAAGCAGCGGCGACTTCACCTACTGACTGACCGACAACAGAATTTGGTTGAATTCCATATTTCTTCCACAGTTCGGTCAAACCTACCTGGCAGGCAAATATTGCCAAGTGCGATATTAAGGGATCATCCAACATATTGATATATGACTTGAATTTATTTGCAATTTTCCATCCTGTAAGAGGTTCCAAATGTGTGTCTATTTTTTCAATGGCATCCCTGAAGACGGGCAATTGCATAAGAGATACACACATTCCATTCCATGTTGTACCTACACCACAATAAACAAATACAATATGTTTGGTACTTGTGTTTGGAACGTCTTCATGCGAATCCATGTAACTTTTCAACGATCCTTTGATCTCATCGATAGTTTTGCCGTACACTGCTTGGCGCAAAGGTCTGTGTTCTCTTCTACATGTAGATGTGTATGAGAGTGCGTCTAGTTCACGTTCTTCGACTCCATCTAAGGCTTCATATAGAGCCTGTGCATTATGGACTAGACCCTCTTGATCAAATGCTGATATCGTAACTATTCGGTGCGGTAATATGTCACCTTTCCATGTGGTTTCTGCAAAGTCATTATGATCAATATACTGTTCAATAATTGCATGCGCGTTTGTACCACCGAATCCGAAACTATTTACACAAGCCATCCTGCCATGTTCTTGGGACCCCTCCCATGGTATACAGTTCGTAGGAACCAGAAAACCGCAGTTCGACAATTTCAGTTTTGGATTTTCGTTGTTTTTTTTATACCACAAGGATGGTGCCACTGTTTCGTTTTTCATCATAAGCAAAACCTTTATAAGACCGGCAATGCCCGCAGCAGCCTCTAAATGTCCAATGTTTGTCTTTACCGACCCAATAAAAACTTCTGATGTTGCATGTGCGCTTATTCCAAATTGTGATCCTAATGCTCTTACTTCTGTAGGGTCACCGATTGCCGTTCCAGTACCTTAAATTAGATTGGTTTGTAACAGGTACAAAATGTAATTGTTTTTGATATGTGTACTTGCTATACAAAGTTTGCTATTACAGGCTTACAGAAGAACTAATCGAACTTGAATTATGTTTAAGAAGTAAAACTACAAGGTACAGAAAAGTTTAGCAAGTCAGTATTAAACAACATAATTATGATAAAATTTACCGTGTGCTTCAATGACTGAAATTCTGGATTTATCGACACTGAAATCCCTGTACAATTGTTCTATTAATGCTTTTTGTTGTTCTTCCGCAGGTGCAGTGATGGGTTTTGCGAAGCAACCGTCTTGGTTCGATCCCGTTCTTATTGTCCCCCATATTTTGTTACCATCTATTTGTGCCTGAGACATAAAGTGTCGGCACATATATTTAAGAATTGACTGAGAAATGTTCAAACTTACCATTTAGTTATTCTCTTTGTTAAATATATAATGAAAAAAATGAATGCCTTTATCTTTATAAAAGGAAATTTCTGCTTTTATAAAAAAATAAAAAAATAATAATATAATCAAGTTTTCATTTATAAACTTGGTGAACTATGCACACTACGTATTTAGTCAGACTACGGCCATATTCCAGTATCTGAAAATGATACTAATATTAGTTTACTCAATACGTTATCTACTTTGAAGAGGTGCAAACAAACGTACTGCCAAGATATTAGTAAAACTGGGATAGTTGACCCATAATGGAATATATTCTGATCTACTAATATACAAGATGGATTATTTGCACAGATCAAAAATTCATGTCCGCCATTGTCTTAATTCTGTTTACCGTAGCGTACCGAACTGTCGCAAGAACAGTAACCTTAACCGCGTCTATTATAATTAAATAGTGTAGTTATCGCTACATGGTCTTAGACTTGGAAAGCATTCAATATGACCGAGCATGAACTACACATATGCTTTCTTACATCTTTAAATGTTTTCAATATCACTATTCCACACCCTTCTCCTCTAGCATAACCATCAGCATCAGTTGTAAATGTTTGGCATTGTCCCGTTGGTGATAGCATCCGTGCTTTAGATAAACCGAGGAATATTTGTGGATCAAGAAGAACGTTTACACCACCGCAAATGGCTGCTGTGCACTTTCCTGTGTACGGAATATGATTCAACTTTAGTTCTAAATTATACACAATAACATGTCATAACTGGGTATATATGTGTTAGCGCACAATTCGATGAATACTATCTAAGTTACGTCTTTGTTATTTGTATTACAATGTTTTTGGAACAAAACCTGCTGTTTAAATGTCAGCGTATATTTTAATATTACCTGCAGCAATGGCCTGCGATGCTATATCAATGGCCACTAGCGATGATGAGCATGCAGTATCAATAGTAAGAGCGGGACCAAGAAGATTGTAGGTGTAAGATACCCGTGAGCTTATTATACTTCTGTGAGTGCCTGTAACAAGGTAGGTACTCGTGTTTGTGGTGTCATTCTTAACAAGGCCATTATAGTCGTCTGTCATTGAACCTGAAGTATTTTGAAATAATGTGTTTGTAATGATTTTAGTTCATAGAATAATTTCATTATAGGTACATTTGCTCGAAATGATTGTACACTGACAATAATATGATAATTATAATAGTATTATGATTAAGATATGTGAAAAAAGTAAAGGCACTACATGTACTTCACTTAATTAGCTTTATAGAAAAACAAAATTATAGACAACGAAAACTTTGTGACATCAGTTGATCGGATGTTCTCTTTCCTCTCACAGCTGTTGAATTGGACATCTTACAATGTTGATCAGATGAATTAATCAAGTAATATTATAACCGTTCAGACAAGTGAGGTATCCTCAATGTTGAGGTCCCACTGTGTTTACCTATATACACAGCCGTATTCGTTTTCTCAATATTCTTTTTTATTATACCACCATCTTCTAAAGCCATTTGTACACAGTCTAGAACAAGTCGCTGTTGGGGGTCCACTAACTCCGCCTCTACGTCGTTGATACCATGGCAACGGTGGTCCCACTCGTCAATGCTAGAACAAGGAAAATCACCCTTGAAATTGACTTTTCTTATGGGAGCTTAAATGTATGAATCTCACTAAATCTCAAGTCATTAATTCACATGCGAATACATGTTGAGCTATGACAAGAAAAATCACGCTTGAAATTGTTTTTGTTGTTCGGAACGAACAATAAAGTTATTACCGTATTTCAAAAATCGCTCAGTTTTCATAAAATCTGCATACCGAACATCTTCCGTTAACCTTCCGCCTACGAACATAGTTCCATTTTTTCAATTCAATGGCATAAATACAAATTCAAATATTACGTGCATATAAGTCAAAAACAGATGGCTATGCAATATAGTAAACGAGCAAACAAAACAGTGGTAAAAAATCTAAACAATCTGTCCCTCGGGTCACTACAATATTTATTATCAGTACACACATTTCAAGGAAGGATGACGTCATAATCCTCGTGCTTTATATGCTAATTTAGTCTGGTTCCTAGCTTCTATTGTAAACGTATGGAAGTCATCATTGAATTCATGGACGATGCGATGATAACTTATAACGTGTAACTTTTTCTTCGAGTGTGTCTTCATGTATTAGATATTACAATCTGCATAAGAGGCAGGTAATGTAGGCTATATAATAGTATGCTATTTCCTGAACTACTTTTGGTGATCAGATGGGAATCATAAATAAAAGTACTGAAAGCACATGGAACGGGAACAACTCTAACAACTGCATAGCGGGTGTAGAAAAGCATTAGTAGTACTTAAGTCTGCATCCAAATTCATGTGCGAAATATCGTTCGGATTAAAAATTCACCCTACAAAGAATTTCAACTTTTGACTGTTTTGGGAGAACAACAGCAGAACCTTCAGAGCTTTGATTATTTCTTATGGGATCTTAAGTGTATGAATCTCGCTAAATCATTGGTCATTAATTTACATGTAATACATGCTGAGATATTTAGTACGTCTCATTTGAAATCCATGCAGTTTAAAAAATCTGATATATGAAATAAATATATATATATATTAAAGGTTATTAGTTTTCTCAAAGCAGCGCTATTCGATTCGGAACACAGATTACTCTATGATGCCTAGGTCACACATGCACGGATCATCTAACCGGTTCCATTACGGATTACATCTCACGGATGACACTGGAAATGCCAATTTCCGTAGTCCGATTTGCATCCGATATAGTATTGTATCCATGACGACTCCGGGCCGACGAATAAGGATCGATTAATACGACTTTTTCCGCTTACTGGTTCATAAAATTGTCGAGCATGGATTTTGAAATAAATTGGCACAAATGTTCATCATATCAAGGACACTTAAAGTTTGTACATTTCTTATATTGAAATAGTGAAAGTACAGGTGAAGTTTACCTCCCGCTTTGGGCTGCATTCCCAAGCAACCTGTTCTACTTTGTATTTACATAATATCTGCCACACAATACTCATATCTGTATCCAGAGTGATTTAGCGGGAGCATCCGTGTCCTATGGACGAATTTCTAGTTTCTTATTGCGTATATAAATGAATGTTTTGAACTGTAGATATACCGGATGCAGAGATAGCACATAGCTTTAAGGATTTTAATGTGTCGTACAGTCGCTTTCCTTTCGTCGTCCTTTCGCATTTTTTATGATGTGAATATATTTTACGTTAAAAAATGTCCTCATAACTTTAACCGCTCCACTGCGGAGGTCCTTATTATTATGGTATAATTATACCAAGACCAGTCATTTATTTATAACTAGATGCCCAAGGGCAATATGTCGAGCCCGTCGTTTAGACAGCTTGTGACAATGACCTTTGACCTACAAGTACGGGTGATGTACATGACAAATCATTTCATTGAAGTATACTTTTATACCAATTTATTTCAAAATCCTTGAATGCAAACAGTAGGCACAGCCCAGACAAGGAAAATATATTTGACCAAATGTGTAATCTTGACCTTTTACCTATGGATCTTGGTGTTGCCAAGGACACATGGTCTCATTGTATTATGCCAAGTCATTTTTAAATAAGTCAATGCATAAGGGAGATACAGCCCAGACAAGGTTCATAACACTTTTGATGTTTGACATCTAAGTGTGACCTTGAAATTTAGCCCACGAGCCTTGGTCTTGAGCATGACACATCGTCTAAGACCTGGATCTTGCGCACTGCACACCGTTTCATGGTGTTTAACAATTATGCCAAGTTATCTTAAAAGGTTTCTATGCACAAGGGAGATACAGCCCGGACAAGGTATATAATGCTCATTTTTGACGTTTTACCTCTAAGGGTGACCAAGACCTTTGAGCTAGAGACATGGATCATGCGCACTGCACATCGACTCATGGTGTTCAACAATTACGCCAAGTCATTTTAAAAAGTGTCTATGCATTAGGGAGATACAGCCCGGACAAGACTAACGGACACACTAACCAACTAACTAACTGACGTACAGACACGAAACCGCCATTGTGGCGACTATGTCGAGCTCACCACAAGCGGGCTTGACAAAAAGCAGCGTTTTGCTTTGGAACGCATATACTGTAGAACGCTTTAATTTCACGAGGTCGAAATTTTGCGTTTTTTGTTAAAAATCAGCTGTTTTCTTTATTCGCGTATTTATGAATTCGCGACGTCGTCAGGCAGCATTAAAGTGCGATCAAAGACATGCTGTCGTTGCTTTGATATGTGTGTGTGTCACATCTGATCTGTTAGACATTTAAGTTGTGATTTAGTGTTTTATATCTAATAACAATAGATTGATAATAGTTTGTAATTGTTGTAGAAGTTATGTTTTACAAACAGTAGGTAATTAAGTGTGAAAAACTGTTACTGGAATGTTCAAACGATGTCCAAAATTGTTCAATAAACGATAGTTTAGTAAAGGCAATATTATAAAAAAAAATAGACTGTAAACATTAATGGTACATGTTTATTGTTAATATATTGCTTTCAACAGATTACTAAACTGATTATTTTTACGATAAAATACTATAACTGACTTAAGTTGTGTATTATCGGACATACTGATTTTCGAATGTATAAAACTCAGCATTTATTCGCGACATTTATGAATTCGCGAGGTATTCGATTCGCGAATATTAGCGACTATTTTAAGTACACACTGAACGATATGGCCAGTAAAGTCAACTGTTAAAGACACTACATGTCGCAGCTAAGATCCTATCATTACTGTTTGCTTTGTTCGGACTGTTTGTAAATGATTATACATGGTGTATGTTCAATGCTTTACCTTTATTATTCCATTTAGGGGGAGGTCCGAAAATAAAAAAGTGAATAAATTGTGAATGAAAAAAAGTCCGTTGCTTAATAACGCAATAGGCCTACATTAACATTACTATCGCGTATTTCTTAGTGACAGTTACATTTTCCCCTCAGCTTCCATTGTACTTGTACTTATACCGTAACCACAGACTTGTAATTGTAAACTAGCTTACGGTAGGACGGTGGTTGTACCCAATGTTAAGCCTGGGTCTCCCTCCACAGTTGAAATTGACAAGTCACCTAATGTCCCCGACTGTTGGTGCGACGTTAAACCTCGGTGAAAAAAAGGTTTGTGTTCACCTGTGTAAACATTTCGTATATAAAGAATGTCTTTATCATTTTTTCAACTGTTAAAAGCGCTGTGTGGTTTTAAACTACATGTAGCAAATTAATGCGCATACGTTTACTTCATAGTGCTAATTTGAATAAGAATTTTGTAACGCTATGCAGACATATTAAGATGTAAACTGATTGATCTAGAGAATCTTACCAATAAAATATAAGTCACACGTAAGTACATTTAATGGTTTAACAGTTACAGATCACACGTAAATACATTTAATGGTTTAATCTAAATCTTTTACCACATCATCAACTTTAATCACTCAAATGAACAAACATAATTGTAAATTGTGCAAAGTCCGAGACGTCATTTATTAATGTGGATCGCGGGTTTCCTCCAGTAAAATGGGTTTTTTTTTACGTCAACGCACGATAATGAAATTTTGCATAAACATCCTTTAATGCAGACATGATATATTCAAATGATATTACCATGGAAACCGAAGAAAATGACCACCTAGCGGTATGGTTTTCGTTGATTTTCGCGTTATTTTTTTTCTGTATTGCTCCGATAATTTTGTATTTTAAGTTATGCAATTTATTTAACTACTATGCTGAATCATTTACAAATCCGAAAAAGTCAATAATATTTCATTTCGCCGTCAATAAATCTTAAAAGATGTCGTGCGAACTCTGCAGGGGTGGCAATTTACAATACCAAAAAATTAGACATTTTTCTTTCAGTTGCGTCAACAGTGAAAAAACGGTCCGATGAATTTTTTTTTAAAAACTCTATAATATCCAATTAATGTTATTTAACGATTGATACGTATTAGTTATCGTTCATATTTTGAATTTTATGGTATATATCACAAGCGACGCGAAGCGGAGCGCAGTGATATGTCGCATAAAATTCATAATATGAACGATAACTGATTTACAGTTTGTCCTAATTTCTGTCACGTATGCATGTTTTGTCTCGACGAAAACTGTCAATCTTCACTATATATGTAATTTGACGCCGCCCACAAAGTACCTCCGTTCAGAGGGAAATTAAAAAGAAGGCGGGGGGCATTCAGTGTGCTTTATATGCGTTAATAAGAGATACGAGCCAACATTTACCTGTAACAATGGATTTTCACTTAGCTTACGACGAATTCTATATCTATGGTTGTTTTATTCTTGAGGAACGGGTTTTGTCTTAGTTATTATATAAATTATCAATACTCAGAAATGCATGATTTCAATGGTTCGTACTGTTTGACCATTCTTTCAATTTGGTCCATTAGGCCTATGCAGCGTTATTTACAGTTTTCGGCCGTTCTGTTTCTTGCCAAACTTCTTGGATTCTTGCACATGTTAAGTTCGAGTCCGGCTTAGATAGGAAAACCTTGCAAGTGTGTAGCACCGCGGCGGCCCAGATGTTATACAACTTACACTCGACTTCTGAGCTTCAAATTCATTCCATTCTCAACGTATTATTGTTGAATACATATAAGGTGCTGGTTGATTTATAAAATGCACATTCAGGTTGATTATGATGATGTAAGATTCATGTATCTACATTTATTTATGAGTAATTATCACAACCATGGAACCTGGTACTACTACCAAGGAACGATGGCAAGATGGACTGCCCGCTTGTATTTGACTGAAATTATGTTGTAAACGGGCATTAAATTCAACAAAAATAGCGAAAACCATGGAAAATTCGTATGCTGTACGACCTGGTTCGAATGACGCAATCTCCCTCGAAGTCTATGAGTAGTTTAAACTCCGCCTACTTTATTGCACGGTTAAGGATGACGTAATAAAACTGATGCAACTTGCACCGCCCTATTCTGCGCTTGGTCACGTAACACACATATTCGACTTATTTTCTCCATATCAGGGTTTTGGCAAATTGTATGCGATATATTTTTCAAATTTCAAATGAAATGCGGACATTTCATTGGACGAGAAATTAGGACAAACTGTAATGTCGTCATGATGGTTTTAGCACATTTAATGTTGTACACATGAATGTCTTTACACTGCGTGAGACGGGAGCCGATAAATGACTGGTCTTAATATAATTCAGTTCGGATCAGTGATGAAAGGTCTCCAACAATAATAACTCACCGCGGCGAATTCGAATCCAATTAATTTGGTTCATCGTTTAAAATCAATATCAATCATGAAACAATGATTTAACCGTTAATTAATTGGTTTATGCTCACCTCCTGATTCACATTACTTAGATTACTGAAATCATTATAGGACAGCATGGATATTGTACAGATCAACTAACTGTAATTGCGGACCTAAGAAAAATCCATGAAGTGATTTAGAATAACCTAATACTAATAAAGCACTACTCATGTTCTTCTCGGATATCTGCTTCAAATTTAATTTTGTTAAAAAATACATTAAATCATCAACGAGGGAATTTTTTACATCAGTTTGATAATAGTGTTCGTGACGCAAGAAAAACACCTACACTGTTGATCGATATACCGGATGCAGAGATAGCACATAGCTTCAATGATTACAGATGTTAATACAATGGTATTATAGTGGCTGATTTATTCAATGTCGTATTTTCTCCACGAAAATGCAATAATGCGAAACCACGAATGGAAGAAAAATTTTGACTTTGTCGTGTCTTCGTTTTTTACATTTCCACAGCGAAAAAGCAAATACACGGTATCCAAATGTAAAGCGAAAACATGATATAAATTTAATGTACCATATTGTCGCTTTTCTTTAGTCGTCCTTTCGCACTGATTTTTATTGTGTGAAAATTCCGCATGATGCAAAAATATGTTATTCTTAAATACAAAATGTAATACTAGAAATATATTTCTAAATACAATTGTATACAAAAATAAGAAACACTGAGGATATCTACCTCAAATATGTGAACAGTACATAAACAATTATCTTGATACAATTATATTCTTATCTGAAAATATATACATGTACATTTAACATGGTTACTGACCTTTCCAGAAATCCCGCTTTTCGTGCATATGTTTTCCCTGGAGCGTTTGGATCAGGGTCATAGAAGGCATCGACATTCCATCTGCTTTTTGGAACTTCTTTAACATGATTTTCTCCATTGCTAAGTACTCGCCAAAACTCCTGCACATTGTTAGCCCCGGGAAACTTGCATCCCACGCCAACAATTACAATATCGCCATCATTTGGCATTATTGTATTCGATTATGTTGGGACATGTTTTAGTATGTAGCAGAGAACTCCTTCGATAACACTGAAGATGTTAGGAACAACATCATCCTTTATAGTCTACTTCAGTGATGCGTACACACGGGCGTTCCTTGTGAATGTTTTTAAAAAATCCGATTGGTTGATGAACAAAATATTTTGCTAAAAGCTATCATTAAAATGATTGGCAACATGCATCACGCGTTTAGTGTTCGATGTATGTTTTGTCATTAACAATAACTTGACACGCATGATACATACCATCATAGTCCCTGTTAGTATCAGTTAGTGTACCTGAAGTAATCTTTGTAGAATACGTGTTTTTAAGAATATTAAATTTCAGATCCGCCGACCGATTTTTTTTGCGAAATGCAAAAAGATAAATTAGCAAATTTAATTAAATACAAAGATGCACAATTACGACGCATTTACACTTTTTCAATAAATACATTAAAACTGGCAACTTGTCAGTTATAAAAATGTTTTAAAAATTTCTTATGCTTAACAACTACTATTCAATCCTGTATATTGTTTATTTGCCTCTTATAACACTAACTGAACAGTAGCACATTAAAAGCTTCAAAAACACACCAGAGATGGTTTTTTTAAGGTAATATTTCATTGATAATGGTGCAGAACGCATGTTCATCGACAGACGCTTGTGTGAATTTGTGTATAACATTCTTACAATTTAGTATCTAAAATATCTAAATACTTTTCAAAACCATGTTCTATTATATAAATTCGGTAGTTAAAACACTTATTTAATCATTTACGTCTGATTGTCATTTTTTGTAAAAACAGTATTGAGATCATGTTTTCAGTAGTTGTCTTCAGCGTTTTCATTTGGCATGATTTAGGGGCTGAAATTGAGATATTTTATCCGTCATGTTTTCGTTTTAACAAGCATGTATTCGAATCATCAAATAATTCATTTCTCTTGACACCATTCACTGACCAAAATAGAGACACTCGGAAATGAATTAATTTAATAGTTATATATTTAGCAGTGTATGATATATGGTATTTGTATTTATAAATTGGCTGTAATATTAACAGACCGATTAATTCAGTTGGTATATATAGCGTCTGTTAAACACTGAAGCATTAAAACAGTACGTATTATTATTCATAAATGCATAATACAAGCAATTAAAATTAATTATGATCATCTTTGTAATTATTTAAAATGTGTCAAAGTAGAAGTCAAGTCAAAGTCAAAATACTTTTATTCGCTCATTTCATGATACATGAATAAATGAGGTACACAATTAACATTTTAGTTGAGGCTCTTTGACAGAAAATAGTCATACTAACATGGAGAAAATGAACATAAACAGATAAACAAGTATAAAACATAATACGATAGTAGAGTGCATTGGATTGAGATTCTTTACACGAAAAGAGAGAAAAAGATGATGTCCAATATGAACACCGGAGAGTCACAAAAAAGAGAAAACAAACGAAAAGAGGTTTATTTAAATTAGTGGACAGTTTTCAAAATTATTTTAATGAACTTATTATGAAAACATATTGTCTGAGGTTGAGAATCCTTTCCTGAAGCCTGCTTGAGTATTATTTATTATTTCATTTGACTCGACATATTTTGTTAGCCTATTATTTAGAACACAAATAAAGAGTTTTCCTAGGTAACTTAATAGGGTTATTGGTCTATAATTTTCTGGTTTGGATTTATCTCCCTTATTTTTATAAATGGGGTTTATAATTCCTATCGTCCAAGATTCAGGTATAATTCCACTATCAAATACTAAATTAAATAATTTCAGATAAACATTTTTCATTAAAGGATAAGTATGTTTAATATGTTCATTGACAATGTTATCGTGACCGCATGCTTTGTTATTATTCAAAGATTTAACAGCAAATTTAATTTCATTTTCGGTGATTATATCATTTATATGCTCATTAATAATGCCTTCTTCAAGTTGGCCGGTTTCTGACTCGGTATCGATAGTTTTAGTATTTACATTTTTAAAAAAATCGTGAAGGTCATTTAAATTAGCTTCTATTTTATTGGAGTTATCTCCCCGTAAGATTTTCCAGTATTTACTCGGGTCACGATGTTGTAAATTTTTCATTTTTTTTACATTTTTATACTTATTTTTATTGTAAAACTTGTTCATAGTATTTTTGCATACTTTACTTTTATATTTCAAATTATCTTTGTTTGTGGTATTTTTTCTTATTTTATATAAATATTTCGCTCTGTGAAAGTTACGACGTGCTTTTCTGCACTGCGCTCCAAACCACGGCGACATATTACTTCCATCGGCACCATTGGTGCCTTTATTTGCACATTTTCCCTTCATATTACGATAGCCAAATGTATTTATAGAAGTATCTTTAAATAGATTAGATATCAATTTTACAGCGTCGTCTGCATTTTGTTGAGTAAAATTTTTATTTTGTTCGAAAAACATAAAGAATCAAAAATTGAGTCAACAGCATGACGATCAATATTTTCTACATACTCATTTGTTTTATTTTTATCCCAAAGTTTTATTTTCGGTTCATTAGATTCAGTCACGGTTCCATGAAAAGGTTTTATGAAATTGAATTCTAAGCTAACAGGATTATGTACGTCAGAGAATAACTCACTAAAATCATGAACATACATGGATTGTATCCACTTAAAACAAATTTGAGGAACATATAAAATAGTCTACACTACTGACGCCTTTACATATGTGGTTAAACCATGATTGTTACCGGTAAAAAGACAAAATTGCAAATTTAAGTATTATTGACTACATAATGAATAGTTTTTTAACCACTAAGATCGGGTTGACAATAGTGAACAGAGTCCCTATAATAAGATGGCGGTATTAATTATACGAATTTTACGGCTTGTTCACTTTTATTGTTCACCATGATTATTTTAGTAAAATAAATATCAATAGGGGAGATAACTGTGACATTGTCACGGTCATACCGGCTTTTACTTATTGTACCGAAATCGATACAGTACTGGAATTAAGTGTCAACCATGGAGTAGATAGCATTGTAGACGTGGATTTTAGCCGGATATTTTGTTTTCTACGTCTTGTCGTCGTATATTTTGTTATTAGCTGTACTTACAATTGGAGGTAAATTAATATTTCACTATTTGTGAGCAAAAAATATTTTTTCTGTTCGTGTTCAGCATGTTATTTGATGCGAGTTGCAACGTATCCCCATGTAAATTCAATTTTCTGTATGTGGCTTGAACACCGGTTGGACAGAGTTAAACATTTTTCTGATGTGTAAACAAACCACTTCATGTTTAGAATGAAAATCGAATTTGCGTCACTTAAATTAACCTATACTATCACGATTAATCAATTTTTATCAAAGTTGTCAAGTTGACTCATCTAAAAGTAAAATAGACTTCTTTGAAACATCTTTGTCCTGATATAATATCTTAATCGGTATTTGCCTGATAAGTCACAGACACTTAAGTGTGATTACATTAAAATTTTTGTCAAAGTTAGAAATTTATAGGTTTTGCATTTGATCATGAATTGGGGAGTTTTTAGTCAAAGGGGCTTTGACGATGATACGTCTGCATTGCAGTTCATCGTCAAAGCCACTTGTTCTTTAAAAGCTAACAGGTAAACGACTCAATCTGAGTCGTGTTCGTTTTCCTATTTAATGCACAAATTTCCGTAAAACTTGTGTACAATTCGATGAATTATAGTATAATATATCAATATGACCAAAAATATACCTTCAACAGACGAAAGTTATCAAATATTTTGCCGATGTTTCATACTACCCATAATTTCAAATTTTCCTCGTAAATGCTTTGGATTAAGTCCGTAGCATTCCGGAAAGCATGTAAATTGATCTGATTCAATAGACGCATGAACAAGCGTCTTAAGCTGTTGACTTTGTAAGAGGACAATTCCATAACTAAAATGGTCAACAAGACGAAATAAAAAAGACCAATTTAGTTATGGGACCCAGAACTAGGGAGTTTTATGCCCTAGCATAACGAGATTATACACTTTCGTCTAGTGTTACGTGTACCGAGCGCAAAACACTTAATACAATTAAACACCAACCCTATAACTGGGCTGTAAGTCAATATATACAGGTTGGTATCCAACAGTCTATGTTGTATGGTATTACTTTTTACGTCTGGTCCCGTGTAAATACAATGTATATTTAGTTTCATCCAGTCGTTTGTAAATATTTTGTATATCTTTTGTTACCAATCAATTAGCCAAGGTACACTATAGGCCCAAGGAAAATTAGTATATCTTTGTCTTACTGTATATATTGAGTTACAGCCCGGTTATAGGGTTGGTGTTTATTGTATTAAGTGTATTGCGCTCAGTACACATTACACTAGCATCAATGGCTATTTCTGTGTTAACTCAAGGCCTTTTTTCCAAAAATTGAGAAGGGGCCTTAGCGGCTTTTTTAGTTAGCCTTATATTTTTGGAAATTTCCATCGCGGTTATTGGCAAAGGACAACCGAGTTAGAATATGTTCTGCAGCAGTCTGTGAATTCAGGATTTTGAACTACTTGTCCAAATCACCGAACGTGAATGGTTTTCCTTTAGGTTTTATATTCTTTACAAAATCTTGAAAATGACCACAAAAGCTACTTGTCGGACTGTTGTCCTGGACAAGTACTAATTTCGCAGACCACTGCACAGTGTTCTACAAACTCTTTATCAATTGTAAGTTTTCTATAAGAAACATTTACGTAGTATTTCATTAAGTAATGCTAAGTAATGTAAGTTTTATTCACAGAACATGATTTATTTACCTAATTCATCAGATTTAAGTTTTAACGCCATTTTGATTTTCAACATAGATTATGTCAGTTATAATGTGGCGAGCAGTTATCCTAACCAGGCTAAACCAACTTCCATGGTCTTCAATTAGGCCTGAACCATGTGACATCTAACCGCATTCTATCTGCACGCTACTGCCATGCTACCCCGGCCACAGTGGACAGTGTGAGCCTCACCAGGGACTCAAACTCACAACCTCTTGGTCAGTAGACCAAAGATTTAACCAGGGCTCTCCTTTGACTCTTGAAATGGCATTTTGACTCTTGAAATTTGAAAAATAAGGTTTTTGACTCTTGAGAATTGGAACGAAAGGGTCAAATTTACTATTACTTTAGTAGAAAATTATGTTGACTCTTTACATTTCTATCAGCTAAGGGTCATTTTGACCCCCAACTTTTGAAGTCTATGGAGCGCCCTGATTTAACCACTAAGCTTATCAGGCAAGTCTCACAGACCTTGAGGAGAATCATATTTAATTAAATTGAGATTTTCAGCATTTATTTTTGGGAATATTTCTTTCACCAATTCTGGAAAAAAAGAGGCTTTTTGGATAAATTTGGGAAGTCACTGAATTTCAGCATCTATTAATTTATAAAAGCAAGGACTTATATACATACATGGATTCGCAGCGTTAACTGCTAAACACACCTCAAATGATATTGTTAGACAATCCCACAATGCATTGCTATATACTCGGCAATGTCCGACAACTGGGTGTTTACGAACTTGATTATACTAAAAAAACTCTGGCAATTTGGCACGGGAAATTAGTAAAGGATGCATCAAATTCCTTAAAGATATTGAGATACATTTATAACCCACAAAGTCTAAGTGTAAGCATTGAAAAAGGCATCAGTCAAACATTTAAATTCCAAGATGGCGGACATCTATTATAATCCTTTCATCTCCGAGATTAAACATTCGGATTACCATGGATATTTTCACTGTTATTAACATTTGGATCATCACAGATATTTTCGTATTTTAATGATTTGTTATTTTCAGACTGGATTTTCAGTAAATTCATCCTACTGGTTATTATTATTATATTATTCACACTTGTATAGATGAGCCTATTATTCATTATTTCCATAAAACCATACAGATTTATATTAAAAAGGCTGAAGTGTTAATCTGGCTTTATTTAATTTTTAGCTCACATGTCACAAAGTGACAAAGTGAGCTATTAGGATCACTCTCCATCCGGCGTCCAGCGTCGTGTGTTGTGCGTCGTCAAACTTTTTGTTGTGACCACACTAGGGGCCACATTTTTGGCTCAATTTTAGCAAAACTGGGTCAGAACGTTAATATCAACAAAATCTCGGACGAGTTAGATATTGGGCCATTTGGGGTCAAAAACTAGGTCACCAGGGCCAAATAAGGGAAAACCTTGTGAACACTTTAGGAATCACTGTTTTGACTGCATCTTCATGAAACTTTGTCAGAATGTTTATTTTAATAATATGTAGGTCAAGTTTGATAATGGGTAATTTCTGTAGTAGAATTAGGTCACTAGGGCAAATTGCTGGAAAACCTTGTGAACACTCTAGAAGTCACTATTTTGATTGGATGATCATGAAACCTTGTCAGAATGTTTTTCTTCATAATATCTTGGACGAGTTCGAACATGGGTCATCTTGGGTCAAAAACTAGGTCGCTAGGTCAAATCTTATGAAAAACCATGTTAACACTGTAGATTTCACAGTTATTATTGGATCTTCACCAAACTTTGTCAAATTGTTTGTTTTAATGATATAACGCTCAAATATAAATATGGGTCATCTGGGGTCATTAACTAGGTCACCAGGTCAAATCTTAGGAAAACTTTGTTAACACTGTAGATGTCACAGTTTTAATTGGATCTTCACCAAACCTTGTCAAAATGTTTGCCTCAATGATATGTGGGTCAAGGATGAACATGGGTCAGCCGGGTTCAAAAACTGGGTCACAAGGTCAAATCTTAGGTAAAAATCTTGTAAAAGCTCTAAATGTCATGGTTTTAATTGGATCTTGGCCAAACCTAGTCAGATTGTTTGTCTTAATAATATTAAGGACAAGTTCAAATATGGGTCACCTAGGGTCAAAAGCCAGGTCACAAAGTCAAATCTTAGGAAAACCTTATTATACTGTAGATGTCAAATTTTGATCGTATCTTCACCAAACCTAGTCAGACTGTTTGTCTTAATGATATGTAAGACAAATTCGAACATAGGTCGTCTGGGGTCAAAAACTAGGTCAACGGTTCAAAACAATGTTTTAATGAGTGAACAGTGATTGTCATGTGAGCGATATAGGGCCATCTTGGCCCTCTTGTTCTGTTTGCTAAGAAAGTCTTTTACTCCTAGATCTATAAGCAAGAATTATGAGACGAAATACAGTAACGCTTCTCAAGTTTGTGATTGGAGCAATTCTGTTCCTGGCTGCAGGTCCATTAGCTATGAAGTATTTGTTCGGCAGCAAGAACTATGCAGATGAATATGTTGATGTCCCACATGGAGCGATGCCAGTAGAACCAAGAGGAGATCATGTACTCAGATTTAAGGTGAGTTTATTTGTGAATGACTATCATGATCGAGGGAATTTTTTTTGCTAATTTTACAGCCAATATATTCGGTCATAGTTACAATTGAAAACTGTGTCACAGAAAAATTCCCAATTGAAACTTTCAAAAATAAAAAGTTTAAAAGATGACTAAAATCTCTGAAAACAAAGAGTCTATCAATTCACTGCAATAGACATGTAATTATTCAAAGTGTCCATTATGGACAGTGATTGTGTGTGTACATTCAAATATTGCAAAAGTCACAAATATTTTCCCTATTTTTATCAAAACACTGAGGAAATTCCAAGGGTATGGGTCATGGTTCCAAAATGCTGAAGAAGAAGAAAAATGTAATCATGTGTGTATAGGTCATACCTGTGTTACATATATACATTTGTACAATAACATGCAGGTAAAAGATTCGAGGAAATCCTCAGAAAAATATCATCATGTGTAAATCACAAAATAATCTTTTTAGTGAAGAAATTGACCAAAATAGACAAACTGAATATGTCTTGTTTGTTTTTGTGTTGCGTAAGTATTGTCATTAATGAAATTGAATTAAATGGTATCATATCATACCAATAAAGTGCACAACACATTAGGTATGGCTAATGCTGATAAGTAAAGTTGATATTAAAAGGGTACTGTGTTTATCGCAAAAACACTATTTTTGCGCTTTAGGTTAGATTTTGTTGTTGCTTGACCTTAAAAGTAACTATATGATATTTAATTCTTGTAAATAACTTAAAATATTATTTTACGTTTTTATAGTGTATGAAGCCAATATTGATGCATTAAATCCAAATACAATCAAATATTGTTGTAAGACATTGGAGAGTTGATAAATGGATTCTTCTCATTGGTATTGGCTTTCCATTGCAACAATGATATTGTGTTAACTACTTTAACAGTAAACATTATGCTTATTTAATATTAAATATATCTCTTCTGTGATTGGATTACATTTTCACCAATGCATTAAAATCTCTTATCCATGTCTATTAATGGGATTAGTGAAAAATTCATGGAGTGATATTGAATGGTTAAATTGTATATCACTATAGTACAACTGTATTATAATCCCGAGTTTCAGGATGTTATTGAGTTTATAGAAATACTAAGGTCTTTGTGTCACATTTTTTACTGCATGTATATTACTCATTCATGTACAAGGCAGCTCATTGGCTGAAATTAATACTTGGGCTGTAAGTACAAATACATGCCATCTTTGAGATTGTAGAATTTCGCTTGATACCTACTCATAAATATTATGCCCCACCCCCTCTAACTTAAAATTCTGGATTCGCCTTTGGTACCTCCTTTGATACATTGCACTTTTCACTGTTAGTTTTTTAGGGTTTCCTTTGTTCCCTTGTCTGTGATTTAAAGTGATTAAAACTTCATTATATGGAACTTTTTAAGGCTGGCTAGGGATTGCTGAATTATAGTGAATACAATTTAACCTTTGACCTTTTACATTATTAGATGAAACAACACAGTAACTGTTGTTAATTATTGCATTGGTGTTTATAAACCTCCATTAGTTTTGTGTCTGTCCTAGGCCATATTTGGAATTTCTAAATCTCGGAAACTTGCTTGCTGGGACAAAATGTGATACTAAAATAATTACGGAAACAAGGACAAACAAAGTGTCAAATCAGCATATTAGGACTTGTGTAGATTTTGGTCATTGGGACATCATCTTATTCAAGGAGTTCACAATGTTGTAGAACATGCTGTAAATGTCTCAATGAATATTTATATCTTTAACAATAGAGTGAAAATAGTGAGAAACAGAAGATAGATTGGCATGACTACAAGAAGGTTGCTGAAGATGAAGGTCGTATTGGACCAGGGGAGCAGGGTGCTGCAGTAATACTGAGTGCTGAAGAAGAAAAGCTCAAAGATGATCTGTATAAAGTGAATGGATTTAATGCTTTTGCCAGTGATAAGATCTCTTTGCAGAGATCTTTGAAAGACATCAGACATCCAACGTAAGGATTACTCATTTTAACTGTTTGTACAGATAGACCATGTTAGGCTGAAAATAAAAATAAGTTTGTTTGGAGTGCTCCGACCCTGAATTTAAGCACTGGGTAGGTAGGTAGGTAGGTAGGGATTTCATATTTTTTACTATGTAACAATAGTAAAAAAAATGCCCTCCAAAATACACAGGATGTTCGTGAGTATGTAGGAGCACTCAAAACAAACTTATTTTCAGCCTTAGAGTTAGTGCATATTTAGTGAATGCACTGAATTCTTTGTTTGAGCTCTAATTTTAGCTTAATTTAGTTATGTGGGTGGAATGGATGAGAAGTTTATTTAACTAGTTTACTGATAAAAAAAATTGTGTGAGGTCTAAAAAGGGAACAACCCAAGTTTAGGCCAAAACATGTTTTTGCCCCCCCCCCCCCCCATGCTAATTGTACAGAATTCATTGTGACAAAACAATGGAATGTGGGGGTCACTTGTGTCCTGTGGACACATGTCTAGTTCTTATTAGGTTTTGTATGTTGGTCTGGAGACTGCGTCGTAGGCACATTTTCTTAGTTGGCCTAAGATCTGGTATTTCAACATGGATCAGATCATGTGACAGAACAGCACATATACTACCTACAATTTGATAAGGATCATTTGTAATTTATTGCTTGTAGTGATTGCTTCATAATTTTAGTATCACTGTTGATTACATTTGAATGAATTTTGGTCATTTAATCAAGCATCATAAATTATGTCAGTGCAAAAAAACTGAAGCAAATTAAGTCCATTGAAGAATATCTGTATATTTTGTATTTGTATGTACAGACTTTTCAAACATTGAGTTAGTGATCCTTATCATATTAGAGAAATCTATAAGAATAGACCAATATGATCATGATGGATATAGGAGGACCTGTTAGGCCAAATGTATTTATGGACTTGGTTTTTATGAGATGAATTTACTTGTAAATTCGTCTCATACAGCGATCACGCAGACTATGAATTTCAACACTGCACTGCTCTGTACAGTAATCTTAGGGAGTGCTTTGTACTACATTTTTTCGGTCTTTTTCGTTACTCGCTAACAGAGCGATAGTGCACGCAGTCCAAATAATCATCCACACACAGTCACCAAGCAAATACCATCGAAGCTGTTACTATACAGTATCAATTTTCTATTTTTAGCTTTTGGGACCCAACTCTCTCGGAAACCTCATATACGCACTCTTTCGGACACTTCATTGGTCATTGTTGTTTTACATACTAACTCGCTAACAGAGCGTCAAGTACTGCGCAAAGCAAACACCCTGGGATTTACTTACCGCTATAACTGTATTGATTTTCTTTTTTTAGCCTAGTATAATCTACTGTACCTGGTATCATTTTGACACAAGGTTTAATAAAAAGTTTTTTCCATATTGGATTCAATCTTCTCGTGGGCGGGACTTATTTATTGAAGAACAATATGACTCTACTAGTCAAATCAATTCGTCAAATCAAACCTAAACTGATACCTTTCCCTTCGAAATATCGCCAATTTTTTATTCCAAAGCTTACAATTATCAATATTCCATGTACAAAAATATTTCGTCTATTATTCAGTAAATGTTGTAAATACCATTTAACACAAAACGAGTCATGCGCCGATAACTCGACGTATCATGAACACAGAAGTCTGCAAGCACATGGTTCATTTTTTACATCAATTATGCTAGATTTGTCGAAACATACGTAAATATTTTCCTTTATTCCGTATCATCAAACAAATTTGATGCAGTAAAAGTCATATACAACCGCTTTACTCGTCTTTGATGTAAAACAATATTCAAGTCACAAAGATTGCCGTGAATGCATGTGAAAAAAACAACAATTGAAAACATAAGAAATTCAGTAATAATTCAGAACACTTCCAGTATATAATTATCAAAATAATGTGTCACCTTGGTGTTTTATGACCCCCCTTCAAATATTTTTTATCTGGCACGTGCTACGTATTTGAACATAGATTTAATCTACGTGGGTGGTCTTGCAATTGAAGATCAGTCAAAAACATAGTCCACCACATTTAACATGCCAAATTATGATCAACTATGTCAAAGTTTTTGTACTATGGTATACTTTCACAACCCCTGATTGTTTTAAAAACATCCTTTGAACTTGACACATTTATCAGACACTCTGTCTGGGTCTCGATGACCTTGATTGCTGGCCATAAATTCCTGAATGTGCACCTTCAATCACTGGCACTGAGTCAAGTTTTACCTTTGCACATTTATTTAATTTTGAGTGTAAAGTGTTGATTTTTACAGCCCAAGGCATAATTTAGTGGAGTTTGCAATAACAATTCTTGCTTTAAGATCTTTTATTGTATGTCTCATAGTTAAAGACATTGAACAGCTACTATATAAGTGACCCCCCCCCCCCCAAATCCACATGTGGTCTAATCTCTTAATTGTTTTATTGCCCCTAGTCAGATAAAACCAGTCTGGTCACGGTCTGTAGACTTGACACCTAGGTAGTCAAAAAGTGGGGTAATAAATTTTATTGATTTACAGTGATGATAAGTTTATGACTAAATTGCTTTTGTTTTTATAAGCATGGAGTAACAGATTATGTAAACAAGTGCTAGTCTATCAATGACCTTCTCTGTTTTATTACCCCCTACTGTGGAATTAGGGGACTTTCTGGTCCATTAGTCACATGCCTCGCATTCCTGGTTCAATGTCTTTAACAGAAATGGCAAATTTAAGAAAAAGGATAAGGAAAAAACACAGACTTTGTGTCAGTTTGTACACATTATATTATATATATTTTTGCATAGCAAGTAAAATAAATACAATCAATTTGGCATAATTCAGAAATCATAAAACCAGTATATAGCATTACAATGAAGTGATGTGTCAATAGAAAAAAATCAGAAAAAAAACAAAAATAAACTTACAGGGATTTTTTTTGCAATTTTTGTTCCCCTTTATTTCTTTTAAAATTTATCCCACAGTTACAAAGATGACACCATAAAAAGGTTATTAAGTAATGAACAACTTTTATATTTACTATTAAACAGTAGCAGTTCCCAATAACCTGTATGAAGACAGTGTACCAAGTTTATCTAATTAATCCACTATCAGTATACATTATGTATATTGACTAGGGGCTGGGGCTATGAAGTAAATGGTTAAACAGGAAATATGATCTTTAATATTTGATTAAATAAACAGTACTAGGTCATCGTTTCGAACAGAATTATTGATACAGTTTTAAATTTTGTATCGACTCAAAGATATCCCTGCATCACAAAATTCTTCTCATTTCAGGCATTCAGGCCTTTGATATTGGAATATCAATTAAGCAGTTTTAATTATACTGACATGAACATGCATGTGTTACTATTAAAATTTAAATTGACCATTCTACAGTAGTTGCTGAAAGATTCCATTTTTAGGTCATTTCAAGGTTCGGTATTGGGCCTCGCTCCCAAGTAAAAAAGTATGCATATATTTCCCACTGAGAGAAAATTTCCCCCTTGATTAAAAAAATCATTTATGATGCTACCTAAAGAGAGTTTGTTGGTTTTCAAAAATTCCTGAATTCACACTACAAATTTCCCCTTTCAAAGGGGACCTGATGCTTGTTCCTGAAAACAACAAAAAAGGCCTGGTTCTTACATTAATTTTACTATGCAGCTGTTTAATCACTACTGACATTTTAATTAAAAATGTCAACATACATAACTGTAGGCTAATTTGTTATCACTGATTGTATATGGCTCATAATTTACATACAAGTACTGTACACATACCATGGCTTGTTGGCAGGTGGTTTCCTTATTTTTTTTCTTTATCTTTTTTTTTCATCTTACTAGCTTCAATGCATTGCCTTAAGCTGATTTCTAATTTATGTTAGCTCAGTTATTACATAGAATTGTATATATAATTTGTATATATGAAGTTCACCCAGATTTTGCAATAAAATGTTTTGAGTAGGCATGATTTTTTCAGGTCGGTCGGTAAAGGGCAAACAAACTTAATTTTAATTTAAGCCCTATGATTATACTTATAGATGGAATATAACACTAAGGCATATCATACATGGGGTGGCATAATAAAGGTTGCTTTTGTTTTTAAATGTTAATTCTATGTCTGCCATTTTAATATGAACATTTGTTATTAGCAAATAAAGTTGAATTGGAAAATTCGATATGTGATGATTTGAAAGCTACTTGGGTTTGAAATTGTTTGTCAGTCCTGGCAATTTCCTCCTGTTTTCAATATATGGTAGTTTTGATGCAGTATTCTTAATAACATCAGCCACCAACTGATTTAGCAAAATTTAGTTGGAAAATTGTTTAAATCCCCCTCCCTAGCATGCCTGTTAGTCTATATAGGTGGCCTTTGGGCCTGCATGTTGGCCACAAACTTATAGAAAGACCTGTGATGTGAAAGTTTGAAATGTAAAACTAAACAAAATGCAAAAATGTGTAATGAAATTTGAGTCTATTACTGTATAAGTATTAATAATACTAATTATTAGTCTGAATTTGCTTGGTGGTTGGTCATGTTTCTATTGTTATTAAATGTCGGTATAAAATCCTGTTATTCAAGTTTCTATCCTGTGATAGTCCTCTCAATTGACAAATGAATATGAAAATCAAAATCCGTATGAATTGGTATCAAACCTAAATGATTTAAAAATACACTCAGTGATACAGTTATATAATGTGTTGCAACAATTACCCATGCAAACACTTTAAAAATTCTAATGTTGTATAATTGAAATGATTGATTATACTGAAAAGAAGTTTACATTGATCAATACAGTGTATACCATTTGATCTGCCTTAATTTGATATTTATGATACTCTGGTATGTATAAGTGTCGTCTAGTCTGTAGCAATTAAAAAGTAGTTGATAGGATACAAGTTAAATGTTTGTATGGCGCAAAATCGCATCCGGCAATTCAATACTAGAATGTGGCCTATGTAACATTTTTTATCAGGATGTGCAAAGTTTCAGATCAAACAAATTTGTTATTTTGACTTAACTGATCCCGAAACTAAAGTGATCATCTACCCATCAAAAATACAAGCCGTTGATGTTTTATGAATCTCATGAATCTGGTCATATGGTTCTACAATTCATGAGGTACTCTATATGTAGTCCCTGTTTCCACCCTAAAATTAAAATCAGGGGAAACTATCATCTCGATGTATCAGACGTTGCAATATCTGCTGGAATGCATTTAAAATATTTAAATAAAGTCTCCAAAAATAATATACTCCGTTGTCTGAGGGTACGTTGTCGTAAAAACCTGGTATAACGGTCCCAAACATAGATTTTCAACTGTAAAGTGACCATCTATATCAAACCATAAAGTGACCGTCTATGTCGAACCAATTAAGTCATCATTTCTCACCTGATCGGACATTTTTTGTATTGAGCTCCGAAATCGATACTTAATTAATGACAATTGCGTAAACAAGTCAATGTCGCTATTATAAAATTAGTCTGTGTGAATATGTTTATAATGTTTTGTTTATTTGCGACATGTTGCTAAAATAAATACATTGAAACGTATAAATACCGTGTTCCGTATCTTATAACACGATTAAATGATTATTACAACACGCCGACGATCGCTCCAAAATGTAATAAACACTGCAAATTTCTCTAATAATTTATACATCGAAGTTCATTTAGATCGAACAATTTTTCCTAAGTCCTTTGACATAAAGAGTTTCAGCTGCATTTTCAAGAGCACGACCATTCGGGCTACCAAATAGCAAGATGCACTAGACTGGACCAGTAAGCTATTGATTGTCGTTCGGACCTGCCTTAATGTCGAACCCTGTCGTCACAGTGCCCATATAAATACTAAACTAGTTCTCGTTGTAGCGCACCAGGCAGAGTCAAATTCTCAGTCGACTGAAACCACTTTTATTGAAATATTGACACGTTTCTAGTAATTTATAGGTGATTGACATTGACGAGACGACAACGATATTAAACAGCTACTAGCATTCGGTGAATGTCACGTGATTCGCTCCATTCTTAGACTATAAATAGCGACTGCGTCATCAAGCTAACACTAGTTGGTGTGAGTAACACGTGACCTCGCTCTATTTCTGTTTTGTTTATATCACGTGATGACCATTGCGGATATTTCAGGCACTATCAGTAATCTGCTTCGGTGCAAGAAGTTGCGATTTTGCATTGCCACTTAAAAATAAGCATTCCAGAGTGTACGGCGACTCCTGTCGCCATACAATAATGCTAATTCAATTTGAAGTAAAATAAAGTCTGTGTATATAGTGTCTGTTAATATAATCTTGCCATGCAAATACACAAAGTTAATTATTTTTATTATCATCTACCTTCAAATTATAGAAATATTGCTTCGTTTTCTGCAATCCTATAGTTAGTTTAATTAATGTACAAAAATGTATAGTCTGACTTGTGAACAAAGGTCACCCTTGTGAAAGATAACATGTGGCCTTTATAGACAGATGGGCTTAAAGGGGCATACCCTACAACTGACAAACATTCTGTGAAAGTGTAAAAATGTGTTAAATGTAAATGTAAAAACAATATATAATGGATAATTGCAAGAAGAACTTGGGTCATAAAATGACTAGTTTAGGTACTAGCCGCAAAAATCATAGCTATGAATAATAAAACACTTGCACCCAAAAATTGTACAACAAATTCCAAAGAGTTTCCGATCTTTTATGGAAACTAATATTTTTTGTGATTTTATTTTTAATTGGATGAATTTGGCTGAAATTTTCTTCATCGGCTTTTTTTCTTTACACGCTTCTAATTCATCATCATTTTGCCTTGATTCTAGATGCACCAAGTTGTAGGGTATGCCCCTTTAATCTCGAGTCATTTTGTCCTAAATGATCAATAACGTTTTTTTAAAAAGAATGGCCTTTATTCCATAGATGGCCCATAATCAAAAGAGGCTCCCAAACACAGGTTTGACTGTATTGTAAAATTGACTGTATCCTGACTACAAATGTAAATCTTGCTAATTGCCTAACTGTATTTTTCTCTTTAGCTGCAAAACCATGAAGTATTGGAACAAACTGCCTAACTGTAGTATTGTTGTACCATTCCATAATGAACACTGGACCACATTATTACGTCTGACATACAGCGTAATTAACCGAGCACCTCCTGAATTGTTACATGAAGTCATTCTTGTGGATGATTATAGCACTAAAAGTAAGTTCCTTTAGATAAGTAGTTTATTCCCCTCTGACAGAAGTAAAACAATATAAGTTCATTGCTCCTATTTGTCTGTGTTTAAACATATGTCCTTACCCTATTATTTAGTTGCCCCTTGTTTTATCCAATGCAGAGTTGTTGTTTTTAATTTGGGAAGATACTGGGTGCTGAAAAAAGGGGAAAATTTGGCGAATATTCACAATACAAATAGAATTTAAGGGGGTACTATAACTTATTTTCTGACTATCACTAAAAACCACGCTAAAAGGAAAAGAAAACATGGAATAATAATTCTATTCTAACAGTTTTTAAATGACTAATTGGTTCTGGTTTTGTCATTTATTTCTTTTATCTTATTTTAGAATTCTTAAAAGATGAACTCGATAACTACATGAAGGAACATTTTGGGAATAAAGTGAAAGTAATTCATGCTGAAAAACGTGAAGGTCTTATCAGGACCAGAATTTTAGGGGCCAAACATGCCACTGGAGACGTAATTCTATTTTTAGATTCACATGTAGAGGCTAATGTGAACTATCTGCCCCCATTACTTGGTAAGTAACCCCCCCCCAAAAAAAAAAAAACTTTTTATTTACATTTACAGGGGCGACAATATTCCGGGTTTATCCAGAATTCCTGAGCAAAATAAAAGTTAATTGATGAAAATATTTCGAGAAATGACAAAGTTATAGTCGATTTAATCTGCTCAAAGGGATTTTCTCAATGCAAACTTTAGTTTAGAAACAAAGTGAAGGCCTCTAAGTCTAGTTTCACAAAAATGGTCCGTGTATGATTTTTAGGATTTTTAATTTGGCTTTATGACACCCCTGATTTAAGGGAAGCTTATTGTTCATGGAAATTGTTTGGACAATTATGAATGATTTTCTAATTTGATTTACATTGTGATTTACCTGTAGATCGAGGTATTAGAATGACTTGGCAGATTATATAAATGCCCCAGTCCAAACGTGGCTCTTTATTTGTTATATAATTGCCTCTTGGTTCTAGCTTGTGTATGCACATTAAATAAACATTAAATTTAAAAAATGTACTTGCTACTATAGAAAATCATTGCTCTACTGTAACTAATCATTTGTATGTAGCTTTAGAAATTTCTTCATTTATTGTCGAGCCTGCTTGCGATGAGCTCGACATAGTCGCCACAATGGCGGTTGCGTGTCTGTATGTTAATTAGTTAGTTAGTTGGTTAGTGTGTCTGTCCAGATCCTTGTCCAGGCTGTATCTCCCTTATGCAGACACTTTTTAAAATAACTTGGCATAATTGTTAATCACCATGAGATGGTGTGCAGTGCGTAAAATCCAGGTCCCTAGCCAAAAGGTCAAGGTCTCACATAGAGGTCAAACGTCAAAAATGAGCATTATAGACCTTGTCCGGGCTGTATCTCCCTTATGCAGACACTTTTTAAGATAACTTGGCAATTTTGTATGGCAAGTCTTTTAACTTAAAAATGCAGTATAAATGAAATAATTGATACTTATAGTAGTTGTTAGAGTAGCAATATTTTTCTACTCAACATCACAAACTCCGACAGCAAAGTGTAATACCGGTACATTTGTTTTACATATGAGAATATTGCTGTATAATAAATCTTATTAGATGTGCTTTAATTTTTTACTGTTTTGTGAACACACTAGGGGCCACATATTTAGCTCAATTTTAGCAAAACTGGGTTAATATCAACTAAATCTTGGACTAGTTTGATATTTGGCCATTTTGGGTGAAAAACTAGGTCACCACGGCCAAATAAGGGAAAACTTTGTGAACACTTTAGAAGTCAATGTTTTGATTGGATGATCATGAAACCTTGTCAGAATGTTTGTCTTTATAATATCTTGGACGAGTTCGAACATGGGTTAAATCTTATGAAAAACCATGTTAACACTGTAGATTTGACAGTTATAATTGGATCTTCACCAATCTTCGTCAAATCGTTTGTTTTAATGATATAAACGTCAAGTACAGATATGGGTCATCTGGGGTCAGTAACTAGGTCACCAGGTCAAATCTTAGAAAAACTTTGTTGACACTGTAGATGTTACAGTTTTGATTTATTTCACTAAACCTTGTCAAAATGTTTGCCTCAATGATAATGTGGGACAAGGTTGAATATTGGTCAGCCGGGGTCGGTATTTGTATGTCGGTTTGAATAAAAGGCTGTCAGCCTTTTATTGACGACAACGATCTTTCCGATTCATCTGAGATTTTAACTGAGCATAGGCGCTGCCTTTCACGCTGCAAAACAGTGATATTTACCTATAACTGATCAATAGTTAAGCTTTATGTCACAAAAATGAACATAACATGAGCACTACTTAACATTTCACAGTTTGTTGACATTTTTGCACGATGTTTTCGGTTTTGACAGATCCCGAAAGGGTCAAGTTGTGAAAATGACGAATACTTTCTGAAGCCGAAATCGGCAGACTTGTTAATCTTGAAATGCATATTTTAAGTAATCTTGCGGTATATTTCTTAAATATTTTACAGGGCTTTCATTAATTGATTAAGGCATTTAAATGATACCAATTAGATATCTATTCGGGACACTTCAGTTCCAGGGCATGTCCCTTTAATGAGTACTTAGCAAAGAGGCCATTTAAATCTACCATGCAGTTAGCTGGATAATTGATTACATAATTGCATAGTTAACAATAATTTGTATATGCATGTATATGTTTTAAGATAGATTGTGTAATTTTAATGGGAGAAGTACAGTTGGTATGCTTTTAATTATAATGGCTCATTAAAACAGTTAAACGGAAGGATATTTACGTGTTTTTTTTTCAAATTTAAATGACTGTAGTTTGGTACTGATGGAGTACTATGTGATTGTTTTGTAAGTATAATTAAGTTTCTGAATTATGTTACTTGTATGATATCTAATTCAAATAGAGTACAAAAACTAGGTGATAGGGTCACTAACTGACTAAGTGCATTTTAAACATTCAACATGTTCTCCAGACTCTAATTCAAATAGTATTCTTCCGATCTTCACCAAACTTGGTCAGAAGTTGCATCTAGTCGATATCTAGGTCAAGTTCGAATATTGGTCATGCCAGGTCAAAAACTAGGTCATAGGGTCACTAAGTGCATTTTAAAAATTCAACATGTTGTCTGGATTCTAATTCAAATAGTAATCATCTGATCCTCACCAAACTTGGTCAGAAGTTGCATCTAGATGATATCTATGTCTAGTTCGACTATGGGTCATGCCGGGTCAAAAACTAGATCATGGGGTCACTAAGTGCAATTTAAACATTCAACATGTTGTCCGAGTTGTACATCAGATCTTCACCAAACTTGGGTCAGAAGTTGCATTCTACATGATATCTAGGTCAACTTCCAATATGGATTATTTAGGGTCAAAAACTGGTTCACTATATGTCAATATGTGCGTTTTATACATTCATCATAATAACCGATTGATCTTCATCAAACTATGTAAATACATTTCTGTGCACAAGTTACTGGTCAAGTTCGATAACCAGCATAATTGCCCAAGGCACTTTCAGTTATGCCCCTTGATACATCGAAAATTTACTAAAAATGAAGTGTGCTGGAAGTGTTTATATTTCTCAGATCACAAGGCTGTCTGGATTTCGATGAAAATGTTTATGGTGCTACATGTCATATTTATAAAATGTTGCTTATTTAAAAAAAGATATATAATTTGCCACTCTGACATGGTATCCCAAATCGTTTAGACGGGCGTATTTTGTGAAATTTTGCACTCTAGTTAAATTTTAGATTTCAAATTAATGAAGTTGCTGTATTTATTTCATACTAATTACTATCTGAAGATGGTTTATTAACCAGGTTTTCACAAAGATATTAGAATGCCAAAAATGGCGGGCAGGTGGGCGGGCGGGTGTCAAACAGGCGGTGTCCGGTCAATAACTTAAGTTCTGATTGAATAAATTTGACTAAACTTGGTATGTAGGATCCTTGAATGAAAACCTAGCCTGGGATTGTATTTGGGGTTTATGGGATCAAGGTCAAGGTCACTGTTGCTAAAAATAGAAAATCAGTGTCCGGTCAATAACTTAAGTTTGGAATGACCAATGTTGACTAAACTTGGTATTTAGCATCCTTGAATGAAAATCTAGCCTGGGATTGTATTTGGTGTCCATGGGATCAAGGTCAAGGTCACTGTTGCTAAAAAAAGAAAATCAGTGTCCGGTCAATAACTTAAGTTTGGAATGACCAATGTTGACTAAACTTGGTATTTAGCATCCTTGAATGAAAATCTAGCCCGGGATTGTATTTGGGGTCCGTGGAATCAAGGTCACTGTTACTAAAAAATAATAGAAAATTAGTATCCGGTCAATAACTTAAGTTTGGAATGACCAATGTTTACTAAACTTAGTATTTAGCATCCTTGAATGAAAATCTAGCCTGGGATTGTATTTTGGGTCCATGGGATCAAGGTCACTGTTACTAAAAATAGAAAATGAATGTCCGGTCAATAACTTAAGTTTGGAATGACCAATGTTGACTAAACTTGGTATTTAGCATCCTTGAATGAAAATCTAGCCTGGGATTGTATTTGGGGTCCGTGGGATCAAGGTCACTGTTACTAAAAAATAATAGAAAATCAGTATCCGGTCAATAACTTAAGTTTGGAATGACCAATGTTGACTAAACTTGGTATTTACCATCCTTTAATGAAAATCTAGCCTGGGATTGTATTTGGGGTCCGTGGGGTGAAGGTCACTGTTACTAAAAATAGAAAATCAGTGTCCGGTCAATAACTTAAGTTTGGAATGACCAATGTTGACTAAACTTGGAATTTACCATCCTTTAATGAAAATCTAGCCTGGGATTGTATTTGGGGTCCGTGGGGTGAAGGTCACTGTTACTAAAAATAGAAAATAAGTGTCCGGTCAATAACTTAAGTTTGGATTGACCAATGTTGACTAAACTTGGTATTTACCATCCTTTAATGAAAATCTAGCCTGGGATTGTATTTGGGGTCCGTGGGGTGAAGGTCACTGTTACTACAAATAGAAAATGAATGTCCGGTCAATAACTTAAGTTTGGAATGACCAATGTTGACTAAACTTGGTATTTAGCATCCTTGAATGAAAATCTAGCCTGGGATTGTATTTGGGGTTTATGGGATCAAGGTCACTGTTACTAAAAAAAGAAAATCAGTGTCCGGTCAATAACTTAAGTTTGGAATGACCAATGTTGACTAAACTTGGTATTTACCATCCTTTAATGAAAATCTAGCCTGGGATTGTATTTGGGGTCCGTGGGATCAAGGTCACTGTTACTAAAAATAGAAAATCAGTGTCCGGTCAATAACTTAAGTTTGAAATGACCAATGTTGACTAAATTTGGTATTTAGCATCATTGAATCAAAACCTAGTCTGGGATTGTATTTGGGTTACTGTACTAAAAATAGAAAATCAGCTTTCAGTGAATAACTTAATCAAGGATTAAGATATTGTGTTGAAATTGTGTGTGTAGGTGAAGCCTTAGCGAATAATTCTAGAGTACTGTGGTATTAAAGCCTTGGAAAACCTGGTTTCGTGGCACTGCCGCGTTTCTTGTTCATTAATCAAATGCATGTTTTTTCAGACCCAATCGCTGATGACTATAGAAACGTTGTCTGTCCCTTTATTGACGTCATCGACTTTGAGAACTTCAACTATAGGGCTCAGGATGAAGGTGCTAGAGGGGCCTTTGATTGGGAGTTCTTCTATAAGAGATTGCCGCTTTTACCAGAGGACCTTAAACACCCAGCTGAACCATTTGCGTTAGTATTGAAGACTTAGACTATTTTCTATACTGTGGTTATGAACTTATAATACTGAATAATACACATCCTTAGACAAATTTGTTTTGAATAATGATTGGTCGATCTTGATGATATTGGCAAGTTTTTTGATAGGCTATCAACTTGTTGGTATTATACAAAGGGGTGTGTCTTTTTAAAAAAATAAAAAAAGTTTCAAGTGAAAAATCTTAAATAGCGAGTTGACCAATGTTCTAACTACACCGATGGTATAATTGTAAATTTCTATGATTATAATACACTTGCAATCATATTTCATTTATTTTATTTTATCAACATGACAATTATCACGTGTCATCATGAAAAAATCATGTTTAATCATGGTAGGGGTTCGGGCTGTGCTGATACAGATCTCAGCCGATACGATACGTATTGCGATACGGTATCAGCGATACGCGATATCAACGATACGTTATAAAAGTATTTCAAAGAAATGAAAATTGTAATATTAGTGTTTTTTTTTTAACTTTGCACACTATGTCTTGTTTGGTGCTAGAAAGTGCTAATTAACTGTTAAAAAGGTGTAAAACTAAAACTAAATTTGTCTTGTACTTAAAGTCATCAATTTGATTCACATATATGTTAGTTGATATTGTTGAAATTAAATAATTATGTGAAATATTAGCAAGTTTTAATCTCTGTCCCATAAATGACCTTATATCAAGAATAGAACCTAGCCATATAAAAATGTTTAAAGAATCAGGGTTATGATTGTCAAATTAAATTAATAATGAACTTCTGAAACCTTCAACTTGGATGTGATGATGACGAGACATATGTGTTCTATGGTTGCTAGTCCTACCACTATACTTGACAACGCGTTGACACTTGTTATAGACAGGTATGTGCTTCTTTGTTTCATCTATCGGCAAACCAAAATGCTGCCATATTTTTATGTAAAATTACATGGTGACGTAATACAATTTATAAGTAAATATTTACTTGACAAGATTTGAATATTCGCATCAAATTCGTTTTACCTGACGCTGCTATTGTCGATAAATAGAGTATGGGATCCCGGATATTAGTTGCGTAAGCATTGTCAACGATGATATGAGAGTAAATTCGCAAATCTAGTTCAGTTGTTCAACATTCTAAGAGGTTTTTTAAATATAAATAAAAAAATGCGACACAGGACCTCCGATACGATACGCATATCGTTCATCACTGTACCGGTATGCAGCCATATTGGGACAGCCCTAGTAGGGGTTAACACCCAAAGTACCAAAATTGTCAATAACGGGTGTATCCTCCATTGGCCCGCGCTACCGCCTGACATCGCTGTCTCATCGACAAAATAAGGTTCCTAAAGTACGCTTGAGAAAGTCTATTCCATTCTGCGACAATTTGAATGCATAACTGCTGAAGATTTTGAGGTCGGTTTCGATAGCCTTTCCTAACAAGTTCAGCCCACACATTCTCAATTGGATTCAGGTCTTGAGACTTTGATGGCCATTCCAGTACGTGAATTCTGTTGTTCCGAAGGAGGTTCATGGTAGATCGTGCAGTATGTGCAGTGACACCGTCTTGCACCAGCTTCATGTTACGGTTTTGCAGAATTAGCGGAATTACAACCTGACGTGGAATTTCATTTTGATATCTGACAGCTGTCAAGTTACCATTCACAATGATAGCAGGTGTCTTGGTATGCAGTGAAATACCTGCCCATATCATCACTGAGCCTCTGCCAAAATGTTCAGTTTCCATGACGCATGCATCGGTGTACCTTTCTCCAATATGTCTCTAGACCAAATACGTCTCTAGACACGTGTACGGCCGTCATTATTATACAGCTTGAAACGCTTCTCATCTGAAAAAAGCACACCCGCCCAATCAGCCCTTGTAAACCTATGTAGATGTGCTCTACAATGACAAATGGTTAGTGACAGTCCACGAAATGGTCTACGTGCACCTATTCCACCAAGACAAGCTGCACGTAAACGTTTACGGACGGTTTCTGCACTTAACGGTGGCTTGTGGTGTTTCAACTGTGGTGCATCTCCCGTTGCGCAGATGACTTAGAACAATAAATCTGTCTTGTCTCGCAGTTGTGACTTTCTGGCGGGGCTGCCTACGGAGGTCATCCACACTTCCGTTTCGCCTGAATTTGGCCATCAAGCTGGTGATAGATCGTTTTTGTACGTTCATTATTCTTGTGACCTGAAAACAACAATGGGTGATTAGTAAGGAACATCTACATTCGTATAGCACACAGTATCGGTCGTTTTTATTAAAAAGGGGATAAAATTATGCATAATTATTTTACATATCTGAGAATGCGATGCTCCTCCCTGAACTAGACCCACAGCTCTAGCCCTATCTTGAATAGACATACGAGGCATTGTGTTTTTTTTAATGGACGGACGTCTGAGAAGATATTCACCACGTGTAATCAATTTCCCGCCAAATATTATGTAGCCCGTGCACAATAATTAATTTTGTACTGTCAGGCCTTGGTGCACAATATTCACCCAACCGGGTTGTAAAAACAACAAAATAATGAATACACTATAATTTTAACCAAGAATTTAAAAAATCGTGTAATTCAACACAGCCATTGCTGAGATATTCAAATTTGAAGTCAGTGTAGTAAGAACATTGGTCAAGTGCATATACATGTATACGGGTTACATGGAAAAAATGTTTAGGATTTTTTTTTGTGACAAACCCCTTTGGTATTATATAAAAACTTACAATGTTTTGTTTTAACTTTTGGAAAATTGGAACTACATTGTAGAAAGATTTTTGTCTTGCTTTAGGCATTGGGTTAAAGCCCCATTAGCTTTTTAGATTTAGTAATACAGACCAATAGATGTAATGATAATGAAATATAAGAAATATGTTTCGTTTGCTCTAAAACATATTTACACAATGCCTTACTTTAGCCACATCTGGTAGAAATGTTGTCAGATGCTTCTTATTTTTTGCAATATCATTGAAAAAAATACTGTGCTATATTTCTATATGAATTTCGGAATGTTTTTATTGCTGTTGAATAAAAATGCGGGATATGGAAATATTAATCAAAAGTCTATTGTTTTGTCTCTTTAAATCTTAGATCCTTCGTTGTATTTCTGTTTATCAAACCTGTTATTGCTTTTCCAGGAGTCCCGTAATGGCTGGAGGCTTGTTTGCTATTAGTAGAAAATGGTTCTGGGAACTTGGAGGATATGACCCTGGTCTGGATATCTGGGGAGGAGAACAATATGAACTCTCATTCAAGGTATGCTAATATCCAAGCTTGTTAAATATCACAATCTTTGGACTATATTTTAAGCATTGAGTCCTTTTGTATGAATTAGACAAACTCTTGGTATTTAGTATATATACTACAGTCAAGACTTTATGGTCATCTGTGAATACTGACCACAACACATTGATTGATAAGACTACACCTTATCTAATGAGTACTGGCCTCTTTGATTGATAAGACTACACCTTATCTAATGAGTACTGGCCTCTTTGATTGATAAGACTACACCTTATCTAATGAGTACTGGCCTCTTTGATTGATAAGACTACACCTTATCTATTGAGTACTGGCCTCTTTGATTGATAAGACTACACCTTATCTAATGAGTACTGGCTTCTTTGATTGATAAGACTACACCTTATCTAATGAGTACTGGTCTCTTTGATTGATAAGACTACACCTTATCTAATGAGTACTGGCCTCTTTGATTGATAAGACTACACCTTATCTATTGAGTACTGGCCTCTTTGATTGATAAGACTACACCTTATCTAATGAGTACTGGCTTCTTTGATTGATAAGACTACACCTTATCTATTGAGTACTGGCTTCTTTGATTGATAAGACTACACCTTATCTAATGAGTACTGGCTTCTTTGATTGATAAGACTACACCTTATCTAATGAGTACTGGCTTCTTTGATTGATAAGACTACACCTTATCTAATGAGTACTGGCCTCTTTGATTGATAAGACTACACCTTATCTAATGAGTACTGGCCTCTTTGATTGATAAGACTACACCTTATCTAATGAGTACTGGCTTCTTTGATTGATAAGACTACACCTTATCTATTGAGTACTGGCCTCTTTGATTGATAAGACTACACCTTATCTAATGAGTACTGGCCTCTTTGATTGATAAGACTACACCTTATCTAATGAGTACTGGCTTCTTTGATTGATAAGACTACACCTTATCTATTGAGTACTGGCCTCTTTGATTGATAAGACTACACCTTATCTAATGAGTACTGGCCTCTTTCTGCTGTGGGTTCGTACCCCAACCAGGATCCAAATTTCACATATGAGGAAAGTGTCTAGCTTGCCTTTACAAAGGTAGCAGATTCTTACACAGTGTAAGCCTGTGGTCATGGTGCAAGAATTTAGTCCACAATTCAAAATATATTACAGAGGAAGACTTTATGTATAAAAGTAGTTGACATAAAGTTGAAGTGGTGACTCCATCATTCCATCTATTCCTTTGATTCTTGGTTCAGGTCAAGTATAAACAGTTACATGAACATTATGCTGTACATGACTGGAATATTGTCCATAGACACTGCTAAAACCCAATTAAACCATCTTGATTATGAATTCTGAAATAAATCTTCATGGTTGACTAAAATTCAAGCAAAACAAAAAGATAAAGTTAGATCGCTGGTATGTGAGAATGGGTAGAAGTATCCTGGGTCTAAAGGTTTAAATATCAGGGGTGACAAAATTAAGGATATATCGGGATTTCCAGATTTGCCTGTCCTGAAAGAGCTATGATTTCTGAAGAACATAAAAGTTATTCAGTAAAAATATCTCAAGAAATGGCAAACTTATGGTCAGTTTAATCTGCACAGAAGGATTTTCTTTGATACAAACTGAGTTAAAAATGGAAACAATGTGGTTGAAGGCCTCTTGTTTGGCAAAAATGGTTGGCTGCATATGATTTTCAGGATTTTTAATTTAGCTCTATTGACACCCCTGAAATTTATTATGTAGATGATTAATTATCTTTTCATTTCTATACAGCTCTGGCAGTGTGGAGGAAAGATGGTTGATGCTCCTTGCTCTAGAATTGGACATATCTACAGAAAGTTTGCCCCATTTCCAAATCCTGGAGTTGGTGATTTTGTTGGAAGGGTAAGAAAGAGTTGTTTGTACAAGGCAGTGTAATGTTATCGAGTGTATTTGGGTATCAGCCACCCAACACAGAGGTTGTATGTTCAAGCACTTGGAAAGTGACATTAAGTACTGTTCTTTCCAGGTAACTTACTGGCTATTGATGGAATACTTTCATCAGAAATGCTCACAATTAGTTCAGTTTACAAAGAATACATTGTTGACATTTGAAGTTCAAAGATATTATCAAATGTAGATGCTACAAATTGATATGATGTGGGTAAAGTTTAATTTTCAACCCTTCATTTGTTAGGCTATATGTCTGCATTTGAATATTATGTAACTTACTGTTATGTAGGAAGTGGTCTGTTAATGCACTATTTCCATGAGTTATGTTGATGCATGACTTCATGAAAAATATAAGCTGCCCTCGAAGTAAGAGGGACTTGCCTTATATGTGTTATAAAGACCATGAAGGTCTCTTCCGTCCTTATCAAGGGGAGTGCTAACCTTCTCTCCTTTCTTATAACACGTCTGTGGAAAGAGGACAGTGTGTTTATATAGTATCCTGAACTTTAACATAATGATCAAAATTCAATTTGTGAATTTCTTGAATGATTATGTACAATAATTAAAGTTAAATTATTTAGATTGTCTGAATGGCATTTATTGAACAATTATTATTTATGTTTCTTATATTTTGATCTATAAATTAATTTTTATCATTAATTCATAATTTATGGGCAAATTTGTTTCCATGGTTTATCAAGGGAAGTAACTTACACAGGTTTGGTTAAAAATATAAACTGGTCACGGTTGTGTCCCTTGGACTATGTTTTACTTTAGTAATCCATGACCAAGTGCAATTAACTGTTCATTTGCAATTGTACAGTACTATAGATTAGTACTGAAGTATGCTTGTTACTATTTATAATTTTCCTACAGAATTACAGAAGAGTGGCAGAAGTATGGATGGACGAATACGCTGAATATTTGTACAAAAGGCGACCACACTATCGTTCCATCGACCCTGGAGATCTTACTGAACAAAGAGCAGTTAGAGACAGGCTGAAGTGTAAGCCATTTAAGTGGTTCATGGAAGAAGTAGCTTTTGATCTCGTTAAAATTTACCCACCAGTGGAGCCTCCGCCATTCGCTCATGGAGAGGTATGTTCCTTCATATCTAATTTCAACTCTTATTAGACAATCAGTTATTGTGTACGTACTCATCAGTATTTCAGTTAAGGTGTGTGTACCTAGATTATGTACTGGTACAGCATAGTATCATTAACTTTTGACAATGCACCTTTAGTTATCTTCAAGTGTGAAGTTAAAAATGGTGCTCATGATGATAATCATACTGTTGAATCATTAATTTTTGTTGGGGATTTAATTTCGTGGATTTCGTGGGTCGGCTCATCCACGAAATCGAATCCCCACGAATTAAAATGCAGAGGTAAGGCATCTATTAAAAAATCAAAATCCACGAATTTTTGTCCCCACAAAATAGCCAATTTAGTAAAAACCATGAAAATTGAGCCCAACGAAAATAAATGAAAATACAGTATTTATGAAAATATGTCACCCAGTTTACATCTTAATTAAGACATATGGGTATTGTGTCCAACTTTCTGTGTATGAAGAGGTATGCTATTCTTTTACGTGTCAAGGATTTGCTGAACAGAATTATTAATCTGAGTCCGTCGTACAAAATGTGTTTTTAATTCTTGAATGTATACAAAATCAATATAATTTATGTCATTATTGTTTATATTATATCAATACTCATGAGTTATACGATAAGACCATGTTCAAGGCACCTTTGATGTTTCTTGTCTAAGTTTGCATGGTTTCCAACTAATTATTTAAAACCGAAACTTCATGTAAGTCGGTTGGGTAGTACTAAGTTGGAGCTTATGATACTTTTAATATTAGTCAACATTAAGTCACGCATATAAACTGATGTATCGATTTAGCTATGAATTCACTATTATTACATATAGTGTGTTAATAAAAAGTTTTACAGTGCAACCTCCATACAACAGCCACCATTGAGAAGGTCAAAAATAACTGTTGTAAGGAGGTGGCTGTTGTTCAGAGAGTGAAAATAATGTAAAATGTCAATTTGGGTTGCTAGTACTGGTATACTGGCTGAAACAGGGAGGTGGCTATTGTTTGGAGGTGACCAATCATGAAGGTTACACTACACATGTATATTATTTAGATATGTTTTTTAAGATACTTTATCTTAACTATAAGTGTGACTTTACAGTATAAGAATGCAGAGGCCCAACTCTGTATTGATACAAAGCATAGGTCCAGTGGTAGCAATCTCATACTGGATAAATGTGTGTCTGACGGCAACATGGGTGGAGATCAGGTAACATATGGACAGACACATGTAGAATCAGGCTGGAAACCCATCCTTAACTTTATTTAGTAGATACTGCTAGATAAATGCAGAACATGATTATATTTGTGCTTTACAGGAATACTAGAATTTTCACAGCAATGTCATTTTTTATATCATTGAAAACAAGACATAAAATCTCATTACAGAAGAACTTAATGCACATTGTTTAGTTATAAGCTTATAGCAGTTTAATGTTGCTTGATTTTGATTTTCTCTTAAAGGGCTTATGTAACATGTATGACCTTTACCTGCGACATTTTCTTGTTTTTTGCTACCTTTGACGTATAAATTTTTTTATGCATCTTCTATAACATGAAAGTGATCAGTAAAATACAGAACTTCTCATTGAACATAAAGAAATAATGACCTCATATATTTTGTTTTGAGATTTATCTGTTACTTACGGAAAGAAATGTTTTAATTTATTAAAATGTTTTATGTTATATATAAATGACGTTGCTGTGAACGTACTTAATGTTCAGTAAACTCACTATAATAGCCTGGCTGACAGTATGTTGAGATTTGAGATGGATTAGATCTGTAATATGTTACTGTACTGGTAAGTTAATAGTGGTTTACTGTTCTTGTCTTTTTATCTTAGCTTTGATTGTTTCTTGTACACAACACTAAAGTAATATGTACCAGGATATTATTAGTTTAATCTGAATACATAATTATACAGTATCCACCATTCTTTTGCATCAAAATGAGTTTGTTTCATTTTCCTTGAGTAGAAGGCCTCAGTTCGTCTTCTTATCCAATCAAAAATAGTTACTTTATGATATTTTGTGTATCTAAACATACTATGGATATTTTCAAGTTTTTTATTTAAATATTCAATATAGTCGAGTTATTAATTCTTTTGGTTCCTTTTTTCTTCAAAATAGAATGAACGATTTTGAATGGTTTAAACATCCTGTATATTCAACTAGGCTTTAAACCCAGAATACTTAGTGAACAATGTTTCCTTATTCAAAACCTAAGTCTTGTTAAACAATCCTTTCTGTACATATTGCTTGATGTGTCAGTACAAGTCTGGTGGAAGTCCGTGTTTGCTAGTTACATGCTGTTGTTGGGTTTAGACCTCGCTATTTATATACCCTTTGTGCTTCTTTGTTTGTTTAACAGATTAGAACGTCAGCTGCAGCACTTTGTATAGATACCAAGTTTAGAAATGGAAATGAAAATTTTAAATTAGATGATTGTATAAAGGATGGCAAAGTGGGTGGAGGAGAGCAGGTATACATTAGTCTTATGTATTGCTGCTAGATAAATCAGATCTATCAAACATTCAGAAAGAAAAACATCGTATACTTTTGTATGATTTATCACCTATAAAATTTTCATGTTACATTGATGCTTTTTTTAAACATTTAAATAAGTCTTGTCATAGGATAGGAATTCTGATGTATTCTTTTGTATTAAGCTTTACTGAGCACAGTATTCAAGTCAAGTAACTTTTATTTTACAGAGTTGGTTAACAAACATAATTATAGCACAAGCTCTAATGAGCTGTTAAACCCTACTATGTAGATATTATAACAATTATATCAAATATCACAGATGAACAAATTAATATCATATTTAAGACTCCTATAGTTTGTTCATGATATAGGTTTTATTTTCAAGCCTTCATTATGCAGAAGATCAGAAAATCTTGTGCAATAATTAAAATTCTAATATTACCATCCCTATATTTCTAGATGGTTTTAGCGATGCTAACTTGCTAAGTACTTAAAATTTATGCATGGAGAGATAAATTACTGAAATATCCATTTTAATGAAAGTTTTTCAATATTGTGTTATTTTTGTTAAAAATGCCTGTATGGGTGACACACAGCAGATTTGATCTGATGTATGAAACTTACTAGAAATCTTATATGAACCCATGCTTTGTCAACAAAACAGATTCTTTAGCTTGTTCTTAGTACTGAAAATTGTGACCAAATGCTTTACTTAATTATAGTACTTTTAGTTTCGTAATGAAATTTCTTTGAACATTACCTAGATATAAGTATCTATCCTGTACCTAGGAACAAGATGGATTTGAAGGGTATATATTCCATACTGCTAAATATTGGCAGTTTTTACACTCTGAAAGGCTGTGGCCAGGTTCCAGTAATGTTGTTAGTGTGCTGAATTTGTAACCTGGTGATTCGGGTTCAATTCCCAGTCATGGTACTAGTAGGTCATACCCTTCCATAAAAATTTGACAACATCATTGATTTTCCTCCTTGCGTGGAGAGGTTGCTGGTTCCTTGTGGAAAGGTAAGTTAGTACTGGTTAGAATATAGTCCAGGAAAACTGGTTAGGTGAATCAACTGCTGTTTATAACTGAAAACCTACTGAAAAGCAACATTAAACCCAAATGAATAAATTTATCCTCTGAGTAAATACATGTCATGTTCTAATTGTGGCCATCCGGTAAGAGGTTGATATTGTCAGGCTGACAGAATTTATATTTAAGGTTCTAAATGAATGTAATATTGTATAAATTTAAAGTTATCATACTGTTTTCATCTATCTATTTTCGGATTTTTAGGATTTGGAGTTAACTTGGCATAAAGATATTCGTCCGAGGAAGCGTACAGTTTGTTTTGACGTCTCAACATCAGTTAGAAAAGCGCCTGTGATTTTATTCAATTGCCACGGGATGGGTGGTAATCAAAGATTTAAATTAAATTTGGTAAGTGCCCCTTTGCCCTGTACATAATTTTAGTTGTATTTCTTGGTCGTTATCAATAATTGACCAGTACAGTCTGTTGTTTGGATAAAATTATTAAATCTGTCCATTTGATATACTGTGGAATCATTAATTTTTGTTGGGGATTTAATTTGTGGGTCGGCTCATCCACGAAATCAAATCCCCACAAATAGAGATGCAGAGATAAGGCATTTCTTTTCAAAAATCAAGATCCACAAATTCATGTCCCCACGAAATGAGTATTTGTGTACTATATTTATCTTTTAAGTAAAAGTCTTCTCTTTGGGAGCTCAAAAGAAACTGTTTTACATACAAGATTAACTTTGCGTCAGCTTTTGTTTTCTTTCTAAGTTATGCGGTAAACATCATGTAAAAGTCTACAATACTAAATACCTGGTACATTTTGTATTGTGTATTTTGTCCATTTTAGGATACGCAGCAAATTTATCATCCAATTAGCAACCAGTGTTTAGATTGTGATGTCGGTAGTCGAGAATTGTTTATGAACCCATGTGATACACAATCGAAAACACAGAGATGGTTGGTTAGTGAAGTGAATAGAACTGCCGTGCGGAAAGAATGGGACGAGCCATAATGTTTTATCTGCCATAGTTATGGTCAACGGACCTTTTGTATAAGTGTGTGAAGATATTCTCCAACTTTATGTGATATGTAAACTTTATAGACTTTTTTGGGCGGGAGGTTCTACTTGCAGTATCAGTTTAAACTCATAGAGTTTGGAGCTGTATGTTGTGATGAACAGAATTTTTTAGGAAAAATGACTGAATTTCAAACTTCTTAGGATTAAGTGTACTCTGAACTGCAACAGAAAACCGTGTATGTAGATTTTTTTTTTGGAAAAAAAAGGAAAGTCTAACCATGTACTTATATTTAAGTTATGGCTATAAGTTATTAATGATATAAACTAAAAGGTTTATACAGAACAAATGAACAATAGATTATTTTTGGTCACAGCACCATTTGACAAAAATCTGATATTTTACTCTCATTTCACACATTTGATATTTGGAAAAATTTAACAAAATAACAAATTGTTACCATAAATAGGATGTTTTTTGCAGTGTATGCACAAGAGATAATTTGTAACTATATACATATATTTGTATATATAAATTATACATGACAATGATAAGTGCTTATGCTGTTATCTCAAATTAGTTGTCTTTTGTAATATACACCATGTATTCACTAATCACTAACATTTATTGAATGATTGAAGTACTGTTTTAGAAATTAAGTATAATTTATCTAGTAGTAGAAGCATATGATCAGTAATAAAGAGCCTTAGTAACTCATGTTTTTTGTGAGTTCCCTCCCTTGTATAAGTATGAAGAAATATTTGCCTGGATAATCAAAGTAAATATACATTGTATTACTGTTTGTCATTTCAAATTTGAAAACAATATGGCACTAGGATTCTCAGATTTGATATTTTTATAAATTGATACTTAATTCATGAGAAGTGAATCTCAGAGAATTTGATGTCAAAAGCTTCTAAATGATAAGATCTTTGTTAAAATTGTGAAAAACATTACAAAATATTTTTTTACTCATGTTATCTCAGTTCCTTTGAAGAAAAGTGTGATTTAATTTTACTCAATAAAATGTGTTTTCTTATGTCTTGTGTTTTTGCTGAGACAAAAAAATATTCTTTATTTAAAATTTTTTTTCATTGTGACATTTTCTCATTGAATCATGTTTTCTACCATAGTTAGTGGTTTTCCAGTCTGGTTCTGATGTTGTTTGGACAAATTTAATAAGGTGTTTCAATGTGTGCTGTAGATATGATTATTTAAAGATATTTACATTTATTAATATATGAGTATATGTATAATACTCTGTGTTTTTCTACTCTTGTCAGGAATAGTATAGAAGCAGTTGTCATTATTGTTACTGTTAACATTGTTCCAGTGACTTATAAAACAAGTAGTTGTCTGCATGTGATTCACTGACTTGATGTGTCAGAGGTGCGATTTTTCTGCGAATTTCCTTGGATTAAATGCTGGAGAGGTCATTTCTGAAAATCACATATATCCTGTGAGAAAGGTTTGGGGGGGGGGAGGTCGGTGGTCCTGAAGAACTGATCAAATGCCATTCCCAAGTCCTGACCTCTCTTTGACCCAAAAATACACATCCAAAAAATGTGTATATAACCATTCCTGTGATTGGTTAATGTCTCTGGCTCGTCCTATCAAAATAATTATTTCAAGGTAATTACATCCAAGCTTTCTGTTATGGTATCTTCCAACTGCAACAACAAGAAATTCAAGTACTAGATGGCCCCCAAACCCCTTGCTGATAGATTTCAGCCCTTAAGCTTCCACCTCAATCACATCCCTGTGTGGGATAAAATCTATTAATGTCTTGATTCTATATTTTATATTAATGTTTGACATGTGTGTTGTTCATAGAATGTTTGTGACTTAGTCGTCATGTTCAACTCGCATTTTTATCAGTATTCAGTATTTTAAATGACATCTTACATCGACTTTTTTACCAAGACTTGATGAATAAATTGCTATTTATCCATAAACCATCAAGGTAATCCATGCTTCATACTCTAATTTCATCATAATCACTCTAAAGTCTATTTATTGTCATTTTATTCATATGTATGTATGTCCACTGTCCATTTGGGCCATTCGTAACTATGGACTTAATTTTCTGTTCATTCATTATTAAAAGAATATATTTTTGTCATTTTTTTTTATCATTGGACCTCAGACCATACTTAAACCATGGACTTTCTGGTTCATACGCTAGTAAAAGAACAGAGATTTTATCCATGGACCTTAAACTGTGCATGAGCCATGATATTTATTCTTGGCTCATATCATATGCATGACTGTCTACATTTATCTATTATTAATGAACTTTATTTTATTGATAATAGGCGTTATGATGATAATTTATTTATGAGCCAAAAACTTCATCAATTAACCATGGATCTAATTCATAAACAATAAACATTAACTATTATGTGAAGTCATTAACCTTCAACTTACCCATGAGAAATGTGCATTATTCATTAGAAATGACGAAAAATATAACTTTCTGATATTTGTTCATATTATAAGTTTCAACCTTTTATATTATCTGGAATCATATGAAATGAGCCATAGACTTACATATGTGCGTATACATGTATATATGTGTTCCCAATTATCATCTCTAATAACTGTAATATGAATATTGAGAACAGGTATTCAGAAAACCACAAAATTACAATATGTCACAATGCTTAGACCATCTATCAGATACATGCTCTATTAGGCTGAAAAAAGTTTGTTTGGAGTGCTCCGACCCAGAATTTAAGAACAGGTTGGGTGGGTAGGTAGGGATTTTATTTTTTTACTATGTTAAATAAAAAAATTGCCCCATAAAATTTTATTTCATTTACGTGGAATCATTAATTTTCAACGGGGATTTAATTTCGTGGATTTCGTGGGTCGACTCATTCACGAAATCAAATCCCCACGAATTCAAATGCGGAGATAAGGCATTTCTTTTGAAAAATCAAAATCCGCGAATTTATGTCCCCACAAAATAGCCATTTTAGTAAAAAAACAAGAAAATTAAACCCAATGAAAATTAATGATTCCACAGTATTTGCTAGGATTTTTTTGGGGAGTAGGTAGGAGTACTCCAAACAAACTTATTTTTATTTTCCGCCATATATTTGTATTACTCGTTTACTTTACTTTAAAATCATGAAATGAGGAGATGATTTATTTACCATATTAGGTACTCATTATTTCTTAAGATTTTGTTATGCATGCAGTGAATTATCGTAAAATGTTTGATTTTTTTCAAGATATTCATGTGGTTGATAATAAAGTAATTAATATTCTGAGTGCACCTGTCTCTACAATCATCATGGTTTGTGTGATATACCTAATATTTTATTATATTTCATAATGGATATTATGATTTATGTTTGTGCATGTATATATGTGGTACATTATGTATGTGTTGTTTTGGTTGTTGTTGTTGTTGTAAATACAGGGATGATTAAGTTTTGTATTTGATATTAGACATTCCATTTGTAAATATTTATTTGTATTTATAAAATTACCTGGACATATTAACTACAGAGTCCTGCAGTTATTTATGATAATAATTTGCAATCACTTATTTATTTAAATATGAATTAACAGGAAAACTTATTCAGAAAGTTAATTTTTTATGGTATTTTTTTTCATGTTAATTATCCTAATCCAAATGCTGTTGTAAATAATATGTAAACAATTCATGCTACTAATTCTATATTTCCTTATTTCTTCCATGACGAAGTTCTCATTTATTATTCAATATTCATGCATATGATGCAAACCTTATATACCAGCTGCAATACCATAACTAGGTGAGAACTATGTTGGTGTTAAACACATCTGAGCCTTACTGGGCTAGGACATTGAAAGAACGGTTTATGTAATGGTGCATTAAGGCTTAAAGCTAAATGCACTAGCCCCCTACAAACTGAACAATTAAAACACTGACAAAATACAACTTTATAATCAAAATGATGCATTACTCTAATTTATTGAACTGTTTCATTGATATATTGTTGATAATGGAACTTTAATTAAAAATGATGCTATTGATGTTTGAAACAGTTTGATGTTTAATAATGTTATTTTTTGAAGATATTAGATTTTTCTGTTATTTTTTGCACGTTTATTTCCAATGTTTGAAGTTCAATCAAACCTGCAATAGTGGCCACCCTTTGAATATAAGCCATTCTCTTAAAAGCAGTCATTGATGATGTTAATCAAAATGACTTCAGAAGTAGGTCATGTTTGGTCCTTCCCCAAGGATGCCCTTTGTACACAGGTTTGACTGGAACTCGTTTTATGGTGTGTTTTTTTCTTATTGTTCCTTACTTTAGATATGAATGTGCTTAATAATGATGTTATATCAGATTCTCTCTACATATCAAGCTCGGAGATGGCTTCCATCCAGTACATGTATTAAAACGTAAAACTGTATGGATTCTGGTTACCCGACCTACCTTAATTTTTCCAGGCAACCCTAGATTATCGTACATCCACTATCTCGGTTTTTAACCTTTCAGCATGTTTTTAAGAATAATAAATATATCCAAAGAAAGTACTCTCAGCCCACCTATGTTATTTTTATTGAGCATGTAACCATGCAACTTTTATGCCTAAAAGATTTATTATATTATCGTGCAAGCTTTTTCTCTTGTTCTATGGAAAAATGCAAAATATTACGTATGTTATATACAGACATGCTACTATTTTATGTAATTTTCATCATTTTTCATTATTTTTTTATGATGTGAACACTGGATTTCATTAACATGAATATGTACTTTATTGAAAAGAATATTTATCAGTGGTTTTTATGGGACATAATTCATTTTTTGTTGTGGGTGTTATTTTATTAGAAGCATAGAAAATAGCTGTGGAGAAAAGTGTTGCTTACTGATTGTTGACTGCATGCTCATTAATTTAGCAAGCCAGTACATCAAGATTTTATACATTTTTAGCTTACCTGGCACAGAGTGCCAAGGTGAGTTTTAAGGATCGAGCTATGTCCGTCGTCTGTCGTCGTCCGTATGTCATCAACAATTTCTTTAAACAACATAAGAGCTTAGATATTCAGTATGTAGCATTGTTTGTTCAAATTATTGCTCTAGGATCAAAATAGGCCCTGCCCCGGAGGTCGCTTGATTTACATAGGCTTAATTATATAGAAAAATTTTAAAAATCTTCTTCTCCAAAACCACAAGGCCTAGAGCTTAGATATTTTGTATGTAGCATTTTCTTGTGGAACTCTACCAAGTTTGTTCAAATTATGGCCCTGGGGTTAATTATGGCCCCGCCCCGGGGTTTACTCTATTTTATATTTGAAAAATTTAAAAATCTTCTTGTCCAAAACTACATGGCCTAGAGCTAAGATATTTGGTATGTAGCATTGTCTATTGGATCTCTACTAAGTTTGTTCAAATTACAACTGCAGGGTCAAAATTGGCCCCGCCCCGGAGGTCACTTGATTTACATAGGCTTATATAGGAAAAATTAAAAGATCTTGTTGTCCAATACCACAAGGCCTAGAGCTTAGATATTTTGTATGCAACATTGTCTTGTAGACTTCTACCAAGTTCTTGCAAATAATGGCCCCAGGGTCAATATTGGCCCTGCCCAGGGGGGTCAGTTGATTTCAACAACTACTTGACAGATGGGGTTGATAACTTTTTACCATGACAAATAACTTCCCTTGATTAAATTATTCCTTAGTGTTACGATACTCATGTGAGCGATACAGGGCCATCATGGCACTCTTGTTTGGCATATTTTACTTGCATTGCATGGGTTTGTGTCAAAATGGTTGATACTGATTCTGTACAATTATGATGTTACTATGGTTATCTCTAGATCTTTGATATAACCTTTCTCTACTAAGCTCACCTTGGTTCATCAGTACTTGAACTCTGTCTACAGTGAAGGTACTGCTTGGAACTCTTCATTTATCTACCGGTAAATTATCTTAGATCCTTCTATTACTGTCCCTGTTGTTATCTTGAGCGCTGATGAATTCATTGTCAGGTTAAAATGATGTGATGGTTCATTTTATCTCCTTTTGCTCTTGTCTGCAGCAAGTAATGTATATTGTGAAACGAAAGCAGAACTTGTCATTTTTCTTGCATATTTTTTGAGGGGGCAGTAAGTTCTCATGTTATTCAGAAAAAATATCTTAAAGTGTCAAAGATATTTCATGATTCAAGGAAAAGATTCAATATGTACTGTACTAATGGTATTTATGAAATTATGTGTCACAAGATCTATACATTTGTGTTTAATGATGATGTGATGCCTAGCTAAATATACTGCAAGTCCATAATCTCAAGACAAGGCTCTTTCCTTGAGAAAAGTAGGTATTCTTAGAAAGGGGCATGCAACCCTTTTATCTTAGTTACACTTGTAGTTTATTAAAATAGAGAAATAGTAATTTTCTTGTTGACTTAAATTTTCATGTTTTGACTTTACCCTTGTCAATATTGCAAAGTAAATTCATCATTTAGTCGTAAGGATTATGTAGAGTAGAGCTATTACATTTCTTACAAATTGTGGAAAAATGTCTTCATGCATAAAGCATTTATTTAGTCATTATGTAGGTATATGGTCTTAACTGATTTAACAGAACAACTTATAATATTCATAAAATGTCGCTTTTGAGTTTCCTGCTGGCAAAAAAAGATATACATGTATATATATAATAAAATAATTATAATTTTTTGACTGCTAATTTTGATAGGAAGTGGAGTCCCATTAAGAAAGCTTTCATTTCTTAGTATTACTAACATACTTATGTTATGTTGTTAATAGAGTATAAGTGCCATTGTCCTAGTGTTCCATAAAGTGTAGTTTACGCTTAGATACTGTTAGTGCTTACATATCTGATTTGCTTTATTTAGATAATTGATTGTTTTAATTAATTTACTGTAATATTTTTGTCATATTTAGGTTCCGTGTATATGATAAGTTAAGGGTTCACTGCAAATCTATTGTAACTGCATTTTTGTAGATTTTACAGGAGAAGCAAAAAACCTTTTATTTTCATTAAAAAAATTTTTAGTGAAACAATCAGGAATGTTTTTGACAAATTTAACAACCTTTATTATAAGATTATTATATTAGGAATTTATTGTAATTACAGAGAAATTAATGAGAAAGTTTCACTTATAGAACAGAACAGAATTTTATTGAAGACTTGTACATAGTACATCGTCTATATAAATGCATATTTACAAAATACAAAACATGTACATGTACGTGATTCAGCCAGATATCGGTACAAAGTTATGTATTTCAACAAAACAAATTAACAACAGTTTTGCGGTGAACCTGTCGGACATGGGTTTTTTAGGCAAATTACTTTGATACTGATATGTCTTTGTATTGTTGTTCTCATTTTGAATCCTCTAGATTATTATTGTTCTTCAGCTCTCAGGATTTACTCCTCTAGCTTACACAAGTTTTGTGGAATATCAAACAGTCTTACCTGAGTTAACTTCCTGTATAAATGACTCCATACCAATAACCGTCTCTCGAAGTACACAATGACTGGTAATGACTTACATGTACTCTGGATTACTTCCCTTTGGACATAATAATAGGTTTTCAGATTGACCAAAATTTTAGAAATTTTAATTCAGTATTCATAACCACCGATGCCATTTTCTACATTTATTTTGAATTCAGTTACAAATCCTTGTCTTGCAATGCTTGTATTTATTTGTACTGTTAAGGTTTGTGTTTTTTGTAAAAAAATAATTGTCTATCGAAGTGCTGGTTCTTGTTACTGCACATGTGACATTGATCTACTGAAATTATTGAAATCCGAAGATGTTATCCTCTCTGCATGTGAATCAGAAAAGTCCTATGTTTGATACAGTATTGTTTTTTTTATATTTATTTTTTTATAAGATTGTTGTACATGTAACTTGTAAGTCCATGTTTGATAACTCAATTAAAGTCAAATCAGCGTAGATATAAGTCTTTTCGGCATATCGAGGGTTCAGCGCAACAGTGTCATAACTCATATTGAACTAAGAACAAGTTACGACAGTGTTGCGCTGAGCCCTCGTTATGATGGAATTTTCAGAATTTTTGTAGTCTGGACCAAACTGGTTTCTGTGGCACAGAGCTTAAGTTTTCCAAGTGTTCAAAATTTTCAACTTATACCTGTACATATGAGCATGGTTTCATTAATTATAGGATCATTCTATATGCTATAGATAGATTCTGGTTCAGTGTGTTTTTAAATTACAGCAATTGTTGATCACGAAGAATATAATAACAACCAACTGCTGAACTTATAATTTAGATAAAATAATCAAGGAGCTGAGTAGAGAATGTTGATTTTAAAATGACAAATGATTTTTCATCTTTTTTTCAAATGTAGAAAAAAAAAGTTATTTTTTAACTCTGATTTTGTAAAATATAAAATATTTTGTGATAATTTATGTGAATTATTTTAAATGCATGTCAAAATCAAACATGTAATTTTAAAATGAATTTTGTTAAAATTTTGTGTCCTTGCCATAACAATCATAATTATAATCTCTAATTAATGATTATAATTTCTAATTAATGATTATAATCTCTAATTAATGATTATAATCTCTAATTAATGATTATAATTTCTAATTAATGATTATAATCTCTAATTAATGCCCCAAAGAACGTTAATTGTACAGATTAGATATTTTCCCAATTTATGTCATCGTTTGAATGATTGCACATTAAATAACACATTACCATTAACATAAGTTTATTTCAAATAGATGCATCCAATAAAGTTATTCAGTTCACCAGTATGTTAATTACCTGCACATGTATTATTGAATTTTAATGTACAGTAAAACCTCTGTAGAGCAACACCCAGTGGGAGCTGCAAATATTGGCCGTTGTTTAGAGGGTGTTGCTCTACAGAGGTTATATTCATAGTAAATATCAGCTTAGGGAAATTTTAAGGTGTTGTAATTGAGAGGTTGTTGCTCTACAGAGGGCCGCTCTGGAGAGGTTGTACTGTTCATGCAATGGTTGGAAATATTTTGGATCATTATTATAGAATACCGGTAGATTGACTTAGATTAAGCTTGCTATATGATATACCAGTATTTATTTTCCCACCATAATTATGATTTTAACACTCAGATCAGTTTAAAAGGTTGTGTTATAAATACTCAGAACTTGACAGTAATTAGTGTAAAGTGAGTTTCTCACTTTACAGGGAATGTCTTTACTAAGAAACACTCAAGCTATCAATTAAGATAATTAACAATTTCCGTGCACAATTAAATGCGTTTGTTTTCACTATCCTTTATGTTAATATCTGTATAATGTAATTGTATGAACTACGTCAATCAGATGTTAATAAATGCATCAACATAATTGTTATGATTTATGCAATTTTAGATAGATTTCTATGTATGTCTGTTATTTTTTGAGGGATATAATGGAAAAATAAAACTGTAAAATAACAATCTATGTTACTTATTGATATTTGATTTTCCAGTTGATCTAAATATGTGCACACACAATGTACATTGCATTTTTTAGGTCCATTACTAAAAGATTACCAGTCATTCATATGATGCCCTGGGGTTGAAATTGGCCGAGCCCAGGGTGTCATTTATACAAGAAACCCTTTGGAACTTTTCCTTGCCAAAGCAACCTAATCTCTACCAAGATTTATCTTTTGTTATCCCAGTGTTACAACTAAGTGAAAATTTCTTTCATACAATATGTTGGAGAGAAAAGAAATCATAATTTATGAGAAAATCGCAGAAGATTTTTTATGTATCAAGTGCACTTTTTGTTGACAGAATGTTTTTGTATTCAGCAACTACGTCTAATTGCCTAAATGTAAATAAAGTTGTGAACTTCTGAAAAATCATAACATCAAATGCATATTAATTAAGAGAAAAACAAAAGCATGCATTTGAGTAAAGGAGACACATGTTTTCTAAATGTACTTTTCAGACGTTGACAGAATGTACGTACAGATAGTGACAACTACACATGGAAATTGCAAAACTACATGGCCTATAGAGCTATTTGATGTTTTGCATTTCCAAGGTGGTCCTCTACTGACACTATTTAAATCATATCCCCTGGGGTAGAAATTGGCACCACCACATTGGTCACTTACACAGTTTAAATAGGGAAAACCTTTCCAAATCTCTTTGACCAAAACCGTATGGCCTATTTCTTAGATATTTAGTTTGTTGCATTGTCTTCTAGTCCTCTCCATCGAATGTTCAAATTATTCTCTTAGATCAAATTGGCCCTGTTGCTTTGGTCATTTGTGTTACATAAACGAATTTAGAGAAAATCTTTATATAGTCATTTTCTTGGCTAGAAGTGCTTGGCTCAGAGCTTAGATAGTCAAGTGGTTCCCTCCTCATTTTGATAGAATTATCCTTCTGTATGAAAATTGATGCTGCGCTGAGAGTCATTTATATACTAAATTGTCAATGTTCATCAGGTGATTCTGGTGAACAATATATAGGATCATCATTGCCCTCTTGCTCAAAGTTAAGAGTTTTTAAACCAGGCTAGTTAAACCTGACCTGTTTGTTTTCATATTTGGCTCATTTATCTGTTTCCTAACAGGTGGATCAATCAATTCATTTCACATGATTAACATGTCACAACATCCTTTTACTACGGAACATATGTTAGATAGATCGGTTTTTAGATACTTGACTGGTTGACTGATTTTTACTGTCAAAGTTGAACATTCATCATTTTTAATCATTCATCCATTCAGTTAAACAAGTGATTTACGAGTTGTAATTGGTTGGTAGATTTAACTTCAATTTCCACCATGAATGAAATATTTCTGTATTTTTGTCACTGTGAGTTTATGCTCTAAAATATATATAAATATTTCAATACATTTTGTATTTCCCAATTTATGGCCTGAATAGAAAATACTGAAAGCTTTATAAGAGCTTTGTTACATCTTTGCTTCGTTTATTTCAAATTAACCAGTTCATTAGCATCAATGAATTGTACGTACTTTTACCGCTATTGTTCAATATACAAAGGATTAATGAATTATTTCTTTTATTACAATGGCTGCCAAATTTAACAAATTCAGTGAAATAACACATGTTGTATCATATTGAATCCTGAATAAACTGAAATGATAATATGTACATGTATAGTCCCAGATTTTAACATGCTTAGATTGAATATTAATTTTATATAATGTCGGCCATTTACTGTACTTTCATCATCCTGAAATTATGGACAACATATATTGAAACAATAATACATTAACAGCTGATATTAAAACAATAATACATTAACAGCTGATATTGAAATAAATAATATTTTCATGTAAAGGAAGACATTTGATGTATAAATATGAATCACACACATACCCTGATAAATGGCTTGTTATCTTATTGAAGGTCATAAAATGATAAGTTTCTTACATTTGTTGCTCAAATCTCATATTTCTTTGTTTGTTGTTCACAAAACAACTTAGGTAAAATGATAATGATATTTATTCATTTTTCTACCATTGTATTTGATCTAAATATATATGTATTTAAGCGTAAAAATCAAAACTTCTACATTTTCATCCAGAATTCATTGAGAATTAACTTGAGATATGAACTCTGAGACTACTGTTCTCAAGTTTTATAACCTCAGGGTCAGAGCTCATTTTGGATTATTGGCAGGTATTGTGTGAATAAAGTTTTACAAAACATGAATAAATTAACAACTGATTTTCCCATTATATGAGTCTTGCAATCTTACATTTAATCAGTGTTTGAATGACGGACTATTTTACTATATTAAGGCATTACTGATTTGTAAATTAGTAAAATAGTTGGAGTGAGTCCAATATTGTTTTATATGACAACAATGCAGGTACATTGAAGTTAATTTCAGTACCTACGTAATAATAGTATGTATTACGCAAAATGATTTTAATATGTTTATGTGTTGTTTAACGGCCCATTATTAGACAGCTATGGTCATTTCAGAGCCGCCATCGTGTAAAACATGGATACAAACCTCACCCGTGATTTTCTTAACACAGGACTGGGCTTGGTAGTGGGGATGGGAAACTGAAAAGCATCCTTGAAATTTCGGAAGTGGGAGACCAGATTCGAACATACTACCTTTCATTGGGTGGTCAGCATATTACCACTGGACCATGGGTCCACCCTGGCAGCAGCAGTACACAAGAGGAGGACACTTGTTTTTTGGGAGAAAAAAATGAATTTTTTGAAATTACAGTTCAACATCTCTTGGGCGGCCATCTCTTGAGCAACAACCTCCCTTTAACGACAGCATCATTTTTCCCCTCTATTTGACTATTTAACCTCTCTAGAGCAACAACCTTTCAACAACAACATGCTTTTTCTACTCCCAAAGGGTGGTGCTTTAGAGAGGTTGCACTGTATGTATTGGCTTTATACATGAAATCAACTTACAAAACAATTTTCACAAATTATGGTAATATGAGGGTTCAACGCAGGAGTGTCGTAACTCATATTGAAATAAGAACAAGTTACGATAGTGTTGCACTGAGCCCTCGGTATGCTAAATGACTATACATTAACACAGGGTTGAAGGAGATCAATGCCTAATTTTGTGGATGTTTTTTATTATCAATTCATTTTTCCCAAGTATGGCTGTCTTGTGTGTGTTGTTGATATTTTATGATTATGCCAAAGAAATATATTAGAAATTACTTTATTCCACAATCACCAATCTATTCAAAAATCTGTATTTTCTATTTTCAAGCATTTGATCAATTGTACTTCAGTTATGTCAATCAAATTGATGTAGCTGGTGCTATGGTAAACAACCAGTGCAGCTACCCTGTCCTCTGAAAGTATGTCACAGAGTCAGGTTTTATACTAGTAAGTGGCCATAATGATCCACCATACATTGTATAATACATCCGGTTGTTAATATATGATTTATTCAGATGGGGTATTGATTTGAATGCATTTAAATGTTGATTTATGGAGTGAAGAAACAACTACTAGTTTGATTATAGTGTGTTCAATAAAAAATTTGCATATACAACCAGATGTACATTATACAATGTATGGTGGACCATTATGGACACCTAATATAAAACCTATTTATCCCCTTTTCTACATCAAGTTTGAATCAGCAAATTATTGTCTATGATTTCCGAGGTATGCTGATCTTAGTGGACAGACCTAGCCAAGTGTATTCTTTAATTACTATCATTCTTTAGTTAACAATGTATGTAAAAAGTGGAAGACCTTTCAATCATTGCATGCATGCGTGTATTACATTTGTGAAAAAAACATATATTTGTCGAATAAAGTGTTCCATTCAGTGAGTCAGCCTGCACACATGATTGACATGTGCCCTGAATGAATTTGCTTAGTAAGCTTTCTAAATTTGTTATAATTCTTAGGACTGCCAGCCATTACAATCTTACATCATATGTTACTTTTTGTCAGTACAATGTATATACATATTGGTCTAGATCTTACAAAGGTCTGGGATCACAGCGTACTCACATACATTCAATGAAAAGGACATTAGTCCATATGTATACAGACACTGACATTTTCTACTTGGCACTTAATATGTTAACCTTCACTTATTGGTACCACATCTGTTGAGTAAAAACACAATACTAATAAACCAGTCATATAATTTGTACAAACATTAGCTTATCTGTTGTTTAACTTACCAAGTTTTTTTCAAAGTTGACAGGAGTTATAGTAACAAAATATCTCATGTTCCTGTAGTCCACCTTGTTTGCCCTGATAAAATACTGTATTTTAAATAAAAAACAATCATAATAATATCTATGAATAAGATTTATTTTGAATCCAATAAAAATGTTAGAGAAAAACATCCCTGAGAAATTCGGAAAGCGGAGTTGAGATTCGAACCCGAGACCTTTTGTTCAGTAGTCAAGCGCGTTACCACTTCCCATAGACCACCGATCATCACTATTGAATATAAAAAGTTGTATAATTTGAATGATGATCAAATGTTCTCGTTATTATCAATAAACTTACCGGTATTCAGTTTAACAATTCTAAAAGACTCTTCTACATAAAAGACCACTTTTTTCTAAACTTATAGTCTTGAGAGACAGATTTGATTGCACTAAAAAAATCGAACATTTATTTTCAAAATGCTAAAAAAGATATTTTATTTATATAAATGTAAACTAGAAATAACAAGAAAAACTATAACAAAACGTTATAGGTAGACGAATAACAAGAAGCATATTAGTTTATGTTTTTTGTATGAAGTTGCTTTTTTCATAAAGGATATTGTCTGTAAAGTTTATTCAATCCTCCATTAAGTAGAGTATAAAATATTTACATGATATGAGTAATACACATTATAATGAAAATCATGAGTATTTGACAAATGAATAAATTCATGTATATAGTTCACAAGCACATGGTTATATCATACCCTACATCAATCAAATAGAATCAACCCTAAATATTAACGAAATTGAACACCATAAATCTGAGCACTATCATACAAGCACATTGAACTTCAAATAGCCACACAACAACTTTTCTAGACAATGACATCATGATTTACTTACCTGTCAACTATTTATAGATTCAGTCATCACCATTAGCCAATCAAATGGCCAGGATTAGCCAAACTAGTAATAGACACTACACTATATACTCGCAAACAGCTATAATAAACTAATACTCATAAGTATAATTTGTCTAGAAAATGAAATTGGTTAATGTAAAGCTAACCAAACTTAGTGTTTTATAATATTTTGTTATCCGATTTATTTATATTTTAATTTTAAATTACTGTCAGACCTGAGACCATTATACATGTATATAAACATTATGTATAATATATATATATATATATGGTCCCATATCAGACTCAATATGAACATTTTGATACATACATGGACATATATCTTTGTATAGATCTAGTGGGTATGGAAATGTTATCTGAAACATGTGTGTCAATTAAGCATTTAGTACTTTGTTCAAACAGTCATTTTTTTATTCAATAAATAGATTGAATATGAACACTGCTACTGGATTGTTAAAATATGAAGGAATTGATAACTCCAGGTAGTTGTATTAACATAATACAACTACCTGATAGCTCCAGTTAAAAAGAGTGATAATTGTCCTTATTAAGATAAAATAAGAATTCATGTTTTTTTTATTAATATCCTGATATAATATTATCTAATGTAAAAAAATGCAATACACGTTTGTAGTATTTTTAATTATCTCACATAATGATATATATTTGAAATAATTTCTATAATATCTAACCATGCATCTAGTCACTTATAATTATATATGTAGGACGGTCCTGCATGCATGCGTACAACTACAACTAATTGGGCAAAACGTGAAATATTTGATGAAGTGATTTATAACAAATTGTATCAATTATATATTTAAAAGATTATAAATTGGTTAAATTATGAATATATGTATGTATTCCGTGCTGAAAATTTTGACTAGGTATTTATTCATTCATCGACGCAACAGCTGTTCATCCGCTTACAATTTCAAGCCGTTTACTACAACAGATCAAAATTCGTTTGTTTCACTTAAGTAAACCACCTTTTTGAGATTTTAACATCAACCAATCATATCTTGTCAAAGTCCGTCCACCATACTTAACGCGATTGACAATCTATTAATAGAAACAACGTATATGGTCATGTCGTAGATAAGTCTACATTCCAGACATTTTATCGCACTACGAAGAATAAGATAGACGAAAAATACTGTCATCGATTGTGTAATAACGAATTGCATTTTGCATTAAATACTTTTACAGCAATATACAAATAGTTTAATTTAAATGAAAATGTTAAAATAGTTTGCAATCATGCTTTGGTTTAAATATAAAAACCGTTTTAATTGTTTGTACTTGTAAAATTCTCCCAACTTGAACTTTGGCAAGCTGCCAAACAGCTGTTGATATGTTTGGCTGATCTTTCCCGCGTCTTGCCAACGGACCGCGTGACTTCCATGGGAAAACCAATATCATACGCTAATAAAAATAGTTCCAAATAAAATACACCATCCCGGCATCGACAAGGCGTTCAGTTTAATTATTAAGCTACTAAATAGTTTGAAATAATGAATTAATGTTAAAAATATGTCCACTTTGTGTATCACATGTTTATATGGTAAAGAGCGGTAAAACCGTACGGGCACTTGGTTCGGAGGTGAATTAGACTTTTCTTTCCCGCCAATTAATACTCATTCTGGTGTAGGCCACGACAACTTTGTAGTACGCTTGAATTAGCATCGTAAAATTGGCATTTTTGCAAAGTTTTGGATTTAAATTGTTGTGGATTTTAATTTGATTATGTCAGTATATCATCGTTCTACTGCTAAAAGTCGGATTTTGCAGGAATTTCGCGACAGGGAGGAAGAAATCTACCCTTCATTCTCAAGGTGAGTCGTAGTAATTTCTACACACGCCGTCTCGACATAAACATTGTAGTACACATGTACACGCGAATTTGTGTCAACGTAATCTGAAGTATTAAAAGCTAATTTTGTAAATTAATAGTACCATATCAATCTTTATTTAATTATTTATCATATTCAATACACGAGAACTGGCGGAATGCTTGAATAATGGTGAAATTTGTGGTGCAAATACCGGCTTGTTGTGGGACTCGGTCACATGTTTCAGAATGAAAACAAAGGGTCGACAACTCCAGTTCAGCGTCATTTTTGGCGTGTTTATTTTGATTATGTCATTTTGACAACTTAAGATGAACACATTGGTACTGTTGTTTACAAATATAATTGATTTTACTGTTAATTTGAGATCGTTTTTGTTGAAAAGCCCGAGTTTATGACTGACGGAACATAAAACAGCATTTTAGATTTTTGGCAGCCAGCCAACTATGGATGTTACCACGTTTAGTGGTATGAGAAATTTGTATGACGGATGTGTCTTCTGTGTTTTAATGTTCGCATAAATATTTTCTTTTATTACGCATCATTAGATATATTATCAATCTTATTCATGTCCTGGTTGTATCACGTGAAGACTGACGTTGGTATGTTAGGTCAAATTAATTTGTTGATATTTTTTAGATCAGCTGACTTTGACTGTGTCCTTAGTTTGACCTAGTTGTGATAAGTAATGGTCTGATACGAGTTTGTTTGACCGAATTGTCATTTGATATACAGTTGATTTCACTCTTACACTTTTATATTAACAGTTATATATGTGTGGAATTGATATTTATCAATTCGATAAGTTAAGCTACTTGCAATTAATCATCATTCAATCATATGAATTCATTGATTATTTATATGTACATCTGATCTAGGTCAAATTTCAGAATGGTTATAGGTGGTTTCAAATGATTCTATAGTATGTGTGATAGTAGATGGTCACAAGTAAAATCATATTAATATTTACATTTCATACTCGACTCGATCTGGATCGAATATTTGTTATTATTGTCAACATGAACAATATATAATATATCACATAATTTAATTTGTTTGTCAGGAAAGTATGTACGTCTTACAATCATATTCATAGATAAAATAGATTGTTTAGATGAGAACAATGTTCTTAACTATAACACTATGCAGTGTAAATAAATGGTAAAATTCTGTTGTTATAGTATATTTCCCAGTTTTCGATAAATCTGTCAGCTCTGACATAGCATTTACTTGGTCAATTCTTCTTGAAGAAGCGTAACCTTGATGTCTAGGAATTTTGTCATATTGTCGATATAAACCTAGAGAGGTTTAGCATGGAGAAAGACTGGAGAAATTCATCGCAGTAAATGTTAATGTATTCAGTCCTCAAAGTAGTCATGGCAGAGTGCCAAAGCCCACCCCTTCTGTCTGCTGGTTAATGTTAACCGATCAATAATGTGTATTGATCTCTTGTCATTCTTGTTTAATGTGCCTAACGTAATTTAATTGAATTTTATTTCGGTAATGTGCGTGCGTTTTTTGGGTTTGACAGATAATCCATTATGTTTTATGAGAGGTTTCTCAACTTGTTGAATTTCTCTCTTCAGGGTTTTTGGCCCTTTTAAATCAAAATATTGTTTTGTTTGTTTGATTGCCTTGGTACTTGTTTATTTTTTATATTTTTCCAACACTTCCTTATCAATTTAAAATATTTTGTTGAGGAAATATTTAGCAAAGAATAATTGAGTGCTTACATTTTTTGTACATGTACGTGTATGATGTATTTTTAATAATTTCAGTTGAGTTAACTGAGTTAGTATGAACTAATATTTTTCGTTTGATAGTTAATAAATTTACAACTTTACAGTTATTTGATTGATGAGTATTGTATGGTAATCAGGGCTTTCATTTGGCCCTTTAACAATATTTTGACACTTTAAATTTGTGAAATAGGGATTCTGACTCTCAGTCTCTTGTCGTCTTGAGAATTTGTATCAATTTGCTATATATAAGAAAAGCAGGAAATTTTGTAGACTTTAAATCATAATCAGCCAAGGGTCATACTTGACCCCTCAACTTTAATTGTCTAACGAGAACCTTGTAGTAATATTTGTTTATAATTATTTATCTATGCTTATTTATAATCTTTTTAGCTCACCTGATTCATCAGGTGAGCTTTAAGGATCGTTGAATGTCCGGCGTACGGCGTCCGGCCACAATTAGTTTGTTTACACTCTAGCATCCGCAGCTCTTAATGAATCTTGATTAAACTTGCTCACAATGTATATGGCCACAATGTCTCGGCTAAGTTCGATTATTGGCAAAATCTGCCAATAACTTCTAGAGTAACAGTTAGGGCCCTTGAATTACAAAATTTGCTATATTTAGCTTGTTTACACTCTAGCGCCTTCATTTATTAACCAATCGTAATCATATTGTCAGTAAATGTGTATAACCAAAAGATCTTGGACAAGTTCGATTATGGGCGGAATCGGACCAGAACTTCAAGATTTATGGGCCCTTGACTTTGAAAATTTGCTATATTTTAGCTTGTTTACATTCTAGCGCCTTCATTTATTCACCGATCCTAATAGTATTTTCAGTAAATGAGTATAACCAAATGATCTTGGACAAGTTCGATTATGGGTGGAATCGGACCACATCTTTAAGAGTTATGGGCCCTTGACTTAGAAAATTTGCTAAAATTTAGCTTGTTTACACTCTAGCGCCTTCATTTATTCACCGATCCTAATCATATTTACAAGGAATGTTTATGACCTTATGGTATTGGACAAGTTCAGTTATGGGTGGAATCGGACCAGAACTTCAAGAGTTATGGGCCCTTGGATTAGAAAATTTGCTACGTTTTAGCTTGTTTAACAGTATTATACCTTCATTGTTGGTTTTGATCTCAAAATCTACATAAAAATGGGTTATACGAGTTGGAAACTATATTATCTGGTCATTAATTATTGTGACTTTGTTCTCAGGTGAGCGATAAAGGGCCATCTTGGCCCTCTTGTTTAATGGATAGTATTGCTGTTTATTATTATTTCATGTGAAAATATTCTAACAAAAAACATTCTTGACTTCATTAAAATTTTAATTAATTGTTTTATTCTTCTAAGTTTAAAATCAAAAGTGCATATTGCATGTTAAAGTTATTTGTGATATCAATCTGACTTGTGCATTATTTCATGTAGGATTGTTTTCTGTTGTCATTTTTCCAGACAAATGAATCATAGGGCTGGTCTTGAAACAGAAAAGAGAATGCGACGTGAAATTGCCAACAGCAATGAACGTCGTCGTATGCAGAGTATTAATGCAGGCTTTCAACATCTTCGCTCTATGCTGCCTCATACCGAAGGCGAGAAGTTGAGCAAGGTACGTATGTTATATATGTTATATATTTCTACATGAAGAAATTCTTTCAAATCTTTTAATATCAACAGTTTTCTCATTCCATCCATGTTTTCATTCCGTAATTACCCGTACATATGAATCATCGTCTGAACTTTTCCACTGTTTCTTAAAATCACAACAGTTACTGTGAAACACCTGGATTTTCTGTATAATAAAAATACATCTTAGAAACAGTGCCAAATTTCTACTTTGTTGTTGAAGCTATTGTTTTCGGGGGGGGGGGGGTCTGCTGTTGGCACTAGGCCAAAATTCCATGCCAGATAATATTTGATGGTATGTTGTATGTAACACACTGTCTAGACTACTATTATAATGCTGTTGTCATTGCATTAGATAGAAATATATTGACTTGCTGTTCTGGTGTGTGTCCAAAATTAGAAATTGTTCTCTATTTGTTAGAACTTAGAAAACAGATACTGTAGCCGAGAGTATTGGTGCATTCTTTACAGGACATGCGGAATATCACCAAAACATTTTTGTCCTTCATTGAAAATCAAATGCTTGGTGCTTGCAAACAGATGTCTTTTTTGTTTAAAAAAATATCATAATATGATAATATTAAATTATCAACGCAATGTCTTGCTTTGAATATTTAATTTATTATTATGCTCATGAATGTAACTTGTCAAGAAATAGATTAATAATGATAAAAAAAAAAAAAAATTATAAATAGCCCCTCCCTGGAACCATTTGCTAAACCAGTTCATCTTAATGTTATTATTTCTTACAGCAAAAAAAAATGCTTTAATAATATATTTTTAAACTTGCATTGTGGCAACATCTGAAGAAAACTTTCAAAGTACAAGTAGTATTTAATTTAAATTTTTATGAATGCCACTGTACTATTAAATTTTAATAGTACAGTGGCATTCATGACCTAGAAATTGATGTTGTATACATGTACAGTAGTCTGAACCAACCACCCAAACAGAAATATCTAGTCATAACATTTCATTTACTCTGTCCTCTCTGTGACCTCTGGCCAACATTAAACAGTATCAACTTTTATTGTATCCATGTGTATGAACCTGGCTATATAGCCATTTTGCAAACAAAATAGACATGTTAATGTTGTAATTACAGACAGTTTGAGGTCAAGTGATTTCCAGGTCAGAGACTGATTTTCAAGTATTTCGCCCAGCTCCTTGCTCAAGTTGTGAATTAAGTTACAATTTATGCAACAATTAAATCGCTGATGTACTTATACTTATTTTAGATAACATTTCTTGTACATGAGCTGAAAATCAGTCTAGGGGTGATATCCATGGATAGCTTCAGTCTTGGTAAAGATTCCTATTCAAAGATAGCTGGCCTAATTTATTTAACTCATTTATTACAAAACATTGTTTGATAGTTTAGATGAATGAATGACTACCATGCAGCCTTTTCTTTTTACGCTACTATCATTCGGTACAAATTTTCTCAATGACAGATTAGCAAAAACGCCTACAAGCATGGTTTCATTGAGTGCTCTGTTAAACAACTTTACACTAATATTTTAACCATCAAAAGAAAGATTGTCATGGGATATTGGTTTACATGTTGGATCTCGCAAACTGCCGAAACCTTACTGTGTGGCTTTTCTATTTAACTCTCTCTACTGTTGGTATTCGCTCTGTTTGCCCTCAGTAAACACAGCGTAGTGAACAAGCAAACTGTACAGAAATGAAATTAAGCCGAGGCCACTCCTGTAACATTCCAATGACATCAGGTGTGGAAGAAGCGGAGAATACTTAAACTGAAGGTTTATCACTGTCCTATATTTATTTCTGGTGTATTAATAGTATGTACAGGAGAGTGTAATTTTCTGTGTTAATGGTTCAGGTTCTATCTTTTCTGATAGTTCTTTAAGAATTCAATCTGCTTTTGGTTTATCAATAAAGCACATTTTAACCCGTTTTAGACATTCTTTTGTAATACAATGTACACATGTATTTTTTTATTAAACTGCTAAATATTATGTATGAAATCTACCGTTCAGATTATTTTTATTTTGAGAGAAGATTTTATTAAATGATCTTTAATGTGCTTGAGATATAGAATGCTGCACAATAAATTTCTCACATATTTAATAGCATGTATGTTAAAAGCGATTTTTATGTCATAATGATGTATCATAATATTATCATTGGTACCAGTTTGTTGACACTTTTTCATTGAATGAGTTCAAGTAATATTGCCACCAAATGGTGATGATTTTAGTACTCATGCAGTTTTGAATAACTTAATAACCATCATGTAAGTGGTACATGTACTGTAGAAATGGTCTGAGGTTACATTGGTATTCATTCAATCATTGTGAATGTGGTAGGGTTACACTAGTGATTTATAAATTTATTTCTTATTTACCTGATGATTTGAACTAAAAAAACTGTCATTAAATCGGATCATTTTGAACTGAAAAGACCTGGTATGAATTCCCACGGTTTTGTAAGGATATTAAGGTGTTTCCCACAGTTTAATGTATAACATTTACAAATGTGTTTACAATCTGGTTTGAATGTTGTTACTCCAAGATGACTTGTCTTGTGCTAGGTCATGACCTGACCTGATGTGCTAGCTTGTCTGTCTGTGTATCTATAAATAACTTGGACGAGAGTGCATGGTCAGTACAGTACTGTGGTAGTTATATTGATTAAATACATACTGTTAGGCTAATAGCTATGTGGAGTTTCTCTGTGTCTGGTCATGGCAATATTATTAGCATTACAAGCTGAACATATTACAGGAATTTAGGTCTATGTATAGTTTTTGTCCGGCATTTGGTTCGTTTTAAGGTCACTGTCGGTCAGTTGGGGTGTACACATGGTCTTGGCCACAGTGGATTAAATGGCTGATATTTGGTCTGTATAGGAAAATGTGTACATAGTGTTACCTACTGACCATGTAGAGTTAACATACCTGCTTGTGTGTGTGTGCATTGATCCAGAAGGGCTTACTGGCTTTTCTAAATCACCGAAATTTCTTTAATGTGCAGACATACTTCACATTGTGAATTTACAGCACATAGCAATCATTTGAAGATGGTCTGCATACAGTCCATATGACTGAAGTAAAGCATAGAAGTTTTAATTTATTTTTATGCCTTTTAATATAGTACGCTATTCACTTTATTTTTAAAATGTCACTAAAGATTTATTTATAATTGGCTAATTTATAACTGTTTCAAATTGATACATTTTACATTGTTCTGGTTATTTGACACCTATTCATTCTTGTGAAATACACAATAGTAGGTCTTATTCAGTAATTGGCTTTGTTTGAGTTTCGTTAAATGTTTAATGGACTCATTGTTTCAGTGATAAAAGTGTAAGCTTTCTTTTCAGTTGTTGAAGAAATACAAACAAATGATCAATTAGTCAATTGACAGCTAAGTCAATAAGTTAAAATTGTCTACTATTATAATATACTTCATGACAATGAGCGTGGAATTGTACAAGTACCTGAATTATTTGAACTTGAACACTCTGTTTGTCTATTTTGCCATCAGATTGTGACAGAATGGTAATATTTATTTGAACATGTATATTAATTGCCACAGACTCATGCACACAATGAGATTTCTTTCACTTTTCAAGTTCTTCTAGGTTGATAGTATTTTGTATGATGTAGTAAGCACTACCTCAATAAAGTATGGTCAATTATCAATAAGCTGTTGTTGATCTATTTTTGTTTATGTATGTATGCCTTCATTAAATAAAGGGACAATTTCACTTTTCAATTTTGTTGACAATTGATTGAACTGTTTCTGCAAAAAATACTTTGTTCACTTGAAGTTGAAGGTACTTTGAAAATTGCCTAACCTCACTACTAGTACTGTATATTATAGAAATATCTAGTAATATGGTAATTATTTTACATATGTTTGTCAATTATATACTTTTAAATTGAATCAGCTGTTGTAAATAGCTGCCTTGTCCAACTTAGTAAAATATAAGGATTACAGTTAAATATATGCATTACTTTAGTTTGTTATTAAAATTACATGCATGAAGAGAATAGCTTGAATGGAATGAAACTGATTAATTCATTACAGTTATTTATTAACTGTGTCAAATTATCCAATCTCTTCAAGTTGCAAATTAAATAGAATTCTTAACTTAAAATTTTTATTTTATCATTGAGCTGACTGTTTCCACTACCCCCTGTACTGGTCTTCAAAGCATGGTTCGTTACACATGATTGTAAACAGAGAGCATTGTTAGTAAACATTGAGTGTTGAACTTTATAGTTAATTAAGGCTATGATTCATGTGTTGTACAGCTGTTTCTCTATGTATGATTAATGTGTTAACCACTGTGAATCAATTATTCAGTGACTTGTTGCGGTAACAAGGCCATTTATTGATTAATCCGAGCTCATTTCGTCCCCCTTTTGATTTATTGCCCTATGGTTTTGATGCAATAAAAGAATGAAATGTTACCGGCTGGAATTTTTTTTTTGTCAGTTTGTGTAGTTCAGAGCTTCTGATAAAAAATTAGGCCAATTTTACTAGGATGAGACCGTGGAATTCAGACATGATACCTTTTAATTAGACATGAGTAATTTGCTTCTGAAATGCTCATATTACTGGTGAAGGTCTGTGTCAGATAATATGAAAGGAACACTTCTTTTGTTAGCTTTACTTTCCTCTAAAAAAAATTCTTTGAGTAATGAATACTAATGTATTAATACATGGTTTTATTTGTGACTATTTCAGGCGGCCATCTTGCAACACACTACTGAATATATCAGAAATCTACAGCAAGAGAAGGCAAAGGTCCATGCACAGAATGCTTATTACAAGCGAATATTGAATGAAGTAAGTCGACGGTGCAACATAGACCTTGAGATGGACATATCACTCTGTGGCGGATCGCCGCCTCTAAAGCGGAAAAAGCGAGATACTGGTAAGCATTGTGATCATATTAACTACTACCAAATATTTACTCAAAAATTCAAAATATGTTTTGTTTTTCAAGTTTAACAGTCTTCATGCTAACCCACTAGCCCACAGTCTGGGGCTAGTAAATTTACATTCGGGCTAATGAACTTTCTCATAATTGTATATTTGGCAATAGTTTACATGCAGTTCGGGCTAATGCCTATGCTTTAAAAAAGTTAGTTCGGACACTGAAGTTATCCTTCCCATGGTTCAATATTTTATGTCCAGGTCATGTCGGGACATCAGTAATGTATTGGTAATAATTGGTTATTAGGCTCGGGAAACGTGTGCCTTGGTTGTGCCTCAATAACTGGTCTATTCAGCTTAACAATATTGATGTCAAACATCAGTTCATCTGTGAGAGATGGTATAGAAAACAGCTGACACGTTTTTTGTTATCACTTTAGCCTTTGAAAGCTTCATTAAATTGTTAATTAGAATGTAATTATGAAGTACAACCAAGCTTTTCTTATTTGTCATCTGCTGCTGACTAGTTTCATTTCGATGACCAATCTGTGGTTGATTATGATATTTGGGATTCAATAAGACCTACATATATTAATCAGGGAACGTCATGCTAGGTTGAAAATTTAGTGGGATTTCACTTCTCCCAGTTTTTCAAAGACTTATACAATACAGTATTGAAAAAGTAATCATATATGTCTTTGAAAAAACTATATTTGTGATAGATAATGGACAGCAGATGGCTTATCATTAATCATTACTCCTTAAGAATGCTTGCTTTTCTATGAAAAATAGATCTTTGCCCTGTATGCTTTTAAGTTAGGTACATAATGATTGGGCCAGATCATTAAGTCTGCATCATTTAGAACTCTATTCTGATCAAAGTTATCTTTAATTTTAGAGTCATCCGACGAAGGCATAACAGCTGACTATGAAGAACTTAAAAATGAAGAATTCAGACGAGAAATTCTCGAGTTACGACAGAAATTACAACATGAACGTCATTTAAGAGTCGTGCTAGAACTGCGTGCACAAACTCTTGAATCACACCATTATGCTGAGAAAGTACACAATGTGGACAGTCCGATCGAACCAATTGTTAAAACTGCCCCACCCCCTTCATTTATGAAATGGGTAAGTGTGGTTTAGTTACTTTTCAAGGCTTATCAGTGTCAGGGGTGACAGTATATATCTGGAATGCTCGATTTAGCTGTCCAAAAGAGCTACAATGCATGCTGTCTGAGCAAAATAAAAGTTATTTGATGAAAATATCTCAAGAAATGGCAAGTTATGGTCTATTTAATCAGATCTGAAGCATTTTCTTTAATAAAGACTGAGTTAGATAAATATGGAAACAATGAGGTTGAAGATTTTGTTTGGCAAAAATGGTCAACCCTGTATGTGAGATTTTCTGGATTTGTAATTTGGCTCTATTGACACCCCTGCAGTGTGTTCTCAATATTCATCATCCAAGTTTCTGTCATTAGTTGATTTACGAGAGCTTCATAATCAGAACCAAGGCTGAAAATAAAAATAAGTTTGTTTAGAGGGCTCCGTCCCAGAATTTTAGCACTGGGGAGGTAGGTAGGGATTTTTTTACTATGTTACAATAGAAAAAAGAAAAATGCCCCCCCCCCCCCCCCCCCAAATATTTGATTTTATTTATTTGCTAGGATTTTCTTGAGTAGGTAGGAGCACTCAAAACAAACTTATTTTTATTTTCAGCCCAATGTGATATATATACTTACACATACTGACTTATTAAGTTATTTGTTACAAGTTAATGATGCTAAATTGAAATTGGTCCAATCAAGGTCTTTTCGTATTTACTGTGTCTCTTATATATGATGTATCATTAATTTTATGTGCAAATATTTCAACATGTAAAGATCCAGTTCTGGCAATAAATACTTGCAGGCATAAGTACTTGGTGTATCACTCATAGTTAAACAATATCCTGATTATCTAAGCCTGTGATGTTTGTGATGCAGAAAGTGCAAATACCTATGTAGGAATTTCCCTGGAATTAGCTTGCATCATTCTGGTTAAGCAAATATTGATAGTAAATACTTGAGTCAATTAAATGATAAAAACTTTGTGAAGCTAACAGATTTTATTATGAAATGATATATCACATTTTTATCTTCCAATTGATGTCAAGTCTGAAAGATCTTCATGGACATTGATCCTCAATATTAAGTGCTGTTTACTTTTATATGAGTGAAGAAGCCTAAATTGTATGTTTGTTCATTATGTAAACTTCCCAACATGGTGTACTTTACATGAAGGCTAATCTGTAGTACATGGGTTAAAAGTACATACATGTACTTATCATTCAGATTCATTGATAATGACGGATTGTGATTACCGGAACTTTTTTTACGCAATTTCATCGACAATAGCCAGTTGCCGGATCTAAAACACAGACTTAAATGGCCAAATCTTGCATTAAATGAGCACTGCTGATGGGTGACTTAATTTAATATTTCTGTCACAGAACATGGTCGGAATCTCAGTTAACATTATGATAAGATGCTTAGTGTACTTTTGGAGTCAAGGCCACTCCAGGGGACTAATCCGAACTGCAAAAGTTGACCAGTTGAGAGGCTTTTTTGTCTGTTACCATCAAGGTTATAAAACTATTGATTATCAAAATATAAGGATGTGTGATCTTTGTCATGTTATCATTTTCCAGTTTCTCCATAATTACAATGCAATTTTCCCCTTTCTAAACTCTCAACTAGCTTCCCCTAAAGGTGATAAAAAAAATTAGGGTTACACCTTTAACTTGCTGCATAAATTTCATGAATTATTTAGTGCGGTACTTAATATAGGTCATATTCCTATGATCATTTATGTAAACAAGATATTAATTACAATACATGAATGAATAAACTTTTGTAAGTGAACCAGAGTACAGAAAGAAATACATATTCAGTAGATTGACTTATTTAACAAGTCGGGTTACTGTGTTTGTTTATAATGTTAGGATATTTACCAGCACCGTGGGATTGTTGCCTCATGTCTTCTTAGCTGTAGAAAGAGTTATTAATGACTATTACGCACACTACGTATATTTAGAAATGTTGCCAATAATTCATTGGTATTGAGATGAGAAATTGTGTGAAATTTGCCAAGATCTTGTCAATATAACATTTTACCAAATTTACACCGTCCTTAACTCATATACTGCCAAAACTATTTAATACTATGATCTGTGCTGTACATTGATATGGTAAATTATTATGGCATGTATCCAAATCTTGGCCTGTTAGAAATACATATTGAATGCAGTACAACGCCAGTGTATGCCTTGAAAAACTGTTGTAAGGATATTATCATTACATGAATGAAGTCCTCGTCCTATCTCATGTACAGTGTTTGTTATGCTTGAGAACGTAGGAATGTTTGACAGTCGATTTAAATTACGAAACCACTCTGGTGTGAAATAGGTGTTAAGCTGAGGCTAGGGTATTCGGTATTTTATGTACGAAATGGGCCATTCAACAAGAACGCAGTTATAGATTATGAATGTCATGTATGAAATGATTGCCCTGTTGTGTTTATTGTCAGCATGGAGTTAATTTGCAATAATAATAAATTGAAAAGATTTATTCATTTTAAATTAGATTGAACAAACTTTAGTAATTTGTTTGCCTGACTAAGTATTATATTAAGTAATACTTAATATTTGAATTCCCTTATTTATACATACAATTTCTTTTCTCAGGGTGTTAAAGATGAAACAAAAGGTGAAGAAAAAACACTAACTTCACCAGCCGTTAGTGGTGAAAGTGATACTGACCACAGGGTACCAGCATCGCCACCTCATCGTCCTGAACCGCAGGACACGCCCAGTTCTATGTCTCGACGAAACCTAGAAACCATCGTTGAAGCAATACGACATCTAGAAGGTGAAGATATAAAATGCCAGTCAGTACCAGCATATCCCTGCCCTAATTCCCAGCCACACCAGGATAAATTGCTACGCCCAAAGTTGTACTTAGAACGCAGTGAAGAAAGTGAGAACTCTTGCGACCAGGACGATTTAAGATCGGAGAGTTCTGGGCGTGACTCTCCATCAGTGCATCATCACCATCACAACTATGTGAGGCAGCTTAGTTCACAAAACTCTCAGATAGTGTCGTCCATGAATCAGACAAAAGTAATGCTTACAAACTCTAGTTATTCAGACAAATACCCGGCTGTAACAAATGTTCTACAAGGGAATTCACCGCAACTTCAAATGTACTGTAGACCTGGTGTCATCGTCCAAAAGTCATAACATATGTTGTTTTGTTAGTTCAATCATATATATATATATAAAAGTTATTTATTATATGTCAGCATATTATCTCATTCACTTTTTCATGTACATTTTCTTTAATAGGAACTTTCCATAAATTCATCTCATTCTCATAGAACAAACCCTAAAAGCATTAATAGAAGTTGTGAACTTCGAATCATTTGATAAAACGGGCAAAATCAAGTTAATTCTGCTATTAAAATTTTCATCTTATTTTTTTTGCAGACTAATACGATAAGATTTTTCACACTAATTATTGCTATGTTCTTGTTTGTATCAGAAAAACACTGCCAAATCATGCATTGTTCATAGTGCTAAATTTTTGTACATAAATCATTAACATATTTATAAAATAAACAGTCCAAGGGTCACGAGATTTGTCTATGTTTGTTGTTCGTTTCATTGTTGATTAAGTATTAATTGAAGGATCGTAAATCAAATTTTTTTCTCTGTCCTTATGACTGGTAATACCAAGCTTGTCTTGTTGAAGTTTTTATGTTCTTATGTGTCTTTAAGGCTCAATAATTGTTTCTCGTGTTAAAGTATTTGTTGTCTATACCATTATTATCATGTTTAAATGAGTTGTGTCTTTAAATCTTGCATTTTTCGTTGATAGTTAATTGATAAATTTGACCAAAGATGTTGCTAATTATGTAAATAATCATAAATAGACTCCCATGTTTTTATTCTGACAGAATATGAGTAAAATTTCCGACCACTGAGAGAATATCAGTAAATTTTCCGACCACTGATGAAAAAGTCGGAACTTGGTCCGTATGTACCGGTAGTTAAATCCAATTTTCTTTTACTAATCATGTGATCATTTTAACCAATCCGCACAACAGGACCTTTTATAAGTAATTTACAGGGTTTTTATGACAGAATTCTAAATGAAATGTCATATGGAACCATATCCTTCAGGTTTGAATCATTGACATTCTTGTATTTGGAATTTTTTCTTAACATGTTATGTTACGCATGATAAACTTTACTGATTAATGTTGATTTTTTGAGAGATATCAAACTTTGCTTTCTAATAATGTTCTTACAATTTTCCTGGAATAAGCTGAATGTGATTTTGTAAGCTGTAATTTATTTGTATATACATACATGTACATAAAATATGATATACTTGGTCAGTGGCATTCTTTGTACTCAAGTTTGGGCTGTCACAGTTTAAGTCTTTACTTTTTCTTGGAATTGAACTAGTGAATTTGTAATCAAACCTTGATTGATATTGTGTCTTAAATCAGGTATCATCAATACCTTTCAAGTTTAAGACATCTAAGTAGTTCCTCTTGAATCCTTTTTGTGTAAACACGGGTTGATTAAAACTTAAATGATTTAGATACTATATAGAACTAAAAGCTTAATCTAATTCCAAACAGTTGTTACTAACTTTATTGTAAAGACAAACTTTGGCAAAAATGGCTCTCAGTTGGTTGACTGGTACCAAATTTGTTTGCATTATAGAATGCCAAGTACTGGCCAATGTGTACGCAGTGCCTGTCAATGCAATGTTGATATGTATATATGTGTCTGTATACAGTATTGTGTGTGGAATGTTTGCATATCTTAGTTCTTAACTGTTTCTTATTGGCTTTATCAGATTGTTAATTTCTTTAATAAAATTTGGTTGAAATAAATTTTGATGGCTATTACATGAACACATTATTTAACCCTGGTTCTTTGATTTTTACACATAATCAAGAAAAAAGCCTTATTTTTATGGTTATATGTTTGTTGCTACCTAATGGAGATATTGTCTAATGTGTTTTTATTTTATGTGTATTCAGATGGTTTGACTTGTGATTAGATTTGTGTGTGACTTGCTGCGATTGTTTTTCATATGTTATCTCTTCACTAGAATATTTGTAATATCATTTATACATACGCATATTATTGTCACATTGTTCGGAAACATACCAGCTATTTAATATCTCTGATATTGAATTCACTTCCTAGTACTGTCAATGCAATTTAAAAAAAACACGAGAAAATAAGATTGTAAGAATGTTGTAAAGCATTTCATGCATAATGGTTAACTTTTTTCATGTCGTTCGATGATGGAAAGCTGTCTGTGTTGAGGACCGTCGCATGATATCACATGTGGTTTCTTTGATAATTGACCTTGAAGAATTGTGTAAGGTTCACTTGATAAAAAATGTAAATTTTATGAGAGTTTTCTTTACTTCAAAGTGATATGAAGGCTAAACTGTTTATTACTCTACTTTGACATCGGCTCATTCTGTTTTGAGGTCTAAAATTTGAATGCATTTTACTTCAACTTACACTGAAGAACCTTTTTTTACCTTTCATGATAAAAATTCAGGTAAAAATGAAATACTGTATTAAACCATTTTACAAAAAAGAAATAGGTTGTGAATTTGCAGCATTCAACTTATTGTAAGAGGTATATGCATCTTAACTTAACTAGTTCATCAAAGAATACAGTTTTCTGTAAATATCAAAGAAAGTAGAGATGCTACTTTTGGTTTGCTAACTCATTTAACACATACATATCTGATCAAATTTTTGAGAGACGAAATTCATTTGGAGTTGTTTGGGACCATTAAGCTTTCAATGAATGGTAAACAAAAGTTCTGCAGATTTAATGGTTTGTTACTATGAAGGTCTTAGGCCAAATTTGTTATGTACTATATGTATGATATCATTTATTATTTGTTGTGTCGCACCATTGTGTTTCATTCATATGTAAATATATGCATAATCATAACTAATTTATATTGACTTGTTAAAGCGATGTGTGTGTTAAAGATTGTGACAGATGCTGTCTTGATGCTAATAAAATATATTGGATTAGTAAGCGGTTGAAATGTCACAGAAAACCACAAGTGCTGATCATTGAGCTCTCTGTAATCTTTTGATGAACTTGCAAAACTAGGCCAAAAAAAAATATGTTGGTTTTCTTAGACTATTTAGTCAAATTAGCAACATGAGTTTTAATAAAGTTAACCTATCTTAATTACTTTTCACGAAACTGTTTGACTGACTTAGGAAAGATCTTTTTTTTCTCATCAAATATTGTTTGGTAAATTATCAAGTATTTTTTAAATTCTTGTTTTTGATTGTTGGGTCACAACTTGTGTGTATTCTTGGTGTTTTAACAGAGTATATGTATTGTATAAATCAGCATCTTCATATGTTACTCGATGCTTTAAATGTGATAATAGCCAGTCATTGATGAAGCCAGGGAACGTTGGATGAATGCTAAACAACCTTACTACCACAGCTGTTCCTTGTTCATTGACCCTGATTAATATTCGAACCACATTTAGTATGTACGTATCTAAGAATTTGTTGAGCTTTAAGTCTTGAGTATGTAAGATTTGTGTAGAAAATTATGAACACTATTGACAGGGGTGTCAATATTCCAGATTTATCTGGATTTTTAATTTGGGTCTATCTACACACCTGTATTGCGAGTTTTCTTATGTACAGAATTTAATTGAATCAAATTATGTGATCAAATCAACATATCCTGATTTTCTTCAAGGACTGGCTTTATCTAAGTGAATTATTGTCATATATTAGTGCTATTTACCTCTGGTGAAATTTCATTCTGTGTCATAAATGCTGTGCATCATCACTGATACACAAAGCCAAACTAATTACATTCGTTCATGTAAAATTAAAAGAAATTGGTCTTGTGAACGACATTTTTTTGTTTTAAAACGTTAAATAAAATTTTTTTTTCTTAATAAAAATTCTAGTTTAGGTTTTATCTGATGACTCAAGATTAGAGTTCCTGTTATAATGCATTCTGTTTACTTTCAGCTGTTCTCTTGTTATTGACTATTTACTGATTATTTATTAACCTAGTTTATAATCACATCATGACTTGGTCATGCGCATTTTTGTTGATGGAATTTTGATTTCAGATAAAGTGATAATTGTACTTGATTTGTGAACTGTGTTGAAGTTTTATCAGTGTGTAAACATTCTTTTATGTACGCCTATGTGCAAGTATGCATTGGTAAATAAATAAACGTTGTGAAACTACTATCTGTCTTGTCTTTTCTGAAATGTTGACAAACAAGAATTAATACGTCGCAGAAACTGGTATTGATTTTTGCGTTATTGCATGTAAATAACTTGGTTAATTTATTACAAGAAACAATAAATAGTTAAATGCCACATATATTATACGGCTAGGAGTGTCCCTGGTAATTTATCTGGAGGAACGCTTTAAATTAAATTTTACAATATATGGAACGCAATTCCTCTTGCAAGCTTTTGTGCAGATATGTGTGCATGCCAATAGTCAGGCTGCAGAAAATTATGTCAAAGATCGGAGCTGAAATAAGTTGATACTAGTATCAGCCTTGAAAGCAACAGTGTATGTTTATTGGTAGAATGCTTAGTATACCTGAGAACAGTTAATACGTGAAATTGGCCTGTCATTCAAAATAAAGTTGGATGTAATAAAACCATTATGCACTGTGCCAATACTTCATCCTTGGATTTGTTACAGTACAATTACACGTATGTATGTGTGTGTTTTTAAATGTACGAACTCAATTTTCAACTACAAATTTTGACTAAACATTAAGTGATACTAAAAGCAGTTTTCGCTGACCCGAACACGTCATGCTCGAAGATGAGCTATTAGGGTCAGCCAGTTATTTTCCGGCGCCCACACTTGGAAGTTTATTAAACACTGCAGAGGTGGATCATCATCAAACGTTTTTTCAGCGTGTTTATCTCAACGACATCTTGGACAAGTTTGAACATGGGCCATCTGGTGACAAAAATTATGTCGCATGATCAAATAACAGGCAAACCTTGTTAACACTACAGAGATAACCTTTTTATATAAAAAATTGTTGAAAGTTGCTAGGAATGCCTGTCTTGATTATTTCTAGGTCAGTGTTAATCTCTCCTACTTTAACATTGATATGAAAGAAGTTGCAGTCTTTACTCAAGTGAGCGTCCGTCCGTACGAAAACCTTGTGTCACGCATACCTCTACAAGTATTAGGGAGAGTCATGAAATTGTAGAGAAATGTTTATCAGCATATGAAGTTGTGCATAAAGGGTTTTAACTCTGTCAAAGACTGGGGACGACGCCAGAGTTATCGACCCTTGAATTTGAATTTTGTTATTACAGTATAAGAGACAGTTATGTGCCTGAAGGGTTTTAAGTCCTGTCAAAAGCTGAATACTTTGGAGTTATCTGCCCTTGAAATTTTATTTTGTTATTACACAGTTATATGTAAATCTTGTGTCACACATAGTGTACCAGGATAGGAAAAATAGAATCGAAGGCATCTGTGTCCTAAGAACATTTCTAGTTACATAAGAAAAAGAGTATTGTTACTTCTATATTTTGTAGATTTTTCAAGGAAAGCTGCCTCCAGATGTCATAAAAAAAGAAAATTGCAGTTAATGATCGGGATTATACACTGAACACAAATAGCAACATTATATTAGCACTTTGTGGCCACGTCTCTCATAAAAAAAACTTAACAGCAAAGAATCTGCAATTACAATCTCCAGTCTCAGCATTAACGATATCGCTCAAATAAAAGCAAAAGAGCTATATTAGGTTTTATGGGTCATGATTTATATTACAAAACTTTCCACATCCACCTGTGGTCCTAAAACTCGATATTTATCACTAATATATATTCCCAGACACACAGCTTTAGATATACAGTACAATCTCTCCAGAGCGACCCTCTTTTGAGCAACAACCCTTCTTCATCGACAGCATGATTTTTTCCAACTGCGCGATTTAACTATTGATTCAACCTCTCGAGAGCAGCAACCTCTCAACAACACCAACATAATTTTGCTTCTCCGAAAGGGTTCTGTTTCAGAGAGGTTACACAGGGATCACCACAGGACAAACATATTTTCACAATAACCCACATTAACCTCAGAATAAAGAGTGATTCACATGCTGAACTTCATCTGTTTTAAGAAC